>OY856411.1:1155236048-1156551048 GCA_963693085.1 Alisma plantago-aquatica
TTGGCCTAATCTTAGGCCCTGACTCACCATACATGGATGAAACTTATAGAGGAACCATTAAATAATCTGGACATTGGCTTCTCATCAATGTTTTTCCTAGTCAACATGATGGCATTCTCACTTCCACTTTGTTGACATTGCCACTTCTGATGGTTTTAGAAATCCCTTAGATTTTCTAGATCACTTATCCCTATTCATATTTGGTGCAAGAGTGCTTGGTCTATGAGCTATTATGCACTCTCACAACAATGGTTGTTTCTAGGAAAACCTTCTGACTATCTTTGCACCTCTGCCTCCCTTATCACCAAGCAGTCATTTAGAAACTTGATTTGGTGATCTGCACTTGGGAATTCCTTCTTTTCTTTGAAGAAAAATATTCATGGAATATGAGATTTATATATGCCCAGTCTATACTTCTTATGAAGTCTCTTGAGTACAAAGATTTGGAACTATAAAGAAGATGTTTTTTCAATACACCCATATTCCAGGTCTTTCACCATTAAATACCACATAGGAGCCCATAGGTAACATGAAACAAATAGGATGTATACAAGAAGGGGACATTCGTGGTTTTCACACACCCACAAGACGTGTTCATGGAACTTAACCTAAAGAAGGCAAGAAATAGGTAAAGGATGGCCAATATTACATACTAGTTTATTCACATGCTTTGCATGTCAAATTATATATATGATATTTATTTGAACTAATAAACAAAAAATATATATTATGCATGACTTTCAAACAATAAATACTATTTGTAAGGAACAATATCCTTATAAAATTCCATTTTCATGTAGTTGAATTATCAATATAACTTTCTAAGCATATTACTCATGTTTTTAACCATTTCCTCTCTATCATTCAAAAATTCAAAGTTCAATAATAAAGTGTTAAATTGTAGTCACCCCGATAGTTATTGCTTTAATAGTATATGAAATATTAGGCTAAATACAAATACCTATAAATTAAAATATATACATTTATTATGTTTTCCATGGGGTATTATAATACATTTATGAGTGTCTTGATTGATATATCAACCAATTGACGTATTTTTCCTATACATGAGCTATTGAAACTGTAAAAATTACTGAAAAAAATCAATACTCTTAGCTCTCCCACAAAAAGTTGTATTGGGTTTGATGTGAATAAGAATAATAATCTCATTATCAATTGTATGTAATCATAAGCACATATAAAAATATTTTGTTGCATCAGTTTCCATTTTGTGTGAGAAATCCATTGTTTAGAGTGAAAAACTTGTACTTTTAGTTCAATAAGATATGAACTCATATTCTAAAAAAATAATAACTCAAGAGTTAGTATGATTGTATAAGTTCTTCTACAATGAATTTCTACAATCATCATATGGCACAACATATTTGCAAATGATAAGTATCAATCTCAAAGAAATTATTTTGTTTTGCCTTAAACTAATGATTCCTGTTATCACCTAATTTAATTAGTTTTGATTGAAAAATTATTTTGGTTTATGTGAGTGCTATCAATATTTTTCAAAATCAAACAAAACAATTATTTTAATTTTCCATGTTATGTGTTAACATCAAATTAAAGAAAATTTGAGATAAGTATGCATGTTTAATACAAATTATTTTATTAATTTACTTAAAATAAAGTATTGTATAAAGGTTTACTTATATTTCGTCCTTATTGGAAACAAATATGTACTCGCATATATGTGTTTTTCTAAGGTACTACTGAATATCAAACACATCATTGGACATCATTCTTATACATAAATGTTAGAATTTATATGTATCATTGTTACATATAATTTCACTTCATTGATTTGAAGCAAACTTCCAATTTTACTTAAAGATATTAATATGACTTAATTGAGTTTGAATACCTTTTGTATTGAAGTTGGACATATAGTATTAAACTATGTTGAGATTCAAACAAAAACTTGATGGCCTGGTTTAAATATTTTTGTTGATGTTGTTTCAAATTTTTGTGTCAAGACTTGAAGTAGAATGCACCCACATAACTCTACACACTCAAAAACTCTAGTGCACATCAACTTAATTAACAATAATATTTTCAACTTTTATATCGACATGATGACTATCCTTCAGCAATGATGGCAGCAAGTCAATATCACTTATATGTTTACATGTGAAGATATATGATGTTTTGGGTTACAAATGTTACAGTTGCATGTGCTTATAATATAGCTAGGATGTTGAAAGGGTAGTTGAGATTTATAGCCATTGTTGTCATAGATAAAATTTGTTGATCCAAACTTCATTGTTACCCTTTAGGCCTAATTCTTACATGCATTGATCGATTTTTTTGTTGGACTAAACACAATCCATGTTTAGATTTAGTTAAGAAAGAAAGTTTCTTCTCTTTTCAAATATTGTTTTTTCATTTCATTTATGAATGCTAATCATACTTATCTCTTGTGCAAATATGTATATCCATTATTTTATGATAAAAAAATTTCCTTGTCTTGTAGTGGATGGATATTGTTAGCATTAACCACGTTGGATAGATGTTGAGACATTTGATCGCTCACTCTATCTCTTTGTTAGGAAATTTTTTATTCATCCAATCCTATTTTATATAAAATGAAACACTCTCAAGTTGTAAAAATATATTATAAATTTCAAAATTGTCATTTTGATCAATATTGTTTCATTAGGCATAGCAAGAAGGGATAACATATATAACAAGAAAAACATATATATATATGGTGAAACACCTAAAAATGATAGGAATTTGCATTTGAATTGATACAACACTATATATGTTGTGGCTTAGTATCATTAGGCATAGCAAGAAGGGATAACATATGTAACAAGAAAAACATATATATATGGTGAAACATTTTGATCAATATTGTTTCATTAGGCATAGCAAGAAGAGATAACATATGTAACAAGAAAAACATATATATATGGTGAAACACAAAAAAATGATAGGAGTTTGCATTTACATTGATACAACACTATATAAGTTGTGTCTTAGTATCACAAACTCACAAAGAATAGGATATTGTTATCATATGCATCTACTAATTTCTTATTATTCTAGAGTAATTAATTTTTTTGGGCTTCTCATAAGTATTTGGCTGCCAAACTTGGTATTTCTTTTGATAATGCACAATGACTTCATAGCATATTATGTTAAAGAAATTTTGAGAGCTCAGTTTATCTAGTAGATACTTCTAATTTATTACAGTATGATATGGCAATTGAAGGAAAGCATTTGAAGTACTAATATTCAAGCTTATGAATTTATGCATCACATACCATATACAATATGATCATAATAGTCTATGACTTAAGTGTCTAAACTTATGTAAATAAAAATTTGAGGTGGTAATCTGCCTCCCATAATTTTCTTTTGAAACAAAATTGTATTTCATGTGCTATTTAATGATTGGTAAAAAATCAAATACGAAAACCCCATATCATTTCTTTAGGTTAATAGCACATATTGATGTATAATATTATTTCAAGTAAAGCAAATATGAACATAGGCTCTTCTTGATTTAAAATAAAGTTCATAGTATAAGTAGGTGCGTCCTCTAGTTTCTAATTAAGCTCCTATTATTGGCTCTCTTATAATGTATGGAAGGAGTTCCAATTCTACATTAATGACAATTAGGACCTCGATTGTGGACTTCTGAGGTAAATTGATTTTTTTATTATGAATGGAGAATGAATCGCATATACAATTTCTCCTAATATATGATTTTTATGAGATATCAATGACATTGGCTACTTTTGGCAAACAATATAAAATTTGCATTCGCGAGGAATCCAAGTGAAAAACTACATTATGATATTTAATGCTTCCCCAAACATATGGACATATTTTTTCTTTTACAAACGGTTCAAAATATTTTTTATAATTATTATTTTCATTTTCATGAGGAAGAAGTCTAGCCCTATCACAAAAAATGTGAAGTCGAGCTTACAAATATTGTTTAATCCTTTTCCTTTTTTTTCCTAAGGGCTCTAGATGAAAATTCAACCAATGACTTGTGGCTAACAAACTGACAAGACGTAGTAGTTGAGCCAACAATAATGTTTCAAATAGTTCAAAAACATGATCAATTAAATTGTAATCAAGACCCATCACGCCTCTCACCATTTCTTTAAATTCCCTTTTAATACTTTCTTATTTGATTTCTATTCAAAGGTTGAACCTAAAGACACATAGAATTGAAACAAGCTATTAAAATCAAAAATGTTTCTGTACATTTTCTTGCACGCAGATATATACAAATACTCAAATAAAAACTCAATACAAATTGTCTGAGCTAAAATGTGCGCCAATTTATGTTGTGGGACTGTGCGTGCATCTGAATATGTTTACCTACATGCAGTGACATGGTACACAATGGAATTTTATTGCTTAGCTATTGAGATATTAGGAACTACTTCCATTTGGGAGTTTTATTACTTAATATACTTTCTGACCATCCGCTTGATGAAATGTTTATATAGATCTCAAATACAATTTGTTATAATGATTTTGCTGGAATAAATACATAATATTGTTTTAACCTCAATACAGTTCAAAAGAAATGACAATAAGGTATCATTTCCTGACATTTTCTCATGTGAAAAGCTTATCGTTGCCTACTCTTTTCAAAGTTTAATGGAAACCTAAGAAAAAGAGATAGACATTTTTTCACCCTGCTAGTCAAATCTTTAAAACAACATATGGTATCTTCGTGAAGTCCATGCCAGTTTCACATGATATTTTGTATGATCTAGAACACATGAAATCAGTAGTGTTAGTCATATATGAATGTATTGAATCAGTGTAGTAAAAAGGAAACTCCAGCTGGATCGAAAAAAATACCAAGACCTAGATTTTTACCTTGGAATCACAACGGGTCGGGAGACAACCTCCCTTAGTAATTAATACACCACAGCTAATTGGTAGGTATACCAACATTGAAAATTCCCTATACACCTCCTTACAAATTAAATCTTCATATTAACTTCGATATGTGAGAGATGACCAAGTAGTCAGCATCAAACATACATTCTACAATCACTAAATTGGATGAAAGCTATAGTTTTGGCTTTAGATTACTTAAGTTTGACTGGTGCCATTTTTTTTTGGTTGGTAATGTCTTTAGGTTCTTAGCAGGAGGTTTAGTGCCATTGGCATCATCATTGGAAAGCATGATTCTTGCAACATGAGGAGACTTTCATGTGTGGTAGGCATAGTCTCACAGGCATAGACCACCATATTGGTGATTGGTTGATTGACATTATCCAGATCATATTGTTGGTGTGAAACTGAATCCACTGTGTCATATTGCAGCCCTGCCATCGCTCAAACGACATGACTTTGGGGCTAACTTGCTTCATTTAGGCACTGTGACACCAATCCTATTTGTGGTTGTTGTTCGTACATCCTCTCTCCCATAGTAGATTCTATTGGCCGCTCACTTGATTTACTGGACATGTCGTCGATTGAAGTAGGGCAGAGGAAATAGGACAATTGACATTTATCACAACGCGAAAGATTGTTCGAAAAGGATTCATAGGAGGTGATATCTGAAAGCAATTACAGAAGAATTTAGGAAAAGAAAATCACAAAAAGAATATGATAGTGGAGTCCAACTCATGTAGGTGATTATAGGACGGAGAAGAGCAACATGTGTAGATGCAGTAGATGCACATAACAAATCCAAATTATAGAGATGCAAAAGTATGAAGAGATGAATTTCTATACCTACGGTGGTGGTAGCTCCGAATAGGAGAAAGGAAAAGACAAAGGGATTTCGTGGATACCCATTCTGCTATAAGCCTTCAGCCGTGGGTTCCTTGTCATGGGGATAGCATGAGCCAAGCAATTGAAATTTACGGCCATGACAGAAATCAAGATGGCGGTAGATCATGAGGGCATGTTGGTTTTTGCTGCAGAGAAACCATTCACGAGATATAGTATGAGAATATGAGATGGACGACATCGGCTGGTGTATGGGGCAATGCATGATGGAAAGCATGATCGAGCAGAGGGTGATGGCTGAGCTGAGAAGAAAACATCAGCCGCATCTCAGGTTTAGGGCTATGTAGGATGACTCGGCAAGAAGGATTACCAGAATAGGACTCTTTTCCACGATGGGTTGTGCTAAACGTGGGGTTCAAAAAGAAAAGGTCAAATAAGAGTCTGAAAATTGCAAAAGACACAGTGGACGGAGATGAGTGGTAGCATTTAGAATGATAGAATAGTAGATATTATGTGTGATTATGATGATGATCATATAATATCTAAATAAAATTGGAGTCAGAGAAAATACCAAGTTTAATAAAAGGGATTGGTTACCATGTTGATCCCCACTAGTGTTGTTCCAAGTCCAGTAGCAGAGAGGTGCCAGACAAAGCAAATTGTTTCTTCTTCTTCTTCTCAACATCAAATTCATGATTCTACATACAGGCATGATAATATTCTCAAGGAAAATTCTTTTCTTCCTCCATGAGGGGCAGGACAAAACCTATATATCAATGTTGGGAGAAGGCAACTACCATTGAACCTAGTTGCTCCAACCCAGCAAATAGGTGTGCATAACCATCGTCATTTTCATGTGTCTTTGTCTCTCCATCTTGATTAGGGTTGAAAACACCATGTATGCTAGGGTAATTCTTAGACTATGTTTGTAACGACCCTTTTTCCAATTCGCCATCTAATTAGGGTTTACTTGGATGATTGCTTGCTTAGTAGAGTGATTGTTGGTTAAGCTTGATTAATGATGGTAGTCGAATTATGATTATTTAAACCTATTGAGAAACTCTAATCATGATCCTCTTTTAAATTATTAGGTTTTTATTAGTGTACATCTGATTCACCAAAATTAGAGTTTTGGTAGAATATGAATATAAAATTTGATCGGTATAATGGTGAACTACATATTTTTAGTATTTTATATATACATCTCTGATTTAGTTTAAATTTGGATATAGTTTTAGAAACTCGGTTATAAGTGTTCTTGTAAAATAGTAGAATTTCTGAAGAATTTTCGGACCTATTTGTCTGTTGAGTTTCCCCAGGACAAACTCAACTGACAATGCATTTAGGATGAATTATAGAAATATGGTATTAAAATTTTATCTTTTTATTGGTACATCTAATTGATATGAAATTTTAATTGTAGCTTTCAAACTTCATTACATGAATCCACTTGAACTTTCATAATTTTGAATGATGCTTGAATTCTATAAAGTGTGGTGTAGGCCAAGTTTCTTATTAATAACAACTGGCCGACCATGTAGCAGACTGCAATTTAGCAGTTTTGTATTTGATTTTTATAAATTTGATGATAATTATTAATGATGTGAAACATTTATTGGAGCTCTAAAATTCTTTCTTACACAACATGAATTTTTTTTATAATTTTAGAGGTTTTCCTATTATGTAAACGACCTTCAGTAACATTTGTATCACAAAACATTCTACCGAAATAAAAGAAAGTGTAAAGTTGGTTTAATTTGCAATTGACCCAAGCACATTAATTGATCTATATGAGAAAACTAGCAATGAAGTAGGTTTCATATTTCGTGATTCATTCTACAGAAATGAAATCCTAGGGAGGTTTGAGAGGAGAAATTGGTGGAATTGATGATCTAGGATTTCACCATCTGAGAAATGATGAATCAAGTCAGTTTAGCTTCTTTGCATAGTCTTTCATGATGAATCTTCTCTCACATGTCAAGATTCTATCCTACCAATAATTTTATCAAAAATGATATCAAATCTCCCCCTTTCTCACTCTTTCTCTCCTAATCTCCATTTCTCAAGTTTCTGAGTCGAGAGGTGGAAGAAATGGATTAAATAGCTAGAACCTTGGTGGATTTCTAAAAATGTAGAGTTTGACCTACATTGATAAGGTGCTTGTCACCTTAGGTAAGTGTTTCTCTCCTTATAAAGATCCATAATTATAACTAGCTAAATAATCAAGATCATTGGTAGTACTTGTATGCAATTGTATAAACAATTGGGATGATTTTAGGGAAACAAATGCTAATGATTTAGATCCTTTGTCATTATTTCATATCTTTATAGCTCTTGACCTATTGATTTAAGTTCTATGAATAATCTTGTGGACATAGAATTATGTTGTTCTGTACAAATATTTCCAAGCACCAACTATTTAATGATATGCTCAAAAAATGTGTTGACATGTATAGAATCATAATGAATTGTATTAAAATCAGTTACACAAATATATTGTTGAATACTATTGAATTTGAATATGATATACATATAAGGATCTATACGAGGTGGCACTAATTCCCTATTTAGGGTTTGTTTTGAGGGATTAAAACAAATTAGTCAATGAATTAATGTATACTTATGATTGATGGATGAATTATGTGAAAATGGAAACTAGGGTTTCCATGTGTGTGATATTCCTAGTAAACCCCTATGCACCATTATGGGATTACAAAATAATATGATTCTTATGATGTGTTGAACTAAGACAACTTCTTAAACCCTAGAAATTGAGTATTAAGTTGTGTATGTGAAATAAAACCTAAACTTGTATATAATCATGTAAATGACAAAAAATGCTCAAAATAGGTATTATAACTTTAATTGAAGGTAGTAAGTCAGATCAATATGATCTTAACCTAATTCCTCTATTATAGTATTATTCATGAAATTATGAGTAAACCCCGCATGAATTCTTGTCTTGTGTACAATCACATAATAATAATTAAAAAGATGACTACAAATTTAGAGGTAAGATGAAGTAACCCTAATTTGTGGAACCTTCTAATTTGAGAGATATATAATAAATAGAACGATTTCTTTTATTTAAAAAAAATGCCATTACGATTCAAATGATAAAAACTAGTAGGTCGATCTAAGAACCTAACTCTAACCTTAAAATGATGACCTATGCAATGTTAATGAGTAATGAACTCAAATGAGGGATTAAGGAATGCATATGAATATACTTACATTCAAATAAAAGATGAGGTTCAAGGATATAAATTGGTATATTGGAATATTCTCTTGGATTTTAATTTATGTCAGGATACTTGAAATATGAAGATGGCATTCTCTAATAGATTTCAAATGAGATCATTTATGTGTCTAATAGTACCCTAACTGAAGAATGGTAAATACTAAGAGAAAAATATTACGTGTGTTATACATGTTTATATTTGAGATTTATTCAAATTTATAGAAATTTGATAGAATATGTATTTGTTTAATGATAAGCCTATTTGGCTGGGGCGGCACATCTATTAAAAGATAATGCAGGTGTCCTAAGATGAGCTCAACGAGAACAAAAATCTCATGTGGAACAAATGATAAGCCTATTCTGAGCATGATGAATGGCATGAGATGTCTATATGCTTATATTGTTTCTAGTTGTCATGTCTCTATTAATATTTGATGAGAGTTCTTATTTGAAATGAATGGATAAAGAGATATGTTGAGATCGAATTAACATGCTTTGATTACCTATGAGAAACATTGTTTAGGGTAAATGATGGACAATGAAATTGTGTCTCAGATTGATGACTTATTGATGATGATTACTATGATGTGATGTGGAAATGGAAAGAATCATATGTGTAGCAAAATTACACACAAAGGATACATGATGTTTAGAATTCTCATAGGTAACCATTACTTCTTGTTTTAGTCTTTCTCTTTCTTGATAAACCTAATTTGATTCATGTCATTCTAGTTGTGTGAAAATAAACACATAAGATACATGATGTTTTGAATTATTTTAAGATGAGTGGAAGTGATTTCATAACAAGTGAAATGATGATAAACCTAGTTAGGTTCCCTGAACACCGTGAGTTTCCTCTAAGGTCCACACTGGAGAAACAATGTGAATCTCTTTATAGTAATTAGATAATTATGAGAAGGATTTCTGGAGTTTGGATTGAGACCTTAAAGGTTAGACCACCAGGGTTTGGTGGTGAGTCATCTGGAGTGGATTTTGCCCTAAATCCGTGCTATGGAAGTCTATGTCCATGAGGAATAGACTATGATGAAATGAAAAGTATGAGACATGTGAAATATGATGGTATATGATATGCAATGATGGTATGTTATATTATGTTATGTTGGTTCCTATCTTGTGTACCTGAGATGAGGACATGAGCCTCTTTAAAAACCCTATGGTGGACCCATGTTTGTTGTTGATATCTTAGGGTGGCCGACTAAACCCTACCATAGTGATGGTGATTCATTGACACAAGAACCATTTATGGTGACTTCTACTTCGTGAGGTACGAGCCAAGTAGTTTTAGGGAAAATGATAAAAAATGATAAGCAGTATAGGATATGAGTTGATTGTTTGTTACATTCCTTTTACTACTAAGTGATAAATCTATTGTTGTTGAATATGTTTCTCATTGCAACAAGAAGTTATTCTTTTACAAATATAATATGTTGTCTCATTCTTATCTTCTTAGTAGGGCATTTGATATTAAATATTTACAATTAGTTAATGATGGAATCTAACATCCTCTATTAATCAGATTTGGATTTACTTGTCATTTGGATAGTCATGTTTGGTAAACATGTTTTATGTGTACCTTAGCTTCTGGATTGTAGGATGAGTTCCTGGTCTAACTGGTGGGGTGTCACAAAGATGATGTTGTTGTTATATATTGATTATAAATCATTAGATCTTTACTTGTTACTGATATAAAGGATTGTCATTCGAAATTAAGTAACATCTATTGATCTGTTCATAGACATGGTCTAAAAGATGTTTCAATGTTAGATTTGGTTTAATTGATTACCTTATCTGTTTGATTATATTACCATTGTAAACCGAAGTACACTAGATGCTATAACTATCTGTTAGACTTTTGTATTCCTGTATAGTTCCTTAAGTTCATCATACTTAAGTTTATGTGGATGCATGGACTCATCTTGAGTGGGAAGTATCCACTCACTACAGCTGTATATGAGTCTGATGAGGTTGTCTCAATTGTTTTTAGGTATAATGTTATTCAGCAAAGAGGTCATGACAAAGAAGTTCTAAATAGAAGAATAATCTAGTCAGAATAGAATGTCCATGTATAGAATATAGAGATGTTCTTTCATATTCATGTAATTGATGTAAACTGAATTGCATTTGAGCAATAATTTTTTATTCTATTTCATATGGAGTTGAATACAATTTATGGTTATTATGTATGTTGTCATCAAGGTGACACTATAATGAGTTTTTTTGGAAACAAAAGGAAAAATTTATCTATGATTTTCTTATATTGTTTTAACCACCTTTGTCAACAATTCATTATTTGTCATCATAATTTGAGTTTGTGTTTAGGGATTCTCTCTAATGGTTGGTAGTAATGTTATCCAAAAGAGAGGTCCCCACAAGGTTTTCCTTTCACCCATGGCTCATAGGCTTTTTACCTTTGGTGTCATCCTTCAGGATCTCGGGGACTTTGCTCTTCCCGTTTTCCTTAATGAATCGAGCAATTTTATTTTTATTGATAGTCTTTCTCACCAATCTTTTCATTGAGAATTTTGACCCCACTTTAAATTCAATAGTAATGAACAACAAAACATATTTCTACCTTCGGTCAATGTCGGGTGTGGTCCGGTAAATCCTATCTTGTTTGTTTTAGCACCCTTTCTTTGAACTATTAGTGATCATTTAAGATATAAACTGAGTGTCATTTAGTGAGTAAGAACAAAAAATTGAGAAGGATATAGGAATAATGAAAAGATTAAAGATGAATCATTGCTATTATGGAAGACTTATCCTAGGTCTATAATAAAAAACATATAATCCATAAAGAATTCATGTCCTAGGTATATTATTAAAATATTCTTTTTCCTAAGTGAATATAATAGAATTATAGGTAGTATGGACAGATAGATATAGCAGAGTCCTCTCTAAACTATAAAAAATAGTTTCCTATCAATGGTTTAGTAAAAAATAAGGATATTTGTTCTTCTCTCTCGATATGTCAATATATATACATATATGTACAAAGAAGCTCCAAATCCTTGAACGTGTTACTTTGATCCTAGGAAACAAAGGAAATGACCTTGAGTTATTCTCCTACACAATTCACTTTTATCCATCCTCATTTAGAATGTGTATGAAGCACGTCATTGGAACTTATCTCTCCTCTTATTTTTTTCATTGTATGATTGATGAGCTTTGTTGTTCTTTCCCAAAAAGAAAATGGAAGGGGTTGTATAACATTAACATGTCAATTCATTTTCCACCACAAATGATAAGGGGAATTTTTCTATCCCTCCCTCTTTTAGAATCAAGGACCCAACTCACATCATTCCAACTACCGAAGGGGGACCTTTTTGAGAAGGACTCAAGAAAGGGAAAGCAAGGAGGAGTTGGAGGTGTTCCAAGGGAGAAAAGTTGGTTTCTCAGGAGGGAAACGTCTTCTTCTTCCTTCTTCTCCAACAATTGTTGTAAGGATCTCCGCCATTCTCTTCTCTCCACTCAAAAGTGAAGCATTATAGAGAGCTTCCAATAGTAAGAACGGATTTGTGACTCTATGACTGGAGCTCCAAGTCTATCTTCCTTCTTCCACGGGCATCCAAGTTTATTTCCTTCTATTACGATGTCTAGCAGAACTTTCTACTATATTTATCTACTTTCTATAGTCATGGACGAGTAGATATCATGTTCTTGGGCATGGGGGAGTAACTCCCATGTCATAACATTATTGAATATGAATTTCATATATTATGCTTGTTTTTTCACTATTCTAAGGTTCATAAGTGTTTAATTCCTCTTACATGCTTTGTTGGACACTTTGTATGTATGATTTATGTTCTTTGTATAATATGGGAAGATGTGCATAGGATTAAGGAGATGTACCTTAGCTGCACTACCTTGACCACGGGAGTGACTGGAATTTGTTGGGGAACAAGCATTTATAGTCTGAATCTAAGTATATCCACGAGAGTGGTATACAAGTTAGGACTGTTCTACACTACCAGGAGGTGGGTGTAGGATACATGCCTCCCTTGTGTTATTATTGGTGTTCTTGATCTTTATTGTTCATGTTATGATGTGGATGTGAAACCCTATCCCTAAGACTCCCTAATCCAAATTGATCCTTAATACAAGTGTTTTCTATTTTAGTTCATTTCCTTTTAATTGCTTAGTTAACATAACAAAACCTCTCTTTATAAAATGATCTAGATTTTTGAAGTTTAATGCTCTTGCACCTAACGAAACCTTCCTCCTTGGATGACCTCAATAATACTACATGCACCCATATACTTTCCAGGTATTGTTCAATTTTATAAATATTAAAACTTGCACAAATTGCCAACATAATATAACTCGATGTATCCAATACTCACATTGCAAGAATTTACAGTATAACTATTGATTTCTCAGGATATCAAGGACCTTAGATAGGTGCTCACAATGTTGTTCTAGGTCATTAGAGTAGACCAAGATATCATCTATGAACACTATGACAAATGTGTCATGGAAGGGATAGAACACACTATTGATGAGGTTCAGGAACACACTACGAGCGTTGGACAACCCAAAAGGCATAACCCAAAACTCGTAGTGACAATAGCGTGTTCAAAAAGTAGTTTTTGTAATGTCTTTAGTATGAACTCACAACTGATGGTATCCAGATATTAGGTCAATCTTTGAGAAAAGGGTGGTTTTGAGTTGGTCGAATAGGTCATCTATGTGGGGTAGGGGATACTTCTCTTAATTGTATCCAAGTTTATCATTTTGTAATCTATGCACATGTGAAGCGATTTGTACCACTTTTTTACAAAGAGGATTAGTTCTCCCCACGGGGATGTGTTGGGTCACTCAAAACCCTTGTCTAGGATCTTTTGCAATTGCTTCTTTAACTCAAGCAACTCGATGTGAGCCATTCTTTGAGGTTCCCTAGAAATTAGGTTTGTCTTTGGGTCTTTCTCTATTAAGAAATCCACCTCTCTCTCTCTAGAGGTATGCCTAGAAAATCGTCTGGGAACACAAAAACATATTCCCTAACCACCTCTATTTCCTCTAATGGTTGCACCTTAGATTATGGCTCAATGACTACATCTTGGAATGCTAGAGAACCTTTATCTAACATCCATCTTTCCTCCACAAGTGACACATACATGTTGGGGTGGCATCTTTCCTACCTCTAACGGTAAAGGGTGGGTGACCTGGCTTCTCTATCCTTATTTTCTTTTCCCTACAATGTACTTTTGCAATATAGGTATAAAGCCAATCCATTCCTATAATGACATCAAAATCATTAATATCAAGCAGGATAAAGTCGATAGGTAGTTCATTTTTTATATATTTAACATGGATTACTAGGGTTTTAAGGAGGGATGAGAAGACACAAAAACTAGGGGCAGTGATTTCCAAGACATATCCTAAGTCGTTGAAATTCAAACAAAGCAGTGTCATAATATTTTAAGAGATGAAAGTATTAGTAGGATCAGATTCAAATAACATTTTAACAATATGTCCCATGATTTCAAGTAGTCCGGCAACATATTTAGGAAGTCAAAACTATTAAGAATTTAATGGTAAAAGATAGAAAATAGACTTATAGGAACGGTTACCTCATATGAGTTGGTTGGCATTGCCTTGAGCCTCCTCATTATCAATGGAAAACACTCAAGCCTATAATGTTCACCTGTTGCTGGGGCTGCCACCTGAGGTGTTGCAACCACTGGTTAGGAAGCCACTGGGTCGGGACTCTAAGTGTTAGGGAGAGGACAATTGGCTTGGAAGTGTTCCTTTTGTAGGCAGTAACATCACACCATGTTCTCAAAGTGGCATTTACTAGTGTGTAACCTCTCATAGCTACATGTTGGGGGTGTCACACGTCGGAGATTCCCATTACAAGTTTTCCCTTTCCTCCATTTCTACTCTTACCATTGTCACGACCTTGTGTCTTTCTATTATCATTTCTTGTGGTAAAAGCACCTTTACTAAAATCGAGATAACCCTTGGGCAGATTCTAAGCAGGAATGGCAGTATTATCCATGTCTAAGGCGAAGTTGAGCACCCCGGTGAAGTTCAAAAGTTTTCTAGCCATCACATGGGGTTACAACTGGGGGTGCAGGTTCTTAACAAAGTGTTCAACTCATTGTTCCTCGGTGAGCATGTAGGCAAAGTGGACTAGGAGGTGTAATTTATGAGCATAATCTGTGACCTACATGTTTCCCTAATAGAGGAGCATGAACTGCTTCTCTTATTTCTTCTTGATGAAGTTGGGGATAAACCTTACGGAGAAGGTGGTGCAAAAAATATACTCATGCCATTGTCTCCTCAGTCATATTTTGATCGGTAATGTAGTTTTCCCAGCATAGCTTTACTTCACATTTAATGAAGGTGAGGAGTGAAGAGGACCTTCTTATTGGTATGCTCCTCTAGGATGTGGTTCCATTCTTCATAGTTAGGAGCTAGGCATCTTCTTTGTTGACGACTTCCAATCTTGTTCTCACCCCTAAACATCTCTATGTTCAACTTGATGAAGTCAAGGATGGTAGCTTCCATACGAGGGTGAATAGGTATGGGTTCACCGTTCTTGTCTCTAGCAATGTCTATGATATCTGTGTCACTAATGGCCTAGTTAACTTCTTATGTTGTTCTAGCAAAATCATCTTAGAGGTCTGGATCACCACGTGCCCAATAGAGCCTCGACCACCAGAACTGGGGTTAAATTCACCTGTGGGTTCATCTTTTATCATGGGTTCACCTTTAGGGTTAGGATCATATTCTGGTTTCAGGATGTCAAAGGGGATAGCATTAGGTTCGGGACCTCTCTTGGATGATGCCTTGTGTAACCACTTCTGCTTCTTGGAAGACTCACCTTTAATGGATCTCCTCCTCTAATCTGAGGAGACCTTCTACGTACAGGAGGTCTTCCCATCTGGGTGGTCCTGGGGTGTGTCATCAGGGATAGAGGTGGTCTTATAGTGGGCAATGTTGTTCCAAATAATTGATTCATCTTAGTTTTTAGCTTTAGGGCATTAAAGCATCATAAAATTATGTCCATGAAATCTTTATTACATGCACTAATTATAACTTGGCGGAGGATTTTGTAACCCTAATATTCATAATTCAAATTCTTAGAAGGGTAGAGGAAGCATTTATTGGGTGCCTGGGGTTTTTTTAGGGAAGCAAGGGTAGAGAAGGGCTGAATCACGAGATGAGAAGAAAACCTTGAGGTGTTTTACTTTGGGAAAAATCTTTTGGCTTTGACAGGAAGGAGGCACAGTGGCCCGAGATTCCTTGAAAGATGACTAATGGTGTGGAGGAACGTTTTTCCAGCCCCCAAGGTCATGATCCCTTATAGACACCATTTTCGTCAGAAATTGTCATAATAACTCCATTGGGTTCTACCAAATCCTTTAAAATTTGCTAATTATACAAGGTTAAATAGTTGACCTAGGCTTTGATAGAAAAATCTGACGACGCAATCTTTCTGTTATCCCCAATAAAGGTGAACCGAGATGGTATGGCCCATTATCATATTTTTAGGATCAAGGCTTAGCAATTAACCAATAATAATTATAAATAACATCGAATGGAAAAGAATTTGATAACAATATGAAGATAAATTCTCCTCTAAGGAGTTACATGGAAAGGGAAATCTAAGGTTTGCAACATGATAAATCTAACTTTCTATTATCCTTCGGTAGACTTTAAGCATCTTTCTTTTGGTTTGTTCTTCTCAGGATGTCCATCTTCTCATATTAGTTGTAGTTTAACCTACAATGACATGAAACAAAACATAGTCAGTATAAAAAAATTTATTGAGTACGTGGGGGAAAGAAAATATTCACATCTAGGTATAACAACATAAACAACCATAGAACCAAATATTATTAAATAAGAGAACTTGCAAATTTATGTTATAACTTCTCAACCTTGTTTTACTTGGTCTCTAGGAATACCTTGTCATGGGGTTTGTCCCTGAAGTGGACTTAATCCACCTTCCCAATCATGGTGTTGGTGCCCAGTTGTCCTTCCCAATCATCACCTTGACCTATTGTGACCTTCCCGATCATGGGGTTGATCATAGTCATCTCAATGACTTTCTTTCCGTATTCAAAACTCCAGAGATAGTATGAGGGGTTCGAGAAAGTTATATTTATATAATGTGATACTCATGTGTGCCTCATGGACTGCATAAGTAAATAAAAAACCAACAGTTTAATCGCAATCCATTTAAGAAACTCCAGTTACCCACACAAGTTGATAAAGTGAGTATCCATAGGCATTACCATGTACCTTTACTCAGAGACGAGTTAGTGCCCAACTAAACAAGAGCAGGTGCAACCAATCAAGTAATCACCCTATAATTAATATAAAACACACAAGTATTACAATTGTATTAAAAAAAATGTCATTAGGACTGACTTCGGCTCTAAGTTAAGGTTTTGGGCTCAAATTAGGGTTGCATTAAGGTTAGTCTTCCCAAACCTTAATTATCAAATATTAAGACAATTCAACATAGGAAACCTAATTTTCACAACATGGGAATTCTTTAACTTAGACTAGATCCAAGATGCACTTTTTATCAAAATATATTAGACTTAGTAATTAATCAAGTTTTACTCATTAGTTTCATCAATCTTATGAAATTAGGCATTTCATGTTTCAAAATAAATTAAAGTAAGCATATTTATGCACTTTTAGAGTTAAAAACAAAATTAGGTCATGAAACCAATTTTGTTGGATTCCTCATATTATTTTGATATAAATATATATGTATCATATTTGGATCTACCAATTATTTCCTAGAATTTTTGTGAAACTAATTACTCCTGGTAACCAAGGATCACCACATCGGAAGCCCACAGGATCAGGGTGCGCACTCATGCCAAGCTAGGGGCTCACACTCGCATGGCTTGGTGAGAAAAAGAAGGGAAAAGGTGAGAATGCCCTTACCTTGATACTTGGGCTCGAGCCGTCAAATAGACCTTTCTCACTAGGTTGTCTTCAACCTTGGCATGCCTCTTCTCACGAGCAGTGTTCTTGGGCAAGTCAAATCGGGTGTTGACTTCATGCGTTAAGACCTCCTATTGGCAGACAAGGGCATTATCTCTTTCACCTTACCTCGTTGAACTCCTTGGTGGCTTCAATTGTCAGAGAGGACTGAAGTAGAGAAGGAAGGTGTTGGGTCTTCTTTTGTGTTACGTATGGAGGAAATGAGAGGGAAGGGCAAAGATGGTAATTGAATTGAGAGAAAAGGTAGAAATATTGAGCCTCATAGAGTCTCATGAAGGGTACTCTGGCCTTGTAGGGATTTTCCACCCTTTATATAGTTAATGGATCAGATGGGTTGGGCATCGGTTGGGTCTACAACTGGGGAAATACATTATTGCTTTCCAAAGTAGGAAAACCAAGTGTAGGTAGATTTGGAATCATTCGGTGAATGAAATGGTAAAGGAATTAGAAGTGAGGCAGTCACGAGAGAGATTATCGGGGGTGAGAGGATTGAGTAGTCTGTTCACATACTTTCCATTCTCGTCCTAAGCTAGACGACACCATGCCACCACTGGATCTTTGATCGGGGGCCTAGAGGATGCACCTTAAATAAAGGTCCAACCCTATTGTATCTAGATTTGAATTATAATGTGACAAATTACATAAATCAATTATTCTAATCACTTCAGGGAATCTAATTAAATACATAACTCTCTCTTCCTTTATCCTAATGATCCCAAGTTTTAATGTCAACCTTTTAACAACTAAACCTCTATTTGGGAAAAGTTTTATGTAAAAATGTGCATATTAAAAGTTCTTTCAATTGCCTCTAAGTATTCCTTTTATTTGAATTATTTAAGGCATCAAATAACTCCCTTTCTTACCCAAACTTTGCTAGAATTCTTATTTTGATATATAATTTCTTTGGGTGCAAGTTAGGATCGAAATATGCCCATTAATTATCTTCAATATATCATTTCTAGAAACTTCTATAAATAAACTTATTTAATTACAAATTATCCATTACTTTTCCAAATTCCTTTATTATTGAATTTTCCACTCGTTCTTTAGCCAATAGTTACCATTGGAATATTGAAAATAGTAAAACACATGAAACCCCTATTAAATGGAAAATTTCATTGTCAAACTACATCTTCCAAACAAGACATGAAATTATGAAACTTGCTGATATGCCCTTAAACAAACAGTATTTGCATTCAAATATAAATACATGTAAAAATCAAGGTTATAGAAATATATTTATGGTTGCTATTAGAGGGACTACGTGGTGAAAGGCAATATGAAGACCCCTTTGAGCTTCCACGACCACACAATCACAAGGTGAACTATGAAGCTCCACTAATCAAGGTTCCAACCCTCATACACATTTCATTAAATTGGACGTTCTTAAAGCTACCAACCCCTTGGTGATCTCCCGCACTTTTCTCCCCTCGATTACAAATTTAAGTTTTGCTCAAGTTGAGAAAAATTTTAAGTTTGGCATGGAGGTGGGTGGTACATACTCATTCCACACACTATATCTTAAAATTCTTACAATTTTCTTTGTTATGTTTTTAGCTCTATTTTTGTAAAAAAATGCTTGTCTAGATTTGGCCTTTATCTAGTCAGACAAGCCCTTATATAGTTGTCCATGATGATATGCATGTTTATCAATATACACCCATAAATGATGGAACTTATTGTGAAATATAAATTATAAGGCAGATGGCGAGGTGAGGGAGAGGAGGACATACGCGAGGCGGGGGTGAAACCCTAATGGCGGAAATGAAGCGGGGAGAGGAAGCGAGCCAGAGTCGAATATGACTCCTCCAGTTGGCTCAAGGGAGGCCAACAGAGCGATTTCACCCTCATCTTCTCAGAAGTGTGTGGATCCTAAGGGGAAGTCACCTGCTACAAATAGCTCCCCATCCCCTTCTCCCTCAATACCTTCGCCAGAGAGGAGAGGTGATGTCCCTTCACCTCTGCCCGATCCTGACCAGATTCAATCCAACAGGTTTGGGAGAGCGTGTGATGGTGTCCCTGTTCTCAAGTATGTGGAGCCAACCATCAAGGAAGGTAAGAAGATATTCTCGTTCTCATGCCAGAAGGATCCTTCACCCCATTGCAAAGAGTTTATATCACTCTGATGCACTGGGAGGAAACCTTTCAAAGGTCAAGTTCATGGATGGATAAAGCAGAGATGGAGACCGAGTGGTGAGTTCCAGATCATGGCAGAAGAGCCTGAGGGATTTGTCATCAAACTCCCAATTGAGAATGAAAGAGAGAGAATCTTGAATGAAGCCCCATGGAATATGGATGGCGCCCTAGTCATCATGCATTCGTGGGAACCCAGAGAGCCCCTTCAGCCCCTGTCATTCAACCAACTCCCAATATGGACAAAGATCGCCAACCCAGGTGTTCCCTGGATGATGGATCATTTGGAAGGCAGAGCAAGCTTCCTTGGGTACCCAGTTGACTTCGATGAGTATGTGTTGTCAGCCAACTACCTCAAAGATGTCGTGGTGTGCATGGAGCTTGAATCCAGCACTGTTCTCCCAAGGAAGTCTCGATCGAGGTCGACGAGGTCCCTAAGAAGCTCAGCGTTGAATTTGTCTCCAAGCCTATTTTATGCTCCAGATGCAAATACTTTGGGCATAGGTTTACTTCTTGCCCCCTGGAGCCCAGGAGGAAGGTGCTTGGTAGTGACCTGCAAATCTTCTCAGGAAACCAGGAGGCTCCCAACCGGTTTAACACAATGTTGATCATCCAAGCAGTTCCATCGACAATCCAGAGAAGCTAAGTAAATGCCATGTGCCAATCGAGGAGCCAGATATGCATTGCGATCCAGTATGCTCTCCAACAGCTGGATTAGACTTAGAATGGGAGATTAACCTCTCTAATCTAAACCTAACATGTAAAGCAACATGATCCTTCAGTTATCGGACATCTCGCCTGAATTTTGCAAGGCCTGTGAACCAACATCAAACATTGAATCCACAAGCTCATATGAACCAGATCCAGAGTTTCTTGAGTTCAAACTTAGTGAGAGTCCAAAGTTAAGGAAGAAAAAGAAGAAGATAAGAAGGGTCAGAAATGATGAGATACCATGGATCGATGACTCTACCTAATCCTCCTTGGCTTCCTCTTTATCGTTTCTTTGTCAATCTAGTGCAGTTAGTTGCCTTGATGATGTCCAGTGTTTTGGCCAAGAATAACAGGTTGCCTTCTACCTCCCTGACGAGGATAGTTGTATCTACTCCCTCTCTGCCACAACTTCAGTGAGTGGGTTAATGCTAGTTGGTAAGATTGGGTGTGGTTGGCTGCTAAAAGTCCACAGGTGGCGGAGTCCCATGTTTTTCCTATTTCTGAAATATAGCTCATCTGTGAAGGCAAATGATCCTTTCTTGACAGTTATCTTCTAATCCAAGGTTGTGAAGATTTTTGTTCCCTGAGGTAATGCTAGTTCGAGCAGTGGGTACTGAAGACTGAATGCAATCCGATCAGAAGTGCATGTAATGTTTTGATGATGCCTGGAGCTCCTCTCAAGGAAGCATTTATCTTTTAGGGATGTAGTTTTAACACAAATGTCTTCTTGTCGGGGTTTGGGTGTTTTGACATATGTCATCTGTAACTCTTCTTGGGTTGTGTTTGGCCTTCTTGATCCTCCTGCTCCCGAATCTGAGTGGAAATGGTGCAACTAATCATGGTTTACTTCCATTTTCCAGTTTTTTGTTTGTTAGCTTGTCTAGGGGTTCTGTCCTTCATGTACATGTAACCCAAAGTTTTTGGTTTTTGTATAGCAACATACTTTTAGCCGACCAATATATATATATATATATATATATATATATATATATATATATATATATATATATATATATATATATATATATATATTATAAAATCAGCCATTTATAGAAATTATCCTATCACCTAGGTTCTTCATTAACATCATTCCTTAGAAAAGATGGCAAGCCACAAAGGACCGATTGGAATAAAAAACAATGCTTTCTTATCTAGAGTTATATATTAACTAGAAAAATTTATTAATTTTATATAACTTGGAATTAATCGATCCAATGTATGACACTCTCAATGCGCTTAAATTCCAAAATGAGTTCCATAGAGAACAATCTTCTACATTTCTTCCATGCTCTTCTTATCTCCCCATCCACAAAAGAAAAATTAAGCCAAAGTGCCAAACTCTATGTTTGGGGTGAAACCCTTCCTCCTCTTCCACTTCTTCCATACCCCTTACTATTAAGGGGATGTACCATCAAAAAGATGCAAATGAGCACATAAAGAGAAAAATGTGGTCAATATAAAAAAAATGCAGTACATAGGTAGAAAGATCTCAATTCGAATAGAGGAGATATCACACTTCTTCCATACCTCCCTTATCTCTATGTTATACCCAGGAAAAAAATGCATAAACCCCAATCAATCAAAATAACCCATGTTCTTGTGTAATGACTCATAAGAAAAATCAAGAGTCTAAATACAAAGGGAATATGAAATATATTTTATTATGAATCTTGAAATGGAACCAAGTGGTGAAATAATCTTGATGTAGGGATCAAAATTCTTTTCCATGAATCCAAGAAGTCAAGATTGCTTAGCCATACAAAGTGGAAGGACTTAAGTGGTGTTATGAGAGTGAGGATGAAGGGCCAAAAGTATTATGTGGCACTATTTCAAATTCAATGTTCTCGGGGATGAGTAAAGAATAAGTTCATGGAATTTTGATAAGTGCATATTTATCCATACTAGTTGCATATTTTAGATGTATCTTTAGGAACATTTTAATATTATTATTTAGTTTTACATTTAATTTGTTTACTTTGGCTTTTCTCCCTTTTATTTGGAATTTTTACTTATTTTCATGGACTTTTGTAGGGAAATGATAAACTCCATTCAAAGCCTAGGAATGCCCCTGAAATAGTGGCTCAATTTTCTATATGCTTCCTCTTAGAACTCTAAACAAATCAACTGAATCATCCATTCGGTCGACTCACATGCATCGTATCTTTCAACTTTTTGTAGTCCTCATATATATACCTTGTACCAAAATGATCATAACTTTTACATCCCAAAGCATAATTTAATGTGCAAGTATGCATTGCAAAGGAAATTTAATTCTCTACATAAATAATTTATCTTGGACGGTTTACAAGTTAGTCAACTAGCCTTATGAGTTCATTACAGGAATAGTAGGAAAGAGAGTCAAATGGTCAAATATTATAAGAAGGAAACTCAATAAATATCTTCATTTGGGACAAGCAATTGATGTTGTAAAAAGGCACAAAGGAAAGAATTCCATATTATTTTGTGTGGAAGAATGAATTCAAATAATAACTCAGTCAAATTCCAAAATGATAAAATTATCAATGTGGTCAAGGTTTGAGCAATGTCACTTTGGGCTGAAGCAAATGATTAATGCAGTCGATCGATCATTACCTTGAATGAGGAAATCTAGTTGTTTCAAACATCCATTCCTCTAGGGTTCTTCCCCCTCCTTCCCCCCATGAAAGGAGGGGGGAATCAAAAGCATAGACATCACATTTTCTATCCCCCTGATCGCCCTTTGGGTCTATTATTATTCTCTTTTGTTATAATACTAGAGTAGTTCTATACGAAGGCATGAGAAGTAGCCCCAAATCATATTCTTATTCAAGGTAATCAACTCCATTATTTTAGTAAACAATGCTTCCCTTCCATTTCTGCTTTGATCCTTGGATGAATTGATATACTCTTGTAGGGTGATGTGATCTCGGATCCCACCAAGAATAAAACCATGATCCCTCCATTATTATTGTTATCTTTTTATCCTTCTATTCTTGTAATTATTTTCTAGTATAATGATTATATTCTTGTGGGGGTGTCAGGATGTTGGATCCTCACAAGAATGAACCTATGATGTTTTGACTTGATCACATGATTTAGATTACAATTTGCTTACCTAGTTACCTTGTTTTTTATAACCCATGGTGACACAATCACTTGATCCATGGGTTTGAACTTCATATGGAAATGTTGTGTTTCTCGATGAGATCTTAGATAGTAATGTGTTGGATGGTTGGATGAGGATCTACAAATGCCAGGATGAACATGTTTGTGGGAAGTCTGAACGTTGTGAGATTTGTGCTCTGAAAGGACACAAATCCACATGGTCCTGATTTTATTATTAAATATTAGAAGTTGATTCATTGATTAAAAACATGGTTAGTGGTGATGTTCCCCTGGACCCCGAGTAATCTATATAATTTATTAGTTAAATTTTATTTCTATGTGTCTGATTTCTAGTATGGAGTTTGTCATAGTGTCAAGGATATATGACTTTATCACTATAAATTTGTATGTATTGCTATTTTTTACATATCCTATGAAAATGGTATCAATGGTTTTTGGACCATGTTTCACTTCTTGTTTTCAAGGACTTCAAGTTTGGAAAAGTTCCCCTAGAATTTAGGGTACTTTACATAAGGTTTCCTGTTAGAATAAAGTTCATAAGGTTTTTTCTCTATGTGTTTTAAAGGAATATAGTTCAATATATATAATTAAAAGATCTTAGTCCCACATTCTTTGTTGTAGACCAAATTTGGCCAACATACCATTGACTGCATTGATCAATGTTATGTTCTTTCTTTTAGCTACAACATTAGATTATGGATTGTATGTGGCAATAGTTTAATGAATAAGGCTATGCTCTTCTTAGAACTGTTTAAGTCCATTGAAAGAATACTCACCTCCTCTATTAGATCTAATCCTTTTACAATTTTTCTCAATTTTATTCTCTACTTATATCTTATAGACTCTAAGTTTATCCATTTGTTCATCTTTAAATTTGAACAAGTAAATGCAACATTATTTGGAAAAATTATCAATAGATGTTAGAAAGTAGGGTACACCATCATGAGTAAGAATACTATTTTGATCACATAAACCGGTATGAAAAAGATCAAGAAAATATGTGTTTATTTTCACTTATCCAAAGGGTTTCTTAGCTATTCCAGTCCATGTGAACCATACATCGTACAATGTTTTCTTCACAAGTCCTAAAAATCATGTTAAGTATCACAAGAAATGGAAGTATAATGGGTACTTAGGCAATTAGCATTGTTCATTAATATGAGAATTACCATCGCAAGAAGAGGAAACACACTTAATTAAACCCCCACAGGTGTACCCAACACCTATATAAGAACCAAATCTAGAAATTACAACTTTTTTCTAGCCATGGAAATTAAAGGGAGAACGAAGGAAGAAAGAAAGGAGGCCAAGGACAAGGAAGGAAAGAATTTGAGGACTCTATCTAATGACTATGGAATGACTTCCGTTCTTAGTTTCTTGTTCCAAAGGAAGAACAAGAATAGAAATAAATAAGAAATCTTGAGATCCAAACCAAATTTTATTAAAGAACAATGGAGTGCACATGCAAGAATTGAAAAGACTAATGTTAAATGTAAATTGTGAATATAGAATATTGGATCCTCCTCTTAGTGGAGTCCCCCTTCCTTTTATAGGGGAAGGAGGATTGGAAACCCTAAAGGAGGGAGAAGAAAAGTGCGAGAGGTGACTGTTGATTTTACTGTCTGCGCTCCATGAAATGGCCAGTTTGCAACCCGAACTGGTCAATTGGTAAGTCAAGTAGTGTGGCCGTTTAGGAAGTGGGTTGAACCCTAATCCAAGGGGTGGAGACACCATTTTGATCCTTTTTTTTTGTCACAAAGGAATCATTGAATCAAGTGTATGGATAGGTGAGACGTCAGGCGGGTGTCGTTGTGTGCAGAATTGAAGATTAAAACCCTAACATGAGGTGGAAGTGCCTTTAATTGAATGTTGTCTGGTCATGGAATACTTGAGACAGATGTTTGGGATTCATGAGTTGATCGTATGGTGTTCTTGATATAAGCTTCTTGTGAGTGGAATGCTCAGTTGAACTTCTTGAGTGTCAAGTTGGAATGTTGATCCGAGGACCAAAATGGTCATTTGGAAGGTTGAACCGGTTGGTTCAAGTGTTTGGATGGTCACGATTTTCTTATTTAAGGTGAACCGACAAAAGTTAAGGAAAAGGATAAGCATTTACTCATTTAATCAAAGAATTGGATAAATTAGAATTTGACCGAGGAAATTAGTAAAATGGTAAATTCTAATAAAAAGGCTATAAAAACTATGCAATAAGGGAGATGAATATACATTCATCAGATCAAGGTCAAGAAGGAAGGCAAGTTTTATCTAGATTCAAACTTCAGGAATGTCAGAGGAGGAAGCTGACTTGGGACTATCAGATCAGGATTGGATGTTTGGATTTTGTGCAAAAAATGAAAAGGAAAGGAGCAAGTGCATGATAGTATAATTGAACAAAACCATATTCTTAATAATCATATACATGAAATTTGTAATCAATTCTTTGTCAAACTATATGGAAAACTTCCTCAATTATGTTGGATAGTTAAACATGTCCCAAATGAATTCAAAATCAAACCATAGGTTTATTTGATGGTCTAGAACATTCTTAGACAATTAGATTTTAGTTTTGTAAACATTTGGTCTATAATTTCTATAATGGTTACTAATCTTAATTATGATGTGTTAAAGGATAAGACAATTTGAAAATTGCTTCCTTTTGTGAATCCTTGAGTCTAAATTCGAGATAGTCATTAATCACTCATTCAAGAGTCATATAACACCTCTTTATTTTCATTTTGAGTAATTTTCTTAAGGAGAGATAAAATGAAAGATAGTAATGATTCTCTTATCTTAAAAGTTATTAAACAAAACAATACTTCTAATACAAGTCAATCAATTTCATATTTCGAATTCCATGCATATTGACTTTCTCTTTCATTTCTTTTAAATTAATTTGATAGAAAATAAAGGGAAAGCCCAACTACTATTATAGTTCAAATACTTGCAATACATTATATAAAAAGAAAAGATGTTTTGAGTCCTTTTTCTATTTGTCCTTGCCCTTTATTCTAAAAGCAACATTATTTTGACCTCTCTACATTAATAACCTCAAAGAAATTTTTATTAGGTAAAATGACTTTAAAAGTTTCAAAATTATCCATGAAAACTTGGTATCATATAAAAGGACTTTGCCAAGTTTCTTCGTCATAGGCTTGATAGTTCTTAACAATGTCCTCCTTGTGAAATCCCTTTAAGTTGAATTCCATCATATGACAAAGGATGTTAAGGTTAATACCTTTGTTAACCTATTAGATGATGTGAATCCCAAGAACAAACCAAACAAGTTCAGTCCTAAGTCCATGCTATATTTTAAGAAAACAAGCAGCCCGGTGATAATAAGAACTCTAATTTTAGGGGCCAACACAATTGTTATGCATGGGGAAAGCTTAGTCATCCTGCCAATGTTTGAAAGGACCATAGGGATCAGGGAAGTAAAAAAAAAACTAGGCCATAAGAATGGGAAAGCTAACATGATCAATGTGGGGGCTAATACATCCTCTTCTGAAAGGTTACTTATCACCAATTCTCCTGTTCTTAAAGTTAACCTTTCTTCTAGAGATAATTGGTGGATTGAGTCTAAACAAATTTCTCACATCTACAATTGTTCTGCTATTTCTACCCTATCAGGTCGACAACAATATTTGGATCTCTTGAGGTGATTATGTTTGCATTAAGCATATTGTAATCTATTGATGTGTGGATCTAAAACTCACATCTAGGAAAGTCCTTGGACTACAAAATAACATATTCCTAGTTTTAAGAAAACCTTAGATAGCAAAAAATTGTCGTGGTTATACTCATTTGTATAGTTTTATTAATTAGGTGAGGGCAGTAGCCCCTTTTCCATGTGTAACGTTGATCGTAGTTTTATACAATTGCATTAGATAGATGATTTTTGGTCAGGAAAATCATCGATTTTAACAAAGTGATCTCTCATTTTTATCATATGTTTATCTAGGATGATGTGATCATGGAACCTAAGATTTAGAATGACTAAACCCATCGCATGGGGATTTGGATGAGACCTCAGAAAGATCCCTATTAGGATAATTGAACTAGTATCTATGAACGCCAGAACAAATGGGTTCACATGGAGTTCATCTTTTTTTATTTATTTACAAATGGCTTTCATGCGTTCTTCTATCATGCTTATCATATGATTTCTTTAATCTTGTTTCACATCATCTATGGTCGTAAAATCCATAAGCCTCAATATTTTTTCCTCTGATTCAACATGTTTCCTTAATCACTTGCTTTCAATTGCCTCCTTTCATTACTAGCAATTTACTTTGTGCTCTTAGATAATTATTCTCTTTTGTTCTAATCATAGATCTTTTTCTCTTGTACTTAGTGTAACTTTTATTAATTGTTTCTAGCATAACTTTTATTTACTTGCAATTTAAATTATTGCTTTAGTGTAATGAACAAACCATCAAACTCTAGGGTTTACTTTCTCCATCTTTATGTTCAAAAGTGTTTGGGTGATAATTCAAATCTTAATAATGTTGTTTGTGGATCGACCCTTTCTATATTAATAAATCTCCTGAATTGGATGTTTTGAGGTTAAAAAGGATAAACTCTAGAATGAAACACCTAGTTTTTGTTTGAAACAACGCACATCATAATGGAATCATTGTCAAGGACAACAAATTATTTTTCAAACCAATAAAATTTTGAACATTTTTTCTTCTTTTTTTGCCTTCAAAGTACCATTTCAGAAGTGCTACTCCTTTGTGTGCTAAGTTTCCATTCTAGTAGTACGTTTTTTCTACAACCACTTATATTTATCATTATAATTGTGCATGCAATGCCTAACGAATGGTGATTCTATGCTTCTAGTTTTTGACCCTGAGATAGAGTGAACCTTCTACCATCAAAATCGAACAAACCGTATTAGGATGGATCTGGAAGAAGTAAATCACATAGTTGCACATGTGTTTGTTGGCTAATGAGAGGCCTTTGTGGCCACACAAACAACCCAGTTAGAGGCTTTTAGGTCTGAACAAGCAACCCTACGGAGGCTTTATTGACCGAACAGGAGGCCAGAGATGCCACCCTTCATGAGGAAGTGAGGCATAAACAACTTAAGGATTCCTCGATCCCAAAAACTTCCTACACTCAACATCCTACTACGCCACTTGATGTCATTGCCCCGCAGTTCAAGATCCATACTCAATGGGTGACTATGTTGCAAACCAATCCTTTCTATGGTAGCAAGAGTGAAAGTTGCCTAGAACACCTATAAAGTTTCTCTGATATATGTTCTTTAACTAAGGTCCATGGTGATTCTGAGGATGCTATTTGACTCTCACTCTTCAAGTTTTCCCTCACTAGTCAGGCCAATAGTTGGTATAATAATTTGGAGGGAAATGAGCGCAACAACACTTGGGATGTGCGTCAAACAAAATTTTTTGAGAAATTCTCTTCCCCTTCCCTCACCTATGATATTTGGGGCCAAATCACTATGTTTTCTATGCTCCCAGGTGAGACCCTAGAGGAAGATTGGGAAAGGTTTAAGGAACTCCTCTGTGGATGTCCACACCATGACATATCCCAATCCCATTTAATCAAAATCTTTTATCATGATGTCAACAATGACACTAAAATGTTTCTTGATTCCTCATCTGGAGGAAATTTCATGTTTCAAAACCTTGAAAGGGCTTGGGGAGTTGTCAAGCGTGCTTCCAAAACTGAAGCCTGAAAAGGAATGGGTGGGGTCCTCAATTTGGCTAAGGTTTAGGAGAACTCTTACATTAAAAACATCACTAAAAGCATCAAGCTTATTGCTTTGAAGCAAGATTACTTAGAATCCTCATTCAGTGCCTATGAGAGGAAATGAAAACCTCATCAAGTTAAGGCTATAGATATCATCTATCAGATTTGCCAAGGGTATCATCATTCTACCCTATACTGTCAATATTTCTATAATGCCCACATATAGCTAGAGGTTGGACAGCAAATGAAGGACCGCAACTCCATTCATAGCATTTTGGGTCAAGTATATTACAACCCAAACCAAACCCAAAACCACCCTTGATTTTAGTATGGGAACCCCTTAGATGTGGAAAATGGTTCACAACTTCCTCCTAAACAAAGACCCCCTCATCCCCAAGAAGATAGCCATACACCACCGGAATTCCCATCCAGAAACAATCAAATAAACATCAGGAATCAAGGAAACTATAGGGGTAACTATCAAATTGTGGGCCATACTAAGGGTAACAATATCAAAATATGAACCTATCACTGCCACAATCACAACATAGTGCCCCTACTCTTCCCTCAGACAGTGAGATGATAGCCTCCCTAGAACAATTCATCCTCACCCAATGGGCCCACCAAAGGTAAATTGATACTTAGTTGGCCCAACTCATTAACCAGTTGAAAACCCCTCTCGGTACCTTTTTCAATCAACTAGAAATCACCCAAAACATCCTAAACAACTCAAATTTGTCTCCACCCATTCAGGAAAGACACATACCTCTCCCCCTCCTGTAGAGAAAACCCCCGTTGTAGCTTTAGACTTTGAGGATGAAGATTCTATGATCAATGAAACTCCACCTTCATCATAACATACCATTCCAGCTCATGTGGTTCCACCAACGAATATTGAAGAGACAAAATTCACTATTAACAAACCTCACCCACCATACCAATCTCGCCTAAAGTAAACTACGCTTGATACTCATTTCATGAAATTCAAGAAGGCCATGAAAAAGTTGCATGTGGATATCCCTATTGGGGATGCTCTAGATGACATGCTTGCTTGGTCTAACTACATGAAAACTCTTTTGACTGGGAAATATGCCACGGAAGAGTATGAGACAGTGATGCTTCCTAATACCACCTTTGATATCATTCAAAGTAAAATTCATAAGAAAAAGAAAGACCATGGTTCCTTTGGGATTGGGTGTTACCTAGGTTATAATCCTTACAAGAAGGGACTTGTAGATCTGGGTGCTAGTATTTATATAATGCCTTATCATCTTTGTAGGAGGTTAGTCTTTGTTGACATGCTTCCCACTGCCATCACTATCCAATTGGTAGATTCATCCATGATGAATATTGTGGGTCTCATTGAAGATATACCCTAAATGTTTGGGAAAGATGCTTATGTTATGTGACTTTGTGATCATGGACACAAAGAAAGATTTACACTAACCCTTATCTATGGCTTTCCCGTATTGGACAATGCCTGATCTTTGATTGATGTTGAGGCCAGAACCATCCTCCTATGCTTAGACAACAAACCCTAGAGTTCAAGGTGTTTGAAAGCATGAGAGGACCTAGTCTTCAAGAAGAAGTTTATCTTCTCTATTATATTCATAAGATTTCCCAGTTTAGATAGGAACGGGAGTTATTTGAGGATCCCATTCACACTGCCATCATGGCCTCTTCTGATAGTGGATATTAGGATGAGCAATTTGATCAATACAAGGTCCACTTACATAACTTTGAAAAAGTTCTTGATGTGGAATTTGAGGACCTCAAGATGGTTACTCTTGTAGAAAATAAGCCTGAATCCCCTAAGGCCTCAGAAATGAAACCTCTCCCTGAAGGTCTTAAATATGTTTCACTTGATGAGCAAAAAATCTGCCCTATTATCATTAATTAGAATCTTACCCATGAATAAGATTCCAAGCTTATGACTGAGCTTACGCAGAGGAGAGTTTCCATAGGATATAAAATAGTTGATTGGACAGGGATCAATCAAGTTATTTGTATGCATAAAATTCCTATGGTGGAAGAATACAAGCCATATTGAGACCCTCAAAGGAAATTTTCCCAAACATTAAGGAGTTTGTGCACTTACAGGTTATCAAACTATTGATTGTAGAAAACATCTACCCTATCTCTGATTCACCCTAGGTTAGCCCAATCGAAGTTGTCCCTAAGAAAGGGGGCACCACTGTTGTGAAAAATGATAAAGATGAGCTCATCCCCACACATACTATTATGTGATGGAGGATGTGTATTGATTATAGAAAACTAAATAAGACATTAGAAAAGATCACCTTCCTCTTCCCTTTCTGGATCAAGTACTAGAGTGCCTTTCCCATCAATAATATTTCTGTTATCTTGAAGGCTATTCAGGTGTTTATCATAATCCCATCCATCCTAAAGACCAGGAGAAGACAACCTTCATCTTCCCATTCGACTTTTATACATTTTGGAGAATGTCTTTTAGTTTATGCAATGCCCCAACCACTTTCTATCAGTGCATGTTGGCTATCTTTGTTGGCTAAATAAAACAATGATGGAGGTGTTCATGGACGATTTCTCCATTTATGGAGAATGCTTTGACTTTTGCCTCAAACATTTATCTCTTGTTTTGGAAATTTGTGACAACAAATACTTGGTTCTAAATTGGGGAAAATGTCACTTTATGGTGACAGAAGGGATTATCTTAGGACATAGATTTATAAATCATGGCATATAAGTTGATAGAAACAAGATCGAGGTCATATCTAAACTTCCACCCTATTCTTCTATCAAGGATATTTGTTCCTTCCTGGGGCATGCAGGATTTTTTTAGAGATTCGTCCATGATTTTTCAAAAATCACCAAACCCCTATCCAACCACCTCCAAAATGACACCCTTTTTGTTTTTGACAAATCTTGCATGGATATTTTTTTGTGTTTGAAGGATTCCCTCACTTATACTCCTATTTTTTGGGCCCCTGATTGGTCTCGTCCTTTCAAATTGATTTGTGATTCTAGTGATCTTGTTGTTGTAACTAGTCTTGAACAATTGTTGCAAAAAGCATTGTGTGTTTTACTATGCATCCAAAACTCTAGACGTTGCCCAATGAAATTACACTACCACCAAAAAAGGTAAGGTTAGCCATAGTCTATGCCTTTGATGAGTTCTGCTCTTATTTGGTCGGGTCCAAAGTGATTATTTACACAGACTAGGCTTCCATTAGACACCTAATGACCAAAAAGGATGCCAAACCTCATCTTCTTCATTGGATGCTTTTACTTTAGGACTTTGATTTAGAAATCCTTGACAAGAAAGGATGTGAGAATGTAGTTTCCAACCATCTTAGCGGCCTTAATGTTTTTGATGATGATGGTATTCCCATCAATGATTCCCTTCTTTATGATATTTTCTCAAAATGGAATCACAATATCCTTGGTTTGTAGATAATGTCAATTATGTTGTTGCAGGCATCCCACATCCTGAATACAAAGGACACACTTAAGAAATTTTTTACATGATGTCAAGAATTATTATTGTGATGATCCTTATATCTTCAGATTGTGTTCGAATGTTCTCTACCGTAGGTGTGTTACTGAGGAAGAGGATCATGACATACTCAAGCAATGTCATTCTAGATCCACCAAGGGGCACATGAGTTCTTAGAAAACCACTAGAAAAGTTCTTCAATCTGGTTTGTCTAGCCCATCTTATTCAAGGATGCTTATGAATTTGTCTTAACTTGTGATCACTGCCAAAGGTCTGGCAATATTTCTAAGAGAGACCCAATGTCGATGACCTATTGGCATGAGATATACATTTTTGACATTTGGGGAGTGGATTATATGGGACCCTTCCCCACTTCTTTTGGGTACAAATATATCCTTGTGGTTGTACACCACGTTTCAAAATGGTTCGAAGCCAACCCCCAAAACTTTTGAATCCAAACCGATAAAGAATCTTTTCAAAGACATCATTTTTCCTAGATTCACAGTACCCCATACCATAGTTTTTGAAGGAGGCTCGCATTTCCTCGAGAAAAATATTGAATCTATGTTGAAATGATATGGAGTCCATCACAAGGTTGCCTCTCCTTGCCACCTTCAAACTAGTACTCAAGTTAAGGTTTTGAATAGGCAAATTGAGTCCATCCTAGAGAAAAAAGTCAATCACACCAGGATAGATTGGGCTTTGAAAATAATGATGGCTTGTGGGAATTCATAACCACCTATAAAACACCTATAGGCACCACTCTTTTCAGGTTAATTTAAGGAAAATCTTGTCATCTACCCATAGAGTAGGAACACAAGGCTAGTTGGGCCAAAAAAAATAAAATTTAGACTCAACTAAAGTAGGAGAAAACTATTTTGTTCAAATGTAGGAATTTGAAGAGCTCAGAATGACTACTTATGAGAATGTCAAGATCTATAATGACGAAACCAAATTATGGCATGATGTCTGTATTAGGCTGAAAGATTTTCGAGAAGGTGAGGTGATCAATTCCTTTTTTATAACTTCAGGTTAAGGCTTTTTCATGGAAACTCAAATCTATATTATACAGACCTTATCATGTTAAGTGTGCCTATCCACATGGCACATTTGTTCTTTGGGACAAGGTGCTTGGCGAGTTTGAAGTCAATGGGCATAGAATGAAATGGTACATTATTGTTGAGAACTTTGTGTCATCTGAGGCTCATAAACTCTCATAACTTGAGGATATTGACTTGAAAGATAATCCATCCCCTCCCAATCCCTAGCCTGAAATGGATCAATGACATCCTTGTGTCGTGTCTTCGACAAAAAAATAGGCACTTGTTGGGAGGCATCCCAACCTTATTTATTTTGCATTTTCTCTTTAATTGTTTTTAGCTAACCTTTGTTGCTTATAAGTTCATTTTTTGATAAAAAAAAGTGGTTGGATACCCAACTAATATACATCTCATGTAGTCAAAAGTAGAGAAGCCAAGATCTATGAGCTAGCCATTTAGGGGACCGACCCGGCCATTTTGACCAATTTGACGGCCATTTAAAATTATTGAAACATTTTGAAATTTAAATGTTCAAACATCATCCAAGATTACTCAAACAGTCATTTCACAAGAGGAAATGATCAGTTTGAAGACCAAGTGCACAATCAAACATCTTGACACCTCGATGGTTGAATTATCTTTAGCTCCACCCACGCATTGCCAAACGATCATTTAGGATAACAAAACGCTCATCTCAGTCAAGCAAGTTGGCCTATAAATAGTGTGGCTAATTGGAAGGCCATTTCACACAATCATCAAGCATGTTTTCCCTCCATGATCCCTATCTCCATATCCACGAACCACCTTCAGCATCAAACGATGACTGAGATAGCCAATCGACATCTTGGTTGATCTTTATGCGCACCTTATTGTCCATACGACTGTACGAAGCGGGCGATCCCTTCTCTCCCTACGCATCGTTGAGATGACCTTGTCACCCCCACCTAGGCATTTAGAAATATGAGTTATCGCTTCCATGATAGACAACCACCCAAAGCCTCACATCAGATGACCATCGGAGCTATCGGACGACCGTCTTCTATCTCTCTTACTCGCTCAAGTCGCCAGTTGACTATTTTACCAGCAAGACGGACACCGCCTTCCAACAGCCACTAGCATACCCATCTCCCTCATCAACAGTGACCATGATCTCGGCCTCCCACACCCCTAACTAAGACTCCTAGTTGGATCCTCCAACTGAGAGTTTTAAGTGTTGATACCAACATGATCCAACAACTTAGACAATCATTTGGCATTGTTGAATGCTCGTGTCATCCATTTAATCACGATCATCTCTCCTCAGTTTCCTATCACCAACAACCTATGAAATTCTTCTTCCTCGGGTAAGTCAAACATTTGGTAGGACAATCGGGTGTGTCACTACTTCAAACAACTATCTCATGCAGCTAGACGCCTGTTTTGGCCTTCTAGAAACCCTAACACCATGTTTGAAGGTGGATCCCACTGTGGCATGTTTGACCACATCCACAAGGACAAGCAACCCATGAAGAGGACCATCTCCCTCGAGCCACCTCTCTATTGTACCTTATATGAAGGAATTCATATACGCGAGCCTACTAGTGAGCCTTCATCTAAGATGCTCAAGGAGATGATCCATGACGTCGATTAATTTGAAGCATTCATCTTTGAGATTGAGGCAATATAGTCATCTCGAAATGACCCAGACTACGTCACCCCTCGCCCACCTCGCATAGCTTCTTTTCCAGGCATATATGCTCAATTTGCAAGCATCGATCACTATAAGAAATTTGACTCCAAGGCCACACTTTGCATCCAACTTCCCTGATAGGCATGCCGAAACACACTCGATGCCCTTGGAAATAGGGATGCAGTCAACAAAATTCTTCAGAGGGATCACATCCTTGTCTTCCCCTACCACGTCTTCCTGATGTAAAGTGATCTGACTCTTGAGTTCATGACCTCCTATCATTTTTTTCACTCTTCTTGGGGGAAATCCAGCTGCAAAATTCACATCTTTGGGGAGGGATTAGAGACCTCCGCTAGGAAGCTCACATCCATTCTCTTGGATGGATGAGATGACTATCGGATGTCACAACGTCTGCAACACTGCCCCGATGTCTTCTACAAAAACTTCAACATGGAGAAATTCTAGGTTGATATTACCGATCTTCCACCCCAAATTTCGTATAGCCTCAAGGCATCCAACATCCACAATCCATTAGTTTTCTACCTTCACCACATCTGGACCCACACCTTCTTCGTAAAGGAAGGTACACAGGGAGCCATTACTCATTTTGAGCTCTACACCTTGTGTTGCCTTCTTAATAGATAGCCCTTCAACTAGGGAAGTGGTATGATTGATAATCTTAACTATCAGACCACTCACACTACTTTATCTTCCTTCTACATCAGTCAAATAGTGACTTCCATAGCTCTTTTCTTGGGATACACTCACATCTCCTTCCCAACTTTGGAGTTCCAAAATCATTTGATTGACCTTCGATACTTGAAGGATTGAAAGTTAATCCTCTAGGGAGAAATACGAGACATCTACTACTTTATGTTCAAAGGCATCACCCTCAACCCCTAGCTTCCCTGGCATGCCAGATTTGCAGCTGTGAATCTGGTATTCGATCTAACAGACTTGCCAGGGCACATTCAATAATTCCTTATAGAGAATCCCGACCTAGAAGACATCCCCATTGCACAAATGAGTAGTGTCTCATTGGAGGCACATGACGAAATGACTGGACCACCACCTCATACCTCTTGATGTCACGCCATGAGGTGCACTGGTGATGTGGATGTCCTCGACGAGCCCTATGGCTTATATGTGATTTGGACTCAGTTAGATGAGATCCAACATGAATAGCAATGCCAAGGCTACCATCTCAACCACATGTACCCGATGTAGTGTTCTCAAGACTCTTGGCATGTGGACATCGGATGCTACACTACCATTCAACTATCTTATGAGGATTATGGGGACCATCAAGCCTACCCTAACCCCAACTCCCAATACTGGGGGAATTACTACTACAACCCTCCATCTTCTTCTCATCCACCATCTCCACCATAGTGATCTTATTCCCTCCATCTTGGGTTTAGGTTTTTCTCAGGACGAGCAAAATTCTAAGTCCAAGGTGGAGGTGGGTGGTAAGTTTATATTCCACCCCCTTATCTTTCCCTTTTGCAATATGTTTTGTATTTTATTTCTACATGTGGTCATCTACAAATTTCCTTTGTTTCATTTTCTCTTATGGACTTTATCTAGTCAACCTCAATGAACATATATTGTAATCATTGTATCCCTTTCAATTTAGTAAGCCCTTTTTGCAAAAAATATACAAATTGCCATGACTGAAACCACCATGTCACCTAGGACCCCAAACTAGCATCACTCCTTGGAAATGTTGGCAAGTTGTATGGAATCAATCAGAAACAAACACAAATTTTCTTTATGTCTAACAATGGATTAACTTGTCATAAATCTTGAATGATGTGATTGATAGGAAAACTCTATCTGATCCAATGACACTCTCTCTCAAAATAAGTAAAGTTTATAAGTAGAGGAACAATCCTCCCTCCTTTTCTCTCAAAACAAACCAAAGAATCACCTCCATACAAAATCAAGTCTGGGTGTCATGCTTCCCACATCAAATTTTGCATACCCTTCAGGTTGTACCATCACAAGATGCCAAAAGAGTTCATGAAAAAAATTGTGGCCAACGTAGCATCAAGTCCATGAATAAATATATACATAGTCAAATTGAAGAGCGATCATCTTCTTCCATACCTTCTTCATTCTATTCCTATGCAAAAACTCACATAAAGAACAAAATAAAACGAGAGTGTAAAAGCAGAAGTAAGAAGAAGCCTATTTTTTAGCATAGTCTTTGATTTTAAAACAAGATATGCTATTTATTTTTATAGGGAATATATAATTTTGTGTTATGTGGTTCTAGGAGATTGGGTTTCTTGGGAAAATTTGAAGGAAAGCAATAAAGTGATGCTATGAGGGTGAGGATAGACATGTTGTTAGTATAAATTGGAATTGTTTGTGATTTTATTTACTTGATAGAAAGAAAAGGTTCAATTCCAGAGTAATTTGAGGAATGTTTGTTCATCTCTCTTATTACATAGTTTTTATATCCTTTTTATTAGAATTTACCCTTTTTATTAATTTTCTAGGTCAAATTGCAATTTACCCAATTCATTGATTAAATGAGAAAATGCTTATCTTTACCCTTCAGGGTTTCCACCCCTCCTTCCCCTATAAAAGGAGGGGGGACTCCACTAAGAGGAGGATCTAACTTTCTATATTTGAAATTTACCTTCAGCATTAGTCTTTTCAATTCTTGCATGTGTACTCCATTGTTCTTTAATAAAAGTTGGTTTTGATCTCATGATTTATTTAGTTCTGTTTGTGTTCTTCCTTTGGAACAAGGAACAAAGAACGGCTGTCATTTCATAGTCACTAGCATGTGTCCTTAGATTCTTTACTTCATCTTCTATGGCCTCCTTTCTGTCTTCCTTAGCTATCCCTTTAATTTCACATGGCTAGCGAGTAGTTTTTTTATTGAGGAAAGGAGAGTAGACCCTTAGCCATGTGTACCTTCGATCATAGTTTTATATGATTACATTAGATAGATGGTTTTGATCTGGAAAAATGTCAATTTTAATGAAGTGATTTATCATTTTCATCAGATGTTAATCTTGGTAGATACAACTATGGAACTCAAGATATAGAATGACTAAACGAATTCCATGAGTAATTGGATGAGACCTCATTAAAATCCCTCTTAGGATGATTGAACTAGGATCCATGAATGCCAGGATCAATGGGTTCACGTGGAGTTCATCTTTTATGATTCATTTATGAATGTTTTGCATGCCTTCTTCTATCTTTCTTTTCGTATGATTTCTTCGATCTTGTTTCAGATCAGATATGATGGTAAAACCCATATGCCTTGATATCTTTTTCCTCTGATTCAACCCGTTTCTTTAGTTTCTTTCTTTCAATCACTGCCTTTCATTACTACAAATTTACTTCTTGTTCTTAGATAATTCTTCTTTTTTGTTCTATCCATACCTCTTTTTCTATAGTCCTTAGTGTAACTTTTCTTATGTGTTCCTAGAATAACTTTTATTTCGTTTTAATTTTAAATTGTTTCTCTAGTGTAATCAACAAACCATCAAAGTCTGGATTTACTTTCTGCATCTTTTTGTTCAAAAGCATTTGGGTACAAATTCAAATACCAAAGTGTTGTTTGGGTATTGACCCTTTCTATACTAATAAATCACTTTAACTACAACCAAATTGTCAATACATTCCTCCATATTCCAATAAGTCACCTTCATTGGTTGGAAATATGAATCAATATGTGATTTGTAGTGGCACGACGTAGCCATTTTCCCTATTTTGAGGTTAAAAAGGATAAACTCTAGGATTAACCACCTAGTTTTTGTTGCAAAATGACACACATCACACTCTCTCTCATTTCATATCCATTTCACAAGATTCATCATCCTTTATCTTTGTCTCTCTCACCCATTTTACACGATCCTTAACTCGCCTTTTGTCTCCCCATATTAAATAAAAGACAAAAATAGTGTTTGTCTCTCTCACAATTGTGAGTTACATAATGGGGTTTAGGCTACCTCATGCCTATATTATATACCAAAAATGACTGCCTGACCTCACCCTTCTCTGCTCCACATAATTTCTCCACCTGTGCCTCTGAGCTCCAGGGCATGCTCCTTCTTCTTCTTCTCTTATGAGGATAGCCTGGTGCACACCACTCCACTAAACCCAACTGAATTAAAACCATGGTGAGCATCCTCAGAGCCTTTCCAATGTTGTCGTACCTCTGCTTTGCCTTGCAACATTCGCCAAAGTTGTACACTATAGACCTTAGAGGAGTCTTTGCCAATGTTTTTCGCCACAACATTTCACTAGGCCTTCAACCTTAGTTTTGCTTCGACTATCCTTGTGTGGACACGCGAGTGTTTCCTGACCCCTAGTAGACTTTTTTCATCATGGTTTCTTTGATATTTAGCTTTCAGGTCCCTCCCTTATTTCCACATGTTCTCAGCACACAGAGGCGTTTCTCAGACTGGTTCCTCCCTACAACAGCTCTGTTGTATTTGGCTTGACCACTCGATGTCATTGAACTCTCTTTGGTTGTCGATTCTTTATGGTTGCCTAGAGTCTCTTTTTCTACTACCTTTGTCATGGGAGGAGGAGCTCTGGATGATCCACGCTATGAGACAACTTGCGTTGGAGCTCGGTGCCTTCGTGGCAACATGAGGGACTCATTCACGACATTGGATTTCACTAATAAGATCAAAATCTCATGTTCACTTGTCAATTTCTACTAAGTTCTTCATGAGTCTGAGATGAAAAATCATAGGTCTGATCTTCCTGATTTGACCCTGGCTGAGGGGTATTTTGTCACGCCTTGACATGGGCATTAATGTAATATTGTTCTTGACAACTTAGCAATCTGCACTTTTTGTTTGAGAAGATCCAACTCAACATGGCATCTTCGGTTGGGCCTTCTCAGAGTGGGTTTGACTACTGGATGGGTTGTTGGCATCTAGAAATACACACATGCCATTTTATTGATTTCTGATTGGCTAGTTTTTCTAAAATTCATTGTAATTCACTAGATGCTTAGAAAAATGAGAAACAAAATATGATTGAAAAAGAAATTTTCATGAAGAATCCAAATATTCAATTTTAGAGTTATATTCTAACATGGAAAACATTGGCTTTATGGGAAATAAAAATTAGGGTTTAATTTTGTGAATAAAATGTATACTAAAAAGGAAATGTACTTTGATCAGGGTAATTTGGGTTCCCAAACCACAAGATCGTGAATAGATTTTCCTCAACCTAGGGAGAGAAACAAGATCTTCTCTAAGTGCAAGGTAAGTGGTCCATGCATATTGAGCATACTCAATGGTTGATTTATATATGTATTTATGAAATGAAATGAATGATATGTTTGTATTATTTATTGTTTCAATTGCTAAAAGTCAGTAAATTTATAATGAATTGAGTGTTATGTCTATGGTCAATGTTGTTGTATCACACTCATGCACATTAGAGATAAAGTTACAAATAAAGTCCAAAGTAAAGTTAAGAGTTTTATGATAAAGAGACTGCTTAAGTACAATTATATAAGGTCCTAATAAAAAGGGTCCTCCGAGCAAATATTAAGAGGTGTTTCAGTGCATAAGAGAAGAGTCACTTTGGTGCATAAGAGAAGTGACACTTTAGTGCATAAGAGAAGAGGCACAATTGTGCAACCCAAGGATCCTTATATAGGTCAAGATAAAAGAAATTGTGTGTATTTTCAATGTTCAAATCCTTAAAGTCTATTTTTCAGTTTTCAAGTTTATTTTAATTATAATATGTTCAATTCCACTTACCATTAGTTTTATACATGGCTGGGGGCATGACTCCTGCAAGTTAGGATCAAGATCAAGAGGGAAAAGTCATCTAAAGTGAAAACCCTAGTTTGAGAATCTACAAGGAGAAAAGCATCGGTGGGGTTCCAACTATACCTATATTAGAGTTTTCCTTTCTTTATACATTCATACATGTATATACAAACCTTGTTAAGGCTTTCGAGAATGAGAATTATGTATATTTCCCTATGATGGTTTATTAAAACATTATTTTGGGCAATTAATATAATGGTTGTGATGTACCCCTTGATCAGAATTATAATATATGGTTCCGCTCCATGTTGTACAAGTGGGGTGTTTCAATAATGGTATTAGAGCCCAAAAAATAGCTGGCCACAAGGCGTGCTATTTTCATAATCTCATATAGCTTATGTCCTTTTTCACAGATGACTCCTAAGAGGAAGTGTGATAATGAAAAGGTAGCCATAGGTTGAGATGAAGATGAATCTGTCAGTGTATGAGAATGTCAAGCATCTCCATGCAGAAAATCACCCATGGTGGCCTTTGATGTTTTGGTTAGGGTTCTAGATACTGCCATAGGAAGATGTGAAGATCAAGTGGGTAACCCTATGGTCAACCCTGAGCTTTTCCTAGTTGACTTTTTTAAGATCAAGACTAACTCTTTTGCTCGAGAGGAATAGATGGATGTGATTGGAAAAGCTAAAAGTTGGTTGCAGCACAAGGAACACTGCTTTCATGACATAGATTGTCCCAACCAATCCAAGGTTCACTTTATGATGCACATGTTGAAAGTTTCTACTAGGACTTTGTGGGACAACCTGCTAGGTTCTCATGAATCATTTGTCCTCCACTCAAATTGGAGGAATTCTCTAAAGCCTTTAAATACCCTACATATCTAAGGACATGATCAAGAAGAAGGAAGAAGAGTTTTACAACCTATGCCAACATGGAGACATGATAGCCACCCCATATTCTATGAGGTTTAGAATTCTAGAGAAGTATGGCTACTACTATGATGAACAACGCAAGATAAATAAGTTCATTAGGGGTCTCAAGTCAGACCCCAGTTTTGCTTTGTTAGGATGTGGACACCATACCCTACAAGGTTCCCTAGATGTTGCCCTAGTGATATAATACTATCCAAGAAGAGCATGGAACAAAGATACTCACTCCAAGAATCACAACAACTCCAATAATCATGACAAGAATAGGAAGGCTCTAGTTGAGGTTGTTGCAAATCAACCTACAAAGATTCAATATGCAAAATGCTCAAATGATCATCTGGGAGAATGCATGTTTGGGATGGGAGTTTGCTATACATGTGGTGAGACAGACCACATAAGACCTAACTGCCCCAAGCTTCAAACGAAGGAGCCAAATTTTAATCAACCACCAAGAGAGAAGAGGCAAGCTAGAGTCTTTACCATGGTAGATTATAGTGAAGATCATAAGACTCAGTAGATTTTAGTAGTGTAGTGCCTTTTTCTTTTCAAAAACATTTGTTGCATGGAAATGTTTGTAACTATGGATTCACATGGAAATATTAGTATGTTCAAGTTTTTGCACTAAATATGGAAATTTCTGAGGTGGGTAGTTTTAATAAAATTTCAAGGAGGAAATAATAAAGGTGGGAAGAAATGTAACATCCCAAATTTTCATTCATAATTTTGAAACTTTTGAATTAGGTTTCCCCAATAAGAATTTATTTGAGGGTATTGATGCAAGGAGGTAAAAATAATATTTCTTTTAGAATAACAAGCTAAGGAGAAATAGAAAAATGACTCAAAACATATTTTCCTTTTAATTAATGTATTGAAAATATTTGAACAATAATAGTAATTGGTTTTTCCCTTTATTTTCTATCAAAGAAATTTAAGAGAAATGAAGGAGAAAGACAAGAGGCAAGGAATTCGTAATTTAATGACTTGGATTTGAAGTACTATTTTCTTTTAATAGCTTTTAACGTATGAAAAACATTAATATATTTCATTTTCTCTATCCCTTAAGAACATTACTCGCGAAGGAAATAAAGAGGTGTTATATGACTCTTGAATGAGTGATTAATGACTATCTCAAATTTTGACTCAAAGATTCACAAAAGGAAGCATTTTTCAAATTGTCTTATCCTTTAATACATTATAATTTCTATTAGTGACCATTATAGAAATTATAGACCAAAAGTGTACAAAACTGAAATCGAATTGTCTAAGAATGTTCTAGACCATCAAATTAACCTATGGTTAGAACTTGGAGTCATTTGGGCCATGTTTGACCCTCCAAATTAATTGAGGAAGTTTTCTATATAGTTTGACTAAGAATTGAATTGGAATTTGATTAATGTGATTATAACATATAGTTTGGGTCAATTATTCTGTCACACACCCGCTCCTTTCCTTTTTTTTGCACTCAAAATCTGACCATCAAATCCCTATCTGATAGTCACTGGGTCATCTCCCTCCATCGGCCTTCCAGTAGTCTGAAACTAGATACAATGTGCCTTCCTTCTTGATCTTGCTCTCCCTCATATCATGTATGTTTCATGAGATTCTTCTTCCTTCATATTTGTCTCTATCGGCCATTCCAAATGAGCCTTAATTCACCTTTTTTCTCTCTGTATTGATGAAATGCCCAAATTAGGATTTGCCTTTCTCACAACCATGAGTTAAAGAACTAGGTATAGGCCACCTCATGCCCATGTTATGGACCAAAAGTGGCTGCTTGACCTCACCCCTCTCTCATCCACAGCCAATTTCTCCCCCCATGTCTCTGAGCCCTAGGACCTACTACTACTTATTCTTCGGTGATGGCAACCAGGTACACACCACTCTTCTAACCTAGCCAAATTAGAACTACAATGCGCACCCTCAAAGCCTTTCCTATGTTTTCCTACCTCTGGTTTGCCTCGCAACATGTCCCAACGTCGTACCCTATAGACCTCAGTGGAGACTGTGTCGATGCTTGTCTCCATTGTGTTTCACCAGGTCTCCAACCTCAGTTTTTCTTTACCTATCCTTGTTTGGTCACTGCGAGTTTTTCCCAGCCCTTAGAAAACTTTTCCTGTCATGGTTTGTTTGATCTTCAATTTTTAGCTCCCTCCCCTATTTCTACATGTTCTCGGGACGCAGACTTGTTTCTCAGAATGGTTCCTCCCCACAAGTGCTTTGTTGTATTGGGCTTGACTTCATGATATCATTGGAATCTTTTGGTGGTTGATTCTTGATGGTCCCTTGGAGTTATCTCTTTTGGTTCAGCCTTCTTCCTTGTCCATTGCAGATGGAGCTCGTGGTGCTCCACTCTTTTAGACAACCTAAATCGGGTCTCAGTGCCTTCGTGGCAATGTGAGGGACTCATTCGCGACCTTGGATTTCACAGATAAGATCAAAAATCTTGTGCTCACTCATCAACTTCCCGCTGAGTTCTTTGCAAGTCTGAGAAGAACAATCATAGGTCTACTCTTCCTGATTTGTCCCTGATCGAGGAGTATTTTATCATGCCCTAATATGGGCATTAATGTAATTTCACACGTGACAACCCAGTGGTCCACACATTCTATTTGACAGGGTTTGACTCCACATGTCATCATTGGAATGGGACACCTAATAGCGGGATCGACTACTGGATGGGCCGTTGGCATTTAGAAATACACACCTGGCATTTTATCCATTTCTGATTGGTTAGTTTTCCCAAAATCTATAGTAATCACCGGATGCTCAGAAAAATTAGGAAAAATATGTTTTGAAAAGAATTTTTCATGAGGAATCTAAATATTTGGGTATTAGAGTTTGTATCTAACTCAGAAAACATTGGTTTTATGAGAAATGAAAATTAGGGTTTAATGTTGTGAATAAAATGTATATTAATATGAATTGTACTTTGAACAAGGTAATTTATATTCCCAAACCCCAAGATCGTGGATAGATTTTCCTCAACCTATGGAGAGAAAGAGATCTTCTCAAAGTGCAAGTTAAGTGGTCCTTCCATATTGAGAATAGTAAATGGTTGATTTACTTATGTATGTATGAAATGAAATGAATGATATGTTTCTATTATTTATTGTTCCAATAGCTAAAAGCCAATAATTTATCAAGAATCGAGTTTTATTTCTATGGTCAATGTTATTTTGTCACCTTCATGCACATTAAAGATAAAGTTACAAGTAAGGTCCAAAGTAAAGTTAAGACTTTTAAAAGAAAGAGAATGCTAAAAGTAAACTTATATAAGGTCTTGATTAAGAGGCTCCTCAGAGCAAATATTAAGACGCACTTTGGTGCATAAGAAAAGAGGCACTTTGGTGGATAGAAGAGTTACTTCATGTAGAGAGAAGAGGCATAATTATGCAACCTGAGGATCCTTATATAGGTCTAGATAAAAGAAAGTGATCAAAAAGAAATTGTGTGTCTTTTCAATGTCGAAATGCTTAAAGTCTATTCTCAATTTCAAGTTTCATTAAACTATAATATGTTCAATTCCAATTACCATTGGATTTATGCATGGTTGGGGGTGTGATACCCACAGGTTAGGAGAAATGTCAAGAGGAAAAATCTATCTAAAGTCAAAACCCTAGATCGTGAATCTACAAGGATAAAAGCATTGGTCGGGTGCCAACTATATCTAGATTAGAGTTTTTCTTTCTTTATCCATTTATGGATGTATACGAAAACCTTTTTAAGGATTTTTAGAATGAGAATTGTGTATATTTCCCTATGATGGTTTACTAAAACTTTATTTTGAGCTATGAATATCATGGTTGTGACACCACCTTGACATGAATGAAAATATATGCTTTTTCTCCATGTTGTACATGTGGGGTGTTACAATAATGGCATCAAAGACAAAAATATAGTTGGCCACCAAGCTTGTCTCATAATATCATGTAGTTTATATCCTTTTCCACAGATGTCCTATGGGTAAAGGTGTGTACCAAAGATCACTATTGTGAAGACAAAATCAACCGTTCTTATGCATGTGCTTGTCCAACGACTTGGCTTCCAGATTTAGTCACCCCCAACTCTTGGTATTGCTGCCTGATTCTAGAAAGAGGTTAGTGTCTAGCAATCCAGTGGTCCTCGTACATTTCCAAAAAAATCATGTGGAAGGAATTCCTCTCAAATGCACAATAGTGGGTAACAACATGTGGAAAAGAAGGAAGAAGATAAGTAGGAACAAGGTGATATTGTGTGGGATAATGGTAAGGTGGTGGAGGCCTCACAAAACAACTATAATTAACACACAACAAGGACCAATTCAAACACTTAAATGATTTTCTTATTCTCTAATGTTTATCGATGTTCCTTTAAGTGTTAGAAAGGGCTGAAATATGTCCACTTTATAGATGGATGAATCTCACAGATATGTGACTAAAATAGCCATTTTACTTCTAATAATTATTGCTTAACAAGTCATCAGAAAATTGAATTTATGGGAACATCCAAATAAGAATTGAAGGGACTCACTAGCCAACCAAAATTCTAATGAATGTGTATGGGAAAAAGGGTATGATATTGTTCATTTGGATTATTGTTTTGGGCAATTGCCTTTCCAAGATAATTAAGAGAATAGAAAATTTTACAGCTTTAGGATTCCAAATGACAACATTAAAATGTTGTTTTAACAAAAACCATAAGAAAATCAGATACAAAAATATAAAATTTCTCGCACCCGTAACGCACCAAAGCAAACCGGGCGATGGGTTGAGGCAAGGCGTGTGTGTTTTTTTTTGTTAAAGACCAAAGAACATACAAGTCCAATCAGCCTAAAATTTACAAGACCCAAGAAAGACCCACAAGACTTTGATCTCTACTACGGTAATGGATCCCTATCACTTTAGAAGTGAGAAATGTGTAACTAAAATGGCTGAGAGGTTTGAAAGATAACATTTTTTTTGGTTGAAATTCAACAATCCTAACATTTTCATTTTCTACTTATTTGGTTTTGCCAAAATCTAGCTAAAAGGAGACGACCATGTACCATTCTCTATAAAACCAACTGTGCCCTAAATGTATACAGATTTTTTATTTGGAATAATGTATTTTTCCATTGAAGTAGTGAAAAATCAACACACATTGTAGGCGTCCTATGGTCTCGCAAACATGGAAAACCAACTATGCCCAAATATGATTTTAGTCATAGAGAAGATAGTTTTTTAAGGTTTGTATTTGTGTATATTCCTTAGAAGAAAATCATTTAATGATGGATATAGGGATATTTCATACTTTGGATTTGATTGATAGAGGCAATTATAAATTAATCATGCATGTTTTATGGTGGTGATATTAATGTATATAATTAATATCCTTACAATTATTGATTCAAATCCATGAGACTTAAAGTATGTGACTTGAACACGAGATCCTACTCAATTCTAAGAGTGCTATTCTCAAAATTTCCCTTGTTTAATACTATTATGGATTGTAAAACAATATTACATTTGAGAGTAGTACATGTGGTGATCGATGGCCCTGTCTCATGGGTAACAAGAATTGGATACCAAGTCAGACGCATAAGTGATAGTTTGAGAACAAGACACTGGACAAAACCTCCTTGAGAGTAATTCACGGACAATTATATGATAGTCTTAATCAACTCTCAAATGATATAGTGGTATGGTGTTCCTTCGACTTGAAGTCATTACAATTCGTGATATGACAATCTTCATGCTTCGACACTACCCAATGTGATCTTATAGTAGATTTCCATAAAAGTAGTTATTGGTGTGATGAGAATCATGCTACACATTATGAGTGATGTAGAAAGAATTTGTCACTCCCTTACAATGGGAGAGGTATCCTAGGCCTCTGGATAAGTGAGACTGGAGAAATGCATGGGCATGCTCATGTAAATCTGAGCTCAAATGTATCTTGCCAGTCTACTTGAAGATCAAGGAATTTAGATTTAATGCAATAAGGATGATATGTCCATGCCTCTAGTTTAGTCTAGATATCTATGAAAAAAGGATCATATAACACGGTAGAACTTGTTGTTTTTGGTTCAGTCTTGTCTAATTAATTGTACTACTTGGGTAGCAATGATGTGTGGATAGACATCGTTCATTTCCTATTGAACATAATAATTGTTATTGAATCCATTACCAACATAGTATGGTACCTATAGGATAACACACAAAGATATATATTGAAGAAAGGAAAAACTCGACCTTATTGTAATTGTTACAATAAATCTAGGTACCTAAATGTAAGATTTGAGGACTAGAGAAAAATATAGATTTAGACTTAAAGAATAACTCTCCATAAGTCAAGGACCCATTCCTCATAGAAGAGGGAAGTTTATGTACACCAAGTCTGGTAGAACATTGTTTTCTATGGACCCAGTGTGTGGCTAAATCCTTGTTTCATGAGGGAGTCCATAGCTTATAAGAACAAGGTTTTAGAAATCTAACTCTTCACTCTTCTATACATATGATATGAGACGAGGTATTCAAGACATGCACTCAAATTTTCTCATTTTTGCCTCTAGCTTTGAGAAATCCTAAGAGAAACTTAGAGAGAGAAAGAGGGAGTGGAGGAGACTAGAAACTTTAACATGTCTTTGAGAACTCACATGGATACCACAACAAATTTATCCACACAAATATATTCACCAATGACACAAAAATAGAGGAGATCTTCATTGCAAAATGAATCATTTTTCCATAAGCATTCACGACGAAATGACGCAACCTACCAGAGGGCACACAATTCAAAGAGAAGATCTCTAGGGTGGAACAATACAATCTTACAAGCATGTTGATTGTGTAACAGTTAGATCCACAATAGGAAACTTTGGGATCTGATCTGGGGTCAACATAATTAACTCTATGGCCTTTGGATATGCACCAATTGCTAATGGAATCAGATCATCCAATAGTAATAGTCATTGGTGGATTCCCTCAATGCTTCTCTTGAAAAATCAATGCATCCCAAGTTGTGTTTTAGAATTCTAGAGACACCAGAAATGAGTTCCCATTCTTGATGTGACAAAATTAAAAAGAGATGTATATTAGAGGGTCTAGATCTACCTCAAGCATTCAATTTGAATTATTAGAATTTCATCCAAGATAAGGTATAAACTTGTAAACCCTAATCTGGCTTTATTTCCTTAGATGGATCCTGCTCCAATGATTCTTAGGATTTTTTATTCCACTAGGTTTTATTCTCCTGAGATTCCTATAGTGGTATTAGATCTATGTCTAATTCTATTTACCTAATTTTTTTATTATAAATTGAGTTTTGTTCGATTGTACTAAGAATATTTCATATGATAAAACTGATAAATGTGCAAATCTGGTAAATGGAAATGTCCCGATCAATATAACCACTATCATATTGTGATATCAAAATATATATGTAAAAAAATGTGCAAATCCATATAAACTACATAAACCAGATTTATTTGGTGAGTGATTCATGATTACGATGAAAGCCTAATTATGATTGCTTTTATTACGTATAGTTGATTATTTGTAGTTCTTAATATGACCTACATGCCATACCTTCTCTAATGATTCCAAATGTATGGCTTTTCACCTTATTCCCTTCAAATGTAAGTTGAGGTTTCTCTTACATATGAAATAATAGTTTAGGATAAATGGGGATATATAATATCCAACATGGTGGACATGGAAATAGATGAATGTAGAAAAATAATCAAGAAATGATGGATCATCCATTGTGGCTTCTCGTGATTGACAAATACAAGGACTACGGTTGATTATCTTTTGTAAATGCATGTGTTGCAATAGACCATACACGATTTCAATCTTCCAATCTTAGAAATCTTGTGCTAGGAGGCCATGATCATCACATTTTACATTTATCTCCTATTGTGCTTGTTTATACATATGATATGTACCATATACATATGTGAGATTGGATATGTATATGTATCATTCCAAATACCTTGTTAAATATTAAGCTTAAGATGATTTCCAACATGCCTTGCACATTAATGCCTCAATCAATTGATATGGGGTCACCAAATCGAGGAGCATTGTCCATATTTGTGTGGTGTGAGATAAACATGTGGGTCTTCCAAACCAATGTAGACATGTATATTGCAATCCAGCTTAAATAGGTAACCTTAATAGGATTAAGCACCTACAGTCATGTATGTGGTTGTTCCATATGATGGAATTTAACAATGGATGTTACCCATACATCCAAGGGTTGCATGTAATGAAATTGGAAAAAGTTGTCTACCTAAATAATTGAGTTGTGAGAAGTCTAATAAATTTGACTCATGATTCAATAAAATATAGACCTTAGCCCACTAGTAAGTTACTTGATTTAAATTTCTTGTTTGAAAGGAAAGGTTTATTAATTTGAATAAATAGATGGAGTAAATGTTTAATTAAAGGACTAGCAAAATGCTATTAGTTTTAAATCAAAAATTTAATTCCTACTTATTTTTCTTTGTAGATCACATGAAAATAACAATAACATTTGGTAGTGATTGATACTTGAGAAGATTAAGCTTGATGAAACAACTTTTATGGACTAGTACATAAACTTGAGAAGTGTTCTTGATCTAGAGGGTGAGCTCAATGTAATGGAGCATGTTTACCTCATGAGCCCACTCCCAATAGATTCTTATGTACTCAAACAAGTTGAGTACATTGAGGGCCTAGCAAGTATTCAACTTCCCTTGAAAAAAGTTAACCATGACTTGGAAATGCATATATTCCAAATATCTAATAACAAATGGATGTGACCTAACAACACCCAACCAATTGACTTGACTAAATGCACCTAAGGCACATAATAGAGTGTTTTAATATTTATCAACCTTATTTGGACACACTATTAAACAAATTTGTAGGCACACATGCTTGGGAGTATTATAAAGGATGGAAAGTTAGGGTTGAACCCAAAGGAGAGAGGGGTAACTAGATGAGTCTACTTTACTAGGTTCCTATCGCTGAGTGTAGGGCTTTTAGGGTTTGACATTGGATTTGGATCACACTAAGTGAACAAGCAAGAAAGAGAAGAAAGAATGAAACCTAAGTAAACCCTACACAAACAATGCTATCAAACTAAGAGAGAGAGTCAATTACACTAAACTAGGAAAGAGCAATCCTAATTATCAATTTAGATAACAATCTTTCTAAACAAGGAATGAAGAGGCAACTAGTTACACTAAACTATAAATTACTCTAAGAAAGAAAATAATGAAACAAACTAGATAAACCTAGAACAAGTAACTAAGAAAAACATTAAATAATCTAGCAAGGTTAAACTAACACGAGCAAGACAATTAGGTAAGTAAAAAAGCAAGGAAGCTAACAAAGCTAACATTAGATTTTAGGGGGGAAATGTGATTATCGACCTAGTCAGGGTCATATCATGCAACACACTCATTCAAACCATATTATCTAACCAAAAAACATAATGGGATGATGGTGAATTATCCTATACTACTAGTTGACCATGGGTGGCATAGGGGTGCATAGAGGAAGTAGTCTCTATTACCCCTTATCAAACCTTACGAGGTTCAGTTGACTAGGGTATTGGTATAATTCAATCAAAATCACTGTGCTCTAGCTCTCTAGAAGTGATTCTCCTAATGTAATTGGTGGAGATGGGTGGCATGGAGTGTAGGATAAGGGTATTTGACGTCCTTTACACTCCATCAAACCTATAGGCATTCTCTATACTAGGCACATTAAGTGAGACAATACCTGATACTTAGATATCACACTTAGGTTTAGAAGAATAGATGGGTATGGTGGAAGAGGGTATGTATCTAAGGATCCACTAGTTGTACTTAGTAGAATTTCCCAAAATATCCAAACACACCATGTTATTATATGCTTACATGGTTTAAAGCATGAATCACCATAGAAAGACAAACTAAATGAGACAGAAGAAATAATATAACATTTCCAAACAAGAATATAGTCTTTCAAATAACAAATATCCAACATGGTATCAAAGTCACTATTATTTCCCTTGATAGCCCACTAGTGGATCTTAGCTACTCATGACACTAGAATATACAAAAGTGGAGAAGAAAGTGATATAAGAAGCCATGAAACTTGATGTGAAGGTTTAAATCTATTACTGTAATAGCTACAAGCTTGATCACTTCCTCCTCCAAGGTAGAATGGCATGAGAATGAAATGTATAATGAACAAAACACTAAATGCTAGGGTTTCGGTGTGGAAGGTGATGAAATGGGAGTGGAGTGAGGTAGGTTACTAGTATGAAGGTGATATGAATGCTCAACATCCAACCCTCAACCACTGCACAACTCAAATAATAATATAGGGTTCTAGGGGTCTGGGGTTAAGTTGGGGGTAGAATAGGGATATCAATTTATCAAATAGGTGGGTTTAATGGCAGAATGGTCATGGTGGCCATCTACTAGCATAACTATTATTCATAAAAAAAATTCTTGGCCAATTAGATCAATTTTGAGAAATCTATAAAAACTTGTGAATAAGGCATGTCCGCTATGACACCCCACACCACACACAGAGATATCACTCAAAATTAATCATGGAAACAATAATAAACCAGCGGATTACCAAAAAATACAAGAAATTAAAATCGATATCATAAAAGCACCATAGGCTGAAAAATTTCACATATAAGTCCACAACTGGACACCTGGATCACATAGCACATATCGTAAGGTATTTACATCATGGTTTCCAACTTTCCAGTCAACAACTATCACATGGAGACCCTATTCCACATATATGAACATGTACATCTGTCATAACCATACAGAATAAGGCACACATGCCAAAAACCTCGTGATGATAACATAACTACAAAAAACATCAAGAAAACCACCAAGATGTGAGTGTAAAGGGATGGCTCTAGGACTCTACATTAAAACACTAGGAGCACTTCCAACCTTCTTAGCTACTTCTCTAGCTGCTTCTCTTTCTCAACTGCACGATCACCACCTCATCGTGCACGACCACCTAAAAGATGTGGAAACCCACAAGGTGAGACCAAATGTCCCAACGAGAGATATAACTCTCTACCAATGTCTATTATATACACAGGAATATAGAAAATGAGAACAAGAACAAAACTTGTTGACTTGTTAAATAGATTTAGCTAAATGACATGTCTAAAGTAGATAGATAATACTAAACATATAAGAAACTACAACTAGATTATAGAACATCTTATCATCATAAAAGTCATATGAAGAACATGCATATTTCATACCAATCAATCTATAAAAATCAAGGCAAGGATTCAACCAATCTTTTCATATTTGATCCTAAGAAAATATTCTACATGGCTAATTACACATTTTATTATGCCCTAAGGATTTGAGTAATACTACTAAAATCCAACTAGCCATTGCTAAGTAGAAATTAGTGCCATACAAGGTCAATGAAAGATCAAAAATTCATGATTCACCAAACCTCATGGTCAGTACACTAGTACATGGAAGAGACATACCATTCAACTGCAACTAGTGACATATAGTCAAACTGTGAAATATCTTAGCCCACCTTTGTTCAAGTCACGACGCTAGTGAAAACTGAACTACAACTAATAGTCGCACTCATGTTAGAGTATGGCACACATCCAATCCTATGAAAACTCATAAGCATCATGTCACTGAGTTACAGCCTAGATCCGCACTCATGCCAAGGTATGTCCTATAGCCAATCATGTAAATTCATATACTCAATAGTAAATAACTCCAAGCTTTCACTTGGGATAGCCCATTTCACCATCCAACAAGTGTTGACACTGAGATGGATCTTTGGCACAGGGCAAAACTACATGATTAAGTTCCACTTGATTAGTTAATTCAATTAAGTGTCTTTTAGCATCAATCAAGTTATAATGTATAAATCCATAACAAACTCTACAAAGATAAGGTCAAAGTACACTCCAGAAAATATAAACATATAGGGTGTGAACTCATCACACTATCACCACATCATTCATGTATCACTTCCATTCACCACATCATCAATACCAAAGTCACATACTATGGGATATGAATCCCTCAAGTAATCATTGGGAAATTTCATCTCATAATAGGCAATAAGCCACTGTCAAGTCATAGGACCCATTCACATCATTCTTGTATCACAAGTGCCTCAACATGCCTCATGAAGGTGCATTCAACCTATTTCATATTGTAGTCACCGTATCAGACACTAAATATGATTATCAATCTCATAACACCTTCATGGTTTGAAATTCATAAACAAGATAGATAACATCACACACCATATCCGTTCCATGAAAAGAGAAACAAGCATGATCATTGCACATTATTAGGGTTAAGGTTCCTTCTTAGACAATTAGGGTTTACAAAGATAGGTTCAACAATCAACCCTAGATTCACCACTTCCCATCATCTTCGAGTATATTAGGGTTAAGGAGCATCATTTGAGTTTATTTTATATTAATCCAAACATCATATATATATATGGATTATAAATTACTCATATAGGAGTAAATTATGTACCCAAGCATACCTCTTGACCACTACCATCATCATGAGTATCGACCACTACCAAACCACTATGTCATAACCAAACCACCTACACAATGTTGCGGATGTGACATATAGGTTTCTTGACCACAACACCTAGGGTTATGGATCTAACCATTCCCAACTGTCGTGACCTTGAGTAGTCTCGACCTCAAGACATGGTTGTCTTGACTCTAGCTAAGAAACATGTCACAACCAAAGACCACCTGGTCGGGACCTCTCTCAAGGCAGGCCATGACCAATACAAGGGTAGAAAACCAACCAAAAAAGGGGTTCACTAGACCACCAACATCAAGTGTCGTGACCTAAACAACACTAGGTCCAACCCATAAACAAGAGGAGCATCTCTACCAATATTAACTATGGTAACGATCACCAAGGAGATGGGTGTCTCGACCATCCTAAGGAATGATATCTTGGTCTCAAGACAAGAAAAAAACTAAGGGGAAAACCATGAATATTAAGAAGGAAAAACCCATGCAAATGATAATAAAAAACCTTAGGTCGTGGATTATGAAATCACCAAGAAAGGATCTCATCCAAGGGAGAGAAACCCATGATAAAGGTATCCAAAATAGAACCCAACCCCAATTCAAAATATATGTACACGAACACCATGCATGAGATCAAGACAAAGTTCAAAAGATAGAGAAGAACATGCATAACATATCAACCACAAAACAAGTGCATGTCGATTAGGATTTTGAATTTCTACCAAACCAAGCAAGACGTCTCCACCAAACAAGTTATGTTGAAGAAGCTCCACCAAAAGCTCCACTCCTAGATTGAAGATCACCTCAAGAAGGAGAAGATACCAAGGTCAAATGTCATCCAAGAAAAGAGATCCAAAAAGCTCTCGGCCGAGCAAAAAGAGAAAAGGAGAAAGGGAGAAGAAACCCTCCAAACACTTGGGTTTACCTTGTCAAAACATGGTCTCTGACCCTTGTGATGAGTAGTTTCTCTCCCAAAATGACTACAATGGAGGAACCATGGTCTAGTTCTGTGAAAAGAGAGGAATATGGATGTAGGAGATCAAAAAAAATGTCATCAATGAAGATAAACACTTACCAAGGGTTGAAGATGGGCTATGGTCACCACAAGCACCACATGCAAGAAGAGTTGGATCACCAAGCTCCAAGGTCGAATCTCCTTACTCCACCAAGCTCTATGAAAAAGCAAAAGAGAAGGAAGAAGATGGATGGACAAAAGGGGTTATAAGGATGGAGAGATAAGGGGTTATATAGGTGGAAGATGAGAGAGAAGGAAAGGGATGATGTGTCAACACTCCAAGGTACCAAAGGGACACCTGTCCACTCAAAAGACCAACATGCAACCACTCTAGCTTGACATGCAAGACATTGTGATGCAATCTAGGTTGGGTCTCAACCACCTTGGTCACCTTATTGCTGCAGTCGTGACTCTCCCATGGTTCACCAACCATGGTCGTGACACACACACCACCATATACACTTGGTCGAGACAAGGGACCATCTCAAACCCTAAGTCGACACATTTTATAAGAGGGCAACCGTCTTGACCCAAGACCACCTCAGTCATGACCCCATCAACTATAGGCAGTGTCTCGACCACGACACCCACCAAACCAACCCTAGGTCATGACCTAGGTCGAGACAACACACTATATACACATAGGTCGAGACACTCAACACTCGAAGAAACCTTAATCACCACTAAAGGTGGCACTCATCAACCAAGGCTCAAATAAGGTGCCCACTTATTTCTCTCTCCTCTAGATGATGTCAATAAAGAGAAGGAACACTCTAGATGTGAAAAATTGCACATCAACCCCCTACTTTAGGTAAATTGTAATTTGCAAAAAAACTAGCACATAAAACATCCAAACAAGCTCAAACTTGAAACTTGAGCTCTGTACAAGCCCTAATTACATCTCAATATATTAGAGCAAGGTCCTAAGAAACTTACTTAAGACAAAAAAATAGGGCTACTAAAAAACCCAGGTTAGGAGTCTTACACTTAGTGCCTATTTTAACCGTGTAAAGGATGTTTATTTAGGAGTTTTTTATTTCATCACATTTTTGTCACCTTCTAAGGTGAGTGTTATAACGTTTGATGAAATTGTTGCATACAATTCACATGAAAACCCTAATCATTCTAGAACTTTCTTTATAGGTCTAAAAGTGGAGTTTTCATCGACTCATTTGATATGTTATGAATTGAATATGATTTTATATTTTCCTTACACACCTATGGTGATATAAGGTGGTTTTGGTATGCCCTCTTACTTTCTTAAGGGATGATTTTCTAAAATAAGTTCTTCTGTTCCCCAAAGACTGTCTTCCAATCTATTTTGGTACAATATTGGGGAAAATGAATCATGTAACTCTACTACTATTTTCATGTATTTATACGATTGAATCAAGACAATTTTCTATATGTTATTCTGATTAAATGTTTCTCAACTTAAGCTTGATGCTAAAAGTATCTCACTTATAACCTTTATAACTAAATCTTAATCTAGATGCAAATTTTTCATAATCATGAGTTTGGATCTAAAATTTTTCTTGGGAGTTGTTTTAGCTACATGTGAGTATAAATGATTAATTTCATTTAAGTATGATACTTTAGGTGGGTTCGTCCTTGATATGGTCTTATGTGCTGGTCTGGGTCTTGTTGTACTCTAGATTGATGAGTTGGGCCTTAGCATGACTAAATATGGTTTTGTAATGCTCAAACACACTTCACAAGGATCACACTGAGTTTCAAGAATGATGTCTGGCCCCAGATACCACAACTAACCTCAATTACACATTTTTCCTCACTCACGTGCAAACTGGGATCAACTTCCCCATTGGTCATGGATCCTAGTAATACTATGGGATGAGCACACTTAAACACAAAGTTCATAGTGATGGGATCCTAGAAAAGGAGGTGCTCCTTGGTGATATGAGTAGTCTAATCATTCCTTTTATGATCATATTATTTGAGGCTTCAAATCATGGGATGTTACAATCTCCCCTACTTAGACACTTGACATCCTCCTCAAGGATCAATTATATAGCCTCATAATATTTCCCCATTTTAGTGGAGACCTAGAATGTCCCATGAACATCTAAATCCTGGTCATGGCTACGAGAGCAAGGGTGTCTAAATCACCATTGACAGTCATTTCCAACATGCCAGGACTGCACTACTCAAGATTGGCATGGCACATGCCCATGTGGGCCCCACTTACTAGAGGGATTATGGCTCTGATACCATTTGTAACACCTGGGCCCACAACCAAAGGCTCTAGTAGAGTTTAAGGAATGACGACTGACCTCAAAGACCATCACTAGCCCTAATTGTGCACTTTGTTTCCACTCACGCGCACGCTAAGATAAACTTTCTGATTGGTCACCCATTCGTAGTACTATTCTATGTTGGGCACACTTAACCACAAAGTTTTTTAGTGATCGGCTCCTTGAAATATAGGTCACCTTGGTGATATGGGTAGTCTAATCATTCCTTTTAATATTATATTATCTATGACCTCAAATCCTAGGACTTTATAAGTTTCTTGTGCCTTGAATGGTTACTTGATTTATTGGTTGATAATTTTTGTATCTTATGAAGCTTTTATACTTGGTTACTATATCATTTCATCTTTGTACCTTATTAACTACTTGATTTATGGATTGATATGTGAGAAGTTGGATTAATTAATCAATCGTTACATTCATCAAGTAAAGCTCTAAGACCACATGTACAATATCTATATGTGTGTGTTTAACGCTTGTGATATATATACATATATATACATAAGGACACTATATATATATATATATATATATCACATGTTTTTTATACCCTAATCTTATTGCCAATATGTGAGCACCTTAGCAGGCATGATGCTAAGTAGAAATCAGTGCCATACAAGGTCAATGAAAGATCTAAAATCCATGATCTCACCAAACCTCATGGTTAGTACACCAGTACATGGCAGAGACATACCAGTCAACTGCAACCAGCGACATATAGTCAAACTGTGAAATATCTTAGCCCACCTTTGTTCAGGTCACAATGCTAGTGAAAATTGAACTACGACCCATAGCCGCACTCATGTCAGGGTATGGAATGTATCCAATCCTATGAAACCTCATAAGCATCATGTCACTGAGCTACAAACTGGATCCACACTCATGCCAGGATATGTTCTATGGCCAATCATGTAAATTAATATACTAAACAGTATATAACTCCAAGCTTTCACTTGGGATAACCCATTTCACCATCCAGCAAGTGTTGACACTGAGACGGATCTATGGAACAGGGCAAAACTACATGATTAAGTTCCACTTGATTAGTTAATTCAATTAAGTGTATTTTAGCATCAATCAAGTTATATTGTACAAAGCCATAATGAACTCTACAATGATAAGGCCAAAGTACACTCTAGAAAATATAAACGTATAGGGTGTGAACTTGTCACACTATCACCACATGATGCTTGTATCACTACCATTCACCACATCTTCAATACCAAAGTCACATACTATGGGATATCAATCCCTCAAGTAATCACTGGGAAATGTCATCTCATAATAGGAAATAAGCCACTGTCAAGTCATAGGACCCATTCACATAATTCCTAAATCACAAGTGCCTCAACATGCCTCATGAAGGTGCATTAAACCTATTTGATATCATAGTAACCATATCATACACTAACTATGATTATGAATATCATAACACCTTCATGGTTAGAAATTCATAAAAAAATAGATAACATCACACACCATATCTGTTCCATGAAAGAGAAACAAGCATGATCATTGCACATTATTAGGGTTAGGGTTCCTTCTTAGCCAATTAGGGCTTACAAATATAGGTTCAAATATCAACCCTAGATTCACCACCTCCCAACATCTTTGAGTATATTAGGATTAAGTAACATCATTTGAGTTGATTCTATATTAATCCAAACATCATATATATGGCTTATAAAGTACTCATATAGGAGTAACATTATGTATCCAAGCATAACTCTCAACCACTACCATAATCATGTGTATCGACCACTACCAAACCACTACATAATGACCAAACTAACTAGACAATGTCGCGGCCATGACATATAGGGTGTCTCGACCACGACAACTGTCATGACCTAGAGTTGTCTCGACCTCTAGACATGGCTGTCTGGACCTCTAGCCTAGAAACATTTCATGACCCAAGACCACCTGGTCGTGACCTCTCTCAAGGCATTCCACGACCAAGACAAGGGTATAAAACCAACCAAAAAAGAGGTTAACTAAACCACCAACATCAAGTGTCGCGGCCTAAACAACACTCAGTCCAACCCATAAACAAGAGGAGTTTCTCGACCAAGATTAACTATGGTAGTGACCAACAAGGAGATGGGTGTCTGGACCATCCTAAGGAATGATATCTTGGTCTCAAAACAAGAACAAAACTTAACAGAAAAGAAGGAAAACCCCATGCAAATGATCATAAAAAACATTAGGTCATGGATTATGAAACCACCAAGAAAGGATCTCATCCAAGGGAGAGAAAACCATGATCAAGGTATCCAAAAATACAACCCAACCTCAATTCAACATCTATGTACACGAACACCATGCATGAGATCAAGACAAAGTTCAAAAGATAGGGAAGAACATGCATAACATATCAACCACAAAACAAGTGCATGTAGATTAGGATTTTGAATTTCTACCAAAATAACCAAGATCTCTCCCCCAAACAAGTTCTAGAGATTATCATTTTCTACTAAAATGATAAAGGATCATTTTAGAGAGATAATATAGTAGTGAGCATGGATATAAGAGTGCAATAATAGAGTAGGTTAAGTGTTATATAACCCGCTTCAATAAGATCAATGCCAAGGATTCCTAGCTCTAAGATCAAGAGTTCCAAGCACACAATCCAAAGGTTGAGGAAGCTCCACCAAAAGATCCACTCCCAGCCACAAGATCACTTCAAGAAGGAGAAGACACCAAGGTCAAATATTATCCAAGAAAAGAGAGCCAAATAGCTCTAGCCCGAGCAAAAAGAGAAAGGGAGAAATGGCGAAGAAACCCTTCTCACACTTGGGTCTACCTTGTCAAAACAAGGTCTATGGCCCTTGTGATGAGGAGTTACTCTCCCAAAACGACCACCATGGAGGAACCATGGTCTAGGTATGAGAAAAGAGAGGAATATGGAGGTAGAAGATCAAAAGAAATGCCATCAAGGAAGATAGGTCTCGACCACCTTGGTCACCTTATGGTTGCAGTCATGACTCTCCCATGGTTCACCATCCATGGTCGCGACACACACACCACCATCACCACTTGGTCAAGATAAAGGACCATGTCAAACCCTAAGTCGACACATCTTATAAGAGGGCAACCATCTCGACCCAAGACCACCCAAGACCGCCTCAGTCATGACCCCATCATCTAGATGGGGTGTCTTGACCACGACACCCACCAAACCAAGCCTAGGCCATGACCTAGGTCGAGACAACACACTATATACACATAGGTCGAGACACTCAACACTCATAGGAACCCTAATGACCACTAAGGGTGACACTCCTCAACCAATGCTCAAACAAGGTGCTCACTTATTTCCCTCTCCTCTAGATGATGTAAATAAAGATAAGTAACACTCTAGATGTGAAAATCTACACATTAACCCCCAACTTTGGGTAAATTGCAATTTGTACCAAAACTAGCACATAAAACATCTAAGCAAGTTAAAACTTGAAACTCGATCTCTTTACAAGCCCCAATTACATCTCAATATATTAGAGCAAGGTCCTAAGAAACTTACTTAAGACAAACAAATAGGGTTGCCCCAAAACCCAAGTCAGGGGTCTTACACTTAGTGGTTATTTTGGATGTGTAAATGATGTTTATTTAGGTGCTTTTTATTTCATCACGTTTTTGTCACCTTCTAAGGTGAGTGTTATAACTTTTGATGAAATTCTTGAATATAATTCACATGAAAACCCTAATCATTCTAGAACTTTCTTTATAGGTCTACAAGTGGAGTTTTTATCGAATCATTTGATATGTTATGAATTGAATATGATTTTATATTTTCCTTACTAACTTGTGGTGATATAAGGTGGTTTTGGTATGCCCCCTTACTTTCCTAAGGGCTTATTTTTCAAAATAAGTTCTTTTGCGCCCCAAAGATTGTCTTACAATCTATTTTGATACAATATTGGGGGAAATGAATCATGTAACTCTACTACTATTTTCATGTATATATACGATTGAATTAGGACAATTTGCTATAAGTTATTCTGATTAAATGTTTCTCAACTTAAGCTTGATGCTAAAAGTATCTCACTTATGACCTTTATAACTAAATCTTAATCGAGATGCAAATTTCACATAATCATGAGTTTGTATCTCAAATTTTTCTTTCTATTCATTTTAGCTACATGTGAGTATAAATGATTAATTTCATTTAAGTATGATACTTTAGGTGGGTTTGTCCTTGATATGGTCTTATATGTTGGTCTGGGTCTTATTGTACTCTAGATTGTTGAGTTGGGCCTTAGCATGACTGAAGATGGTTTTGTAAAGCCCAAACACACTTCACAAGGATCTCACTGAGTTTCAAGAATGACATCTGGCCCTAGAGACCACAACTAACCTCAATTGCACATTTTTCCTCACTCACATGGAAATTGGGATCAACTTCCCCATTGGTCACTAATCCTAATACTACTATGGGCTGATCACACTTAAACACAAAGTTCTTAGTGATGGGATCCTAGAAAAGGAGGTTCTCCTTGGTGATATGTGTAGTCTAATCATTCCTTTTAAGATCATATTATTTGAGGCTTCAAATCATGGTATGTTGCAATCTCCCCTACTTAGACACTTGACATCCTCCTCAAGGATCAATTATATAGCCTCATAATACTTCCCCATTTTAGTGGAGACCTAGAATGTCCCATGCACATCTAAATCCTGGTCACATATACCAGTGCAAGGGTGTCTACATCACCATTGATAGTCGTTTCCAACATGCAAGGACTGCACTACTCAAGACTGGCATGACACATGCCCATGTGGGCCCCACTTACTAGAGGGGTTATGGATCTAATACCATTTGTAACACATGGGCCCATTGCCAAAGGCTCTAGTAGAGTTTCAGGAATGAAGAATGACCTCAACGACCATCACTAGCCTTAACTGTGCACTTTGTTTCCACTCACGTGCAAGCTAAGATAAACTTTTTCATTGGTCACCCATTCCTAGTACTATTCTAGGTTGGGAAACTTAATCACTAAGTTTGTTAGTGATGGGCTGCTTGAAAAATAGGTCACCTTAGTGATATGGGTAGTCTAATCATTCCTTTTAATATTATATTATCTAAGGACTCAAATCCTAGGACTTTACAAGTTTCTTGTACCTTGAATGGTTACTTTATTTATTACTTGATTTTTTTATATCTTATGAAGCTTTTATACTTGGTTACTATCTCATTTCATATTTGTATCTTGTTAATTACTTGATTTATACATTGAGACTTGAGAAGTTGGCTTAATTAAATAATTGTAACATTCATCAATAAAACTCTAAGACCACATGTAAAATATATATATGTGTGTGTGTGTTTAATGCTTGTGATATATATATATATATATATATATATATATATATATATATATATATATATATCACATGTGTTTTATACCCTAATCGTGTTGCTAATACGTGGGCACCCTAGTGGGTGTGATGCTATGTGGACCAGCATTTGAGCACTCCATGAGTAGTCAGACCTTCAAGAAAAATACTCTCTTTGTACTCGAACCAACCGAGGCATGACATAGAAACTATCATTTAATTTTAATGACTTTACACAATGGCCAGGGGATTTTTCAACCACTAGTCTTTTGTTGGACTTTGTAGATCTCAAACCACCCATGGATTAATCTTGTAATTGACATATTTGTAGTATATCTATTTATGGTTTACATCTTTGTAATAATATAATGGTTCTCTTACACCTACAAAGTATTTACTTGTCATTTTTATTTTACTTTTATTTCTATTTCATATCTTGTAAGTGATAATATTATTTTTTATTTCTTCCTTCTATTGACTCTATTAATTCTTGTTTATAAGCATGAAATGTTACTAGTTTTTATATAATATCACCATGTCATGGGTCTCATCCTATGGCTATCCACAAATTCTAGGTCGCCAACAATGTATTTAGGATTTGTGGTGAGTATCCTTTCCCTTGAGGACAATAGTTTCTTGGTGCTTGGTGGTAATGCTTCTAATATCTCTCTTAGGGTCGTCCATATACTCTTAGGTACAAACATGATGGATTTAATTAGATGTAACTGTACCTCATGTTTTTACTTACATTCCTTGCATACATGCACATCTTGTAACTATGTTTTTCATATAACTATTGTATATAGGTGGTGACAAAGGTCGTAGAACTATAATTTTGTAACTTTACATGTTTGTGATAAATGAAAGTTAGGCCGTTGTGAAAACCTTGAGGAGATGGAATAAAATGTATTATTTTATGTTTTTTCACAATTTTTGGTTGATTAGCATAATTAAGTTTTTGTTTTGGGTAATCTCACTACGACATGTTGGGATGTCATAGTTGAAACATGACACTACTCTACCAAGGGATACACTACATTATGTAATGGAGAAATATCTTATGTTTCATGTGTTCCAAACTATGTAACCTACAAGAACACTTATTTTGTCCAATATCATATGCCACATAAATTATACACATATAATACATTCAAAGAATATAGTAGTCCAAATAAGAGGTGAAGAATACCTTGAAGTGAGATTGTCCTAATAGACATTCCTTAAGGTCAACTACACCTTTGTCAACCCTTGACTAAGAAAAGACTACACATGCCATCATTTAATTCTCATCATTAACCTAGTAAGTTCCAATTTATTATTTGATTTAGATCATTAAGCTACTCTCATAATTACTTGTATTATTATCCAGAATTTGCATTACACATCTTAAGTTTGTGTTTAGATAGTTATATGAACATTAATCTATAAAACATGGTTCATGCATTAACCCAACTATTTGGTACATCGGTCAAATAGGGGATTTCAGACCTTTTTTGGAACCATCATATGAACATGAATTATAAGCACAAAATCAATTGAGTTACATAGTAAGTTTTAGATATTGATATAAAAATATTCTAAACATCTTTGATTGCAATTGTAAGTACTACATAATATTTAGGGTTATCAACCAATTATCTATATGAAGCATATTACATGATTTCATGCATGTACTTATATAAATGAGAACACATCAATTATATACATGTTAAATGAGATTTATATTTCTAAAATATTTACAATAATTTATAATTTATTCAACATTGTATCAACATAAGACTCTTATACATCATATCATCAAAATTTTAGTAATCAAAGTACTAATTTTAGGCTTACGTCATGTTCCTTGTCTTTTTCTAACAACACCAATAGTTTGATGTTCTGATAAGGGAGCTAACTTTTGTGATTTGAGCAAAATAAGTCTATTTATTGGATTTTTTTTAAAAGCTTTATCTATTCATCTTTATTCCAGGTAATTGGATCTTGTCCTAGGAAGCCTTGATTCTTGTCACATCAAATTAGGAAAGGCACAAATCCTCCACTCTAGGTTGGGTTGACCAACCATAAATCATGCCTAATTGGTTTGTTCCTTTGACCCATCCCTTACTCTTCCTCTCTCTTGTTGTGTCAGTAGGATGCTCCATTTTGCATGCAAGTCCAATTCATGTGTAAGAAGTAGCACCACCATTTATTCTTTATCTAACAAGCAATAGTGGGATGTATCCTCCTTGTAGCCAACGTTTAAAACTTCCACTATCTTTGAGGTACTCATTTGACCATACTTGGCTAGTTGTATGGCCGACTTCAATATCTTCTCATTTTACTCATGGAGATTGCCACTCTAAGGTGTTTTTGTGTGCAGTAAAGATGGTAAATTGACCTTGGTCATCCCATGAATTGACATAATATCAAAAGGATCTTGAGTATTATAGAAACTCATATGCAACCTCCCTCTATAATTGGATCCATTGTGGGTAGCCCCTAATGTTGTTTGCTTCTCTGACAAGGTTCACCACATCCACTAGAAAAACATCCACGAAGAGGCATGGACAGATGAGGGATGGGATGTTTTGACCTCCATATTCCTTTCCCTCTCCTTTTCTATATTCATTCTCTCTAGTTGTTCTTGTTCCTTTATCTCGCGTCCAAGTTGCAAGAGTAATTGTGATACAATAGAGATGGGGTGTTCATTCTCTCTAAAACTACCACCACATTCCCCATGCGAGGGATTGATCATAATGGTGATTTAGCATTAATTTCTAAGTTTTACTTTCAATTGGGCCCTCGTCTGGACAAGTGTTGGCAAGAATGATCATGGCATTAGCTTCCCCACTGGATTTCTCTAACTACAAGATAAGAGACAACTGGACAATCGTTGATCTTCATTCAAGGACATGAAAAACCCCACATAAGGACCCGATCTATGACTCTTCCTCTCTATTAGATGTGTGACACCATTATAAAAAATCTTAGGCTATAAATCATTGATAATTTGTATTATTCATCAAAATTTAAATATAAACCATTTCTTCTATAAACATTTAGATCTCATGAAAGTTTAAGCATGACTTGATAATAACACAACATACGTTCTACTCACTTGTGGTGTCAAAGCACTGATGTTCGGCCAGTCAACTAATTATCTAAAAGTGGAACATATCAGGTACTTTGAACACAAAAATAACATCAAATTATCTTCACAATTCATCAATTAAAAGATATGCTTCATGTGGGCAATAATTTCCAACAAAAATCATTAATATATTATAATAAACTATGTAATCCTCAAATCTTGCCAACATTTTGAAGTTAGTCGAGTCAGGTGAGGTGCTTCGGTTAACTTTATATAGGTCACTTCTCAATTTCTACCTTATAAGGTCGACCTACTTGTGCAAGTAGTTGGTTGATCCATATAATCTGTTATGAACAAATCTTGTCGACTTTGCACAATCAAGATCTATTTGAGATCTATTAGATTCTATATTTTTTCAGTATCATTCTTGGGTTTCTAATTAACCCTACTCAACATATTGAATACCTGAAATACTTAGTTATAAATATATTATTTTGATAACATCACTTACCTTATTTATTATATCCACAATAAAAGATCCTTATTTAATATATTTACTACTACAGAAATAGCTTATAATGTCACATTTAGAGATGTCGGTTATTACCAAAAACCGATGCCTAAACCCTACAACGTCGGATAATTACAGAAACCAACATCTATATTTTAAGACCGACTAGACACATGTATCACTTTTTATTAAGCGTCAGCTCCCTAAGACGAACTGACGCCTAAAATAGCCTGCCAAATCCAATTTTTCGAGCAAAAAAAAAATTACCCCCAAAGTTTCACATACGGCATCAGTTGTTTACCTAATAACTGATGCCTAACACTGAAAATAATTACCTCCAAAGGTCATCGGTTTTTGAGAAAAAATCGACACTGATAAGGTTTTGCACGTTGTCCCCGCGAAAATTTTTAGGGTTAAGATTGTCCGATGGATGTCAGTTTTTTTGGGCAACCGACGCTGATGGATATTAGGTATCAGTTTAATAGAAGACTGATGCCTTTGTTAACTTAATAGCCCCCGCGAGAAACAGAATCTTCCCCATTCATCTCTGTTTCATCGAGACATTAGCCCATCCGCTCCCGACGCCACCGGTCACGCTCCAGCCTGCTCCTTCCTCCTTGTGCATTGATGCCGCCCTTGCTCGCCGCTACCGGCCGCCCTTCTCCCTATCACCGCCGCCGGTGCCTGTGTTGCCCCACCACCGTTGGCGCCTATGCTGCCCTGCCGCTGGTTCTGGAGCTCGCCGACCGCTACCCTGCCGCCGCTGGTTTTAGAGCTCGTCGACCTTCTGCCTGCTCCAGAGCTCACCGCCTACTCCAGAGCTCGTCGGGCTTCTTCTTGCTCCAGAGCTCGCTGCCTGCTGCTTGCTCACCACCACCTTTCTCCCTCCTCCTTGCTCGCTTGTCGGCTGCCTGCTCGCCGCTCTTCCACGCTCGCCTGCCTGCTCGGCCTGCCTGTTCGGCTTCCACGTGCACCCCTCTGTCTCGCCCTCTCTCCCTTCTCTAGAGCAAGACGCCCGACTGGGATCAAATAGAGGTAAACATCCCCTAAAATCCTCTGCCTCGCCCTCTCTCCCAGCTCTAGAGCAAGACACTCTGATTTGTATTTAATTAAATATTGATTTGTATTTACTTATCTACTCATTCGTTCATCTAATGATTTTTTATTCATCACATTATTTAAATTTAGGGCGTTATATTTGTTCATCTACTTTTTAAAATTATTGAATCATCTCTTGATTATATTTATTTATCAACTTAGATGTTGCTATTGTAAATCAACCTAGGATATGAATAAATCTTGTGCTTGCATATATTTGTGCTTCTAATCCTCATGCTTGACCTAATTTAGTAAATTTTGATGCATGTTGAAATAAGATTCAAACTTGTCCATTCTAGCATCCTAATTTGATTTGATTATGTGCTTTGAACCTTGAAACATGTGTATTGAAGATACATTGATGTCTCAAACTTAACTCACGTGTGGGTCTTCTATTTCTAAAATGATTATATCTTCAATCTGCTTGTTTTCACCTTTATACTATATGTATTGCCTCTAAAATAGAAGATTTATTTGGTAGAACTGTCGACCTTTGTCCAGACCCTAAAGTGGACTCTATGAACACAGCCAATTAAAGTATCATATTAATAAATAATAGTTTATTTATGGAAGTTACATAGAGACGTGCAATTTTTAGTAACAAAATGATCAAAATAACCCCTATTATATTTTGCTACTGTAAAAAAGTAAACCCTAGGAATTGATAGTATAAATGCATCTAAACATTCATTAGCTATTAATGTGTCAATTGGAGAGAAATGGACATATTCCTATTTAAGTAAAAATTACATAGGACAGAATATGAAGTAATGATTAGTAACATAATGCGGTGGTTATCTATATGAAATTGATTATATATGCAATTCAAGTAGAAATACTAGAAAGAAAGATAATGAAACAAGCATGAAATTGCAAATAACCATAGACGGGAAAGAAAACTTCAAATTAATGCATGGTGTTTCATGGTCTCTCTTCCTAATGAGTTATGTTACAAATATCTATATATTACGTTAAGGACATGTTTCTGTTGTGACATGTTAAGTTTTTTGCTATGTTATACCCACCATATTTTTGTTATATATAAAATAATACATTGATTAATTTAGGAAGCATTGATATGTTGTTATGGTTGTCCACAAGTATTTTTATAAGAACATTGTGTGTTGAATGGGGTTGCAAACAAGGGATAGGTGTTGTATTTGTTGGCCTAGAAACCCATCCAAGATTTACTCATTAGGAGTAAATCTTGGATAGTCCCGGAGTTGGGACTGTTCTTGAACACCTAATCTCACTTAGGATGTAAGTGTATAATGTGTATTGGGTTTTTAAGAAAATTTCGGTAGCATTTCCCCATTTGTTCTCTAAGTACATATGTACTTGGAGAACAGTGGGGAAATGCTGCCAAAATTTTCTTGAAAACCCAATACACATTATACACTTACTAGTGAGATTAGGTGTTCAAGAATGGGATAGGTGGTACACATTTATTATATATAAGAATGACAGCACATGTATTTGTTGGCCTAGAAACTCATCCAAGATTTACTCAAGTCCCCGGTTTGGGACTGTTCTTGAACACCTAATCTCACTTAGGATGTAAGCGTATAATGTGTGTTGGGTTTTCAAGAAAATATCGATAGCATTTCCCCATTTGTTCTCTAAGTACATATAAACTTGGAGAATAGTGGGGAAATGCGACCGAAATTTTCTAGAAAACCCAATACACATTATACACTTACTAGTGAGATTAGGTGTTCAAGAATGAGATAGGTGGTACACATTTCTTATATATAAGAATGACAGCACATGTATTTGTTGGCCTAGAAACCCATCCAAGATTTACTCAATAGGAGTAAATCTTGTATAGTCCCTGGTTTAGGACTGTTCTTGAACACCTAATCTCACTTAGGATGTAAGTGTATAATGTGTATTGGGTTTTCAAGAAAATTTAGGTAGCATTTCCTCATTTTTTATCTAAGTACATATGTACTTGGAGAACAACGGGGAAATATTGTCGAAATTTTCTTGAAAACCCAATACACATTATACACTTACTAGTGAGACTAGGTGTTCAACAATGGGATAGGTGGTACACATTCATTATATATAAGAATGGCATCACATGTATTTGTTGGCCTAGAAACCCATCCAATATTTACTCAATAGGAGTAAATCTTGGATAGTCCCTGGTTCGGGACTGTTCTTGAACACCTAATCTCTCTTAGGATGTTTTAACCATTAATTATATATAAGACCTTAAACCCTAAAGTTTTAACCATGCTTAAACTCTAATATGTTAACCCTAGACCCTAATCTTGTTGTAATATATACTTGTTTTCTCTTTGATCATAGAATGGATAGATCATGGATTTCCATTCGCAATCGCTGCACCCTAGAGTTTATTTCTGGTCTTGCTCAGTTTATTAGATTTGCCGAGGAACATAGGAAACAACCTGGAGATAGGTTCTACTGTCCATGTGGGCATTGTGGTAACAATTTGAAAGTCAACACTAGTGACGAAATCAAAAGTCATGTCATGTGCAGTGGGATTGTACAAGGCTATACAGAATGGCACTGGCATGGAGGGATTTCAAACTCGAAACTAGTGGATGTTGATAGTTGTGCTTGTGTGGAAGAAGTTATTTCCTCCGATGATGTAGATGTGAACGAACTAGTTCCAGTAGGCATTTTTGATGCGATGTTGGATAGTTGTGGGGTAGATCACACCAAAACCGATCCACCTCCCATGTTTAGAAACATTGTGCATGATGCTGAGATATCTTTATACACAAGTTGTACTAAGTTTACAAAGCTTAGCTCTGTGTTGAGATTGTATAAGCTGAAATCTAACAATAGATGGAACGACAAAAGCTTCACGTCATTGTTGTCTTTGTTGAAAGAAATGCTTCCTGAAGAAATCGAGCTGCCAATCTCAACATACCAGGTAAAGAAATTGTTGTGCCCAATGGAAATGGAGGCCAAGAAGATACATGCATGCCCGAATGATTGTGTATTATTTCAAAAGGACTATGTGGATTTGAAAGATTGTCCAAAATGTGGTGCGTCACGGTATAAATTGATGACTTTGGGGGAGTCCAAAACTGGTTCTCCTGTCAAGGTGATGTGGTATCTACCTATAATATCACGGTTTCAACGCTTGTTTGCCAATCTGATAGATGTGAAGAATTTGAGGTGACATACATATGTTAAGAAAAATAATGATGGGATCCTACAACATGCATTTGATTCCCCACAGTGGAAGAAGATTGATCTATTATACCCCAAATTTGGTGAAGAAGTCAGGAATCTAAGACTTGGGCTTTGTACAGATGGGATGAATCCGTACGGGATATTGAGCAGCCAATATAGCACTTGGCCAGTCATGCTTGTTATATACAATATTCCTCCCTGACTGTGTATGAAAAATAAGTACGTTATGTTGTCATTGTTGATATCGGGACCTAAACAACCTGGAAATGATATCGATGTTTATCTTGAACCTCTGATTGATGACTTAAAGAAACTTTGGGGTGAATGTGTGATGACCTATGATGCTTCATGAAGAGAGACATTTCATTTTCACGCTATGTTATTTTGCACTATTAATGACTTTCCAATATATGGGAATTTGTCTAGATATAGTATCAAAGGAGCTAAAGTATGTCCTATATGTGAAGAGAACATTAATTCAACAAGACTAAAACATGGCGGCAAGACTGTATATCTTGGTCATCAAAGGTTTCTTCCAAAATTCCATCTATATCGTAGGAAACACAAAGCATTCAATGGATGGAATGACGAACGGAGTGCACCTAAACCTATGCCGGGGGAGGTTGTTTATGAAAGTAAAAGACTTTGTCAATGAATTTGGTAAGAGATCACAATGTACTATGGCCACACAGAGTGACAAATCTTTATTCAAGAAGAAGTCAATATTTTGGAATCTTCCTTATTGGAGTTCTTTGACAGTCAGGCATTGTGTCTATGTCATGCACGTTGAGAAAAATGGATGTGATAGTGTCATTGGTACTCTGTTGAATATACCAGGTAAGACTAAAGATGCGATAAAATCCAGACTGGACCTATGTGAAATGAGAATAAGGTCAGAATTAACAGAATTATGTGAAATGGGAAATCACATAACATACTTACCTCCCACTTGTTACACGTTGTCTAGAAAGGAGAAGAAAGCCTTTTGTGAATGCTTGGTAAATGTTAAGGTGTCACAGGGTTACTCATCCAACATCCATAGATTGGTATCAATGAAAGATATGAAGTTGATAGGTCTTAAATCTCATGATTGTCACACTTTAATGCAACAAATATTGCCCATGGAAATTTGATATATATTTCCGAAGCATGTAAGGTTTGCAATCACCAGACTTTGTTTCTTTTTTAACAGTCTGTGCAGCAAATTTATTGACCCTGATACTCTCGATACTTTGCAAAAAGAAGTGGTTGTTACCCTATCTCAGCTTGAGATATATTTCCCTCCTTCATTCTTTGATATCATGGTACATCTTGTTGTCCACTTGACTAGGGAAGTGAAAATGTTGGGACCAATTTTCTTGCATTGGATGTATCCCTTTGAACGATACATGAGCATTTTTAAAAGTAATGTTCGAATCTGTTATCGGCCTGAAGGGAGTATTATTGAGGGTTATGTGGTGAGGTTATGGATTTTTGCAATGACTTTCTGAGTGGTAATGACAAGAATATTGAGGAGCAATTTTGTAAAGGAATTTTGGGATCACGGGTGAAAGTAATCAGCCGTGAGCAGTTTGAATAAGGTCACTTGTATATTTTACACAACATGGACGAAGTGAGTGTTTATATCGAGGAACATACCAATTTCATCAAGAGACAATATCCTCAAGCCAATCCAATGTGGATTTATAGATTGCATAACAAGACATTTATTAAGTGGTTTGAAGATAAAGTCTTACATCAACCATCTCAAACACCATATGATATTACTGAAACTATCAAATGCCTCACATTTAAACCAAAATTGAATGTTATGTCTTATGAAGGGTATGAAATTAATGGATTCACATATTACATAAAGCGCCAAGATGATAACAGTGTCATCCAAAATAGTGGGGTCACCCTTCAAGTGTCCACTATGCTTTTTGTAAGTGCAAAGGATAAGAGTCCACGTGAAGCTAAAATGTCATATTACGGTGTCATTGAAGACATATGGGAGTTTGACTACATAGATTTCAGAATTTTTCTCTTCAAATGTAATTAGGTTGATAACACCAAAGGAGTTATAGTGGATGAATTGGGTTTCACTTTAGTGAACTTTAAAAAGATTGGCGAGAAGGATGAACCATTCATATTGGCATCACATGCAAAATAAGTATTTTATATCGATGATCCTGTAAATTATAAATGATCGGTTATTCTTCATGGTAAAAGACAGTTCATTGAAGATCCTATAGATGAAGAAGAGTACTATGATAAGTATGATGACTCTAGTCCATTCTCAGTTGGGTTGCCAACACCACAAAATATTGAAGCTAATGATGACTTGTATGTGCGCGGAGATCACAATGAAGGATTGTTAATTGATAAAAGATCACAATATTAGAGGCATGCATGTTTATATTTTTTATATGTTTTATTTTTCAATGTTTCATTTGTATATGTAAACTATACAATGTTTCATTTTTCAATGTTTCATTATCTTCTAGTTATGTCAAATGCTAAATGTTTGATTTTTTAATGAAATTTTCAGATGGTTGAGCATGGGCATGATGACCATGATGTCCATGATGAACATGGTGAGGATACCAATGTGCCGCCTCACAATGTAAGTTTTAAAAATATATCATATATTTCTATCTATATGTCCATTTATAGTTATATCCTGTAAGTGTGTTTATTTTGTCAAATTTTAGGTTGATGATGCACATGTACCCTCTGAAGCACGTGAGGCACTTGATGAGCAGTAACAAAAAGTTGACAAGAGAAGGGGTATCACTATGATGAAGAAGTTAATAGCGCTAAGGGGCAATGGACTCAAACTGGTTATGGATTTTGAAAATGCAGGAAAAGCAATTGGAGTGAACCGCAATTCGTTTGTTTCATATCTTGGGTATGTTACTCGTAGCCATTGTGGTTGTAAGATAGATTATTGGCATAAAGTTCCTAAGGGGAAGAAAGACTTAATATGGAAGGATTTATGTGTGAGTTATTATTATTTGTAATTATGTTTTATAGATTACTAATTTTTTGGATACTAGTTAATAACAATTCTATTTTGTAGATGACTAATTTTTTGGATACTAGTTAATAGAAATTCTATTTTGCAGAGTATATTTGCGTTGGATGAAAAGTTTCATTGTAAATGCATGATGCAACACTATGGGAGGGTCCTAAGGAACTATAGGACAAATCTCACCCGAGAATACATAATATATAGTGAGAAGAGGAAGAAGTCGGCCACTGAATAGTGGAACTTCCTGGACCAAGAAGAATGAGATGTGTTTGTTGCTTCAAGAAACACTGATGAATTCAAGGTATTAGGTGTTACTCCCTATTTAATTAATATACGTTGTATTCACCTATTCAAGATTAACCTTTAGTGTTACTAACCAAATCAATGTGCATACTAACTAGGCTATCAGTGAGGCGCAAAGAGCAAGGCGTGCACTAAATGTGCATGACCACACAATGGGTCCAAAGGGCTATGCAGGTGTTCGCCAAAGACTACAGGCTGAGTGTACTTCTTAGTTTACTTCTACTCAGGAGTCCTCTATTATAGGTACTGCACCTATGCCTTGCCATGATGTCTTGATAGCTGGGAGATAAAACAAAAAGGGAGAAATAAAGAAGCCCGCAACTGCTGAGGCGGCTGCAAAAATGGTAAAATACAACTCTTAGAGCAATCGTTCGAATATTGATTATTTGTGGTGTTTACTTACCAATTTCTGTTGATGGCGATTAGCGGGAACTGCACGAGCTGAGGAAACAAGGCAAGTTCATCCCTGAGGGCACATGGGATGAATTGATAGTTGCTTTGGGTAACCTAGAGCATCCTGGACGTGTTAGGGGTCTAGCCACTGGTTTGGGCATCAAAGCATTCTTTGGGCCATCCCAGCGTAAAAATGTCCCAAAAGCAGGAATTTCATAAGAAGAGGTAACCTATTCTTTTTTTAGAATGCTACTGTAAAAGATAATTCAATAATCAGAAGCTAACGTTTCTTTTATCCATGTATAGGTAGATAAGATAGTTGATAGGAGAGTCAATAGATAAGATAGTTGATAGGAGAGTCAATGAAGTAGTTGATAAGAGAGTCAAGGAAGCAGTTGATAAGACACTCCATGAAGAACTGAGCAAGTGGCAGGCATCACTGACTGCCACTCAGACAGTACCTATGGCGTCCCGCTCTATTCCTACTGTAGAGGTTTGGAGTAATCATGTAGACCCACCACCGAACACATCCGTTGTAAGTATTTTTATGACATAGTAGCTAGTCTTTTCAAGATAATATGTTTTCAAGATGATATGTATATATATATAACATTCTTTACGTAAATTTGTAGGGGTTGAAGCCATGTCGTCTAAAAAGTAACGAACATGTCGTTGCAGAGGCGTCGACATACCCATCCCTTCCAGGGGAAATGTTTCATGGGTCTCCATTACCAGATGGTTGGGTTCGTGTGAGCCCGCTACGTATATTCCCTAGTTGGATGGATCTTCCATTGCCATATGCCCACCCAGATTGTAAAACGCTTGGTGAGGCAGAAGGCGGAGTGATATTGTGACCCAAAATGGATGTCGTCTATACTGAAATTGTATGGTAAATTTACATTACGTTAAATTGTTAGTGTGTATATATGAGGTCAATTGATCTAAAATTATATATACAGGTTAAAATGAAGATACCCAGAACATCTAGGCCTCCACCTCCACCTCCTACATTACCAAGTTGGGTTCCACTGGACCTGCCTGCCCCGTTAGGTCCTAATTGTATGGGTATGGCAGTATGGTTAGGCAAACATGATATAAATTTCCCTATAAATGTTTCTATATATGTGGATGTTGCAGGTCAATCATACGAAAACAAACTATTTATACAAGATATTTTGGAGTTGCTTCTCTATAATTAGCTAAATACATTTGTGATAGAGCTATGGATAAGGTGAGATCTTGTTTATACATCCATATACCTTGTGTATGATCCGATGATCTGATTTCTTATATATTAATGCATACGTAATACATGTTTTGCAGCTACTTCGACAAGATATGTGTAGATTTTTCATTTGAACATGTATGATTTTTTATTTCATCTTTGATTAGTCTAGTAGCTAAAGACCCTACATCAGTTCAAAAATACTTTTGTGATGCTTTTACAAATTTTAGTCAAAATAAGAAGACGTTGATAATAGCTCCATTCAATGTGGAGTAAGTTTACTTTGCTTATAATTTGGACTTAAGAAAATTACATTTTTATTGTGGATTTCGAGTTATTAATTTTTAACTTTTTTACCTCTAGGGGTACGCATTGGGAGTTACTAGTTATTGTCCCTGGGACGTTCACTGTCTATTATCTAGATCCTAAGGGACTAAATGGAATCCAAAATATGGACTTGCAATGAAAATGTCATTATTTTGGTGAGAAATATTTCATTTTTATATCTGTTAACATCTGCTATTATATTACTATTTAATTATACAATTTACTGTGTTACATTAACATGTAGGGGTTTACATGAGTTCAAAAAGGTTGGAGGACAGGTCCCTAGGAAAAAGAACCAGCCAATAATTTGGGAGAACGTGGAAGTAAGTTCTCGACTCCAATGTATATATTATTTATGTGAACTGTGTTTAGTTGATTTTTTTTAATATTTTGTATGTTTCAATTTATAGTGTACTACAAAAGACAACGGCTGGGCATGTGCATACTATGTGATGCGATTTATAAACATGATTATCAAATATGCCATAGTGGACATCAATATCATACCTGAGGTATTATATATAGTCTCATTAGATAATATGAAATATATCAATCTTATTTATATATTATTAATTATATATAAACATCATTCTTGTATACATCATTCTCTTTGCAGGTGTCTAAAACTGACCCCACTACAGATAAGGCCTTATCAGATGTACATGTTTCCTATACGACGAAAGAATTAAATGGTGTAAGAGAAGAATAGACAAAAACCATACAAGTAGTGGGGGTTTTAAAATATAATTGGGATGTTGATAGCGATAATGACTAAAAATGATATTTTGTAAATGAATTTTTCTGAATTGTCATATGTGTGAATGTTTCTACATGTCTAAATGTTTCTACATGTGTCTGAATGTTTATACATGTGCGAATGTGAAAATGAATGGAACTGCAGGTTGCTATGTGAATGTTTCTACATGTGCATGTGTGAATGTAAAAATAAAAGGAACTGCAAGTTGCTACATGAATGTTTCTACATGTGTCTAAATTTTCTACATGTGTGAATGTGAAAATGAAAGGAACTGTAGGTTGCTATATGAATGTTTCTACATGTGTGAAAATTGAATGGAACTGCAGGTTGCTAAATGTGTGAAAATGAATCTTGTTAAATTTGTAGGTTTGTGGCATGTTGTTGGCTGATATCAATGGATGTCGTAAACATGTAGTTCAGTTCCACTGAACTACAAGTTTATTTATCCTGCGACCCGCCACAGCAGGTCTGCAAACTGATAAGAAAAAAATCAAAACATAAGCGTCGGTTATTAGTCGAAAACTGATAACAAATGCTTACATCGTCAGTTAATAGCAAAAAAACGTCGTCTAACGTGGCCAAACAAAACGGCCGTACTGGCCAGTACGACCGTGACAGCAAGTGATATGTCGTCAATTATTACTAAGAAACTAATGTCTAGATGGCGTCGTTATGTGGCGCGAAGGGTTTGGGCGTTGGTTTCCCTACTAATAACCGACGCTTATAGTGCCTCTGCTGGCGCCCTTTTTGTGGCGTGAAGGGTTCTGACGTCGGTTTCCCCACTAATAACTGATGCCTATAGTGTCCCTGCTGACGCGTTTTGGGTGACGCGAAGGTTTTTGGCATCGGTTTTCAAACTGACGCCTAATGGTTTACCTTTTAGTGTGCCCACATAGGTGTCACTTTTTAACTGTCGCCAAAAGCCTTAAATAACCGACACCAAATATCAATTATGTAGTAGTCATTCTAGGATCTTTCCCCACCAAACCGCATAATTCGCGTCAAATCTTCGTACGGATTGATTGTAGTGGGATTCATCATCCAATTCCTCGGTCCTCTCCAATGAATGTATTTATTGTCGGTTTGGTTGTGGGCGGTGGGGACTCGAGGGGGAGAATATCTTTTGTTACAATTTAACCAACGACAAATCAAAGCTTGGCCAAAGAGACGGGGATGCGGGGAAGAGAGACATGGCTGAATTTTTTGGCGCCGTGCTAGGTACAGTCGACCCCTCACATGGCATCACATGTCATTGAATAGCGACAGCGAACCATCAACCACAGTGGCACCAATCACTGATTCACTCAATTCTTGGAATGGCTGAGGCCGTGCCACGGCACCCTTCGCATGCAAAAGCCATATCATGGTTTTTCACTTCACTGTGTGCGAGCTAATCTTACCACCGACTGCCTATTTCGATGGCTAGTCCTCTTTGGCTATTGCTAATCTTCCACCGACTGTGTCAATACTCAGCCGTGAAATGATGATGACCCACGACCCACGTCCCATGTTAGGCTTTGCTTGTAGTTTACGTTGCCTGCTCAATACTAGATGTTCAGGTTTTGCATTGTCGTTTTTGATTGCCGGTTGTTCTGTTCATCCGTTCCCGTCCTGACGGTCGCGCGGTTAGCTGTCGGCATCGTCGCGGACCGCACGGTGTTCTATTATAAACTATGGTTGCAAAATAACTATCCATCCATGCTTTATGTGTCTGTGCGTGTGATTGGAAAAAAAGGACACAACCTAAAAGCATACTACAAGAACGATGAATCTCCTTTCCGCCCAACTAAAACGGCCTGTCTATCATTGGGAGTATAACGGAAACGGATCGGATGGCAACCCCTCATGCTGGTACGTTTGTACTTGTCAATTCGGTAGTTGCTGGTCGAAGTGGTGTAGGGCCCAGCTGTTTATGAGGCAACGGACAACCACGTGCTATACATGTAGTGAAGTATGAGGTTCATCTTATTTAGATGATATACTAGGTGTATATCTAGGAAAATGTTATGCCGACTAATGAAACGTCAATAATTTAATAGTCTGCTGCGATTCCAATGGTACCGTCGATTCAAGGCTGTTTGCGGACTTATGGCTAGCTAGTGCACTGTCCGAAATTGATGGATGGCTGTTGATTTAAGACACCACATTAGATTTCCTTAGTGTTTGAGAACATTTAATTATTTCGAAATGTGATGCAAATATCACTTTCTTAATTTTTTGAGGTTTCTCACTTGATAATTTAGCTAGTCGTCTCTTATCTACAAAAAGACTCAGTTTGTACTCAAAGAGGGTGAAATGCTTGAAAGATTCTGTATAAGATACGATGTTAAGAAAAACGAAAAGAAAGTTCAGAAAAAAGAGATAAAAAGGAAAAAAGACAACTGACGTCGGTTTGATACGTCCAAGCGAATGGCGTTTGCTTCTTAGCGTTGCACCGCCATTGTATTCATTTTTCTAATATGAGTTAGAGAGATGAATAAGGTTGTACATTAGTTCAAATCCTGATTGAAGCCCGACCGTACACACCCGGTCAAACCCGAACATAGAAAAGTAGTTACTTTGATGACCAAAGAAAATGTAAAACATATCCAGACAGGTCCGAGTCATTAAGATTCCTCATCACTATAAGATAAGAAAGGACCTTGTATCAATCAATTTTGATATGATGTCGTAATGAGCAGTTGGAAAAATATAACAAAAATAATTAATTTATACAATTTGAAGCCTTGCGCTTATGTAGATAACCTCCTTATTTCCTATATGTAGAGCTATACTTATAAGAATGTCATCATAGTTAATAATATTTTTTTTGTTTTCAAACATGAATACCAAGATATAATTTCATATGGCTTAGTGAAATGCAAATTTAGTCATCAATATACATATATGACTTGAGGTCATATAACGCTTTAACAAATATTTACGTTTAAGCTTTGAGAAAATATAATTTCAGAAGTGATATATATAAGTTGTACCTTTTAGAAAATTGTGCATTCCTCTCCCAAATGCCCTTTGTAAATAACAACACTAACAAAATATTTACAGAACTTGTTTCGTACTTGCTAAAAGATATATGTTATCCAGTCCATATCGACTTTGGACGAGGTCCGACCAATGATCAAAATTGTAGAAAATACATGACCGATGTAAGCGTCTAATTGAAGTTCATCCAGAACCAGACGAGTGTTGTCTACTATTGTGAATTGATATATGTGCAACCCTAGAGATGTCTAGCCTGATACTAAAAATGCATCTATGTGTTTCTTTATGTTTGGATCTCCATAGATGAATCCTAATACACGACATCTTCCATTCAATAATTGAGCTCATTAAAAATCTAGATGCATACTATTCAACTTGACTCAATACAAGACAAAATTAAATGTAGTACATCAAGGTCCAAAAAGAACTAAATACATGATAAAGTAAAATTCTAAATAAATCTCCATGGATCCTATAGAGGGTGCCCACCAAGCAATCATGTTTAAACTTGTAGGTGGAAAATCTATCTTGGCCACTCTCCTAAAGATCAATACATGTGTATGTTTCATTCCCAGCTACACACAAATAGAAATATTTAGAGTAATTGGCACTGAACTCATAACCATAAAAGGTAAATGTACTATAATTGAGGTTTAAAACTAAAAGTTGAAAACTATACCTTATGCCAAATTAAGATTTTTTTATTAATCATTTTTATTTTTAAGAAGAAAGTTTTATCACTTCTAAGATTACGGGAGTTCCCCTGCGAAAAAGACGGTCAATAGGACTCGACCCTGACGTCAAAGTGAGCAGTTGGAAAAATATAACAAAAATAATTAATTTATTCAATTTGAAGCTTTGTGCTAATGTAGATAACCTCCTTATTTTCAATATGATTATTCAATTGATTTTGATAAGATGTCAAAGTGAGTTGTTGGAAAAATATAACAAAAATAATTAATTTATACAATTTGAAGCCTTGCGCTAATGTAGACAACCTCCTTATTTCCTATATGTAGAACTATACTTATAAGAATTTCATCATAGTTAACAATTTTTTTTGTTTCCAAACATTATTGCTAAGATATAATTTCATATGGCTTAGTGAAATACAAATTTAGTCATCAATTTACATATATGACTTGAGATCATATAATTCTCAACAAATAGTAACTTTTAAGCTTTGAGAAAATATAATTTGAGAAGTGATATATAAGTTTTACCTTTTAGATAATCGTGCATTCCTCTCCCACATACCCTTTGTAAATAACAACACTAACAAAATATTTACAAAACTTGTTTCTTACATGGTAAAAGATATATGTTTTTTGGTACACTACATCGACTTTGGACTAGGCCCGACCAATGATCAAAATTGTAGAAAATGCATGATCGATGAACGTGTCCAATTGAAGTTGGTCCAGAACCAGGTGGGTCTAATCTACTACTGTGGATTCATATATGTGCAACCCAAGAGACATCTAGACTAATACTAAAAATGCATCTCTATGTTTCAATATGTTTGGATCTCCATAGATGAATCCTAATACACTTCACCTTCCATTAAATAATTGAGCTCATTAAAAATCTAGATACATACTATTCAACTTGACTCAATACAAGATAAGATTAAATGTAGTACATCAAGGTCCAAAAGGAACTCAATACATGATAAAGTGACATTCGAAATAAATTTCCATGGATCCTATAGTGGATGATCACTAAGAAATCCTCTTTAAACATGTAGATGGAAAATCTTTCTTGGCCACTCTCATAAATATCAATACATGTGTCTATTTCATTCCCAGCTAAGCACACATAAAATATTAAGAGTCAGTGGCATTGAACTCATCATAGAAGGTAAATGTAATATAATTGAGGTTTAAAACTAAAAGTTGAAAACTATAACTTTTATCAAATTAAGATATTTTTATTAATGATTTTCATTTTTAAGAAGAGAGTTCTGTCACTTCTGGTATTAATGGAGATTCCCCCAGAAAAAGATAGTCAATAGGACTCGACCCTAGAACCCATAGGCTTAGGAGAAAAGCAATGAAGAGTTGTGGCACGTGTAAAGTAAATAACAAAGGGAGAAGGAAGAAAAGTGGGTATAGAAGGTTCTGGTCCAGTGTCATATCTTTCATCGAATAGTTTCTCAGCCATAATCAATCCTACTCGATTAAAGACTAGCTTGAAGGCCTGAAAGCAGGAGGTGGAGTACGACATGAAAGGGCAATGTAGAATTGCTAGTTTAGAGAGAAATGCATAGTCAATCTATCCCACTAGCTATAGCTTGCATTTGATGTCATATTAACTATCTCATGCATTGGTCAACATTATGCGATATCTCTTATGCGAGATATTATGGCTAGACCTCAATAATGGAGTGTCTACTCCTTTGAAATGGAACTTGTTCCTCTAAATGACACCAAGATATCTCTAAATTAATGTGGGTACACCTCTTAATTCAAGTGGATAATCCTCTGGAATGGCATTGTGCGCCTCTAAATCGTCCCATGATTACTAATGAGGACTAGTCATACAATATAATATATGAACATTCTTATCTTATTTATCTGAATTCAGAGTTACTAAATCAAGATACAAAAATATTTCATACTGAAATTGAGTACCAATGACTTTTTTAGCAACTAAATATGAATTTGAATCTAAATCTAAATATTTGAGATAACATTTTCTTTTTAGATTATGTACTAACCTACTTAATATTGAGAGATTAAATCTTACAATTATAAATACTAGATCTAGATTCTTATGGTTCATGACATGCTATATAAGATTACTGGAATTCTATAGTGCACAAGATGTAAATATCCCATTATATAAACTTGAAAATCTAAATGCAATTAACTACTAAGGAATATTCTAGATCTCAAAGTTTAGACAAATTATTTAAATATGATAAATGATAATATTTAAAAGGGTTTGGCCCACTTATATTCATTAAAATAAACTTAATATCAATTCTATATCCTTATGCAACTCTTAATCCCCAAAAATTATGATGAAAAATTTCAATTATATCCATCAAACCAAAAACTCATACTTCCTAGGTGTAATTTGTGTTCACATCCAATCGAGATGTGTAAGGGTCATGAACATATAGTCTTAGTTTCATTATATTTATATTAACATATGAGATTAATAATGGATAATCTTATTATGATATTTTGTACATATACTTATCAATGTTTTATTTTATAGGCATAAACAAAGAATTATAGACCTAATTAAGTTTTTGGTATGAAACTGAGGAATGGGGCTTCATCATCTAATCATGATTATCTTGTGTATTGTATATCATCATGCAAGTATAATGAAACTACATGTATTAGTCATAATATGTCATTTTCACCAATAAAACATCAAAGAAATGTTTTCTAATCCATGGTGGACTTGAATTTCACAATGAAGGTAGTGGTGAGGGTTGGATGCCTCCTACTTGGATCTATCTAAGTTGTCGATAGAAGGACATTTACTACTATGAAAGATAATCCATTAATCCATATGAGGCCACCCAAAGATCAGAAAAAGACAACCTATGAATACTCCTTCAACCTTGAGAACTCATCAACCCTCTTTACTTCCTTGTCTCATCCACAATTTGCCTATGGAATAGTCGATACACTAGTATTTGTGTCCATGGAGGGATCAAAGGTGATAAGGATATCTCCTTGGGTACTAAAAGGTGCCTCTACTATGAGATATTCTAGTACGATTCTCTCCATAACAAGCCCAACTAAAAGAATTATACCTATCCCTAATATGAGATATAGGTTGGAAGGGGCATGGGGATATCATTGTAGGATTTTCTCTTTCCCCTAATAAAACCAGAGGTAGGTGATGACAATCACAAATTAAAAGATATGTGCCTCCATGAAACTTACAGGCTGACCTCATTATCTGTGTTTCAATCTGTCACACTAAATGAGATTACTCAAAACACAAAACATAATTATACATCAATTAAACAAAAACCCAAAAAAAAAGAATAAATTAAAACTGATTTCAAAATTTCGCAATTGTGTAGAAACATTTACATAGAAGCCTTGCAACTTGTTGTATTTCATATAATGCTCAATATCCTTTACCACTAATCTGTAGCCTTAGCTACAACATAAACTTTATAAAAGAACACTATCCACATATACAAACATCAACATGGTATCGAAAGCTTGATTCAATGAATCATCACATATAAACTTTTTACTCGGACCTGAGAGTACAGGGACGACTCTAGGACACACTAGACAACTAAACAACCATCTCTAGGGTTCATCACCTTGATATCTCCTTGTTGCCATGGTTTTGTTGTCACTATTTTTTATCACCTAAAAAGATGTGGTGAGCCATGAGGTGAAGTGTAACATCCCAGGATTTGAGGTCTCGGATAACATGATCTTAAAAGGAATGATTGGACTACCCATATCACCATGGTGCACCTCCTTTTCCGGGAGCCCATCTCTAAAGAACTCCATAGTTAAGCATGCTAAACTTGGAGTAGTACTAGGATGGGTGACCAGTCGGGAAGTTGATCCTGGCTTGCGCGTGAGTGGACAAAAAGCGTGTAGTTAAGGCTAGTGGTGGTCTGTGGGGCCAGTCATCATTCCTGAAACTCTGCTAGAGCCTTGGGCAGTGGGCCCAGGCGTTACAAATGGTATCAGAGCCATAACCCCTCCAGTAGGTGGGGCCCACATGGGCATGTGGTATGCCAGTCTTGAGTCGTGCGGTCCAGGCAAGTTGGAAAGGGCTATCCGTAGAGACGAGATGGAGCCGCCCTTGCGCTGGTAGCCGTGGACGGGAGCTGGGTGTCCATGGGCCATTGTGAGTCTGCACTGAAATGGGGTCAGATTATGAGGCCATATAGTTGAGCCTTGACGAGGACGTCAAGAGTCTAAGTGGGGGAGATTGTAACATCCCAGGATTTGAGGCCTCGGATAACATGATCTTAAAAGGAATGATTGGACTACCCATATCACCAAGGTGCACCTCCTTTTCTGGGAGCCCATCTCTAAAGAACTCCATAGTTAAGCGTGCTCAACTTGGAGTAGTACTAGGATGGGTGACCAGTCGGGAAGTTGATCCTGGCTTGCGCGTGAGTGGACAAAAAGCGTGCAGTTAAGGCTAGTGGTGGTCTGTGGGGCCAGTCATCATTCCTGAAACTCTGCTAGAGCCTTGGGCATTGGGCCCAGGCATTACATGAAGCCCAGTCCCAACGAGAGATATAACTATCTCCAATAGATATTGATTACATAAGATTAAACAGTAGATAAATGAGTAGTTGGAGTATTGAATAATCAATTGAACAATTCTAGTATGGTAAACAGATTAAGCAAATTAGCTTATCAACAAGTATGATTATCAATTTATATATAGATAACATGTAAATCCATTTCTTTGGTTAGGTATCTACTCAAACTTCATCAAATTGATTGTAATAACAATCGTCATCATTAATCTAACTATCATCATATCCTTTCTAACAACACAAGCAATCTAGTAGCATAAGCATCCCTGACATCATGAATATGTATAGTAACATAACATGGCTATCAATATTGGAATGTCAAATAAAGGGAATAGATCTATAACATAAGTAGAAATAACTTCATAGCACCATCAACTGCATAGGATTGATAAGCAGTTTATGCATTTCTAATTACATATGCATGGCTAGCAATATTAAACATATCTAGAAGCATCATATTAACTATCAATGTCAGTATATTTGACAACATAAGGATGTTTATAACATGAGCATAACTACAACACAAGCATATCTATCATCTCTTATTGTACTATACATGATCTTACTGAAAAGAAAGAAAACAAGAGTTATTATCCAATATGAAGCGTTGTGTATAACCCTAAACAAATATGCTACACGGTTGGCTTACATCTTTAATTACACCCTGGGGAGTTTGAGTCATACCACTTAAAGTCCAACTGACCACCGATTGGTCATAATCAGTTCCATATAGGATCTAGGAAGAGACGGACTTTCAGATCTTCTCCATACTCGGTTAGTATGATTCTGCACCAAAGTGACATATAGTCAAGCTAAAAAATAATGACTAATAGTCTTGTAACAAGACCATCATGATACAGGCCACGACTCTAGCATCCAGGTCATTCAAAACCAAACACTAAGGTAAAACTACAGTTGTCCTCTAATCACATCATGTTATAATCACTGAGACCCAACCGTAGTTATTCTTAAAAATCAAGCTAGGTATGACCACAACCATCCTCCCAAAACACTTGGTGTCAGGATGACAAGCACCCCACATACTCAACAATATGCGCTCCAAGTTTCCCTTAGGAATACTAATTTCACCATCCAACAAGTTCTCACACTGAAGACGGTTCAATGACATAGGTCACTACATGATTAGGGTTTCACTTGAATAGTTATCTCCAATTGGGTGAATTAAGGCTGCATCAAACAAGTGGACACACAAATCCTAATTCATCTCTAGCAAACATTGATATATAAACAACTTCAGAAGATATATAATATATGAGACATAATTTCTCATCTCAATATCACAGGGCACTATTCACGTGTCAATTAAAAGTCTATACTTGTCATCACATCATCATCACATGGTACTATTCATTTCCAATTAAGAGACTACACTTGTCATCACACAATCACAAGATATAAATCCTTTACAATATCACAGGGTATCAACCCTTGTCATCATAAGAGGATTACACCTCATTAAGGGCTCAACCATGCCCAATGGTCAATATGACCATCACATATTTCCCTGCAAGTTCATCATTATATTTCCATACCTTATAACAAGGTTCAACAAACATCACCACAATGTGATGCATAGGCTCAACATAGTATTGCACTTAATAACTAAAAGATGTTTATATGATAACATTGTAAGGCTATCTTAGCATTTAAGAGCATTCCTTTATTATATCAACATATAAGGAAGCTATATGGTTGGTCATCATCACGCTAACAATGTACAAGTTTTGCATAAGAAAGCATAAATCATAAAGCTATGATGACCATTAGTTAACACATTAGAGTTGAAATCAATCATTAGGAAGGATATTCCACCATTATATTAACCATTCAAGGAAGGGTTGCATAGCTAACTACCACCATCTATTATCATTAGGGTTAGTCTCAACAAGATAGGTTACTTTGATGTTACCAACCAACACTCACACCCAAACCCTAACTCATGGCATCCTCATTGGATCATGGATGCATGGGGTGAAGCATCACCATCACATTCCATACCATCCTCAAGTATGGATTTACACATAATTCAAGATGTAGCCATCAATTTATAGCATACTAGGGTTCAACCACAAAAAAGAATATTGCATGATTGTATTCGTCATTTAAGGATTGTTCATAACTACTTACTAGCATTTGGTTATATTAAGACTAGGTATAACAAGATATACCTCATTAGGGTTACATATCAACAAAATATGGTCATTATCCCTTCTATTCATATGAGTGCAAAGGTAAGACTACCTTATTAAGGGTAACCCTCCATTGGTTCCATCATCATTCAATCCATATCACCATACCACAACATCACCCAGAACCATTGGATGTTGAAAAGGTAAGACCATTGGCTATTTGCATAAGTAAGCATCTTAACAAACTGTATGCAAAGCTATTTAGTTGTGACCTAGAAAGAGTCACTATTAAACTCTAAACATCCCTTATGTAATAACATAAAATAGGCACCATATTTTGTGGGGTTAAAACCCATCATCAGTTGTCTAATTTAAGAAAGTCATCATGTCAACAATCAAGCTCCTTAAATTGATCACATGACGGAAACCATTAAATTCAGAATGTTAGAACTCACATATAATACTATAGGTTTCAATCCAAACCATTGATGTTGAAGCATATAATCTCACCCATTGGATCAAGTCCATTAATCGAAAATATTAAATGAAGAAGCGTTAGATCCTAACCATTGAATTCGGTCCATATCTCAAAACCATCCATTGGAGTATAAGTCTAACCATTAGATCAATTGAACCAAGAAATCATTGGTTTAGGGCTTAATTGATGCTACAATTACACCTTGAAATCACCATTTGTGGTGATAACCTAATCCACCATCGGTTGTGATCATTAGGTCACCATCAGTTGTTAGAACAACACTATATTCATTTAACACCATCAGATGTTAAGATAATGTCATCATTGAGTGATAACATCATTAAAAAATCAAACCACTACTCATTGAGATTCTAAGAGAGACTAACACTGACCTAAGGTGTGACTATCGATTCACACCATTGTTTGTCACCCTTGGTCACCACCTTCGGTTGTCATGAAGAGCACACCATCAGGTCATGTGTTTAGAGAAAAAACAACCTAGAAATACTAATATGGACCATCAGTTGATAGGTGATTAGCACCATAGGTGGTGATACCAACCTGAACTAACTCATCTCCTTCCTTAGAAAGAACGTGCACATGATTAGAGGTTCATCTAGAATAGGAAACAAAACAAGAAACAACATAAAAATCAAAATCTCAAACATGCCACAAAAAAATATATGATTCGGCTACAATCATTCTAACTAGATATGTCATATATGTAGTTAAAGCCACTTTTTATTTACAAATATAGTTTTTGTAAACAAACAAATGTAGTCATCTATAATGGCTACAAATTAACTACATATTAATTGAATAAGAGTGATACTAATCTTTAGATTCTCCCTCCCCCATATGAAATAACCATCTCATACTAAATTTTCAACTTTGCCGCGTGCCCACTCCTCTTATTCCTATTGGCTCCCCCTCTCCTCCCCAACAATGCAAGGAGATCCATCACACTCACTCCTCAACCCTTGTCCACTCCGCTACCCCCACCCCCACCCGCCACAAATCTGACCCATATCCACTTCTTAAACCATATTCTCCTCCCCTCACAGCCCAAACCTCTGATTTGATCATGCTTTTGGAACGAAAGTATTGATGAGTCCATCGATTGCTATTTCCTATTTGTCTCACCCGTTTGGTGGATTCCTCATATTTTTTTAAAATGTGTATAATCACATAGTGGCAGTTGTTACCTATGTAGGAATCTAGCCGGAGTCAGAGAGCTTCTGGGATGACAGAATGGGACTGGTGCCGGCCAAGTGGAAAGGTATATGTCAAGAAGGTGATGCCTTCAAAAAGTAACACTGCAATAGGTTAGCAGTATGTTTTATCTAGATATATATCAAACAATACGAGTTATAATAATGCATCTTGGACTGCTTTTGAAATCACTCAACTAGAATTGATATTTGTTCTCCCTCTTTTCAAGTTATACATTACCTTTTCTTTCAGTGTATATTGACAATCTTAATTCTTAAATCACACTGTGACCACTTCATCTTACCAATCACATTATAACAAGTATACATAATTGAATTTGTCCTAGAGCACGGAGTTTGGCATGTTGGTATACATAAGAACTTGCATTGAAGGAACATTGTCTTAAATGGTTCTTGGTTTTAAAGTTTTCGTTTGACAAAATTGGCACTTCATGTTCAAATTGATTTTACGATAAACGATAAAACTATAATTCAGCATTCAGGATGTGATTGTGACTTTCAATAGCATTCACATGGATTAGTAATATGGCATTCACAAAATATTCAAAAACTCGAGCTTGATCTATAGTTCGATCCCAACAAGCCATAAATATAATATATATTAATGAATCTTAAAGTACTACCCAATTTATCAATATACTCATAGGCGCCCCCACCCACAAATACAGACAAAGTGGAACTAAATTTCTTTTCTTGAAAAAATACATGATAAATGATAAGATTGTGTACCACGAATTGGAGTATCTTCTTCTTTAGACTGTCAAATAAATATTGCAACTATCATAAAAAAAGGGTTTAGATAAAGCCCATGATAATCTGGCTGTACATCTACACTACACTTGGATTAATGACTTCCATTTGTGGCACTTACGTATAGGGGTCAGACTTCACTATATTTGTGCCCCCTCTTATCCCATTCACAGTAGTTAGGTAACATACTCACACATCATTTAGGTAATTCCTTTGACATCTGTAACACCCCTCCAAGAACATATATACGTTAGAGGAAGAAAACCCTATGTTGTCCATAACATGGGTCACTTGGCACGGAGGAACATTACAAAATTTGATATAAATTGCAAAAAGATAAATGAAACACAATGCATTAAAATTGAAGCTGATTCATACATTGTTCACAATTGAGCTCTTGAATTGAAACTAACTAAGATATACATGATTAAACATTATTTATACATAAAGTTCTCTATAACATTAGGATTTTCTATTGTAGATGGCACCCCACCATGTATATATTTTTGGAAACCTTGATTGATTCCTTAAGTTGACCTTCATATGGCTCTTTTCTGGAGGTTGATTTGTACCTACGGGAATCACACCCCCAGCCATGCATGCAATAAAAATCATGTTAGAGTAAGCAGCATTGATTATTATTATAACAACATAATAACTTGGCAATAAGGAAAAGCATGAAACTAATTTAACAATATATTTGGATTCACATAAATTAATTTGGTGGTTGATTAAAGTATCCTCGATACTTATGCACCAATGGTGCACATAAGGCTCGTAGGCTCCACATTAACATGACGAGGATAAAATAATACAACCCATTACATGATTTATCATTATCTTCAAATAATTACTTGAACCAATTCTACATGAACATGACATGAATTCTTAAAATAACATTGACGCATAATATTAAACTAATAGCCTTAGGAGATCATTCATGCAATTCAGATTTGATTGGAAGCACATAACTAAGCATATAATTCATCTTGATCATCATATAAATTATAAGGCGCTGAAAACCAATACTAAATACTCAAAGTGCATGAACCCACTTACCTCTATCTTAGAGAAGATCTTATTTGTTCTTCCTAGTTTGATGGAATCCTATCATGTTCATGGGGTTATGAAACCCTAATTACCCTGTTCATTCAATAGTCATTCATTAATAATTGATTCTTAACTTAATTTCTAGGGTTTCATATATCTTTAGTGAATAAGGGGAAAAGAAAGTCAAATCAAGTTCTAAATCCTAGTCTGTCATCTAGATCTCAAAAAACTGAACAAAATTCATATAAGGATCGATCCCATCCGATCTACCAATTAGAAATGATTTTTTGTGCATTGGCCAATCAAAACTCAAGAAAATCAATTAATGATATCATGGGAAAATAATATGATTCGCGGACCCTTACTTACATGGCCCTATCACGGCCGGACGGTTGGCCAACACTCTCACTTGCGGTCTCTAGATCAATCAGGCAGATAAAGATCAAACTTCCCATGAGGGCGTGACAAACAAGAAGCAACAGACTAGAGGCAAACTCGTCAAAAACCTGCTAATCATCTTCACCCCAAAAATGACAGACCAAGTTGAACAATTTTCAAGATCTTCATTCCATTACTCCAAATTCGTGAACTTCATGAGAGGAGAACCATCAGTTCATCTTTCTCGCCCCTGACTGAACTCAGCAAGCCACAGGAATTGTCACGAGGAGGCCTGAGGCCAAAAAACCCATCACCGCCATGGCTAAAAAGGTAGTGAAAGTTGGTATCGAATAAGAAGCAAAACTGGGGAAAGATAGAAACTTGGGTATATTTATGTCATGTCGTGGAAGCTAAAAAGTAGGGAAATGAAACCAAACAAGGTCTGCAGAGGCAATTTGTTGAAGCAAGCCGTAACAAAAAAAAGGGGAAATCAGTTTGGTACCTTTGTAACTAAAATTGAAGGGATATAAGGAATTCTATAATGTCAAGGACGCTTGCGGGTTTCATCTGAATGCTTGAGAGAATTTATTGGAGGTTCTGAGAATCTCTTCCCTGTCGTCGACATGAGATTGAGCGTAGATGGAGTTTAGAACTAGGGTTGTAGGGAAGTTGAGGGTGAACTGGATCTGGAGTTTGGTTTGTGGATGTTCTTCGATGCTCCCCGATGGGTAATATATATAGGGAAGGCATCATAGGGGTTAGTGGGACCAAAGGAATCCAAGTTCTGCTAGAACATAGGATCCCTGGTTGATTGAAGTCTAGGGAGAACCAAACCCTAACAAATTGGGAATTCTTGGGTTTGCGAGGTTGAATCGGAACTAACTAGGATATTACCATCAGGGAAAAGCCACGACAAGAGGAGGAAGAGAGACTGGGAAATTGGGGACTCATGTCGGGGGGTGTGAGGAGTCCAACGGGTAAAGGAGACATGATTTTGGATGGATCCGGGTCGAAGTCTGACCCGCTCAGACCCTATTCTGGAGTTGCGTGATAGTTGCACTTTGGGTAAGAAAATGTATGTGTGACATTGAATTAAGCTCAAACTTTGCAAAATCGCCCTCAAAGAACCATATATTAGGGTTATATGAGTCCTAACTATATGAAGAAATCCAAAGATTGTTTGAGGGGTCAAACAAGTTCAAAAATCTTTCAAATTTTAACCATGACCTCCCATTATCATGTAAAACATTATTGTGGGCTTAGATTCCCAATTTTCTTAATAAAAATTCCTTAGTAATTTAATTATGTTTAACCTTTCATAATTCCTAGCTAAATGTAGGCACATCATAATCTTGTCAAAAGTGGTTATGAAGCTTATATCATCATACACTTTAACATAAAATTTGTTTCATCTCTTATTTTACCATAACAATGTATAAATAACATATTAAACCTTTTGATCTCATAAAAGGTGTAATTATGTTCCATATGACATTACATACGTAAGGAAAAAAAACAGGGATGTGACAATTCTACCCACCTTATAAGAATTTCATCCTCGAAATTTCTAGGTACTACCCACCTTAGGGTTTTACTGAGTTTGTGCACGTTAGTTCTCTAATATCATCTTTAGAGTCTCATTAGCATACTTTAGACATGACATACTCATATTTAACATAATTTCATGAGAACTTTTTTAACTTGACATGATTTCATAATAAAATGGATTTTTACTTGAGTTGATATACTCACTCTCCTGATTGCACTCTCAGTGCTCATAAGGCCAGTTAAGGCTCGCATAATGCTCCCATAGAGCTCATAAGGCCAATTAAGGCTCACATAAGGTCAGTTAAGGCTCACATAATGCTCCCATAGAGCTTATAAGGCCAATTAAGGCTCACATAAGGCCGATTAAGGCTCACATAATGCACCCACAAAGATCATAAGGCCAATTAAGGCTCACATAAGGTCGGTTAAGGCTCACATAATGCTCCCACAGAGGTCATAAGGCCAATTAAGGCTCACATAAGGTCGTTTGAGGCTCACATAACATGATGGAGAGGACAATTATCAACATAACAAGATTTCTTATACTTAAACATGATTTTCATAATTTCATAGTTCATAAGCATGGAAGTAATACATGATGTTCAATTCGAACAAATAATCGTAAAATAGTAAAGAACATTGTTTAGTAGTATGTGCATGATTTTTTTATCCATGTCAAATTATCTACTCTTTGTATGCATGCTTGGTTTATTTTGTAACTAGTTAGGTTTAGGTGACTATATGTCTCAAATTTTAATGCTAACTCTTGTATTTTTTTCACACTTATCTTAGCACCTCCCTCATGCGCATGTCCCATAGCACATGCACTTGAAATGACTAGACAAGTATGGTTATGCACATAACATTCTCTCTACCAAACATCATGAGTCTGCGTCCCATACCACAAGCACATGGGAAGAAGAGAGAGCATGCTATGTACAATTCTAGAGTTAACACAAAAATTTAAAACATCTAGGCACATAACCCTAACCCTATCTAACTTATGTCTTCTGACAGACCCTACTTTGGTTTCCCATATCTTGAACTTAATATTCTATACCTAGGGCTTATAACATGTGAATCTTTATCTTAGTGGCCATCTACTCGTGGCTCTGATACCATATTGTAATGCCCCTCCAAGCACATATATATGTCAACAAAAGTGAACCCTATGTTGTCCATAACATGGGTCACTTGGCTCAGAGGAACATTATAAAACATGATATACATTGCAAAATGATAAATGAAACACCATGCATTAAAATTGAAGTTGAGCCATACATTGTTCACAATTGATTTCTTGAATTGAAACTAACTAAGATATACACAATTAACGTATTATTTATACATAAAGTTATCTATAACATTATGATCTTCTATTGTAGATGGAACCCCACCATGTATATATTTTTGGAAACCTTGATTTATTCCTTAAGTTGACCTTCATATGGCTCTTTCTTGGAGGTTGTTTTGTATCTATGAGCATCACACCTCCATCCATGCATGCAATAAAAACCGCGTTAGAGTAAGCGACATTGACTATTATAACAACATAATAACTTGGCAATAAGGAAAAGCATGGAACTAATTGAACAATAGATTTGGATTCACATAAATTAATAAAGTGGTTTATTAAATAATCCTCAATACTTATGCACCAGTGGTGCTCATAAGGCCCGTAGGCTCCAAATTAACATGATGAGGATAAAACAATACAACCCATTACACGATTCATCATTATCTTGGAATAATTACTTGAACTGATTCTACATGAACATGACATGAATTCTTAAAATAACATTGAAGCATACTATTAGACTAATAGCCTTAGGATATCATTCATGTAGTTAAGATTTAACTAGAAACACATAACTAAGCATATAATTCATCTTGATCATCATATTAATTATAAGGCGTTGAAAACCAATACTAAATACTCAAAGTGCATGAACTCGCTTACCTCTCTCATGGAGGAGATCTTATTTGTTCTTCCTAGCTTGATGGAAGCCTATCACATTCATGGGTTGAAAAACCCTAATTACCATGTTCATTCAATAGTCATTCATTAATAATTGATTCTTAACTTGATTTCTAGGGTTTCATAGATATTTAGTGAATCAGGGGAAAACAAAGTCAAACAAGTTCTTAATCCTACTCTATCATCTAGATCTTGCAAATTTGAACAAAATTCATATAAGGATCGATCCCATCCGATCTACCAATTAGAAGATATGAATTTCTGTGCATTGGTCAATCAGAACTCAGAAAAATCAATTAATCGTATCATGGGAAAATAATATGATTCACGGGCCCTTTCTTGCATGGCCCTATCATGGCCATCCAGTTGACCAGTACTCTCACTTGCGTTCATTGGATCTATCAGGAGGCTAAAGACCAAGCTACCCATGAGGGCGTGACAAACAAGAAGCAACATACTAGGGGCAAACTCATCAAAAATCTGATAATCATCTTCACCCCGAAAATGACAGACCAGGTTGAAAAATCTTCAAGATCTTCATTCCGTTACTCCAATTTCATCAACTTCATGTGAAGAGAACCATAGGTTCATCATTCTCGCCCCTGGCGAGCCACTGGAATGGTCACGAGGAGGTTTGAGGCCCAAAAATTTGTCGCCAGCATGGCTGACAAGGTAGTGAAAGTTGGATATCGAATAAGAAGCTAAAATGGGGAAAGATAGAAACTTGGGCAGATTTATATCATGTCGTGGAAGCTGAAAAGTAGGTAAACGAAACCAAACAAGGTCTGCGGAGGCGATTTGTTAAAGTAAGCCATAACAACAGAAAAAAGGGGAAATAAGTTTAATACCTTCACAACTGAAATTGAAGGGATCTAAGGACTTCTGTAATGTTAAGGAGGCTTGCGGGTTTCATCTGAATGCTTGAGAGCACTTATTGGCGGTTCTGAGAACCTATTCCCTGATGTCGGCGTGATATTTGGCATAGATGAAGTTCAAACTAGGGTTGTAGGGTTGTTGAGGGTGAACGGGATCTGGAGTTTGGTTCATGGATGTTCTTTGATGCTCCCTTATGGGTTATATATATGAGGAAGGCATCATAAGGGTTACTGGGACCAAAGGAATCCAAGTTCTGATAGAACATAGGATCCCCAGTAGACTGAAGTCTATGGAGAACCAAACCCTAACAAATTGGGGACCCTTGTGTTTGTGAGGTCAAACTAGAACTAACTGGGATATTACCATCAAGGAACTACCACAGCAAGAGGAGGAAGAGATACTGGGAAGTCGGGGACTCTTATCGGGGGGGTTGTGAGGACTCCAGTGGGTGAAGGAGACAGGAGCTTGGCTGGATTCGGGTCTGAGTCCGACCCACTCAGACCCTGTTCTGGAGCTGTGTGATAGGCACACTTCGGACAAGAAAATGTCAACGTGACATTGAATTAATCTCAGACCTTGCGAAATCACCCTCAAAGAACCATATATTAGGGTTATATGAGTCCTAACTATATGAAGAAATCCAAATATTGTTTGAGGGGTCAAACAAGGTCAAAAATCTTTCAAATTATAACCATGACCTACATTATCATGTAAAACATTATTGTGGGCTTAGATTCCCAATTATCTTAATCGAAATTCCTAATTACTTTAATTAGGTTTAACCTTCCATAATTCCTAGATAAATGTAGGAACATCATAATCTTGTCAAAAGTGGTCATGAAGCTTATGCCATCATACACTTTAACATAAAATTATTTCATCTCTTATTTTACCCTGACAAAGTATAAATAACATATTCAACATTTTGATCTCATAAAGGGTGAAATTATGTTCCAAATGACATTACATACCTAAGGAAAAAAATGGGGATGTGACAACATCATTGATTTTTCATTGATTCCTTATTGTAGGAATGTTGTTAAAAGTGTAATCAGTGACCAGGACATTTGAGTCCTAGAACAAACCTTTTGTATTTTCACTAGTTTCATTGGTCTCGTTAGATTAACCTCTTGGTTGCAATTCCAAGGGAATTGAGAGAGAAAATGGTCTTCCATCAGTAGGATGCACATGAGCTAGTAAGTACAAACACTTCTTGGAAGCTGTTGTGTTTGTGTCGAACACATGTCCAACATGGACACACCATGGACATGCTTGGACATGTGGCAAACACACCAAACTTTAATTTAGTGCCAGACATGACTTGGACACTCCGTGGACTCATCCAAGACATGCCATCCCAACCCACTTAAGCCTACATGTTTGAAAAAATCCTCGGCCTTCTGAAAATCCATGTCTACTAATCCACTACTTCTTACCCTACTAACACCAGGTAGTTAATCTTCATCGACTATAGGCAAGTCGTCAATGTCCTTCTTTAGCAATTGTAGCAGAGTATTGCCCTCCCTACGCCTACTCTTTTTCTTACTTCTCTACATCCCCATCTCCCCTGGTTTTCTCTTTCCCCTTCATCTTAAGTAGCTATCTAATGTACTCTCCCTTCTTTTCTTCCCCCTCAACCTCCAAGACAACTTCATTTTCCATCACCACTAGCAACAACATATTTACGCACCTCATCCCCTTTTTTGTCTTGATAGTAAATCTTATTCACCATTACATCCACCAACAAGAAAAAAACTACTATCCCAATACTCTACTGCTCTTAATTTTTATAATTTCATATATTTTTATTGCAACAATATATTATAATCGAACATCTTAATATATGTTGTGATTAAATCCATTGTGACTTGTGGATATGATGTTATCTGTTAAACTTAAGTGCTTTGGATTTCATGGTGATTTCTCCTTTGGAAAAACTATTTAGATCATTTTGTGTGTTTATTCATATAGCATATTATTAACTACACATGTATTTGTTTATTTATATATGTGTCGTGTCCAGTATTGTGTTTGTGTCCTATATTTTTGGAAATCACCATGTTCTGTGGCCATGTCCGTGTCTATATATGTGTCCATGTCCATGTTTGTGGTTCCTAGCACATGAGCTACATCAACTAGAGTGTATCCCCTCTTGTGGCCAACTATGACGTCCTTCTCTCCTGATGAAGTGAGAAAAAAATAAGGTTTCCCAATGTTATTCTGGGACAAGATGAATATTCATGGCCGTGGTACTAAGTTGTTGGGAGTCTTATTTTGCTCTATTTGAGCTGGAAATCTTGCAAGTATTTTTCTGCTTCACTACAGTTTTAAATTGGCACCCATGATCACACTTGCTTTGGGCTTGAGTTCTCATTAGATCTAAAAAATGCTTCTTAACAACATCCTCTAGTTTTTGATAGTCATTGCTTCATCCTTATAGACTGATTACACTTTCTAAAGTCTTTTCTTATTATATACATTATTATGTCTGCATCATCTAGTTGTAGGGATCTGATCCTTGGTTCATTCTCTACAATTTTCCTTTTGCTACCTACAACTCCCAAGACTACATTGATTTGCTCTTAGCAAGGGGGAAACCTTCGTCAATGATGGTATGTGAAAAGAGTGTGGATGATACCAGAGGTCATTGTTTCCATCTTTGAATCATAGAATTCCCTCTTAAAGAACTAGAAGAACCCGAGGTTAAAATTTCTACATACTTTCAAAAAGCATACAACACCCTCAACGAACTTTCTTAGTTGAATACAATGTGTGTCAAGGTTGAACTATCGTGAAGGGAAATGGGGTGGATGCTATACTAGGGTTGTAACAAAGATTACTATTGAAATGCATTACAATATTTAATAGACTTAATATAAAGTTGACCTTCATTTGTCACATTCAAAAGCAAAGCTCACGAAAGAGGAGAGGATGACAACACAATTTAGATTGCAATCCACTTGGATGGAGGGATTCACTAGATTCCCTTATATAGTTGATGATTTATATTATATCAAAGGATTGATATGTATACAACTTTTTTTTAAATATTGTGTAGTAAGGGCAAGGCATAAATCCTCCCCATGTATATTTATTTTTAAAATATAAATTAAAGTATGGTTGTTGGCATAATGACTGTAACTTGTTCTAATTTCTCTTGTATATTGACAAATTACATATATAATATATGCATAATAATCTAACGTATATGTATGTGTAGTAAATGGCACTACATATGTAGCTAGATGTATAATCTAACTACATATATATGTGTGTGTAGTAATTGTTGCTTTTCCTTACACATCAAATAGACATAAAATGCAGTAATTTCATCTTTTTTCTACATATTGACTACATATGCAATTGTAGTTATACATTTATCTACAATTACAAATACATTTAAAGATGTAAAGATAATATCTAGCTACATTTTTGGCTACATATGTATTTATAGTGAATGGATTATTTAACTACATATTTGAAATTGTAGTAAAAGCCTTTAGCTATATGATCATATACTACAATTGGTAAATGTAAAGAAAAATATAGTTAAAGCCTTTAGTTACAAAATATATGCTTTTCTCTACATTATTTTTTTGTAGTTAAAGACCATTTTTTTGTAGTGTGCTTAGCTTCTTAATGCTTAAATTACCATTTTTAAGCAAGAACATGAGCTAACAAGCTTATAGTAAGCAATATAAGTAAAGAGGGTTATAAAACTCACCTCTACTGAGAAGAAAAAACTTCTAACAGCAATAAAATCAAGAAAACAATGCAAGCAAACCCAAATTTCACATATGAACTCGACCAAGTAGGCACTTTTCTCCACAAAGAAGCAAAACCCTAGAAGAAGAAGTAAGAAAGGTATATTCTTTAGTTCTAGAGCAACTTCTACCATGGAACAACAAGGTTATGACGTGGAGAAAGGTAGAAGGAAGAAGAATAGAGAAATAAATGTAGAAAAGAAGGGGATACTTACTCTTTTAGGTCAAAATCACCAAGTAGGAATTAGAAATCCTAAACGAAGCAAATCGTAACACTAGATGCTTATACCAATATGATGCACACCTTCTTCTTCCTTGGACATAAGCTCCACAACCAAAAAGAGGAAGGACGATGCTCTTAGAAGGAGGGAAGTGGTAGAGAGAAAAAGTTTCATTTTGGAGCTTAAGGATAGATATATAAAGCTAGGAGGATAAGGTAGATAAGAAGCATGAGGTGTAAAAATAGCTCCCCATGTGTCCATGGCCTTAAACTATTAAGGATATACAAGAAACCACACAAGAAGCTGCCACACCATTCATGGAGACCTACTTATGCACCATTTGTTGAATTTCCAAGACAAGCAAGTAAACCATTGGTTGATAGCTCCTAAAGGTAGTTCATCCATAAAGGGGTAAACCCTAACATACCCTAGAAGAAAACACCTCCAAAACAAGGTTCAACTAGGCATCCCATGGCTAAAAAGTCTCAAGAATGATAGTATAGAATATAAGAAACATACTACATGTAATAAATTGCAAATAAAACCTCATAATTGGGTAAATTGCATAAAAGTCCAAAATGTGCATAAAATTACATAACTTGCACAAACGACATCCAAATTGGACCGAATTTTAAACTTAAGCTTGTCTTATGATTCCAAAGCATATAACTAGGTTATATTATGGTTCTAATAATAAAATTATGGTAATTAAGCTTGTTCAACACTTTAAGCAAGGTTATGGGTCTCACAACCATAAACCCATAATAGGGATTTGGCCCCTGAAATCGAAGGTACATATAGATGGACACTTCTCATGCACAGTATCCTCAATCTTACATATGGTTACTTTCATCACATCATGATGTCATATCATTCTCATATAATAAATATTTTTCTCCCTCAACTCTTGCATGTGTCATCTTGGTTCAACATAAGAACTGTTGTGCCACCTGTACAAGTCTGGTAGTACCTATCAACATAGGACTCTAACTGTTGTCTTGGACTCTCATTTGTTGTACCACACATCAAAGACCATACTTGTTAGCTCTTACCAAACATAGAACATCATGTATCTCTTATCATATGTAACTTTACAAGGTTTAATCTCTATGCTCCTTTAATGATTGTTGTAATTAGAAACTCAATCAATCAGGTGGGTATCCCCTAATTGTCAAGAACTATAAGGCATATGTTCTTAGAAGATTCTTCAATCATATCAATGATGGATTTTCTTATGTCTAGTTGAAGAATCATACACTTGTCTGCAATCGTAATCAAATATAACTTCTTGATTGACCTTGTTAAGGGTAGGACAACGACACTGTCTTCATCTTACCAGGATTCACACAACTCACTTGGCAAATGTACCATAACTTCAGTAGGGTACACCAGTTAACCCACAACTCACTCTTGTTGAACTTATCACACAAGAGTATATATTTTTTAATATTCTTAAGATTTAGCAAATATGTTAACCATGCTACTGACCATCTCTGAAATACTTTGAGATGTGATCATTCAAAGCTTGTCATAACTTATGAGACATAACCTGGTTACTTTGTCTCCTATTGATGAATGCTATTCATACATTGGTTAGTCTAAATGACATAAACCCAAGCTCATTATGGTCATGTAACTTATGTCATCTACTCTATGTCTTATCAATTGATATTCTGATCCTAGGTTTATCTTAAAGGAACACGGTAACACATGTTTGTTGATCAACAAACCATGTATCCTTGATAGTGGTCTTGCCCAACCATCAGCAGACCATACATAACATTCTAGAATCACTCTTCTTTAACCAAACAACACTTGGAAGATCAACATCAACACACACTCTCTCTCTCTATTGGAGAGGAACACTAGACAACTCTTGTAATAGATGTCTTTAACTCATATATAACTAATACACTCTGGATTCTAGGATTCATTACCTTGGTATCCACTACATCTGCTATAAAGAACTCATAACCTAGTTTCATCCACCTCCACAACATCATAACCAGATAAGAACATATAGGAGGAATCCCCTTAACTCTTAGAAGGCTCAAAAAGCATGCTCATTACAAAACAGAAATATTTTGGAACAATAGTCCAACGCAATCACACATCATATCAAGATATCCATCATAGGATTACAACAAATCCACGTGTACCAAGTGCCATGAGATCCACTTGTAAGCTACGCCTAAAAAAAAGTAACACAAAGGTAAACACACTTCTCTCATCAAAGAAGCATTGTCGATGGGTCACTAGCAAAGGGGTAACCAATTCTATTTTTTTTCCCATGAAGGTTACACATTTCATGTATCATTTTACCTCTTACATCTTTGGTTCCTTGCCATTAGCATAGAAATTATTAAAATAATCACATCTCATTGCTCTTTTCTCATTAACTCTTCATCATTCATATGTTGTCCTTTCATGTTATCATGTTTCTCAATCACTTAATAATGAATAGATCATCATATTCCACATTTTCTTCATTAGACATGGATCATCTCCCTTAATTTCTTTCATATGTGATGAATATTGTACATTATCACTTCTTACACACATAGGTTGGTCTGAGATTAACTTAGGTTCCACTTTATTCATCTGCCATTGTTCTCATTCATCTTCTCATATTATACTTATCATAGGAGTCCTCTCCATCTTATGTGAGTTTCATACCTTGAATCACTTTATTAGCAGAAACTTATCTATCTTTTACTTTATTATCTTCTTGAATTACAACTTCAAGAACTTATCTTTAGCTTATCTATATTCAAATTTAGGTTTCATGGTATTGTATCTTTCTCTTATAGTTACCAAATATCCAAGTTTTGATAGGTTATGATGTAATTATCATCTTCTTTAGGGTAATTTTGAGATATGTGCACCATGATTTCTAATTTTTTTATGCTCTTTAGATTGTTTTAAAATGACTACTTGATTAGAGTAACAGAAAGATAACAATCTAATAGTTCCATACTTAGCTTTTCTTCAATAATTGAATACCTATCCAGGGAACCCAAATACTGTGATTAGGCAGTATGCACCATATTCTTATGTCATATTCCTAACTCAGAAGTCATCCTAGTTCTAAGTCCTAGTGTCCTTGTAGACTCAGTGAACCTAAATCTCTGATACCAACTTGTTTCAACCCGTTACACTAAACGAGATTACTCAAAACACAAAAAATGATTACACATCAATTAAACACAAACCCAGAAAACAAGGTAAATTAAAACGGATTTCAACATTTTCCAATTGTTCAGAAATATTTATATAGAAGCATATTTATATAGAATCCTTGCAACATGTAATATTTCATATAATGCTCAATATCCTTTACCATTTATTTTTATCCTTATCTATAACATAAACTTTACAAAGGAACACTATCCACATATTCAAACATCAACATGATATCGAAAGCTTGATTCAATCAAAACATCATATATAAACTTTTCACTCAGACCTAAGAGTGCAGGGATGACTCTAGGACATACTAGACAACTAAACAACCATCTCTAGGGTTCATCACATCAATATCTCCTTGTTGCCATGGTTTTTTTGCCACTATTTTTATCACCTAAAAAGATGTAGTGACCCACAAGGTGAGACCCAGTCCCAGCGAGAGATATCTCTCTCTCCAACAAATATTGATTACATCAGATTAAATAGTAGATAACCCAGCATTTGGAGTATTTAATAATTAATTGAACAGTTCAAGTATGCTAAATAGATTAAGAAAGTAAGGTTATCAACAAGTATGATTAATAATGTATATATAGGTAACAAGTAAATCCATTTCTCTAGTTAGATTCTACTCAAATTTCATGAAATTGCATCTAATAACAATCATCATTATTAATCTAACTATCAATATGCCTTGCTAAAAGAATAAGAAATCTAGTAGCATAAGCATCCCAGAGATCATGAATATGTCTAGTAACATAACATGGCTATCAATATTGGTATGTCAAATATAGGGATCAGATCAATATCATAAATAAAAATAACATCATAGCTCAATTAACTGCACATGCATGATTAGCAATTTAAGCATTTCTAATTACATAGGCATGGCTAGAAATATTAAACATACCTAGCAGCAACATCGTAACCATCAATGTCAGTATATCTGACAACATAAGCATGGTTATAACATGAGCATAACTACAAGATCAACATATATATATCATCTCTTATTGTACTATACATGATCTCAGTGAAAAGAAAGGTAATAAGGGTTAATATCCAATATGAAGCAGTGTGTATGATCCTAAATATATATGCTACACGGCTCTCTTACATCTTTCATTATGCCCTGGGGAGTTTGATTTGTACCACTGAAATTCCTACTAAGTGGTCAATCAATTCCATATAGGATCTAGGAAGAGTTGCACTCCAAGATCTTCTCCATATGTGGTCAATATGAGTATGCACCATAGTGACATATAGTCAAACTACACAACAACAACATATAGTCATGTAACTAGCCCACCTGAGTATAGGTCACGATGCTAGCATCTAGGGCATTCAAAGCCAATCACTGAGGTACAACCATAGTTGTCCTCTAATCACATCATGTTATAATCATTGAGACCCGACCACAATCGTTCTAAAAAAGCGGGCTAGGTATGACCACAACCATCCTCCTGAAACACTTGGTGTCAGGATGACAAGTACACCACATACTCAATAGTATACACTCCGAGTTTCCCTTAGGAATACTCATTTCACCATCCAACAAGTTCTAAAATTGAAGATAGTTCTATAGTACATGGCACTACATGATTAGAGTTTCACTTGATTAGTTATCTCCAATTGGGGGAATTAAGGCTGCATCAAACAAGTGGACATACAAAACCTAATTCATCTCTAGAAAAAATTGCTATATAACAACTTTAGAAGATATAAAACGTATTAGACATAATTTCTCATCTCAATATCATAAGGAACTATTCACCTGTCAATCAAAAGACTATACTTGGCATCACATCATCATCACATGGCACTATTCATTCCCATTCAAGAGACTACACTTGTCATCACCCTATCACAAGATATAAATACTTCATAATTTCACAGGCTATGAACCATTGTCATCATAAGAGGAATACACCTCATTCAGGGGTCAACCATGCCCAAATGACATTAAGACCATCACATCATTCCCTACAAGTTGATCATTATCTTTTCATGCCTTATAACAAGGCTCAACAAACATCACTTCACATGTGATGCATGGGTTCAACATGATCTTTCATTTAACAACTAAAACGTGTTTATAGGATAACATTGTAGGGTTATCTTAGCAATTAAGAGCATTCCTTTATTATATAAACATATAAGGAAGCTATATGGTTGGTCATCATCATGCTAACAATGTATAAGTTCAACATAAGAAAGCATAAATCATAAATCTATGATGACCACTAGTTAACACATTAGAGTTGAAATCAATCATTAGGAAGGATATTCCATCATTATATTAAACATTCAAGGAAGGATAGCATAGATAAATACCACCATATATTATTATTAGGGTTAGGTTCAACAATATAGGTTACTTTGATGTTACCAACCAACACTCATACCCAAACCCTCCTAACTTATGGCATACCCATTGGATCATGGATGCATGGGGTGAAGCATCACCATCACATTCCATACCATCCTCAAGTATATATCTACACATAATTCAAGATGTAACCATTACGCTATATCATACTAGGATTCAACCACAAAAGAGAGTACACCATGATTGTATTCTCCATTCAATGACTATTTATAACCATTTACCAACATTTGGTTACATTAAGACTAGGTACAACAAGCTATACCTAATTAGGGTTACATATCAACACAATATGGCCACTATCCCATCTATTCATATGAGGGAAAAGGTAAGAATACCTTATTAAGGGTAACCCTCCATTTGTCCCATCATCATACAATCCATATCACCATACCACAACATCACCCAAGAACCATTGGTTATTTACATAAGTAAGCACCTTAACAAACCATATATAAATCCATTGAGTTGTGACCTAGAAAGAGTCACTATTAAAATATAAACATCCCTTATTTAATAACATAAAAGGGGTATCATAGTTTTTGGGGTTAAAACCTATCATTAGTTGTATATTTTAAGCAAGTTATCATGTCAACAATCAAGCTCCTTAAATTGATCACATGAGGGAAACCGTCAAATTCAGATAGTTAGAACTCACATGTAATACTATAGGTTTCAATAAAAAGTATTGGATGTTGAAGCATCTAATCTCAACCATTAGATCAAGTCCATTAATTGAAACTATTAGATGAAGAAGTGTAAGATCCTAACCATTGGATCAGGTTCATATCTCAAAACCATCCATTGGCGTATAAGTCTAACCAGTAGATCGATTGAACCAAGAAATCATTGCTTTAGGGCTTAATTGATGGTACAATTACAACCTTAAATCACCATTGGTGGTGATGACCTGATCCACCATTGGTTGTGATCATTAAGTCACCATCAATTATTATAACAAAACTATATTCATTTAACACTATCTTATGTTAAGCTAATGTCATCATTGATGGATAACATCATTAGAGAATCAAACCATTTCTCATTTAGATTCAAAGAGAGAATAACACTGACCTAAGATGTGAGTATTAGTTCACACCATCGTTCAATACCCTATGTCACCACCTTCGGTTGTCATGAAGACCACACCATCAGGTCATGTGTTTAGAGAAAAAAACAACCTAGAAACCCTAATATGGACCATCGATTGATAGGTTATTAGCACCATAGGTGGTGATAGCAACAAAAAATAAGTCATCTCCTTCATTAGAAATAATGTGCACATGATTATAGGTTCATATAGAACTAGAAACAAAATAGGAAACACCATAAAAATCGAAATCCCAAACAAGCTTATCTTCTTAATGCTTAAATCACCATTTTTAACCAAGAACATGAGCTAACGAGCTTATAGTAAGAGATATAACCAAAGAGGGATATAAAACTCACCTATAAACTTCTAGCAGCAAGAAACTAGAGCAAAGAAGGTCAGAAAACCCAAGTTTCATATCTGAATTCGGCCAAGTAGGCACTTTTCTCCACAAAGAAGCAAAATTCTAGAAGAAGAAGAAAGAAAGGTAGATTCTTGAGTTCTAGAGAAACGTCTACCATGGAATAGTAAGGTTCCAACCTGGAGAAATGTAGGAGGAATAAGAATAGAGAAACAACTAGAGGAAAGAAGGGGATACTTATTCGTTTAGGTCAAAATCACCAAGAAGGAGCTGTAGAAACCCTAAAGGAAGCAAATCGTAACCCTAGATGATTCTACCAAGAAGATCCACACCTTCTTCTTCCTTGGACAGAAGATCCACAGACAAACAAAGGAAGGAAGATGCTCTTAGAAGTAGGGAAGTGGTAGAGAGCAAAAGTTTCATTTGGGAGCTGAATGATAGATATATAAAACTTGGAGGATAATGTAGAGAAGAAGCATGAGGTGTAAAAGTAGCTCCCTATGTGTCCATGGACTTAAACTATTAAGGATATACAAGAAACCACACAAGAATATGCCCCACCGTTAATAGAGACCTACTTAGGCACCATTTTTTGAATTTCTAAGACAAGCAAACAAACCATTGGTTGATAGCTTCTAAAGGTAGCTCATCCATAAAGTGGTAAACCCTAAAATACCCTTGAAGAAAACACCTCCAAAACAAGGTTCAACTAGGCGCCCCATGGCTCAACAAGATCAATAATGATAAGATAACATATAAGTAACATAATTCCTGTGATAAATCGCAAATAAATCTCTCAATTGGGTAAATTGCATAAAAGTCCAAAATGTGCATAAAATTGCATAACTTGCACAAACAATGTCCAAATTTGACCAAATTTGAAACTTAAGATTGTATTATGATTCCAAAGAATATGAAAAGGTTATACTAGTTTTATATTCATACAATTATGGTAATTAAGCTTGTTCAACACTTTAAGCAAGGTTAGGGGTCTCATAATCTGATATACATATTAAGTGGTAATATAAAAAAATTATATAGTAAGTTGTGAACATTATCTTGTCCTCTTAAATTTAATTGCTCTAACATGTGATAATGTAGATTGCACCAAATCTTAAGAAATGTTTTTTCTTTATGTATTCTACTCTCAGACATAAATGATGTAAAATACATCTGTTACTCCAATAAATATAAATTCTCAATTGGTGGACATTACCACACTGGAAAATTCCCTAGGGTTGAAATCCCTATAGTTTACCAAAACAAGTACAATAATAACTACCAACAAGTGGATAGATCTTGTTGTAGTATATTTTAGGATCAATCCCAAAGGACATTTTTTAAGAAGCAATCTTATCAAAGTAACCATGCAAGAAATAGTGTTTAACAAATGATTAGATTGGTTGCTGATTAAACTAAGTTTCTAGATAATTAAGGGGATGAGTTAAAGGATTGATAAATAAATAAGATGGTAACACTAGGGTGGAATGGGTTGCACCACCACCACCTATCATTCACTCACTCACAATATAATATTAAGAATGAACATGTATATGTTGAGGGTGGGAAAATATCCCTTTTGATGTTAGGATTAAAACTCAGATAGATATACCTCTAAGCTTGTCATCATGTTACCTAGAGATCATACAATTGTTGACTAAGAAAACAACTATCTAAAATTCTCATCAAGGGTTTAACTAGAATCTAATTATTATCCTAGATATTCTCTACATCCAAGATCATGACAAACATGTAAACCTATTGATTGGACAAGTAAAAAAGCATACAATGATTGATTCTAAACATGCAATAGTTCATATAGAAATAGATGTAGATACACAAGTAAAATCAGGTAGCGGGGATACTCCCTGCACCCTAGAGAGAGGACTACTCACTATGCTAGTAATAGGAGAAATAAAAAGGGAAGAGGAGAATAACACCATGAGCAAGGGAGAAGGAGTTACAACAATGGTGTGTAGAAGCAGCTCTTCAAATTATAAAATGATGGAATCAATAGACAAGAGAGAACACCCCTAGATGTTTGTTCGGGATGGACTATTATCGTCACTCTTCCTTCCTTGTAGACTAGATGTATCACTATGTGGAGGCAGTAGACAATTGACATAGGAAAAGATCGTCAACCAATGGAAACGCATGCAGTGGGGCAAGCCTCTATTGGGGTTTGTACCTTGGAACCTAGACAACAGTGAAGGTGGAAGCCCTTCAGTTGGCATTCACAAATCGATGGATGAAGGTCGAAGGTTGTAGAGGTCAATGGTCCAGAGTGATTGTGAAATCCTTGCAACATCAATCATGGATCCCTTCTTCATTGGTCTTGGTCTTCTATTTATAGGCGTAGGGTATGTTTTGGAGCCCTCCCAGCCATCAAGGAGTTAAGTAATGTCCGCCATGGAGGTTAAAAGTTGGTGACAATGTGACGAAGACCACGAGTGTTAGTTTGCAATCATTCCATTGGTAGGCAAGGAGTCTCATGGCTTTTCAAACAAACCATCAGTAGTAAAATGGTCATTGAATGACCCTTGGGAGGTGGGTGCAATAATGCCTTCTAAAGGGAGTAGAATAGACATTCACATTGATGTAGAATATTCTCCAAAAGGTAGTGTACAACAACCATCAGTTGTTGTGCATAGGGGTCCCATACGTAGACGCGTAGGAGGCCATCGATCTTCAAAATGTAGGCTTACGATCACAAGGCGAGGCATGGGTTTCCTTTGGTCTTCAACATGTAATGCACATAGGAAGGTAGTCCTTAGGCTTAGGTAGAATGATGCAGCTTGAAGGTTTGGTAGAAGTACACCCACCCTGGGTGGGGATATTGGCATAAGACCAAGGGTCAACGCTGATGGAGAATCTTCTGATGGAAGGATAGAATGAAGAAAACCAATGGCTTGGCCAGTGTAATGTGATATTAAGGTTTCAACATCTAGTGAAGGAACAAATCATTGAAAATATGATACAATTATTCAAAAGTTTCTTGGACCACTGCCTCCTACACTCCCACCATGCAATGAATCTCAAGCCTACCATGGAAACCAAGAGTTTGGATCAAAACCTTATAAATTACCATAAAATTAAAGAAACCTAGATGCAAGCTAGTTATAAGCTAAAATGATGCGAATTTATGCACAATGAGGTTGTAAATGAAACTAAAACTAGGATGAAGATACATTCATCAAAGAGCCAAAAACATAAATGTTTCTCATTCTCGGTAACACAAAACCTAAAATAGTCAAAAAATGAATACATTCAACCCATGTTATTGCCTCACCTTCACATGATGCACATTTTCTTACAACTTGATATGGTTAAGAAGTCCAAATTATAAAACCACAGAACACATATATATGCATGTCTTCATTTCCAATTTTGTTTCTCAAAAACACTTCATCACAACTATTCCCAATACTTGGAACATCTACGAGTTTCCATGATCATTTAGAAAATCCCATTGAACGATAAGAATGCATAAGATCTAACAATGGGTTGTGTGAAAAGGATATCAAAATGAGGCATTCATTGTGCTTTTGGTTAAAAAATGGAGAGAAGGAGGTTGTGAAAGGGAGATGAAAATCTCTCCTCTATTCATCTTGAGATTGGTTTTATTTTTACAAATACATATATTACAACATTTTTTGTGCACATTGGCATCTTTTCTTTTGGTGGTACGCCCTTATTAGATAGAGATGGGTATGCAAGAAGCAAATAGAGTAGGGAGAGGGTATGCCACCGTGAACTTGGAGGTTGGCACCTTTTAGGTCTTTTTATTTTCTCTTTTATGGATGTAAGATAAGAAGATGGAAAAAGAAGTATATAAGAGGGGTCAATCAACATGCAACTTGATTAACAATTCAGTGCACCAGGTTGTTCTCCTAGTTATACTATGATAAAATAGTGTATGATAAGGGAATAAGTGATGATTCCATGAATTTGTTTCACTAGTCAGTAAGAAGAATGATGTGTTTGATCCTTCTTAGTTCCTCAAATACCTACCATCTTTCTCAGGAAAACATGATGTTTGGGTTCCTAGACCATAAAAGATGATTTCTAGCCATTGGTTGTTTCAAAAAATTGGTCATTGTGAGGTTTTGATTTGAGTAAGGGGTGTAATTGATGATCAAATGCATGGATGCAAACAAAAAATCTAAATCTGAACTGACAAGGTAATGGCTTTGATTACTCTGGAAAGAAAAAAATATATTGAAAATTAAGCTAAATGCAATTATTAGATCATAAGTCTCAAATTTATAGGCGTGAGTAGAGTGTATAATACATACCACCCACCCTCCATCCCAAACATAGATATTTGCTCGCCCTTAAGAAAATACTAAATTGAATATAGAAGGGAAGAACTATGTTGGTTGGTCCATGGATCATGGTTTCTATTCTTCAGTAAAAGTTATTCATCTAGAATCAAAATTGTTTGAACTGATGATCTTAATCAAGATAAAAAAATATTGGCAATTAGTCAATCGACTGGAGAGTCTAGTCAACCGAATGTAGAGTCCAGTCGACCGACTAGACAATATCATCTATAGTTGATAGGACATGTGAGTCAACCAACTGAAGAGTTTAGTTGACAAATTGGAAAGTATCACCAAATAGATGAATGGAATGGATAGTCAACCAATAGGAGAATACAGTCGACCATCTCATTTAAATCAACTAGTTGGACTAGGTCAAATGATTAATGATATTTTTGGTTACACCTATTAAACATTGCAATACAACCCAATGTTATTGCACCATGTACCACAAGCCAATGGATCAAATGGATGTGCATTGCTAGCATGCCATCAAACTAGTTGATTGATTGGATAATCCAATAGATAGACTAGCTATAGGCAGCCACCATCTAGCCAAGAAACATGAACCTTCATCTTTTGGTGGTTTTAGAAACCATAGCACTGCCACTCCTATTTAAAGGGGGGATGGCCAAGGCTCTCACCACACTTCTTATACACAATGTCGTAAAGTGAGAGCCTAAGGCATCTTACCTATGAAAGGGAGAGATACCAAGGGAGAAGAAAGTTGATGCTAGCACATCGATAAAAAAGGGGGATAATCCTTATTGTCGGCTCAAGAAGCATGACATAGACTTCTTGATATTCTACATGGACTATGTAGAGGCACAAATGATTCACTGCTACACTAGGAGGACAGTGAGGACCACCATCCTTGTGTCTCTCTAGAAGGAGGCACATTTGTATGCAAGGATAAGTGATGGACTTTGTCTAGGACAAGGTATATCTTTCATCATCCTTCCTTTACATTGTTGCTGGCATGATCTGCTAGTTTGGTAATATGGGAAAAAAATGTTTTCGCTTCCTTTTTCTGGATCCATATTTCCTAACAATGACACCTCCAAGCCTAGCCAAGCAAACTAAAGGAAAAAGATAGCAAAAATAGGTGATTTAGATAGATGAGCAACTTTGCTCCATAGAAAATAATGGAATTAAACATAAGGTAAAGATGAGTGGAAAATTAGAATGAAATAGAATCATATATGGTGTAAATTATGTGGAATATGGTTGGAAAGAAGCTAAAAAGGCTAGAAACCACAAAATCACTTGAATCAACAACATGCAAGTCCAGGCAAGCACTTGATCAAAACTATCATAATTCAAGACAAGGTGTCAATGATATAATGATTCTCCTCCTCATTTCTAGAAGTTAACTCAATACCCAAATGGGTCTTGAGGCCTCTAGGAGTCAGATATATACAAGATAAGGGGGTGAAAGATAAAACTATCCTCACATATGCCAAGCTATTGCGAGGTAAGGAAGGTCTCAAGGTCTTAAGACACAAGTCATCAAGAATAACCCTATCAATAATCCTCAAAATCATAGGACCTGATGTGGGCTATCATATCATGATCTATCAAGTTTTTTTTTCCTTGACCTACAAAGGTCCAAATTCAAGCCTATAGAAGGTAGAAAACCAACCTGACAAGGAGCACACACATCACACCTATCAACCTTCACCCATACTCAAACCTATCAAGGGTTAACCCATGAGGGAGACTCAATAGATATATATCAATGAAACCCTTGATGGACAATATATCGAGAGTGGGAAGGCTGTTGGATATCGATCAGGTGGTTCAACCAAAGAAACTCAACCATCTAGTATAGGTTAGGAATGAAGGGTTGAAACCTCATCCACATCTAGTTCAAAGGCATCTAATGGTCATCAAATCAAACATAGGTATGAGAGAAATATGTAATATTAGAATCAAATTGAAATTAGATTCTTAATGGAGATAAATTTACATATCAATACAAAAAAGTACATGAAATTGCAAAAATGGAGAAAACATAAAACTTTAATAAAGAATTAAATTGTACATATTACTACATTGAGTACAAAAATTAATAACTAATAAAATTATGATTATAAAAAAATGATTAGATTTGTATATAGGTCAAGGGTCTTACCAGCACTAATATCATAGTAGATTAGTACTAGGTTTGAGCTTGAGTTTCATGTATTAAATCATTGATCCCTTTGGTAGGTGGAAAATATGATTATGATATAATAAAAAATGGATGATAATATATAATTTCTCTTATAAATATTGATATCTTTGGCCCAATTTTTTTTTGTTATAGATGTTAATTTCAAGTCATATTTCATATTTAGGTTTTCTAAGTTTCCTTGATGTGTGTGTTAGTTTTAAAAACTTAAATGATGTTGCAATGATGTCATGATTTTTCTTTATAGATGATGGGAGTCGTTTAGTGAGAAGATCTATTGGTTGACATGTCATCTAAAGATCATGTATAGATGTAATCAGTGCATATATAAGTTTACTATTCAATATGTAATTTGAGCTTATAAAAATTCCTTTAACAGTTATATTTTCAATGGTGGGCTTATGATTATGTTTTGTTTTTCTTCATGTTCATATGAACTTTTTCAATTGGACTTTCTCTTATTTTCTTGTTGTTGGCCTAGTGTAAGATGGACAACATTGAGGTGAGGGTTTAAATTTGGATGTTACACAAGGGGTCAATGCATTGAATACTTGGGTATTTCACAACTGGTATTAGAGCATGAACAATATAATATCTAGACTTTAGCTAATTATATAAATAAAAGTAAATAAAACCTTGAATTTCAAAATGTTAGGGTTATATTTGTAGTCTCTTAGAGACAATATCTGACCTATATCTAGGTTTTGAACCTAGATGTCTGCCAAATAGGCATAGGATTGTGGTTGTTCAAAGTAGTTCATGTAGGGTCAATGACCCCTTATAAAATGGAGGTATGATAAATTACATAACTTGGGGTTGATGGCCATTACGAGAATATATGATGCACGTGTTTTTTGTAGCTACACAAGTATGCATCATGTTATACCCCTTTTCTATAGTCTTCATGAAACTAAACCTTTATGATATGTTTGGACATTTTATTTGTGTTTTGGTTTTGATCAACCAAACCCAAGTGATTATAAAAAATGCTTATTTCTAGTTATACAAAGTCTATTCATTAGGAATGCATCATATAGAAAATGTGATCACACATACAAGATTATAAAGAAATCATGAAATCTTAGATAAAGAGGGTGACATCAGTGGAGAAGAGAGTGTAGTTGTATGTTACATGTCTAGAGCCCTATCAAAATATGTGATAGATGGAATATATGATTGAGAGATATATGAAATAAGAATATATGATATAATATAGGATTGATATAATAATGAAATTCATATTAGGTTTTATGTTTGGTTTTGAGAACTTGAGTTTGTTTACTAAGGATTTTAAGTGAATACAGGCTAAGTTAATATAAGGTGGTAAATCATCATGAGTCTCAAGATTTTTTATGAAGGAGGACCTCTAGTTCTAGAACCATTTGTAGGGTTAACTCAAAAGAGAGTGACACCCTCATGGAGAAGGTCATAGAACATAACCTCCAATATATGAGAAATATGTGATATGATGTGTCCTAAATAAGCTACTCCTAAGTGAATGAGTTGAGTTTCGTTATGCATGATTCTACTATTTAAGCTGAACGTTAGATGTGCTAGGTAAGACTAACTGCTAGAGACTAAGAGAGGCTACTTGTATGTTGATGTGAACATCAATATGAGAACATGTTGTCAAGGTGAGGGAGAGAGAGTGGAGGAGGTTAGAAATGTGTATGTGTAACATACTAAATTCAGGTAGTGTATGCCCCTTTTTGAAAACCCTAAAATTTAGTTTTTTCTATTTTTTAGAATAATTTAATATTCTCCAGACATTTGATATAATTAGCATATATACTTTCAAACATTCATTACTATATTACAGAGTGATTGAACCCTTATACCATATTAGAGATATGAAATGAAAAAAATTCCCCTCAACTAGTTGGTGGACTAAATGGATTCAAAACAACAATTAGTGATTCATGTGAGTATGTCTAGGTCTAATGTACTATCTGCTAAATTTATATTTCAATATGAAATCATTTCAATTCATTTAATAGATTGAATTTATATTTATAATAGACATCATTGTATACAACTTAATATTGAATGTCATTGTTTATTTAATAGTTTTTATCTCACCAACATTACATGCATGTTACACACCCCCATCAGTTGTGATCATGCATTGCAAACCAAGACAAGAACCATGAATGACTAGTTAGTAGAGTTTAATTGACACGAAATGACAATCCTTCTCCTCCTCTTATCCTCTTCTTCTTTTCTACTCCATCCCCTATTTCTTCCACTTTCACTCTTATGTTTCCTCTTCAAGTTTTATAAACAACAATATATATGAACTATATTAATTTTTTAGTCATATATAAATCAATAAGTTTTTAGACCTATCATAATTGAATGAGATTAAGATAGAATATGTAACCTAAGATCTACATATCTAGATATTATTCCCAATCAGTCCCATCATCATTGAACCAATATTAAGTGATTATATACTGTGGTGCTCCCAAGACGTCTTGGGGTCGTATATATAAGTGTGAGATGATTAAATTCACATTTGACTGAAATCTACAAGTCACATGATGTGTCTTTTATAAGACATGATGTGTATTATACAATAACTGAAGTCTGGATCGAGTTCTTGAAGGTTACACGATGTGTCTTTAATAAGACACGGTGTGTCTTTAATAAGACATGATGTGTCTTTAATAAAACACGACGTGCTGCTACAATTCTTGGAGTTCTACGTACAATTTCTGGACTGAGACATGGGGTGTCTTTAATAAGACATGTTGTGTCTTTTTAAGACATGGGTGTCTTAATTAAGACACAAGGTGTCTTTATCATTTCAACAACATTGATTTTCAGAATGTCTAGATGATTGGGAAATGTCTTTATGGATGTTATAATGGCATGTCCTCCCCATTTTGATGCCAAATTGTTGTACCTACACACCAAACCATAGGGAAAGTAAAGACAACAATAAAGATGGAAAATATAGAATGATTAAGAATGATTGTTGGGTGAAAATGATTTGGAAATGCAACCAAATGTGGTCCAAAATATGATATAAAATGCACACATCATATCCCCCCAATCTTAAATCATTGCTTGTACTCAAGCAAAAAGAGCATAGAAACACAAATGAAGGAATTGTAAAGTTCATGTACAAATTAAATGTAATGAAAGATGTGTATAAGACCAAACCAACCATGATCAACATGTTTATTCTCATAACCATCAATTCAACTTAAACACCCAAGAAAGAGATTTTTAGTTCAATAGGGTGGTCATAATTAAATGAATCAATCAAATAAAGAACACTAAGTAGAATTTGGATGACCAAGCCAAATAATTAGTGGATGTGCAACTCAAACTCTCAACAATTAAGGATACAAATGATGAAATATTAGTTAACATTATAAATTTTAATTGTACTCTCCTTTCTAAAAAATGATATGACAATGGATTATGGGTTTCGACACTCGACTGCTAATGTAGGTGTATGCACATGTGGAGTGGTTGGGGTATGTTAATCTCTTTTAAGACATACCACCTAACCATCATGGCCAGATCAGACTTACACTATGCTAGCATGATATGTGTGCAGTTTAGCCATCTTTTATGAGGTATGAGGGTGAAACAAGACAAAAGAAATTTTAAAATTTTTCCACAACATAGGATAGTCAACTAAATTGTAACATTAGCTAGATTTCATTCATTTGTTATGAAAAGTTTTCACTGAAAGAGTTGTTGAAAATGCAATAAGAGCTTGGCAAGAGCATCTCATATTCTAAAGGATGTTGTAAAGTTGATTTACTCACAAAAATTGAAACCATTACATGTTTTAAGCAATCAAGGATGTGAAAGATGAATGTTTAGGCTAGAATCATAAACCAGAGTTAAGCACATGTTGATGGCCAAAAGGTTTCATTTGATTAATGCATGCCTTTTACAATTTTTACAAGTAATATTTCTAACCAAAAGAGGACAATCAGTTAAGCATAGGAGTTAGAATCACATGCAAAAGATGGGTCTCAAATTAAACTGGATTTGCCACAAGAAGAATAGAAACATAAAACAACAACTAAGAAAATGATGATTAAAGTGAAATAAACTACACTACACTACTAGCCGATTTCTTTCCCCCTAATCTTGAAAACTTACAGTGTCCTCACTGCATGTAACAAACTCAAGAGGATTTCAACCAGATACCTATCATGGTGAATGATGAGGATGGAGGTCCATTGCTTTTATTTAAGGCTAGAAATAGTTGTACTAAGCATCTACTCCTCTTTGTCAATATATCTTTTATTTGACCCAAAGATTGACGTTTTGGTTTGCAATAGGAATAGTCTTTTGGATTTCGATGTTGTATGTCCCTTCATTCTCTTCTTCAAAATAACTAGAATCAGATTCAAAATAATTTTCGTATCACCAAGAAACGTACCAACACATTGTGCAAAAATGGCATTTAACTTGCTTGAAGAATCATCTCTTGGAGTATGTGTTGATTTCTTCTTTTGAGTTGCATTATTGTTTCTTACCATGGAGTCAAAACCTTCATATGGAATAGTCTTTTATGGTGAAGAAGAATATCCTGCAGGAGCTCCACTCCTCAAGGTAGCTGACGTGAATGTCTCCCTTGATTTCATCTCAAGTTGGTTAGGCAAGGAACCCGAAGGTGCTTTTTGATTTTCAACAACTAGTTGAGCAATTTGATTCTCCAACATCCTACTATGAGTGGCAATCTCATCCACCTTAGAAGAAAGTTGAAAAATACCATCCTTTAGAAACTCCCTTTGTTGGTGAAGCTCATCATTTTTCTGAATTTGAGTTGAGACAAATGTCTCAAGCATGGACACTAAACTCGACTTGGGCTGCAAATGTTGTTGTTGCTGGATGAAATTGCAGTTGTCATTGTTGTTGAGCTTCAGTATCTCTTCAATTTGTGATGGTGTGGCAAAACATGAAGAAGGAGTGTGTCCTGCTGCTCTACATGGATCACAAATTACTTTAGTGGATTGCTTTCCAAAGGTAGAATTTGAAGAAGTAGGTTGGCTGCTCCACTCAGGACTCCATTGGCAATTATTAAGTGCCATGTCTTCAACAATGGCATAAGAGTCCATGTATGATTTGTTCATTAAAGCACCATTTGCAGAAGAATTAATAAATATCCTTGTATTGTAGAATAAGCCATTATAGAAAGTTTTCAATAGAAGCCAATTGCTTAAACCATGGTGAGGGAAAAGACGTCGAAGGTCTTTGAACCTTTCCCATGTGTCATACATGGTCTCTCCATGCCTTTGAGAAAAATTGATGAGTTGACTCCTCATTTGTGCGGTCTTTCTCGGTGAAAAGTATTTGGCTAAGAAAACTTTGAGGAGTTCCTCCCAGCTGTTGATGGAGTTGCTTGGCAAAGAATAGAGCCACACCATGGCTGTGTCTCTCAATGAGAATGGGAAAACCAGAAGATAAACTACATCATAAGAAATACCATCTATTTTAAAATTGCTAAGCAACTACATAAATTCAACAATGTGGAGGTTCAGATCCTCCATAGGTGTCCCTCCAAATTGATTTTGTTGTATCATTTGTATAATTGTAGGGCTAATAGAAAAATCATTTGCCTCGATCATTGGGATATTGATGGCCCCATTGATTTTTGTAGCAGCTAGAACAATGGAGTCATTAAGAGGACAGTCATCTTCCATGATTGGTCTTTCTTGTTGAAATGGATGCTTAGGTGAATATGGTGGTGAAAACATTGGCGATGATGTTTGTGAGTCCTCTAGATCCATTTGAGTTTCAATCTTCTTTGCTTTATGAAGGCTGCAAACATTGTGCTTAAGTTTGGGGTCTAGATATGTGGAAGGTTCAAGACCCCTTTTGGATCTACTCATATAATCCTGCAAGTAAAAAAGGAGAGTGAAGTACAAGAAAGAATATGGAAGATACAAAAACAAGATAATGATGATGATCGTGATAGAAAGAATGATGGTGGATATGACAGGGGTGCGATGATCTAGTCTCATTTATAATTCAACAATTCTTACTCTAACAAAAATATCGATGCTCCACGGGAATGGCATCAAAAACTTGTTGGCAGTGTGCGTAAGTTTTAATAATTTTTAACACAAACAATACCCCACAAGTATGTGTGTGCGTGTAGTATTATTGAGGTCATCCAAGGAGAAAGGTTTTGTTAGGTGCAAGAGCATTAAAATTCAACAATCTATATTGTTTTATAAAGAGAGGTTTTGTTATGTTAACTAAGCAATTAAAATGAAATGAACTAAAATAGAAAACACTTGTATCAAGGATCAATTTTGATTAGGGACTCTTGGGGATAGGGTTTCACATCCACATCATAACATGAAGAACAACAAAGATCAAGAACACTAGAAATAACACAAGGGTGGCATGTATTCTACACCCACCTCCTGATAGTGTAGAATAGTCCTAACATGTATACAATTTTGTGGATATACTTCGATTTGGACTACAAAGATTTGTTCCCCAACACATCATAGCCACTCCTGTGGTCAAGGTAGTACAGCTAATGTTAATTTCCTTACTCCTATGCACATCTTCCCAGATTATATAAAGAGTAGAAATCATGCATACAAAGTGGCCAGAAAAGCATGTAAGAGGAATTAAACACCGATGAACCTTAGAACAGTGAAACAACTAGCATTATACATGAAATTCGTATTCAATAATATTATTACATGGGAGTTACTCCCCCATGCCCAAGAACAAGAGATCTACTTGTCCATGGCTGTAGAAAGTAGATACAAATACCAAAAAGTAGTGCTAGACATCATAATAGAAGGAAATAAATTTGATGTCCATGGAAGAAGGAAGATAGACTTGGAACTCCAGTCAAGGAGTCACAAATCCGTCCTTGCTACTAGAAACTCTCTAGAATTTAGAGTGGAGAGAAGAGAATGGTGGAGATCCTTGCTGCAATTGTTGGAGAATAAGGAAGAAGAAGAAGTTTCCCTCCTGAGAAACCAACTTTTCTCCCTTGGAATACCTCCAACTTCTCCTTGATCTCCCTTGCTTGAGTCCCACTCAAAAAGTTCCCAAATAGTCTATGATATATGTCCCAATATGACTTGGGGTCGTATATCCATGTGAGATGGTTGAATTCACGTTTGAGTGAAATCTGGAGGTTACATGACGTGTCTTTTATAAGACACGACGTGTCTTTTATAAGACACGACATGTCTTATGCAATAATTGAAGTCTAGATCAAGTTCTGGAAGGTTACATGACATGTCTTTAATAAGACACGGTGTGTCTTTAATAAAACACAGCGTGTTGTTGCAAATATGGGAGTTCTGCGTACAGTTTCTGGACTGAGACACGGGGTGTCTTTAATAAGACACGTCATGTCTTTTTAAGACATGTGGTGTCTTAATTAAAACACAGAGTCTCTTTATCAATTTCATCAACATTGATTTTTTGAATGTCTAGATGATTGGGGAATGTCTTTATGGATGTTATAATGGCATTTTCACTGTTTTGATGCCAAATTGTTGTCCCTACAAACCAAACCATAGAGCCAGTAAAGACAAAAATAAAAATGGAAAATCTAGCATGATTAAGAGTGATTATTGGGTGAAAATAATTTGGAAATGCAACCAAAAGTGGTCCAAAATATGATATAAATTGCACACATCATGTTCCTAGGGCACATTATATCTGGAGGAACCATATCGGTGGACCCTAAAAAAGTACCAATTGTTTGAGAATGGCCAACCCCCCAAAACCCATCTGAGATTCGTAGTTTCCTAGGGTTGGTCGAGTATTATCGGAGATTCATCCAAAATTTCTGGAAGACTTATTTTCCCCTCACCAAGCTTACTAAGAAGGACAAGAAGTTCATTTGGTATGACTTGTATGAAACACAATTCCAAGAGTTGAAGGAAAATCTTACATCAACACCTATTTTGACCATACCTTCGGTTAATGATGGTTTTGACATCTTCATCGATGCATCAAAGATGGGGTTAGCATGAACATTAGAGAAAACATTCATGTTTTCACCTTTCCCTCCAAAAAGATCAAGACCAATGCGTTGAATTACCCAACCCACAATTTGGAACTTGTGGCAATTGTCTATGCATTTAAGATTTGGTGACATTATCAGAATGGGGCTACCTTTGACATTTTCACCGACCATAAATGCCTAAAGTACATGTTTACTCATAAGGACCTGAACTTATGGAAACGACATTGGATGGGATATTTGAATGATTTCAATTTTACCATAATCCACAAACTTGTTAAGGCCAATGTGGTAGATGATACCCTTAGTTGAAAATGTCTCAGTTGTGTAGCTAGTTTGGTCACCCAGTGGAAGAGATTTGAAGACATTGCTTGATGGTTTTCATAACATTTAAAAGACAGAATTTGTCTGGACAATATCCAAATCATACCTAACTTATTGATTGAGCTTTTAGCATCCTAGTTAGTCATCCTAGACTTGGAAAAGAAGAAGGGTCTAATATTGAAGCCTCAAACATACCACTTTGTGTGCATGGATGATGGAATCCAATATAAGAACTGTATTTGGATTCCCTAGCATTCAAATTTGAAGCATCTCATCCTCCAAAAAACTCACAGATTGAAGTAGATTGTATGACCTGGCACCACTAAGATGTTCAAACACCTAAAATGTTTCTTTTGGAGGTCAAGAATGAAGTTAGACATAGCTTCGTATGTGGCGACCTGTCAGATGGTGAAGAGTGAGCACCAAATGGTAAAATTGGACTAGATCACCATGGATTATTTGGTGGGTCTTCCTAAGAAAACAAAAGAACAAGATGCTATATGGATCATGGTGGACCGCCTAACCAAGTCATGGTGAAGATTATTTCCAAGGTGTCAAACATATATGCGCTTTACATTAGGGAGATAGTCTATTTGTAAGGTGTCTCAAGTTCAATTATCTCTTATTATGACCCTAAGTTCACCTCCAGTTGTAGAGACAAGTCCAAGAGGAACACAGTACCATGATGAGGTTAAAAAAAACCTATCATTCCCAGACTGATGGTCAGTCAGATATGATCCAAACCCTAGAAGATTTGTTCAGAGCATGTGTGCTAAATTGATGTGGATCATGGGAACAATACTTACCATTAGCTAAGCTTGCCTACAACAACAGTTACTAAAACAACAATGGGATGCCTCTAGATAATCTCTTTATGGGAGGTCATGTCAGTGGTTGCTTCACGAGGATGATGTCATTCAAAGGACCTTCCTCGGGTCAGAGGAACAACCGTTATATGTTGATAAAGTCACTTTGATCAAGAAAGAGGCTAAAGGCATCCCAGGATCGACAAAGTGGTATGTTGATGCAAAGTGGATAGATTTGCACTTTACTATAGGTGATCATGTTTTTCTAAAAATCTGACCCCTCTAAGCTATATCTAAAAATAGAATAAAACTTAGTCCCCAATATGTGGGTATGAGTAAGCTTCTAGAATGGGTTAGCAAGACTACTTATAATGTAGCTTTACTGCCACAGTATAGCATGATGCAAGACGTGTTCTATGTACCCAATACCATGTGCTATGTGAAGGATTGTGTCCATGTGTTGAACATTGAACTGATAGACTTCCAAGGAAGGTTTCCATACCCTGAGTCTCCTGAGATAATCTAGGATTCCAAGCGGAAAAAGCATAGAAATAAAAAGATTGAGATGCTAAAGGTTCTTTGGAAGCATCATGGTGAGGATAAAGCTACATGGGAGCTGAAGATGGACATGGAAAAGACTAACTGCCAACTTTTTGGATGATTAATTGAATTTAGAGGATAAAAATCTTATACGAGGGAAAGGATGTTATAACTTGGATTTTTGAATGTATTTATACATATATTTGAATGCAAAAAATGCATGGTTAAGGACATATCAAAAAGTTTCATATTTTCTTGTCTTATTTGGAAGCTCTAGTTTGACAATTCAATTTCTACATTTAAAAGGGGTTTCGTGTGTTTTACTATTTTCAATAATCCATTGATAGTTATTGGAAAAAGAAAGAGTGGTAGATTCAATAATGAAAGAATTTGCAAAAGTAATGGAGAATTGGTAATTAAATAAGGAATGTTTTAGAAATTTCTAGAAAAGATATGTTGAAGATAATTAATGGGCATATTTTGATTCTAATTTTCACCCTAAGAAACTATGTATCAAAATAATAATTCTTGCCAAGTTTTGGTAAGAAAGGGAGTTTTTTATGCCTTAAATAATTCAAATAAAAGGAATACGTTGAGGCAAAAACAATTCTTTTAATATTCTTATTTGACATCAATCCTTTCCCTAACTGATACATAGTTGTGAAATGGTTGCCTTTAAAATTTGGGATCAATTGGATGTAGGAAGAGAGAGTTATACATCCCATAAAGTGATTGTATTAATTAATTTTTGTAAATTTGTGGCATTTTAATTCGAATCTAGAAACATTGGGATTGGCCTATTATTTAACATGTGCCCTCTAGGCCCTAGATCAAAGATCCAAAGGTAGCCCATCATCGTCTAGCTTGGGATGAGAAAGGAAAGTCTTTGAACAAACTACTCAATCCTCTCACCCCTTGTTCTCTCTCTCCTGACCACCTCTCTTCTTAATTCCTTTCCCCTTGCTCTCAGAGAATGATTCTGAATCGACATACCCCTACTTTAGGAAACAAAAATGGTCACTTCCTAATTGTAGAGCCAACCAGTGCCCAACCCTTTGGGGAAATGGACTATATAAAGGGTGGAAAAACTCTATGAGAACAAAGTTCCCTTCATGAGACTCTATGAGGCTCAAGGTTTCTACCTCGTCTCTCAGTTTGATTTCCATGTTTGTCCTTCCCTCTTGTTTCCTCCCTATGCAACATAGAAGAACACCCAACCCTTTTCCCTCTCTGATTCATTCCTCTCTAGAAATTGAAGACAATGGGGAGTTATTTGAGGTAAGGCAAGTAAGTGAGTTGACACCCTTGCCTACCAATAGGAGGTCATGATGTACGAAGTCAACATTGGAGTTGACTAGCCCAAGAAACCCTTTTCCCTCTCTGATTCATTCCTCTCTAGAAATTGAAGACATTGTGGAGTTATTTGAGGTAAGGCAAGTAAGTGAGTTGACACCCTTGCCTGCCAATAGGAGGTCATGATGTACGAAGTCAACATTGGAGTTGACTAGCCCAAGAAAACTACTCATGAGCATTGGCAGACCAAGGCTGAAGACAACATGGTGTGAATGGTCTATTCAACCTCTCGAACTCTTATATCAATCTAAGGGCATTCTTGTCTTTTCCCTTCATTTGCTCGCCCAGCCACATGGGCGTGGGCCGCTAGCCTAGCACGAGCCAATTCGCTCAGTCGTGGACCTCTGGTGCTGACCCCGATCTAGTTGGACACCTATGTGGCAATACCTGGTTGGCCAGGAGTAATTAATTTCACAAAAATTATTGGATATAATTGGTAGATCCAAATATGACATGTATACATATATATAGAGAGAGGTTAGGAAGTGTGCACCGCTCAGTACATGTTACTTTTGTGTACTGACCATTAAAGCAGTGCATGTGGAGTATATTCACAAGATTTGACCATATAGATTGATTCAACACTATACAAATTATATGTGTTTAAAAAATCATCACCATATCCCATAAGGATCATGAGATATAAAAATACACCATCCAATAGTTTTTGTAGAGTGTGCAACTTACCGTTGATTACAAAATATGCATATTCTTTCATTAGAGGATGTATGGATAATAGTTTGTGGTGGTTTTCTAATACACATCTTATCTAAGGGGTATACATGACATCCATAAGGTTCTATTTTTCAATAAATTTTGCAATCATCATAAATGAAGATGGGTGCATATAAGCTACATGTACTTGGGTATCAAAAAAATATGAGGAATCCAATAAAATTTGTTTCATGACCTAATTTTGTCTTCAATTCCAAAAATGCATAAAGATTTTTACTTTAATGTGTTTTCATACATGAAAACCCTAATCTTGAGGGATTGTTAAAATTGATGAGCAAATCTTGATTAATTAGTAAAGTCAAATCTATTTTGATAAAAGAGCATCCTGGATCTAATCTAGGTTAAAGAATTCACAAGTTGACAAAATTATAATTTCCTAAGTTGAAAAGTCTTAATATGTGATAATTAGGGTTTGAGAAGACTAACCCTAACGAACCCTAATTCAAGGCCAAAACCATAACCAAGAGCCCAAGTCAGTCCTAATTACATTTTGTGAACACAATAGTAATACTTGGGTGTTTTATATTAATTATTGGGTGATTGCTTCATTCGTTGCACCTGCTCTTGTTTAGCTGGACACTAAGTCATATATGAGAAATGGTACATGGTTATTCCTATGAATGCTTCTGTTATCAACTTTTGTGGTTTTAGGAGTTTCCTGAAATATTTGCAACTAAACTTTTGGTTGTTCATTTACTTCTAGAATTTGTGAGGCCCATATGAGTACCACGTTATATATATTTACATTGCTCAAACCCCTCGTACTATCTCTAGAGGTCTAGATATGAAAAGAAAGTCTTTGAGATGACAATGATCAAGCCCATGATTGGGAAGGTTACAATAGGCCAAGCCCATGATTGGGAACACTAACATCACCAAGGTGGCCTAAGTCCACTACAAGGACAAACCCCAGGAGAGGGTATTCCCAGAGACTAAGTAAAATAGGGTTGAGAAGTTTTAATAGAAATTTTCAATTTAGATTATGTATAATGTATTATGATATGGTTTATTATGTTGTTACACACATATGAAAATATTTTATTTCCCCCATGTATTTAATACATTTTGATAAGTTGACCTCATCTTGTTTCAGGTCATTTTAGGTTAAAGTTCAATTAATCAGAGAAGATTGACATCCAGATAAGAAGGCACCAATAGAAAGGTGATTAAAGTTTACTACAGGATTATAAATAGTTAGACTTTTTTCATGTTGAAAATCTTAGCTTTCCCATTTCATGTAACTCCCTAGAGGAGAATCATATCATTATCAAATTCTTTTCCATTCAATGAGATTTATAATTCTATAGATTTATTGCTAATCCTTGATCTGAAAATTATGATAATGGCCCCTTCCCTCTCTGTCCGCCTTAATTGGGGATAATAAGGGGAGGGGGGCATTATATCATTCTTTAATAGTGAAGGAAATGTTGGTGATGAATGTGGATTGGGGGGGATTGGCATGTATCTGGCTAGTATCACATGTAGTGCCAATTGTGTGGATCTTCCAGAGGATCTAGTTCTGGTTTCCCCTGTCATGTTGATCTTTATAGAGGAGAAGTGGTGCTGACATGAAAGGTACAATAAGATTTAAATAGGCATCATACATATTTTTTCTCTCCTCAAAAATCAAGAAATTAAGATTGTGGTTAAGGGGATTAGTGAGTTCCTATATGAAAGATGTTTTCCAAGGGTTTAGGAGGAAATAAAATAGGAATGTCATGTTTACAGTCATGATGTGGGGGCATTTGACTTTGTTCAAGTGGTGGTGGCTCCCCATCTAGATTAGTCATATGTGAAAAATGAACTGGTTGTGGTGGGATGTAAGGCTCTTCATGAGGAAGACATACTCTAGAGATATATATATGTATTTATCATAGAAGGGTGAACGTTCGTTATCTAGAAAATCAATCAGATTGGTTCTAGATGAAATTTGGATTTTTAACAATAATAGGAGGATCTTCTGGAGCTTCAATATAAGGATGACTCTCTTACTATAACTTTTCATACTCAAGTAATAAAGCCTCTAGTCGAAGGGTTAAATTACCAATTTACTAATCACATGTAATTTTCCACTCCTTGGTCTGTGTTATTCGGTAGGATCTGATATAAATGACATGCCATGGGATCATCATCGTCATCATCGGGAAAAAAGATCGTAGGCATCTCTAACTTGTTCGAGGGTCTCTTTGATTAGGCCTCTAGTAAAGTAGCAAACATGGCTTGTCAGTTTTCTTATATTTCATGTTTCTATACTATTAATTCTTTTAGATCTCTAACACATTCCTCCTATTGAGGTGTATATTGGCTTTTACAATCAGGTTCATACCCCCAAAAAAATTGTTGGTTATCCTCACCATTCTGCCCATAGCATTCTTGGACATAGAATCCTTCATATTGAAATATGTAGCATTCTTCCTCATAATTGTCTTCAAAAGTATGTGGATTGTAATTTTAATTATATCCACTTTGATAAGAAGACTCGATACTACAAGGTGCCACCAAAATTTGAGGAGACACATTTGGACAGTGTAGTGATGTATGGTTGTAATAGCCACACAATTGACAATGCAAACCATAATTTTCTTACCACTCCATTAGAAAACATTTTAAAAAAAAAATAATTATCAAGAAGGAATTTAATGTAGAAAAGCAAAAAGATATAATCTAGAAAAAATTAGTAACAAAAAAATGGAAAGAAACTAAAACTAAAAACCAGATTAAAGATTTCACTAGAATTCACAAAAGAACTAAAAATTACAAAGATAACCTAAGAAATTATAAACAAGAGCTATATTATAAAATAAACTAGAAGCAATAATACCAAATAGGAAACTTGGTAGAAGGAATACACGAATGGAATGGGTTACAGTTGGAAAATAAATTACTAGAATCTAAAAAATAAATTATAGAACAAGTCTAAAAATTATAGAAATAAAGTAAATGAAAAATACTAGATAACTAATAAATTATTACAAAACAAATAAAATTACAAAATAAACTAGAAAGTAGTACTATTAGAATGGAAACTTTGTATAAATACGAGAATCAAAATCAAAATGGAGCTCGGTCGGAGAAAGAAAGAAGGAACAAAATTATAGAACAAGTCAAAAAAATATAAACAAGCTAAGGAATTATGGAACAAGATTAAAACTATGGAACAAACTAAACACATAAGACCAAGCTAAAACTATAAAAAGAAAGAGGTAAACCTAAATACATAAGAGATCGGGTTTGAAAAACAATATGTGTCATCTCTGACAGTGGTGTCAAATTTGATGTGTGTTGTTTGCACACCAAATCACTAGAAGAATTCCTAAAGTTTAGCTTCTAAAGAGGCAGTCAACTTGTTTCTAGTAGTAAGCCATCAATCGAAGGGACAACACAGAAATGGTTGAAATCCAAAACCAAATGCGAGAATAAGAAGGGAAAATGTAGTTTGTAGAGAGTTTGAATATTCTAACAACAAAAACTAAAATTGTAATAATAAAGTTTAACTAATCAAATGATTAAGGGTATTGTGGGTTCAGCCTATCACCACCAATAACCATGCTTTTACTCAACAAATCAAATCCTTATATTTTATAATCAATTCAATACCATGTGGATTCATGTCCTTTCAGAGAACAAATCTCACACGGGTCAAACTTCCCACAAACCTACTGATCGGAACATTTGCGGATCCTCATCCAACCATCCAACATGTTACCATATGATATCTCATCGATAAAGATGTGATTTCCATCTGAAGTTGGAATCCATGGTTCAGGTGATCACGCCACCATGGGTTGTAAAAACAATGTAACTAGGTAAAAGAATCATAATTTAAATCATGTAATCACATCAAAAGATCATGGGTTCATTCTTCTGAGGATCGGAGATCTTCGCACTCCCACAAGAATATAATCATTCTATCAGATAACAAGTATGAGATCAGATGGATAAAAAAGATAACAATCACAATTAATGGATAATGGGTTCATTCTTGTGGGGATCCGAGATCACATCACCCCATAAGAGCATATAAATTTATCCAACATACAAAGAAAAATAGAAGGAAAGCATTCTTTTACTGAAATAATGAATTTTATTACTTCATATAAGAACATCCTATGGGCTAGTCCCCATGCCCTAATAGCGAACTACTATGTTATTATAACAAAAGAGAACAAGAGCTGACCCATAGGGGGCTCTGAGGGATAGAAAAATTTGATGACTTTTCTTTGGAGTCCCCCCTCCTTTTATAAGAGGGAAGGAGGGGGGGAAGAACCCTAGAGGAATGTCTATTGGCAGTAGTGAGATTGGCTCATTCAGGGTTCTGATCAATCGATTGCATTAATCACTTGCTTCAACCCAAAGATACGTTGTTCAAACCTTGACTTATTTGCATTCTTTCTTCCAAGAAAAAGCATTTGGAATCACCCACTTTCCTTTGTTCCTTTTACAACACTAATTGATTGTCCCAAATTGACATATTTATTGAGTTTGCTCTTTTTAATATTTTGTCCATTTGGCTCTCTTTGCTATTGATTCCTATAATGCCAAGTCGATCAAATCGTAAGACCAGTTGACCGATGGGAAATTAGGCCAAACTACACTTTTCGTATAGAGTACTAAATTTCTTTCCTGACACATACTTACACATTAAATTCTGCCTTGAGATATAAAAGTTATGACCATTTTGGTGCAGGGTATATATACTGGGATTGTAGGAAGTTGAAAGTTTATTTGCATATGAGTTCGATCGACTGCATGAGTCGGTCGATTGAGAGTGTTCTTGGAGGCAGCTGATAGAAAATTGAGCTGATGTTTCATGGGCCTTCTTGGGCATTGGATGGATTTTATTATTTCCCAACAAAAGTTGACAAAAAGTAGTAAGAACTCCAAATACAAGGGAGAAACGATAAGCTAAACAAATTGACTTTGAAATGAAATAGCAATAATGAAATTCTCCTATAGAGAGATCTTAACTTTAAAACAAAATAATAATAATGAAATGCTCCTGAAGAGAGATCTAAAATATGGAACTAGATGGATAAATTGCAATTATTACTATGCACTTCACCTTCAATATTTGTCTCAATCTTGAACTCAATTTCATGATTTCATGTGTTTTGATGCTCGATTGGTTTGTCTTATGTACATGTGTCTTTCATTGAAACTCAATTTGATTTTAGACATATGTTTTGGATCCTTAACATATTATCATATTGAAATTTTGTTTGAACCTAATCAATGACATCTACATAGTTTTGAATATATATAAAGTTTTAGAACTTTTAATTATATTTCCAATGGAGGGAAACCTGCCTCAATCGTAGTTACGAATCTCAAGTTAAGGCTGTTTGAATATCCCTCTTTTCACTTTATTCACCTGCTTTGTCCTTTCCTTTAGCTATGATGGGTCGACCACTTGTAGGCCTAGTTGGGCATGAGGTCCAGCCACAAGGGGTGCCCCCAACACTAGAACAACCATCTAGTCTTTAGTTCTTAGTCAATCACATCCCTCCAAACTTCTCTCAACCAGATCTTTGGATCGTTGCCACTTTTATTTGGACTTCATCCAACAGTCAAAGCTTTGTCTTCAACCTAGCTAACCTTACCAGTGCAAGTGTCATTTTACCCTACAAACTACCCCCTTTCCCTCCATCTTGACACCACTTGTTCCATGTTCCACCTATAAAGCTTCTTCTACTTCCTTTTTTTATCTCTTTTATTGCATTTCGTGTACCCTAGCACCTATGTTTTTCCCTTCTTCATCCTCCTTCAACCTTGGTAGATGTATCTCTCTGGAGAGCCACTTCTACACCCTTGCACCACCCAGCATAAGATGTATTCCCCTACAGGTTGAGATAAGAGATTTGTACTACAGTGGTAACTTTTGGAGGGATGGTCCCCTCATCATTGCCAACCAACCTATGATTTGGCAAGCTCACATAGAGTTGTGCCGCCACACTAGGAAATCAAGCTTATGTTGTAGGGACGGCTGGTCTACGGGCTAGCGCCTAGACATGATGCAACCCATAGCCATAAACCCTGAAGTGGATGGCCAAGATTTCTCTTGCTTCCTGATCATTCATCTTGACCAACCAGTCAACAAGACCACAATGGCAAATCATGTGCTACCACCTCACATTGAGCAACTTCCCTTTGAACCACTCTATGAGTTGGTGTGGAATACAAAGGTTGTTGGATCAAGGGATCAGTGGTGCACCCTCCCCATCTATGGTCCCTATTTAATGGATTTTCAGTAACTCATCCCAATATCTCAAAAAAATCAAGAAAAATACTATATCTTGTATAAATATTTAAAAAATGTTCATTCAGCCAAATATAATCATACAATATGTCATTTTGATCATAAAAATATGAACTTTAAAATAAAAATACTTCTAGGTTCTAGATCTCCTTCCTCTTTTATTGATATCCCCGAACACATGCTTTTGAAGTCTTTTAAGATGTTTTCCTCTATGAAATGCATGATATTGGAGATCTATGATCGTCACTTGGGAAAGATGTAAAGCTGATTACACATTGCAGAATGTTGAATGGAAGTTGAACACCGAAGATACCCCTTGAAGTATCAATTACACCAGTCACAAGTACAAAGGGTGAATATTATATGGAATAAGGTGCATACATCGAAATGGAGCTTATATACTTTCAGGATGATATTAGGAAATCTTCCAACTGTGGATACGATGCACAAATGGGGATTGGGTATTAACCCGAAATGCTTGTTGCATAAGGACAAAGAGGAGAACCATCCTCATTTTTTTATTGAATGTGATTTCTCATGATACATGTGGACTAGAGCTATGTGTAAATGTGGGTAGGGTAACTCTCCAACCAACACTGAAGAGGTAATTCCTAGATTCTGCATAAGACCAGGAATCAGAAGGAGAATGGTAATTTTTTAGAATCATCCTTACCCTCATTGTGTTTTCTATTTGCAATGAGAGAAACCTGAAGGCACATGGTAAAGGTGAAAATGATACTCTTCATATGGTTGATATACATTAAATGGAGTCTAATGGATGCTCCTTTGCAAAATCAACTTCACTTAAATTGAGAATAAGGTTTTGAGGCATTGAAGCCTCTAGTAGGTGATGTATTGTATCTGGGTATCTCTCCCAATATTTTGTAACACATTTTTGGGGGATACTATTTAAACCAGATCCAATGAAAAAGAATGCATGATTTTGATCTTATGTGCTACAATCTTTGATGTTAGCCTTATATCAGTATCAAATTCGAATCTCATCAGTTTATGTGCCCTGAAATGATCTAATCTAGCTTAAATGGTTTGATATGGACTTCTAGGTTAAATATGGTTACTTTGATGCTCAAACTTGATTACTTGTACCCCTTAACCTTTATATTGGATATAAATAAATAATTTGTGAGGTATTTTTATGAACTTTTGCATGCTAGTACTCTATTTTAGCTTAATGGTGTGCCTTGACTGTTAGTTGACTTATGACTCCCCTGATCCAGGTCACATCCTTATCATTGTTGCCTCTACATTTTCACCTTGTTGAATATCCAGAGTTTTGGAAAAGTAATACCTTACACATAATTTTGATTTATTGACCTAAGTCTATGATAGGGAAAATCCAAGATAATATTGGTACTTCATCTTTAATCTTGATTTAATGATGAACTTGAAATATGATAATTTTGACTATAGATCTTTGCTAACTTCCTAGAAAGTTCTAGGCCTAGATCATTCATCAACCCTAAATACCATGAAAATGAATTTAATATTAATGTCAAAAAATGTTGCTTGAACAATGCTCAAAATGTTTCTTGATATGTTACTCAATTCTTTAATATGGATTATTGATAACCTTTAAGGTCTAAATAGGAATCTAAACCCTAGATTTGAAATGTTTGGATCTATCATTTTGATGTCAAAATTTTGACTCCAAAATTGACTCTTGATATTAAATAATGAAATCTAGACTCATGATTAAAGATATTAATATTGATTCAATTCCTATGAGCACCCTATTTGGATATTGAGATCATCCTTGTAATATGATTAATGAATTTCACGTTCCCAAATTTCAAAATTCTTTTCAGAATGATGACTACTTTGATTATGCATATTTATGACTTAGGGTTAGCTCTCATATGGACTAGGGTGAGACCTTCATTAATTTTGAGAACAAAATCACGATATTGAAATATGATGTTTATCTTGAATTGTTGAAACATAATCATGAATCTATCACCACACCTAGGACAATGTATAATTAGATCCCTAAATGATGGGAATGAAATTAATGTGTCACCCTTTATTTAAAGATCTCTATTCATTTGACCAAAAATGTGATCTCTCTAAATTTGTGGCATATAGGATAATTCTCCAAATTTGTGACTCATGTGATGATTTTCCAATTTTACTATGTAGATATGAGAATGCTTGGAACTTAATGCTCAATTTGGAAATAATATTGATGTGGAATGAATACCAAGTGATTAAGATATGAACATGAAATCCAAAATCTCAATGATTGATTCGAAAATTTTTGAGAATAAATACATTTCAAGGTGGGAAGGATATGATAACCTAGAACATTCTCTCTCATCATCTATATTATATACACTTCATCTTCACCATTTTTATAAATCTTGAATTCAATTTCATGATTGCATGTGTTATGTTGATCAATTAGTTTGTCTTGTGTATATGTGTCTTTTAGTGTCACTCAATTTGCTTTTAGACATAAGTTTAAGATCCATATCAAGTCACCAACTTAAATTTTTATTTGAACCTAATCAACAACATAAACTTAGTTTCTAATATATGTCAAGTTGTAGATCTTTTAACTATCTTAAAAATGTCATAAAAACCCTAAACCCTAAACCCTAGACCCTAAACCATAAATCATAAACCCTAAACCCTAAACCCTAAACCCTAAAACCCTAAACCCTAAACCCTTGTTGGCCCAGTTGTATCCCCCCTGGAATAGCAATCTAGACTTGAATTATTGGCCAATCATAGCCCGCCAAACATGTCCCTACCAATCCATATCATTGGATTATTGCCACTTTGATTAGGCCTTCATTTGATGGCCCAAGTTTTTTTCATCAACCTTCATATGCTCACTGGAGCATGTGTCATTGTATGCTACCAACTATCCTCTTTCCTGTCATCTTAACACCATTTGGTCCCCTTTCTGCCAGTAAATCTACTTCTACTTCCTTTTTCCTCTCTTTAATTATGTTTCTGCATACCCTAGCACCTCTTTCTCCCAACTTCATCCTCCTTTAACCTTGGTAGTTGTAGGTTCCTGCGGAGCAACTGTTACACCCTATGGAAGCCCCTATAAGAGATGGATACCTCTACTAGTGGAGGTTGAGGATCCCCACACTAACAACAAATTATGGAGGTATGTCTCCCTCACTATTGCCAATTGACCCATGCTCCAGTTAGATCGTGTGGAGTTGTACTGGGTAGGCAGGCTTGCACTGTAGGGATGATTGGTTCGTGGGAAAGTGCATTAGTTTAACGCAATCCAAAATCATGGATCTTAGAACGTATGGCCTAGATCATGCTTGATTCATTACTATTCATCTTGACCAGTCGGTCAACAAGACCATAAGGGTGAATCATGTCTCACCACCTAAATGCTCACAACTCCCCCTATTAGTAGGCATGGGAAATGGAGGTTGTTGGATCAAGGGATATGTGGTACGCCTTCCTTATGTACAACCCTTATTATATGGATTTTTGATAATCATCCCCCTCTCTCATGAAAAATTAAGAAAGAGAGTAGATCTTGTATAAATCTTTAAAAATGGTCATTTGTCCAGATATAGTTATCAAATATGTCGTTTGGTCAGAAAAATACAAAATTTATAATAAACAAAATTCTAGCTATTAGATCTTGTTTGCACTTCTACGATATTCCCTGATACATGCTTTTGAAGCCTTTTAAAGATTTTTTATGCTATTGAATGTGTGATCTTGATCTTTTTGCTTCAATCTTTTATGTTAACATTAGATCGATATCTTGAACATCTTTATGCATCAAATTCGAGTTTTCTCTATTTTTGGGCCCTAAAATGATATAATCTTGCTTAAATGGCTTAATACGAACTTCTAGGTTAAGGATGACTACTTTGGTGCTCAAATTTGATTCCCTGTACTCTAAACCTTTATATTTGATCTAAATCAGTGATTTTTGATGTATGTTGAACTATGTTTTGAACTTGTGCATGCTTGTACCATATTTTGACTTAATGATGTGCCTTGAACAATGAAACATGTTTAATCGAGATACCTTTATGATGAATCCCCAAACTTGCACAAATATTGATACTTTATGTGTAAATTAATTATGTAACCTCAAAGTAAGTGCCCTTACATGCCTTGTATCCCCAAATTCTTCATATACCTTTTATGCACTTATGTTACAAAGTTACCTAATCTTGACTTGAAAGGTTATATAGTATGCATGTTGATAGTTAAGTCTGTAATCTTATGTGAATCTTGCCCTAATGACCATCCATGTTACATAATGCTCTCAAATTAGTAGCTCAGTTATGTTTATGACACCTAACTCAAATAGACCACATTTATACTCTAATGGTGACAATCTTGCATGATTATGATGCAAAATTACTAGTTTCACTGTGTTAATGCTTACATTTCTTAAATCATATGATCACTCCATCTAAAATCATGAAACCCTAATCTAATGATTACAAATCTTAGTTGTGATATGTCATCCTAGGTTTAAATGAATTCAAGAAGTATGATCTAACATAACAATGATAATGCATGACCTAGTTGGAGATATTGTAATTAATAATGAATGATATAGAACCTAGATCTAGGTGACACATTCAACCACCATGATAATGATTTATGATATCTAATCATGCTTACATTAATACAATAATACTCATTTGAAATCTCAAGATCAATTGGTTGACTCTTCTATCAATATCTAGTCAATCTTGCTACATATGATTTTCTAAATTGAATGCTTAATTGTGCTCTAATAAAGGTATGTTTTATCCTCCTATTGGGAAGACTAGTGGTATTATACTTTCTTATATGTATGTATTCTTTAACTGCTTGGCTTTATATACTTTTTGAGCTACTTGTTCCCTATGTTTATTACATTGATTTTTCTTGAAATACATTCAACACACCTTGAACATAAATAATTTATCTTGTCCATTGCACAAACCTTGTGCACCTGCCTGAATTCTTAGGGTAAGGGCACAAGGCATGTTGAAACATGGCTAAATCGTTGAATTTGGAATTGAGGTATAAAAATAAGGTGATATTTAGGATTTGAGCCTCAAATGCCCCTGATGGACCCTTCCTTTGGAGAGCATGTCACATGGAGGTAAAATGTTGTTTAACATAATGGAAATGCCTCTAAAACATGCATATTTTTTATTAATAAATTTTTTAATGTTTTTATTTCATTCTTTCTATTACATTAAGTTTTTCCAAGCATATATGTTATCTTAAACCTATGACTTTATGTATTTTATGTTGTATTCAGCATAGTTGTGCTAGTGAGCACTGGGTTTATGAGTTTAAAAATCTGACACACTAAGACTCTCGTACTAATATTGTTGCTTCTGCTCATATACGATAGTTCACCTCTCTTACTCTGATGATATTGAAAACATGCAAATGGATTTATTATGGGTTGACATATGGGATTCAAATCATGTGACATGTACTAATTTAGCAATATTTTGTTATGTCACATTGTTCATGACTTAGTTCTATATATTGTTTGTTGTGGTTTACACGTCTTTGGTTGTCTAACCATTAGGAGTGTGGATTTAAGCTAATAAATGATTTCATGGTATACGTTGTGCATGTATTTCATAGAAGCACACATTTTGGAATTTCATTTTAGAACCTTACCTATGGAATTTTATGCTTCATTGTTGTCCTAGTATAGGAAGAGTTTTTCTCTTAATGGTATTGAAGCCATATGTTTGGTAAGGTGTAGTATTGGACAATACACCCTTGGGAGATCCCAACTATCAGAGTGAAATCCTAGGACGGGGTTTATGTGAGTTGGGCATACTCACTAGTGTACTCATGAAACAAAATCTAACGAAGGTCGTAATGAACACTCTAATATGAACATGACCATGTGCCCTCACTATATTCAAATGGTCTATTGTAATAAGAATTAGAGAGTAGAGTTCTAGACATAGTTCACTACATCTCTTTGGATGTATATGAATCATTGCTAGTCAAGGTTTTGAGCCACAAGCTAACTATACTGAAAGATATAGTTTTAATCACCTTTCTTTTATTTTTTGCATTTATAATTTTTTTAGTTTTATGAAATATACGGGGGAATGTTATATTCTAGCCATAAAGTTTGTTGAATTTCAAACCTCTCAGCCATCTTTTTTCTACCACATTTCTCACTTCTTAAGTGATAGGGATCAACTTAATTAGAAGTGGAGACCAAAACTTTGGGCCTTTCAAAGGGTTTTGTATTTAAGATTGATTGGGCTTGTATGTGCTTTGGGTTTTGATGACTAAACACACACACACACCCCACTAGTATAGTTACCACCTTTAGTTTCGGTTAAAATAGCCCTATAATATAGGTTTTCTACATACACCTAAGTGGGCAGCACTATAGTTATGGATGTTTGTGTCAGTTTATTGGGAATAGTCAAACTGATGGCATAGAGTGAGTGTTGTTTTCTATGAAAATAGAAATTGATGACTCAGAGCAAGATCAGTGTCATAGAATCACTTTGTGTTATCGGTTCCATAAAATCAACTAACACTACACACAAACTGTGTCATTGATTTTACTTTAAAAAATTAATGATGTAGAGCAGCACAGGCGTGGTTGAAGCACCACCTTATCAAGAAGCATGGTCATGTTGTAGTTTGGGTAGCACGACCATTATTTTTGACATACCCGTTTTATTTTAAGGTAAATCTATCATCAGTTTTAGTAAAAAAATCGACGACACATATATATAATGTCGGTTTTCCAAATTAACTAATACCATAGAAGATAGTTGTGTCTGAATTTAGTCCAAAAAACTGACATTGTACTCCCTTATCATGTAAAATTTTAACTGTTAAGGATAGATGTGTTTTTGGTTTTTGTCAAAAATCAATGACACAGATCTATAACATCAGTTTTTTTTATAATAATTGATGCAACAGTTATTTTTTATAGCATGTTTGTATAGCTACTGTCTGGGTTTTTAGTAGGATGCAAATGTTGCAGTTCATAGAACTGTAGGTTCCATCATGTGTTCATCTTAACAACAGGACACTACACCTGCAAAACCTGCAATAACAAACACATACGAATAATTCATCTATACACATACATTTTCATTCTTGAATTCCATTCTCTTCAAAACTTAATTCCATTCTCATGAACATAAACAATTTGGAAAACATAGATATAATTCCATTCTTGTGACATGTACATATGCAATTCTCATTGTATTCATTCCTTTTTACATCCATTCACACACATACATATATACACAAATCATTCACATATGCATCAACAATTCACTGGCATGAAACTTCAACTATCAATAAGTCATAACCACCACATGTATATAGAAATAAATGACATAAAGGTTTAGAAAAATCATATTTTATCCCAACTGTATTCAAATTTGACTTCTTTGATGAAGGTGTGTGTCCACTCTTCTCATATCTCATCTATATCTTATTTTTTATAGGGCTCTGTCGTGTCAAATAGCTACACACAAAATGACATAATTCAAGAGTTTGATTTGATTTTTTTCATTTTATCAAATGAGATTGCTTACTTATGACAATCAAGACAATATAGATTATCTTTTATATACAATGTGTGTCTATTGGCGTATGTCTAACAATCAGGTTCATATACTGCATAACGTAGAATTTGTATGCCCAATTATTGTCTTGTATATGATACTATAAATTTTTAGTTATGTGAAATGTTAATAAATAAAGTAAACATAGTTGGCATATATATGCACTGGAGTTAGAAAACTACCTCAACATCCTTCCAACTTAATTATTTTTTTTCTTATCTGACTTTCCTATGACATTTTTTAACTCTTTTATATCCCTATAAGTTAAAGTAACACATTTAACTGAATTAGTAAATAGTCTTCGAACTAATGACATAGACATTAATATATATTGATGGATATAAAAATTTACCCACATAAATAATGTTTTTTTTCATTGTGTGTCCCCCACTATCTACTTTCTCACCCAAAGGACCTAGATAATAAATAATTAGCATCTCTAGGACAACTTCCAACAACACAAAGATTATTACTGAGTGAAAAGAAGGTAAAAAAAGAAAACTCAAAATTCAAAATGAAATGTAATTTATAAGTCAAAATTACAAAAAAAAGTGCACAAAGCTTACCCAACATTAAAGCCAGCAATAATCATGCTCTTTCTCACATTACAGAAAATTTAAATAGGTAGAGAAGTAATCACGAACATATTTTGAGTCTTTATCTACATGGATAATTGATAACAGAACTAGGTACACCACATTGGTTAGTGTGAATTCTCCATAAACCCTATTTAAGTGGTTGCACAATGTATATGAATGCATTAATATATAAGAAAACAATTCAAGATATCTTTTGAGATATATATAATGAGGTATTTATCCATAATATATCACATATACAAAGTTCTATCTCAATTGCATTCAACCAAGCATAAGTAAAAAAATCAACAACATCTTGCAAGAATACACTAGTATCGTGAGCTTGACGTGTAGCGTCCTTCTTAATACAGACCATCATAGTCGACCGTTCTTGCAAGTCATTTAGACATAGTGCAAACGCCCTCCACCTAGGACCTAGTGACTCAAATAGGTCCTTTTCAATCCAAGCAGGTAATTGAACATTTGGAGTAGCATGTGGAGAACAAACTATAGGGGGTTCTTAGGTACTTTGATATGTATATATACATATATATGTGTGTATATATATGTATATATGTATATATGTGTGTATATATATATATATATTCTCACAACAATTGCCAAATAAATACCCAAGTAGAAAATAATCACAAATACAAATGCAATGAGAATTTAGCATATATCTGTATAGATAACTCCTTCTTTGGGCCATGCAACCATGTCATCTTTTGTATCACCTATCATCTCAATGTGAGGTTGATCATGTCGTGGTTGTTTCTATTTCCAAGTGTCGTGGATAAGGCTGATGGACACACAAACTACATCAGCAAGCATTGGATGACCATGAATCATGTCATCTAAAAGGGGTGGGTAATCCTCGCCTAGTTCAATGATATATTCTTCTATAAACATACGACATGGCCTCAACCCTTAAAAATTTGTATATAGTTTTATATACACCTAAACACAAACATATTATATATTCACCAAAACGACTATCATATCACCGAAAATACTTACACTAGGTGTGCAAGTTGGTGGGTCCATGGGATTATTCGCAATGTCACACAGTGATTTTTAGGACCTCACAATTACTTGATTACATATTTAGGAAACAAATATAGGATTGCTTTATGATTGCAATATGGCTCCATCTAAATTTCATGAAATTTGAATAGAAGGGAAGAATAACATAGAGAAGGGTCATTTGTGAAATATGGTTTGTTTTCATAATATACTCAATTCTTAGGAATTTCACATATAATTTGATGATATGAGGTGACAACCAAAGATATGATATGAGGTGATGAAGGACATATGATGACTCTAGTTGATGGATTTGAGCACTAGACCTAGTTTTGGTCTTTGTATTAAGAATGAATATAATGTTGATCATATGTATCTTAAGGAATCTTTAGTTGAGGAATTAGGTTAGTTAAACATGAATTTTTGGAATCAAGAATATCATTAAACTTATGGACCCTTTGAAAGATCATGGAAAGGGTCATGTGTCCTAGAAACCAATTCAAGCCTAATTAGGCCAACTAAGATTCACATATGGGTCCTTGGAATACAAATTTGAGTATGGAGTATTTTGGCGTCACATTAAATACTTGAGATAGTTTTCATATAAATATAATTAGAATATAATATGGTGTGAGAAATGTTAGATGCCATAAACCCAAAACCCTAAACCCTAAAAACCTAAACACTAAACCCTTGAAGGCCGAGAGGTACCCCCCCTAGAATAGCCATCTAGCATTGACTTATTGGCCAATCACATCCCACCAAACATGTCCTTGTAAATCTAGATCATTGGATTATTGCCGCTTTGAATGGGCCTTCATTTGATGGCCAAAGTTTCTTCATCAACCTTCATACCCTCATTGGTGCATGTCTCATTGTATCCTACCAACTACCCTCTTTCCTACCATCTTGACACCGTTTGGTCCCCTTTCCGGTAGTAAAGCTACTTTTACTTCCTTTTTCCTCTCTTTTATTATGTTTCTGCATATCGTAGCACCTGTTTCTCCCATCTTAATCCTCCTTCAACCTTGGCAGTTGTAGCTTCCCGCTGAGCAACACACCCTACGGAAGCCCCTACATGATATGGATACCTCTACCGTTTAGGGATACAGATCCCCACACTTACAACAACTTATGGAGGTATGTGTCCCTCACTATTGCCAATGAACCCACGCTCCAGTTAGATTATGTGGAGTTGTGTTGGGTAGGCAGGCTTGCACTATAGGGACAGGTGGTTCACGGGCAAGTGCATTGGCAGGACGCAATCCAAAATCATGGATCTTAGAACGTATGGCCTATATCATGCTTGCTTCTTTACTATTAGTCTTAACCAGATAATCAACAAGACCATAATGGTGAATCATATCTCGCCACCTAAATGCTCGCAACTCCCCCTATCATTGGACATGAGAAATGGAGGTTGTTGGATCAAGGGATTTGTGGTGCACCTTCCTTATGTACAACCATTGTTATATGAATTTTTTATCATCATTCCCCTCTCTCATGAAAAATCAAGAAAGTGAGTATATCTCATATAAATATTTTAAAATGGTCATTTGGCAAGATATAGTTAAAAAATATGTCGTTAGGTTGGAAAAATACAAAATTTACAATAAACAAAATTCTAGCTTTTAGATCTTATTTGTACTTCTATGATATTCCCTAATACATGCTTTTGAAGTCATTTAAAGATGTTTTATGCTATTGAAAGTGTGATCTTTATCTTTTTGCTTCAATCTTTGATGTTAACATTAGATCGGTAACTTGAACATCTTTATGCATCAAATTCGAGTTTTATCTATTTATGGGCCCTAAAATGATATAATCTTGCTTAAATAGCTTAATACAAACTTCTAGGTTAATAATGATTACTTTGGTGCTCAAATTTGATTCCTTGTATTCTAAATCTTTATATTTGATATAAATCAGTGATTTTTGATGTATGTTGAACTATGTTTTGAACTTGTTAATGCTAGGACCCTATTTTGACTTAATGATATACCTTGAACCATGAAATATCTTTAATGGAGATACTTTGGTGATGAATCCACATACTTGTCAAAATGTTGATACTTTATGTGCCAATTAATTATATGACCTCAAAATAAGTACCCTTACATGCCTTGTATCTCTAAACTCCTAAGATACCTTTTTATGCACTTATATGACTAAGTAAGATAATCTTGACTTGAAAGGTGATCTAGTATGAATGTTGATTGTTAAGTCTATAATCTTATGTGAAACTTGCCCTAATAACCATCCATGTTACATAATGGTCTCAAATCAGTAGCTTGGTTATGTTTATGACACCTAACTTAAGTAGATCACATCTATACTCCAATGGTGACAATCCTGCATGATTATGATGCAAAATTACTAGTTTGACTATGTTAATGGTTACATTGCTTGAATGATATGATCACTCCATCTTAATCATGAAACCCTAATCTAATGATTACAAATCTTAGTTGTGATGGGTCATCCTATCTTTAGATGAATTCAAGAAGTATGATGTAACATAACAATAATAATGCATGACCCAGTTTGAGATATTGAAATCAATAATGAATGATACAATACCTAGATCTAGGTGACACATTCATCCACCATGATAATGATTAATGATATCTAATCATGCTTACATTAATCCAATAATACTCATTTGAAATCTCATGATCAATTGGTTGACTCTTCTATCAAGATTTAGTCAATCTTGCTACATATGGTTTTCTAAATTGAATGCCTAATTGTGATCTAATCAAGGTATGTTTTATCCTCCTATTGGAAAGACTAGTGGTATTTAACTTTCTTGTATGTATGTATTCTTTAACTTCTTGGCTTAATATACTTTTTGAGCTACTTGTTCCCTATGTTTAGTACATTTATTTTCTTGAAATATATTGAACACACCTTGAACATAATTTATCTTGTCCATTGCACAAACCTTGGACACCTGCCTAAATTCTTAGGGTAAGGGCACAAGGCATGTTGAAACATGGATAACTCATTGAATTTGGCATTGAGGTATAAAAATAAGGTGATATTTAGGCTTAGAGCCTCAAATGCCCCTGACGGACCCTTCCTTTGGGGAAACAAGTCAAATGTTCATAAAATGTTGTTTAGCATAATGGAAATGCATCTAAAAAATGTGTATTTGTTATTAAGAAAGTATTTAATGTTTTTATTTCATTCTTTTTATTAAATTAAGTTTTTCCAAGCATATATGTTATCTTAAACCCGTGAGTTTATGTATTTTATAGCGTATTCAGCAAAATTGTGCTAGTGAGTACTCTATTTATGAGTTTAAATATTCGACACACTAAGACTCTCATACTACTATTTCTACTTCTGCTCTTATATCATAGTTCACTTCTCTTACTCTGATGATATTGAAAACAGGCAAATGGAATAATTATGGGTTGACATATGGGACTCAGATCATGTGACAAGTACTAGTTTAGCAATACTTTGTTAGGTCGCATTGGGACACAATTCTATGTATTGTTTGTTGTGGTCCACATGCCTTTGGTTGTGTAACCATTAGTAGTGTTGCTTTAAGCTAATAAATGATTTCATGGTATACGTTGTGCATGTGTTTGATAGAATCACACATTTTGGAATTTCACTCTAGAACCTTACCTATGGCATTTTATGCTTTGTTGTTGTCATAGTATAGGAAGAGTTTTTCTCTACATGGTTTTGAAGCCATATGTTTGGAAAGGTGTAGTATTTGACAATACACCCTTGGGAGATCCCAACTATTAGATTGAAATCCTAGGACGGGGTTTATGTGAGTTGGGCATACTCACTATAGTACTCACCAAAAAAATCTAAGGAAGGTCATAATGAACATTCTAATATGAACATGACCATGTGCCCTCACTATATTTGTATGGTTGATTGTAATAAGAATTAGAGATTAGAGTTCAAGACATAGTTCACCACATCTCTCTAGATGTAGATGAATCATTTCTAGTCATGGTTTAAAGCCACAAGCTACCTATACTGAAAGACATAGTTATATTAACAATGGAGGGTTCCACTGTGTGATCTCGGCGGCGTATGGCCTCAATTCTGAGATCTGTAGAAGATGTCTATGTGGTGTCCTGAGAGAAGATAACTAACATGTTGTACCTCAGTTGGTTATCGGGGACTTTAACCATATTAGACAAGATAGAGAGAAGCTTGGTGGCTTGATGGTCCTAGACTCTGTTCTTTCTAGATTCAATGAAGTAGTTGATGCCGCCAACCTCTATGAAAATAGTATGAGAGGGGGCTTACAATGTGGCACAATAAGAGGAACACCTCTAAATGCATTGCTAGAAATCTCGATAGGAGCCTTGTCAATACGTCTTGGCTAAACACTTTTCCTACATCAGCCATCCAGCTTGGTGCACACTCAAATAGAGACAACATTTGGATGTGCTTGGAGCTTCGATCTACCATCCAACTGGCTCAGCCATTCAGGTTTATTAACCATTGGGCCAACTGGCCTAGCTTCAATGGTGTCATCAAGGAAGCATGCTGGCAACCGGTGAAGGGAAATCCCATCTTCAAAGTTATGATAAAGCAGAATAGAACCAAGGCAGGTTTAAAGGCTTGGTCCAAAGAACATATAGATATGCCCCACCTGATCAGTAAAGCCAAAAATGTGTTTGATAGAGCATCTATGGAGCTCCGCTCCAGTCCGTTAAATGGTGGATTCATTGAGGAGGAAAAGAATGTTGTGGCTAGGCTGTTGTAGCTGGAGAAAGTGGAGGAAGTTTTCCTTTGGCAGAGAAACAGAATCAAGTGGATTGCGGATGATGATAGGAACTCTAGGGTCTATCACGTGGACATTAAGAAAAATAACATGAGGGACCATATCCATGCTCTCCTTGATGACAAATGAGATCTTATGGATGAACCAAAGAAGGTGGTAGATATTATTGTCCATTACTTCGATGAGCTCTACAACCAGCCTCCTTTGGGTGGTGATCAGCCCTCTTGGCCAGAGAGAAGGGTGACTGAAGAGATGAACAATTTGTTTCTGAAATCGGTGACTGATGAGGAGGTGAAGAATGCAATACTATCTATTGGGGCTTCTAAAGCCCCTAGACCTGACAGATTTAATGAAAAATTCTTCCAAGTTTATTGGGACATAGTGAAAGAGTATATATGCAGGGCGGTCAGATTGTTCATGGTGGGGGGTAGGATGGTAAGGTAGGTGAACCACTCCTTCATCCGGCTCATACTGAAGAGGAACTTGGTTGCGTTCACGACTGACTTCAGGCCTATAGCTTGTTGTTCGGTCTTCAACAAGATCATCTCTAAGCTTCTCACATGCAGGCTGAAATCTCACTACTACAGAAATGGATTATGAAGTCACTTTCCATGTGTCGGTTATTAATGAAGAACCGACGCCTAAAACCTACATCATCAGTTTAAAACACAAACCGACATATATCGTATAGGAGTGGCCAGACACAGGTATCACTTTCTATTTAGCGTCGGTTCGAGAATAAACAATCGACGCCTAAAAGCACCCGCCAAATCCAATTTATCCAACAAAAAAAATTAGGTCCAAAATTTAACTAACAACTTTGGTTATTAAATAAATAACTGACGACTAAAACTTTTTCACACGGGACATTTTTATCGTCCGTTATATTCCCAAAACCGACGCCGATTTGTTTACCTGCGTTGTCCGCGCCAAAATTTTTACACCCCAATGGCGTCGGTTTTTTCTTAGTGATCGACGCTGTTATGTTTTAGCATCGGTTTTTTAAAGAACCAACGCTTAAGTTTAACTTAACTTCACCCGCACGAGGGACTCTTCCCCTTTCTCTGTTTCATTCCTGATTCTTCTGTTCACATAACTAGGTCCGACGATTTCTTCTCTGTTGGTGCCGCCGCCGCTCGATTGCTTCTCTGCTGCTGTCACCGCCACTCGCTACTCCTCTCCTCTCCTCACCACCGCCCCCATTGGTGGCTGCTTTGATCGCCCATCTGCTCCTCTCCTCTCCTGCTAGGTCTCTGCTCCTGGTCGCCTACTCACCACCACTGCCCGTTTGTTTCTTGATGCTCTGGAAACCCACCTTCTCGCTCGTTGTCGCCGCCTCCCTCTTTCCTGCTCGCTGCTCCTGTAGGTATATCCTTTTCCTCCTCTTCTTCACCATGTTGTGAAATTTCAGGTTGGCACGACCGTGTTGGGCAGCACGGCTGTTTTGGTAGCACGGCCGTGCTGGCTGGTTTTGTGCTTTATTGCTCAATTATGTGTGTATATTTGTGTATTTACTATTTTATTCTATTTTGTGCTATTTTGTTCTTGCATATATTTGTGTTTAGGGTTTAGGGTAACATGTGGGTCTTCTATTTCTAAATTGATTATGTGACCCTAATTAATACATTATAATAGAATTGAATCGTGTATTTGTGTTGTTGTAGGTGTTGTTGACTTACTGTTGATTTTCATATATTTCTTCTTCAGTCTTCAAGTGAGGTATAATATTCTCACTCTCCCAATGTTCCATTAGGCTCCATTTTGATTCAAATCTTTGATATATGGAATCATGGTTTATTTACTGTTTATTATTTACTGACAAGCATGATTAAATGATGTTACACAAAATTGACAAGCATGATTAAATGATGTTACACCTTGACAAGTTTCATTACTAAATCATGTTGTTTATTTACTGTTTATTATTTACTGACAAGCATGATTAAATGATGTTACACCTTGACAGGTTTGGTTGTTTTGGGTTAAGGTTCAAGAGCTCCTCCTCATATCTGGCCTTCATCTAAACTGTCCACAGAGAGAAAGGCGTATTTACTGTTTAATATTTACTGAAAAGCATGATTAAGAAGCATGGTTGTGTTGCGGGCTGGGTAGCACGACCATTCTGTTTCACATACCCATTTTATTTTAAGGTAAATCTATCATCAGTTTTAGTAATAAAATCGATGACACATATATATAGTGTCAATTTTCCAAAATAACTAATGCCATACAAGATCGTTGTGGCTGAATTAAGTCCTAAAAACTGACATTGTACTCCCTTATCATGTAACATTTTAACTGATAAGGATAGTTGTGTCTTTAGTTTTTGTCAAAAATCAATGACACAGATCTATAGCATCAATTTTTTTATAATAATTGACGCAACAGTTATTTTTTATAGCATGTTTGTATACCTACTGTCTGGTTTTTCAATAGGATGCAAATGTTGCAGTTCATAGAACTACATGTTCCATCATGTGTTCAGCTTAACAATAGGACACCACACATGCGAAACCTACAATAACAAATACATACAAAAAATTCATCTACACACATAAATTTTCATTCTTGAATTCCATTCTCTTCAAAACTTAATTCTATTTTCATGAATATAAACGATTTGGAAAACACAGATGCAATTCCATTCTCGTGACATATACATATGCAATTCTCATTGTATTCATTCCTTTTTACATTCGTTCACACACGTGCATATATGCACAAATCATTCACATATGGAGCAACAATTCAGTGGCATGAAACATAAACAAGCAAGAAGTCATAACCACCTTATGTATATAGAAATAAATGACATCAAGATTTAGATATTCATATTTTATCCCAACAATATTTGAATTTGACTTCCTTAATGAAGGTGTGTGTCCACTCTTCTCGTATCTCATCTATATCTTGTTTTTTATAGGGCTCTATCATGCCAAATAGCTACATACAGAATGACATAATTCAAGAGTTTGATTTGATTTTTTCATTTTATCAAATGAGACTATTTACTTATGACGATCAAGACAATATAGATTATCTTTTAAATATAAAGTTTGTCTATTGTTGTACGTCTAACAATCAGGTTCATATATTGCATAATGTAGTATATGTAAGCCCAATTATTGTCTTGTATAAAGCACTATAAATTTATAGTTATGTGAAATGTTAACAAATATAGTAAGCATAGTTGACATATATATGCACTAGAGTTAGAAAACTACCTCAACATCCTTCCAACATAATGATTTTTTTTCTTATTTGGCTTTCCTCTGACATTTTTGAACTCTTTTATAGCCCTATAAGTTAAAGTAACACATTTAACTGAATTAGTAAATAGTCTCATAACTAATGACGTAGATATTAATATATATTGATGGATATAAAATTCACCCACATAAATAATGTGTTTTTCATTGTGTGTCCCCCACTATCTACTTTCTCACCCAAAGGACCAAGATAATAAAAATCTCGTGTCTCTAGGACAACTTCCAACAACACTCAAAGATTATTATTGAGTAAAAATAAGGCAAAAAAAAAGAAAAATCAAAATCCAAAATGAAATGTAATTTTTAAGTCAAAATTATAAGAAAAGTGCATAAAGCTTACCCAACATTAAAGCTAGCAATAATCATGCTCTTTCTCACATTATAGAAAATTTAAATAGGTATAGCAGTAATCACAAACATATTTTGGGTCTTTATCTACACAGATAATCGATAACATAACTAGATACGCCACATTGGTTAGTGTGAATTCTCCATAAACCCTATCTAAGTGGTTGCACAATGTATATGTATGCATTGATATATAAGAAAATAATTCAAGATATCTTTTCAGATATATATAATGAGGTGTTTATCCATAGAATCCCATGAATTATGTAATCCAATCTTCTAAGATATTAAAATAAGACATGCAAGTATGATTTTTGTACTTTCATTGATATACTCTTATCGTGCCTAAAACCTCAAGTGAAGACATGTTAGTAAGGATTCTTAGAATGATTAAGATCTAAGAGTTAAATGCATAATAATATAATAAGAATTGAATTCATATATCTGTAATTATGTTTCTCAGATAAGATTTATGTGTTGAGATTTAATGTAATGGTAAGTCCATGAGGTCAGAATCCACTAAGATTCATATAAGGTCAGATTTAATGAGATGCAGTGAGATGATAGAGTTAGACCTAGTATGTATGTGTATGTTATGTGATCCAAGAAAATTAGTACAGATCATGAAACCCAGTTACCATAGTACATGTACTAACAAGAAAGAGTTACGAGTAAAGAAACAGTAGTCATTCATGCTTAAGATTTTGTTACCGATTTCCATGTTGGTTGTGCAAGCTAGTTTGTTAAGTTTGTTAGGCATAGTTCGTTATTCACAAGAAGGTCATAGTATAAAGGCATCTATGAGACTTTATGGCCATTATATAGAGTTAGCAAGGTAGGTGAAACTCTAAGGTGGGTAGCCTCCTATGGTTTAGCTAAATTTTGAGCACAAAATTTCCAAAAAGGTGGGTAGTATCATCACACCCTAATTTTTGGGACCTAGAAAATAAAATATTACACAATGAGGAAACAAATATAGGATTACTTTATTATTACAATATGTTTCCATCTAATTTTCATGATATTTGGATAGATGGGAAGAATCATGTAGAAAAGGTTCATTTGTGACATTTGTTTTTTTTTAATATCCTCAATGCTTGGGAATTTTTACATACAATTTGAAGATATGAGGTGGCAACCAAAGTAGAATAATGAAGGAAATATGATGACTCTATTTAATGGATTTGATCACTAGACCTAGTTTTGGTCTTCATATTAAGAAAGAATGTAATTTTGATCAAATGTTTCATGAGGAGTCCTCAATTGAGGAATTACGTCAGTTCAAACATGAATTTTTGTAATGAAGGATATTATTAAACTTATGAACCCTTTAAAAGATCAATGAAATGGTCATATGTCCTAGAAATCAATTCAAGATTAACTAGGACAATGAAGATTCACAAATGGGTCCTTGAAGTACAAATTTGAGTATGGTGTCATAATAAATACTTGATATTGTTTTCTCTAAAATATATTTAGAATTTAAGATTTTGAGAGAAATTCTAGAAAATTTTGAAATATCTAGTGGCCAAGGTAAATTAATTAGTATTTATCTTGTATTTTTTAAAAAACATGTTTGGAGTGTCTATATAGTTATTTTTAACCTAAAATCTTACTCTTGTAAAAATCAATTTAATATAGTGTTTATCCTAAAATTTGGGATCAAATAGAGCTATGAGGTGGCCTATATAAATATTTCCTTAATTTGGACTTTGAAAAAAAAGTGAGAAAATTAATAAAAAAATAAAAAGGGAGCTTTTGGGACTCCTAGTCCATGGGCACGTAGGCTAATAGGATCCTACCCTTAGTAGGGGGAAATGCTATAAAAACCTCTAATTTTGGCATCGCAAAGGATGCAATCCACTAGAGTTTTGGTCGAAGGGAGGTATTATGGCCTGGTTTTTTCCATATATTAATATATTTATTCGCAAATATTGTAAAATGAAAGATACATTTGAAAAATGGTTTTCTATGTGTCTTATTTAGAAATTATGGTTTGAACGTGCAAATACTTCTTATATGAAGGATTTTGTGTAGTACACTATTTTCATCAAACCAATAATATATTTCTACAAAGAAAGAGATGAAAATCCAATAATACAAAAATTTCTAAAGGTAATTCAAAATGGAAGTTCTAAATATGAAATTATATGGAATACTCTAGAAAAGAGAGTTTTCATACATAAATACAAAATAATGGTTTTACAGTTTAATAAATATCTAAAATATTGAATAATATGCAAGTTTCCAAAAGAAAATAAGATGTGTAGAGTTGTATATGATTAAAAGAATAATTGTCTACCCATTAATAGCAACACAATGTTTGGGGAATAAAATAATGTTATCTACATTTTCCTTTTGGGATACTTGAAAACATAAATGAAAAGGAGAAATTTCTAGAATTTGGAAGTACAAGGACTTACCATGTGGTGTGTGCAAGTAATTCACAAGTCCAATTAAAGAGCAAGTTCTGTAAACAGTCCAATAAAACTGACAAAATTCACTAAGGTTGGTAAAGACTTTAAAGAGTTTCCCTCCAAGTGTCATAGAGAAAGGATGTTTCTAGTGTCCAAGAGAAATTCATAAAGATCAAGAGATCTACTTGAAATTAATAAATTATATGTCTAAAAAGAAAATTCCAAAAATATGTTTTTGACACCAAATCTTTCCACACTGAGATTTAAACATTAAAGGTTTTCCCTTAAAATTTTAGATCTTCTATATATAGGATGAGAGAGATGTGAATTTTACAAGTTTTGAAAAAAGTGAGTGACTGATAAATAAGTTCGTTGATATGTCCCATTTAATATAAATGAGAATCGAGGTCCTACCCCCTTTAGTTGTTGCATGACTTGGTGGCCATTGGATGGTGGATCGAAAGGCTCAGAAATTTTCTCCTACCTCCAGTTCAGTTTATGAAATCTGTCTATAATTGTATATCGGTCTTGACTTCTCTCCCATCCTCTTTTATATTTAATCGTAGATGGAAGTTTCCCCTTTGGATTCAGGGAGTTTTTACATACTTTTTCATCCCTAATTTTCCCATGCGCTCACATGAGATTGAGACTTTCCCCAATGCCCACAGATGTCAGGCTCCATGCATGGTAGACTTGGGAAGTCAGGCCTATATAAGGGACTTTACCCCCTTTGCGAATAGAACATCGACACTATGAAACTCATCAAACTTAAGGGAGTTTTCCTTGCTTCTAATTCCATCATGAGACCTCTACTCTCTCCCAACTTTCTCCTCTGTACCCTGCCATAAAACTCCTTTCTCGTCCTCCTTGCTCAGGCCGTTTCTGGGGAAATCAAAATTGTCAGTGGGTTTGGTGAAGCATACCAGAGGCTTTGGCACCATTGCTCAACTCTCTGGTGCCTGGAAGTGTGGAGTCAACTCACCAGTTGATTCACCATGCAAGGCAGAACATCGGTCGAGAGGTTGAATATGGAGACCGGAGAAAACACTTACTTTTCCCCAGGCGTGCGAGACCCTAAGCCCAAGGGTGTATGGGAAAAAACATCATCTCAACTCAACTCAACACTTTGCTCATGTGGAGAAGGTTACCCACATTGTTGAAGTCTATTTGTTGGGCTTAAGCCCACGTGGAAAAAGGACTCAGTCCAACCACTGATGTAGCAACATTCAACCGGCCAAATGTATTTTTATCTTCTAAAAATTATAGAATATGGTAGGATGATCAGATCAAGCCGAGTAATATATGAAAATTTATCAGTTAAATGAGAGGAACTCAAATAAAAAATAATTGATACTTATTTATTCTTCCTATTACAAAAGTAGTGTAAGAAATGATTATTAAGTGGCTTAATAAATGGAAACCTCAGATTTGGGTATCATAATGTTTAAAACATTAAAATACCTTCTTTTGTGTTATTATATGATATCATTAGACATAATGAGAATATATGATAATCCTAACAATGTTGGTATTATTTAGGGTCCCTAAAATGAATACCCATGTATATGAAGTATTTAGGGTTCAAAATCATTTTTGGCTATGTTGTTAATGAACTAACCAAATCTACGTGACCCTCATGAAAGCCTATTTTGGATCCAATAAGTAGAGTTTCAAATAATGATCAATATGTACGGGAACTATGGTTTGATCCCTTAGTCCATATCATAAACTTGAGATAACCCAAAACCCTATATTAGGGACCGAGTATGATTTAATGTGAATAATGTGATGGTGACACTTTAGGATTTATGACCATCCAGATTAAAGTTGATTGTTTGGCTTGCAATCTTAATTGGAAAATATGCTTGAAGTTTATGTCTGCATAGTTTGCATGGCTAACCATCAAGGTATGTGGTTACACCTATGAATACCCACATTAGTTTGTGGTGCTTTCTGAAGTTTTCTTTAGGATTAAACAATTAAAATGTTGGTGATTTATTTATATTATGTTCAATCATAAGGGCACTATTAGTATACATTAAAGAAAGATTATATGAAGAAAATTTTAGTCTATGATTCCAAGTATTTGTTGGAATATATGTTGTTAATTACTTCACATTTTGAATGCACTCCACGTACTAGTGTAGCAACATACTGATCATGTATTTGTACTATGTTGTTTTAGTTATAAATTGATATACATGATAAAGGACATGAAGACAAAGACGGAAATTACAAGTAGACACTAAGTTTCCAAAAGGAAGATTATCTAGTTATTTCTTCTCAAATGTACAGTTTTGAAGATAGAAAGTTCATGTAAGTATCTTGTAAAAAAAGTTTTTGAATTAATAAAAGTGTTTTCTATAATTTGTTATTTGATTAATCTGGCTCTTGGGTAAAAAAAATAGTAGGTAATGGCTCTCATCTTCTTGGCCTTCCTTAATTGGGTGTTGCTGAAAAGTGGGAGCGTGGAGTGATCTCACCTTTTGAATCACCCAGGAAAGGCAGAAGGCCGGTCGAGAGGTTGAAGATGGAGACCAAAGAAAAGACTTTCATGTCCCCAAGAACGTGAAACACTAATCCCAAGTGTGTATCGGCAAAAACATCATCTCGCCTCAACTCAACACTTTGCTTACGTGGAGAAGGTCATCTGCATGGCTGAAGTTTATTAGTTGGGCTCAAACCCACATGGAAAAAGGAATGACTAACACCACTGATGTGGCAACACCCAATTGGTCAAAGGTAATTTTATCTTGTAAAATTATACAAATTTGTAGGATGATGATATCAAGGCGAGTAACATATGACAACCTCTCAAATAATGAGGGGAACCCAAATAAAATATAATTGAGATTTCGTTATGCTTTTGGTTTAAAAAGTAGTGTGATAAATGATCATTAAGTGGATTCGTATATGGGAAACCCTAGATTTGGGTATTATATTGTTGAAAGCATTAAAATACTTTCATTTGTGTTATTATCTGATATTCTTTGACATAATGAGAATCTATGATATTCATGATGATGTTGATAATATTTAGGGTCCCAAAAATGAATAATCATGCATATGAAGTAATTAGGGTTCAATATCATTTTCTTGTATGTTGTTAATGAGCTAATGTAATCTAAGTGACGCTAAGGATATGTTGGATCTAGTAATTAGAGTTTCACCTAATGATTAATATGTGTAGGAATAAGGTTTTGTCCCTTAATCCATATCATGAACCTGAAATAACCTTAAAACCTAGATTAGGGCTCGAATATGATTTAATGTGAATAATGTAATAGTGACACTTTAGGATTTATAAAGATGTAGATTAAATTTGATTTCTTGGTTTGCATTCTTGATTCGATAATATGTTTGAAGTTTATGTTTGAATAATTTTCATGGCTCACCATCGAGGTATGTGGTTGCGTCTCTAAATGCCTGCATTAGTTTGCTAGTGCTTTTTAAAGTTTTCACGAGGATTGAACAACTAAAATGTTGATTGTTTATTTATATTTTTTCAATCATAATGCCATTATGAGTATCACTTAAACAAAGATTATATGAAGAAGATGCCAGTTTATATTTGCAAGTATTGTTGGAATATATGTGGTTATTTACTTGCACATTTTGGATGCACTCTACATACCATTATGGCAACATACTATTTGTGTATTTGTTTCATGCCATTTTAGGTATAAGTTGATATACATGATAAAGGACATGAAGATAAAGACGGATTATAGGAAGGCACTAAGGTTATCAAAAGGGGGATTCATTTGTTATTTCTTCTCAAATGTATAATATTGAGGATAGAAAGTTCATGCAAGCATCTTGTAAATAAAGTTTGTGAATATATGAAATTGTTTTCTATTTTTTATTATTTGACTAATTTGGATCTTGGGTAAAAAAATATTAGGTAATTGCTCTCATCCTTTTAGCCTTGCTTAATTGGGGATTGATGAAAAGTGAGGTTGTTACAAGAATGATGAAAGTGAAATTGCAAGGAGGAGGTATATAAGGGGACGATGGCGGTGTCTTGGACTACAGGTTAGTCATGCACTAACATGGCCATGGCATGCCCAAAGATGGTACCACCCTAGGCAAGGAAGACACCCAAAGCATCGACGACCTTGCCTCACATAGTAGTGGTCGGATTAAAGTTTTAGAGGGAGTCTGACACCCTCCCTCTTCAATGGTGGTGTGAACAAGGAAGAGCTGAGTCAAAAAAGGGGAACCCGCCCCCATCATTGGGTGAAGTAGAAGTGGGTTCTACCTAGATCCTCCTGGTTTGAAGGGATCGTTGATGCCTCTCAGACGTTAGATCGTGTTTTGATGACAAAGAATGGATGATGAGGTAATATGCTACAAATATCATAACCTGTGATTTTGTTATAGTTTCTTGGTGCATCATGTATCTATACAAACCTAGTCTAATGTACTATCTCTTAATAATAACTTCATTATGTTATTTTGATGTTTAAACATATATATACTTTATGTACCAAAAAAATATAATTTTAATATTTTGTGCATTAAAAATAGTAAAATAATTTACAAATTCATGAAATTTAAGTATTATGTACATTTTGGTATGTTTAACATTATTCTAGGGCATGAACTTTTTTATTTTAAGTCTTAATAAGGATTTTTTTGTAAAACCTAAAAAGGGTATTTTGGGTACTTTACCCATTGTTTGACCAGAAAACAATATGATAATTTTAGCCAAAACCTAATGTACATTCATCTTATTACTTTCAAAGTTTTGGTGAGGTTTCATGCCTACTTAAATTAGGTTTTGATTTTTAATATAGAGGATAATATATGAAGTTTTTTGTAGATATTGGTGAGATACTACATTTCACATATGCTTAATCACTATGAAATATAATTTTAGGATATTTATCTCTAATTTCCACCAAACTACAATAAGAGGAGATGCATAGTTGTATTTAAAAGTTGTACTTGATCATGGATAAATGTGTTCATAGATTTGTACATTATGTGATTATCATGGCTTATTACAGAATCAAAATAGGTAGTGATTATATAATGTGAGTTTCTATATACTTTTAATGCTAAGATTCAATAATAAGTTTGAATATGTCCTATTTTTATGTCTAAAGAGAACTCTAGTTCATTATGGTGCTAGGACGATGGGATTAGTGTTTAGAAACAAAGAAAGGAGAATACACACGAACTTATGGAAATTTATTTATGTCTAGGTAAATACATTGTTAACCAAGGAATCCAGACTACACTGAGGATCTACTCAAACAAGGTTAGTGGGACATTTCCATTGAATTTCATTATTAGTATGATTCATCCTACATCTTTTGACAAAGTAACTTAAAGATTAAGTTATTATTAGACATTAAGTATTGTCTGCTTCCTTTATGTTCAATGATACTTTGAGTTATCATACCTTATTCAGACTACTGTGTTGTGAGGTTGTCATATTTTATATTTTTTTGTAATTAAGCTACCTTTACATAGAATTGCTTTCATTCAGGTCAATTTTATATTTCTCAAGCCTTTAGTCTAAATATTTAGATATCCTCTATTCTAATGAAAGATCAAATTAAGTCATAGTTTAAGATTTCAGTGTAATGACAACTTCTAAACAAGATCAATTTTGTTTGTAAGTATATTAGATGTCAGAGTTTTGATTTAGATTAAATTTAGAATATAAGAGCAAAAATTTAGATAAAGAATTCAATTTACTAATATTTCGATTTTCTTATAGATTAATTTGTATGCATTGGTTGAGTAAGACCAGATTTCTAAGATATTCAGACTATATTCAGATTTAGATTTAGATTCAGAATTCAGTACATGTTTAGTTTTCAATATTCAATTTTAGTATAAGACAAGTTCACAATCAGAATTCAATAAGTTCAAATTTAAGATAATTAAGTTGAAACCCTCAAATAAGAAATTATATGATAAGCCCTCATTCATTTAGTTCTGGGATGATTTAGGGGCATCTATTGCGAATTGAGAGGAGTATTTACTCCAATTTAGTGGTACTTTGGTACCATTTCAGGGTGTATCCATGCCAATTCAAATACACCTCAGTGTCAGTCAGCGACATGTAGTCCAATTCAGAGGTACTTTGGTACAAATTTTGAGGTGTAAATATGCCAATTTAGGAAGACTTATCGTATAATGGTGGCCACAAATTAGATAAAAGACGTAAATAAACGACACATCGATTAAGTATAAGTTTACATCTTTTAGATCTTCGTTAAGCTTTCTAGTTAAAATAAATTTATGTATATCTTATTAGAAATTCATTTCCTTTTACTCTAACCTAGGTTTACCTTTGTGCATGGTTGGGGATGAGATGTCCACATGCACTAATATTCAAGAAGAACAATCAATATAGTGGATTCACTTGGTGGGGCTCCATCTATACGTTCTGAGATATCAGGACATAGTACAAGTTTTAGCATCATATATATAGATTTTAATATTGAGTTTGATGTATGTAAGTTTCTTTCTAAGAATATGGTGAAAGTTTATTTCATGAAAAATCTATAATAGTTCTTATCTGTCATTGTAATAGCATATCATGCTAGTAACACTCCCCAATTTAAAATTTTGCTTCTACTCATGTGGTAAGAAAATTGAGGTGTTACACCCAACCACCTCTATCTTAGGGGGATCCACCTCGTATGAAGAGCGGGGCATCACATAACTATCTGAGGAGGCTGAGAATGAGAAGCATGATATTGTCACATTGTGACCTTAAATACATTTGAAATCATGTCTTGCACCTATTGTTGTGACTAGACTCCTTTTTTTGATATATTAGTGCTTCTCTTATAACCAAAAAATGGATCTTATACTGACACCAACCCCAATGGCCCTAACACATCTAGGATTCTTTAGAGTACCCAGAGCAAACATCAATACATCCTTTTGGCCCTCAAGGATGAACTTGCCTTATTTTCTTTGATCGTAGAGCTTCATCTAATAATCATTATGAATATCAATCGGTCAGTAAAACATAATAATTAAGGTAAAAAATTAATATGCACTTTGAGGGTTGAATTTTACCATTGTACAACCACCTCAACAATTTTGGGGTTGAATATTTCTCTTGATCGGTTTGTTCTTGAAGTTATTCACTCCTTGTGGATAAGTAAAGGTGCAAGAGTAGTAGAACATTCAACAAACTGAGCAGTACGTTTCTCAGAAGAAGATCCTTGCAATCTCTTTTGCCTCTACATTACACAACCACTTGGACCCAAGTTATGGTCATGCACATTCTTCATATGCCTTTCTTTTTTATCAGCATGTAAATCTTGGTTAATACAAACCATATGTTAAATATCTAATGCACTATGTAATAATATGAATTCATATGTTTAATCATAAGAATATATGTAAAAATGATGGAGACTTAATACCCTAAATTCATCTATTTGTCTTGAAGCATCAAATGCTTCCCACACCTTTGGGTATAGATATACCCTTTGCTCAATGGTGGACTTCTTCTTCTTGTTGTACATTATGTATTCTCTTGTAAAGATTGACATATTATTTGTTAATAGGATCTCATAATGTTTTGTCAGCCTTTTATGATGCACTTTTTCATCAAGGTCAAAGATGGTCTACAAGATTTCATATACTTAATGGCATATTTATAAAAATATAAATGTGAATATCTTTAATATCAGAATATCTCACACATAAGTCTTTCCATGTTTAGTCTTTCATGGAAGGATCAAATTTATGAAAAGATTCTGTTTTTATCTCCACCTTTTTCTGGATAATAACCACTAGATATTATGTAAAAATAATGTGATTCTTCCCAATAGGCTTTCTTTCCTGATCAAAGTTAACAACTAGCTTTGGTCCTTTACCCCTTTGCACTACTAACTTGTTTGTCAAGGTGATGTCTCTTCTACGTGCACGAACATGATGTTCCTCTACAAAGATAGCAAGATCCTCAAGGTGCACATCTTCAGGATTCTCATCCTAAAATTATCACGAAACAAATATAAGTGATAAAGAATGTAAAATGCACATCTACATAATAACTTTGATATAGAATGTGAAATGCACATCTATGTAATAAAGAAATACAACTCATATTGTAATGGTGATAATCCTCATGGCGCACATCATCACAGTGTGCATCCTCATGGTTAGACACCATCTAAAAATGTCATATTAAAAATAGTCAATGAAGGAAATATAAGTGATAGAAATTTAACTATAAAATGTAAATGTTCCATATGAACATATATACTTGTAATAAAGAATTTAAAATGGACATCTAGTATTTAAAACATTCAATGCATACCTTTAGTATTGGTTGGATCTTTGATCAAGTAATATTCCTTTTGTGTGATCTCCATGTATATATAAGTCAGTGTTAGCTTCAACATTTGGTGTTGGCGAGCCAAGTGAGAATGGACTAAAGTCATAATACTTGTCATTGTACTCTTCTTCATCCATAAGATATGCAATGAACTATATTTTCCCATGAATAATGAGAGGCCATTTTTCCTTTGTAGGATCATCGATATAAAATATTTTCTTTGCATGTGATTCCATAATGAATGGTTCACTCTTCTCACCAATGTTTTCAAAATTTAGTAATGTGAAACTCAATTCATACATTACAACTCCTTTGGTGTTATCAACTCAATTACACCTAAAGAACCCTAAAATTTGTGTAGTCAAAATGTCATATGACTTTAATGACACCATAATAAGATATTTTAGTTTCACATGGACTCTTTCATTCACACTATAACAATACAATGAAGACACTTAAAGGGTGACCCCATTTTTTTGGAGGAAACTATTAACATCTTGACTTTTTGTGTAATATGAAAATCCATTTATGCCAAACACTTCATAAGACATAAGATTCATTTTGGTTTAAAGGCGAATAATTTGATATTTTCAGCAACATTATTTGGTGTTTGAGATAGTTGACGGAATACTTTATCTTCAACCCACCTAATAGATGTCATATTATGCTCCCTAACAAGCCACATTATGCTAGCTTGATGATATTTTTTCCTGATAAATTTCAGATTATTGGTGATTTAAATACCCACTTCGTCTATGTTGTGTAAAACATCCAAGTGTGCCTGTTCCCGTATCTCACAATTAATTACTTTCACTTGTGCTCCTAAAGATCCTTTTTTGAAATAGGGATCAATATTCTTTTTGTTTCCAGGAGCTTCATTACAACTCAGAAAGTCATTGCAAAAATCCATAACCTCCCTAGCCACATAATTCTAAAAACTACTCCCTTTAGGCCAATCGAGGCTTCAAACATCACCTTTTAAAATACTCATACACCATTCAGAAGGATATGTCCAATGCAAGAAAACAAAATTTTCACTTCCCTAGTCAAATGGACAACTAGGTCTACCATGATATCAAAGAATAAAACAACAAACTACATCTCAAGCTGGAACAGGGTAATGACAACTTCTCTTTACAACATATCAAGATTCTTAGGATCAATAAATTTGCTGCAAAGAGTGTTAAATAAGAAACAAAATGTTGTGATTGCAAACCTTATATGCTTCGGCAATATACATCCATTAGCTATAAGCAATATTTTTTGCTTTAGAGTGTGAAAATCATGAGATTTAAGACCTATCATCTTTACATATTCATTGATATCAATCTACGGAGTATGATTGTGGTACTTTGCCATTAAGAAAGAACTCACAAAAAGTTATCTTTCCTATTTAGAGAATTGTGACACACCACTATACTAAATGAGATTACTCAAAACAAAATATGCGACCAACTTCTAGTTAACCACAAATCTAGAAAAGTATGTAAATTAAAATTGATTAAAAATCACCAATATATCTAGAAACATTTACATAAAGGCCCACAAACTGACACAAGAGCATATAGCATATCAAGTATTTACATGTACATCTCGTGGCCTCATCCACAACTTTTATACAAAATCATATTGTTCCACATAAATACATGCCATATGCAAACATCAGGATACTTCCAAAAACTTGAGTCAAAACATATCATCTAGAAAATGTCCCCTACCCAGAACTGAGAGTATAGGGATGACTCTAGGACATGACTAACTACTAGCCAACCTTTTGCTCCTACTTCTCTCCAAGCTACTCTTCTTTGCCTCCACAAACCTAACCACGTCACTAACAATCACCTAAAGGATGTGGCGACCCATGAGGTGAGACCCATTCCCAATAAGATATATAACTCTCAACAATGATTATTGATTGCAATATGTTATATTACTAAACAAGTTAGACCAAGTAAGCCGATCTAAGAAGGTATAACCCACTAAACAACTAAAATAGGTTAAGCATGATCAATATAGGAATCTAAGTATGATTAACCATCATTACTTGTTTGTATTATGGTTATTTTTAACAATACAGGTTGAATTGAAGTTACAAAATATCACTCAAAAGATAACCCATCACTTAGCATCCCCATCGGATCTTCAATGCATAAGGTCAAACACAACCAACAGATTAGGAGCATCAAACTAAACCATTGAATCTTGATCTTCACCCAAGACCATATGATGTTGGTTAGGAAAAACCATCAGATGAAATACTAGTGAAACCTTAAACCATTCATCTAGACAACCCATTAATATAGGACCTATAAGAGTTATTAAACTTGATTAAGAAATGTCATCGATTGTTAACCCTAAAGGTATGAATGTTTGTTGACCTCAGAGATCCCATCGGTTGTGGACATGAGGTCCACCATTGGATGTGGACTTCAAAACCACTAAACCATGAAGCCAGAAGAACCATTGGTTGACAACCATCAACCAATGAAAAACCCAATCCAACCATCAAACTAAGAATTAGTGAAACCATGGAATGTGGACAACATGATCATTGGTTGATGACCTAGTGAGGCCATCAGATGTTGACCATCGAATCATTGACCAGTGGGTCCATTGGTTGATGAAATAGAGGGACCATCGAGTATGGAACCCAATGAAGCAATTGGTTTTGGTAAATAGGTGGAAAACAATCCCCAAAAAACAAGTAAAACCATCGATTATGATAGGTAGGGAAAACCATCGAGTAGAACCACATGAAGGAGTACTAAAACCATCATTTTGTAAGAATAAGAAGGCCCAAAACAAAAGTTAAGTATAAGCTATTAGTTCTAGTACACAAGAGAGTCCAAAACTACAACTAAGTACCTATCTCTCAGATGGCACCAAAGCTAACCCATTGGATCATGAACAAGGTAGAAATCAATTCAAAACACTAAGGGAAAATCATCATTTGTCACCTCAACGAATATACTAGGTTCAAGGAACACAATAACCATCGACTTATACATGCAAGCATAGTCTAGAGAATACACATACAACGAAACAAATGTGCACATAGATAAGGGAAGTATCTAGGAAGATCATCTACTCAATAACTACCATCTACTCACAAACCCTAGGCAAAGATGTAATGTTTCTACTTAGTTCTACATTTTTAAGCAAGATCATGTACATGCAAGCTAGGAGTAAGAAATAAAGTTGGAGAAAGTTACATAACTTGCCTCTAGGATGAAGATGAAGATAAAAAAAAGGTAGCTCGAGGAAAGAAGTAGGAAACCCTACCTTGAGCACCCACTCGACCAAGATAGCTCCTTCTCCAAAGAGGAAACAAACCCTGGGTCAAGGAAGCAAGAAAGAGATGTTGTTCAAGCTCTAGCTCAAGATCAATCATGGATCCAACCAAAAAGAGGGAAGAGGAAGATAGGAACCAAGGAAAATGAAGGAAAGGAGGGAAATATTACTTACTTAGATCAAGAACAATCTAAGGAAGCTCCACTATATTAATGATAGGGTAGATTCAAACCCTAGGTACACATGCTAGTAAGACCGGCCAAGCTCTTCTACCTTAGCTCCTTCTTCTCCACCAATCAAGGGGGAAAAGCTCAAAATAGAGAGGAAGAAGAGAGAGAGAGATAGATAGAGATAGAGAGTGAGAGAGATAGATATCTATGTGAGTAAATTACTTGTTTGCATGGGAGGGGGAAGGTTTATAAAGCTATGCATGTGATAGAATAGAAGGTTAAGGTGTCTAGCCATGTTTTCCATGTGTCCAAGGTCAATGACATTACATCCATTCAAACCAAAAGATCCATTAGTTGTGGGATTCAGGATATCCATCGAGTCTTGACTCCCAGGGTATCCTTCAACCTCGAACAATAGGGTGGCCATCAAATCTTGAACAAGGGTGAAAACCCTAGCACCACCATCATTTTAGGACCCCACTTGGTGAACTGACGATACAAGGATATTCAAGAGAGAAAAACATCAACCCTCACACATATATGGACCACCATTAGATACCAACACACAAGCAAGGCCGTCATATCTCACCAAACCAAGAGAACCATCGAGTTTTATCACTCGAGGTAGTCCATCCATGAGAGGAAACCCTAAGCTCAACCCTAGGTAAATGCCACCACTGAACCAAGATGTAAAAAGGTTACCAAGGTACAACTAATTCAAGAATGATAAGAAAACATGTGAGGCACAACAATAATGTGAAAAATTGAATTAAAACCCTAGATATGGGTAAATTGCATTAAAACCCTAAAAAGTATAAAAATTGCATAACTTGATCAAACAGTGTCCAAACTGGACCAAACTTGAAACTTAAGCTTGTCACGTGATATAAAAGAACATATTAGGTTTTAATTAAAACTTTAAGAATATAATCATGATAATAAAGCATTTTAAACAATAAAGAAAGATCAAGGGTCTGACAACCATAAACCCCTAACCAGGATTTTGCCCCCGACATCCTATGCAAACAAAGATGGGTACTTTCTGCACATCTTATCCTCTAACTCCCAAGTGGATTCCTACACACCATGGAAATGACACAAAACCTTCACTAGGTATATATCTTGATTCTTCAACTCCTTCACTCTCCTATCTAGTATCACCATAGCACTTTCCACATAAGACACATCCTCCTCTAATTCAACCTCGACTAGTTGTATCATCTGCTCCGCATCTGGGTGACAATTCCTCAACATGGAGATATGAAAGACATTATGGAACCAGTTCAACTATGGCAGACTGTCTAGCTTATATGTCACCTTTCAACACATGCCACAATAGGGTGTGGTCCCATAAACCTCAGAGCCAACTTACAATTCTTACCAAATCTCAACACACCCTTCCAAGGGGAAACCTTAAGGTATATTTGATCTCCAACTTGGAACTCCAATGGTCTATAGCGGTTATCGACATGCTACTTCTTTCTATCCTAGGTTGCTTTCAAATAATGTTGTATCACCTTGATCTTCTCTATAGTCTGCTTCACCAAGTTAGTACTCAAAATTTGATACTCACCTATCCCATACCAACATAGAGGTGACCGACAACGTCTCCTGTGTAAAGCCCCATATGGTGCCATGTCTGTTCTTCTCTGATAGTTGTTGTTATAGGCAAACTCAATCAAACTCAGATGAACATTCCAACTATCGAGAAACTAGAGAACACCCGAACGGAAAAGACCCTTCAAGGTCTATATGGTCTTCTCTGAAAATAGGTGAAAAGTTGTACTAAACCTCAGTTGTGTCCCCAAAGTTATATGCATACGTTCCAAAAAATGACTTATAAATTGTGGACCTATGTTAGACACTATAGTTATTGGGATACCATGCAGATCAACTATCTCCTCCATGTATATCTATGCCAACTTCTTTGTTGTATACATCATCATGACTGGAAGGAAGTGAGATGACTTTGTCAACCTGTCAAGTACCACTCATAGGGAATCATGACCTTTGGCTATCTTAGGAAGACCAACCATAAAGCCCATGGTGATATGATCCCATTTCCATTATGATATCAACAAAGGTTGTAATGCACCTGTAGGCTTCTAATGCTCTGCCTTAACCTGCTGACTAATTGGACACTAAGCAATGAAATGTGCCACATCACACTTTAGACATGTCCACCACTATAAGTCCTTCAGATTATGGTACATACTTTTACTTCCAGGATGCATCACGTAGATTGAGGAATGAGCCTCCTAAAGCACCATATTCTTCATAACATCAACATCTAGAACCACTATCCTATTATGAAAACAAACTATCCCATCATCCAACTCATGAAATCCATCATACTTCCTACTACCAAACTCTAACCTTCAATTCTATGTGACGACATCACTCTTCTGAGAATCTTTGATATATTGTATCAAGGTAGGCTTAACCTACAACTATGTTAATAATCCTACCAATAGAGATACTTCCAACTATACATTCATCTAACAAAGTGATATTAACATATCTCTCTTATGATACATCATAGAGTGTTATTGTGCCTTGTCTAAAGATGATGGTGAAGACGACTTCCTACTCAACGCATCATCTACCACACTCATCTTCCCTAGATGGTAGTCTATCATGGAGTTATAATATTTGATTATCTACATCCATCTTCTCTACCTCATGTTCAACTCCTACTTCAAGAAGATATACCGAAGGTTCTAATGGTTGGTGAAGATCTGACACTTCTCTCCATATAGGTAATTCCTCCAAATATTCAAGTCATGAACCAGAGTTGCTAGCTCCAGATCAAGTTTTTAGTAGTTCTACTCATGTTTCTTAAGCTGTCATGAACCAAAAGAAATCACATTCTTGTCATGCATCAGCACACATCCCAAGTCATTCCGTGAAGCATCACAAAAGAAGATGTAGCCTTTCCCTATCTCAAGAAGCACTAAGACTAGAGCATTGTTTAACTTCTCTTTCAATGACTGAAAATAACGATGAAACTTGTCATACCAGACAAAAGCAATACCTTTCCTAGTAAACTTGATTAGGGGTAGCACAACACCACTAAAATTCTTAATGAATCTCCTATAGTGACCTGCCAAGCCTTGTAAGCTTCAGACCTCAGTCAGTGTCTTGGGTTGTTCCCACTCCAACAATGAGTGTACCTTCTTTGGGTCTACACAAACACCCTTAATAGATATAACATGACCAAGAAAGACACCTCAGTCATCCAAAACTCACTTGTTGAACTTGGAAAACATCCAATGCTACCTCAACAATGTCAACGCGTGGCGATGGTGCTTCTCATGTTGTTCACGAATTTCAAAGTGTATCAAGATTCCATCTTTGAACACAACCAAAAATGATCTAGATATGGCCTGAACACCATGATAATCAAATCCATAAAATTTTTTGGTGCATTGGTTAAGCCAAATGGCATAATGATAAATTGATAACGATCGTACCATGTCCTAAATTTTGTCTTAAGTATGTCATTCGCCTTGATCCTTAACTAGTGATATCTTTACCTTAGAACTATCTTAGAAAACATGGTAGCATCTCTCAGTCAAACAGATCATCTATCCTCAATAACATGTACATGTTCTTCAATGTAACCTTGTTCAATTGTTGGCAGCCTATGCAAAGCCTCATAGAACCATCCATCTTCTTCACAAACAACATGGGAACACCCTAAGTGGAAGTTATTGGTCTAATACAACCCTTCTGTAACAGCTCCTAAAACTATTTCTTCAACTCTTGCATCTTTTTTGGTGCCATCCTGTAAGGTACTTTTGTTATGGGTTGTGTTCTAGGAACAAGATTGATTTCAAAATCAATATCTCTAGGAGGGGGAACACTAGCAAACTCCTTTGGAAAGTCATCCTCTAACTCTCACACTACAAGTACCTCCTGGATACTAGGATCTCTCACATTGGTATCCACAACATGTGCCAAAAAAGCCCTACATCCTTGTCTCATCAACCTCTCTGCTATCACATTCCACACGAAACACATAGGAAGAATCTTCTTGTCTCCTTGGAAAACCCAAGATACATTTCCATCATGAAACATCACCACCTTAGAACTACAATACAAAACAACCTTGCAATTCTCCAAGGTATCCATCACTAGAATCACATCAAATATGTGCATGTAAAGTGGCATAAGATCCACTTGAATGTTGCATCCTGAAAAAGAAAGAAAGCAAGATGGACACACCTCCCGCAACTCGGGGGAACCAAGTAAAGAGATTTATAACCGAAAACTATCATATCTACTATAAACATGCAACTAACAACTACTTATCACCTCTTTGGTGATAAAAGATAGTATCACACCCATATCAACTAAAATAGAAATGAAAGAAAAAGCAAATAAGTAAGATTGAAATAGTTCCATCTGACTTGTCATGACCCATGGATTGACCACTCCATCTAGCTGACTCATAGCATTGAATGTAGTCATCGCCTATTATCGTCCTCGTCTACTGCCTGATGGCTGTGAAGATCCTACCTGTGACACCTGACCACATCCTCTACCACCACTACTACTAAACTATTGTTGTTGTAAACCTCGCTAACTCTGCCTGGACTTCTATGTCACTTGTTCATTCCTCATCAAACACGGCCACTTCTCATGCCCAACTTGTCCAAACTTGTAATAAGTCCTCAAAGTGTATTGTGGCCTAGATGGCCCTATCACCGATACTGATGTTGCATTGTGTGCTCTTGTTGGTAGAAAAATGCAACCTCTACCCTTCATTAGGGACCACTGTGATGGTACTCGTGATCTCGGCTCAAAAAAAGTCAACCTCTATTGTGAATGTGGTGATGAGAACATTTGCTTCTTGAAACTAATAGAGGATTGTCCTTAAAATTGAGTTGGCCTCTTCTTAGCATTGGCTCTACGCTTCTCAATAGAAGACCTCTCAATTCTCCTTACTGACTCCACAAAGGTAGAAAACCTCTCTCTATTCTCTAAAGTTGATGTTGTCATAGACAACTCTGTGCTCAGATCCTTCTCAAACATGTGGATCCTCTCCTTTTCTATCATTGACATATGATGACAGAACTTCCAAAAGCTCCATAAACTTAGCCTCCTACTTATTCACAGACATTGAGCCCTGAGGAAGCTTCTCAAACTGAGTCGTATTCTCATCTAGATACATCTTTGGGATGTAACGACTCGCGAACTCTCTCCAAAACACTTCCCATCCAATCACAACTCTCGGTCTCTTCTCCTCCTCGATGGCCCACCACTGGCCAGCACTGCCCTTCAATAGGTAAACAACATGCTCCACCTTTTCCTTTTTTTAAGATATTAAGGATCTTAAATGCTTTATCAATCTCTATAAACCACATGTTGGCATCTATTGGGTCTGATGTATCTGTGTACTCGATAGCTCCAACACGTGTCACCTCTCAAATGTCTTCCCAGAACCCTGAGATTTCACATTAGGGATGACAACCCTAGCTTGATGTACATCTACTCTATCCACTAAGCATATAATCTTTGCCATGAATTGTCCAAACATGGACTAAAAAGCTGGATTGGCCATGGTTGTAGGGTCAAACTGAGGCACTACATGCTATTCCAGCCCCATCACAGGCACCCTTCCATCATGTGTCGACTTCCTTCTGCCACCTCCTAGTGTGATGTGTTTACTCTCTACAGGTTCTTTGTGTTCTCTAGGAATATCTACATAAGCATAAGATATGATCAAATATGTTGAATTATGTAAGAACAAACACAAACCTAAGTCCTATGTCCCTGTACACTCGGCAAACTGAAAGCTTTGATGCCAACCAAATTGTGTCATACTGCCATAGTAAATGACATTACTCAAAAAAAATATGCGATCAACTACTAATTAACCACATATCCATAAAAGATGGCAAATTAAAATAGAGTAAACATCACCAACATATACATAAACATTTACATAAAGGCCCACAAACCTACATAAGAGAATAAACCATATCAGCTATTTACATGCATGTCCTGTGGCCTCAGTCACAACCTATATACAAAAGCATATTGTTCCATATATATACATGCCATATATAAGCATCAACATATTGACAAAAACTTGAGTTGATACATATCATCTAGAAAACATCCCTTCCCAAACCTGACTCTAGGACACGGCTAACTACAAGCCAACTATTTGTTCCTACTACTCTCCAAGCTGCTTTTTTCTACCTCCACAAAGCAGATCACATTACTGATGATCACCTATAAAAATGTGGTGACCCACACTGTGAGATCCATGTCCCAGTGAGAGATATAACTCTCAACATTGGTTATTGGTTACAATAGGTTATATTATTAAACAAACTAAACCAATTAAGCAAATTTATGCATGTATTATATACTAAACAACTAAAATAGGTTAAGCATGATCATTACAATATACAGAGGAATAGACAAATATATCATATTTTAATAGTTAATTTCTCTTACCATATTATACATCAAATAAACATAATAAGAAACAAGGAAAGGGTTATCATCCAATGTGAATTGTGTTTAATCCTAAGTAGATAATCTATGCAGATGGATTACATATTATATTAAGCAATAGGGAGTTTGAGGTATACCACTCAGACTCCAACTGACCACTACAAAGTTCTATTCAGTTCTGTACAAGATCTAGGAGAGCTAGAATCCTAAGATCTCCCACCTTGGTTAGTATGAGACAATTGTAGTGACATACTAGTCAAACTCCCCACAACAACATGTAGTCAATATGCCACACCTAGTCTGCCCTTGGTATATAGGTCATGGTACCAGAAGCCAGGGTATACAAAACCTTATCATCTGAGGTACAACCACAGTTGTCCTCAATCACATCATATATACAATTATATGAGACATGGCCTCAACCTCTCCCAATACATGGCACGACCAAAGCCATCCTCCTTAACCTTGGAACTAGGATATGCCAAGGATGAATATTCCCTACAGCTACACATACTCAATAGTATGCAACTTCGAGTTTCCCTTAGGAATACTTGTTTACCCATCAACCAAGTCTTGAGACTAGAATGGCTCTATGGAATAGGGTACTACATGATTAGGGTTTCACTTGATTAGTTAATGACAATTAGGTGAGTTATGGATACATCAATCAAGTTACATAAAAACCCTAAAAGAGTTCTATAAAAACCTGGGTATGTTAAAACACTAGAAGATATAAAAAGTATGAGATACAATTCTTATCACATTATCATCGATACTAATCCTTGTTACATCATGAACGTGATGACTCCTCCATTAGGGCTCAACCATTCCCAAAGGTCATTAAGACCTTCACATCATACTCTACAAGAACATCATTATCTTTCCATACCCTATAAAAAGGCTCAACAAACCATCACCATTCATGTGATACACAGATTTAGAATAACATTGTACTGAGAGCTAGGATGTTCATATGACTACATGTTAGGGTTACACAACATTGAGAGTGCATTCCTTCATCACACTAATCATAAAAGAAATCCAAGTATGATTAACCATCATTACTTATTTGTATTAGGGTTAGGTTTAACATGATAGGTTGAATTGAAGTTAAAAAATAGCACTCAAAAGATAACCTACCACTTAACTTCCCATCAGATCATTGATGCATAAGGTCAAACACAACCATAAGACTAGGAGCATCAAACCCCAGGATCGAATCTTGATCTTCACCCAAGACCATTGTGTAGGGAAATATGGGAATAGAGTAGGCAAAAGAAACAAAAATTTATCTATCCATATTCCCCATAAAATCAAGATTGTGTTAACAACTATATAATTAGAAAGATGGTTTAATGAGTTCATACTTGGCCCTAGAGCAAGTCCAGTGACTGTAACTCATTGTAGTAGTGCAACACTCCTATTTGCACTGGAACTCATCAATAGAAGCGCTAGATCTCTACCACAGACAGTAGACTTGGATGGTGTCTGTAGCAGCTCCTCCACAGATTGTAGGTTGACGTTGCCCTCCTAGCAATGGGTAATGGACACCTTGCCTCCATGGAAGTCCAGACAGACCACCTAGAATCCTATCATTCTACTAGAACTAACAGGAAATAGTTGTCCCTCCCGTTGGTGTACTAGTCACCAACTTGCTCTCCTAGAGTTGTTCTCCCTTGATATCCCTCCCTTTATCGGGTAGGACTTGTTCGAGCTCTCTATTGGTCACCACAACAAGATTTGACAACAATTTTCAGAGGCAATTGAGTTATGCTTAAGAATCCCCATCACCCCTCTATTTATAGGAGGGGTTGGGGTCTGGGATATCAGTCTATGTGGGAGTGGAAGGGACTTGAAGATCATGAATTTTCATAACTTGCGAGCAACGAACCAATCGGTTTGCAACTGAGTTGGTCGGTTCACATGTGAATTTATCATTTCGCTCAACAAATTGGTCGTTTTGCCATGAAGTCAGTACAAATCCTTGATGCAATCAAATTTCTTCATGAATCCGAGCATCTCATCCAACCAAATGATCAGTTCCCTACCAGTTATTTAGCTCCCCAGTTCAAGAAGAACTTAGCATATTCAATTTATAATCAATCGGACACTCCAACCGATTGGTTCAACAGATGGACCGGTCGGTTGGGAGTTCAGACAATTGATTTGTTACTTTATTTGAATATTTAAACATTGTAGTGATCAATTCAAATATTATTCATGATCAAACTCCTCTTCTAGGTGAATTCCTAAGTGTGTGACCCTATAGGTCCCATATCACATTGGTAGTGAATGTCCATAACTATTTTATGACATCATAAGCAAAGAGCAGTGCCTAGTCACACATCAGTGCTACTCGAGTGAATAGAAAGTCGGAGAACAATTTCAACCTAAAATCTATGTAAGGCATTATAGTGATTATCTAATTCCCTTGACTCTGATATCTGGAATGAACTCAAGGCATGGAATCGTCATCCTCTTCAATGTTCAATCCATATTCCTTGAACCTAGAGTAGACTATCTGAAATATATGTGACCTCAATATGATGTATTAATTCACATGTGCATGCACATGCCTTTCTTTATCTCTCTTATCAAATGTCCTGGATGTCAAACTCTAGTAGGAGGGACAAATCCCATCTACATTACTCACAAGCATCCCCATGTGTCACTACACATCTGATCATCACCTTTATGGCAACCCTTATTTAAGATCATGGTGGATGATGTCAACATTTACTGAATGACTTGTGATGAATGTAGTGACTTTAGGCCTAAGAACCACAATCACTACCCCCACTATTAGATATGATAATGAATACCAATTATGGTTTCCATGTGTCACTCTCAAGGTGGGTATGTCTGATAAACTGTTCTCTAACAAGTATCTATGTGCTTGATTTGATATCACATATCATGACTGATGAGATTATGTCATCAACCAACACACACTCCAGTATTATGTGTTATTGTTGTCTATCTACCTTCCACAGTAACAATCAACTAGGGACATAATAACAATGTATATACTCTTAACATATGTATGATCTCATTTTTCAAGTCAAGTAATTGAAGACATACGTCATTGAGTAATATCATTCTTTAGATATTCATTATGTTTCCGCATTCTCTCACAATTGAGTGAAACAAAATGAATTGGCAGCTTTCCTTTATTATTATTAATCGAATCCTTTAAGTTATATTCCACCACAATTATCATATGATTGGATCCATGGGCATACATACCAATAGACTCCCACTTTCACTTAGAGCCAATCACCCACGAATCTCATTCTTAGTGATCTAAACATGTCTATGATGTTTTTGATGCAGAAGTGCTAATCCATCGGGTTAGAAATTTTTTGTTTAGTCTATATATTGCGTGTTTCACTTCTCTTTCTCGTACAATTTCTCATATGAGATGGAATTGTTGTAATATTCTTTTTTCATATTTCTTGCCTAAACAATAGCTTCATTATTGTCGCGGTATCTCTACTATGTCATCAGTGGTTGGATCATCTTTCAATTCATCTATATGAACTTTTAAATCCATCTAGTATCCACTCTTATGTTCAAAACACTAAGATACTTAGCTTCAATTGTAGACTTGAATTAATGGCTATTAGTTTAGAACCCTTCCACTCACAACTCCTTTCTTAATATTAAACATATTTCATATTGAGATCACTTTTGGTCATTCTGGAAGCTTGCATCAGTACACTCAACTCTTCTTATTGCTAGAATCTAGCAACTAATCCTATAGTGCTTCTCAAGTACTAATGGATATCTTTAATGACATTCCAATGAGATTCATTTGAATCTTATTATTATCATCTTGTCAGGACCAACACATATAAGATTATAGGATGATTATATCATATAGCATGCATGATAGATCCAATTGCTGGTGCAAAATGGAATCTTTCTAATATTCTTCACAAGATAAGAATATAGGGTTCTTGAGAGACTAATCATATGGATATATTCTCTCTCATTAAATCCTTTCATGCTGAACACTTTCAACACTATGCCAATGTTTGTATTCTTCTTTCAGTCATCAAAATTTCAACAACTATCTCCATTCATATTTATTCCTATCAACCATAATGTTTCTCCTCATCCTTCATTGCAGAAGGTGTGTTCCATTCCAGGTCTCAATGTTTATAGTATTGAGATGTCACTCCCCATCAATATGTGAAATAATTGTATATGCGCCCATTAAATCTTTTGTAATCACATATTTCATCTTTTATCTTGGCTCAATACAAACTCTTCGACTATCTTGTCCAGTCAAAAAATCTCATATCTGAGATGCTTGTTTTAATCTCTATATTGAATGTAGTATCTTATAGACTTTATTTGCATTAATGATGGTATAAAACCTATAGGTTGTGTCACATACACATCGTCTCTTATATTCATTTTTAAGGAATATGGTTTTAATATTCATTATGCCAAATCTCACAGTATATTCAACATAAAATAGCAAGTAGGAAAATTAGTGAAAAGGGATTTCATCATGTTCAACTTTTTGAACTTGTTTGAAAAGCTTTACAACCAATATGTTCTTCTAGGTTCTATGTGTTGGTGCTCCAATGAAAACCCAACTGCAACTTATGGACTTTACCCCTTTAGTTGGTACTACCAAGGTCATACCATTGTACATGGACTCCCTAATGGCAATTAGGCCATCTCTTAGATTTTATTCCTCAACAGTTTCTAGTTTGTTTTGTTGGATAATCATCTTATGAACAACTGATAACTTATCTGAGTTATAGGGTTCAAAATCCTTCAATCTCAGATGTTTTCTTACTAGAAGTATGATTTCTATGTTCCATAAGGAATTTGAGATTCCACAACAACTTGTGATTCTCTTTATTCCAATTGTACATTCGTGTTGACCTCAAACTTTTTCAATTCTATTTTACTCCCACAAATTCGTTTAGAAATCAGTTACCCTAATAACAAACACCTTTGTTATCAAATTAGGATTATAGGTAGCATTCAACACATTTTTATTTATGGATAAACCTATTAAAATAAACCACTTTCTTTATAAGGGTTTCAATCCTCAAGACATATCGGGACATTCCCTTATCATACCAAATATGATGTCTTTTAAACCATTTTAGATGGTACATGGTTTTAGTGCAAAGCATGTTTCTAAAGGAAGTTAGAAGATTAGATGAAATGATAATCATGACGTGATTCCTTCTTACTGATGCATCATCATGTTTCAGGTGGATTTGACTGGGATACACTATCACTATCTTTCCAAAAGGATCTCAAACTCTTGATTGTAAAGTATTTCAACATTTGATTGTACCAAAGTTTCTTAATAATTTTATCAAAGTTTCTTAATACGTTTATCAAAGTTATACTTCATTGCAATCTCCTTGAACACTTCAAGATTTTCATGTTTGTATTTCATCAAATACAAACCTTATATTAATTGACATCATTAGTGATATAATGAAGTACTTGTAACTTTCTCTAGCATATTTTCTACAGGTCAATATACATCTATGTATAAGTCCTATTATAATGTATATCCTCCCACTACATTTAGTGAAGGGTGCTTTGTCATACTATGCATATGTAATACTTACATGTCTCTTATTGGTTCAATAACCAAAAGAGTCTAGATAAACATCAATTTGGATTCTAGATGTGCATTTCTTATATATGTGCCCTAGATGAAAATGCTAAAGATTGTTTGAGTTATCAATTATAATCCTTTAGGTATTTAAACATTCATCTTTATATTCTTTCATATAAAATCACTAGATGTTGGGCATTTCCATACAAGATCACATCTTTGAAATAGAAGCATTAACAACTCTTTATTGATTTATCGTCCTAGTCATACAAGATGCATAAAGTAATATGTTTCTATTTTGGCATAATGAAATAGAAGTTCAACTAACTCTATTATATGTCCATTGGGATAAGATAAATTCCAAATGTAAGACTAAATCTACAACAACTCTTGCCCCACAGAGTCCACTCTTCCCCTTTCCTAAAGGTTTTACTTCTAGTCAAATCCTTCACATCAACATATGTCAGATCTACATACGGTATCACAGACCAATGAAGAAGTAATTTAGAATTATCTTATAGTGGTATATACATGAAGTGGAGATCTCGATCTCCTCCTTCTTATTCTTTAGTTCCTCTGACCAAAGGGCGAAATTCTTCTTCCAGTGCCCAACTTGGTGAGAGTGGTGACATTTTCCTCCTTTCTTTATTCCTCCCTTTGCCTTGAGATTTGAAGATAGATATTTTTAGAACTCTTCTTAGATCTTCATTTGCCTTTATACCATCTCTTTGACTTTCTGATCATCAACACAAACTTGGACTTGGTGTTCTTCATTTGTGCCACATCTGTTTTCATAATGCCTAATAACTCTGTCAATGGCTTTCAAAATCATTCATGTTGTAATTCATGACAAACTGACTATATGACTCTGGAAGAGACTGTAGACTCACATCAATGCTCAACTCTTGACCCAAGAGGAATCCCATTCTAGAAATTCTCTTCACATATCCAATAAGCTTGAGAACATGAGAAACTACTGGATCTCGTTTTTCCATATTACATTTGAACAAAGCTTTAGAGACATCAAATCTCTTATGTCTTGCCTGATCTTACAACATGTTCTTAAGATGTGTGACCATCTCAATAAAATCCATGTTATCATACTACCTTTGCAATTCATAGTTCATGGAGCATATAATCAAACACTTGACATCAATGAGATCTTCAGTATGCTTCTTGTAAGCATCCCTGTCAGCCTTGGGTGCATTGGGAAGGGGTTCATCTAGCTATGGCGTTTCCAGGACATAAAGTTTGCACTCCTATGTGAGAACAACTCTCAACGTCCTAAACTAATCATGGAAGTTATTCCCATTTAACTTTTCATTCGTAAGGACTAATCATAGAGAGAATTTGTTGTTATGTGTTGCCATTTGATTCTACAAAAGATATTTGCAATTTTGTCAAAAACTCATATTTGACTGATTTGATTTCATTAAAATGGATGATGTTAATAAGGTTTCTAATTATCTATCACTCTCATTATTTTGATCAAATTGATAGCCCTCACATATCAATTCAGAATATAATAGTGTATAATCTTCTACTAATCTAAGATACAAAATATTTCAATTACTACCCAACCCATGCCAGCGTTCATAATCAATCATTAAGTTAGACAATGTTTGCCAATTGTATCTTATGTAATTCTTGGATAGATGATATGTGCAACTCTTTTCCATTGTCATGTATATGCCTCTGGTGCCTAATATCATTAAGGTCACTCATTTAATCATAGCCCAAATGCTGACATGATAATAATGAACCTTGCTTCGCATGCCCATACTATTACCATCACACTTTTATGAGATAGAAAAAGCACCACCCTTGGGTGCCCACGCTTAGTCGATCAAACTTTTCATGTGTGTCATTAATGAAACGAATGTAAGACTTAATATTTTATTTGAGGGAGTTTGAATATATATAAAAACATATACTTTATCCAATCACCACATACCATTACATATCGTATAATGCTATATCCCAAAACACAAGCATGCAGTATAAAACAAAAAGCAAGGACTATGGCAAGTTTAATGTAATTCCTTGGATCCACAAGGAATTAGTAGAACCTAGGTCTACATCTCTTGTAAAAATCTATTGGTGTGTAGATCTGTGCTTGCCAATCTGGGTTGATCAGTTCAACCCTTGAACTGATCGACTCACGTCTTGGTCGGTCGGTAGGTCACATGAAACAATCAGTAGGCCTCCTATCCAAAAAATATTTTGAAACCTCCAGACAGTTGGCTGGGTGCACCAGTCTGTCACTTCACCCCTCCAGCGGTCCTCCCTCCCCAGTCCTCTGGCTGGTTGACTCATCACGTGAAATGGTCGCCTCGCCTGACACTGATTGTCAGCTTCTTCTTTAAAAGAAAAGAAATTATCCTATTGCTATTAAACTTATTATATGCTAATGAGATACCTTGAGTTGCATTTGAGGGGAGAAAAGGCAGGAAAGAATGATACCTTTACATTGGGAAGAAGAAGGTAGAGGCTCATTATGCAAATCAACACACAACCATCTTGAACAAATAATCAGGGTTATTGCTAAACATCTACCATCAAAGCTCACTTTTAGGGTGACACATATAAATTGCACATATATCAGACCATATGCATATTAGTTCGGGATCATATGTGGTCTTTGATTGGATTTTCACATTAAGAAGTTTAGGTATTCACATAATATGCAATGAATAAACAATGAAAAACAAAAATTTGATCATATTGATTATCCCAAAACATAGTAAATTGACATGGTTTTGATACCATTGAAGGGAAATATGGGCACATAATAGGCAGCGGAAACAAAAATTTATCAATCCATATTTCCTAAAATAGAAAGATCGCATCAACAACTATGTAATGAGAAGGATGGTTTAACAAGTTCTTACCTGGTCCTGGAGCAAGTCCAACGACTATAACTTGTTGGAGTAATGAAGCACTCCTAGTTGCATTGGGACTCATCTATAGCAGTCACTAGTCTCCACCACAAATAGAAGACTCGGATGGCATCTGTAGAAACTCCTCCCTCGACTGTAGGTTGACTTTGCCCTCCTAGTGATGGGAAAAGGCCACATCACCCCTAGGAAAGTCCACACAAACCACGTAGAACTCTTATCATTATACTAGAACTGAGAAGAAGGAGTTTTCCCTCCCGATGGTGTACTAATCACCAACTCACTCTCCCACAATTGTTCTCCCTTTCTATCCCTCCCTCTATCGAGTAGCACTTGCTCAGGCTCTCTATTGGTTACCACAACCAAAGAGGACAACAATTTTCAAAGGCAATTGAGTTGTGTCTAAGAAGCACCAGTACCCCTCCATTTATACTAGAGGTTAGGGTATGGGTTCCCAGTCTGTGTAGGAGTGCAAAGGATCTGAAGATCATGAATTTTTGCAACATGCAAGTGATGAACCGGACATTTTTCCATTTTTCCCAATCACATATGGATTGGCAATTCGAATATAATTAATGCACAACAAGATGTTAGCATTAATCCTTGATGCAATCGAGTTTCTCCGTGAATTTAGCCATCTCACCCAACCAAATGATCAGTTGGTGAGCTTAGCTGATCAGTTCAATATGTGAACTGATCAGTTTGCTCCCCAGTTCAGGAAGAACTCAACAAATTCAATTTCTCAACAACCTGACACTCCAACTAGTTGGTTAGGAGTCCAGTCACTTGATTTGTTGCATAAATTGAATACCTAAACACTTTAGTAATCAATTGAATTATCATTCATGATTAAACTCTTCTTCTAAGTGAATTCCTATGTGTGTGAACCTATAGGTCCAATATCATGTTGGAAGTGAATGTCCATAACTAGTTTATAACGTTCACAAGTAAAGATCAATGCCTAGTCACACATCAGTGCTACCCAAGTGAATGTAAAGTTGGAGAACAACTTCAACCTACAATCTGTGTAGGGTGTTATAGTGATTGTCTAATTCCTTTGCCATTGATATTCGACATGAACTCGAGGCATCGAATCGTCATCCTCTTCAACATTCAATCCATGTTCCTTGATACTAGAGTAAATTATCTAAGATATATGTGACCTCAATATCATATATTGATTTACATGTGCATGTGCATGCCTTTCTCAGTCTCTCTTATCAAGTGGCATGGATAGCAAACTCCAGTAGGAGGGACAAATCCCATCTACATTACTCATAATCATCCCCATGTGTCACATCACATGTGATCATCACCTTTATGGAAACCCTTATTTAGGATCACGATGGATGATGTCAACATGTAGTAAATGACATGTGATGAGTGTAGTGCCTTCAGGTCTCAGAACCAAAATTAGCCTCCTCACTATGAGAGATGATTGTGACCACCATTACTATTTGCATGTGTTACTCTCAAGGTAGGTCTGTCTCAAATAATGTTCTTTAACAAGTATATGTGTTCTTGGTTTCATATCACATACCATGACTGATGTGATTTTGTCATTAACCAGCACACTCTCCAGTCATATGTGTTACTATGATCTATCTACCTTCCACAGTAAGAATCTACTAGTGACATAATAAGAATCTACATACTCTTAATATTTGAAAAGAACTCATTGTTCTAGTCACGTACTTGAAGACATACATCATTGAGTAATATCATTCTTTAGACATTAATTGTTACAACCCCGCCTCCCAGTAACCCCCAATTAAGGGAGACCAAGAGGTCAGATCCATTAACCCCATTTCCGGATCAAAGGTTCTACAAATAATCTATAATAATTATCAAATTCTACTAAACTAAACTGAAAGGCTGTAATAAAATGTAACTTTTCATACCTTTTTCAAAAACTTTGATATCTACCTCTATCCACATGGAGTCGATTCTAACTAATCCTCCTTAGAACTTTAATTCATTTTTAATTCCACATATGCCACTTTACTATTTGTTCTTTTCACTTGTACCTAAAATGCCGACAAACAAAACGTCGGTCAACATAAAGCTGGTATGTGGGGGGAAACAATAAGCGTGCAACTATGATAACAATGTACTCAGCCAATTATCATTTAACATCCAAGATTACATTTTAAGCAATACTCCTCAATCCTTACCTATCCCCTATCTCTGTGTTGTCCCTACAGTGGACTTGGATACTACCTCTCTCTATGGTAGTTCCTTACCCCCATGTCCCTACCTCATAGGTAGCCAATACTTAGGGTTATAGAGTCACATGGCTCTACCCAAAGGTATCCCAATCCCTTACTCAAAGTGACTTGATGGACCTACCCCATTGGTAGCCATGTACTAAGTCATCCAATGACCTAATGGACCTACCCCATAGGTAGCCATGTACTAGGTCAAACTGTTAAGCCACAAAGGGAACTAGGATCTGAGCTAGTAGGCACATATCTTAGGTGATAGTCATATCCACATTATAGTTTGCATGAATTAAATTCATCCAACAGTTTAATACAAGACATCGAGGAAAACTTCGGAAAACCTAGAAAAACTAGTTCAAGATATTCACAAGCGTAACCACATACCTGGCAGGCAGATTTGAGACAGAATCAACCAAGAAGGGAAATCCAATCAAGCAAGTACAAGAATCCTGAAATCACATCCAATTCCTTTTTATCAAAATCTATTCAAACCATATTTCTACTTAAGGTTTCTATTCCTTTTTAGGATTTCTACCTCTTTTAGGGTTTACTTTGCAATTAGGGTTTTTACTTCATTTTACTCTTTTAAACCTTAATTTCTCATATATCCTTCATGAAAGATATTAAGGTTACCTTTTAACAACATATAACCTTAATTTCAGAAACAACACAATTAACCATCAATTAAGTCCATTAAGCCTCTTTTACATTAAAGCTACCATTTTTATCCTTTTAATCCATGACAAGATCATTATGCTCATTTATCATCAATTCAAAGTTCATTATGGTCTAATTCACATATGAACTTGATTTTCCATTAATTTTACCTTTTATTCAGTAGAAAACCCTAATTACTACATTAAGGGTATTTATCCACAATAAGGAACTTTTATACTCGAAATAGCTTAGAATCATCATATCTTAGCTTTATTCATGAAATTGATCAATTAAAACCATTAATAGTCTCATTCACTAATATTAGGGTTTCAAGGCTCATTAAAGCATATTTATGCACATGAAACTCTAAATTAAACCAATTACATGAAAAGTTCATACTTTCTATTCCTAATGTTCCTTTTTATTATTAACAGGCTAATATCAACTTTAATCATCCATTAAACCCTAATATATATTAATAATCTCAAAATAGGGTTTAATTCATTATAGTTGATAACTTACACTACTTTTCGAATTGCAAGAGGAATTAGCTTCTAACAGTATTTTCATATTTTATATTTACCAAACCGAGCTACGATTATTTAGTTATGAATTTTGCAAAATTCACTTACTTTGGGCCAATGGGAAGCTTCCACGTAGGCTTTTCCATGCAACGAACTCGGTTGGTTGAAGAACATTTTGAAATTACAAAGATACTCTCGATTAAGAAATTGGTTTCTTTAGTACATGGAGGGCAGAAGCATAAAATGGACAATCGAGCTTCTTCAACCTTAAGATACCTTAGCAGAGTCACGATCTATAGTAGGTTGCGGGCATTCTTTCTCTCTCCTCCAGGGCCTAATGGCTGTCGCCGACCCCTGCCCTAGCTTCACCACCCTCTGTCGCCCTTGAGGCGCCTCCCAGCTCGCGGCCTAGATGAATAGATGGAGTACACAAAGCCTGCAACCTGTAGATGTCTTGCATCCATCTAGCAGATGTGGTGCACGTTCTAGAGCACAGAAAGATGGTCTCTTCTTCTGGTGTTGTCGTGGGAGTGCCCTGCTTCCATCAAGACCTCGACACTGCTCCTTGGTGTCCTCGGGATAGATATGTACCCTCGACTAGGGTTTGCACGGAAAGAAGATGAAGAAAGAAAGAGAGGGGTGTGTGGGATCCTTTTCAAACTCGACCCTGGGCTCTACCTCTTATATAGGGGCGGGTATCCACACCCCAAGATGTTCATACAAAGGGAAACAAGTCCCTTTTCTAATAGGAAACCACATTCCTTCATTGTGAAGAAATCTTCTCTCTCTTCTTTATTCTTTTTGATATCTTTATTATTTGGATATTTAGGAATTCGAAAAGCCATTCCATTATTCTCTTTATTCTTGGGTTTTAATTCATTGGCCATGAAATAATATATCTCCTTAAGTAGAAAATACTTCCTTTTTAACAATACCACATAATTCATTAATTATGTATTCACATTATCTTCTTATTTTCTAGTATTGGTATTTTCTCTTTCTTTTTCTTCATTGGGACTCCTTGGATCCCAAGAAACTCTATTATTTCGAAATCCTTTTTATTGGATACTCATTATCCTTCTAGATGCATTTATATCCATTATTTCTCATTATCTTGTTTATTTCTTATTAAAATATCTCTTTTTGAGGATTTCTCTTTTATTTTCCTCATTGGTATTCCTTTTAACATTAGGAATACTTGGGATACGAAATTCCACCAAGGATAACTCAATTATACCTCTTTCCATTTATTTCCCACATATTTCATTGTTTTCAGTTTCTTTCATAATAAAGAAATACTTAATTGATCGTTTCTTTTCTTATTGCATTTTCTTTGCAACTTTGGACTCCTTGGGACCCAAGGAACCCAAGAGGCACGAAATCCACCTTTAGATTATATTCTTTTGCCTTCTAGAGGTTTCCACATCTTTCTTTTATCCAAAAATTTAATTATTCATTTACTAATTGAATTTCCTTGTTATTGGGCCCAATAGCCAATAAAGCCCACAACACAATCATCAAGGCTATTGTAAACGAAATCCATTTATTCAAAACAAATTATATCATTATTTGTTCCAATATATTTAATATGATAAATTATATTTCACTCCAAATGAACCCAAAAATTAGAGTGGTAACATCCTTCCCCTCTTATAGGAATTTTTCCCTCAAAATTCCTTCAAGCAAACAAACAATTCAAGATAAGACTTTTACATGTCCATCATTGGCCCCTATTTGGCTTTTCCCTATCTATGGCGCTTCCAAAGAACCTTTATCATCACATATTCCTTTCTCTGAGTTCTTTCACCTTGGCATCTATAAACCTCATAGGTGACTTAGGTCATTACATCCTCCCTTCGGGCTCACTAGGTTCATTGCTACGCACATGGTCCAGGTACCTCACATAATGCTCTAAATTGGACACATGAAACTAATCACACACCACATTATCTTGAGGGGTAAGGGCAAACTTAACCTTCTCCACCAAACCATGTCAAAAGAACCCATGCCTCAGGGACTCATCTCTCTTAGCTATAACTTAGAGGGGTCGGATTTTCATCTCGCATATTCTCCCACAGTGAACTGCATGTTAGTCTACATTGCATCAGCTTACAACTCATGTCGTCTTCGGGCTCCTTTCAGCCATTGCATGATCAAAGTGACTTCATTTGCACACACTGTGGTCCTTTCTTGACCTAAGCGAGGTCCCTTCACCAACATCATCTTAATGAAGTGGTGACCGACGCAACCTCCCTTGTAGAGCTTCTTTACATCCCCATACTGGCTATGGTGGTTATCATCACATCTACTGAAGACAAGAACTGTCTCCATGTATCACCCTGAATGAGCACACATACTCTCATCAGGCCCTCTAGTCTGGATCATACTAACCATTAGTTAGTGGTGATAAGTGATACAAACATCGAGTTCTTCATGTATCCTCTTCCACCTTATGGAAGTGAACCTTTAGGTCATACTCAAGAACTTCTTATCATGGTGTAGTTGAACCATTCCTCATATTTATTCAACCAGATCTGTCCCTTAACAGTACTCTTTCTTTCACATGTCATCTAGGTAACGAGATCTATCCTAACCCATATTGCATCTTGACCTTCCTTGGTCTAAGGGAGACTTACCACATCCTTAGTGATGAACTCCCTTCCCTCTAGGGACTCTTTATCCTTTATATCAATGCACTGGGTTATTGGCATTCGTCCTTCACCTCTGGCTTGCATGACCACATGCCACATGCACTTCATCTTAAGCATCCAAAGTACTACTATTACTTACAATCTTTGTAGTACCACAGTGTATGGTGATCTCAAAATCATGATTTCCTGTATGTCATGATTCCTTGAGATTAAGTCCTCTAAAACACTAAACCACTTTAGTCGGGTTTCATCACCTTCTTTTCCAAAGAAGTGTATATGAGGTTATACAACCATCCTTTCATCGCATCATGGCCTAGGTTGGCTAACCAAACAACCACTAACTTGATCAATAGATTTCGTTACATTTGAGTGTTATCTGAACACATCTCCTTTCCAGACTTACGGCTAGCCTAACAACCTCTTCTAGCCTCTAGCCAAACTAGGCAAGTATATCTCAATCAGAGCATCCATTACTACTTCACATCCTCAGGTATTAGGTAATGTTGAAGACATACACCTCCATGTATTCTACTTATCATCTCATCTCAAACTCTAAGTTTTTCTTCATCAATAAACTCTGAACTCATCCTCATGGTGATCAAACTCAACCTTGCATAACTCATTAGCTCATGATAAAAACATCATCATAAGATGACTTCTTTATTTCTCTTAGTGTTGGTAAACAATCCATGTATCGTTCACCCACAAGGGTATGTTATCATCTTTGTCCTCATACCTCATTGCAATGTTCCAACTCACATCACCTTTTATCCTTGGTGTATGGCATGCATATTGTCCTATCTCTCACCCCCATAACAAGAGGAAATAAGCATTTGGCTACAGTCCAAATACAGAGTTCTTCCTGTTCCAAGAGTAGAGATGGTACATCCCACCTTGCCAGTACACATTTAAATCTAAGTTGAAATGTGCCAAAATGTCTCTACATCACAAAAATCTAAATATCAAGTTACTTCCATGAAAAACTGGTCTCAAACTTACTTGGGTCCACATACAATCCTTGGTCATCTCCTCTAGGTCTATAGGGTGTCGGCACTTTTGGGTCATCCCTCTTCCCTCATGCATCCAGAGAGTGCCCTACTCATCTACCCTTTGGGTCCCATGAGTTCGTGAAGGTGATCAATCTCCTAATCCATGGCCCTTAGATAATGATATTTGTTACCTCCCGACCCTATGGTCATGTGAAACTAGGGAATTAGGCAACTCCTACTTCCATTGGTCTTATCCCTTCATGACCCTAGGATAGACTTAGGATTCTATTATAGTTCATGTCCAACTTAGAACCTTACCCAAGCCTTCATCATCTTTCTCTATGCATTCATGGGATAACTTCCTTCCTTTCATAGGGTCATGGCAACCTGGCTACCTTGGTCAGGTCCCATACTAGTTACCTCCATGGTAACACATCCACATGCACTTAGAGATGGTTATCTATGGGTATATAGGTTCATTCTCATACCAGGTACTTTTCACTTAGCTTCTCAAGATCCTATGAGACCTCTTTAGGTTACCTTAAACCAACAAAACCGGTATACACCCCCACAAAAGGGTCCCTCTCCCAGGATGGGAGGAAACTACAACTCTTGACAATGTACAAGGTAACAAACATCCTTAGGGTTTATATGCACATGAGCATGCTTAACCCAACAGCTGCTAAGGCACAAGCAGACCACCTACTAAACCATGCTAGGTCATACTTGTTCTCATCCTCAACATTGGATCAAGATCATACCTTCCCATATCATCAACTTAGTTGTGAAGGGTTCATCAAACATACCTTAAACTTAAGGGGTTTCCCTTTCTTCTATCCATGAGAAATACCATGCTCGCACCCATAGAAACTCAAATCTCATCATGAACATTAGGTGCACCACTTCCCCTCTTAGGCCTAGCAACCCTATGTTCACTTCTCTAATCTCCAACTATCTTTTCAACCTTTTAACCGTGATCCAAACATGTATAAGGTAAGGCATGCACTTCCTGTCATCCTTCTACTCAAGCAACACTTCAGAGTGGAGTCCTCCTCAAGGACAACCAACAAGGTACAGAGGTACCACAGTCTCATCTATACCATAGGTACAGAGGTACCAGTAGTCTCATCCTCTCTCTCATGGAGACCAAGACATCATCAACCTCTAGGGATCAAGCATGTGGCGACTACTATCATCCACTTAGGTCGCATCATCCTCAACTCCCTACTTTTCTTCATATCTCATAGTCTAGGCTTCTGACCTTCTAGCATGGGTCCTGCTCTCTCTCCCTAGAGCTACAACCAGCCTTACATTACAGGTCCTTTCTCCAAGAAGATGGATCAAGCTCACAAGCATACATCTACATGGTGAAGCCTATGTTCAAGCTTATGTTTTCTCAAGGTTATCCATAATTCCTTATGATTATCTCATCAGCTATCCAACATATTCCCTTGGCCAGGGTTTTGACCTACTTCCTACACTACTTGATGTACTCTGGGTGCATACTATGCCATGCTCATATAAGATCATGGGGTTTCCAGAGGTTCTTCTCTAACCTCATCAATGATGGATCTATCCTTCACTCTAACATGCACGACCCTTCCCAAGGTTGGTTCGCCAAAGGTACTCGGTCATCCAACCTCTCATGGCTCATATGGAATCCAAGGCATGTCCATCCAAACACCTGGTCTACCATGACATCTAACTCATCATGCCATCTCTCTCTCTAACCTTCACTTAGGGTTAGGGTTAGCATCATCCTCAGGATGTGCCAGGTCTCTACTTATAATGGAGATCTCTACCTCCAAGACTGATTCTCTCTACTTATCCTCTTGACGAGAAGGTCTAGTCTTAGGTCTCACATGAGGGCAAAGACAACTCATGTCATATGACCTAAGCATGTATATATTCTTTAGTTTACGCTTAATCTATTAAGCTTATGTCCATGACATCTCATTTACATGCTTTTCATTAATTTGGTGGAGGATTCCTTAGAACTTATCAACCTTACCCATACCTCAAGAGGGTGAGGAAAAGAGAGAAAACCCTAATCCTTAAGGTCCTTAATAACATTTGAGTTGAGAAGGGATGAACAAGATGAGAAGTCCTAAAGGTATCTTATTTCGAGTCAAATGCTGAGACATTGGCCAGACAGTCACACTAATCTGGGAGTCCTCGTATTCTGACTAGCGGTGCGGAGGAAAATCTTGCCAGCCCCCAGACGTGATCCTTTTCTAGACACCTCAGTATTTTGGAAAATCCTCTAATAACTCCCATGGGTTCTATGGAGTTTGTAAAATTTAAAAATTATTAAAGATTAAATGAGGAACCTACGCTCAGATACCAAATGTAACGACCCCACCTCCTAGTAACACCCAATTAAGGGAGACCAAGAGGTTAGATACGTTATCCCCATTTCCGGATCAAAGGTTCGACAAATAATCTATAATAATTATCAAATTCTACTAAACTAAACTGAAAGGCTGTAATAAAATTTAAATTTTCATACCTTTTTCAAAAACTTGGATATCTACTTCTATCCACATGGAGTCGATTCTAACTAATCCTCCTTAGAACTTTAATTCATATTTAATCCCACATATGCCACTTTACTGTTTGTTCTTTTCACTTGTACCTAAAATGCCGACAAACAAAATGTCGGTCAGCATAAAGCTGGTATGTGCAGGGAAACAATAATCGTGCAACTATGATAACAATGTACTCAGCCAATTATCATTTAACATCCAAGATTACATTTTAAGCAATACTACTCAATCCTTTCCTATCCCCTATCTCTGTGTTGTCCCTACAGTGGACTTGGATACTACCTCTCTCTATGGTAGATCCTTACCCCCAATGGCCGTACCTCACAGGTAGCCAATACTTAGGGTTATAGAGTCACATGGCCCTACCCAAAGGTAGCCCACTCCCTAACTCAAAGTGACTTGATGGACCTACCCCATTGGTAGCCATGTACTAAGACATCCAATGACCTGATGGACCTACCCCATAGGTAGCCATGTACTAGGTCAAACCATTAAGCCACAGAGGGAACTAGGATCTAAGCTAATAGGCACATATCTTAGGTGATAGTCATATCCACATTATAGTTTGCATGAATTAAAATCATCCAATTGTTTAATACAAGCCATCGAGGAAAACTTAAGAAAATCTCGAAAAACTAGTTCAAGATATTCATAAATGTAACCACATACATGTTAGGCACATTTGAGACAGAATCAACCATGAAGGGAAATCCAATCAAGCAAGTACAAGAATCCTGAAATCACATCCAAGTCCTTTTTCTCAAAATATATTCAAACCATCTTGCTACTTAAGGTTTCTATTCCTTTTTAGGATTTCTACCTCTTTTACGGTTTACTTTTCAATTAGGGTTTTTACTTCATTTTACTCTTTTAAACCCTAATTTATCATCTATCCTTCACGAAAGTTATTAAGGTTACCTTTTAACAACATATAACCTTAATTTCAGAAACAATACAATTAATCATGAATTAAGTCCATTAAGCCTGTTTTACATTAAAGCTACCATTTTTATCATTTTAATCAATGACAAGATCATTATGCTCATTTATCATCAATTCAAAGTTCATTATGGTCTAATTCACATATGAACTCGATTTTCTATTAATTCTACCTTTTATTCAGTAGAAAACCCTAATTACTACATTAAGGGTATTTATCCACAATTAGGAACTTTTATACTCAAAATAGCTTCGAATCATCATATCTTAGCTTTATTCACGAAATTGATCAATTAAAGCCATTAATAGTCTCATTGACTAATATTAGGGTTTCAAGGCTCATTAAAGCATATTTATGCACATGAAACTCTAAATTAAACCAATTACATGCAAAGTTCAGCCTTTCTGTTCCTAATGTTCCTTTTTATCATTAAAAGGCTAATATCAACTTTAATCATCCATTAAACCCTACTATATATATTAATCATCTCAAAATAGGGTTTAATTCATTACAGTTGATAACTTGCACTACTTTTCGAATTACAAGAGGAATTAGCTTCTAAAAATATTTTTATTGGATTCCTCTCATTTGTTTGAGCAATTTTCATATTTTATATGTACCAAACTGAGCTACGAATATTTAGTTATGAATTTTGCAAAATTCACTTACTTTGGGCCAATGGTAAGCTGCCACGTAGGCCTTTCCATGCAACGAACTCGACTGGTTGAAGAACATTTCGAAATTATGAAGATACCCTCGATTAAGTGATTGACTTATGTAGTACGTGGAGGGCAGAAGAGTCAAATGGACATTCGAGCTTTTTCAACCTCGAGATACCCTAGCAAAGCCGCGATCTACAGTAGGGTGCGGGCATTCTTTCTCTCTCCTCTAGGGCCCGATGGCTGCCGCCGACCCCTGCCCTAGCCCCACCACCCTCCTTCGCCATTGGGGCACCACCCAGCTCGCGGCCTAGCTGGATAGATGGAGTGCACAAAGCCTGCGACCTATGGACATCTTGCAACAATCTAGCGGATGTTTTGCACGTTCCAGAGCACAGAAAGATGGTCTCTTCTTCTGGTATTGTCGTGGGAGTGCCCTACTTCCATCAAGACCTCGACACCGCTCCTTCGTGTCCTCGGGATAGATCTATACCCTCGACTAGGGTTTGCACGGAAAGAAGATGAAGAAAGAAAGAGAGGGGTGTGTGGGATCCTTTTCAAACTTAACCATGGGCTCTACCCCTTATATAGGGGAGGGTATCCACACCCGAAGATGTTCATACAAAGGGAAACAAGTCCCTTTTCTAATAGGAAACCACATTCCTTCATCGTGAAGAAATCTTCTCTCTCTTCTTTATTCTTTTTAATATCCTTTATTATTTGGATATTTAGGAATTCGAAAATCCTTTCCATTATTCTCTTTATTCCTGGCTTTTAATTCATTGGCCACGAAATAATATATCTCCTTAAGTAGAAAATACTTCCTTTTTAACAATACCACATAATTCATTAATTATGTATTCACATTATCTTCTTATTTTCTATTATTGGTATTTTCTCTTTCTTTTTCTTCATTGGGACTCCTTGGATCCCAAGAAACTCTATTGTTTCTAAATCCTTTTTATTGGATACTCATTATCCTTCTATATGCATTTATATCCATTATTTCTCATTATCTTGTTTATTTCTTATTAAAATATCTCTTTTTGAGGATTTCTCTTTATTTCTCTTTTATTTTCCTCATTGGTATTCCTTTTAACATTAGGAATCCTTGGGATACGAAATTCCACCAAGGATTACTCAATTATACCTCTTTCCATTTATTTCCCACATTTATCATTGTTTTCAATTTCTTTCTTAATAAAGAAATACTTAATTGATCTTTTCTTTTATTATTGCATTTTCTTTGCAACTTTGGACTCCTTGGGACCCAAGGAACCCAAGAGGTACGAAATCCACCTTTGGATTATATTCTTTTGCCTTCTTGAGGTTTCCACATCTTTCTTTTCTCCAAAAACTTAATTATTCATTTATTAATTAAATTTCCTTGTTATTGGGACCAATAGCCAATAAAGCCCACAACACAATCATCAAGGCTATTGTAAATGAAATCCATTTATTCAAAACAAATTATATCATTATTTGTTCCAATATCTTTAATATGAGGAATTACATTTCTCTCCAAATGAACCCAAAAATTGGGGTTGTAACATTAATTATGTTTCCTCATTATATCATAAGTTAGTGAAACATAATGAAGTGGAAGCTTGCATTTATTATTATTAATCAAATCATTTATGTTATATGCCATCACAATCATCATATGATTGGTTCTCTAGGCATACATACCAACACATTGGATGTTGGATAGGAAAAACCATTGGATGTAATAATATTGAAACCTTAAACCATTCATTTAGAAAAACCATAGAGTAAGGACCTATAAGAGTCATCAAAACATGACCTAGAAAGGTCTTTGGTTGTCAACCCTAAAGGTACCATAGCTTTCTAACCTCAATGAGTCCATCTGTTGTGGAGATGAGGTTCACCATCAGATGTGGACTTCAAAACCATCAAATAATGAAGCTAAAAGAACAATTGATTGAGAACCATCGACCATAGAAAAAACCAGTCCAACAATCAACCTTAGAGTTAGTGAAACCATCGAATGTGGACAGAAAGACCATTGGTTGATGACCCAGAGAGTCCATCAAATGTGGACCATCGAGTCATGGACCAATAGGTCCATTAGTTGATGGCCCAGAGGGACCATTGCGTGTGGGATCTAATGAAGCCATTGTTGTGCTCCATAGGTGGAATATAAGACTCAAACAATAAGTAAAACCATCAGATGTGAGAGGTAGGGAAAATGATCGACTTGCACCATATGAAAAAGCACTAAAACCATAGTTTCTCAATAAGAAGGTCCAAAATCGAAATTAATTATAACCCATCAATTCTTGCACACAAGAGAGTCCAAAATAGAAACAAATACCCCTTTATTGGTTGGAACCAAAGCTAAACCATCAGATAATGAACAAGGCAGAAATCAATCCAACACACTAAGGGAAAGCCATCGTTTGTCACCTCAAAGAAAACGCTAGGTTTAAGGCACACATAAACAATTGAATTCCACATGAAATCAAGGTCTAAAGATTCCACATACAAGGAAGAAACGTTCAAATAGCCAAGGAGAGCATCTAGAAGATCATCTACTCAAGAACTACCATCCACTGACAAACTGTAGGTAAAGACGTAACCTTTGAACTCAAGACAATGTTTTTAAGCAAGATAATGTACATTCAAGCAAGGAGTAAGAAATAAACATGAAGAAAGTTATATAATTCACCTCTAGGATGAATATGAAGCTCCAATAAGCAAGGTGAATTGAGGAAATAAGGTGGAAACCCTAGCTTGAGCACTCCACTCGGCCAAGCTAGCTTCTTCTCCAAAGAGGAAGCAAACCCAAGGTTAAGGAAGCCAGAAAGATATGTTCTTCAAACTCTAGCTCAAGCTCCATCATGGATCCCACCAAGACTAGGGAAGAAGAAGGTAGGACAGAAAGGAAAACAAATGAAAGGAGGAAGAGATTACTTGCTTAAGTCAAGAACAAGCTAAGGAAGCTCCACCATCTTGAAGAGAGGGTATATTTGAACCCTTGGTGCACATGCAAGTAAGATCTGGAAAGCTTCTTCTACATTGGATACTTCTTCTCCAACAAGCAAGGGGGACGATATCCAGCAGAAAAGAAGAAGAGAGAGATATCGGTGTGTAAATAACTCATTTTCATGGGAGGGAGAAGATTTATAAAGCTATGGGTGAGAGAGAAGAGAAGGTTAAGGTGTCTAACCATGATTGCCATGTGTCCAACGTCAAGGACATCACGTCCATGCAAACCAAAAGGTCCATTGGTTGTGGGAGATAGGATATCCATCGAGTCTTGACTCCTAGAGTAGCGATCAACATCCAACAGTAGGATGACCATTAGATCTTGATCAAGAGTGAAAACCTTCGCACCACCATTGTTTCAGGACCCCACTTGGTGAACCATCGATCCAAGGAGATTCAAGAGATAAAACCATAAAATCTCACACCTCAAGGGACCACCATAAGATCAAAAGCATAAGGAAGGCCATCAGATATCACCAAACCAAGAGAACCATCGAGTTCTATCACTCAAGGTAACCCATTCATGAGAGGAAACTCTAAGCTCAACCTTAGGTAGATGCCATGACCAAACCAAGGTGTAACAAGGTGACTCAAGGTACAAATAATTCAAGCATGATAAGAAAACATGTAAGGCACATCAACAATGTGACAAATTGTAATAAAAACCCTATATATGAGTAAATTTCATAAAATTCTTAAATTGCATAAAAATTGTAAAACTTGTTGAAACAATGAGCAAATTGGACCAAACTCGAAATGTAAGCTTTGCACATGATATCAAAGCACGTATTAGGGTTTAATTAAAGTTTTAAGCATCTAATTATGATAATAAATCATGTTAAACCATAAAGGAAGGTTAGGGCTTAGAACAACGTGCAACAAACTAGAGATAGATATGTTTTTCGATCACTGCTAACTTATGTTGTTAAAGCTTTCCTTATACCCTTTTCATGTAGGTCCATTATGGATTTGATGCCATCTTTAGACTTTCCTAGTATATTGAATAGAGTATGAATGACATTATCACAACCATCTTTCTCAACATGCATGACATCGATAAAATTTCTAACTATTAACGAACTGCAATTAGGAAGATCCCAGAATACTGACCAATTCTTGAATAAAGATGTGTCACTCTCTGTGGGGATAGTATTTTGTGATCTCTTACCAAAATTAGTGATGAAGTCTTTTACTCTTTCATAAACAACCTTCTATAATATCGGTTTAGGGGCACTTTGTTCCTCATTTGATCCATTGAATGTTTTGTGCAACCTTCGATAAGGATGCACTTTTAGAAGAAACATTTGGTGACCAAGATATATAGATTGGCCAGCATGTTTTAATTATATTGAATTAGTGTTCTCCTCACATTTAGGGCATGCATTTTGGATCCTTTTACGTTGTATCCAGACAAATTCTTATATGTTGGAAAATCATTAATAGTGTAAAACCACATATAATGGAAATGAAATGTCTCTCTAAGTGAATCATCATAGGTCATCACACCTTCTACCCATAGTTTCTTTAAGTCATCAATTAGAGGTTCAAGAAAAATATCAATATCATTGACATGTTGTATGAGGCCTGATATCAACAAGGATATGATGTACTTATTTTTCATACATAACAAGGAGGAGGACTATATATAACAATCATAATAGACCAAGTGTTATTTTAGATTCTTAATGTGTCTCATGAATTCATCCCATGTCTACAAAGTCCAAGTCTTAGATTCCTAAATTCTTCACAAAATTTAGGGTATAATAAATCAATTTCTTCCACTTTAGGGAATCAGACACATGTGGTAGGATCCCATTATTAATTTTCTTTGCCTCTGTATGATAAGATAAATTTTGCACATCCATGGTATTGGAAAGCAAGTGTTGAAATTATGGTATTATATGTAGATACAACATCATCCTAGTAGGAGAGCTAGTTTTAGAATTACACGAAGTCGTCATTTTGTACCTTGACATCACACATTTTGGACAACCTTTCAAATAGATATAGTCCTTTTCAAGTAAACTCATATTCATTCAAGAATTCATGTATCTTCTTAGCTCCATTCCCATTGGGCACCACATTTTCTTCAATTTGTATGTTGGGATTCGAAGATCATTGCCTTCACAAAGAATTTCTTTCAACAAAAATAACAAAGAAATGAAGCTTTTGTCACTCCATCTATTTTTAGATAATGAATGTAAATTCATCTATCTTTTTGCATAATTTTCATTGTATTTTTTATTAAAATTTATTCACTTTTTACTAATTTTTAGTACTTTTTGCAATTTACCCACTTTTTTGATTAATTATGCAAATATTTATTTTTTTCCATCACTTTTTGTAGGTTTTTCCTTCAGAACAAGATTCTTACCTTCTAATCATGCAAGACGACTATTTCATAGTTCCAGACGGTCGGTTCATTTCCCAAATACTCCATGTTTTAGAGCTAGGAAGCCATTACAGTCTTCGACTAAACCTTCCAATCTGACACTCAACCGAGCATTTCACTCGCCAGTTGCTCATATCATGCAGGTGAGATGTGTCACCCACAGATTCTAGATGTCCATGTCGAGCCTACTTAAAGACCAAGTCAATTCTAAGAGGCTCCATCACTCAGGATAGGGTTTTCAACCCTTGGTCACGCACAAGGTGGAGCCAACCAGGAATCTCTCCTTCAGATGATCAGTTCAAACAATTCTTCAAGACTAAGAAATTGATTCAAAGGGCACAACCACCCCCTTACCTAGGGTTTGATCTGCTTTATCAATAATTGTGCCATGTCATTAGCCAGACGACTATCTCGGCTAGTCCATACATCTATTTTGTTGCTCGCTAATAGGTTTTTTCTATATGCCCTAAAATACAAGTGCATGCTATCTGATTAATATAGGCCAGTGAGGCCCAGATGTCGAACACATGGAAATGTAAACTTAGAAACTACTACTATATGTAATACAATCAGCTAGGATGAAGAAAGCTTAGATTGAAGGTTTATTAACTAGGAATGCAAAAAATGAAACTAAAATTATTGGTGATTGATCGCAATTAGATGGAATTCCTTAGGATTATGGTTTCACCTCAGTTAACATTGCAATTAACAATTGTGAGAGTAATAATTATGTCTCCTAACCCTATACTAAGAGCCTATAGCAAGGATCCCTTTCTCATGCATAATTCACTACTTAATGTAATACCCATCCCATTCTTGTATCGATTGTGTTATTATTTAGGTGCTTTATCGATAACTCTGGGTAGTCTTTTCATGTTCGTAAGACACCTTTCTCAAAGGGAGATGTAAAACATCTATTTCTTATGCTTTACCAATAGTTAATTTCTTTTTTCCAAAACAATTAAGGGTCTAATTAACTACCTATGGTAATCAAGCATGGATAGTTCATGATAATCGCATAGGGATAAGTCCAAAATTTTAGAGAAATTGATATATTACTGCATAAGAGTCCAATGCAATGCATCACTAGGCTACTCCCGGGTCCCAAGGAATAAGGGGTTTAGCCTCACATGGTTTTCATGGTAAAAAACATAGGATAGAAGAAGAAAAATGTGGAGAACATTGAAAAAACTAAAGAACACTTGAAGAAGATGGTCCAAAAGATCCCTTCTTGCACACATGTCGATTTGGTATCTTCTGGCTGCAAATATGTCCACTGGAAGTGCCTGGATCATCTAGAACGTGACCTTGGCCTCCGCTTTCTCTTTTCCTTACTCTCGACTATGGTCCAATGGAATTAGAACGTGTTCTTAGGTCTGGCTGAATTCTCCCTAAGTCATACTAGTGACTTAGGGAAAAATAAATCCTCAACCAGGGGATTAAATGCTACCTTCAAATCTTACTGATCTCGACATGTTGGTACTACCGACTCCTTTAGTTGTTGTGGTCACCTAGCAAGTTGTCAGTTCTACTGACTGGGTGTCGATAGTACTAAGTTGCTTTGATTAATATTGAATCCAATGTTGTGATGTTGTTGGTAGTATCGACTTCAAAGTTGGTACTACCTAGTCTTCTTGATTTCTATCTTTTCCAAACTTAGCGTGTGTCGGTATCACTGACTCCAAAGTCAATAGTACTGAGCTGTGTAGATACTTTTGAAATCACCTAAAATTCAAACATAAGCTCTTGAAATATAATAAATCATTCAGAACCATTAAAATTACATTTGTTTGATGCAAATAAGTATCAGGCGCTAATGAGAGTAAGTCATTCACAAATTAATATGAATATGAGAAAATAATGCACAAAACTTAATATAAAATAGCCTATGAAAATGACAAATATCCAGTGCATAAAACTCCCCTAAGCTTAAATGTTGCTCATCCTCGAGCAACACACCCTTGGATCTATTTGAGATAAGTTAGCAACAGGACATAATGTAACATACTAGATCTCAGACCCTACCCTGGAAGTTGACATTTTGGACTTAGCCAAACAAGATTGAAGGTTATACCTTAAAAGATGTTTAGTATAACCCCAATGAGCTAATGCATGTATAGATCATCTTAATGTAACCTAATGTTCTAACATTAATCTTAGGTTTATAATGGATACATAAAATAAGCCACACAACTCATTTTGGTGGTAATATGAAGATAAGAAACTTAATTGGATGAATAATTTAGATAATGGGTCGTTAATGGGACATTTGACATATATCATAAAAAGAAGTCTCAAAATTGGAAACAAACTTTAAATTTGAAATCTACATATCAAAATTAGCCTACATGTCAAATTTCATCTAATTTGGACAAGCTTGAAATATTAGGATAAGTTTAGGAGAGAGAAAACGAGTAAAAGGCATAAGTAATGAATAATTTGATTATAAAACTTCCAAATATTGAAATAATGTCAAATTCGTATTCAACACATCAAAGATAAGTTCTTCTTGATGTTTGATCCAATTTGGATGTTGTTTGTGCAAGTTATGCAATTTTAGGTACATTCTAGACTTTTCTGCAATTTACCCAATGGGGGAGGTTTTCTTAGCAAATTGTCACATGAATTATAATATGTGTATATTCCCTTACCATTCTCGAATTTTTAACCATACAACACCTATTTGCACCTTGGTTTGAAGGTGTTTCTTTCCAAGGGCATTTTAGGGATTACTCTCTTTATAAATGAGCTTATCTTTAAAAGTTATCAACCAATGGGGTTATTTATTTGATTTGAATATGGTGGGCATGGCCTAGAAGTCTCCATGGTCTTTCAGAACCGACCTTGGATATACAAGAAGCCTCTATGAGTTGTCCTCTTGCATGGCCATCAAATCCCTATTCTAAGGACACATGGAAACCTCCATGGAAACCTCATGCTTGACTTCTTCCTTATCCATAAAGGTTTGCATGTCCATAGGTACCCTTAGCATTGGACACATGGAAATTAACTTGACACCTTGTGCTTGACTTCTTCTTTATCCATAAAGTCTTGCATGTCCATGGACACCCTTATACATGACACATGGAAAGTCTCACAGATACCTCATACTTGATCGCTTCCTTTATATAGCCATATCTACCCCTTCCCAACTCCCAATTCGAAAACACTTTCTCTCCTTTATTCCCTCTAGAATAGAGTATCATCCCTACTCTATTTTTCCACAAAGATGTTGTCCCAAGTTAAATGAGGTGCCTACTTTGGTGATGAAGGCTCCTAGGGTTCCAAATTTCTCTATTTAGGATATTCTTAAGCTCCTCCTTGGTGATTTTGTGAAACTAGTAAATATCCTCCTTTCCTTACCAATTTTCATGTTGTTAGTCTTCCTTTCACCTTCCTCCAGGTCATAACCATGGCCTTCCATGGTGAAACCCCACCTAGAACCCATAAACACCTCATCTCCATGTTCTTTTGATAGGGGTTTTCACCTCTAAAGTGGAGAAGGAGCTTCTTCCTCGAGATAGGAGCTTTGTTGGAGAAACCAACCTCTCTAAGCTTGGTAACCTTACTTATTGGACCTGTCCACCTTCCCTAGAGGTTCTTTGGAGGCCTAGGCTTTGATATAGGACTGACTTGGACTGTTTATACTCTGAAGTTGAGGTATGATGTATCCCCTATTCTTCTATGTTGAGCAATTCACCTATGCTTATTCATTCTCTTTGTCCTATGGACATTAGCCTATATGCAATGTATTTTCTTTTGAAAACCATGGTTCATGTGAACTACCTTATTTTATATTGATCATTTGATCATGGATATTCTTTTGAACTCTTATCTTATGCTTTGTTCATGATGGAACTTTAAAATATGACATGTGATGTCTTTTGCCCACTTATGAGGTGGTTGTATATGTTGGTCACATATGTGGTGACTAGTTTATATATTCTGACTATACTTTCTACTTGCCTCTACATTTAGCATGCTATGTGATTTAGTAGCACTAGTGTAGTGTAATTGCATTGGTTTTTATGGCATATGTGTTATTTCCTGCCGAGCAGATGTGATATTTCCTGCTCTTTTGGGATGGAAAGGAACCTCATACCTAGGGCAAGATGTGTGATTCTTGGCCCATGTTTTATATATTTGGGAGATTGGTAGTATTCCTTTCTCTATCAAGTTTCAAGTTTATGAGACTTGGCCGCCTTTGTGTTTATATTGTTCTAGGGCTATGTTTATCTCACACGCATGCAGGTTGATTGTATTGGGTGTGTGTCTTAATTCTTTACATGTGCTTGTGTGGGATAATCTTTATGTTTTATTAATGACAAGTATTCTTTTGTTATCATATTATTTCAATTCCTTCTCTTGATACCCATTTGGGTGGTCCTAATCCTTTCTATGGGAACCCTTTTATATTTGTTGTCCTTTATTCCATATATAGCTCAATTTTCCTATTTAGTATGCACATACCAACCTTTGTTGATGTCTTATATTTTCTCTTCTTGCTAACGTATGCTTCCAACCCTAGGTGAAGGACTTGGATGATAAGGCATGAAGTTTTGGAATAGCTTAAGGAGTTAAAGATTGGAGACAAAGTTGTTATGGTTTAGATTTCCCTCTACTTAGATCCTTATGTTGTATCATACATGTAAACCCTTACGGGATATTATGATGTACTTTTGTAATAACCTTGTGAGAAATTGAATATAGTCAACATTTTTATTTTGCTTCTATACTTTGTTTATTTTGAATACCATTTATTGAAATTTGAAAATGTTACACCTATTCCAGCATACCTTTGAGTGTTCTTGGAATGGATGTTTTATTCTTCAATTATTTTTAGTAAGGGGGTGATCATGCCTCCTTGTAGCATGGTATCAGAGCCCATGGTAGTTGGAATCTAACTATTTCAATTTTTTCTCCCTAGTTAGAATACTTGCCTTACCTTTCAATGACATGTTTTCCCTAGAGTTGATCAATATATGATGAAGGGTTGATTTAGGATCCTATAGTTTTACATTAGAATAATGATGAATAGATCCCTAAAATACTTACAACTAAAAGATGCATAAGTAACCATAGTATCTTGAGGTTTTTTAGCTTGGCCTTTAGGAATCTACTATGACATGAAGTTTAAAGCAAAGGTGTCTAGAAAGGATCAGGGTTCGAGGGCTGGCAAGATTTTCCTCCGCACCACTAGCTTGGTTTACGAGGACTCCCGAATCCATATGATATCGGCTTGGCCTGAGCTGATATTAATTGTTCAATATAGCATGCTTTTAGGCAATCGTAGCCTTAGACATCTATATGATTTATCTTTAGGGACCCTAATATGTTGAAATAGTCTCCCAAGTGTAAAGACTTGTTTGAGGATGGACAAGAGGAAGTTAACCCATAGTTCATAGTTAGTCTTTACAAGTTATTATTCTTTGTTTTTGCATGATGCTTATGTAGTTGGATGTAAGGAAGTGTAGTTGAACCTTTTTTACCTAAAGAATAGTTTTGATTTAATAAGATGAATCCTTTAAGGAGTGGTGAATAATTTGCTTTCTTATATGTGTATGTTTTGGTTTTGAGGACTAAATTCCTTTAAGGGGTGGTGTGCTGTAACATACTAGATCTTGGACCCTACCCTGGAAGTTGACATTTTGGACTTAGCCAAACAAGGTTGAAGGTTAGACCTAAATAGATGTTTAGTATAACCCCAATGAGCTAATTCATCTATAGATCACCTTAATGTAATGTAATGTTCTAACATTAATCTTAGGTTTATAATGGATACATAAAAAATGCCACAACTCATTTTGGTGATAATATGAAGATAAGAAAATTAATTGGATGAACAATTTAGATAATGGCCCGTTAATGGGCCATATGACATATTTCATAAAAAGAAGTCTCAAAAGTGGAAACAAACTTCAAATTCGAAATCTACATATCAAAATTAGCCTACATGTCAAATTTCATCTAATTTGGACCACCTTGAAATATTAGGATAAGTTTAGGAGAGATAAAATGAGTAAAATGCATAAGTAATGAATAATGTGATTATATAACTTCCAAATATTTAAATAATGGAAAATTCATATTCAACACATCAAAGATAACTTGTGGAAGAATTTTGGTCCAATTTGGATGTTGTTTGTGCAAGTTATGCAATTTTAGGTACATTCTGGACTTGTCTGCAATTTACCCAATGGGGAAGTTTTCTTAGCAAATTGTCACATGAATTATAATCCTTATATATTCCCTTACCATTCTTGAGTTTTTGAACCATAGGGCGCCTAGTTGCACCTTGTCTTGAAGGTGTATCTGCAATTTACCCAATTGGGGAGGTTTTCTTAGCAAATTGTCACATGAATTATAATATGTATATATTCCCTTACCATTCTCGAGTTTTGGAACCATACAGAACTTAGTTGTACCTTGTTTTGAAGGTGTTTCTTTCCAAGGGAATTTTAGGGATTACTCTCTTTATAAATGAGTTTATCTTTAAAAGCTATCAACTAATGGGGTTATTTCTTTGATTTGAGGACGGTAGGGATGGCCTATAAGTCTCCATGGGCTTTTAGGACCAACCTTGGATATACAAGAAGCCTCTATGAGCTGTCCTGTTGCATGGCCATGAAATCCCTAGGCTAAGGACACATGGAAAGCTCCATGGACACCTCATGCTTGACTTCTTCCTTACCCGTAAAGGTTTACATGTCCATAGGCACCCTTAGAATTGGACACATGGAAGGTAAATTGACACCTCATGATTGACTTCTTCCTTATCCATAAAGGCTTTCATGTCCATGGACACCCGTATACATGACACGTAGAAAGTCTCATAGACACCTTATACTTGACCTCTTCATTTATATAGCCATATCTACCCCTTCCCAACTCCCAATTCAAAAATGCTTGCTCTTCTATATTCCCTATAGCTTAGAGCATCATTCTTACTCTATATTTCCATGAAGATGTTGTCCCAAGGTAAAAGGAGGTGCTTACCTTGGTGAAGAAGGCTCCTAGGGTTCCAAATTTCTCTATTTAGGATTTCTTAAGCTCCTCCTTGGTGATTTTGACCAAAACTAGTAAGTATCCTCCTTTCCTTCCCTATTTTCATGTTGTTAGTATTCCTTCCACCTTCCTCCAGGTCATAACCATGTCCTTCCATAGTGAAGCCCCACCTAGAACCCATAAACACCTCATCTCCATGTTCTTTTGTTAGGGTTTTTCACCTCTAAAGTGGAGAAGGTGCTTCTTGCTCGAGATAGGGGCTTTGTTGGAGAAACCAGCCTCTCTAAGATGGGGAACCTTACGTATTGGACATGTCCACCTTCGCTAGAGGTTATTTGGAGGCCTAGACTTGGATCTAGGACTGACTTGGACTATTTACACTCTGAAGTTGAGGTATGATGTATCCCCTATTCTTCAATGTAGAGCAATTCACCTATGCTTATTCATTCTCTTTGTCCTATGGACATTATCCTATACATAATGTCTTTTATTTTGAAAATCATGGTTCATGTGAACTACCTTATTTGATATTGATCATGTGATCATGGATATTCTTTTGAACTCTTTTCTTATGCTATGTTCATGATGGAACTCTAAAAGATGACATGTGATGTCTTTTGCCCACTTATGAGGTGGATGGATATGTTGGTCACTTATGTGGTGACTAGTTTATATATTCTGACTATACTTTTTACTTGTCTCTACATTTAACATGCTATGTGATTTAGTAGCACTAGAGTAATGTAATTGCATTAGTTTTTATGGAAGATGTGTTATTTCCTGCCGAACAGATGTGATATTTCCTGCTCTTTTGGGATGGAAAGGAACCTCATACCTAGGGCAAGATGTGTGATTCTTGGCCCATGTTTTATATGTTTGGGAGATTGGTAGTATTCATTTCTCTATCAGGTTTCAAGTTTATGTGACTTGGCCGCATTTGTGATTATATTGTTTAGATTTCAAATTTTATGGTTTAGATTTCCCTCTACTTAGATCCTTATGTTGTATCATACATTTAAACCCTTATGGGATATTATGATGTACTTTTGTAATAACCTTGTGATAAATTGAATATAGTCAACATTTTTATTCTGCTGCTATACTTTAGTTGCTTTGAATACCATTTATTGAAATTTGAAAATGTTACACCTATTCCAACATACCTTTGAGTGTGTTTGGAATGGATGTTTTATTCTTCAAAAAAATTTTAGTAAGGGGGTGATCCCGCCTCCTTACAGATAAACTATGGATTTCATTTCACAACCATCCCCACGTGACAGTTCCAAACCGACCTCCGCTAATCATTGAACAATCAACTTCTCTATAGCAACCAAAAATATCCATAAAAGTTGTCCACCCTTATCAATGAACACTATCAAGAGAGTAGTTAATATAATAATCAATTACACATTTGTTTGGTGCATCATGTGATTCCCTATTCTACATTGATCTTTCCTAACTACCAACTACTTGGAAGCTATTTTCCTTATAAGAATGAATGAGGAGAATAATCATTTAAGTGGCCTACCAATAAGAGCCATGGATGATATGAAATAGGTGGTTGTGTAGATTCACAAGTAACATCCAAATTATTTAGGCAAAAATAAAACATGCTGAACATATATGGTGAAGATGGTGAAACCTGCATGAATTCTAATGCTTAATGTTTTGGGTGAAATGATGCATGAATAAAATAATCTCATCAAATAAATGAGAATGACGTAAGGAAAGGAATGCATCATGTGAATTTTTCTGTCTCTTTTGAAGAGTTGAGGACATCCTTTCTTCCTGTTAACTTTATAATATTAACAAACATTTTTTTCTTTTTCTTTCATTGGCCCATTATTTTAGCATGATGGAACATAATGCTTGGGCTTTACTACATATCATTCTTCTTTTCTTTTTTTAGGGTATGAATGTGTATCCTAGCACTCAAATTTTGAATGAGAATGATACCCACATGATATGAAAATGAATGATACAAATTGCATGTAATCTACATGTGATTGATTATGAATCAAAAATGATATGCAGAATAATTGCTTATGCACACATAATTTTTTTCATTGTTTTCTAACTAATGCAATCAAAGAAAATTAACTATTTTGTAACTTATCATGCCATGTAATGCAAAGAAGAGGAAATAATTCGAACTTACTTGATCATCTTAAGGTGGTGAGTCAAAATGAATGGAAAATGAGTGGAATCACATAACTAAGAGACAATGCCATTCATGAAATTATGATATGTCCCTCTCCAATAACCTATGAATAGTGTAACCTTAGGGTTTCTTTCTTAAATTTCAATTTACGATCCTGTTAAATGTTTGATCAATTTAGGCTCAAGCCTCATATTCATCCTCATTACATGAATAATTAAGATGGGCATTCAGAACAAATGTCCTTAAGATGACTAGCCCATACACTTCCACTAGGCAGTGTACTCAAGAAATTTGCAATCTAAGCTAAAATTTTAAATTTTCCATTGCACCCAAATGAGAGCAAATGACATTGACATGAACCACGAATAAAATTCCAATTTGACACTAGATAGATTGTGGATCCTATAACTTGAAAAGATAAAATCAAAAAGCAAATAAAAACTAAAGAAGATAAAAACTAAGGATATAGATTGTTTCAACTACCCCCCTAAGCTTGAACTTGACTATGTACACATAGTCAAAAATCTAACTTAATAGTTGGAACAGTGATACCAGATCACATGGGTGGTCATGGATGATGTGGCATGGTGGAATCAAAGGGGTAGAATGTCCTCGTAAAGCTCAGAGGTTGTTGTGGCATTTATGGAGGGTGTGGATAACCACCAAAGTATCCTTTATTCCAGTAGTCTTTGAAGAACATAAGTTGGTAACCCTCCATTCGCTATAGGTGCATGTGCATGTGCTCTTGGTTGGCCAAGAGAAGTTGCACATTCTGAAATATTTCCCATTAATTATGGTACATGCATCCTTGGACATCATGGATGCCTTCCAAGGTCATGGTCTTCTATTGTTGCACTTGTTGTATCTCCTACAACATGTTGTACATTCCCATTATGGAATATGGATCATCCTCCTGTGATGGCAGTGGAGCAGAAGAACTGGAGGATGCATATTATCATGGATGTTTGTGTAGAACCTGCTTCCGCCTAATGGGGATGGTCGGTTCGTTCTCCTCATCTTCTTCTTGCTCATGCTCCTCCTATTGGTCTGACAAGTTATCAATTGGATACCTCATCAGGTGGATTTCTTCCAAGTTGAAGATGGCATCTCGCAATGCCCTTTCCTTATATTGGGTACCTATTCTACAACATGTGTATACAATACCATGTTGTATGTTGAGGATGATGGATCTCTTGAAGTGCTTTAGATCAAGCTTTGGTGCGGCCTTCAGAGATTTGGTGGTGGATAGGTCGAGTTTGAAATGGAGAGGTATTGGCATGATCAATCCTCCAAAGTTAATTGGAGGTTTCCTCTGCACCATTCACTTCACCCCTATCATGAGTTGGAGAAAGAAAGCACCAAACTTCAAGCTCCTCCTTCCTAACCCCAACAACTTGTAGAGAAAGTAGAGGTCAAATCTTTGAGTCTTCCCCTGACCCTAGCAGGATTTGGAAAAGATAGTGTTGGTGAGAAGGAGATGAAGCATGCGAGCAAAAGGATGCTTGATGTCGTGGATAGAATTTGTTTTCCAGCTAATATGTTGGCCTTCTGGAACCTCTAACATTATCTCTGATTCTACCTTAAAGTGAACATTGTCAGGGTAGAAGTAGTCCCTATCATCTGGCCATCCATATACGCCATTTAACTGCCACAGTGTCATAGTGTAGTCGGAGTTGTAAAGGCAGAAGCTGACATGGCCATTCATCCAACCATCTCCATGCTTAGGGATGATGCAAACCTCTAGTAAGTAAGGAACTCACATACAAGGTTTGGGAAGGTCATCCATTCGTTGAAGAATGGATTGTTTCCCACCAGCCCTTGACTCTCACAGACCTGGCAGATGTTGTCTATGAATTTGAGGGAGGCCAAGAAAGCATGGTTGCCATATTGTGGTGACACCATGTCCCTCTTCTGCAAATCTTCATATATCCTCTTGATATTTGAATTGGGGTGGGCGATTCAGCTTGGCTTCAGAATCAGGTTGGGAGTCCCCACTGATGAAGAAGCCTCTCTTTTGGATGCCATCACTAGTGAAAGAAGGAGAATAAGAAGGACAGTGCTCAAAGTAGCCTCTAAATGCTTGGAGTTTCTTTCACGCGCTTTCTTGAAAGAGGAGTGGAAAATCGATCAAGAAAAAATGAAATGAACTCGTCCTTATATAGCATTAGTAGTACCGAGACGAACTCGGTACTATCAACTTTGTATCTTGAATCTCTATGACTCAGTGCTTCCAACGGTCCCAATTTACTGATGTCATCGATGTTGATCACATGGTGTTAGTAGTACCGACTTGTCATTAGTACTGACTTGTGCAATGGATCAGTGGCACTGACCATCATATGCAAAAATTGTTGATCTTTAATGGCACTCCCGTGGATTTTGTGTGTTCATATGTCGGTAGTACCAACTCATTCCAATTTGTCAGTGCTTCCAAGTAGGAACTCAGTATTCTAAAATTAGAGCATGCCTTTTGTCGGTACTATCAACTTTTTGGTCAATAGTACTGAGCCCTTATCAGTTTACTCATCCCTTCTCTATGGAAAGTCATTCCTATCGACTTTTGGGTAAGTAGTACTGAGTATCTTAAATTTTTTTCTCAACTCCCTTGTGATGTCATCGAAACTACTGACATGTTGGTTAGTAGTATTGAGTTGTTCAGTCAAATTTGATCTTTGTCCCGTTGACTTCGTCTGTAGTACCATCTTTTGGTTGGTACTACCAAGTGGTACTCAGCCTGCACCCCACACAAAATTGATCAATGTACCTTTTTTACATCAAAACTAAGAAAGAGAAAATAAAAGCTATGAAACTACAAAATGAAATATAAAGAACAAAAAATGATGGTTGGGTTGCCTCCCAACAAGAACCCTTGTTTTACGTCATACGCTCGATGTCACTAATTAAACCATCTATGAAGCTCCATAAGCTTCAACTCCTCCTCTTTTCTCACCACATCTCCCCCAAAGTAGTGTTTAACCCACTGGCCATTAACAAGGAATGGCTCTGCCCGATTGCTTATTTCTACCTCCCCATGGGGAAAAACCTTAACTACATCAAAAGGTCCACTCCATCCAGACCTCAACTTACTGGGATGTAATTTCAATGTACAATTGAATAAAAGAACCTTGTGTCCTGGAGTGAAACCCCTATGTAGGATGTGGCGATCGTGGATCTTTTTTGTTCTTTCTATATATATCCTTGAGATTCCATATGCATCAATCCTAAGCTCATCTAGCTCATTCAATTCTAACAACCTCTTTTTTCCTACTTCATCCAAATTGCAGTTCAATTTTCACAATGCCCATCTAGCTTTGTTCTCTAACTCTACTAGCAGATGAAAAGATCACCCATATACCACCCTAAAAGGAGTGGTTCCTATAGGTATCTTATAGGTTGTCATATACGCCCACAGAGCATCATTAAGCAACATACACCAATTTGTCCTATTAGTTGAGACTGTCTTTTTTAAGATTTTTGTGATCTCTCTATTAGACACCTCAACTTGCCCTTGGGTTTGGGGATGGTACGGAGTACCTAACCTATGCTCACTCCATACTTACTCAAAAGCACCCCAAATTTCTTATTGGTGAAATGAGATCGACCATCTCTAATGATCACCCAGGGCACCCCAAACCTCCAGAAAATGTGATCCTTCACAAGCTTGCATACAACTTGAGTGCCATTGATGCAGGTTGGAATTTCCTTTACCCACTTAGACACATAATCAACAACAAGTAAAATGTATAGCTTTCAATTGGAAGACTCAAAAGGGCCCATGAAATCAATGCCCCATAAATCGAACACCTCAATTTTCTAAAGAATGTTCAAAGGCATTTCATGTATTTGTGAAATATTACTTAGATGTTGACATGAGTCACAAAAAGGCACAAAGTTATGTAAGTCTCTAAAAATTGTAGGCCAATAGAAACCACATTCAAAAACCTTGGCCGCAGTCCTAAAAATGGCATGATGATCCCCTGTAGGTAATGAATGGAAGTGTTCTAGTATGCTCTCAAACTCACAATCCGAAACAAATTTCCTCAAAATATTATCCCTATATTGCTTAAGCAAGATGGGATCATCCCAGATATAATACCTTAACTGGTGGAAAATTTTCTTCTTCTCCTGATAACCCGATTCTTGTGGCAATTCTCCTCATGCCAAGTAGTTTACAATATTTGCAAACCAAGGATCTTTGCCTTCAATAGCAAAGAGTTGCTCATTTTGGGAATCCCTCCACTATAGGTGTGTCTATGTCCTTTTCATCCACCCTTTCAAGCATGAATAGGTGATCATCCACCACATTCTTGGTACCTACTTTGTCTTTGATTTTAATATAAAATTCCTACAAAAGCAATATCCATCTAATCAACTGAGGCTTTGCATCCTTTTTCTACAGCAAATACTTGGTTGTTGCATGATTAGTCCAAACAATTACCTTAGCCCCTATCAAATATTGGCAGAATTTCTCAAAAGAAACAACAACCACCAACAGCTCTTTTTTGTTGTTGTGTAGCTAAATTGGGCATCATTAAGAGTTTTACACTCATAATAGATGACTGAGGGGACCTTATGTCAATGTTGGCCTAGAATAGACCCCACTGCATAATATGATGTGTCACACATCAGTTCAAAAGGTTGGCTCTGATCTAGATCATGGACAATAGGTACAGAGACCAGCTGTTACAACCCCAATTTTGGGTTCTTTTCCTGAGAAATGTAATTTCTCATATTAAAGATAAATAAACAAATAATGATGTCTTTTGATTGAATGCATGAATTTCATTACAATAGCCTTGATGATTGCTTTGTGGGCTTTATTGGCTATTGGGCCCAATAACAAGGAAATTCAATTAGTAAATGAATAATTAAATTTTTTAGAAAATAAAGGTGTGTAAACCTCCAAAAGGCAAAAGAATACAATCCAAAGTTGCATTTCATGCCTCTTGGGTTCCTTGGGTCCGAAGGAGTCCAAAGTTGCATAGAGAATGCAATAAGAAAAGAAAAGACCAATTAAGTATTTCCTTGTTAAGAAAGAAATTGAAAATAATGATAAAATGTGGAAAATATGTGAAAAGAAGTATAATTGAGTTATCCTTGGTGGATTTTCGTATCCCAAGGATTCCTAATGATAAAAGGCATACCAATGAGGAAAATAAAAGAGAAATAAAGAGAAATCCTCAAAAAGAGATATTTTAATGAGAAATAAACAAGATAATGTGAAACAATGCATATTGATGCATCTAGAAGGATACGAGTATCCAATAAAGAGGATTTCAAAATAATAGAGTTTCTTGGGATCCAAGGAGTCCCAATGAAGAAAGAGGAAAGAGAAAATACCTATAAAAGAAAATAAGAATATAATGTGAATACATTATTAATGGATTATGTGGTATTGTTAAAAAGGAAATAGTTGCTACTACAGGAAAATAGAAATTCGTGCCCATGGGTTAAAAAAAATATATAAAGAGAGTAATGGAAAGGATTTTCGAATTCCTATATATCCAAATCATAGAGAATATCCAAAGGATGAAGAAGAGAGATGATATTACTTCTCATTGAAGGATTTGGTTTCCTATTTGAAAAAGGGATTGGTTGCTTTGTGTGCAGACAACCCAGAGCATTTCTACAACTCCCCTATAAAAGGGGTAGCACCCTTGGCCGAATCCAAGATGATCCCTTGCACCCTTCTCTCTCCTTCTTCTTCCTTTTCCGTCCAAAGCCCTAAACATGGGGGTTAATGTAACCCGGAGCGATGTGGAGCTGTGAGCGGGAACTTGATGGGGGAACGATGCTCCCAGGCCCCTGGAGAAGAAGCACAGCCATCGTCCCTTGACCCTAACAGCTGCACGCCGCCGCAGAAAGGTTGTAATGCGGTTGTGGTTGCAGGTCGTGTAAGGGAGGACCGGACGTTCTGGCCGTGAACTAGAGGCACCCGGAGGTGCGTGAAGGCACGGCGGGGTCAAGAGGGTGGTTTTTGACAAGCTTAGGGCCTGGAATTGGAGGGAGGAGGCCTGCGTAGCCCTGTGCTCGGCGGCTAGGGTAGCAACCCTCGATCTACCTGAGGTTGAAGATGGAAGAAGCACGTTGGACAATTCTACCCCCTGCGGGCTAAGGAGCAATCCACTTAACCCATGGGTGTTTCATACTTTTAGAAATATTTCCAAACAAGTCAAGCGGGCTGCGTTGCATGGGAGAGGCTACGTGGCGCCTCCCTATTGGGCAAAGTAAGTGATTTTTGTAAAAATTCATATCTAATAATTGGTAGCTTGGATTCGCACGCATAAAATATGAAAGTTGCTCAGAAAAACTAGAGGAATACAATAAAAATGCATATAGAAGCTAATTCCTCTTGTAATTCGAAAAGTAGTGTAAGTTATCAACTTTGATGACTTAAAGATTAAGAAACCCTATTTTGATATGATTAATGTGATTTGTAGGGTTTAATTGATGATTACAGTTGATATTAACCTGTTAATCATAAAGAGATACACTAAGATCAAAAAAGATGAATTGTGCACGTAATTGGTTTAATTTAAAGTTTCATGTGCATGAATATACTTGAATGGGCCTTAAAACCCTAATGTTGGTAATTGTGACTCTTAATGGCTTTAATTGATTAATTTCATGAATAAAGTTGGAATATGTTGAATCTAAGTTATTTCGAGCATTAAAGTTCCAAATTGTGGTTAAATACCCTTAATGTGGAAATTAGGGTTTCCTAGTGGATAAAAGGTAGAATTAATGATAAATAACGTTCATATGAGTATTAGAGCATAAGGAACTATGAATTGATGATAAACGAGCATAATGACTTTGTCATAGATTGAAAAGGATAAAAATGGTAGCTTTAATGTAAAAGAAGCTTAATGTACTTAATAGATGGTTATGTGTGCATTAATCTAGAATTAAGGTTGTGTTTGTAAAAGGTAACCTTAATAACTTTCATGAAGGATATATGAGAAAATTAGGGTTTATAAAGAGTAAAGGGAAGTAAAACCCTAATTGCAAAGCAAACCCTAAAAAGAGGAAGAAACCCTAAAAAGGAATAGAAACCATAAGTAGCAAGATGGTTTGGATAGTTTTTGATAAAAGGAATTGGATGTATATTTCAGGATTGAAATGTGTACTTGCTTAATTCTGGATTACTTGCTTGTTTGGACTATTCATGCATCTGAGTCTGCCTGACAGGTATGTGGTTATGCCTATGAATATTCTGAATTAGTTTCTCGAGGATTTTCGAGGTTTTATCGATGACATGAGTTAAACTATTGGTTGCATTTAATTCTTGCAAATTATAATGTGGATATGACTATCACATAAGATATGTGCCTACTATCTCAGATCCTAGTCCCCTCTATAGCTTAATAGATTGACCTAGTGCATGGCTACCGATGGGGTAGGTCCATCAGGTCATTGAATGACTTAGTACATGGCTACCAATGGGGTAGGACCATCAAGTCACCATGAGTTAGGGATTGGGCTACCTTTAAGTAGGGCCAAGTGACTCCATAACCCTTAGTATTGGCTACCTGTGTGGTAGGGCCATGGGGGGGTAAGGATCTACCATATGAGGGAGGTAGTATCCATGTCCACTACAGGGACAGCACAGAGATAGGGGATAGGTAAGGATTGAGTAGTATTTCTTAAAGTGTAATCTTGGATGTTAAATGATATTTGGCTGACTACATTATTATTATAGTTGCACGATTTTTGTATCCCCCACATACCAGCTTCTTGTTGACCGACGTTTTGTTTGTTGGCATTTTAGGTACAAATGAAAAGAACAAACAGTAAAGTGGCATATGTGGAATTAAATGAGAATTGACGTGCATAGGAGGATTAGTTAGATTAGTATCTCCATGGATAGAAGATTAGAAATCCCAGTTTTTAAAAGGTATGCAAAGTTTTATTCTATACCAGTTTTCAATTTAGTTGGTAAAATTTATTAATTATTATTGATTATTTGTTGAATATTTGATCCTGTTAATTGGGATAACGACACCGACCTTTTGGTCTCCCTTAATTGGGGGTTACCATGAGGTGGGTTCGTTACACCAGCTTCTCCTTCAACACCTCAAAATCCTTTAAACATCGCGCGTCAAAATTAAAATCAACATCCTTTTTCTAACAATTTAGATAGTTGTTTTGAGATTTTTGAAAAATCCTTTATAAATCTTCAATAAAACCTGGCATGTCCTAAAAATCTCCTCACTCCCTACACCAATAATGGTGGGGGTAGCTGGGAGATGACTTCATCTTTTCCGAATCAACCTCCATTCCTTTATAGGACACCTTGTATCCCAAAACAATTCCCTCACTCACCATCATATGACATTTTCCCAGTTCAAAACTAGGTGAGTGTCCTCACATCTCTACAACACCTTATCAAGATTTACAAGGCAATTCTCAAATGATTCTTCATAAAATGAAAAATCATCCATAAATACCTCCAAACATTGCTCTACCATGCATCATTGGAAAGTATCCAGTGTGTTGCAAAGATCGAATGGCATCCGATGATATGCAAAAGTGCCATAAGGACAAGTGAATGTAGACTTCTCTTGATCTTGTAGCTCGATAGAAATCTGGTTGTATCTGGAATAGCCATCGAGAAAGAAAAAATTAGATAGGTCAGAGATCGACTCAAGAATTTGGTCAATAAAAAGGATCGGGAAATGATCCTTCAAAGTGGAAGAATTTAGATGTCGATAATCGATACAAGAACGCCACCTAATCACCAACCTAGTCAAAATTAATTTATCATTTGAAGTAGTTGTGACCATTATCCCCCCTTTCTTAGGAACCACCTGAGTTGGACTAACCAAGGTCAAGTCAGAGATAGCAGAAATAATACTTTTAGATAAAAGTTCTACTACTTCTTTCTTTACTACTTGAGTCATGATGCGGTTGATTTGTTGTTGAGGTTGCATGATTGGCTTGGATCCTTCCTCTAGTCTGATCTTGTACTGGCAGAAACTAGGGGGGATCCGCTCTATGTCTACCACAGACCATCCAAATGTTGCCCAATGATTTTTTATAACCACAAGTAGTTGCTCCTCTTCCTAAATCCTTAGTGAATCTGATATGATGACTCAAAGCTTCTCCTCTACTGCCAACAAAGTGTACTTCAAGCGCAGTGGCAGTGACTTCATCTCTAGCTCCAGGGGACTCAACAAAGAAGGGACCAAGGGTGGAATGGGTGATCCTAGATCCTCAAAGTGCCTGGTGTAATAACATGATAGTGCCTTGATAAATAAGACACACTCCCCTAGAAAATGAGATTGAATACAACCATCCATCATATTCATAAGACACACGTCTAACGGCAATTGTGGATATTTTTGTATTAGAGTGGAAGAAGCTGCCTCTTCAAATGTTGTTGTGCAATGTTCCTCCTCCTCATCATCAGGATACTAAAGTAACTTTGTCAAAGAAATTTCTTTTGTGTTTTACAAGATATCCACTACCACTGTGCCTTTGTAGACATGTGTCATTACATGAGCCATATCAAGAAATAGCTTCCCCAGAAATAATAACACTCTTTCTTGGACTTGTTGTAGCATCTGACACTTTGCCTTCCCCTTGGCAGTCTGTGTAGGATCAGGCATCAAGATTTCAAAATGCTCTTCTCTATTTCCTAATGGCAGTCTTCCTCAACCCATTTCCAAAATCATATCATCTGTGGATTGGAATGGCCTCCCATGTAATAATTTGTTACCATGATCATCTTGTATCTACATGACTACAAAGTCTCCTGGAAATACAAATCTATCCACCTTGACAAGAACATCCCCAAAAATATGGTAAGGCCTCAAAATTGAGTTGTTTGCCAATTGTATGGTCATATTACTCTCCCTTGACTCCTTAAGACCTAGCTTCTTTAATGTGGTCAAGAGCATGAGATTGATTCTAGCCTCTGAGTCGCATAAAGCTTCTCCAAATTTTGCCCCAACATGATATGTTAAAATAGCCTGAATCCTACCTTTTCGGTGGCAATGTTCCCAGAATAAAAGCATTGACTTTCTCCTTTACAACTACATGTAGGTTTTTAGGGGAATCAGAGAAGGCAGTAGAAACAAAAATTTCTCCCCCAACCCATACCGAGGAAACGCGTCAACGTCTATATAATAGGAAAAGATGGTTTGCGGAATCATACCTTGTCCCGAGGCTTGCTCGGTGACAATACCTCGCGCAATGTGCGGTCTTCAACTCCGGACTTCGACGGCATCTGTGCAGCTCCTTGTAGCAGCGGGACTGACAACTCCTACTCGAACCGGACTGTCGGATGACAGTTGTCCTCCTAAGCGGCAGTGTCCTCCCACCTCTGTAGTAGTCCACACGGACCACCTGGAACTCCACTCTCCTTGTCCCACAAGGAAGTGGAAGGAGTCGCACCCTCCTGTTGACGTACTAGTCGACAACACGCTCTCCTACCTCCTGTTGCAACTGCAGTTGTCCTTCCCTTGCTGCACCTCCCTTTTGCGGGAAGCACTTGCTCAGGCTCTCTCACGGTTACCAAAACCAGAGAGAACGACAACTTGCAGAGCAACTGGTTGCACTGAGCTGTACTGTGACAAGCCCCCAATACCCCTATATATATAGGAGAGTCATGGGACAGGGTTTTCCATCCCAGGCAATGCGGGACTAAAAGCAGGAGTAGAAGGGTTTGAGAATTTTCACAAAAAGCAACCGGTTCGCAACTTGAAATGATCGGTTCACAACTGAACCGATCGGTTCGGCCATTGAGTCGATCAGTTGGACCTGAGCCGATCGTTTGGGGCACTCCAACCGATCGGTTGGTGCCCTGAACCAATCGGTTCATGGTCCTCATCCGGCTCAAAAAGACTTTCCTTGTTTCTTTCCCAATTGGTATCGAATACCAATATTATTCCCAATCGAATTGGGCAATTTGAAACCAAAGGAAAATTCTTGCCGACATGACTTTTCCCAACTGGTCGGTTTCACTAGTTGAGCCGATCGGTTCAACCCTTGAACCGGTCATTTCAACCTGGGCATGAGCCGATCGGCCTGGACACTCCAGCCGACCGGTTCAGCAACCTCAGCCGACCGGTTCATCACATGAACCGATCGGTTGGGAGCACAGGTTGGGCAAAATCAGTCAATTGCGATTTCAATCAATCTGATACTCCAATCAATGCGTCCAACACCTTGAACCATACGATATTGAGCTATCGACTGATTGAGTGTTTAATTGAACTACTAAACTCCTTTAGTAATCAATCTAAACATTGCTTTGTGGACAAAACTCCTCTTCCAGGTTAAATCCTATGTGTGTGACCCTGCAGGTCCATTTCACGTTGGCAGTGAAAGTCCATAACACTTATGAATTCACAAGCAAAGAGCGGTGTCTAGTCACACATCAGTGCTACCCAAGTGAAAGTAGAAAGTTGGAGAACAACTTTCATCCTACAATCCGTGAATGTTGTTATAGCAAATGTATAATTCCTTTGTCACTGATATCCCGAATGAACTCGAGGCATGGAACAGTCATCCTGTCAACGTTCATTCACTTCCTTGATCTCAGAGTAGACTGGAAGAGATATGTATGACATCAGTATCATATACTAATTCACACATGCGTGCACGCCTTTCTCAATCCTACTCATCAAGTGGCCATGGATATCAAACTTCCTCAGGAGGGACAAATCCCATATCTATCACTCACCCCTCAAAAGCCCCATGTGTCAAAGCCACCCAATCATCACCTTTATAACAACCCATGTTTCAGGACTGCGTTTGATGATGTCAAAGTGTGCCCAACGACATGTGTTGAGTGTAGTGATTTCAGGTCTAAGAATCACACTCACCACAATCACTGTGAGTACTGACTGTGACTACCATCTCATGGTTCCATGTGTCAAACTCACGGCGGGTCTGTCTGGTACACTTGTTCTCTAACAAGTACCTATGTGTTTGGTTTGATATCTCTATATCATGACTAATGAGATTCTATCATCAACCAACACCACAATCTAGTCTTGTGTGTCATTGTTGTCTATCTACCTTCCACAATGACATCCGACTAGGGACATAACAAGAATGTACAAACTCTTAGCATCTGTATGATCTCATCGTTCAAGTCATGAACCTGAAGGCATACGTCATTGAGTACTGTCATTCTCTAGACATTCAATATGTTCTATCACTATCTCATTTGACTGAACTAGAAAGAATTGGAAGCTCGCCTTTTATGTTTATCAAATCAATCTTAATGTATCCCACCAATCATCACATGATTGGCTCTCAGGGCATACATACCAACAGACTCCCACTTGCACTGCGAGCCAATCACCCATGAATCATATTCATAGTGATCTTCAAACATGTCCTACATGTTACTGTGCTCTAGTGCCATCATAGTGAGTAATGGCAACACCTTGCCAAAGTCTGAACAAATTGCATGTCTCACATCTCTTCGTTGTACGTCACACGTATGAGATGGAGTTTCCATAATATGCGATCTAGTATTCCATTGCTAACCTTTAGCCACATTGCATGATCAAGGATTCCAGACTTGTCATCAATGAGTGGAACATAAGTTCATCTCATGAACTTTCAGATCCATATAGTATCCATTGTTGTTCTCTAACACATAGATACTCGGCATTTCCCTTTTAAATGGCTTTATTGGAACACTTCCAATTATCAACAAGCTTTCACTTTTATACATCTCATGTATATATTGCGATTAATTTTCTGTCCTTTCGGAAGTTCGCATCAATGTAACTCTTTACATTAAACTCTTCCTTATCTCCATAGAACTAGTACTTCACAAGAACTTATCAAGTTCTCATGGTATTCCAGCAACCCTTACTGGAAGTAGACAGACATCCACTCGTCATGTCTTACATACGAGTTATCAGGATGAGCACATCATATTGCCATGTCCTACATACAAGATGATGAATGCATTTTATTCTTGCCATGTCATACATGCAAGATAATGGGATGATTACATACATGATAGATCCATATCTATTCTTAGTGTTCCCATTCTTCATAAGAATTGGACACTTGGCCTTGGGATACTAACTCCATGTAACATGGACAAGTTTTCTCCCACTGAATCTGTGAATATTGAACACTTCAGTACAGATTGCCAATGTATGCTTTCTCTTTCCAGGTCAAGAGATTTTCGAGAACTATCTCTATAGATCTCTATTCCTATCACATAGGAAACATCTCTATCTTCCTAAAAGATAATTTCCACATTCGGATTTCCAATCTAGAACATTTCCATTTCACATCAATATGTGGAATGTGAACACGCTCCCACTAAATCGCAGATCCCTTCTTTATCTTTGACATATCAGTCAAACCCTTTGACTATATCATCAAAATAAAGATCCAATTTTGAGTTGCTTGTACTCAATCAATCACATTGATTAGTCCATTATAACTTATATACTTCATTTGCATTAGTGGATTCATAAACCTTATAGGCTGTGTCACGTACACATCCTGGTTTTATTCCTCATAGGAATGCGGTTTTAGTATCCATATGCCAAATGTCTTAGCCATTAAGTTGCAATCAACAAGCATCATCCTTCTCAAAATGTTATCCATGTGTCTTAACACTTAAGACTCATCTGCGCTTATGGATATGATCCAATGAATGCTACCATCAAGGTCATACCTTATAGTTCACATGGAAGTCATTTAGGATGTAATGGTTTTAAACCATAACTCAAGATTCGGTTCCTCATATTCATCTTGATAGTTGACTCATCTCATGAACAACTGATCACATAGATAATTGAGGTGTATCTGTTAAAGATATAAGAACTCACAACCCTTGTGATTCTTAATTTCTTTTATTAGTGTGGGGTATTCTTTTATTAAGAAGAATTCAATTATTTGACAATCATTCTCTAACTCCTTAGAGTATGATTCCTTCTTGATTCAGACATCACCATGCCTTAATCATGAGTTCACTATGATACACTATCATAATCATTCATAAGGATCTCAAACATTTGGTCCAAGTATTTCATTCATTGATCTCATCAAGAATTAATACTTTACCAAATTTGTACTTCATTTATGATAATCTTGAACACTTCAAGATATTCATATTGGCATTTCTCTAAACACCATTTGAAGTATTAGCATTTATTCCAATAGGTATGTATCATACCTAATAGGATAATCACTCTCCCACTACATTAGTGAAGATTGATTAATCATGTCCAAGATATTCATGTCTCTTACTGGTTCTATAACCAAAAGAGTCTAGTTTTATCCATCACATGGAAACTAGAAATGAATTTCTCATGATTAATGCTAATTAAATTGTTTGAGTTATCTATAACTTTTAGGTATCGTCTTATCTTATGCATATCAAATATCACAAGATAAATAAGGCATTGCCACAAAGATCATATCTTTATAAATTGAAACATCTCTTTATTAATTGCCATCATTGTCATACAATATGCAAAAATAAAGTGTTTCTATCTATTGGCAAGTATGAAATAGCAGTTCATAACTGTATTACATGCCTTATTGGATGAAAATAAACTAAAGTATTCCTATATATAAAGGCAACACTTGCCCCAAGTAAGAATTCTTTACACTTTACATCTTGGTATCATATACCTCAAAAAGTGTTACAAGTTTATTTACATGACACCTTCAAGTAGAGGCTTCAGTTGCCTCCTTCTTCTTTTGTTCTTCCAGGTAGAGAGGATAATTCCTTTTCCAATGTCCTGGCTTTTGACAATGGTGGCAATTTCCTTTGTTGGTTACGCCTCCCTTGGCCTTGAGAGCTGAAGATGGCTTGGACTCCTGGCTAGCTTCAGAACCTTTCTTAGCTTTGCCCTTGCCCTTGTGCTTGGACTTGCCTTTCTTGCTCGTGATCACCATCACGGACTTAGGCTTGTCCTTCTTCATCTGTAACTCGGTTGTCCTCAACATGCCCAACAACTCTGACAGTGGCCTATCAAAGTTGTTCATGTTGTAGTTCATCACAAACTGACTGTAAGATTCTGGCAACGATTGCAGTATCACGTCAGTAGCCAACTCTTGGCTCAGTGGAAATCCCAGTCTCTGCAGGTTCTCCACATACCCAATCATCTTGAGTGTGTGAGGACCAACTGGAATTCCTTCTGTCATGACGCACTTGAACAGCGCCCTAGAAACATTGTACCTCTCTTGCCGTGCCTGATCTTCATACATGTTCCTGAGATGCAGAATCAACTCTATGACACCCATGTTCTCGTGTTGCCTCTGCAACTCATGGTTCATTGAACATAGCATCAAGAACTTTGCATCAATGGCATCATCAGAATGCTTCTTGTAAGCATCCCTTTCTGCCTTTGGTGCATTAGGAGCGGGTTCCTCTGGAATTGGAGTATCCAGGACATAGAGCTTGCGCTCTTGAGTGAGAACAATTCTCAATGTCCGATACCAGTCGTGGAAGTTTGTCCCATTTAGCTTGTCCTTGTCAAGGACCGATCGCAAAGAAAAGTTGTTGTTGTTTGTTGCCATTTGAACTACAAAAGGAAAATATGCAATTTTAGTCCAAAACTCATTTTTTACTTATTTGATTGATTTGAGAATTTGATGATATAATTAGGCCTTTAATTAATTATCGCTCCCACTATTTTACTTCAAATTGATAGCCCTCACCATCAATTCGGAAGATTGCAGCGTACAACCTTCTAGTGGGCAAGATCCTGAAATCCTCTAAGTCATGGACCAGATAGGGCTGTCACCCACAACATAGATCTCTCAGGTAGGCAACTTTTGCCAATTGCATCATATGCAACTCTTGATAAGATGTCATATACAACTCCTTGCAATGATCATCTCCATGCCTCAAGGTACTAGATCCCATCTAGATCACCTTGTTAAGTCCGACCCAAAGCAAACACGATGAATATGCACCCTGCTAGGGCAGACCCACACATTCATCCTTCACGCTTCCACGAGATAGACGGTGCACCACGCTAGGGCGTGCCCACACTTAGTCGATCAAGCTTTTCACGTGTGTCGCATTTGGAAGGCATCTAAAACTTAATATTTTAATGAGGGATTTGGTTTTATATACATATACATATCCAATCACCACAATACATAGTATGTATCATATACATGCTATATCCCACAGAAAACATGCACAAAATGATAAAAGCGATGATTATGGCCATCCTAATGTGATTCCTCGAGCCAAGAGGAATCTCGGTCATCTAGGTCTACATCACATGCAACCTGTACAAGATGAACATTTGTGCCTTGCCATCCGAGTTGATCAACTCATCACATGAATGATATGTACTCTCCAGCCGGTCGTCTGGGTGCCACCAGCCGATCAGTTGGCTCCTCCAACCGATCGGTTCGCCTGGTCGTCGTGCATCTCGTCATGTCCGCCACCCGCTCGTCTCGTTCCTCGAACCGGTCATCAACCGATCGGTTCACTCCTTGAACCGACCGTCTGGAAGGTCAATCGATCGGTTCACGCCTTGAACCGACCGTCTGAGCAGTCGTCTTGATGTCCGCTGGTCTTTGACATAACAGGAAATAAAATCCTATTCTATTTATTACATTGCTTTAAAAAGGAAAACCTCAAGTTACATTCGGGGGGAGCAAAGGTAGGAAAGAATCTCGAATTATGTCGAGTTACATCGGGAATAAGAGAGGGAAGATCGGTGCGCAGACCGAGATGCAAGCAACCACAAACAACCACACACAGATAGGGGTTTATAGGCCATAATCATGCTATACACATCCACCACAAAACTCGTTTAAGGGCGACGCGTATCGAGTGCATTAATAATACATATCATATATGTAATAAGGGATTTGTGGATTTAGGATTGGATATGCATAAAGCCAATATTATTCGCATCGCATGCAATAAATAAAGGCGACAAACCAAAATCGATCATATCGATATTCCTAAAATATAGAGCAGTTGACGTGGCTCTGATACCACTGTAGGTTTTTAGGGGAATCAGAGAAAGCAGCGGAAACAAAAATTTCTCCCCCAACCCATACCGAGGAAACGCGTCAACGTCTATATAATAGGAAAAGATGGTTTGTAGAATCATACCTTGTCCCGAGGCTTGCTCGGCGACAATACCTCGCGCAATGCGCGGTCTTCAACTCCGGACTTCGACGGCGTCTGTGCAGCTCCTAGTAGCACCGGGACTGACAACTCCTACTCGAACCGGACTGTCGGATGACAGTTGTCCTCCTAAGCGGCAGTGTCCTCCCGCCTCTGTAGTAGTCCACACGGACCACCTGGAACTCCACTCTCCTTGTCCCACAAGGAAGTGGAAGGAGTCGCACCCTCCTGTTGACGTACTAGTCGACAACATGCTCTCCTGCCTCGTGTTGCAACTGCAGTTGTCCTTCCCTTACTGCACCTCCCTTTTGCGGGAAGCACTTGCTCGGGCTCTCTCACGGCTACCAAAACCAGAGAGAACGACAACTTGCAGAGCAACTGGTTGCACTGAGCTAAACTGTGAGAAGCCCCCAATACCCCTATATATATAGGAGAGTCATGGGACAGGGTTCTCCATCCCGGGCAATGCGGGACTAAAAGCAGGAGTAGAAGGGTTCGAGAATTTTCACAAAAAGCAACCGGTTCGCAACTTGAAATGATCGGTTCACAATTGAACCGATCGGTTCGGCCATTGAGCCGATCGGTTGGACCTGAGCCGATCGTTTGGGGCACTCCAACCGATCGGTTGGTGCCCTAAACCGATCGGTTCATGGTCCTAATCCGGCTCAAAAAGACTTTCCTTGTTTCTTTCCCAATTGGTATCGAATACCAATATTATTCCCAATCGAATTGGGCAATTTGAAACCAAAGGAAAATTCTTGCCGACATGACTTTTCCCAACTGGTCGGTTGCACCAGTTGAGCCAATCGGTTCAACCCTTGAACCGGTCGTTTCAACCTGGGCATGAGCCGATCGGCCTGGACACTCCAGCCGACCGGTTCATCACATGAACCGATCGGTTGGGAGAACAGGTTGGGTAAAATCAGTCAATTGCGATTTCAATCAATCTGATACTCCAATCAATGCGTCCAACACCTTGAACCATACGATATTGAGCTATCGACTGGTTGAGTGTTTAATTGAACTACTAAACTCCTTTAGTAATCAATCTAAACATTGCTTTGTGGACAAAACTCCTCTTCCAGGTTAAATCCTATGTGTGTGACCCTGCAGGTCCATTTCACGTTGGCAGTGAAAGTCCATAACACTTATGACTTCACAAGCAAAGAGCGGTTCCTAGTCACACATCAGTGCTACCCAAGTGAAAGTAGAAAGTTGGAGAACAACTTTCATCCTACAATCCGTGAATGGTGTTACAGCGAATGTATAATTCCTTTGTCACTGATATCCCGAATGAACTCGAGGCATGGAACAGTCATCCTGTCAACGTTCATTCACTTCCTTGATCTCAGAGTAGACTGGAAGAGATATGTATGACATCAGTATCATATACTAATTCACACATGCGTGCACGCCTTTCTCAATCCTACTCATCAAGTGGCCATGGATATCAAACTCCCTCAGGAGGGACAAATCCCATATCTATCACTCACCCCTCAAAAGCCCCATGTGTCAAAGCCACCCAATCATCACCTTTATAAAAACCCATGTTTCAGGACTGCGTTTGATGATGTCAAAGTGTGCCCAACGACATGTGTTGAGTGTAGTGATTTCAGGTCTAAGAATCACACTCACCACCATCACTGTGAGTACTGACTGTGACTACCATCTCATGGTTCCATGTGTCAAACTCACGGCGGGTCTGTCCGGTACACTTGTTCTCTAACAAGTACCTATGTGTTTGGTTTGATATCTCTATATCATGACTAATGAGATTCTGTCATCAACCAACACCACAATCTAGTCTTGTGTGTCATTGTTGTCTATCTACCTTCCACAATGACATCCGACTAGGGACATAACAAGAATGTACAAACTCTTAGCATCCGTATGATCTCATCGTTCAGGTCATGAACCTGAAGGCATACGTCATTGAGTACTGTCATTCTCTAGACATTCAATCTGTTCTATCACTATCTCATATGACTGAACCAGAAAGAATTGGAAGCTCGCCTTTTATGTTTATCAAAACAATCTTAATGTATCCCACCAATCATCACATGATTGACTCTAAGGGCATACATACCAACACTACCACCTTAGAATAATCTATCCTCCTCTTCTTGTTGATGAAGTCCTTCAAAAAATTTCTGTAGGAGGGAATTTTTTCAATTGCATTAATGAGCGGAATGTTGACATGAAGCTTCTTAAAGTTGTTTAGGAACTTCTAAAATTTCTTGTCAACCTTCTGAGCTTTCAAACTATTTAGGAATGGAACTGGCTTCACCACCTTCCTCTGGTGGGGGGGGACATAGGCCTCCTTCCTTGTCTCCTTAGTTTCATGATTTTCCGCATCCACTGCTTGTCCTCTACTATAGTATCTGGCTCAACTGAATCAACTGCAACAATAATCATCGGTGATCCTTTATCATCCACTTTGTCCTTTCACTCTGGAACTCTCTTTTTCTCATTCAACAACTTCTTCCCACTACAAAACATCACTGTTTTTACATGTTGATTGTCAGTATGTATGTTGGTGTTTCATGTGAACCCCTGTTGTGTCCGTTTCTTCAAGGACACAACCTCTACCACAATCAGATAAATCTGAGACTCAATGTTGTGAATCTATGCTCCTTGATTCTATATCTCCCTTTGATTTTGACCAATGAGAACTACATTCTGACAAACTAGCTTACCTATCATGTCCTCTATGTGGTCTATCTTTCTAGGGCCCCTATCCTACTAGTATTTTTGTTGTGGAACAACCTATAGTGGCTTGCCTTACTGAGGTTGAGAAAGGTCCTACTGGTTGGGATCCTTCAAAGAGAACTTAGGGTCTATTCTCCGTGAGTAGTCATTGCCCCTGTAGTTTTGTTGTTGTGCAAACTTGTAGTCCTCTTCTTCTCCTTCAGAAGAGTGGCCAACCTTCTGACACAACTTTATGGAGGTCAAGTACAATTTTTCATTCAGTGCAGAAACCACATTGAACTCTCCAACACTTTTAACATGTGTTGGACATTCGTGTTCTTCTCCCCATGATTGGTTCTTAGCCATGTTTTTTAGGATCTCATGGCATTTGGATGGATTATTGTTGAGGAAGAAGCTCATCCCTACTCTATCCCATGTGGTCATTCCCCCTGATGCAGCACATAATACAAAATCTTTACCTGGCCTAACAAGTCGATACCATGGTGAGGGACCTTCCTCAGCATGTTCAGGAACCTCTCTCATGCCTCAGAATACAACTCCTCTGTATTTTTTTTTTGAATTTGTAGATCTTTTTAATCAACTCATTCATCTTCTGAGGATGGAAATAACTCTCTAAGAAGGCATCAATCATTAGATCATAAGTCTCAATAGATTCAACTTCCAGGTTGTAGAACCAAGACTTGGCACCATCTTCCAGTGATAATAGAAAAAGCTTTAAGTAGATCATAGTCGTTGGCACTTTATCTATCTTCACCATATCACATCTTTCAATGAAATTGCTAATGTGCGTCATTGGGTCTTCAATATTGTTTCTGTGGAAGGCTTTTTTCTTAACAAATGCCACCAGCCTAGGATCTATCTTATAGCTGCCCATGTTTATTGCTTGTCGCTTGATTGGCCCAAGCTGAGCTAGTGAGGAAGATGCCTTGATCTTCTTCCAAATTTTTTGTTCTTCTTCTGCCATATCTGGTTGTTCTTCTGGTTCTTCTAAAGGCTGTGTTGGAGTACGTGGTGGTGGAGTTTGAATCAACCTTAGCATTAAGCTACTGAACTCTCTTCCTTAGCGTAGGAGTTGTGCCTGACTAAAGCCCTGTGGAGTTGACTTTCCGTACTCCTGAGATCTAGTGTGCACCAACCACTAGGACCTGAAAATAATTAAGGATGATGTGGAAATGGGTATTAATGTTTGAAGAAATGATATTTAAAATTTAGCTTGAAATCATAAAAGGAAAAATAAAAAGTGTGGACTGGAGTGGCCAATTACAGCACTCGTAGTGCTGAAATTTTCATTTCCCCAGAAACGGTGTCAAAAAACTTGATAGGTATTTTCTATCTGCCTTAAAACTCAAGTACACACTATCAAAGTAATATAGGCCAATAAGGCCCAGATGTCGAATAGGGAAACCTAAATTGAGAAACTACTACTAACTATAATACGATCAACTAGGTCAAAGAAAACTTTGATCGAAAGTTTATTAACTAAGAATGCAGAAAGTGAATCTAAAATTACTGGTGTATGATCATAATTGGATGGAATTCCTTAGGATTATAGTTTCACCTCAGTTAACATTCGAAATAAAAATTATGATAGTAATAATTATCTCTCCTAACCCTAGACGAAGAGCTTGTAGCAAGAATTACCTGGACTCACAGTGTAATTTACTACCTAATCTAATGCCAATCCCACTCTCATATCGATTGTGTTATTAGTTAGTTGCTTTATTGATAACTCTGGTTAGTCTTTTCATGTTCGTAAGCCACCTTTCTCAAAGGGCGATATAGAACATGTGTTTCTTATGCTTTCCAACCATTAATTTCTTTTTCTAAAGCAATTAAGGGTCTAATTAACTACCTATGGTGATCAAGCATGAATAGTTCATGACAATAGCATAGAAATAAGTTCATAGACTAAGAGAATTGATACATCTGCATAAGAGACAAATACAATGCATCACTGAGCTACTCTTGGGTCCTACATCGCATGGTTTCATGGTCTAAAACATAGGAAGAAGATGAAAAATGTGGAGAACATTAGAAAAACTAAAGAACCCCTAAAGAAGACGGTCCAAAAGATCACTTCCTCCGCACGTGTTGATTTTCTACCTTCTGGCTGCAAATCCATCCACTGGAAGTGCCTAGATCATCCATAATGTGGCCTTCTTCTCCACTTTTTCCTCTCCTTGCTCTCGAATTCCATCCAATGGAATTTGAATGTGATCTTAGATCTGCCCTAATTCCCCCTAAGTCATAGAATTGACTTAGGGAAAAATAAATCCTCCATTGTTAGATTAAATGCTATTTCAGATTTTCCTGATCATGACATGTCGGTACTACTGAAAAGGTGTCAGTACTACTGAAAAGGTGTCAGTACTACCGACTCCTTTAGTTGTTGTGGCCACCTGGAAAGTTGTCGATACTACTGATTGGGTGTCGATAGTACCGAGTTGCTTCGATTAAATTTGAATCCAAAGTTTTGATGTTGTCGGTAGTATCAACTTCAAAGTTGGTACTATGATTCTTCTTGATTTATTTATTTTCCAAACTGAGCATGTGTCGTACCACTGACTCCAAAATCAGTAGTATTGTGTTGTGTAGATACTTATAAAATCACCTGAAATTCATAACATCTAAAAACAAGCTCCTTTAATATAAAAAATCATTTGGAAATACTAAAATTACATTTATTTGATGAAAATAAGTATCATAGGCTAATGAGAGTAAATTATTAACAAATTAATATGAAAATGAGAAAATAGTGTACAAAAATCAATATAAAATAGCCTGTAAAATGAAAAATATTCAGTGCATCACTCACGAATAGAAAAATTCAGCAGTCACCTCTCTCATTTGTTTCTTCCCCATTTTAGGGTTTCCACCTATCCTTCCCCTATAAAAGGAGGGGGGACTCCACTAAGAAATGGATATTGGTTTTTTGTACTTGCACCTTTTAATTAAGCTCTGTCATTTTCAATTCCTAGTTGTGTAATCTTCATTGTGTAATAAAATTTTGTTCTTCATCTCTAGATCTGGATCTCACTTTATTTATTGTTCTTACTTCTAGTTCGTTCTCTAGGAGAGGTGAATTAAGAGAGCAAGCCATTTCATAGTCTCGAACATTGGTCTCCTTAGAGATTCTTCCCTTCTGGTCTATTACTTCGTACCTTCATTCCCTTATTTATCCATCCCTTACCATGGCTAGTGATTAGTTTCTCTATCGAGGTGAGGGGAGTATCCCCTTAGCCATGTGTTGATTCAAGTTTTTTTAGGTAGAAGGGTTTAGGTTTAGAAAGTGTTGATTTTAAAGAAGTAATTAATCATTTTAGCATGGGTTAATCTCTACGGATGTAACCATAGAAACTGAGATTTAGAAAGATGAAATGAATCACATGGAGATTTCGACGTGACTGTGGGAAAATCCCTATTAAGATGATGAACTAGGATATGTGGATGTCAGGACCAATGGGTTCACGTGGAGTTCATCTCTTGTGTTTCATCTATGAATGATTTGCATACCTTCTTCTATATTGCTTGTCATGTATTTCTTCAATCTTGTTTTCACTTTGGCTAAGGTGGAGAAACCCCTAAGTCTTGATGTTTTTCCCATCTGACTCAATTCGTTTCCTTCAATGCTTGTTTTTAATCGCTTTCTTTTATTACTTGCACTTTACTTCTTTTCTTTAGATAATCTTTTTTGTTGTGCTAACAATCATCTTTCTTTCCTTGTGCTAGTATAATATTTTCAGATCTGTGTTAGTGTAATCTTTTATTCATATACAATTTACATTCTTGTTCTAGTGTAATCACCATCAAAAACTCAGAATTTACCTTCATGTTCAAATATTCAAAAATATCCAAAAAGAAATAAAGTTCAAATTCAATCGAGATTAAAGAAACAATTTTAAAAATTTATCTTGTGGGATTCACCCTTTTTTACTAGCCTTAATCAGAAAGTAAAAAAGGTTAAACTCTAGGATAATTTATCTTTGTGAATTAGTGTGCTAAATGACACGCATCAATTTTGGCCTCCTTACTGGGGACAACAGATCATTTTCTCAAACCCTGTTTGAACAAAAGTTTTTTTCATTTTTTCTACCTTCTAAGTATCATTCTGGAAGTGGTACTCCTCCTTTTGTTGAGTTTCAACAAAAATAACAAAGAAGTAAAGCTTTCATCTCTCCATCTATTGTTAGCCTTCAAACTATACAATCTCAACGCAACTCTCAACTTTGTAAGCTTAGTGATACCTAAGTGTAATGGTGTCTCATCATCATGCATAATGTTTCTAAACAAGAAAGTTGTATCAATAAAATTTACCTGACAACTATCTAAAATCACATAAACCATGTCTATCAGAATCATCTTGTTCACATCTACATCATCACCAAAAATTTCTTCTTCAATGCAGACACTGCTACCAAGATCTGTTGATCTCGTAGTAAGAATCTCTCCATGCCAGTACCATTCTATATAGTCTTGAACATCACATGATTTTTAATTTCATTAACAATATCGAATTTCAAGTTGTTATTGTAATTTCTTCATGGACAATAAAACCTATATCCAGGTTGTTTCCTATATTCCTCCACAAATCTTATAAACTAATTAAGACTAGTAAAAACACCAAAGTAAAACAATTTGAAATGATCATCCATGATCGATCCATTTTATGATCACAAACAAAATGAGTATTTAAGCGGGTATTTGGATATTAGGATTTAGAGATTAGGGTTTAAATATTAGGGTTTATCATTTAGGGTTTACATATTTAATGACTAAAGCTTACAATTAGGGTTTATGATTTAGTAATGAATTTATACCACCTATCTCATTCTTGATCACATAATATCACTAGAAAGGTACATAATATGTATTTTGTGTCTCAAGAATACTTTGGCAGCATTTCCCCACAGTTCTCCAAGTACACCAATGTGTATGGGAAAATACCCACCTACATATGTACTTAGAGAACAAACAAAAAAGTGCTGAGAAAATATCTTAAAAACTAAATAAACATTATACACTTTTATTCTAAAAGATATTGTGTTCAAGAATACCCCAATCAAAGATTATCTAAGATTTACTCATGATTAGTAAATCTAGGATAGGTTTCTAGGAAAACAACATATATGTCTAAATTAGGATTTACAGTTTAGAATTTAGGTAAAAATAAAAAATTCAATCTAAATCAAGATAATTTAGGTCATCTATATCAATTCAGTTTAATTAATTCTAAGATGTAATTATTTATCCATGCAACATTCAAATTGAACAATAGACCAAATTATACAAGCACTTATACATGATCCAACTATACAAGTATGATTTATCTAATTTTGAAATTATTACCCTAGTTACATTTCATCATTCAATTGGTAACAATTTGGGTATTAAAACTCTAGCTACAAAAATAAATAAAAAATAAAAAAAACACACCTTGACGAGCTGGCAACAATGGTGGCTCATGCAGCGGTGGCAGTGACAATGGTGGCTCAAGCGGTGGCGCATAGAGAAACTAACTTGTAAAGGAAAAGGTAGGGTGTCGGCGGTGCTTAGCATAGTGATGGTGGCGAGCAACGGGGGTTAGCATAGGTGGCAATGATGATGGTAGTCAACACGACGACAGCAACGGTGGTGGCAGTGGTCAGGGAAGCACAATGACGGTGGCGACGGTCAAGGAAGAAAATCGTTAGAGTGAGGAAGAAAGATGCGCAATGAAATAGAAAATGGGGAAAAGATTGTTTTCTTAGGGTTGTTAAGTGGAAGTTTTTCATCGGTTGATGCACAAAAAAATATGACTAAGACTTTAGTAGTTGGTTGCTATTAAAATCCGACCACATAGGTCAATCTCTGTCATTAGTTTTCTGACAAAAAATTGATGCCATAGGTACTTATCTATTATTAAAAATATCAGTCTCACTAAGAGTTCAGTCATGGGTTTCCACCAAAAACCAATGATATAGCTCAATTTATGTATTTGGTGGCCACTAAAAAATCGACATCGTGTGTACTTATCCTTAATAAAAAGTATCAACCTCGCTAATATTTTAGTCTCTAGTTTCTAGCAAACAACTAATGACATAACCCAATTTAGGGGTGGGGGGACATTTTTCGTGGGACACATGGCAAGAATCCTTTATCGTCAATTTTTTTAGAAAAAATGACAATACAAGATCTATGGCGGCAAAAACAATTGTGGTGGGCTTGGCCCACGGTGTTAGTTTCTTTAGTCAAAACCAAGAACATAGTATTTTTGGTGGCAAAATTTATTTCGTGAGAAGTACTTTGTTATCAGTTTTTATACAATCGAAGCAACATACATATAATAATTTCTCTATTGAAATATTGAATTTCACAAGTTATGGTGTTGGTTCTTCATAAAGAAACCGACGTTATAGTAAAAGTGGTACCCTTATTTTTTCTTAACCAACAAAACTTGAGCAGTAATGATATTCTTGATGTCAACCAACACTACAGGCATGTATCATCAGTTTCCTATAAAAATTGATGTTAAGGAAAGTGGCCTTAGAGGTCAAAAATGTACTCTTTTTCCTTACCTCAGCACGCCACGTTACTCCCACCTTGCCCGACTCAGCCTGGTTTGATTCTGGTTCGGTGCTATGTGTGTGTACAATTTGATATTTTATAAATGAAAACTTTGAACTTTTTTAAATATAGTTATAATGTTGTCTTTTGGATTAGCAAATTTGCACAATTTCCTATTCGCATAATTGCCTTACAAAGAGAATTGCCAAAGCATAATTATATTTGAAAAAAATTATATTTTTTCATCTAGATTAGTTAGCCTTTGGGTTGGCTAGTTTGAGTACTTAGGTTCTTATTTGGGTGCATGCAACCAATCAAAGTTTTTGGAAACTTGTTAACCAATAAGTGTTAGAGGGAGAAATGTCTATCTTGGACAAGTTTCAGACAGTTCTAACACATAGACAACCGTCCAAAATTACTTGAGAACAAGCAAAGAGTTGATGTATGTGAATTATTTTTTGTTGTGTGCATCTTATAGCTGTCGTATATGGCCACCGCTACCTTGTCATTGGCTTATTGTATCACTTTATTCCATCTCATCTTCTTCCTTTTTTTTTTCATGTGTTGTTACAGCTCATCTTCTTCCTTTTTTCCACATGTTGTTACAACTCATCTTCTTCCTTTTCTCCACATGTTGTTACTCACTGTTGTGCATCTTAAAGGGATTCCTTATGATATTTTTGACAACATATGAGTGCAACGGACTATTGGATATTGTCCTCTTGCTAGCGCCAGGAGGCAGTACCAAGATATGGGTGTGACTAAATCTGGGATGCAATCCATTGGACACAGGCTCGAGCATAAGAATGGACAGTGATCTTTGTAGCCCCTCTTCATCTAGATGCTCTTCTGAACTCATTATCTATTTTCTTTATTTGAATCAGATTATATCTAGTAAAAGATTGCTAAACAATAAGTTATAACCAAAATATATCCAACAAGAACTTAAAGCCGCATGAATTCCTCCCAACCAAACAAGCCATAAGTTGCTAGATGTTGACATGATGCCTAAATATGTGACCCAAAGAAATGCTTTACCGGATGAAATGAACCAGCACCAATGTGATCAGTACTAACGAGGAATATGAGTTGGCTGTATATAAAGTAACATTGATGACAGTTACTTCTTCACTAAGCTCACCCTTATCCCCACCCCACGGGTTAGAGAAATATATAACAGGGATTTCCAAGGATTCATATATTTAAAATGTGTAAAGCATACATAATCTTACATAGAGCAGGTCGAGATAGATATATGTATATGAAACTAGTAAATGCACGTGCTATGCACATGTCATTGATTCATCAAATCATGATATAGGATATTAACTATGATCAAATTAACTAAATGCTTTCCAAGAAAATTGAAGTTTTTAAATATAGAAATACTAAGAATGGCTTATACAATTATTATACGATGACCTACAATATGAAAATATATTCAAGAATATTACAAGTGATCACTTTTTACGTTGGAAAATTTCCTCTTCAAAGTTGATTTTCTAGATTTCCTTCTACTTGAATTTTCTCTACATATTATGTTATATATAATTATATTCAAATTTTCCTTCTTTACACTACTATTTATTTTTTATTTTATCATTTATAGAAGGATAAATACTACTATTTTTGAATCTTATTCTATTAGTATTTTTTATATTTTTACCTTACATTTCCCATTTTTTTCTATTTTTTCCTTTCATGATGCTTTGTATGTGAGCAAAGTTATGCATATATATTGTAATGTAGAAGACGAAAGAATTTCTAGTAAAAACATGAATGCAATTATGAAGAGATACAAACTCCATTATCTATGGATTGTGTGTATTAAAAACACCACTATATTTACCAAAGATCCAATGTGATATAGTTAATTCAAGTAGTTTGCTCATTTTCTTGTTTGCTCACTTTTCTTGTAGGCACAACAAGTCTTGTGTGCATCTAATGATTGATGAGTTCTTAATTATAATGTAACCCACATGTCTAATGGGACACAATTTCTTTTGCTAATATAATAAAAGCATTGACACTACAAAGAATGGATATGTATTGTGATTACTTATTTCAGCATGTGTAAGAATTTGAATAGATTTCAATGATAAATAAATAAGTTTAATATAAATTTTGTCATCTTGAACCAAACTAATCACTATCCATGTTGTATTGAAGTCTCTAGTTTTTGAAACTAATAAAGTGATTGAAAAAGTATAAAAAATTATATAGTCATATGGAACAATTGAGTATCAGTGACTATTGATGTCACTCTCAGTATGTTGAAAAAATAGTAATGTCATGAGTAGAGGACGTTTTTCATATCTTGAGTATGTATAGTCACTAGTACATGAATGGTCTGTAGCGTCGGTTTTTTAAAGCCTGCAGCGTCACTTTTTAACTGACGCCTAGGTGGTCGTCGCTACAGAATTTGGTCTATAGCGTCGAATTATTTAACCAAATAAAACCGACCTTACAGAGTAAACACCGATGCAAAAGGTTGTAAAAATTCTGACCTAGGCGAGAAAAAAGGAGCCTGTAGGGTCGGTTATTTCATAAAAACTGACCCTGTAAACGTTCTCAGTCGAGCAAATTGTCGACCGAGATCGTTTACAGGGTCAGTTTTTATCAAATAACCGACCCTAAAGATTGAATACCATTTCAGTGGTAACACTCGGTCGAGAAAGATGTCGACTGAAAATATTTCGGTCTCAACCGAGAACTCTCTATAAGGTCAGATTTTTGAAATAACCGACCCTAAAGATTGAATAAAACATTTCGGTGTAAGACTCGGTCGACAAACTTCTCGACCGATAGTAATTCGGTCGAGAAGTTTGTCGACCGAGTCTTACACTGAAATGTTTTATTCAGTCTTTAGGGTCGGTTATTTCAAAAATTCGACCTTATAGAGGACATTTAGACTCGGTTTTTTACAAAAATCGACGCTAGAAGTTATATTCATAAAAACCGACCCTATAAACGTTTTCGGTGGACAAAATTGTCGACCGAGATCGTTTACAGGGTCGGTTTTTATCAAATAACCGACCCTAAAGATTGAATACCATTTTAGTGGTAACACTCGGTCGAGAAAAATATTTCGGTCTCAACCAAGAACTCTCTATAAGGTCGGATTTTTGAAATAACCGACCTTAAAGATTGAATAAAACATTTCAGTGTAAGACTCGGTCGACAAACTTCTCGACCGATAGTAATTCGGTCGAGAAGTTTGTCGACCGAGTCTTACACTGAAATATTTTATTCAATCTTTAGGGTCGGTTGTTTCAAAAATCCGACCTTATAGAGGACATTTAGACTCGGTTTTTTACAAAAATTGACGCTAGAAGTTATATTTCGGTCGAAATTTTCTCGACCGAAGAGTGTACACTGAATTCAATCTTTAGGGTCGGTTATTTTAAAAACCGACGCTAGAAGTTACGATTTCTTTTTAAATTTCTGCAGAAATTGATATAGAACAGAATAACAAGAAGATTCATATATTCTGGGAGAGGGGAGCATTGATGCTCAACCGTCACCATTCAAAACCACACATTCATAACAAAAATGATAATAAATATCATAATTTACAAAATGATAGAGTGCAAGTGTGAGATGACATATTACAAAAGTAAAAAATATGAAAGAGTACGTACTCAAACCACATACATAAATGGAGCCGACATATTTAATCCAATGCTATTTCGACTTCACTTATAAAACACTCTGACCACTCTTCTCGGAATTCATTCAAGTCCACATGTGTGTAAGGTTGAGTTGTAAAGATCTGTAACAGAAAATGCACATGTTATATTCTATAAAAATGACTACAATCACTTGTAAATTTATGATGTTATTCTTTATTACCTGACTTATAGTCTGAATGTCATGTGATGCTTGTTTTACAATAGTTTGCATATATTTCATTACATAGTAGCCACAAGCCCAGTCATTATTTTGCATAGGACACTACAAATAACAAATTATACTTAATGTTAGTAAACTACTATAAACAACAATTGAGATAAGAGTATAAGAGTTGACATATTACAATTGAAAATTAATACATAAAGAGTAAGCAGTTGTCAAAGTAGCTACCTTGACATTTTTCAAAGTCAATGTCTTTAATTTTGTGGGTATTTGTCCTCCAGCTTCACGAAAAGCCTTTATACCCCTATCAATTAAACAATAGTTGGTAAAATAGAAATTCTAAATAGAAATATCATGTTGAAGCAATTGATTAAATTTATGCTTACTCCATAGCTGACAATTTCAGTTTGTGACTCCTTGTTGTTTTACCCATTGGGTCAAGATAATAAAGAGTCAACAATTTTGGGACAATCACCAGTAATTCCCAATGTCTAGCTCTGAGTAAGAATAAAACAAACATTAAAATAAATAGTTTCATTCATTATTAAAATTATATTGAATAATAATACTTACTGGACATTAAAAGGAATTAGGATAATTTCCTTCCCCTCACTAGAAAAATATTTGAATGCATCAGAGAAGTACTCATTCACTTCCTCAATATTTGTCTCCACCTGACTAGTGACTGAAGGAACTAAGAATGCAATATTCTTTATAGCAAAGTTGGTGAACTCGGTATATAAATGGTTGTTAAACATTTGTAATTAATTTTCATATGTAGAAATAAGCTAAAAATGTGTATTGGAATTTTCTATATATATTGATAGATCCTTACCTTATCCATACTTCTATTATCGAAGTGTTCAGCCAATCATACCAGAACAACTTTATAATATCATCAAGAAAAATAAAATTCTCAAAGTCCCTCCCAACTGCATCTTCTGTTCACTTGACCATCATATTTGATCCCGATCTTTGGTTGGCTAAGTATCGACACAAACGTTTAGATTTGCTTCCCAATTCGTCGAATGTAGTTTCGGGAATGAAAGATGGCTTGGGCATAGGAGGACGACTAGTAGAAGTTTTACTTTTTGGTTTACAAACCTGTTAATTAAATTACATACTTATATTACATGAGTTCATATATGCAATCTGCAAATATGAAAAATATCGTAGAAATAAGGTATACCTTGTCATTGATAACCAAGTGTCTAGGCCAACCCACCATAGCACCCTCAGCTTCTTCAACTGTACTATATTCGGGATTAGGTATGGGTAGTGGTTTGTCCCCCATTCCGTCATACACAAGATGGATGGACACACGGCAGATGTCATCAGTAATTTGTTGGAAATGCAATGTACCACCAAGGTTGTACACTTTGCCCGCTGCCACAACATTATATTCTGGAACCTCCACTGCAAGTTTACAGTTCATACCAACTTAGATTGAAATAATATAAGTTATATAAGAAATAGTAGAACAGATACATGTTACAACTATATATATTATCATTATATTTATCATACTAATAACACAACACATATAGAACAAAAACTTACTGCATATTGTTGTGGTGGTTCATCGGGAGTGCTCCCATGACCTTCTACAACTGTATCATGGGCTTGTACCTCATCACTTGAGAGACGTGCAGTATGAATAGGTTGAGAAGGTTGAGTAGGCTGAAATGAAGACATTATTTCTTTTACTTTTTGTGCTACTAATGCTTCAAGATCCTCTTGTGTAAAATCTCCTACACGACCTCTTTTAGATTGCAAAGGGCCAAAATAAGACTTGAATCATATGCCAGCTCCTAATCCCCTAACACAGCCAGGATGCTCCTTTGTACCAAGCGCAACTGCTAGTTCATCCATGTAGCCAGTTGGGATGAACTCTCCTTCCTTCCTTTGCTCGTGGAGATCAATCTATTCATAGTTAATAAAAATATTAAATCACAATATCAATTAGATATAAATAAATCTAAGTTTGTGGAAGTTACTCTTTACTTAGTTGGGATAAACCTACCATCTTTTGTGACACCTCCTTAGTTGTAGGGTTGACAATTTCACCGGCTCGATTCTTTCTAGCATCAATCCATGTCATGTGTCGGGGTGTTCGTTCAACTTGAGTTGTACTAGATTCTTCTCCAGAAGATGATTGATTCTCTTGTAGTTGGCGGTGAAAGGCATAACCACCGGGCCCTAAGCGATGGTCATGCACATTTTTAGCCCGTCTTTCCTTTTGAGCCTGGTGAATAGCCTGATCATTTAAAATGAGGTATTGCAATTTAGACTTGGCAAACATGTATAAAAAGATTCACTTCCTTAATTGTATAAAATTCATACAATACATCACAATCTTTATTACCTGAAACTCTTCTGATCTCCTAGCTGCAACAAATCTTTCCCACACCTCAGGATCTATAAAAATATAAACATCTGTAGCTTTCTTCTTTTGTTTAGGATTATTTATAAATTCCCTTACAAGATATGTCTTAAAACCCCTCCATTGTACACCACAACGTTGTAGCACTCTTTTCTTATGATCTTTTTCATTCAGATGAAAAACACCCTATACATACAAAAGAAGCAATTAATAATGTTGTTTTGAAAAGGAATTAATTCCAAGCAAACTAAATTAGAATCAATAGATAAAAAACATATCACTTCCACTCACAGATATATCTTTCCATATGAGGTCTTTTTTGGCATTAGGAACATCATGCCAATTTTCTATATCTTGATAGACATCCAACTTCGATCCATTTTCTATATCACATTAAAATTAATTATAAAACTAACAGTTTAATATTGATACTATAATAATCTGTAAGTTTTTATTGATAGAAAGTTAATTTTATATACTAAAGTGTACCACCTATCCCATTTTTGAATATTTAATCTCACTAGTAACTGTATAATGTATGTTTAGTTTTGAAGAAAATTTCAGCAGCATTTCCCCTAAGTTCTCCAAGTACACCGATGTAAATGGAAAATAACCACTCACATGTGTACCCAGAGAACAAATGGAGAAATCCTACTGAAATAATCTACAAAACTAAACATACATTATACATGTACATCCTAAGTGAGATTAAAATATCTAAAAATAGTCCCAAACCGGGGACTATCCAAAGTTTACTCCTAATGAGTAAATTTTGAACGGGTTTCTAAGTTAATATATAAATGCATTATTTTCATATTTATATATTAAGTTAAACATCATGCATCAACCCTAAAGTGTCAATCTAGGAGTACACATGTCTAATCTAGTATTAATTTCTAAAATTTATATTATGATTACATATGAAAAAAGACATGCATGTTTTTATTATTGGGTTATCAAATCATATAAAATGGAAAATACTTGTACAAATTAGCAAAGTAAGGCCGTTTCCAACAGTCCAAAGATTGAAATCATTATAATATTCAGAACTATTTGTGAACATTATAGAAAATATGATTAAAACATTTATAGCTCCAACATAAATAAGTTCCAGGTCCATCTCGGTCGACAATTAGTCGATCGAGAGACCACCTGCGCGCAGCGTCCAGGGCCACTCTCGGTCGACAAATTGTCGACCGAGAGTGGACATGGATGCTGCGCGCAGGTGGGCTCTCGGTCGACTAATTGTCGACCGAGATGGACCTGGAAGCAGCAATGGTGGCGGGCGGGAATGAAGGGGAACAAGGAACAAAGGAAGCCTGAACTTACTTGGAAATGGCAGCGCGCTTCGTGGAGGAAGAGAAGAACTTCACGGAGAGGCGGCGACCTTCGTGGAAGAGTGGAAGGCGACGACGGCGAGCTTCACGACAACGAAGAGCTTCACGACAATGACGGGCTTCGTGGAGGAAAAGGGGAAGGCGGAGACGATGAGCTTCACGATCCTTTTCGCGGCGACGACGAGATTCACGATCCTTTTGGCGGTGTGGAGAGGCGGCAACGGCTTCACAGAGAATCGTTCGCGGCAACGGCAGAATGACAAAGTGAAAAAGGGGTTTTGCGGTGCCGCGGGAGAGATATTAGAAAAGATAAAATGGTTTCGCAGGAGGAAGAAAGACTAAAATTTCGGTTTTTTAGTCGAAAAACTGTAGCGTCGGTTAACAACCAAAACCCGACTCTACAGATAAACGGTGCCCGTGTCGGGTTGTTTAATAACAATCAAACGCAATCTCGGTCGACAAAATTGTCGACCGAAAAGACCTCTAGGGTTGGTTATTAGGTAAATTCGACGCTATAAGTGCTAATACGAAGAAATCTTGCTCCTTCTCGGTCGACAAATTGGTCGACCGAATGAAGCCTGATTTCTTTCTTAGAAGCACCTCTAGGGTCGGTTTTTCTAATAACCGGCCCTATAAGGAGTCTCGGTCGACAAATTCATCGACCGAGGAGCTCTAAAGTGCTTCTACAACCCTAATAATGATGTTATGTGAAACTTTAATATATGGTGTTGTCGTATGAAACCCTAATATGGGATAATGTTATGTGAAACCCTTATATGGAATGATGTTATGTGAAACCTTAATATGGAAATGTTATGTTAAACCTTAATATAGGGTGGTGTTGTGTAATAACGCAATCTCGGTCGACGAATTTGTCGACCAACAAGACCTCTAGGGTCGGAGATTAGGTAAATCCGACGCTACAAGTGATAATACGAAGAAATCTTGCTACTTCTCGGTCGACAAATCATTGACCGAAACGAGCCAGATTTCTTCGTATTAGCACCTCTAGGGTCGGTTTTTTCATTTAACCGACCCTAGAGGTTCTTATACATGTGTGAATAACTAAACTGGATATTGTCGATCGACAATATTGTCGATCGAAACCAAATATAGGGTCGGTTATTAGAAAAACCGACCCTAGAGGTGCTTCTAAGAAAGAATTCTGGCATTATTCGGTCGACAATTAGTCAACCGAATGTGTGTCGGTCGACAAATTGGTCGACCAAATGAAGCCAGATTTCTTTCTTAAAAGCACCTCTAGTGTCGGTTTTTCTAATAACTGACCCTATAAGGAGCCTCGGTCGACAAATTGGTCGACCGAGGAGCTCTAAAGTGCTTCCACAACCCTAATAATGATGTTATGTGAAACTTTAATATATGGTGATGTCGTATGAAACCCTAATATGGGATAATGTTATGTGAAACCCTTATATGGAATGATGTTATGTGAAACCTTAATATGGAAATGTTATGTGAAACCTTAATATAGGGTGGTGTTGTGTAAAAACCCTAATAAGGGATAATTGTTATGTGAAATTTCAATATGGGATGATGATATGTGAACCCTAATTGATAAAGATGGGAAAGTCTAACCCTAATGAGGGAATAGAGATGTTATTTTTGTATTTCATGATGTTGATATGAAATTGATATGGTTGATATGAAATTGAGATGATTGTGTAACAAATATCCTGAATACTTTGGTCAGATGACCTGAAGGTAATACTTACCTGATAAGTGATAACCATGTTTAGTGATGAACTAAGGGTTTGAATACCCAGAATCAGCAAATGTGATTATGGTGGTATTGAGGGATGTGAATTCCCAACAATGAGACAAAAGATTCAGATCCCAATGCTTTATAACATTTTGAAAAGTACTAAACTCTATTCAAAAATTCTGTCGGTCGACTATTTATCGACCGAAAGAGATCTAGGGTCGGTTATAAGGAAAAAACCGACCCTAAAGTCATCCTCGGTCGACAATATTGTCGACCGAGATTAACCTTGTTTCAATGTTTTAAATTAAGTACCAAGTGTGTGTGTATGAGATTAACCAAGTGATGCTTTGTCAAATTTAGCCATAATTTATTTTTCGATCATTTGAAATAACAATATTCTTATATAACATGTATATGTCCAAATGAAGCCATGGAAAACACTTTTATTCATAACAATTTAATGCCCATACACTTTATAAGATGAAACATGACATACTTGCTTTATAAAAAGATATACATTACATCATTACAAAGATATCTCATAATCTCACTGGAAAGACCGAAGGATTACATCAATGTCTGGGTCTTTTCCAAGAAAGGGCTCAGCTCCATAATATTTGGCCAGTGTCTGTCACTCCAAGGCACCTGTCATGGTTAAGGCATAAGCCTCCAAGAAGGTGGGAACACGATCAAAGCGAAAGTTGGCAGCAATGTCTTGAAGTTGAATTGGGGAAAACTGAGTATGTGTGAGATCAGGAGATGGTGGAGGTGGAGTTTGATAGTAGTTGTAGGAAGGATTGTAGGGATTTATCATTCCAGTATTAAGGGAATAGGGATATTCATTAGGTTGGTTAGGAGAGAGAGCTTGCATCCTTTGGTTTAAATAAGTCATGCCATGGTGATTATAATCCAATTGCCTACTTAGGTGATATTGGGATCCAACAATGTATGTCAAGGTATTTGTAATAGGATCATGGGGTAGGTTGGTAGGAGGAGGTGGTGGAGGTATGTCTTGGGTGGATGTCTCCCCTTCAGTCCTAGCCCTTTTGTGGCCAAAGTCAATTCCCATCTTTTCCACCGTATTTTTACTTATTTTTTGGGGTTTTCTATCCCATGTGTAACCTAAGTCGTCCTCAATATTCTTCTTAAGAAAATGTTGAGTGATTTGGCATACAAAGTCAGCATAAGGTGGATTGCTAGAAAACTCAAACATATTCTTAATGATGATACGAATAAAGTTTATGGGAATACTTTTGAGAATGGCATAGATAAGGTACATACGAAAGGTGGGTACTTCAGATTTGTTTGCTCTAGGATGGATATTGGTGGCAACAATGAGATTTATGATCCTAGCTTCAGGTTTTAAATTTATGGCATAATAGGTACCCCTATCTTCATGACAAGTATTATTTGATTGAAAAATGGCTCTTTTGACATCACTAAGGCTAATTGTAGTGTTATCTTGGGAGAGTTTGTTGAGTGGAGTTCCTCTAGTGAGATCAATAAAAAATTTATATTCTTCTATATCTATGTCAAGCATATCAAGAATACCCTCCTCAGTGAAATGGAATCCATACCCACCAACTATAGAGGAGAAGGAATCATGTTCAGGATGTTCGGCTAAATTGGCATAGAATTCATTAACTAATTTGGAGGAGTAGGATTGGAAGGAGGGATTTAGAAAATTAGTCAAATGTTGCACCTCGAAAAGTTCCTCCAAACCGACAATGCTTTGGAAGTCTGTGACGTCGACTGGCCGTCATGGAAGAGCAGTTTTTGACGAGAGCCTGAGGTAGCGGTCTCCTGCAGCTTGGTTGATGAAAGGGACGTCGTTGATGATCGGCAGCGTTGAAGAGATTGTCCTTCATTTCCTACCTACAACTTGCTTCTTTCCGCGCGTAGATGATGAAGCCATTTCGTTGCTTTGAAATGGAGAAATAGCAAACAAGAATTGGATGTAGAGAAGCTGAAAATTTTCACAAGAATACACTAGAGAGGAGCTAGAGAAGTGAGAATGTGAAGGTGTGAAGAAATGGATCATTTTGGGTGCTATTTATAGCAAAACAGAGCCAATTCGGTCGACAATTTGTCGACCGACTCCCGCAACGGTCGTCTCTCGGTCGGCCAACGGTCGATCGAAAAGGTAGCAGTTACGACGGTGAACGGTCGTATTTATAGCCGTTACGACAGTTGAAATTCTAGCCGTTACGACGGTTGATTTTTTTAGCCGTTACGACGGTTGGTTTTTCTAGTCGTTCCTCGGTCGACAAATTCATCGACCGATATGTTTCGGTCGACAATATTGTCGACCGAATGCACTTCTAAGGTCGGTTATTAAGAAAATACCGACCCTAAAAGTGCTTATACACTTGAAAACTGACTCCTTATCGGTCGACAAATTTGTCGACCGAGAAATGCTCTAAGGTCGGTTATAAGTGCAAATCCGACGCTAGAGGTGCTTATACATGCATGAACTATCTGGATCCAGAATAGATATCGGTCGATGAATTTGTCGATCGAGAAAGAGCCAGATTTCTTTCGCATAAGTATTATTAGGGTCAGTTTTAAGGAAAAAATTGACCTTAGAGGTACTTATCGGTCGACGAATTTGTCGACCGAGTGAATCGATCGAAATATTGGTCGACCGAAGAAGGCTCTAAGGTTGGTTATAAGTGCAAATCCGACGCTAGATGTGCTTATACATGCGTAACTATCTGGATCCAGAATATAATATCGGTCGACGAATTTGTTGACCGAGGAGGCCTTTAAGGTCGGTTTTGTAGGAATAACCGACCTTAGAGGTGCTGAACCGAAGAGGACTGTAAGGTCGGTTATAAAGAAAAATCTGACCCTATAGGTGCTTGTATACGTGAAATTCAGCTCTTATTCGGTCGACGAATTTGTCGACCGAGGATCCATTTAGGGTCGGTTATAATGTAAAACCGACCCTATAGATCGAGGCGGGAAGCCAATATCGTCTATAAGGTTGCTTATTTTAGAAAAACCGACCCTATTGAGATTTACTTTTGGTCGACAATATTGTCGACCGAATGCACTTCTAAGGTCGGTTATTAAGAAAATATCGACACTAAAAGTGCTTATACACTTGAAAACTGACTCCTTATCAGTCGACAAATTTGTCGACCGAGAAATGCTCTAAGGTCGGTTATAAGTGCAAATCCGACGCTAGTAGTGCTTATACATGTGTGAACTATCCAGATCCAGAATAGATATCGGTCGACGAATTTTTCGATCGAGAAAGAGCCAGATTTCCTTCGCATAAGTACTATTAGGTTCAGTTTTAAGGAAAAAACCGACCTTAGAGGTACTTATCGGTAGACTAATTTGTCGACCGAGGGAATCGGTCGAAATATTGGTCGACCGAAGAAGGCTCTAAGGTCGGTTATAATTGCAAATCCGATGCTAGATGTGCTTATACATGCGTAACTATCTGGATCCAGAATAGAATATCGGTCGACGAATTTGTCGGCCGAGGAGGCCTTTAAGGTCGGTTTTGTAGGAATAACCGACCTTAGAGGTGCTAAACCGAAGAGGACAGTAAGGTCGGTTATAAAGAAAAAATTGACCCTATAGGTGCTTGTATACGTGAAATTCAGCTCTTATTCGGTCGACGAATTTGTCGACCAAGGATCCCTTTAGGGTTGGTTATAATGTAAAACTGACCCTATAGATCAAGGCGGGAAGCCAAAACCAAGCAAATTTTTGCCACCGGAAAAATTGTCTACAAGGTCGCTTATTTAAAAAAAACCGACCCTATAGAGATGTACTACAAGGTCGGTTATTTTAAAAACAGCGACTCAAAAGGTCTTAAGTGGTGCCCGCATTTTTTATAGATATATAAGGTCGGTTATTTGGAAAATCGACCCTATAGAGATACACTATAAGGTCGGTTATTTTAAGAAAAGCGACCCAAGAGGTCTTAAGTGGTGCCCGCGTTTTTTATAGACATATAAGGTCGGTTATTTAGAAAACTGACCCTATAGAGTTACACTACAAGGTCGTTTTATTTAAAAAAACTGACCTAAGAGGTCTTAAGTGGTGCCCACATTTTTTTAGACATATAAAGTCGGTTATTTGGTAAAACCGACCCTACATGTAGTGACGTTATAACCCATTTATGTACTAGTGAGTATACACCAGTTGTGTCTAAATATCTGATACACATTCACAAAATACTAATGATACATGTGAAATTTACTTGATTAACTTGCTCAAGTGAAAAGAGAAACTTTGTCATTATAATAAATTACCATAATGTTAATTTGATACAATCATGTTGCATGAACAAGACCACACACAATATTATGATTATATTGTATATTGAATTTGTTGCATTACACATTTATCATTTTTTTGGTTGAATAGGATGGTGAAACTATTTATGGAATGGATACTAAAAATAGGAATATAAAATTCTTGTTAAATTGTAAGGTTTCTTAAAGAGCATGCTAACCAATATTTATTAGATTGTGGTTAAAATAAATATACATAAATTTTTATGGGTTTTAGTTGTTTCCTTAAAATATTTTGTAAATAATTATTTTTTTCTTTATGTAATAAATAATTATTTATTGGTAGCTGACGAAAATATAAATTGTAACTATTGTGAAGAACTCAAGTAATGTTTTGAAATATAATTATCTCAAAACTCTTATTTTGTGTAGTTGTACTATTTTGGACTTAATCCCATGTAACAAAGTACTAATTTAGTAAACCAGATTATATTAAATCCTTAGACATAGAGGAGTAGATGTTTGTGTGTAGCTTGCATCATTAGTTCATAAATATATTTTCAATCATGTTGATGGAAAATTTCCCTTTATTAAAATGCATTATGAGAGATATTCAAAGTCCAAGCGGAAAACATTGAAAACGTTTAGAGTATGTGTAACAAGAATGCATATGGAACTCAAATTTGAATACTATTATAGGAATTTTGTTCTATATATAGGTGCCAAACCACATGAAGAATCTTAATTGGTTCCATTTTTATATAAATGTTTATCATATGTAATTTTAGAGGAATACATTTATTTTCTTGACTTCTTTTTTTTAGTCTGGCCTCACTAACTTATAAGACATAAAATTTAATATACATTGTTAGACAAAAAATACGAAATGGTCTATATAAGTAGTATGTATAACTATATTGATTCAATAAATCAAACAAATATTTATATCTGTTTGAATGACAACATGTTAAAACCTTACATTTTTATGCCATGGAATAAAATTTTAGGTAATGAAATTCACATATTTGGCATTTCTATTTCTTTCTAGTTATGAACATGTCAGTTTTAGATGTAAGTGTATTTTAATTCCAAAGATCAATGATTATATCCATGTCTTCCTAGGGGCTTGATCCTCAGATCTTATGGCAACCAACCAAGGTTCTAACCAAAAAGGTGTTTTACTGTATTTATAAATTAAGTGGATTGCGATGAATGAATACTTGTACCATATTTGTTTCTTAATTTTTCTACTTATTCTCTATTTAGTTCAATTCATTTCCTACTTACAAGCTTCATATTCAGATCTCTTATGGTGTTCTCCGAAAAGGTATAGCTAGTGCTTTAACTATAAAAAAACATTTTCTCATTTAAGAGTTCTTATTGATTCATTTTTTATGTAAAACTAATTTAGTTAGCGAACATTCAGGCATGTCCTAAATGAAATTTATATTAATATATTGACTATTTTCGTATTGAAATAAAAACCTGTCGGGAACAAAAGCTTGTGCTCGAGTATTTATCTCACTTTAAGTTAGCTATGAGACTTATACGATTGTTCCTTGAAAGAAATTATGACATTAGATACATTTACCGATCTGTCATTGATATGTTAATTATCACATAATTTTAGTAATGCAATTTTTTAAGGAGTTGAATTGGTATGTATTATTTATAAAAATAAATTGAAGTATTTAGATTATCCTAAAATATCCTAAATAGGAATTGTTCATATTTCATGTGATATGGTCTCCATTCGACAATCCAATATATCTTCAAATATTCAAAAACGACATAAGGACATACCAAATTAAATTGGTAGCAAGCATCAAGCATACTTTGTAGGTTGCAAAAAATGTATTATACAAACATGTCCGAAAAGAGTTTTCCTTAGAATGAATATATATTTTAGATATGCGATAATATTGAAATAAAAATATATATGGTCAAATCAATCACATTTTTTTCAATGAATGTCTATTTTAAAATATGGAAGTATTTGTATCATTATTAGAACTAATTATAAGCTTAGATGTTATTCTTTCGTTAGAAGAATTGGACCAAAATATATAAACCGTTCTATTATTTTTTTTGTTTAGTAAGAGTGGTTTATGTTGTTACTAATAATATGTTAGATATAATAATATCAAAACATATTTATTTTTATATGTGCATGTTCTAAGATAGATCTTACTCTTTTATAAAGAAACAAATAAAATTTATCTTGTTAGAAAGAAAAAAATATGAAATAAAATAAGTAGGTTGCATGAATGAATATTGATGTGAAAATTCAAACCACAATCATGTGTATGTGTTTGAACATATTTTGATTTATGTGGTAGAAACTTGTAACTCAAATATTTGACATTTTTCATTTCTTTATAGTTGTACTCATGTGCATGCACAAATAGTTTTTGTTTGTTGTATAACTTAGATAATTAAGTGGATTGTGATGACTTATTACTTTTACATATTTTAAGTTATTGATTAAATCAACTACTTTCTTTATCGTAGTTCAAAATTTGTTCACAATCATCTAATAATTTATCTAATCTGGAATCTTCACAATCATATCTCTTGAAACATTTTTTAAGGTATGCATGTCCTACTTTTATTCTAAACATAATTAATACATGTCCTATTTTTATTCTAAACATAATTAATACATGTTCTACTTTTATTCTAAACATAATTAATATGTTCTCAACTAAGATTTCTTTTTTATTTACATTTATGATGTTAATCTTTGATAGTTAGTGAATATTCAAACATCCCTCTATATAATTTACTTTAATATTTAAAAAACTCATATTCTAAAAACATGCATGTCAACAATGAAAATGTGATCATATAATTATGTATTTTTTTGTCTTCATATAATTATGTCACTTCTGTTTATGTATAGAGACTTTCCATTCTTACTGTATCGAACTACAGTTGTACATTAAAAACCCAATGTTGATCCAGAATATCCACTGACACTAGTACAGAAATGGGTTATAACGTCACTACATGTAGGGTCGGTTTTACCAAATAACCGACTTTATATGTCTAAAAAAAATGCGGGCACCACTTAAGACCTCTTAGGTCAGTTTTTTTAAATAAATCGACCTTGTAATGTAACTCTATAGGGTCGGTTTTCCAAATAACTGACCTTATATGTATATAAAAAATGCGGGCACCACTTAAGACCTCTTGGGTCGCTTTTCTTAAAATAACCGACCTTGTAGTGTATCTCTATAGGGTCGGTTTTCCAAATAACCGACCTTATATGTCTATAAAAATGTGGGTGATGCAGCCCTATTTTAGGGCTTCATCTTGTGTTATTTTGCTCTTCAATCACATCTATACTTGTTAGATTGCATGTCATTACCCCTAATATGCTTATTTGTATAAAATGCACTTATGAACATCATTTGCGTGTTTTTCAAGCATTTGGACCACACTTGATGAAAGAGAGAGAGAAGGAGTGATCCTAGGGTTCCTCTGCCCTTGGAGAGACCCAAAGTGAAGTCCAAGGCTCCCTCAACCTACCCTTAGTGGCCAAAGATCATTTGAAGCAAAGATGTCCAAGAAAATCCATAGATCCAAGTCAAGGTGTAGCCCCAGGACCCAGCACGGACGTGGTACCACAGAACGGCCGTGCTAGATGACTTAGAAATTAACAGGTTCAACATCCAAGTGAAGTAGAGAACACCACGGCCGTACACAGCACCACGGCCGTGCAATGGGCAGACACTACGGTTGTGCTCCACAAAACGGCCGTGGCACAGCAGAGCAAAACGGCCGTGCAGCAGCACCACGACCACCTCCGCCAAGCCCACCACGGTCGTGCCATACACCACGGCCGTGGAACACTTCCACCACCACGGCCGTGTTGACCCACCATGGTCGTGGCACACTTCCACCACCACGGCCGTGTTGACCCACCACGGCCGTGGCCGTTTTGACCACCAACCTGACATTTTGCAATTTAATCACCACGGTCGTGCCCATCCACCATGGCCGTGGCCTATCCTACCCACCACAACCGTGGTACCCCACCACGGCCGTGCTACTCACAGAATCCAGCCACTTTTCCACTGCTTTCCCCATTTTACCCCTAACTTAACCTAGTGCTTCCCCCACACCTATATGATAAATGTATATTTATCCCTTTTATTTGTATATTTTTTATATTTGTTTAGGATTGTTTTGTCATTTATTCTCTTAATTTCATAATTAGTTTTGTTATTTTATATTTTTCTCTTTAATTGGAGTTTTAATTCTATTTTCTTGGGTTTTGTAGGAAAATCACACAATTTGCAGCAGTCCAGAAATTCGTATATACCCTCCACCAAAAGTGACATAACTCTTACATTCAAACTCCAAATTGAGTGTACAGGTATTCATTGGAAAGGGAATTTAATTTCCTAAAATCAAGTCCTATTATTTGGACCGTTTCTGTGCTTTTAACGGGAGAGAAATACGTTCGAAGTCACTGCTGCGAGAATCTGCATTAAAGGGAGTTACATGGTCAAGATAATTAAAGACAACAAACTTTCAATTTGACCAGATCCAGAAAATTCGAAAATTGGTCTCCCTCTCTTTTTTCCCTCTTTTTTGAGGGCAGCCTACCCCCTCCTCCTCCTATAAAAGGAGAGACTTTTCACTTGTAAAAGGATTCCATTCTTCATTCTATTTCATCCATTTTTTAGTTGTAGACGACATCTTGTATAATGTTGGATCTCATTTTAGTTTGCAATTCTTCTGGTCTTGTTATGTCTGAGTAAATCTCTCTGGGGAATGGAAATAGCCCCTTAGCCCGGTTCTATTCAATTTAATCAATTATATTCCTCCATCGAACAAATGTCTTCTCTCTGTTTATGTGTGGTTATTTGGATGATCTGATATATTCTTATGGAGTGATATGACCGTGGATCTCTGTAAGAATGAAACAATAGTCCCTTAATTGCGATTATCATCTTTTCGTCTTTTTAATCTTATTCTTGTTATAATCCTTGGTGACGCGACCACCTGATCCTTGGGTTTGAACGCCGGTTTGAATTCACATGCTTTTTGATATGACCGTGGATAATGGTATGTTGGACGGTTGGGCAATGATCCGTGAACGCCGGGACCAACGGGTTCACGGGAAGTCTGACCCTTGTGAGTTTGTCCGTAAGGACATGTAAACACAAGGTCCTGATTTGATCCTTGGAGTTTAGAATTTGATTAGTTGAATAGGAACGTGGTTTTGGTGGTGATCTTCCAGACCCCAGATCTTTATTTCTTTGCTTAGTTAAATTTTATTTCAGCACTTTTATTTTTGTTCTTAGTATTAACAACTCTCTCAAATCGGAATTTAATTTTTGTACTTGCAATCGGATTTGGATTTCGACTTTTCCTTTCCTCCGTCCCTTGGATCGATACCTATCTATACTAAGTTGACTTGTTGTTCACAACAAGTTGACAACCGGGTTAGAAGGTTAAACTCTAGGACTTTTCCTAGTGATTGTTGCGTGTACAACGACGTGCATCACTATATATACCTAGGTGGCGGCTGGGGCACGAGGCTAGCTACCTTCTACCCCTTCCCAGCTCCCCAAATCGCCACCCACTCCATTCCACTCCAAATCCACCTCAAATCCACTCCATTTCACCATTTCCACCACACAACCCCCATATCTAAGCCTTCCATCCACCTCCCACCATCATCCCACTCCATTCCATCCAAGAAGAAGGAGGAGGACGACCTGTTGGTGCTGGAGAGAGGATTGACAACCACTACTTAGAGCTCCATGGCCACCTCCATCTTCTTCTCCTTTCTTTTTGTATTTTCTATTTCCATGAGTAGTTAGGCCCCCTTAGGTGGGCTGTTTGGGGTCAAATATGTTACTTTGATACCATGTTGGGGGGAAATGACATGTAAACTTTTTAATTCCATTTGTTAATGATTATGTTCTATTTGCATCTCATTCTCCATGGATTGCTTGTTGGTTTGTGTGTGAAATCACTTAGGAATTTAGGCAAATTGCTTATATGTGTGAATTTTGGGATTTGCCCCTAGGTCCAATTCTTGGATCCCTAGGCTGCCTCCCATCTTCCTACATCTTAATCAATCTCCCTAAGCCTAAGTGAGAGATCTAAGTAGCTAGATTGGATAATTCTAGTGCAATTAGCATGGAGCCTTCTCAAGGCTAGAATGTGGGGGAATTGGGGCCCAAAACCCTAATTTCACCCCCCATTACTACCCTCGGCCCCTAATTGCCCTAGGAATGTCTAATGTAGAAACCTAGACTTGATTAGACTCTAATTGGATTAAACCTAATCCCTAACCCAATTGAGCCTCGTAAGGGTAGTAGGGGTGTTAGGGACTAGTTCCCCTATACACAACCTAGCATATCCATGGCCAGTTAGTAGCTTAGGTTAATTCATTAGACTCTAACTTGTTGTTTGGTTTGGATAATCTAAATGGAATCATAATTTTCACATGTCACCCCCCAACTTAAGTGATAAGTTCATACCCCTAAACAGCCCACACATCTCTTTACTGCTTAAAACCCTAGTTTTGTGCTTGCTTAGCTTAATTAGTTCTTTTCTTGCTTAGTTAGCTTCTTGCCTTGCTCTTGCCTTGTTTATGCTAGTTTAGTTCTTTAGTTGTTCTCTTGCTTCTCTATTGCTTTCCTTAGTGTAAATTTCCTTTTCCTACCTAGATTAATCCTTTCTTGCTTTCTTAGCCTTAATCTAGTCTAGGGTTAACGTAGATTTCATTCTTGCCTTTAATTGCTTGCTTTTTTATCCTTAGTTTAACAATTAAAACAACCTTTAAACCCTTAACCCTAGTCTCCGCAGTAGGAACCTAGCCAAACTAACCTAGCTCTAGTCCCCCCTCTTTTCCCTGTGGATCGACCCTATACTTGCCACCTTCCTATACTACGACACGACCCCGTGCGCTTGCGGGTGTAGTGTTTTAGTAGACGTAGGTAGCTAGTTTAGGTTTATAAATTTTGAAAGCACAATCCCATCCACCGTGCGCTCTGACCTCGTGGGGTGTAAAAACACCACTTGCGGAGACGCACCTGTGGGCACCACTTAAGACCTTTTGAGTCGCTATTTTTAAAATAACTGACCTTGTAGTACATCTCTATAGGGTCGGTTTTTCTAAAATAAGCGACCTTATAGACAATTTTTTCGGCGGCAAAAATTTGCTGGGATTTGGCTTCCCACCTCGAACTATAGGGTCGGTTCTACATTATAAACGACCCTACAGAGATCCTCGGTCGACAAATTCGTCGACCGAATAAGAGCTGAATTTCACGTATACAAGCACCTATAGGGTCAGTTTTTTCTTTATAACCGACCTTACGGTCCTCCTCGGATAAGCACCTTTAAGGTCGGTTATTCCTACAAAACCAACCTTAAAGGCCTCCTCGGTCGACAAATTCGTCGACTGATATCTATTCTGGATCCAGATAGTTCACGCATGTATATGCACATCTAGCGTCGGATTTGCACTTCTAACCGACCTTAGAGCCTTCCTCGGTCGACCAATAATTTGACCGATTCACTTGGTCGACAAATTCGTCGACCGATAAGTACCTCTAAGGTCGTTTTTTTCCTTAAAACCGACCCTAGAGGTACTTATGCGAGGAAATCTGGCTCTTTCTCGATCGACAAATTCGTCGACCGATATCTATTCTGGATCCAGATAGTTCATGCATGTATAAGCACCTTTAGCATCGGATTTGCACTTATAACCGACCTTATAGCATTTTTGGTCGACAAATTTGTCGACCGATAAGGAGTTAATTTTCATGTCTATAAGTAACTTTTAGGGTCGGTATTTTCTTAATAACCGACCTTAGAAATCCATTCGATCGACAATATTGTCTGTAACATCCCTGACCTGGGTTATGCTTTAACCCTAGGTGTTTTGATTAAGAAATATGATTATATGCTTAATCTCATCTTGTGAAAAGTAATTAAGGCTCAAAAGGAACCTATGTTTCAATTTTGGTCCTGTTTGAACAATGTTGAAGCAATGTTTGCATATTTTGGACTAAAGTGCAAATTACCCAAGTTGAGGGGTTAAATTGCAAATGTTGCATGATAAGATGTTCCTCTGATGTTGAGACATCATAAGAATGAATATGATGTAGTGGTATGGTTTCCACAAGCTTGGACACCAAGATTAAGCTTGTAAAGCAATCCTTGTGCATTAAAACCTAGTTTTAATGTAATGTGCAATTTACCCAAAATATAGGGTTCAATATGCAAATTACCACTTCCACAAGGTCCCTAATGTTTCTTATCATCATTTAGAGCAAAGAAAATTAGAGGGACTCCTCATTTGAATTAAGTTGTAGGAGAGATAATCTTGACATTAAAATAATCAAGAATAATGCCTAATTGAAACCCTAATTCGATTTAGGGCAAAAATGAATAAAACATAATTGAAGGGCTTTCAACCAAAATGTTTTGGGTTGATTTTTAATAATGATGGACGTTCCTTTAACAAGATAAGGAGCGAAAATATCTTAAGTAGGTGAAATTCCACTCACCTTTTTATAAAGAAAAGTAATATCCACTCACATGTGGGATATTATATTATAAGCATTAAGGTGCTTAATTTGCTTTTCTTTAAATTGAGGATAATGAAGGAGAATTAAAGGCAAGGAAGGTTCCTCGTACCCAAGGTAGTTTAGGGGGAAGAGGTGGCCACTTTATTGGGATTAATTGGATTTTTATAAGGCATTTTCTCTCTCATCAATTTCCTTATAAAAGTGTCATTTCCAAGCCCAAACCAAGTCCTTTTTCGGATTTTCTTCTTCCCCTTGCTTGCAAAACCGACCAAGGAGATAGGGAGGAGCAGGTAGCACGTCCCCAACCTGTGGGTAATCCCTTGACCTTCGTTCTCCATGATTTCATGGTGGAAATCGAAAATAAATTATGGATTCCTTCTTATTTCGATCTCCTCTTCAACCCTAGCCAATTTTTACAATCAAAAACTTGAGGACGAGCCTAGAGGGAGTTGCAAGAGCTTCATCCCCCATTAATTGCGTGGGCTTGGAGCTTTGTAGCTCAATTGGAGGCAGGTTTTATAACTCAAACCCTTAAACATTGCTATTGCATCAATTCTCTATGCTTTGTTGATTGATTTCTTCAATTTTATACACTTTTGTTTCTTTGCTGCAAATTCCATCAAGAACGGTTGCTGTTCTTCGGTGCACGAAGGAAGCTGATGATGACATCATCATAAGAAAGCACCTCACCAAATATCTTGGGAGCAAACGATCTCAAAAGTTGGGACCAAACGGTTTCACCAAAACCGTTTGGTGACCAAACGGGTTGCAAACCGTTTGGTGGAAAACGGGTTCAAACCCGTTTAAAGGAGTTGACCAAGCATTGCCCGTTTGGGAAACTCGTTCCTAATTATGTAGGCTAATGACCCTCCAAATTTGAGGGGTTAACTCCAAAGTAATCATAGGTTGAAGGCCAATAAATTAGACAAATTGAATTGAATTAAGTACTGATTTTCAACCTGAATAACTTGACCTTCTTGGGAAAACGGGTTCAAGACCATTTCAGATGGTTGACCAAGCGTTGACCGTTTGGGATTCCTGTTCATAATGATGTTGGTTAATGACACTCCAAATTTGAGGGGTTAACTCAAAAGGAATCATAGGTTGAAGGCTAATCAATTAGGAAAACCTAATTGGATTAAGTGCTGATTTTCAACCTGATTAACTTGACCTGCTTGGGAAAACGGGTTCAAGACCGTTTGAGTGAGTTGACCAAGCGTTGAACTTTTGGGATTACTGTTCATAATTATGTTGTTTAATGACTCTCCAATTTTGAGGGGTTAACTCCAAAGGAATCGTGAGTTGAAGGCTATTCAATTAGGCAAACCCTAATTGAAAACAGTGCTGAAATTCCAATGAGTTAAGTTGAGATTTTGGGTTGATTAGCCCAAACGGGTTCAATACCGTTTGGGGATCATCCAAACGGGTTCAAGACCGTTTGGGGATCACCCCAAGACCGTTTGGAGGTCTGGGGTCAAGTATAGTTGACCAATTGAAGGTCCAAAGGTACCTAATCATACTGCAACTCAATGCTGATTTGTTGATCAACTCGATAGACCAATCCATGATGATTTTTCACTAAAGTCCAAAGGTTGGATGAGACAAACGGTCTCAAGAACGTTTGGAGCTCATCCAAATGGTCTCAAGACCGTTTGGTGGTCACCCAAGACCGTTTGGAGGTCTAGGGTTGAGTATGATTAGGTGTTTGAAGGCCTAAAAGTACCAAGTTGATCTGCAATAAATTGCTGAATTGGTGAGCACTTCAATAATCCAAACCCTACTTGGATGGCTTGGTTTTGAGTGATATGATGGGCAAACGGTCTCAAGACCGTTTGGAGGTCATACAAACGACCTCAATACCGTTTGGGGTCAGGTAATACCCAATTTGGATGATGGTTCAATAGTTTCAAAGCAACTAGTCTTACATTGATTAGTGTTGTTGAATCATCGATTCCAAACCCTAATTCAATTGAATCAAATCCTAATTGATGCTCAATTGAGGGTCAATTGAGAGTCAAATCAGTTGAAGGTTGACCTATTAAACTCAATTGAAGTATGAGGGTAGGTCCAATTGATGACTGGTTCCATGAATTCAATGATTGAAGGAATCAACATTGAAAACCCTAATTCAATTGGATACCCTATGTAATGGAGGTCCAATGTGATTGAATCTCTTGAGAATCAAGATGATGAATGATTCATTTATCCAATGTTGATTAGTAATGATAATCAAAGAAGGTACAAAGGTTGAAACCCGAATAGTACCTATGGGATTAGTGCCAATTAAGGGATGAATTCCTAATTGCTTATAGGGTCAATGACTTGATACACTATGTTAATCATAGTTGTATGTACTCAACTAAAGGGTGATATGACCTATTCAAGTTGAGAAGTTGATAGCATGAATTCATACATGAATATGATTCATGTGGTGGTTAAGAGTTATGATCCTTAAGTAAAGAGATCATGAAACCCTAAACATGAACATAAACCCTAATTGACAGGGTTATTGAACTCAAACCCTAGTTGAGGGTGTATCCATGTGAAACCCTAACTGAGGGTGTATCCATGTGAAACCCTAGTTGAGGGTGTATCCATGTGAAACCCTGATTGAGGGTGATTTCATGAGAAACCCTAATTGAGAATGATTAGCAAACCTTGAATATGGGAAATGTGATATGAAACCCTAATGAAGGGTGATGCTATATGTAATCCCTATTCTAAAGAAGGGAGATGGTATGTGAAACCCTAATCCCTAATGAAATAATAGAATTCATTCTTGAATACGATTCATGAGGGGAACTTCTGTAGCATGACCGTGGTAGCTTCACTTTGCACGACCGTGCAAGGTAGCACGGCCGTGGTGGCTTCCCTTCGCACGACCGTTCTTGGTTGCACGGCTGTGGTGCTCTATGCTTGATTTAGAGGTGATTTGAAAGTGACCTCATATGATCGTATACCTTGACATGATTATAAGTCCAATATAATTGGATGAAGGATACATAAGATATGTGATGAGAAACCCTAGTTGAGGGGTATCATCGTGATTATTTATAAGCAACTTTATAATAAAGTCATGCCTTAAACTAAGATAAGTCCATATCATGTGAGATAGTTGTACAATTCTAATGTGTGGCCTTTGTATTATATGCTAAAGGTAAGATATTAGTGATGGGGTGTATTAAGAGGGAAATACCTTAATACAAGATAAGATGCATAACTCAACAGAGTTTGAAATGATGAGAAAGTGATACATCAAGATATGATAGTTATCACATTCAGCATTTTAGGGTTTATATGCCTTGATGTACTTCAAATCCAATATAATTGGGTAAGAAACATATGAAGTGTGTTATGAAACTATTACAATGAAATGTAATGAGTCGTTACACCTTGATGAGTGTTAATTAATGTACCTTGATAATGGGGTTAAGCCCAAATGATGTGTATGATATAATCATACCATGATAAGGATGAGAAATGAACTCATACCTTGAATTGATGATCATTAATGTTATATGATGAAAGTAATGTTCCAGAATAATCAAATATGATATCCATGAATGCCCCAGAGGTATGGAATAATGTATTAAGGGTTGAACAAATAATGAGATCATGAACTCTTTATTAATGAGAAATGGGGAACCCTAACCCTAATTTGGGTAAAGGGAATGAAAAGCCTTATTTGATAGTAAACCCTAATTCCTGGTAGCGGAATAATGGTGTTGCTATCACATCATATGATGTGATGAATATCTTGTATGACTGTTATCATGCCTAATAACCATACAGATATTATGAGATGATGTATATAGCTAGTGTGAGCTGTGACATTTATATATAAATGTTGATTGGCATTATGTGCCTTAATGTTGTTGTTGCTTAGTAAAAGAAGAAATATGCATGGACTTTTATGAGTCACATGAGTAAGTTGTTACCCAGTGAGAGGTGACAAGATATTTCATGGCCTTGTGAGCCAGGTGTGATGCTTGTGTAACAAGTATCATGAATGCCTTGGTCAGATGACCTGAAGGTGATAGTTACCTGAAAAAGGTATAATAATGCTCAATGATGAGTTAAGGGTTTGAATACCCAGAACCATATGATTATGGTGATGAGAAAGTGAAGGGATGATAATTCCCAGTATTGAAATGAGGGACTGAGTTCCCAGGGTCTTTGAAAGACTGATAAATATCTGATAAAAGAAGTACATGTCTCTTTATAGCATTGTTGTAATAAGTTATGTTTGAGAACTTGGCTGATGCTAAAAGAATATGAGAATGTACTTAATAAATCAAGTGAAATCTATTCATGTAGTGCTCTGACCATAGATACATCATCGTCAGGAATAGGTGATGGTGAAACGGGTGCCCGCGGCAAAACCCGGAGCACATATTTTGAATATGTGGGGGTAAATGGGCGAAAATATCCTTACGTCCTCTTGAAGAGATTGTTGGAAGATAAACAAGAAACCTCTCAATCCTTCATGAATATGTCGGGATGGATGTATAATGAATCTCCCAATTATACTTAATGTCGGATCGAGGAGATAAACAAGAAATCTCTCGATTGGCGATGAGAGTGCAGTTGACGCTGTAACTCTGTAGCGAAGGTGCCAGAATACCCTGGCTAGCTAGTTAGAAGAGACACGAGATGTCCTGCATGTGGTCTCGTACTAACCGAGACAGATGAGGTCATAAGAATTCGGCTCTTTTGATGACCTATGTATGGTACCGAGGCGATTTCGTAATGGTCGGTTGGAGTATGAGTGGTATATCTCATCTCCTCAGAGCATAAGTGTGATTGTAAAATGTAATCAGCCGTATAGCATGTTTTCTTAAGGATTGAATACGGAGATTCATTGGCTGATGTTGCATTTCTTTGTGCATTCCTTAGTAGATAAATGTTAATTATGTTTCTTTATATTCTCTGCAAAGTAGACAGATGAATTACTTATCTACCATGGGTAGATGCAATGACCTCCTTGAGAATGGAGATTATCTTATTCTGTTCTATGATGAATAATTCTGCCTGATAATGTAAAAGTAACCCCTACTCAGTTTTAATTTGATAAACTGCAATAACAATGTTTTTGGCGGAGAGTTATATCTCTCGATGGGGCAATTTTCAATTGTCTCACCCCCGTGGGAAACATTTTTAGGTATGCATGGAAGGCAGAGCAGAAACCCTAGAACAGGGAAAGAGCAACAGCAACAGCAGGGACAGCAATAAGATCTCAGGTGGAAATATTGTCTGTCTAGTCATATAGATAATAGTCTTATGTGTCGTCTCTGTACTCTCAGGTCCTCGGAGTTTTAAATGTATCAATCTGAGTTTTGTCTTAGTGCCTCGAAGTTTTTATACTGCCTGTGTATATTTGTTAACAGGGCAGTCAATGTTGTAATCCTTGAAAAGGAATGGTACAGGTTGTGTACTTGTGAACCAGGATGAATTTGGAATACTTTGGTTCATGGTTAAAGAGTTTTCCTATGAATGGATCTATTTGCAAAAAGTTTTAAATTTTCAGTGATTTTCAGTAATTCGCTGCAAATAATTCACTTCCGAATTAGTTAATCCTGTTTTTGCGAGACGGTCATTTCAATTAGTGGTATCAGAGCTCTAGGTTCGTTGAGTCTACGGAGACATAGGACTAAGTTGTTGAGTCTGTGTTAGTGTCCTCCAGTATACCCTATAATGATTTCTGCTTGTGCAGAGAAAGGGTAAAGTTTAAAATGACTGGAGAGAACAATGAACACATTGCTTAGGGCAATGTTGTTGCACCAAGAAGAGGTGCAAGGGATCATGCAAGAATAGAATGAGTGCCTGAGAATCCCCATTAAGACCTGATCAGGATAGAGAATCCTATGATCATGCTCTTGTTGGGAAGATTAGGGCAACAGTAATGCATATGAGTGGACTAGATGCTAGGCTTACAACCTAGGTTATCAGTCCTTAATACAGAAAGCTTGAGCTTTAAATGAGTTCCTAAATGACTTAGTCATGTTGGAACAAGGGAAAATATGGAAAATATTAACTTATAGCAAGAAAGTGGACTCTGCTATGAGTTCAGACAGATAATAAATATGTGATGGTAGTGCCCAAGAAGGGGCAATAAGATGAGAAGTAGGGAATGGTCTCTATAATTCTAGAGACATTTGCCTAATGGTTTTAAAAAGCCAAGTTTTTGGTACTAATAGTGCAATAAATGCCTAGTGTAACAGGGAAGTAGCCACTAAGTAAGTGCAAAGGTCTTAACCTTTCACCTGTAAGATTCTATGGATTAGCTTTTTCTTCAGTAATAAGACTAGTAAGACCATGATATGAGTACAAGGTATGTTATAAATGTGTACATGTTGAGTACACTAAACCCTTTTTGTTATAAAAAGGAGGATTGTTGATATTGTTTTCCCCATTGGTTGCTATATAGGGATGAAATGATGAGAACTAGAATTTGAATTCTGTTCAGTATTCTTTTAAATGCTCTATATTGATCTTACCTCCATGAAAGAGGAAGAGGTATAGAAGAGATGTTTGGATAAAATCCAGGGATGTTAAATCTTATGTTATGGTAATATGAAAAGAAAGGAATATGATAGCATGTAAGTGCATACTACTTGATCTCAGTACTTGTAAACCCTGATCAGGTGTACAACTATTGATGATAAAGTGAGTATGGAAACTCTTAGATTGATATCTTTTTTATTGCCCTGATCAAGCAATCATTCTGATACAATCTAAAGAGTATCATGAAATTGGAAATATGATATGGATAAATGTATCATATCTTAAGAACAAGAAAGAAGGATCTGATAGGAATTCAGATCAGTATGTGTATATGAGGAAGTAAAAGTATGACCCTCATATGATGAGAAAGAGAACAAGGGAGGTGATCCCTGTTCTATAAAGTTGTAAATATGATAAAAGAAAGATGAGAATATAATGTGTTTTCAACACATGCGACTGATATCAAGGTAAGAGATTCTGGTATCTGAGAATTATCAGATGGTTTAGAATTGCTACCTGGAATGGTCAACTATGAAATCAGTCTGATTATATAAAATGATATGAACATCATATGTTAGGGGTTTATGCTTTGCATAAACATAACAACTAAATATGTCTTTCAGATAAGTTCTCATTTGACTCTATGAGAATATTGTGTGAAGGAACTTTGTGCTGATCAAAGTTCTATGATGTCTACATAACAATGAGGTGTTATGAAGAGACATGATGATATGATGAATGAATGATATCTGTTCCCTTTATCTGGGATTTCGGGGACGAAATCCTTGTTAGGGGTTTATAATTTGTAACATCCCTGACCTGGGTTATGCTTTAACCCTAGGTGTTTTGATTAAGAAAGATGATTATATGCTTAATATCATCTTGTGAAAAGTAATTAAGGCTCAAAAGGAACCTATGTTTCAATTTTGGTCCTGTTTGAACAATGTTGAAGCAATGTTTGCTTATTTTGGACTAAAGTTCAAATTACCCAAGTTGAGGGGTTAAATTGCAAATGTTGCATGATAAGATGTTCCTATGATGTTGAGACATCATAAGAATGAATATGATGTAGTGGTATGGTTTCCACAAGCTTGGACACCAAGATTAAGCTTGTAAAGCAATCCTTGTGCATTAAAACCTAGTTTTGGTGTAATGTGCAATTTACCCAAAATCTAGGGTTCAATATGCAAATTACCATTCAACAAGGTCCCTAATGTTTCTTAGCATCATTTAGAGAAAAGAAAATTAGAGGGACTCCTCATTTGAATTAAGTCGTAGGAGAGAGAATCTTGACATTAAAATAATCAAGAATAATGCCTAATTGAAACCCTAATTCGATTTAGGGCAAAAATGAATAAAAATAATTGAAGGGCTTTCAACCAAAATGTTTTGGGTTGATTTTTAATAAGGATGGACGTTCCTTTAACAAGATAAGGAACGAAAGTATCTTAAGTAGGTGAAATTCCACTCACCTTTTTATAAAGAAAAGTAATATCCACTCACATGTGGGATATTATATTATAAGCATTAAGGTGCTTAATTTGCTTTTCTTTAAATTGAGGATAATGAAGGAGAATTAAAGGCAAGGAAGGTGCCTAGTATCCAAGGTAGTTGAGGGGGAAGAGGTGGTCACTTTATTGGGATTAATTGGATTTTTATAAGGCATTTTCTCTCTCATCAATTTCCTTATAAAAGTGTCATTTCCAAGCCCAAACCAAGGCCTTTTTCGGATTTTCTTCTTCCCCTTGCTTGCAAAACCGACCAAGGAGCTAGGGAGGATCCGGGAGCACGTCCCCAACCTGTGGGTAAGCCCTTGACCTTCGTTCTCCATGATTTCATGGTGGAAATCGAAAATAAATTATGGATTCCTTCTTATTTCGATCTCCTCTTCAACCCTAGCCAATTTTTACAATCAAAAGCTTGAGGACGAGCCTAGGGGGAGTTTCAAGAGCTTCATCCACCATTAATGGCGTGTTCTTGGAGCTTTGGAGCTCAATTGGCGGCGGGTTTTATAACTCAAACCCTTAAACATTGCTATTGCATCAATTCTCTATGCTTTGTTGATTGATTTCTTCAATTTTATACACTTTTGTTTCTTTGCTGCAAATTCCATCAAGAAAGGTTGCTGTTCTTGGGTGCACGAAGGAAGATGATGATGACATCATCATAATAAAGCACCTCACCAAATATCTTGGGAGCAAACTATCTCAAAAGTTGGGACCAAACGGTTTCACCAAAACCGTTTGGTGACCAAACGGGTTGCAAACCGTTTGGTGGAAAACGGGTTCAAACCCATTTGAAGGAGTCGACCAAGCGTTGACCGTTTTGGAATCTCGTTCCTAATTATGTAGGCTAATGAACCTCCAAATTTGAGGGGTTAACTCCAAAGGAATCATAGGTTGAAGGCCAATCAATTAGACAAATCGAATTGAATTAAGTGCTGATTTTCAACCTGAATAACTTGACCCTCTTGGGAAACCGGGTTCAAGACCGTTTCAGATGGTTGACCAAGCATTGACCGTTTAGGATTCCTGTTCATAATGTTGTTGGTTAATGACCCTCCAAATTTGAGGGGTTAACGCAAAAGGAATCATAGGTTGAAGGCTAATCAATTAGGAAAACCTAATTGGATTAAGTGCTGATTTTCAACCTGATTAACTTGACCTGATTGGTAAAACGGGTTCAAGACCGTTTGAGTGAGTTGACCAAGCATTGACCGTTTGGGATTACTGTTCATAATTATGTTGGTTAATGACTATCCAAATTTGAGGGGTTAAATCCAAAGTAATCGTGAGTTGAAGGCTATTCAATTAGGCAAACCCTAATTGAAAACAGTGTTGAAATTCCAATGAATTAAGTTGAGATTTTGGGTTGATTAGCCCAAACGGGTTCAAGACCATTTGGGGATCATCCAAACGGGTTCAAGACCATTTGGGGATCACCCCAAGACCGTTTGGAGGTCTAGGGTCAAGTATAGTTGACCAATTGAAGGTCCAAAGGTACCAAATCATACTGCAACTCAATGTTGATTTGTTGATCAACTCAATAGACCAATCCATGATGATTTTTCACTAAAGTCCAAAGGTTGGATGAGCCAAACGGTCTCATGACCGTTTGGAGCTCATACAAATGGTCTGAAGACCGTTTGGTGGTCACCCAAGACCGTTTGGAGGTCTAGGGTTGAGTATGATTAGGTGTTTGAAGGCCTAAAGGTACCAAGTTGATCTGCAATAAATTGCTGAATTGGTGAGCACTTCAATAATCCAAACCCTACTTGGATGGCTTGGTTTTGAGTGATATGATGGGAAAACGGTCTCAAGACCATTTGGAGGTCATCTATCGACCTCAAGACCGTTTGGGGTCAGGTCATACCCAATTTGGATGATGGTTCAATGGTTTCAAAGCAACTAGTCTTACATTGATTAGTGTTGTTGAATCATCGATTCCAAACCCTAATTCAATTGAATCAAACCCTAATTGATGATCAATTGAGGGTCAATTGAGAGTCAAATCAGTTTAAGGTTGACCTATTAAACTCAATTGAAGTGTGAGGGTAGGTCCAATTGATGACTGGTTCCATGAATTCAATGATTGAAGGAATCAACATTGAAAACCCTAATTCAATTGGATACCCTATGTAATGGAGGTCCAATGTGATTGAATCTCTTGAGAATCAAGATGATGAATGATCCATTGATCCAATGTTGATTAGTAATGATAATCAAATAAGGTACAAAGGTTGAAACCCGAATAGTACCTAAGGGATTAGTGCCAATTAAGGGATGAATTCCTAATTGCTTATAGGGTCAATGACTTGATACACTTTGTTAATCATAGTTGTATGTACTCAACTAAAGGGTGATATGACCTATTCAAGTTGAGAAGTTGATAGCATGAATTCATACATGAATATGATTCATGTGGTGGTTAAGAGTTATGATCCTTAAGTAAAGAGATCATGAATGTAAAGACCCAAAGTCTCTACTAAAAACATGATAAACAAAATCATCAAAAGTATGGCAGCGGAAGAATTAAATCTTGACATTATTCAAAAATGTATAAAGAGTACATTATAGAATTTCCCCAAATGGGAGTACAACTTTATACAAGCAACTACAAGGATCTAGGTAGAGGAAGACTTCACTAATACAACATTGTCTCCTAGCAAACAACTATATAATATAAAAGCAACTATGATCATATATTATATGTTCTTCATCTTCTTATCCTATCCTTAGCCTTGGGTTCACCAAGCTTCCATGCGCACTCTGATCCTAACCTGGATGGTTGGGGTCATCCAGCAAGAGAAAGATAAAAGGTATGTGTTAAACAAAAGGAATAGGACAAATAATAATAAAAAGCTTTACAACATAAAAGATTCTCCATAAGAAGAGATTTCCAAAGAAATGAGACCAATATATGAATATGAGAGAGAGAAACTGCCACATTTAAAATATCAACAATTATCACTTTTGCATGAATATAAATTATGACACAACGTCCTATCAATGTAGGGTGAGGCACCTACCGGACCTCACCAATGGCAGGGGGACTAAAACCCCAGTGCCTAAAAAGTGGCAGGGGGAATAAAACCCCAGTGCCTAATATATAAAATGGCAGGGGGACTAAAACCCCAGTGCCCGGCAGGAGGACTAAAACCTCAGTGCCCTGTGGGTGGTTTGTACTCATGTACACTACATTGTCAATTGGCCAATAACTATATCATGCATAAACATTCACTTGGCAGCATAGTGAAAAGTATAATAAGATGCAACAAGCATTGGGAATAAAACCCAAATAAATAATCTCAATCATCATGCCATCATAGGCAACATCATTATACAAGAATTCCAACAAATAAAGGAGTCAACAAGGAACAACATTATTCAATGTTTCCAAATATCTCAAAAGGATGATCCACATAGTCAAATAACAAGATTAAGGAATTACATTCAAATGAGCCACAAGAACAACCACAGTATGTATAAGATTTCCAAGTATTTCAAAAGATGAGCAAACAATGGTATTAGTAGCATAAAATAAGTTAAGAGCCAATAAATGCAATTAGAGGGAAAATGAGGCTAGCACAAGTATAATTGGTGGGGTTGGATAAAAGCCCAACTGAAAGATTAGGATTGTTTGCACATTATATATTCCACACATTCATCATAGATGTCACATACATAAAATAAGCCTCATATACAAAATAGGGTACACATACAACATAGGTTTTCACATACATAGGAATCACATACCTTAGATATATACAATACCATCATATCCACCAAACAGATAGCAAACCATCCATATATCCTAGTTACATCATAACACATGTATTAATATATATAAAGACATAAACATAGAAAAACCCTAATTTTACAAAACTATGATTTAGAGCTCAAAACCAAGTCCAAACGATTACTCATAATCTCCTGATTAATAAAACATATTTTATTATATAAAACAGAGTAAAAATGAATTAATTATGTATTTTAAAACATTTACATATTAAAAATGCCATTCAAAGAAAACTTCGGAAAAGAAATCCAAATCATGTCTCAAAAACCATAAAATCAGATTCTATGTTAAAAATCCTTTCCATCGACTATTTATTCATATTTTTCTGATAAAGGATCGATTTACTATGAATTAAGTAAATCTGACCAATCAGAAGTTAAGAAAACCATAGTGTGACATATATTTAAATAAAAATGCAACTTGATGTAAATATTAGAGGAAAGGACCAAACTGCCCTTTCTCGTTAAAACAAACCAATTGAAATGATGAGGGCAAATCGGTCTTTTGAAACTATTGGTTGGTTGCGCAGGCGAAGAAGAACATGGAAGAAATGACGCTAATGCCCCTGGATGATTGATCATCCCAAATGTATGGGCATGCCCACGGGCGTCATTGCACGGCCAGGCTTCTTCAGCCTTGGCCATGGCGCGAGGGTGGTACACCCTGCTTCGACTCCAGGGCCGTTGCTCAAAGCCTGGCCACTAAACCACAAACTGGAACCACGAATTAAACTGACGGGCTCCGGTGAGTAAAGCGGAGCACTCGCCACAGGGCGAGGACCTCAGGAACCAAAAAGCACACCGAAGGAGGTCGGGAAACAGGGGAGCAAGATCGGGGGGGTGAAACCACACGAAAACACCACCAAACTGACAACCGAGACCGGGAGTAGATTCGTGGGATCAAGGCGAGATAAAAGGAGGCGGTGGTGAGGTCGGAAGAGCATCAGTGCGCGAAAAGACATGGCGCCGGCGGAGCTTGTCGGAGGCTCTATAGGACCCATCGATCAGAGCCATCGCGAGACAAACGAGGAGTTGGAAGAGGTAGAGGGTAGGTCGGTGATGCTTACCCAATCATCAATTTGGGGTAAGGCAGTGCGGAGCGCCGCGGCGAGCTCACCGTCGCCGGAGGTGAAGGTCGAGCAGGTTGGGGAGTACCAGACAAGAAGAGGTGAAATTGGCGGAAGGGGAGGAAGGCTCGAAGCCAGGGGGTGCTCCACGACCCCTTAAATAGGTCGGAGGGGAACTCCAGTCGCATCTGCGACACGGAGGTGGAGGGAGGCAGGTCATCGGGTTTGGGCGTTTTGCGAAAACGTCGAGATAGGCGATGAGTTAAGGTTCGTTTGAACCGGAGGTGTGAGGTGGAGCTAACGGTGAAGGAATTACACAAAACGGTGGGAGAACGAGGGAGAGAGACGATTGGGAATCTGTTGCCTGCAAAACGGCGCTGATCCTTGAAAGGGTTAGATGAAGGAGACGACTCCACAAGCGTTGGATCTAAGATGGACGGCTATGATCGCATGTGTGTGACCAAGTTACAAGCTGTAACGCGTGACAGCTAAATTAAACGGAACTATAACGTTTCACATCAAATTAATGAAATAAACGTAATAACTATAGTAACACTATATTAAAAGCTAATAAAATGCATTAGAGAGGTCAAATCAACTCCAAACAACACCAAATTTGAACCATAGGCTCATAATAACATATAGAACGATGCTATATAATTAAAATCTCGTTTAATGCATAATATGGCCATTAATAAATATATGGCTCATAAAAGAGTATAATAATATATTAAAATCAAGGAATTATATGAAAAAGCTATTAATAAGAAACATGTGAGCAAATTCGACATATAAAACATATTTAGGGTATAAATACTCATTACTCCACAAAATAACATATTAATGTGAACTAAAATCATATTTTGAGGAGAGAGAAACAATAAAGGTTAATACACTCATATATGAACTCAAATACACATTATTAATAATATATTTATCCAAAAAGCTCCAAATAAATATAATCTGCTATATTATCCCATTAATGACCAAATTACAACATTAACCCTAACTTATCCCTAATGTGGGTTATTTGTGCAAACACCCCTCAATTATCATAAAAGAGGGTAAATAGTGATTTCAACCTCAGATTGTGCTCAAATTGCACAAGGTGTACAAGAATGATCCAAAAGGATGTGAAATTTGTGGAAAAGGTCCAAATGGACTAAAAGTCAAAGAAAATCTCAAGAATGGGTAAATTGCAGGGAAGACCCTGAGATTCAGTATGTTACAGCACACCACCCCTTAAAGAGGATTTCGTCCCCGAAATCACAACAAGAGAAAAGAGAGGGTGAGTGTGTAACATCCCAACCATAAACAACTAGGTTATAACCCTTAATCTAGGGTACCACATAAAATCTACATAAGTCAGGTGTTACTAAGGTTTTCACAAAACCTATAGCCTTTTATCAAACTCAAACTAACATCTTGTTACATAAACTCTATCATGAAAAGGCAGCATATCTATTATACTAACACTTGTGCCATATTTTATTACAAAACAATTATATCTCAACTATATATCAAGGGTATCTCCCTCATTAAGGGTTTTAAGCACAATTAGGGTTTACAAGGCCATTACAACCTATATTAAACCATTCCCAACCACACTAATGTATTAGGTCAAAACCTAAATAACTCAACATTATTACTCAACAACTACATCATGTGGAATTATGCCATATAATATCATCCAACCAATTATTACCCTAATAACAGGTCTAAGGGTATATGGCTTATCTCCAAGGAACATATGGTCACAACATCTAACATACTCATATCCATGCCATCACTAATCATATTCTCTCACAATACTAATTACTATGAATTAACCTCACATTATATGAATCTAATTACTCATCATCTCATTACTGATTCGATTCATAAACCAATAAGATGATCAATGAGATGTATTTTAGTCAACAAGGTGCTATGCCTAACATGTGTGGATAATTAGGTCACAACTATGATTAAGGGATTATAATCCATTTACATGCATTAAGGCATATCATGAGATGACACCTAATGTCACTAATGTAACATGAAAGGCGTGAAGGATATACATGTATACATATGTTGTCAAGGATAGATGATTACATATTAAGGTTCAGGTCAATCACGACCATTACATGTTATAGCATCCTTAGGGTGCATTTTACCATACACATTTTATCATTAGGGTGACCAAACCCAAGCTATGTGTATCCACATATGAACAATTAATGATTATGTGCATCAAGAATATATTAAGGTTCAAGCATAAGGATTATATGACTTATCCATTAGTTATAAAACAAGATGAATTACAAACATATTAGGTTTGTTCAACACTAAACATATAAGCTCACTAATCCCATATCTAAGGAGTTATGGTTACTTGATTTCAAGGCATTGAGGGACTCCAACCCCCCTAAAGAGGATTTCGTCCTCGAAATCAACAACTCCAAAATCTAACAGGGTACTAACACTTCTCTTCCACTCAAAGGGTTGACTAAGTCAAACTATTTTAAGGGTATAAGATCCAACATAAAAGCCTTACTAAACTCTATCTTCCAACACAAGATATAGCATAGGGTACACCAAACCCTAAACATAGGAAATCTAAGGCTCATATAAGATGCTTAGGGATTACAAGATGATTTTTGTTTGAGAAAAGAAATCAAATCATCATATAAAGGATTCTAAGGTTATTCAACAATAAGGCAATATGTCTAAGAGTAGACTATTTCGAGCTGTCCGTTTCAGATCAGGCCAGGCCAGGTCATATGAGCTCAGGAATCCTCGTGACCAAGCTAGTGGGGCGGAGGAAAATATTGCCAGCCCCTAAGCTCTGACCCTTTCTAGACACCATCACTTCAACTTCTTACTCTAATAGCTACTCAATAAACAATTTACCAAAAAGTTGACAAATTTTATTTCTAATAAGAAATTATTATGATCCTAAATCAAACATTCTTTAAAGGTCAACTCTAAGGTGAAAAACTTGGTAAAGGGAAACTATATATGATAGGGGTTCTATCTAGGAGACAATTTTGAACTAGTCAAGAATCCGACTACCTTGATGCTCTGATACCATGCTGTAAAGACCCAAAGTCTCTACTAAAAACATGATAAACAAAATCATCAAAAGTATGGCAGCGGAAGAATTAAATCTTGACATTATTCAAAAATGTATAAAGAGTACATTATAGAATTTCCCCAAATGGGAGTACAACTTTATACAAGCAACTACAAGGATCTAGGTAGAGGAAGACTTCACTAATACAACATTGTCTCCTAGCAAACAACTATATAACATAAAAGCAACTATGATCATATATTATATGTTCTTCATCTTCTTATCCTATCCTTAGCCTTGGGTTCACCAAGCTTCCATGCGCACTCTGATCCTAACCTGGATGGTTGGGGTCATCCAGCAAGAGAAAGATAAAAGGTATGTGTTAAACAAAAGGAATAGGACAAATAATAATAAAAAGCTTTACAACATAAAAGATTCTCCATAAGAAGAGATTTCCAAAGAAATGAGACCAATATATGAATATGAGAGAGAGAAACTGCCACATTTAAAATATCAACAATTATCACTTTTGCATGAATATAAATTATGACACAACGTCCTATCAATGTAGGGTGAGGCACCTACCGGACCTCACCAATGGCAGGGGGACTAAAACCCCAGTGCCTAAAAAGTGGCAGGGGGAATAAAACCCCAGTGCCTAATATATAAAATGGCAGGGGGACTAAAACCCCAGTGCCCGGCAGGAGGACTAAAACCTCAGTGCCCTGTGGGTGGTTTGTACTCATGTACACTACATTGTCAATTGGCCAATAACTATATCATGCATAAACATTCACTTGGCAGCATAGTGAAAAGTATAATAAGATGCAACAAGCATTGGGAATAAAACCCAAATAAATAATCTCAATCATCATGCCATCATAGGCAACATCATTATACAAGAATTCCAACAAATAAAGGAGTCAACAAGGAACAACATTATTCAATGTTTCCAAATATCTCAAAAGGATGATCCACATAGTCAAATAACAAGATTAAGGAATTACATTCAAATGAGCCACAAGAACAACCACAGTATGTATAAGATTTCCAAGTATTTCAAAAGATGAGCAAACAATGGTATTAGTAGCATAAAATAAGTTAAGAGCCAATAAATGCAATTAGAGGGAAAATGAGGCTAGCACAAGTATAATTGGTGGGGTTGGATAAAAGCCCAACTGAAAGATTAGGATTGTTTGCACATTATATATTCCACACATTCATCATAGATGTCACATACATAAAATAAGCCTCATATACAAAATAGGGTACACATACAACATAGGTTTTCACATACATAGGAATCACATACCTTAGATATATACAATACCATCATATCCACCAAACAGATAGCAAACCATCCATATATCCTAGTTACATCATAACACATGTATTAATATATATAAAGACATAAACATAGAAAAACCCTAATTTTACAAAACTATGATTTAGAGCTCAAAACCAAGTCCAAACGATTACTCATAATCTCCTGATTAATAAAACATATTTTATTATATAAAACAGAGTAAAAATGAATTAATTATGTATTTTAAAACATTTACATATTAAAAATGCCATTCAAAGAAAAATTCGGAAAAGAAATCCAAATCATGTCTCAAAAACCATAAAATCAGATTCTATGTTAAAAATCCTTTCCATCGACTATTTATTCATATTTTTCTGATAAAGGATCGATTTACTATGAATTAAGTAAATCTGACCAATCAGAAGTTAAGAAAACCATAGTGTGACATATATTTAAATAAAAATGCAACTTGATGTAAATATTAGAGGAAAGGACCAAACTGCCCTTGCTCGTTAAAACAAACCAATTGAAATGATGAGGGCAAATCGGTCTTTTGAAACTATTGGTTGGTTGCGCAGGCGAAGAAGAACATGGAAGAAATGACGCTAATGCCCCTGGATGATTGATCATCCCAAATGTATGGGCATGCCCACGGGCGTCATTGCACGGCCAGGCTTCTTCAGCCTTGGCCATGGCGCGAGGGTGGTACACCCTGCTTCGACTCCAGGGCCGTTGCTCAAAGCCTGGCCACTAAACCACAAACTGGAACCACGAATTAAACCGACGGGCTCCGGTGAGTAAAGCGGAGCACTCGCCACAGGGCGAGGACCTCAGGAACCAAAAAGCACACCGAAGGAGGTCGGGAAACAGGGGAGCAAGATCGGGGGGGTGAAACCACACGAAAACACCACCAAACTGACAACCGAGACCGGGAGTAGATTCGTGGGATCAAGGCGAGCTAAAAGGAGGCGGTGGTGAGGTCGGAAGAGCATCAGTGCGCGAAAAGACATGGCGCCGGCGGAGCTTGTCGGAGGCTCTATAGGACCCATCGATCAGAGCCATCGCGAGACAAACGAGGAGTTGGAAGAGGTAGAGGGTAGGTCGGTGATGCTTACCCAATCATCAATTTGGGGTAAGGCAGTGCGGAGCGCCGCGGCGAGCTCACCGTCGCCGGAGGTGAAGGTCGAGCAGGTTGGGGAGTACCAGACAAGAAGAGGTGAAATTGGCGGAAGGGGAGGAAGGCTCGAAGCCAGGGGGTGCTCCACGACCCCTTAAATAGGTCGGAGGGGAACTCCAGTCGCATCTGCGACACGGAGGTGGAGGGAGGCAGGTCATCGGGTTTGGGCGTTTCGCGAAAACGTCGAGATAGGCGATGAGTTAAGGTTCGTTTGAACCGGAGGTGTGAGGTGGAGCTAACGGTGAAGGAATTACACAAAACGGTGGGAGAACGAGGGAGAGAGACGATTGGGAATCTGTTGCCTGCAAAACGGCGCTGATCCTTGAAAGGGTTAGATGAAGGAGACGACTCCACAAGCGTTGGATCTAAGATGGACGGCTATGATCGCATGTGTGTGACCGAGTTACAAGCTGTAACGCGTGACAGCTAAATTAAACGGAACTATAACGTTTCACATCAAATTAATGAAATAAACGTAATAACTATAGTAACACTATATTAAAAGCTAATAAAATGCATTAGAGAGGTCAAATCAACTCCAAACAACACCAAATTTGAACCATAGGCTCATAATAACATATAGAACGATGCTATATAATTAAAATCTCGTTTAATGCATAATATGGCCATTAATAAATATATGGCTCATATAAGAGTATAATAATATATTAAAATCAAGGAATTATATGAAAAAGCTATTAATAAGAAACATGTGAGCAAATTCGACATATAAAACATATTTAGGGTATAAATACTCATTACTCCACAAAATAACATATTAATGTGAACTAAAATCATATTTTGAGGAGAGAGAAACAATAAAGGTTAATACACTCATATATGAACTCAAATACACATTATTAATAATATATTTATCCAAAAAGCTCCAAATAAATATAATCTGCTATATTATCCCATTAATGACCAAATTACAACATTAACCCTAACTTATCCCTAATGTGGGTTATTTGTGCAAACACCCCTCAATTATCATAAAAGAGGGTAAATAGTGATTTCAACCTCAGATTGTGCTCAAATTGCACAAGGTGTACAAGAATGATCCAAAAGGATGTGAAATTTGTGGAAAAGGTCCAAATGGACTAAAAGTCAAAGAAAATCTCAAGAATGGGTAAATTGCAGGGAAGACCCTGAGATTCAGTATGTTACAATGAAACCCTAAACATGAACATAAACCCTAATTGACAGGGTTATTGAACTCAAACCCTAGTTGAGGGTGTATCCATGTGAAACCCAAACTGAGGGTGTATCCATGTGAAACCCTAACTGAGGGTGTATCCATGCGAAACCCTAGTTGAGGGTGTATCCATGTGAAACCCTAATTGAGGGTGATTTCATGAGAAACCCTAATTGGGAATGATTAGCAAACCTTGAATATGGGAAACCTGATATGAAACCCTAATGAAGGGTGATGCTATATGTAATCCCTATTCTAAAGAAGGGAGATGGTATGTGAAACCCTAATACCTAATGAAAGAATAGAATTCATACTTGAATATGATTCATGAGGGGAACTTCTGTAGCACGACCGTGGTAGCTTCACTTTGCATGACCGTGCAAGGTAGCACGGCCGTGGTGGCTTCCCTTCGCACGGCCGTTCTTGGTTGCACGGTTGTGGTGCTCTATGCTTGATTTAGAGGTGATTTGAAAGTGACCTCATATTATCGTATAACTTGATATGATTATAAGTCCAATATAATTGGATGAAGGATACATAAGATATGTGATGAGAAACCCTAGTTGAGGGTGTATCATTGTGATTATTTATAAGCAACTTTATAATAAAGTCATGCCTTAAACTAAGATAAGTCCATATCATGTGAGATAGTTGTACAATTCTAATGTGTGGCCTTTGCATTATATGCTAAAGGTAAGAGATTAGTGATGCGATGTATTAAGAGGGAAATACCTTAATACAAGATAAGATGGATAACTCAATAGAGTTTGAAATGATGAGAAAGTGATACATCAAGATATGATAGTTATCACATTCATCATTTCAGGGTTTATATGCCTTGATGTACTTCAAATCCAATATAGTTGGGTAAGAAACATATGAAGTGTGTTATGAAACTATTACAATGAAATGTAATGAGTCGTTACACCTTGATGAGTGTTAATTAATGTACCTTGAGAATGGGGTTAAGCCCAAATGATGTGTATGATATAATCATACCATGATAAGGATGAGAAATGAACTCATACTTGAATTGATGATCATTAATGCTATATGATGAAAGTAATGTTCTAGAATAATCAAATATGATATCCTTGAATGCCACATAGGTATGGAATAATGTATTAAGGGTTGAACAAATAATGAGATCATGAACTCTTTATTAATGAGAAATGGGGAACCCTAACCCTAATTTGGGTAAAGGGAATGAAAAGCCCTATTTGATAGTAAACCCTAATTCCTGGTAGAGGAATAATGGTGTTGCTATCACATCATATGATGTGATGAATATCTTGTATGACTGTTATCATGCCTAATAACCATACAGATATTATGAGATGATGTATAAAGCTAGTGTGCGTTGTGACATTTATATATAAATGTTTATTGGCATTATGTGCCTTAATGTTGTTGTTGCTTAGTAAAAGAAGCAATATGCATGGACTTTTATGAGTCACATGAGTAAGTTGTTACCCAGTGAGAGGTGATAAGATATTTCATGGCCTTGTGAGCCAGGTGTGATGCTTGTGTAACAAGTATCATGAATGCCTTGGTCAGATGACCTGAAGGTGATAGTTACCTGAAAAAGGTATAATAATGCTCAATGATGAGTTAAGGGTTTGAATACCCAGAACCATATGATTATGGTGATGAGAAAGTGAAGGGATGATAATTCCCAGTATTGAAATGAGGGACTGAGTTCCCAGGGTCTTTGAAAGACTGATAAATATCTGATAAAAGTAGTACATGTCTCTTTATAGCATTGTTGTAATAAGTTATGTTTGAGAACTTGGCTGATGCTAAAAGAATATGATAATGTACTTAATAAATCAAGTGAAATCTATTCATGTAGTACTCTGACCATAGATCCATCATCGTCAGGAATAGGTGATGGTGAAACGGGTGCCCGCGACGAAACCCAGAGCACATATTTTGAATATGTGGGGGTAAATGGGCGAAAATATCCTTACGTCCTCTTGAAGAGATTGTTGGAAGGTAAACAAGAAACCTCTCAATCCTTCATGAATATGTCGGGATGGATGTATCATGAATCTCCCAATTATACTTAATGGCAGATCGAGGAGATAAACAAGAAATCTCTCGATTGGCGATGAGAGTGCAGTTGACGCTGTAACTCTGTAGCGAAGGTGCCAGAATACCCTGGCTAGCTAGTTAGCAGAGACACGAGATGTCCTGCATGTGGTCTCGTACTGACCGAGATAGATGAGGTCATAAGAATCTGGCTCTTTTGATAACCTATGTATGGTACTGAGGCGATTTCGTAATGGTCGGTTGGAGTATGAGTGGTATATCTCATCTCCTCAGAGCATAAGTGTGATTGTAAAATGTAATCAGCCGTATAGCATGTTTGCTTAAGGATTGAATACGGAGATTCATTGGTTGATGTTGCATTTCTTTGTGCATTCCTTAGTAGATAAATGTTAATTATGTTTCTTTATATTCTCTGCAAAGTAGACAGATGAATTACTTATCTACCATGGGTAGATGCAATGACCTCCTTGAGAATGGAGATTATCTTATTCTGTTCTATGATGAATAATTCTGCCTGATAATGTAAAAGTAACCCCTACTCAGTTTTAATTTGATAAACTGCAATAACAATGTTTTTGGCGGAGAGTTATATCTCTCGTTGGGGCAATTTTCAATTGTCTCACCCCCGTGGGAAACATTTTTAGGTATGCATGGAAGGCAGAGCAGAAACCCTAGAACAGGGAAAGAGCAGCAGCAACAGCAGGGATAGCAATAAGATCTCAGGTGGAAATATTGTATGTCTAGTCATATAGATAGTAGTCTTATGTGTCGTCTCTGTACTCTCAGGTCCTCGGAGTTTTAAATGTATCAATCTGAGTTTTGGCTTAGTGCCTCGAAGTTTTTATACTGCCTGTGTATATTTGTTAATAGGGCAGTCAATGTTGTAATCCTTGAAAAGGAATGGTACAGGTTGTGTACTTGTGAACCAGGATGAATTTGGAATACTTTGGTTCATGGTTAAAGAGTTTTCCTATGAATGGATCTCTTTGCAAAAAGTTTTAAATTTTCAGTGATTTTCAGTAATCCGCTACAAATAATTCGCTTCCGCATTAGCTAATCCTGTTTTTGCGAGACGGTCATTTCATTGTCGACCAAAACATATCGGTCGACGAATTCGTCGACCGATATCTATTCTGGATCTAGCTAGTTCACGCATGTATAAGCACATCTAGCGTCGGATTTGGACTTATAACCGACCTTATAGCATTTTCAGTCGACAAATTTGTCGACCGATAAGGAGTCAGTTTTCATGTGTATAAGTAACTTTTAGAGTCGGTATTTTCTTAATAACCGACCTTAGAAGTCTGTTCGGTCGAAAATATTGTTGACCGAGGAACGAATAGAAAAACCAACCGTCGTAACGGCTAAAAAAATCAACCGTCGTAACGGCTAAAAAAATCAACCGTCGTAACGGATAGAATTTCAATTGTTAACGGCTATAAATACGACCGTTGACCGTCGTAACGACTATTTTTTCGATCGACCGTTGGCCGACCGATAGACGATCGTTGCGGTCGTCGGTCGACAAATTCTCGGCCAAAATTGGCTCTGTTTTGCTATAAATAGCACCCAAAACGATCCATTTCTTCACACCTTCACATTCTCACTTCTCTAGCTCCTCTCTAGTGTATTCTTGTAAAAATCTTCAGCTTCTCTACATCCAATTCTTGCTTCCTATTTCTCCATTTCAAAGAAACGAAATGGCTTCCTCATCAACGCGTGGAAAGAAGCAAGTTGCATGCAGGAAAGGAAGGATGGTTCATCCGCTGTCGTTCATCAACGACGTCCCCTTCAAAGATGCAGCTGCAGGCGACCGCTACCTCAGGCTCTCCTCAAAGCCTCCTCTTCCACGACGGCCAGTCAACGTCATGGACTTCCAGAACATTGTCGATTTGGAGGAACTCTTTAAGGTGCAACATTTGACTGATTTTCTGATCCCCTCCTTCCATTCCTACTCCTCCAAAGCAGTTAATGAATTCTATGCCAATTTAACCCCACATCCTGACCATGATTCCTTCTCCTCTATGGTTGGTGGGTATGGATTCCATTTTACTGAGGAGGGTATTCTTGATATGCTTGACATAAACATAGAAGAATAAAGATTTTGTTGATCTCACCATAGGAAATCCACTCAACAAACTCTCCCAAGATGACACTACAATTAGCCTTAGTGATGTCAAAAAAGCCATCTTTCAATCAAATACGACTTGCCATGAAGATAGGGGTACCTATTATGCCATAAATTTAAAACCTGATGCTAGGATCATAAATCTCATTGTTGCCACCAATATCCATCCTAGAGCAAACAAATCTGAAGTACCCACCTTTCGTATGTGCCTTATCTATGCCATTCTCAAAGGTATTCCCATAAACTTTATTCGTATCATCCTTAAGAATATGTTTGAGTTTTCTGGCAATCCACCTTATGCTGACTTTGTATGCCAAATCACTCAACATTTTCTTAAGAAGAATATTGAGGACGACTTAGGTTACACATGGGATAGAAAACCCCAAAAGATAAGTAAAAATACGGTGGAAAAGATGGGAATCGACTTTGGCCACAAAAGGGCTAGGACTGAAGGGGAGACATCCACCCAAGACATACCTCCACCACCTCCTCCTACCAACCTACCCCATGATCCTATTACAAACAATTTGACATACATTGCTGGATCCCAATATCACCTAAGTAGGCAATTGGATTATAATCACCATGGCATGACTTATTTAAACCAAAGGATGCAAGCTCTCTCTCCTAACCAACCTGATGAATATCCCTATTCCCTTAATCCTGGCATGATAAATCCATACAATCCTTCCTACAACTACTATCAAATTCCTCCTCCACCATCTCCTGATCTCACACATACTCAGTTTTCCCCAATTCAACTTCAAGACATTGCTGCCAACTTTCGCTTTGATTGTGTTCCCACCTTCTTGGAGGCTTATGCCTTAACCAAGACAGGTGCCTTGGAGTGGCAAACACTGGTCAAATATTATGGAGCTGAGCCCTTTCTTGGAAAAGATCCAGACATTGATGTAATCCTTCGGTCTTTTCAGTGAGATTATGAGATATGTTTGTAATCATTGTAATGCATATCTTTTTATAAAGCAAGTATGTCATGATTCATCTTATAAAGTGTATGGGCATTAAATTGTTATGAATAAAAGTGTTTTCCATGGCTTCATTTGGACATATACATGTTATATAAGAATATTGTTATTTCAAATGATTGAAAAATAAATTATGGCTAAATTTGACAAAGCATCACTTGGTTAATCTCATACACACACACTTGGTACTTAATTTAAAACATTGAAACAGGGTTAATCTCGGTCGAAAATACTGTCGACCGAGGATGACTTTAGGGTCGGTTTTTTCCTTATAACCGACCCTAGAGCTATTTCGTTCGACAAATAGTCGACCGACTGAATTTTTGAATAGAGTTTAGTACTTTTCAAAATGTTATAAAGCATTGGGATCTCAATCTTTTATCTCATTGTTGGGAATTTACATCCCTCAATACCACCCTCATCACATTTGCTGATTCTGGGTATTCAAACCCTTAGTTCATCACTAAACATGGTTATCACTTATCAGGTAACTATTACCTTCAGGTCATCTGACCAAGGTATTCAGGATATTTGTTACACAATCATCTCAATTTCATATCAACCATATCAATTTCATATCAACATCATGCAATACAAAAATAACATTTCTATTCCCTCATTAGGGTTAGAGTTTCCCATCTTTATCAATTAGGGTTCACATATCATCATCCCATATTGAAATTTCACTTAACATTATCCCATATTAGGGTTTTTACACAACACCACCCTATATTAAGGTTTCACATAACATATCCATATTAGGGTTTCACAAAACATCATTCCATATAAGGGTTTCACATAACATTATCCCATATTAGGGTTTCATACGACATCACCATATATTAAAGTTTCACATAACATAATTATTAGGGTTGTGGAAGCACTTTAGAGCTCCTCGGTCGACGAATTTGTCGATCGAGACAACCTATAGGGTCTGTTATTAGAAAAATCGACCCTAGAGGTGCTTCTAAGAAAGAAATATGGCTTCATTCGGTCGACAAAGTTGTCGACCGAATGAAACCAGATTTCTTTCTTAGAAGCACCTCTAGGGTCGATTTTTCTAATAACCGACCCTATAGGTTGTCTCGATCGACAATATTGTCGACCGACAATATCCAGTTTAGTTTTTCACAAATGTATAAGCACCTTTAGGGTCGGTTATACGAAAAAACCGACCCTAGAGGTGCTTGTACGAAGGAAATTGTGCTCCTGTTAGGTCGACAAATCGTCGACCGAAACGAGCCAGATATCTTCGTATTAGCACTTGTAGCATCGGTTTTATCAAATAACCGACCCTATAGGTCTTTTCGGTTGACAAATTCATCGACCGAGTTTGCGTTTGATTTATATTAAACATGTATAAGCACCTTTAGGGTCGGTTATATGAAAAAATTGACCCTACAGGTGCTTGTACGAAGGAAATTTTGCTCCTGTTCGGTCGACAAATCGTCGACCGAAATGAACCATATTTCTTCGTATTAGAACTTGTAGCGTCGGTTTTATCAAATAACCCACCCTATAGGTCTTTTCGGTCGACAAATTCGTGGAGCAAGTTTGCATTTGATTTATATTAAACAACCTGACACGGGCACTGTTTATCTGTAGAGTCGGTTTTTGGTTGTTAACCGACGCTACAGTTTTCATTCCGTGCAAAAAGCCGAAATTTTAGTCTTTCTTTCCCCCCACGAAACCCTTTTCTCTTTTCTAACCTCCCTCCCGCGGTGCCGCGAAACCCCTTTTCACTTTGTCATTCCGCCGTTGCCGCCTCTCCACGCCGACAAAAGGATTGTGAAGCTCGTCGTCGTCGTGAAGAGGATCGTGAAGCTCGTCGTCGCCGCCTTCCACTCCTCCTCCATGAAGCTCGTCATTGCCATGAAGCTCTCTTCGTTGCTGTGAAACTTTGCGTTGCCGTGAAGCTCGTCGTCGCCACCTTCCACTCTTTCACGAAGGTCTCCGCCTCTCCGTGAAGTTCGTCTCTTCCTCCACGAAGCTCGCTGCATTTCCAAGTAAGTTCAAGCTTCCTTCGTTCCTTGTTCCCCTTCATTCCCGCCCGCCGCCATTGCTGCTTCCAGGTCCATCTCGGTCGACAATTAGTCGACCGAGAGACCACCTGCGCGCAGCGTCCAAGTCCACTCTCGGTCGACAATTTGTCGACCGAGAGTGGACCTGGACGCTGTGCGCAGGTGGTCTCTCGGTCGACTAATTGTCGACCGAGATGGACCTGGAACTTATTCATGTTGGAGCTATAAATGTTTTAATCATATTTGCTATAATGTTCACAAATAGTTCTGAATATTATAATGATTTCAATCTTTAGACTATTGGAAACGGCCTTACTTTGCTAATTTGTACAAGTATTTTCCATTTTATATGATTTGATAACCCAATAATAAAAACATGCATGTCTTTTTTTATATGTAATCATTATATAAATTTTAGAAATTAATACTAGATTAGACATGTGTACTCCTACATTGACACTTTAGGGTTGATGCATGATGTTTAACTTAATATATAAATATGAAAATAATGCATTTCTATTTTAACTTAGAAACCCGTTCAAAATTTACTCATTACGAGTAAACTTTGGATAGTCCCCGGTTTGGGACTGTTTTTGGATATTTTAATCTCATTTAGGATGTACCTGTATAATGTATGTTTAGTTTTGTAGATTATTTCAGTAGGATTTCTCCATTTGTTCTATGGGTACATATGTGAGTGGTTATTTGCCATTTACATCGGTGTACTTGGAGAACTTAGGGGAAATGTTGTTGAAATTTTCTTCAAAACTAAACATAAATTATATAGTTACTAGTGAGATTAAATATTCAAAAATGGGATAGGTGGTACACTTTCTATCAATAAAAACTTACAGATTATTATAGTATCAATATTAAACTGTTAGTTTTATAATTAATTTTAATGTGATATAGAAAATGGATCGAAGTTGGATGTCTATCAAGAACCGTTGCAGTCCAGAGTTTGCCAAAGGTCTTGATGAATTTATCAGATTTGCTGAGGAACATAGGAAACTACCTACAGATAGGCTATATTGTCCATGTAGAAATTGTTGTAACAATTTGAAAGTTGATACTGGTGAGGAAATTAAGAATCATGTCATATGCAATGGGATCATACAAGGTTATAATGAATGGTATTGGCATGGAGAGAAATTTAATTATGGAGCAGAAAATGTTGATACTAATAGTTGTGGCATAGAAGATATAGATAATGATGATAATGTTAATGATGAACCAATTCAAGATGACCAGATTCAGGATGATATGATTGATGAGATGCTACGTAGTTGTCGGGACAATGTCATTGATCCACCTTCTTTATTTGCAAACATTGTCCATGATGCTGAAAAACCATTATATAAGGGTTGTACTAAGTTCACGAGGTTGAGTGTTGTGATGCGATTATACACTCTTAAAGCTCAAAACCGGTGGAGCGATAAGAGTTTCACTTCACTGTTGTCTTTGTTAAAGGAAATTCTTCCTGAAGGCAACGAGCTTCCAATTTCAACATATCAAGCAAAGAAAATAATGTGCCCAATGGGAATGGAGGCTAAGAAGATTCATGCATGTCCAAATGATTGTGTGTTATTTCAGAAGGACTATAGTAATTTGATAAATTGTCCAAAATGTGGTGCGCCAAGGTATAAGATTACAAATTCAGCTAAGGCTAAAAATGGCCCTCCTGCCAAGGTGATGTGGTATCTACCAATAATACCACGATTTCAACGCTTATTTGCTAATACAGAAGATGCGCAAAATTTGTCTTGGCATGTGGAGTTAAAGGTCAATGATGATGGCGTCCTACGACATGCATCTGATTCACCACAATGGAAGAAAATTGATTTATTATACCCTCAATTTGGTAAAGAACCAAGAAACCTAAGACTTGGACTCTGTACAGATGGAATGAATCCCTATGGTACATTAAGCAGCCAACATAGCACGTGGCCTTTTATGATTGTTATATACAATCTTCCTCCTTGGTTGTGTATGAAAAATAAGTATGTGATGTTGTCAACATTGATATCAGGGCCCAAGCAACCTGGAAATGATATTGATGTTTACCTTCAACCTCTAATTGATGACCTAATGAAACTATGGGAAGAAGGTATTATGACATATGATGCTTCACGTAAAGAGATCTTCAGTTTGCGTGCTATGTTATTTTATTATCATGTATACCTTATCACTTGTGCTTTTATTATCACTTATTTTTTCTATCATGTATACTTGCAGGTTCTAAAATGGCGAGTGAAGATGAACATTTTGAGCATGAGAACCATGAAGATGAACATTCTGAGCATGAGCACCATGAGGATGGTAGTGGTGATGCTAAGAACTGTAGAGGTCCTACATTGATGCGTAGGCTGCAGGAGCTCAGGGCTAAAGGGGATAAATTGCCAGTCCAGTTTGATATGATAGGAGCACCTGTTGGGGAACATGCTAGTGCTTTCAAGCATTACGTAGGGGCGACCGCGCGCACTAAGGTGCCAATAGATATAGAAAATTGACATGATGTTCCTAATGCCAAAAAAGACCTCATATGGAAAGATATATCTGTGAGTGGAAGTGATATGTTTTTTATCTATTGATTCTAATTTAGTTTGCTTGGAATTAATTCCTTTTCAAAACAACATTATTAATTGCTTCTTTTGTATGTATAGGGTGTTTTTCATCTAAATGAAAAAGATCACAAGAAAAGAGTGCTACAACATTGTGGTGTACGATGGAGGGGTTTTAAGACATATCTTGTAAGGGAATTTATAAATAATCCTAAACAAAAGAAGAAAGCTACAGATGCATATATTTTTATTGATCCTAAGGTGTGGGAAAGATTTGTTGTAGCTAGGAGATCGCAAGAGTTTTAGGTAATAAAGATTGTGATGTATTGTATGAATATTTAATTTTATACAATTAAGGAGGTGAATCTTTTTATACATGTTTGCCAAGTCTAAATTGCAATACCTCGTTTTAAATGATCAGGCTATTCACCAGGCTCAAAAGGAAAGACGGGCTAAAAATGTGCATGGCCATCGCTTAGGGCCCGGTGGTTATGCCTTCCACTACCAACTATAAGAGAATCAATCATCTTCTGGAGAAGAATCTAGTACAACTCAAGTTGAGCGACCACCCCGACACATGACATGGATTGATGCTAGAAAGAATCGAGCCAGTGAAATTGTCAACCCTGCAACTAAGGAGGTGGCACAAAAGATGGTAGGTTTATCCCAACTAAGTAAAGAGTAACTTCCACAAACTTAGATTTATTTATATCTAATTGATATTGTGATTTAATATTTTTATTAACTATGAATAGATTGATCTCCACGAGCAAAGGAAGGAAGGAAAGTTTATCCCAACTGGCTACATGGATGAACTAGCAGTTGCTCTTGGTACGAAGGAGCATCCTGGCCGTGTTAGGGGATTAGGAGCTGGCATAGGATTCAAGTCTTATTTTGGCCCTTCTCAATCTAAAAGAGGTCGTGCAGGAGGTCTTACACAAGAGGATGTTGAAGTATTAGTAGCACAGAAAGTAAAAGAAATAATGTCTTCATATCAGCCTACTCAACCTTCTCAACCTATTCAAACTGCACATCTCTCAAGTGATGAGGTACAAGCCCATGCTACAGTTGTAGAAGGTCATGGGAGCACTCCCGATGAACCACCACAACAATCTACAGTAAGTTTTTGTTCTATATGTTGTGTTATTAGTATGATAAATATATGATAATATATAGTTGTAACATGTATCTGTTCTACTGTTTCTTATATAACTTATATTATTTCAATATAGGTTGGTATGAACTGTAAACTTGAAGTGGAGGTTCCAGAATATAATGTTGTGGCAGCGGGCAAAGTGTACAACCTTGGTGGTACATTGCATTGCCAACAAATTATTGATGACATCTGCCGTGTGTCCATCCATCTTGTGTATGACGGAATGGGGGACAAACCACTACCCATACCTAATCCTAAATATAGTACAGTTGAAGAAGTTGAGGGTGCTATGGTGGGTTGGCCTAGACACTTGGTTATCAATGACAAGGTATACCTTATTTCTACCATATTTTTCATATTTGACTGCATATATGAACTCATGTAATATAAGTATGTAATTTAATTAACAGGTTTGTAAACCAAAAAGTAAAACTTCTGCTAGTCGTCCTCCTATGCCCAAGCCATCTTTCATTCCCGAAACTACATTCGACGAATTGGGAAGCAAATCTAAATGTTTGTGTCGATACTTAGCTAACCAAAGATCGGGATCAAATATGATGGTCAAGTTAACAGAAGATGCAGTTGGGAGAGACTTTGAGAATTTTATTTTTCTTGACGATATTATAGAGTTGTTCCGGTATGATTGGCTGAACACTTCGATAATAGAAGTATGGATAAGGTAAGGATCTATCAATATATATAGAAAATTCCAATACAAATTTTTAGCTTATTTCTACATATGAAAATAATTACAAATGTTTAACAGCCATTTATATACCGAGGTCACCAACTTTGATATAAAGAATATTGCATTCTTAGTTCCTTCGATCACTAGTCAGGTGGAGACAAATAATATTGAGGAAGTGAATGAGTACTTCTCTGATGCATTCAAATATTTTGCTAGTGATGGGAAGGAAATTATCCTAATTCCTTTTAACGTCCAGTAAGTATTATTATTCAATATAATTTTAATAATGAATGAAACTATTTATTTTAATGTTTGTTTTATTCTTACTCAGAGCTAGACATTGGGAATTACTGGTGATTGTCCCAAAATTGATGACTCTTTATTATCTTGACCCAATGGGTAAAACAACAAGGAGTCACAAACTGAAATTGTCAGCTATCGAGTAAGCATAAATTTAATCAATTGCTTCAACATGATATTTTATTTAGAATTTCTATTTTACCAACTATCGTTTAATTGATAGGGGTATAAAGGCTTTTCGTGAAGCTGGAGGACAAATACCCACAAAATTAAAGACATTGACTTTGAAAAATTTCAAGGTAGCTACTTTGACAACTGCTTAGTCTTATATGTATTAATTTTTCAATTCTAATATGTCAACTCTTATAGTCTTATCTCAACTGATGTTTATAGTAGTTTACTAACATTAAGTATAATTTGTTATTTGTAGTGTCCTATGCAAAATAATGATTGGGCTTGTGGCTACTATGTAATGAAATACATGCAAGCTATTGTCAAACAAGCATCACATGACATTCAGACTATAAGTCAGGTAATAAAGAATAACATCATAAATTTACAAGTGATTGTAGTCGTTTTTATAAAATATTAGCATGTGCATTTTCTGTTACAGATCTTTACAACTCAGCCTTACACACATGTGGACTTGAATGAATTCTGAGAAGAGTGGTCAGAGTGTTTTATAAGTGAAGTCGAAATAGCATTGGTTTAAATATGTCGGCTCCATTTATGTATGTGGTTTGAGTACGTACTCTTTCATATTTTTACTTTTGTAATATGTCATCTCAGACTTGCACTCTATCATTTTGTAAATTATGATATTTATTATCATTTTTGTTATGAATGTGTGGTTTTAAATGGTGACGGTTGAGCATCAATGCTCCCCTCTCCCAGAATATATGAATCTTCTTGTTCTTCTGTTCTATATCAATTTCTACAGAAATTTTTTTTAAAAAAATCATAACTTCTAGCATTGGTTTTTTAAATAACCGACCCTATAGATTGAATTCATTGTACACTCTTCGGTCGAAAAATTTTCGACCGAAATAGAACTTCTAACGTTGGTTTTTGTAAAAAAACCGAGTCTACATGTCCTCTATAAGGTCGGTTTTTTGAAAAAAAGACCCTAAAGATTGAATAAAATATTTCAGTCTAAGACTCGGTCGACAAACTTCTCGACCGAAATACTATCGGTCGAGAAGTTTGTCGATCGAGTCTTATGCTGAAATGTTTTATTCAATTTTTAGGGTCGGTTTTCTCATAAAACCGACCTTATAGAGAGTTTTCGGTCGAGACCGAAATATTTTCGTTCGACAATTTTCTCGACCGAGAGTTACCACTGAAATGGTATTCAATCTTTAGGGTCGGTTATTTCATAAAACCGACCCTGTAAAAGTTCTCGGTCGACAATTTTCTCGACCGAGAACGTTTACAGGGTCGGTTTTTATGAAATAACCGACCTTACAGGCTCCTTTTTCTCGCCTAGGTCAGAATTTTTACAACCTCTTGCTTCGGTGTTTACTCTGTAAGGTCGGTTTTATTTGGTTAAATAATCTAACGCTATAGACCAAATTCTGTAGCGACGCCCACCTAGGCGTCGGTTAAAAAGTGACGATGCAGGCTTTAAAAAACTGACGCTACAGACCATTTCTGTACTAGTGTGATTTCCTTCTTTAATTTTGGGAAAATGATGCCATATTTCAAACATTGATATCTAAACTATTACATTATATATATATATGACAACATATTTCAATGTGGTCAAGTGACCATGTCTAACATTTACAAAAATAATATGAAATAATTATGTTATAAAAAGCTTTAAAAATATGAGAAATGTTATTTGTTTAATGTAATACGAGGAATACTTGGTAAATCGTTCTACCTTCTATAATTCAAAACCGACATATTGATAGACCTTCAGAAGTTAGTAGTATATATGAAGTATACAATGCACACCTATTATATTAAAGAAACTACAAATAGATATGAAAATATTTTTACGTGAAAGAAAATACGTTATAGTATTAAACTAAAATTCTACATGCTCGATCAATCAAAGAATATTTCTATGAACTTTTATTAAAAAAAAAGCATGCATATCATTATTAGAAGTAATTATAAGCTAAGATACTCTAAGTGATATTTGAAATATTGCTTTTTGTGCAAATGTACACGTCATATATATGATATAAAAATGTGTTATGGTGCATAATAGATTTATTTAGTTAGATATGTAAAGTCATAATATTCTCTTATACTTTTGTAATAGTGGAGCCTCATTTGAGGATACTAAGTCCCTATTTGGTTCGGGACCCAATCCAGATTCTTCCTTATCTTCTTATGCCACGTCAGCACGATCCGGTCCGGGTTGGAGTAGATGAGTGCTTGGTTTAACTTCCTGGAACGGTCCCGTTTCGGGGTTCTGTTGTCCCGAAATCCGGACTAAGTCAGTCCTGCTAGCAGCAGGATTTCCAGAACCCAGTCCGAATTTAGTTCTATTTTTTGTGTTATTTTGTTTTATATGTCAGACTGAAAAACACAAGTTCCGAAGCCAGTCCAGTTTAATGAGTGCAATGGGATTGGATTGCCAAATAAAAATAGGATGGACTCCAGATAAACTAATCTGGATATATGGACTAACCCGGACTAATCCGGTCTGTAATCTCGATCTTGAACCAAACAGGTCGATGCAAAATCAGGCAGCAATGTGACTACTATGAGAAGCTACAATGTCTAGAAACAAATCTTGGATGTGAAAAAATCCATATGACTTCTTACCGAGTGTTTGCAAACACAAGAAGACCTTTTTTTGTTGTTATTCTTATTGTTGATGTTTATTGTGTAGTCTTCAGCGATCTCAGCTGGAGCGTAGGAGTAGCATGTTCCCCTGCACATATATCAATTGCCTAGCAAGTTATAGCAGTGTCTATGGTACATCATCCTGTGGTGACTCAGACTTCAGGGCCCAGGTTATACTCCTTATAGATGAATGGAGCATCCCCTACATGGCTCCCAGGAGGATTGACTGCTAATACCATGACTATGAGAAGAAACATTGAAGGTCAATCGAAAAAAGGGGTTTCAAGCTTGTAGAATCAACAAGGCACCACGAGCTATCGAGTTTTAATATGGAATGATGCACGAACGGTGCAGGAAACATGTGTATGATCCTAAAGTTGCAACTGGATCGCACAGGTACGTCATATTAAGATGAGCCTAGAAACACTGAGGTTATTCCACCAGCTTTGCTGCTGACGGCAATCATTCCAAGTCTTTCTCGTTTGTTTGCACCCGTACGTACTTAACCAACAACAGTTCGCCGTCCTTCTTTATTGCATTAACGTGGTGGTGTAAATCTTAAAGTTGCATTTTCTTGACATTGTTGCAGACTTGCAGAGTCTTATCATAATTTCTCTGATTTTGCATCGACGCGACCTTCTCAACCGATTCCGTGGTTTCCGCATGAGAAGGCTGTGATTGCTGTTATGAACGCTTGACTTGGTGAGCTAGAATTTTCGTTGTGCCGACTCTGTACCCGCATCCCGCAACTGATCGATGCAATAATAAAGTGTTCCATGGCCCTCCACTCGGTACCCTTGTAGATACATATATATATAGTAGATATACCCCTGTAGATCTTCCACCAGCCCCGCTGATCTCATCTTTCTCCAATGCTCCGGCCATGTCCTATATTCATGAATTGGTCAGGGAGATAGTTAGTAGAGAAAATATTATATAGCAGAATTCACATCAAAACATATGAAAAATTATGTTCATAGGAAGTACGATCTTCGTTTACCTGTTCTGGCCACAGCCAAGAATTTAAATGCACTGTTGGAAGCATGACGGAAGACACATTGGTCTGCTATATATTGTCTTGTTTCTGTCAAAGTAACCGCAGATATATTAATTTGCGGCTGTGATGAAGAAAGAGCACACTCTAATATAACAGACGAGTGTATCTAGAAGGGCACTCCCCAAAGGGTTGGAAGTCAGATCAGCAGACTGGCTGCACCATGTGAAATTCCGGCTCTGGAATTCTAGGATAGCTCTTGCACCATCCCAAGCAGCTAGCACCAGCCTGACTGCCAAACACTGTTTTATCCCCGTTCGCACCCCATCTACATTTTTGTCAACGGCCGCCTCAGCCGATTCCTCGGACTACATGTGCAAGGCCGTGTTTGATGAGTACCCAAACTCGTCATGTTTGGATATGGTTACCACCGCTTCCAGAGACACGGAATATTAACAAGCAAGGAATATTAACAAGCAGCACGAGATCGACCGGATCGTGGTGGCTCTATCGTTGTTATGCAAAGTCTCGCTGGCACGATCACACTGATTAGGAGTTACGCTATACACATTCCCCCTTACACCTGGGTTCCCACCCGTTTTTTGAGAAAATACATCTGCAGCATTTACAATTATCTTTGTATTAATACTCATGCAAAGTCCATGCAACAGTATGTCTCTTCACTCTTCTCTCCAGAGTATTAATACTCATGCAAAGTCCATTCAAAGTGTATTAATTCGTTTTTTCTCTTGTAATTATTCTCTCCCGTTCTAATCCATCCACCTGCATTCCCGTATTAGTACAGTACCTACAGAATCTAATAACAACATTGATCTGGAAGCATAAATACAGTACCTACGAAATCCAGTAGTAACATTTGTCATCTGGACATAAGTACAGTACTTACGGAATCCATGCAAAATAAGTACAGTACTCACTTGTTAATTCCAACTCAATTTTTTCAAACATAAGTACAGTACTTACCAAATTATAAAATCAAGCATAAGTACAGTACTTAACAAATTACAAAATCAAGCATAATTGTATAATTGATCTGCATTACATTTAAATGATACATTTTCTACATTTTATTTCATTTGGTAGGGTGTAATTGAGGGAATTGGATTTCCACCAACTGCACAGTTGGTCCTAAAAGCGCTGAGTTGGTACCGCGCCCGAATGGGGCGCAGTCGGGTGTGATCCCATTCTCGTTGCCAGCTATCCACATTTGGTTGTAGGTCGCATGCACCGACATGCCTTTGCCTTGATGTTGCGGCCACATGCCACTTTTTTTATCCATGTCCTCCCGTTTCAGCTATAATTCCGAACGTAACCTGAGAACTGCACGGCATGACTTATATCATACCAAATGAAACAGCAACCGTCCAAAACATACGATTTTCTTTGATAGGTTTTTAGATTCCACAAACGTCGTCCGATTACGTCGTACCAAACCGGCCCTTAACAAATTACAAAATCAAGCATAATTATATAATTGATCTGGAAGCATAAGTACAATACCTACGGAATCTAATAACAACATTTTTCGCCTGGACATAATTTTTTTACAAAAATGTAGTGCACATCTGGTCCATAATCAACTATAAAATGCATCTATAAGTATTGTACACAATTATTAATTTTTAACCCAGTTTGTTAAATATAAGTACAATACCTCTCAAATTCATTTGTAAATGTATATGTATTTATTGTAGGTACAGTACTTACGTAATCTGTAGTGGAGATAAATATGTAATAGAATTTTTTTGTAAGCTATAATGGATTGATATCTTCCATTTGCATGACTGTTGCATGGAGTAGGTGGCGAGATAATTATTTCATACATCCTTTTTGCATGTAAAAATATGCAGAATCGCTGCTGCAGATATCAATTTAATTGTGCATGCGGCAGCAGAGGTTAGTGGGCATTGCAGTGGGCTGACGCAGCAGCTGGTGGGAGCAGGAGTTGGTGAGTTCGGATGTCTGGGTAGGTGGCCGGGTATGTGGGGTGTTATGTGTAGAATTTTTGGTGAGTTCGGATGTACGGGTAGGTGACCGGATATGTGGGGTGTTATGTGTAGAATTTTTCGTGATCAATGCGAGACGTGGTTTCATTGCAAACATTATCAAAAGTAACAGCCCGGTGATTAATATGAGTTAAATGAGTTGTCCCTCATGTGATAAATGGGTGGTGGACGGAGACGAGTGAAAAACAGTTCGTGTTTTGTATGGTACTATAGTAGATTGCCACTCGCTTCTGATAGCCCGTAGAGAGCGACGGGGTAAATAATATATACACTCTTTAATCATTAAGAAACAATGTAGCGGGTGGTTGAGAAGCGAGTGATCCTTCATGGAAAGGTCAGTCACGTGATTTCAGCTGTAATAGTAACAAGTATAAAGCGAGACAAATCGGCTGTTTCTCAAAACTCCACGAAGCGCATGCGTATCCAAGAAATATGCCCTAACAACCTCCCAAACAACAACACATACGAGTAGGTAACGACATGTTACTCATAACATTGATGTACTTGGCGAAAGCCTTACAAGAACTGGACACCGTGACAATAATATATGCATCTATAAACTTGACACTGGAGAAGTATTTTCATACTATGTTCGTATATAAGGCAAAACTAAACATGTGATTTGTGTTCTATTACTATAGAAAGGATTATATTTGTGTTGCATGTCTATAACACAACTTCTTATCATATTAAAAAGGAAACCTTGTAACTCATATCTTTTGTGTATGGATGCAACCCGCCATATTGAATCGTTCTAGATTCTTGAGCCATAAATACATTGACTCCAAGCTTTTTGTTGCTCCTCGCATATAGAATTTTCAATTAGAGTGATGTAGACAAACAATAAAACCGGTATGTGGTATTTATAATGTTAAAAAACCTTAAGAAAGCATTGAATTTCACAAATTTAAGAAAATCTAAGGATTAACATCAATCTTGAAGTATATTCACCATAATTTGAGTTAAAATGCAATAAGTTGTACATAAGAGCCATGGTTGCTAGCCAGCCGATGATTGCTAGGTGGCCTGTAGCAGGGATATATTTCTAAGGTTCATTCATTAAACAATCTTTATCTCAATATCTCTTCTTCTTGATTTTACACGTGCATGATATAACATATTAACTCCTCAAATGAAAAGCGATAACATGACATCATTACTCATGCATTCTTTTGTCTTTATAGCAAAAAAGGTAAATCGTGACTATAATAGTGGTAACATGGCATGTAAATCATATATCATATCTAAAGGCAACGCATTCAAACATTTCTTCAAAGTGCATGGTTCACTTACATCACTTGTAGTAATTCCTAATATGGTCATGATATGGATCAAAGTCATAATTTTCCTAAGAATTAAATAATGAAATACTATTAATACCCTTGATCACTAAACAATCAACTATATCACACTTGTTAGCTTACGATTTCTAGTCCAAGTTAGGGCTTTGACGGTAAGCCAAGGTTAATTGAAATATGGTACGTCAATTATTTTTAGTCATTCTTTTAAAGCCTATAAAGTGGGGAAAATTAATATTGTTGAATTAATTTATGTTACCTCACTAGATTCCCCAAAATTTCATTTGAAGCCTTTTATGCTTATTAATCACTTCCATATCATATGACTACACATCTATATTCACTATCATATATAAGATATAATTCATACTCTATCATTAAAAATAATAATGAGTAATAAATTATATGTATTGACCTTGTTATGATAAGTCATGTACATAAACTGTACACTAAAATTACACTTAAATGTGCAATTTCATACTTAATGATATCGATCAAATTCATAATTTTGCTAAGAATCAAATAATTAAATACCATTAATACCCTTGATCACTAAAAAATCAACTATACCACACATGTGTTAGCTTACGATTTCTAGTCTAAGTCAGATTTTTCATTGTAAGCTAAGCTTAATTGAAATATGATATGTTAATTATTTTTAGTCATTCTTTAAAGCCTAAAAAGTGAGGAAATTTAATATTGTTGAATTAGTTTATATTACCTCACTAGATTCCATAAGTATTTCACTTGAAGCCTTTTATGTTTATTAATCACTTCCATATCATATGACCACACATCGATATTAACTATCTTTTATAATATATAATTCAAACTCTATCATTAGAAATAATAGTGAGTAATAAATTAAATGTATTGACCATGTTATGATGAGCATGTACATAAATTGTACCAAAAATATACATTAATGTGCAATTTCATACATAGTTATAACTCTATATAGATGATTATATGTGTTAGATAACATAAATTTAGTATTATATGATTTTTACTATACCACTTGTAAGGCGCCTGACCTTGGTTAATTCATAAACGTACTTGTTTATCTTAATTAGGTAATTCGTTTCACAATTAAATTTTAGATAATGTTTGTTAGACCACGAACCTAACTTAAACCTAATATTCCATTAATATTGTTTTATTATCGTAAGGTTGTGTGTGTTTGATTAAGTTTTGATACCAATTGGCTAAGAGACATCTCTTATTCAATTCAATTTGCACATTGGTTGCCCAAGTTTCAAGCTTTCCTTGCAAGTGTGGAATTAATTGTAAATTCAACAAAGTATGAGGATCTAATAACAAATAATGTGAATAACTTATAAAACTAAGGTTTCACTTCATATTCTTACTTGTTTGAGTCATGGAATTAATTAGATAAGGTACAAGTCTAATCTAACTTCAACTGAACCTTGTTTGCTTTAATTTGCAATTTTATGTATGATAACATCCATTTTTGCAGATATAATATGCCTTACTTTATCCATATTTTTCCTTTATTTAGGAAATTTAACATTCACTTCCCTCCTACCTTGTGTACAGTCTCTTTACCCTATTTTGACCATGACAATAACGTCACATACAGGTAAGCAGAGGATTGGAAGCTAGATTATCAAAGATAGAGCCACCAACAGATGACAATTGATGGCCTTTGTGTAGTAATTGGTCCATCACAACAAGATGTTAGCCATCAGCACCCTGCCGCACCACCGACCGATGGTGCAACAACCCATCACCCACAGGCACCCCTACGACCATCAATTGGTGGTATGGTTGTGACCATTAACCGATGGCGCACATGTTATCATCACCCGTAGGCACGTCTATTCCCATCAGTTGACGCACCTTTGCCCATCAACCAATGGCACATTTGTGAGAATCAATCGGTGACACCATTGTGAGCGCCAGTCAATGATGTATATGTGGCCATCAACCGAATGTGCTCCTATTGCTGACACCCGATGGAGGTTCTGACAGGTATCGTACTCTGGACCATTGAGCATGTGTCTCGAGGGCTAGTACCTAGAAGTCTTGGGGTGCAAGTAAAGGTGCCCAAGGCGATGTCTATCAATAGGAGATGACCAACTATGTAAAGGGTCTCATGTGCATTGCCTCTTAGATAGCGCTATTGACTGGATGTGCAGCTGCCATCGATAGATCCCCAGCACCACCAGTTGATAGGAATGACAAATGAGAGTCCATCGGGCCTAATCCCAGACCTCTGCTTGCTCACCCTCGACTACTTTTGAAGTTCCCACCACTACAGAAATGGCTTATAAAGTCACTTTTCAAGGTGTCGGTTGTATACAAAAACTGACACATAAACCCTACTGTGTCGGTTTTGAACAAAAACCGACATCCAATCCGTGAAGGTCGACCAGACACGGGTACCGCTTTTATTAAGTGTCGGTTAATTAATAAAAAACCGACACCTAAAATCAACCGCCAAACCCAAAATTCCAGTGAAAAAATTGGCTCCAATATTTTACATATTGCGTCGGTTCGTAACTAAATAACCGACGACTAAAGGGTATTCGTGAGATAGGAATAGTTGTTGGTTGTCGTTTAATCAAAAACCGATGACTATAATCTAGTATAGTTGTCGGTTTGTGGCAAAGAACTGACACTGTTGGTTTAGTTGTCGGTTTTTTATAGAACCGACACGTATTTTCAACTTAATAGCTCACCCTGCCCGAACGATTCTTCCCATTTTCCTATTTTGTTCCCGATTTCCCTAGCTCCGGCGATTTCCCTTGCTCCCTGCCGCCGCCACCGCTCCTTCCTCTGTGCTCGCCGCTCGTCGCCGTCGAGCGAGAAGCAGTCGGCCTCCCTCTCCGCCCGCCCGCCGGCCTCCCTCTCCACCTGTCGGCCTCTCCTCCACCGTCGACCTCTTCTCCGCCCGCCGGCCTCTTCTCCGTCGTCGCCGGTAGCACCTAGGTCTCCTAGCCTCGCCGCCCTCTCCGCCGCTCCTCTCTTCGCCGCCGGAAGCTGCTAGGACTTTGCCTAGGCCGCTGCTCCTCTTCCCTTAAGGTGCCCTCCCTGCCTTCTTCTTCTTCCTTTGCTCGTCTTCCCTCAAGGTGTCGCTCTTCTGCTGGGCATTTTTTTTAAATTTATTTACTTCTTATGAGAATCAGTTTTAATTAAGGCTCATACACATATTGATGTCTAACACCTAAATGAATATCTAGTTAGTGTATTTTCCTAGTATCGTGAAAGATTCTCAATCGTGTGTATCAAATGGGATTCTTATATATATTTAGATCTTAATGTTATAAATGGAAGACTAGAATGTTATAAAATCCCATCAAAGTAGGTAGAAACAACTTATATATATTCAGATCTTAATAATTCCATGAAGTGCACATTATCTTACTCAGGAAAAGTATGTGTATAATGTAGGATTAGTTCCATATAATGGTTCTATTTTAGTAAGCACCTAGAAACCCGTCCAAGATTTACTCATTAGGAGCATTTCCTCGTTTGTTCTTTAAGCATTTGTAGACTTCTTTTCAAGCTATCATGTCTACCACAATAAAGTTGGTTATGACAAGCAATAAAAGGTTAACTGATGTTATACAACTTTTTCTAAAAATATATAACATCGTTATATGTACTTACACTTTGTTAATACTAATATTGTGCAGTCTCTGTCCACCCATAACAGTCACTATGAAGTGGGCCTCTATGTCAATGTTAACGTTCCCTATTGAAGAACAATTGGACATCATCCTAGATGATCGTTCCTTAAACCAATTGGTCATACCCAAACATTGGCGTTTTCTAAAAGGAAGACACTACATGCCTGGTAAAGTGACCCTAACTTTTGGTAATTATTCACATGTTATCGAGGTTGAGTATGATTTGGCGGGAAATCTTGTATCAAAATCCGGTTGGCGTGATTGGATTGGAGAGCTGCATGTGGTCCGTTGGAACAGGCTTTTTCTCCATCCAGTTGGCCATAATTCCATCAAAGTTTGGATAACCAACAGCAACTGCGAGACCCCCGATCATCTTCTGCGGTATGAGCGCACGGCGTCGGATATCATCTATGAGGAATCTGAATCTGAGGCCCCTGTCAGTTCAGATTCGTCTAAATACAGTGAGGAGCTTCGTGACACAGCTTCATCATCAAAAAGAAGTTACTGATGCATGCGGGACCATGTTGGTGTAGTATTTAGTTGTCTATCTATCTAGACTTGTCTGTATTAATAGTTTTTTTTAATTATGCGCATGTTTAGGGGTACACCAACCCCTTTGTTTAGTTATTGTTATAACTGAAGTGTGTGTTCCCATGAATGGAACTGAAAGTTGCTACATGAATGCTTATAACTGAAGTGAGTGTTCCCATGAATGTTCCCATTTGCATGATTACACTACTATTTTCTCATATTGTTTAGTCTATTTTAATATGACATACTTGCTTATATCTTGCTTAATGATGAACTTTAATGCACACATGTGACATGCTTGGAATGTAAATGATGAACTTTTCCCTAAATTTCCAATCATGCTTTTAAAGACATCAATAATCACCCTAAATTGAAGAACTAGGATTTTAGGTATAAGAATGACAATACATTATTTGTTGGCCTAGAAACCCATCCAAGATTTACTCATTAGGAGTAAATCTTGGATAGTCCCCGGTTTGGGACTGTTCTTGAACACCTAATCTCGCTTAGGATGTAAGTGTATAATGTGTATTGGGTTTTCAAGAAAATTTTGGCAGCATTCCCCCGTTTGTTCTCTAAGTACATATGTACTTGGAAAACAGCGGGGAAATGCTGCCGAAATTTTCTTGAAAACCCAATACACATTATACACTTACTAGTGAGATTAGGTGTTCAAGAATGGATAGGTGGTACATATTTATTATATATAATAATGACATCACATGTATTTGTTAACCCTAGACCCTAATCTTGTCCTAATATATACTTGTTTTCTCTTTGATCATAGAATGGATAGATCATGGATGTCCATTCGCAATCGCTGCACCCCAGAGTTTATTTCTGGTCTTCACCAGTTCATTAAATTTGCCGAGGAACATAGGAAACAACCTGGAGATAGGTTCTACTATCCATGTAGACATTGCGGTAACAACTTGAAAGTCAACACTAGTGACGAAATCATGACTCATGTCATGTGCAACGGGATTATACAAGGCTATACAGAATGGCACTGGCATGGAGAGATTTCAAACCCGAAACCAGTGGATGTCGATAGCAGTGCTTGTATGGAAGAAGAAATTGCCTACGATGACGTAGATGTGAATGAACCAGTTCCAGTAGACATCGTTGATGCGATGCTGGATAGTTGTGGGGTAGAGCACACCGATCCACCTCCCATTTTTAGAAACATTGTGCATGATGCTGAGATGCCATTATACACAGGTTGTACTAAGTTTACGAAGCTTAACGCTGTGTTGAGATTGTATAAGTTGAAAGCTAACAATAGATGGAGCGACAAAAGCTTCACGTCATTGCTGTCTTTGTTGAAAGAAATGCTTCCTGAAGGAAACGAGCTGCCAATCTCAACATACCAGGTAAAGAAATTGTTGTGCCCAATGGGAATGGATGCCAAGAAGATACACGCATGCCCTAATGATTGTGTATTAATTCAAAAGGACTATGCAGATTTGAAAGATTGTCCAAAATGTGGTGCGTCACGGTATAAATTGACGACTTTGGGGGAGTCCAAAACTGGTTCTCCTGCCAAGGTGATGTGGTATCTACCTATAATATCACGGTTTCAACGCTTGTTTGCCAATCCGATAGATGCGAAGAATTTGAGGTGGCATGCAGATGTTAAGAAAATTAATGATGGGATCCTACGACATGCGTCTGATTCCCCACAGTGGAAGAAGATTGATGTATTGTACCCTGAATTTGGTGAAGAAGTTAGGAATCTAAGACTTGGGCTTTGTACAGACGGAATGAATCCGTACCGGACATTGAGCAGCCAACATAGCACATGGCCAGTCATGCTTGTTATATACAATCTTCCTCCTTGGCTGTGTATGAAAAATAAGTATGTAATGCTGTCGTTGTTGATATCGGGCCCTAAACAACTTGGAAATGACATCGATGTTTATCTTGAACCTATGATTGATGACTTAAAGAAACTCTGGGGTGAAGGTGTGATGACCTATGATGCTTCACGAAGAGAGACATTTTGTTTGCATGCTATGTTGTTTTGCACTATTAATGACTTTCCAGCATATGGGAATTTGTCTGGATATAGTGTCAAAGGAGCTAAAGCGTGTCCTATATGTGAAGAGAACACTGATTCAACAAGACTAAAACATGGCGGTAAGAATGTATATCTCGGTCATCGAAGGTTTCTTCCAAAATTCCATCCGTATCGTAGGAAGCGCAAAGCATTCAATGGATTGAATGAGGAACGCAGTGCACCTAAACCTATACCAAGGGAGGTTGTTTATGAAAGAATATAAGACTTTGTCAATGAATTTGGTAAGAGATCACAAGGTACTACACGGAGTGACAATTCTTCATTCAAGAAGAAGTCAATATTTTGGGATCTTCCTTATTGGAGTTCTTTGACAGTCAGACATTGTATTGATGTAATGCACGTTGAGAAAAATGTCTGTGATAGCATCATTGGTACTCTGTTAAATATACCAGGTAAGACTAAAGATGGGATAAAATCCAGACTGGACCTACGTGAAATGGGAATAAGGTCAGAATTAACAGAAATACGTGAAATGGGTAGTAAAAGAACATACTTACCTCCCGCATGTTACACGTTGTCTAGAAAAGAGAAGAAAGCTTTTTGTGAATGCTTGATAAATGTTAAGGTGCCAAATGGTTACTCATCCAACATCCATAGATTGGTATCAATGAAAGATCTGAAGTTGATAGGACTTAAATCTCATGATTGTCACACTCTAATGCAACAAATATTGCCCGTGGCAATTCGATCTATATTGCCGAAGCATGTAAGGTTTGCAATCACCAGACTTTGTTTCTTTTTCAACAGTCTCTGTAGCAAAGTTATTGACCCTGAGACTCTCGATAATTTGCAAAGAGAAGTGGTTGTTACCCTATGTCAGCTTGAGATGTATTTCCCTCCTTCGTTCTTTGATATCATGATACATATTGTTGTCCACTTGACTAGGGAAGTGAAAATCTTAGGCCCGGTTTTCTTGCATTGGATGTATCCCTTTGAACGATACATGAGCATTTTTAAAGGTGATGTTCGAAACCGTTATCGACCTGAAGGGAGTATTATTGAAGGTTATGTGGCGAGAGAGGTTATGGATTTCTGCAATGACTTTCTCAGTGGTAATGACACTCCTGATAATGACAAGAATATTGACGAGCTATTTGGCAAAGGAATTTTGGGATCACGTGTGAAAGTAATCAGTCGTGAGCAGTTGGAACAAGGTCATTTGTATTTTTTACACAACATGGACGAAGTGAACGTTTATATCGAGGAACATACCAATTTCATCAAAAGACAATATCCTCGAGCCAATACAATGTGGCTTGCTAAAGAGCATAACAAGACTTTTATTAAGTGGTTTGAAGATAAAGTCTTACATCAACTATCTCAAACACCAGATGATATTACTGAAACTATCAAATGCCTCGCCTTTAAACCAAAGTTGACTGTTATGTCTTATGAAGGGTATGACATTAATGGATTCACATATTACACAAAGCGCCAAGATGATAAGAGTGTCGTCCAAAACAGTGGGGTCGCCCTTCAAGCATCGACTATGTTTTTTGCAAGTACAAAGGATAAGAGTCCACGTGAAGCTAAAATGTCATATTACGGTGTCATTGAAGAGATATGGGAATTTGACTACATAGATTTCAGAATTCCGCTCTTCAAATGTAATTGGGTTGATAACACCAAAGGAGTTATAGTGGATGAATTGGGTTTCACTTTAGTGAACTTTGAAAAGATTGGCGAGAAGGCTGAACCATTCATATTGGCATCACAGGCGAAACAAGTATTTTATATCGATGATCCTGCAAATGATAAATGGTCGGTTGTTCTTCATGGTAAAAGATAGTTCATTGAAGATCCTATAGATGAAGAAGAGTACTATGATAAATATGATGACTCTAGTCCATTCTCAGTTGGGTTGCCAACTCCAGAAAATATTGAAGCTAATGGTGACTTATATGTGCGCGGAGATCACAATGAAGGATTGTTAATTGATAAAAGATCACAATTTTAGAGGCATGCATGATTATATTTTTTTTATTGAAGCTAAATGTTTACTTTTTTAATATCAATATCATTTTCTGATTTGATGTTTCATTATCTTCTAGTTAATACAAATGCTAAACATTGTGGGAGGGTGCTAAAGAACTATAGGACCAATCTCACCCGAGATTACATACGTGATGCTGAGAGTAGGTTCTTGATCTATTCCAATTCTAGACATTGATCAGTATTTCACTAACTCTACACTAATAATTTTTGTTTGTATTCTCTTTGAAAAATAAATATAGGAAGAAGGCTATGCAGGACGGACATGACATAGCTATGCAGGATATGTAGGAAGAAGCCCCAATGAAGAGAAGCAGGATACAGATACATTACATAAAGTGCAGCACACACAAGTGGTTCAGATTCATATAACAACATGACAGACTAACACATATATAGTGCATAACAACAGCAGCTCCGAATTTACATACAACACTAACTTAGTACATATATAGTGGACTAAGGTGACGATACCACCTGCTAAAACAGGTTACCGACTACATGTTACGACTGGGAGGTCGTGATTCAGCAACGTATGCATTAGCAGGAGGACGAACAGATCACCATATGAGGACAAATATATGGTGATCTGTTTGTCCTCCTGCTAATGCATACTATTGTTGAATCACGACCTCCTAGTCGTAACATGTAGTTGTCGGTAACCTGTTTTACCAGGTGGGATCGTCACCTTATAAGTCCCACTATATATGTACTAAGCTAGTGTTGTATGTAAATTCGACGCTGCTCTTGTTATGTACTATATATGTGTTAGTCTGTCATGTTGTATGGACATCGATTGTATTACTCAGGTATTATATAGTCTCATTAGATAATATGAAATATATCAATCTTATTTATAGCTTATTAATTATATATATACATCATTCTCTTTACAGGTGTTTAAAGTTGACCCCACTACAGGAACGGACTTACCAGATGTACATGCTCCCTATACGATGGGAGAATTAAATGAAGTAAGAGAAGAATGGGCAACAACCATACAAATAGTGGGGATTTTGTAAATGAATTTCTGAATTATAATATGTTTGAATGTTTCTACATGTCTAGATGTTTCTACATGTGTCTGAGTGAAAATGAATGAAAGTGTTGGTTACTATATGAATGTTTCTACATGTGTGAATGTGAATGAATGGAACTACAGATTGCTAGCTACATGAATGTTTCTAAATGTGTGAAAATAAAATGGAACTGCAGGTTGTATTGCTAAATGCATGTGTGAATATTTTTGTTGTTAAATTTGCAGGTTTGTGGCCTGTTGTTGGCTGATATCAATGGATGTCGTAAAACCTGCAGTTCAGTTAACTGAATTACATGTTTCTCATCCTGCGACCAGCCACAGCAGGTCTGCAGGTCTGTAAAAAAAAAGGCGTCGGTTATTTAGATATAACTGGCGCCTATTTCCTGTGGCGCGAACATATATGGTGTCGGTTTCTTACTACAAACCGACACTGATAGTGCCCAAGCTGGCGCCAATAACAGGCGTCGATAATTGTAAACAACCGACACATAACATTACAGTGTCAGTTATTTAAATGTAACCGACACATATTGTTATGACCCGTTTCAAAATTTATCGGTAAGCATCATGATTTGAGACTAATTAAAGTTTATTGAGCTAACTTAAGTGCTCATGTGGTGGTTAGTGCATCATCAACTTGATTTAGTTGAATCCAGCACATAAGATCAATTAGTGCATAATTAAAATGATTAAGTTGAGTAAAGCGATTTCTGGATGCAATTGGAATTTTAAACCAGTAAAATAGTATAATTAGTATGCTTTCATGCCTTGGGATTGTATTGGGTCTCATTCTTGAAAATATGCAAAAGAAATCATGTCATTTGGACCTCCGAGGAAAAAGTTATGAGGATTTTCAGTTTCTGGGGTCAAATTAGCAATTTTTCCCAAGGTTTTTACTTATAAACGATCCTTTTTCTTTCTTTCTTCCTTATCTCCTTCCTCGTTTCTTTGGCGGTGCACTGTAACAGTGCGATCCGCAGTAGGCGACCAAGCTGGCGATTTATTGGATTGAGGAGCAGAGGCTCCGTTTTCTCCAGCAACTTACTTCCCTTCTTCTTCTCTTCTTCTTTTCTCCTTCCTCTTCTCCTTCCTCTTCCTTACTTGGCTAGAAGCCATCTGCTGCTTGGCCAAGCGGCCGTCCTGTAGCCCGCCTGTTGCTACGGCAGTAGCTAAGGGAAATAGCTTGGGGTGCCCAGCAGTAGAAGAAGTCGCGTTGAGCTCGGCTTGGAGTTCTAAGTTAGAAATAGTAGCTCTAGCCACGAGCAGCCATCCGCCTTTGAGATCCTAGCGAAGCTCTCCGTCAACCTGTGCGTGAAGTAGCTTGCTACAGGACCTGAAATGGAAATACCAAGGTAGAAGGCAACCAAATTATGCCCAGAAACAGGCCCTGGGCACATCTCCGGACGAATCCGGACAGTCCAAATCGCTGTGAGTAGGGTTTCATTTATTTATCATTAATAAACTCAGGCGTTTGAATATTTACTGTTTTGTGCGCGAATTATGCTGATAACAGGCGTTATCAGGCGTCGGGCAGCGTTTGGCGTCGCCCGACTTTTTATTTCATAAAATGCTTCTAGACGTTGTTATATGATTAAATTTAGCATTTGAACAGTACGGATTGAATCAGTATATTTATATGGTTCATTGGAACCTAAATTGCTCATTTGAATGTTGAAATTAGAAATTCATGTCTGAAAATGGTATGGTTTGGGTATGAACCCAGACAATGAGGATTTCTGATAAATTATCAGATGTACAATTTCAAATTTGATATGAATAAATAAAAATATGCAAGAAAACCCTAATTACATATATCTTTTGACGTTAATATGTGTAAATTGATATTTACATGAAATGGCACATTTCTCTGAAATATTACCAGACATTCTCAAGTATTGTTATTAAATTGTGTTGTGATATGTAATTAATTCTAAATTGAGTTAAGTGATGCACAGACCAGGATTAGGGTTATGTGCACGTTTTTCGAGAATTTTAGAGAATTGACAAATGTTGAGTATGATTCTCATATGTGAAGTAAATTTCTTTAATTTGTGCAATAAGATGTTCAATTGTGTAAATTCGCTATGTATGTGCCAAATTGAAATAAGTTGGGTTATTTATGCATTTCTAATTTGTCTGAATGCAAGGTATGAGAATTTCTCAAAATTACAATGATTTGAAATATATTGCTCTGTCGGTTTAGAATGACAGTGTATTGTGATCTGATCTGAAATCAGTAAATGTGGTATCATAGAGAAACCAGAGTTTGGAACAAGAACATGAGTTATGTATTTCAGATTAATGTGTTCTATAATAATAATGATGATAGACTTAGGTGCCCTAACACCGTAGAATGCCTTTGAGAGGTCTGCACCTTAGGGGTGAAACTCGTGTCCAACATCAACCGATTGAGTAATTCTGGTGGCACGAGGGTTGATAGACAGTGTCTAACACCAACCGATTGAGTAATTTCGGTGGCACTAGGGTAAAATAATAAATAAAGTAAAGGGTTATCCAACACCAACCGGTTGAGTAATTCTGGTGGTAACCCAGTGTTGACTCCCTGCACCTGTGTGCTCAGGTTAGAGGAGGAGTCCAGAGCACTCATGGTGAGTGCAGAGGAGGCCAGAGAGCCTGTGGGTCCTGTAGCAGACCAGGACGAGAAGTTAGACTTAGCATTTCCCGGGTGTGTCGCTAAGTCTTGTACGGTGAGATCGTAGTTCGCTACAGATCTTTGTATGCAGAGTACACTGCATATGATTAGGGCATAATAATATAAAAATGTAATCATATAGGATCACAGTAAATTTAATATGTCAAGAGATTTGAACTTTTGTGCCAATTCTCTATAACTGTTTATTTGTTTAAAATATCTGTTGTTAAATAGAAATGTGATTATTATCTGTAAATCTGCTATGTCACTAGAATTGCCCTGCTTAGTATTGCACTTATGCTTTAATTCAATTTTATATATCTGACGAGTTGTTTAGTGATAGCTAAATGAAATGCTATTCACTGAGCGAGTAGGCTCATACCTCTACTCAAAACATTTTGAGGACATCATCAGCAGTAGGAAATCTGAAGGATCCTTTCATCCTAACGCTTAGTCTGTAGAAGGTATACGTAGTTAGTAGTTAGAGGTCTCTTAGTCCTTTCCCCTCGGTCCTTGGGACATGGAGTGGGTGAGAGAGAGTGTGTATGTGGTATGTGTATAAAGATGTAAATTAACTGTTATGTTTACTTTCTGTTAAACAATGTTACATGTTGTAAACTCTGTTTACTTACTCTAGACAGTTTAATTGAAATGCTTCCGCAATGGTTTATTATGTTTTAGTTTACATCAATAATCCGGATATCATTACGAGGTTTTAAAAAGAAAAAGTTCTCAGTGATTTGTTTATGTGATAATCCCTCCGTCGCGCCCTAATCTCGTGATTAGTGGTTAGTGTGAGATCGGGGTGTGACACATATTCTTTTGGCACGAAGACATATTTCGTCGGTTGTTGGCTTATAACCGACACTGATAGCGCCCAAGATGGCGCCCTTTCTGTGGCGCGAAGGGTTTGGGCGTCGGTTTCTTATCTAATAACCGACGCCTATAGTCCCCTGATGGTGCGTTTTCGGTCGCGCGCGAAGAGTTTGGGTGTCAGTTCTGGAACTGACGCGTAATGGGTGACCTTTTAGTGTCGCCCACATAGGCGTCGCTCGGAAACCGACACTAAAGGCCTTAAATAACCGACACTAAAGGTAGGTTCTGTAGTAGTGTCCTCTTTTGACAGAAAGAGGTAAAAGAAGAAGAGGGAGATCGTCAGCATTGTTGCTTCAGTCCCCGAGCAACAAAACCAGGCCATCAGTTGTGGCCACCGTTTGGTTGCCATCGGTGTATCTGTTGGTTCCCTTCTTCGACTTTCTTTTTCTTCTTTCACCATATCTTACTTCCTACAGTTCTCCATGTATCCATCCATTTGTAAATTAGAAATTCTACTCGAGAAAATGAGTGGCTAAACTCTTTACTTGGGTTGGGAGTAGCCACTAAGGATCTCCCAACATGAATATATATATGCTCCTAGAAAGGATTATCTCCATACTCTTATTCTTAATGCTTCACTTGTATGATTAGATACCATCTTGTGATGCATGATTGTTTTTTTTTGTCAGTCCAAAAAGCATGTTACTATATTACCAAAACTTTGGGTACAAAAGAAATTGCGCCCCCATTACATCCGTGGATGAAACATCCAAACAACCAGAAAAAAACAAACTAAACACAGGCTACAAGTAGCCAACAACCTATATAAAGATAAAGATGAAAACAGACCCACAATACTAACTCAAGGGAGAACAGAGGGACTGAGACGACTATCCAAACTACACATGCCAACACTGGTAGTAGACTCTTCCTCAGAAATTGTGGCAACATGGGCAGCCGAACCATCACATCAGCACCTAGGAATCACATGAGCAGAATAGCAGGAGCCTCCATAGCTATCATCTAGGTCTTCGAGTTTCTGGTAAGCAAGGGAAACCACCAAGGGGACCTGGTAATTTCTTTACGCGAGAACCAGAGACCAAGAAATGAATGATGTTGTTTGCACAGCAGCACTCCAGATAAGGACCTCTTGAAAGAACAAGAAGAAAAAGAAACAAAGGCAACCAGCAAACCACTGACACCAGCCGACAACTGAAGAGGCCAGCAACCAAACCACCAAATGCTAATCACTAGCATTATGCCCACCTTCAAAGAGTGACGTCTTTGGCTATTGGAGGCTGAATCAAGAGTTGCAGGAGAGAATCAATAGTGTTGGTTGCTAGCCTTAGTTACTTCTCATTCAAACCAACTGTATCTATCACAAGGCAGTGAAGGTCACTCGAGGATCCATCAAACCATTGCACTGCACACTGGGATCATGTGATTAGTCCACCTACTAGATCATCACTGGCATTAACAGCACCCACAGATTTGTGATGAGCAGATAGATCTATAACCCCATTCCTCCAATCAACAACAAGATGGAACAATGACACCAAGAAGGACCGAACACCAGCAATGGATCAGGAACTATCAGTAGAAGTTGTTTATGCAGCAATAAACCCATACTCCAAAAAAAAAAACGAGCACCCTGCACACAGCAGCAGAACAGGCAAGGAACCTGAAGCAGCAACTGGAGCCAGCCGCTCAATATCTCGAAGCCCCTATCCAACAATCAGCAAGGAACTAGGTTGTCGGAGGAGCGAGGAAACGTCCATCGACCAGCACCACCACGCCATCTGCAAGACTCCGCCCAAACCGGAGGGAGCACCTGAGAAGACGACTGAGGGCGGACCGCCAGCAGGGTGAGGAGGCGCCACCAGAACCTGGATGCAAATCCAGAGGATGTCGCCAGACCGCCCGCCGCCAGGGTCACCAGCAAAACTGTCAGGGGAGGACCACCGACGCTAACCGAGCAAAAAGCTCCGAGTTCCATGGTCGTTTAGGACTCAGACTCTTAAACGGGGAATGGGAAGAGAGGCGAGAGAAAGAGAGGGGCAAGGATCTGGTCTGGAAGAGTTTCTAGGATCACTGGGCAATGGATGGAGACGCCTCCGCACCCACTAACCTCATTAGCTAGAGGGGTGTCGATCAGATCGACTCTGCCGTTTCCGCTACCAGCGCCAGAACCTACTTGAGATCTTCCAGTCCCTCACCACCGAACACTTTCTCAGCCTCCTTCCCTCAACCGAATCAAGACGAACAGATTAGGAAGGTGAGAAGGAGTCGGAACCCCTTGCCAGCACTTCCTTCACAAACCACGATCAACGACTCTAACTAGATCGAGCCACTCGCCACTTTTGCCGGAGTCCATTGCAGGTCGCAAGAGATGCTAGGGGGAGGAAGACGTCGGCGAAGCGCCCCTCCCCCCAGCGGCGGCCACCGGGAACCCTAGAGAGAAGGGAGAGTGGGTGAAACTAGAGAGAGAAGGGAGAGTGGCCATCTCTCCTCATGATGCATGATTGTTAGAGAAGTATTAATATTATTTAAGTGTTATGGAGTTGCATGAATGCAGAAAAATGTTGGAATGTTAAACCTAATGATCGTATGGTTTGCTTTATGATTGTTTGTTTTCCATCTCAAGAAAGAGACATCCTTATAATCTAGATCTATCCTATAACTCAAGAGAGGAGGGAATAAACATATATGATGATCACTTGTAATCTTTCTAAGGGTATACAAAGGGGTGTGAGTATTGCATGTTGGTAAGAGATCTTAATAGGTGAAACCCGACTCAAATTCCCATCCATATTTTGGTTACATCTTTCTTATTTGATTTGATTCTCTTATTTTGCTTTCCTTCCTTTGCTTTTATTACATTTTTTTAGTGACATAGTTCCTTAGGGAACACATTCTTAATCTACCTCTTCATTTGGTTTATTTGAGTCTAAGGCTCAATGTTCCTAACACTTACCAACCTTTTCCCTGTGGTTCGACCCTAATCTACATCGGACCCCGTATAAAAGTTGTGGGGCCTGAGTGTCGGGTTATAAATCTAAGAGACTTCTCTATATGTGCTCCATTTTGGATGTGTGATTTAGAATGGTCAACTTTTTGTCACTGTTATCTGAGATAAGGAAAAATGGTACTATTAAGAATTCGAGTCTACTTACTATACACCCGTTCCTCAAGCTTAATAATAAGCTTGGCTGCACAAACCACTAGATCTGCCATATCTAAATTACTTAGAATATCTAGTTTTCTAACTTGACTATGAGAACTACTTAGGTAGCTTGAAGAGAGCCAGATTGTGACCCTCAACTTTCTCCCTTTTTCATGACGCCATGCCACCTCAAAGAGAAGGTAGTCCTACTGGGGAAGATTGAAATGCAAGAGTCCAACATAATCCTGCACCTTCAGAAACTGAAGAAGAACATGAGGATCGTCACTCATACGATCATCACCATGAGGAAGAACTTTGTGAGGAGTGGCACCATCATGTGCACTACCACCATCGCAAAAGAAGACAAAGAAGGAACCATCATGATCACAGACGCGACAACCATAATAGCGATGAAGAAGATGAAGAAGAATAAAAATCACTCAAAGAATTGGCTGCAACTAGAGCAAATGAATCCAGATGTCCAATCATTATCCCAAAGTTTGATGCAGCTAATTTTGAGCTGAAACCTACAGTCATCTCAATTATCCAAATCAAGCCTTTTTGGGGGAATTCAAAGAATGAGAATCCTTATCATCACCTTGACACTTTTAAAAATATCTAAAACACTATCAAGATGAGAGGAGTACCTCCAGAAGTTATATACTGTAAGGGATTTATCTTCTCTTTAGGGGAGAAAGCTCTATGCTAGTATCTTAATCTACCTCACCAATCTCTTAATGGATGGAGGCATCTTGTTGATGCATTCATCACTAAGTTCTATCCCACTGAGAAAACTATTTGAAATAAGAAAAACATCACTTCCTTCAAGAAAAAATTCTAGAAATAATCTTCACGAAGCATGGAAACAATTCCAAGAGTATCAAAGGGATTGTCCTCCTCACAAATACCACAAGGGTGTTATAATGACGACATTTAACAATGGGATAACTCCCACGGAGTGAACTTCTTTAAATGTTGCCCCTAGGACTGATTTTCTTGGAAAGAAGATGAGAAGCACTATGAACATCATTGACAACATGGTTGCACTGTAAGTAGGCATGGACTATGAAAGGAGCGATAGGGGCTCTGCCGAGAAAGATAACTCTGAAGGACCTTTCGTTGAAGCCAAGGCTACAGAAACTATCACAGATCAAATTCAAAAGATAGCTACGATGTCAAACAACTAAAGAATTCTGGAGGAAAGGGAAAGAAAACCATTTAAAAAGTCATGAAATGTGAACATGTGTCGTGAAGGAGGTCACAGAATCGACAACTGTATTTACACTAGGCCCGAAGAGAGCGGTGAAGAAAGTGAAAGAAAAGAAGAGATAGAGAATGTCGCTTATACAAATTTCAAAAGGCCAGACCACCCTGGATTCAACTATGTTAATTCCCATCAACCGAGCAGTTCATCTAAGTCACCACCAGGATTCAACAAAAGAGGTGGACAAACTCAGTACACCACAACCACTACTTATCAGCAGAACAAAAATAATTATCAAGGCCGAGGACAACATCAAGGCCAATATCATAACAAGAACACAAATAGGCAAAACCAAGATCAATGGCATAACAAGTGAAACAACATCACTAAACCAGACCTGGTGTTGGAGCTCTTAAAAATCACAAAAAAGATAGGCAAATGTTAATGAACATCTAACTCAAAGTACCATGGAAAACATTAGTGTTCTAAGTACTATGCAAACTCATATGTTGGATATGCAAACACATCAAAGGCAGATTGACTAGCAGCTTGCACAGCTTCCTGAGATCATGAAGAACCTACAAGGGATTATTCTATCCAGCACTGACCAAGCAAAGATGGATACCCTTCACTCTGGGAGGACACTGGAAGATTATAGTACCATGAACACCAAAGAGGAAAGAGACTGTAACGGGTCACAACCAAAAATAGTAATTGTGCAAGAAAAATCTAAAAGAGAAGAGCCCACGAATGAGTCACAAAAACAATAAAAGGATAAAAAGAAGAAAGCTGCAAAGACCAAGAATCTAGATCATGTAGAAGATGTCTTTACACATAGAAATCCCTATGCCCCAAGAGTCCCATTTCCATACAACATGGTTAAGGTTCATTTGAAGAAGAGATATGAGAAGTTTATGGAGGTAGTAAAGAAATTACATCTATATATATCATTTCTAGATGCAATTGAAGAGGTTCCTACATATGCCAAATTCTTCAAGGATCTAGTCACAAAAAGAAGGAGAGGGTATCACATTGAGACAATACATCTAGCCAAGATGTTGAGGGCTTTTGTCCAAGTTGAGTTACCTATAAAGAAAAATGACCCAAGAGAATTCAATACTCCTTTCTATGTTAGAGACAATGTAGAAAGAAAAAGGTTAGTCGATATGGGGGAAAGCATAAGTCTGATGCCTCTCTCCTTATCAAAAAGGCTCAGATTAACAGATATGGTAAAAATTGGGATGAGAATCAAATAGGCTAATCTCACTTTCACTAAGCCATTCAGGATAGTAGAAGATGTCCCAATTCATGTTGGGTGATTCTTTGTACCATGTGATATAGTGGTGATCGACATTGTTGAGGACATGAAGTATCCAATGAAATTTGGGAGGCCCTTCCTTGGCACAGGAAGAGCCCTAATAGATGTGGCGGGAGGAATTATTACTTTACATGATGGTAATGATCACATTGATTTTCATGTACAAGATGCCATGAGGGGACCCTCTCTATTTGAGTCAGCTTACTTGATGGATATATATAAACAATATTGTGAGAAGTGCAAGAAGATATGGAAATTGTTGATCCACTCATGCGAACCTTGAACAATCCTGACCCTAGTCAGCTTACTTGATGGATATATATATAAACAATATTGTGATGACTTTATGGATATTGTTAGGGAGGTTGTGAATATTGATGTTCCTAGGTACTCTATGTATAAAGTTTATACGAAGTTGTATAATTTGTAAATCAAGATTAAGGTTTGGAATCAGACCTATTGGTAACATTCATGATGAATCTCATATTACTATTGTTGAGGAAAAGATTGCTCAGTATACATCTGACCTTGACCCTACAAATGAAATTCTTATAGAAGAAGCTTTCATCAAGAGAGATATTGCTAGGAAAGCTACTCTTAATGAGGAATCTCTATTTAGACAAAAGTCTAGAGTTCAATGGCTAAGAGAAGGTGCTTCAAATACCAAATTCTTCTATGCCTTTATGAAGACTAGAAGTATATGTAATCATATCAAAGGTCTTTGTATTGATGGAAATATTTATCATCATGCATATGCTATTAAATCACATGGTACAGAGTTCTATTTTGGCTTATTCAATAATTTCAAATAATGGGTGATGTTTGGAGGGGTGATTGGCACATGCCTGCTCTTTTTGCTTCCCAAAAAATTCTATTAACATCACAAGTCACACAAAAGGATATCAATGATGTGGTTTGTATTTTAAAAGATGATAAGGTCCTAGGGCCCGATGTCTTTAATGGCTATTTTGTTAAAAAAAATGGCCTATTACTAGAAGTGAGGTTATCTAGGCTATTATAAATTTCTTTCCAATAAAAAAATGATTAGTGAAGCAAACGGTACCTTCATTTCTCTAATTCCAAAGGATGGTAACACTTGCGATCTAAAACTAGCAACCTACAAATTTATTGAAAAAACAAGGCTAATCGTTTACAATCTGTATTGCCTTCTATTAATGACCCTATCCCATGTGCTATTGTGAAGGGGAGATCCATTAATGGTGATGTTCTTCTTATAAATGAGATTCTACATGATTTCAATAAGCCTACTAATAATATGTGCATTCATGTGGATATTTCAAAGGTGTATGACTCTATGATTTCGAAATTTCTCTTTTCTTTTCTCCATAGGATGGGGTTTCTAGTTTCTTGGATTGGTTGAACCAAAGGAACCCTTCTAGCTTATTCTTATCACGTCTTGATAAAAGGTGAACCCTCTGAGCCCTTTAAACCATTAAATGGTATTATGAAGGGTGACCCCATTGTACCCCATCTTTTGTCTTATCTATGCATTTTTTTTTAATTTATGAAAATGAGTATCATTATTAAGGATATAAATCCTATTAAAGCCTCTAATGATGTTCACGTCTCGCATTTGATCTTTGTTGACGACCTTATGATTTTTTCTAAGGTTGAATTATAGAATGATGTGCATATTAAGAAGATTTTGAACCAATTTGGTGATGTGTGTGGTCTTTTTGTATATTTCAGTAAGGATGTTTGTAAAATTGTGATTTTTGATGATCTTAACATTGATAAATCTTATCTTCCATCTAGAAATCTGGGTTTGCTCCTATTTATTGAAAAACTTTTGAGAATTTATTACAATAACCTTGTTGATAAGATCAAAAGGAGACTTGAAGGTTTGAAGTCTAAGACTGTTATCTACGATAGCTAGATTTGAACTTATCAAGTCTACTTTATTTAGCATGCATTTGTATTGGCTCTTTCCCTTTCCTGCGGTGTGCTCTGTTCTAGATGATATTGACTAAATTTATAGAGATTTTCTATGGTGTTCTCTGGATGACAAAAAGAATATCCATCTGATTAAGTGGGATATTGATATTTTATCAAAGGATGAGAGAGTTCTAGGGTTTAGGAGTAGAGATATAACTCAAGCATGTCTTATCCTTAATGCTTGGGATCTAGAAAGGAAAAAGACTTCTTGTGTGTCAAGTGGGTCAATAAAAAGTACTTAAATATGGAAACCTTTTGGTTTATTTCAACTTCTAATTTTTTTTAGTTATTCAATCATATTCTCAAAATCAGAAATGACTTGATTTAACATTCTAAATTTCAAGGTTGGTGATGGTCGTAATGTCAAACTTTACACTGACCCCTAGGTCAAAGGTAAAATGCTTACTCATTTTTGCCGTAATGATGTCTTCATCAAATATGACCTCCCCAGGGATGCAAACCTTAGTTTTTCTATTCATGATGGAAGTTGGGTGTTCCTTGAGTCTAGAAATATTGAAGGTCTTAGCTCTTTTATTCTGGCCCAAAATATCTCTATCAGTGGTGATGATTCTATATTTTGTGATAAGAATAGTACAAATCTCAAGCAAATCTAGAATTTAGTTTGAGAAAGGAAAGAAGTGTCTCCTATCTTTAAGTGGATTTGGATTTGCAAAGAGTTGTGTGCATTTCATATCGACTTTTTGTGCAATCTTACACACAAATTCAGTTCATTTTATCTTCCAATTAGCCTCTATTCATATTATCTCACCACATTTTTAGTTATTTTTCTTATCGCATGATGTTGATTGCATACATGCATTGAAAAGGTCAATTTGGAGATAGCCCAACTCAAATCCAACCCCAATGGAACTTCTCCATAATATTACAACTGATGCGGAGTTATTCCTGAAGAAAAAACATTTCACACGGCGTGTCTTACTTATGACACGGCATGTCCCTTCACAGATAACTTCACAGAATGACAAACACACCTTGTGGTATAACTCACACGGTGTGTGTGTTTCCAGTAGCCTCAATCCCAAGATGAAGAAGATGCGACATGACGTGTCCATCCTGAGAACACGACGTGTCTGCCCAAAGAACACGACGTGTCCTCGAGATCTGGAGGCTGACTACATCTTGCTGCCAACGCACCTAACATGTATTTATTCAAACACATCGTGTGCCTTTCACCTGAATTGACTCTAGAAGGTTATCACACGGAGTGTCTTTATTTGACATGTTGTGTACTTTACTACAGCAACACTATCCAGTGGGATTGCTTTTCGAGACATGATGTGTCTTCCAAAAGACACATCGTGTCATTATCAATTTCTGTAAAAATGAAAACAACCACTCCTCATTTTTAAAGATGAATGCCACTCAATGGGTGGTTAACACTCATTATTTTGGAAGTGTCTTTCGTCCAAGCAAAGTTCCAGAGCTAAGGAGGGAAATTTTGGATGGAAGAAGATAGTTTCTTGCTAAAGAACCTTCGTTCTACCTTTTTTCTTCTCATTTTCTTCTTCGGAGATGCAACAAAGCTACTTCTCTCACTCAAGCTTTCTGGGAGGGAAGACTATCTGAGTTGAAGCAGCTCCAAGGGTGGAATTTCACCCTCTAGCCGGATTTCTACTCCCCTTTGGTTACATCTTTGGTTCCTCTAGCTTTTTCCTCTCTTAAACATGTAAAACTCTAAAATCTCTGCATTGTATCTGTACATCTTCATTATGGACGAGTAGAACTCTTTTCTTGGGCATGGGAGAGTAACTCCCATGCCATTATTCATGTGAACTCGACATTTATATTTTTTACTAGTTAACTTGCTAATTCTGTGGATATCTATGGTGCTTCTTGCTTGTATGCTTGGATGGTCACCTCTTGTGCATGTTTTATGCTCACCTTATGCTTCAGGAGAATGTATGAGGGATTAAAGAGTAGAATCTATGGTAGTATTCTCTTGATCACGGGAGTGGCTAGGGAATGTTGAGGGTTTAGGTTGTGTTTGAGACTAAAGCATAGACGCGGGAGCGTTATGTGACGTTGAGAACCATCTCATGACATTGGGAAATACATGACTATGACAATCTCTTTGCTTGTTAACAATGATCTTTATTTCATTTGTTCATATGATAGGATGGTATGGTGGTGAAATCTAATGTCCAAGCTCTTAATCAATTAAACAAACCCTTTTACTTTAAGCCTTTTGCTTTTTCTTTCCTTTTAAGTGGGTAAAAACATCCAACCTTTTGCAACCCGATTTAGATTAATGAAAGTTAACAAATTTGCGTCTAACTAGCCTAGCTCCTTGCGTTCGACACTCGACTACATTGACCCCGTACACTTGCGAGTGATTAGTGAGTTGATACATCTCTTTCTAAAACTTCCAACAAAGAGATGTGTTCTTAATGATTGGAAAGTTGGTCATCATAAGAGTTGCCACTTCATATTATGCAAGAAGAAGATGGATTTAGTTAGCTTCTTCTTATTTCTTGTGTAGGAATGGATATGAAAGCACTAATCACTTAATTTTTTACTATTCTTTCACCTTGTCTATTGGGACTATGGTCAGTAGTCTATTCCCAAGTTTCTCGGACCCTAAAGTTGGAGTGACTTAGTCTCGAATTATGATACTAAGTTAAAAAGTATTATAATACTCATCATTTACCACGTGTGGATTTAGAGGAACTTGAGAGTTCATGATAGTCGTATGAAGACTCCTTAAACTATTTGGAAAACGATTATCCCAGATGCCTTATTCTTCTAGTTGGAGCTTCTATGTTTCCATTTTTTTTTCTTGATATTCTTTTACGGGTCATGATGGAGTATTGTCATTTTCTACTGGATTTTGGATAGCTTCAAATCTTCTAGTAATTCTTCATTTTGTTGATATATTTTTTGCCCTAGATCCTTTGCTATAATCTTCTAGATTGCTATGATTGGGAGTTGGTTCTATTGTTGATATATTGAAGTCTCAAGGGTCCTATTTTACCTTCTTTTTTTCTAGCTTTCTCAGTGTTGGACTTCTTCTTGGATCGAACTTGTTTTTTTTCTTTCTAATTTTTCTTTTGTCATGGAGCCGGTAGTCTTATTTCTTCTTGTGAATAGCAAGTTTATAGCATTCCTTTTCCTCTTTCGATGTGCATATAGTTTTCTTTTCTTTGCTCCTTTCCTTCTTGTACATCTGCCTCGAAAGTATCTCTTTGTAAATCCTCTTTCAAGAAAAAGAAAAATAATAAGTGACTTTAGACGACTAAAGAAATAGAAATCTAGCTATCTATATGAAAATAACAACAAACAATGTGAATAGAATAATATTATATATACATATATTTTTGAAATATTTGAAATGAATCCCCTGCAGTATAGTTTTTATCCATGATTTTTTTTACTAGAATTATTACTACGTCACACCACTGCGGTTTTAAAATTATAAAGTTATATCCGCACTATAATCATTCGGTAGGAAATATAATGCAGTTACCAGCGGATATGATGTTTTTTCAGCATTATTGTCATTTCTAACTGAAACGTCTTTAGTAGGAAACGGTGTTTGTATCACACGGGGGTAGACTATATAAAATGAAAAGCCAGCGACTTCTCTCACTGGTCCCGCGTTCCAACTTTCTCTGTCTTCATTGATGTTGCCTTGTGCAAGAAAACAAAAGGAATCGGGCACGACCAGAAGCAGGGAAAAGGCAAGGCAATGGAGGGGGGGCTCACGAAAAGGTCAAACCCCACGAACTAACCACACCGAATTTAAACCGCCTCACCAAGTGGCGAAATGAGAGTAAAAACCAGGCACGCGGTACGTGTAAGTAGTAATGTAGTAGGCACAAATGAAAGAGGATGGTCCTCCCTTGCCTTTTAGCGCTGTAGATGGGTTTAAATTCTCCGAAACGCCGGAAAATTCCCCGAGGCCAACCAATAATCATCGCGGTCCCCGGTTCCGGAACTGGAAGGGATAAAAGGACCGAATAAACCAGTCCGTGTCCCCGGCCCAGCGCAGAGCCAGCGGACGGACAATTCAGACAACCGACCAAAAAAACCCTCATCTACCGATTAACCCGGCTGTATATATATACGTTGCCTCCTGTAACCCTGTTCCGTAGTAGATAAAGGTGCGGCTGTACCTGGCGGCTGTTCTGGCGCCGGCCGGCCAGGAGGTCGCGCGGCGGCGGCCTCGCGTTGTGTGACTACGCACGTGGATGTAAGCCCCAGGTGGGCGGGGATGGAGCCTTCGTTAGAAGAACAACACGAACCGGATAATACGACGCAGGTTACATAAAATATTACGAAAGCATCCAATCGGAACTGTAGCTCTCTGTATACTATAGAGTGCATCCACCCTCCCTCCCTCATCTCATCCTCTGCCACCCTTCCGTTCTGACTTCTGGCACAAAGAAAAGACCAGGTCCTTATCCACAAAAACTCTCACTCATCCTACTCCTACTACTGCCCTTTCCCTCCCACCCAACAGTCAAGTTGTCGTAGCCCTTATAGCCAGCCAAACACCTACTAGCCCTAGCCTCACTATAGATAACGAAACGACAACAGAAAAGAAGGAAAAATAAGATTGGTAGGGAAGGCTTAGCAACAAGGCGCCGCTATATACCACTCCCATCATCAAATACATAACATTGCCCCCCCCAATCCAACCTTGCAGACAAGTCCATCCCTATCTGAAACAGAAATATACTATTTAGTCTTTTTTATTGACCATATACTTGTCTCTTTGTTTAATGATATAAAAAGTGCATACATCATAACTGGTTGTGCGTATGATTGTTTTCTTGATTCATCATCGCCTGTCTACCCTCATGCAACCCAGGTCCTTATCCACAACTCTCACTCCCCTGCGTCTGTGGGTAACTTGTTGGTGCTCCTCAAATCCCTCATATAACCCCACCCGTAACACCAAGTAGGCTTCTACTTCTCATCATTGACGTCGCCACATACGTACAAGTAGGCCGCTCCTCTCATTGGGCTAACACTATAATCGCCTCTATAACTCTATTGGAGGGATAAGTATTACCACATACGAAGATAAGAGGGTGTCACCAACGTGGTAAGATTGCTAACCTGTAGACACACCTGTCCAATTCAAGACCACAAGCACAATGTAAAAAGCTCTCACAAAGTATATCAACCCTTATGGATTTGTATGAGCTGCAGTCGATTTTTGGAGTGGAAAAGCCAACCAACATTTTCCGTTGGTCCATATATTAGCAGTAACAAGTCTGGTGTTTCGTCATTAAATATCTGATTTGTAGTGAGAAGTATACTATTTCTGTCATTAATGGTATGCAACACCCAAGATGGTCAATGATTCTATGAAATATTCCGGCCATGACACCAATCACATCACAATGGAAGTATTGCCACATGACATTATATCACATCTTTTTCAATCACAACACAAGCTATAGAATGATCATGACCCAATTTCTCCATATCCCCATGGGTTTACTCTAAAAATCTGGCCCATGAAAATTCCATCTTTGGCTTGTTTTTCATGCATTTAGTGAAGAAACGTGGTTATATGTGGCAGTTTCATCATGAAGATTACTAAAAAGAGATAAGATCACTCTCATTCGGTGAAGACAACCTTTCTAGCAAATGCATGTATAAATCCTAAATCTGAAGCTTCTCCAAACATGCCAAAAATGTCCACTCTTTGCATGCAATAGCTCCAACTAGGCAAAGTAGGGGAAAAGAAAAGACCTAGTTTCCACCATAGATTTCTAAAAATTCTTACTAAGAGGGCAGAGAGGAGAGATAATAGTATAAAATATGAGAAGAAGGGGATAAACATACATGGATTTGACCTCAAATAGCTTGTAAAAGTGATTCCATGTTTTGATATTTAAGAATTTTTAGAAAACCATAACACGCTAGATGTGGACCAATGAAAATATCTTTTTCCAACTCTAATGATATTTTTCTCACTCTAAAAATCTCTAAAAGGGGTCCAAGAAAATGACTTGACATGCATCAACTCACATAAATTGCCCTAATGGGCCCAACCAAGTCCCACTCTAAGCTGATATATTGATCCCCAATTTAATGATTGATCCAATAAATCAATGCAACATGCATAAGGTGTTGGTGGTTTCAGATAAGACAACAAAAAAATTATTAATTGCCATATTCCCCTTGCACAGTAGATCGTGTCAACAATTATGTAATGCAAAGAAGGGTTTGCAAGGTGTATACCTAGTCCTGGAGTAAATCCAGTGACAATCCCTTGCAGTAATGTGAGACTTTCTTTCAAGTTACACCTGGACAGCAACAGTAGCGGCTTCCTAATTGATCACCACAGATAGCGGTTGTTTGCGTCCTCCTTAGCGGGTGGAAACAACCTCCTTGCCTTTGTAGTAGTCCACGTGGACCATCTGGAACTCTTGTTGTTCTAGATTAATGAACAAGAAGGCGTTATCCCTTCTAGTCAGCGTGCTAGCGCCGACTTGTTCTCTCAATTATCTCTCCCTTGCTATCATTCACTTTGATCAGTAGGACTTGTAGGGAAATATGGCTACAGAATAGGTAGCAGAAGCAAAAGTTTTACTATCATATTCCCCGTAAACCAGTGGATTGCTTCAACAACTATATGATGAGAATGATGGTTTAGAGGATATACATGGTCATGTAGCAAGTCCAGCGGCATCTCCTCATTGTTGTAGTCGTGTAGCACTCCTAGTTGCAATGGGAATTGTCTGTTCCAGCTCCTGGTCTCCACCACAGACACCAGACATGGACGTTGTCTACAGTGGCTCCTCCACAGTCTGTAGTCTGACGTTGCTCTCCTAGCAATGGGCAAAGACCATCTCACCTCCATGGAAGTCCACACAGACCGCCTATAACTCTTGTCATCCTACTAGAATGGACTAGAAAGAGTTGTCCATCCCGTAGGTGTACTAGTCACCGACTTACACTCCCACAATTGTTCACCCTTGCTATCCCTTCCTTTATTGAGTAGGACTTGCTCAGGTTCTCTCGGTTACCACAACCAAAAAAGACAAATAATTGTCAAAGGCAATTGATGTTTTTGAGAAGCCCCTAGTACCCCTCTATTTATATAAGGGGTTAGGGTCTGGGTTCCCAGTCTATGTGTGAGTGGAAGGGACCAGAAGATCATGAATTTTTACAACCTGCGAGCACTGAATTAGTCGGTTCACAATGGAATCAATCGATTCACACGTGAGTTGATCGGTTCGTCTGCCGAATTAGTCGTTTCGCTATATTTCCTAATTGCATATGAATTAGCAAATTCAAATCCAATTAATGCATAACATGACGTCATCACTAATCCTGGATGTAATCAAATTTCTCAATGAATTGGATGACTCACTGTTACGACCCCACCTCCCGATAACCCCCAATTAAGGGAGACCGAGAGGTCGAAGCCGTATCAATAACCTTTGTATCAAAGGTTTGACACTTAACCAAGAACAATTATTAAATTTCACAATCTATACTGAAAAGTTGTAAGAACAATAAACTTTTGCATATCTTTTTGAAAACTTGGATCTCTAAACTTCTATCCCCTTATGGATTCAATTCTAACTAATCCTCCTTGTATTTTACTTCATGTATTTCACAATATGACGATTTACTGTTTGTCCTTTTGGCTTGAACCTAAAACGCAGACAAACAAAATGTCGGTCAGCCGAAGCTGGTATGTGGGGGAAACAATAAATGTGCAACTATGATAACAACGTCATCATTCAATTAATCATTTAACAACCAAGATTATGTTTTAAATATAACTCCGCGATCCATGAGTACCCTATCGTATGTGTTATCCCTACACTGGACCTGGATACTACCTTCCTTATGGTAGATCCCCATTAAACCCCTCATGGTCCCACCTATAGGTGAACCAGTTTTTAGGGTTGAGTCACATAACACTACTCATAAGTAGCCCACTCCTTAACTCATGGCATGCTAATGGGTCTCATCGAACTACACTTGGTAGCCCAATTTCTAACCCACGATAACCCAGATCTTACTCTAGGTTACCCCTTTTTAGCCTTTACAAGTCACAGAGGTGGACTCGGATCTATCCAGTTATACATGTATATTCATAGTGATAGTCATAGTCACTCTATAGTTGCATGAAATAAAAGCATCCAACAGTTATTTTCAAGCAACTAATAAAATCATTCGGAAATCGCGGTGAAACTAAAGCGAATATTCATAAGCGTAACCACATACCTGATTTGATGATTTCACAAGCATTAAGAAAACCCAACCAAGAATGCAATCCAAGCAAGCAATTCAATCATCACATAATTCCTGAAAAGAATATGTACTCTGTTTATTACACACTTTATCAAGAATCTACTTTATTGACTTGGATTCACTTTCTAGGGTTTCTAATCTGCATTAAGGTTTCATTAATATCCATTAGGGTTTCTTAGATCCATTTCTCAAACTTTATCCCTTTTAGGTCAACAAACCCTAAAATACTCTTTTCTAGTTATATGAACCTTAATTGCTCAACTATCCATTTTAATAGTCTTTTATACCCAAATTGACTTAGGATCATCATATCCCTATTTATTCATGGATTTGAACAATTGAACCAATTAAAAGACATATTCATCTAAATTAGGGTTTTCAAGCTCATTAATGCATATTCATGCACAAAACCCTAAATTAAGCCAATTATATAAAAAGATCATCTTTTTAGATCCTATTTTCACTTTTATTAACCACAGGTAAATATCGGCTTGAATTATCCAAATAACATCATTAAGTCCATCTATCATCAAATCTAAGGGTTTTTCCTTAATTAAATCATTAAAGATGATAACTTTATGTACTTTTCAAATTTCAAGCATATTTATGCACATAAACTCTAAATTAGACTAATCACGTGCAAAGTTCTTCCTTTTTGAACATAATATACCTTTTTACATTTAACAGGTTAACATCAATTCTAATGATCCATTAAACCCTATTAAACATTTTATTCATTTCAAAATAGGGTTTCTTAATCTTTAATTCATTAAAGGTGATGATTTACACTACATTTCGAACTATGATCAGATTCAAGTGAAAAACTATTTTTATTGGATTCCTTGTGTTCTTATGATCAAAATTCATATATTACTTGTCCTAATCGGAGTTACAATCATTAGATATGACTTTTGCAAAATAAGAATACCTTTGGCCAATCGGATTGTGCCACGTGTGTACTCCATGCAACGTTGCCCATCGTTTTGGAAAACATAACGAAATGACGTCCGTGTCCTTGGTTAAGTTGTGCGCGCCTTCAGCCCGCGGAGGGCATTTCTGTCCAACGACCACCTGCCATCTCCTTCCTCGCGATGACCTACTTTTGCCGCCTACAGCAGCTCGGGGCAGAGATTTCTTCCTCCATCCCTGGGCCCGACGATGTCGGCGAGGACCCCATCCTTTTTGTAGACCTCCGCCGCACCTTCATGGCCCCGAGATGTCGCTGAGGTGGTGGGAAAAAGGTCTGGGTAGACCTGTAGATCAGCTGTCGCATGCAGCCGTGCTACGATCGGCTAGGGTGAGGGGATGCTCGCCCAACTGCCCCCTTGAAGTCATGGAAGCATCCAGACTCTCTCGAAACTCCTCCCTAGCCCCTTTGCTGCTCTAGGAAAGGTACTCTTTGCAACTAGGGTTTAAACGAGATAGAAGAAGATGAGGAAGAGATATGCATGGGATCTCTCTCTAGACTCGGCCCTGGGTCTTACCCCCTTATATAGGGGAGGATATCCACGCCCCAGAACGTTCATCCAAGAGGGAACAAGTCCCTATCCTAATAGGAAAAGATTTTTCTTCATTAAGAAGCAACTTCTCTCTCTTCCTAAACCCTTTAAACATACTTTGTTATTTGAATATTTATACATTCAAAAACCTTTTCGCTTATTCTCTTTATTCTTGCTTTTTAATTCTTTGGCATGAATTTCTATTTTCTTTTAATAGAAACCACTTCCTTTTTCACAATGCCACCAAAAACATTAATAATGTATCATATTATCTTCCTATTTGTCATTATTGTTATTTTCTCTATCTTTCTTCTTTATTGGGACTCCTTGGATCCCAAGACAGTCTATTATTTCGAAATTCTTTTTATTGGATACGTATTATCCTTCTAGATGCATCTTTATGCATTATTTCACATTATCTTGTTTATTTCTCATTAAAATATCTCTTTTTGAGGATTTTTCTTTATTTCTCTTTTATTTTCCTCATTGGTATTCCTGTTATCATTAGGAATCCTTGGGATACGAAATTCCACAAAGGATAACTCAATTATACATCGTTTCACTTGTTTTCCACATTTTATCATTATTTTCAATTTCCTTCTTAATAAAGAAATACTTAATTGATCTTTTCTTTTATTATTGCACTCTTTATGCAACTTTGGACTCCTTGGAACCCAAGGAACCCAAGAGGCACGAATTCCCTCTTTGGATTTGCCTTCTAGAGGTTTCCACATTTTTTCTTTTCTCAAATATTTAATTATTCATTAACTAATTGGATGTCCTTATTATTTGACCCCAATAGCCAATAAAGCCCACTAAACAATCATCAAGGCTATTGTAAATGAAATCCATGTTTTTAAAACAAATTATATCATTATTTGTTCAATTATCTTTAATATGAGAAATTACATTTCTCACCAATTGAACCCAAAAATTGGGGTTGTAACATCCTTCCCCTCTTATAGGAATTTTGTCCTCAAAATTCTCATCAAGCAAATAAACAATTTAGGATAAGACCATTCCATGTCCACTATTGGCCCATATATATGTGGCTTTACCTTACCCATGGCGCTTCCAAAGAACCTTTATCATCACATATTCTTTTCTCAGAGTTCTTTCATCCTGGCGTCTATAAACTGCACAGGTGACTCAGGCCATTTCAACCTCCCTTGGGGCTTACTAGGTTCATTGCTCAGCACATGGTCGCGGTACCTCACATAGTGCTTTAAATTGGACTCATGTAACTCATCACACATTACTTTATCCTGAGGGGTAAGGTCAAAGTTAACCTTCTCTGCCAAACCATGTCAAAAGAACCCATGCATCGGGGACTCAGCTCTCTTAGCTATAACTTAGAGGGGTCGGATTTTCATGTCACATATTCTCCCACAGTGAACTGCATGTCAGTCTACTTTGCATCTTCTCACGACTCACGTCATCTCTAGGCTCCTTTCAGCCATTGCACAATCAAAGCAACTTCATCTACATGCACAGTGGCCCTTTTCTAACCATCATGTGGTCCTTTCACCAACATCACCTTACTGAAGTGGTGACCGACACAACCTACCTTACAGATCTTCTTATAAATCCTGATACTGGCTATGGTGGCCATTGTCACATCTTTCATAGGATAAGAGTTGTCTCTAGATATCACCCTGAACGAGCACATATGCTCTCATCAGACCCTTTAGTCTGGATTATACTAACCATTAGTTAGGGGTGATAAACTGTACTAACACCAAGTTCTTCATGTACCTACTACCCCCTTTTGGAAGGCAACCTTTAGGTCAAATTCAAGAACCTTTGAACTTGTATCATGGTGTAGTTGAACCATCTCTTCTTATGGGTAGTTCAACCAGATATGTCCCTTAACAAAACTCTTTCTTTCTCATGTCATCTAGGTAAGGCGATCTACCATAACCCATATTGCAGCTTGACCTTCCTTGGTCTACGGGAGACTTATAACATCCAAAGTGATGAACTCCCTTTCTCTTTCGGGGACTCTTTATCCTTCATATCAATGCACTGGGGTATTGATGTTCGTCCTTCACCTTTAGCTTGCATGGCCATACACCACATGCAACCTCATCTTAGGCATCTAAAGTACTTCTGTCACTTATTATCTTCGTAGTACAAAGTATGGTGATCTTAAAGTCATGATCTCCTGTATGTCATTATTCCTCAAGATCAATACCTCAAAAACCCTAAACCATTCTAGTTGGGGTTTCATCACCTTCTTTTCTAAAGAAGTGCATCTGAGGTTCTACCACCATCCTTTCATTATATCAAGTACTAAATTGGCTAACCAAACAATCATTAACTTGTTCTACAGATCTCGTTACAACTGAGTGTTAGCCAAATTCCTCTCCTTTCCAAACTTAGGGTTAGCTTAACAACCTCTTCTAGACAAACTAGGCAGCTATATCTCAACCAGAGCATCCATTACCACTTCACATCCTTAGGTATTAGGTAATGTTGATGGCATACACCTCCATGTCCTTCATTTATCATCTCGTCTCAGCTCTAAGTCTATCTTTTTTTTAGAACATTTTTGAGCTCATCTTCTTGGTGATCAACTCAACCTTGTATGACTCATATTTCATGATAAAAGCATCCTCATAAGGTGACTACCTCATTTCTCTTTAGCTTTTGCAAACTATCCATGTATCATTCACTTTACCAGGGCATGTTATCCTCTCTATCCTCATGCCTCGTAGAAACATTCCAACTCACATCATCATTTAACCTTGGTGTATGGCATGTGTATTGTCCTATCTCTCACTCCCATAACAAGAGGAAATAAGCATTTAGTTGCAGTCCAAATATAGAGTTCTTCCTGTTCTAAGAGTAGAGATGATGTATCCCACCTTGCCAGTACACCTTTAAATCTAAGTTGAAACGTGCCACATATATCACTTCATTGCAAACACCATGATATCAAAGTTCCTTCCATGGAAAAATGGTCTCGAACCTACTTGGGTCCATACACATTCCTTGGTCATCTCCTCTACGTCTATAGGGTGCCGGTAGTTTTGGGGTCATCCCTCTTCCCTCATGCATCCAGAGAGTGCCCTACTCATCCGCCCTTTGGGTCCCATGAGTTCATGAAGATGATCAATCTCCTAACCCATGGCCCTCAGACAATGATAGCTATTACCTCCTGACCCTATGGTCATGTGCAACTTACGGAATTAGGCAACTCCTACATCCATCGGTCTTATCCCCACCTGACCCTATGATAGACTTAGGATTCTCCATTATAGTACATGTCCAATCTTAGAACCTTACCCAAGCCTTCATCATCTCTCTTTTTGCATTCAAGGGTGGATTTTCATCCTTTCATAGGGGTCATGGTGACCTGCCTACCATGGTCAGGCCCCATACCGGTTACCTCCATGGTAAAACATCCACATGCACTTAGAGATGGTTATCTATGGGTCTATAGGTTCATCCTTATACCATGTACTTTTCACTTAGCTTCTCAAGATCCTATGATACCTCTTTTGGTTAACTTGAACCAACAAAATTGGTATACACCCTACCAAAGGGTCCCTCTCCCAGGATGGGAGGAAACTACAACTCTTGACAACAAGGTCACAAACATCCTTAGGGTTTACATCCATATGAGCATGCTTAACCCAGGAGCTACTAAGGCACAAGCAGACCACCTACCAAACCATGCTAGGTCATACTTGTTCACTTTCCTCAACACTCATACCTTCCCATGTCATCAACTTAGCTGGGAGGGGTTCGTCTTAAACTTAAGGGATTTCCCTTTCCTATCAACATAAGAAGTACCATGCTCACTTCTATAGGAACTCAACTCTCATCATGAGCATTAGGTACACCGCTTCCCCTCTTAGGCCTAGGAACCCTAAGTTCACTTGTAGGTGTCCAACTGCATGCTTTATCTCTTAACCACGAACTAAGCATGCAAAAGGCATGACATGCACTTCTTTTCATCCTTCAACTCGAGCAACACTTAGAGTTGGGTCCTCCTTAAGGACAACCAACAAGGTACAAGGCCTCATAACCAGTTACTATACCTCTCCAGGTCTAAGGAACTCTTCTTCTCATCTATACCATAGGTACAGAGGTACCAGCAGACTCATCCCCTCTCTAGGGTTTGGTTCCTCTCATGGCAACCAAGACATCAACCACCTCTAGGGATCAAGCTCGTGGCGACCACTATCATTGAGACGTCCCCAGATTTTCACCTTCTCCAAACCCTATTGGGAATGAGATGTCAAAATCCGAAAACATCATCCAATCATATCAGAGAGTGATGCGGAAGCGAAATACACATACATGAACATAAAACCATAACATACACCATAACATTCTCAACATTTAACACATTTATATTAAACATGAATTACAATTGCATATTGAACGAGAATTTTACAAGTCTGAACATGTATGCTAACAGGATCTTAACAAAATAGGTACAACCTGGACAATTACTCACTTCCATTCTTTTATCCCACACTAGCTCTGAACCTAAAACATATGTGAAACAACCAATCAACACACAAGGTGTTGTGCATGTGGGTAGAAAGATACATACTAATATGTTTGCATAATTGAAATAACTTGAGAAAGAAAGATTAAAGGAAAACATTGTTTAAAGAGATAAACAGGTAAACATTCCTTTCATTGCATTCACTTTGATGTGGTTGTACTACACATACTTGCACTTGACTTACATCTAGTGTGAGCAATATAGTATCATCATACATCTAACATGGGCCAAGGAATCATACATCCATGTTAGGAAACATACATCCACACCAGGCTATGTGCTCTAGTAGCTACAACCCATCATACTCATTTATGTTCTATTAGATTTGGCGAAGTATAACTCATACTAGTTCAACCAAGCAATCATATCCAAATACGAGCATTCAAGATATCACATATCATAGGCAACCAGAAAACTAGTCTTATACTTAATAAAACCCATGTACCTGAGTTCAGAGATTCATAAATATCTTTGATCATCTAGACAAACTGGTCAGCACCTGATTAATACAATACCACATACTATCATCAGATTCTCATCATCTTAACCCAAGTCATGTTCATTAGGGTTTATATTATCTCATTAGGATATTCCAACATTTACTTGCATTATTGTCTTATATTTATCTTACTGATGTCATTTTCCAGATTATGATTCATTATCTGAATATTAGGTCTCATATCCTTTTTGGTGCACATATTAACCCTAGTTTATATACATTATTCAAGTTAGGGTTACAACCCATGTATCAAGGTTCATCTTCTTACAAGATGAATTTCATGTACAAAACTAGTCTCATATTTACATATTATTTTTCAGTTACAGATATGAGAATGTTCTGTGAATTTCATCATTTATTGAGCATGTATGCATTAATTGCATTATCTTTAGTGTTATTAGCCCTAATTAGCCATATTAATCAAATTACATGATTTCGTGCATCAACATCATAATTATTGTCATCATATGGATTCTAAACATGATTATAAACTTACTGACATTTTATCATGATTTTAGGCCATTGTTTGATATTTATTACTCATGAAACAAGCATAATACACCTTACATGATATCACTAATATTAGTGCATCAAAAATCTGATATTCTGCTTCCATATTGTTCTACACATTTTTCTGATAATTTTGGTACCTTATTTGTATTTTTCTGATAAACATGCTATTTATTATGAATTATGCAAGATCAGGGGAATTTCAGCGAATTTACCTTATTGTGGCCAATCACGCGTTGCCACGTGGCCACCATGGTGGGCGCAACTCTTGCCTTCCAGGCTTGGATGAGCCAGCCCATTCAGGGTTTACTCGGTCTGTTGTGATGGACCAGCCGGTTCCTGGCCTGACCCGATCCTCTCCTTTTCTTCACGATCACCTGGCACCTCTGTCTCTGCTACTGCTTGCTCGAGCAGCAAGCTGACTACTCCGGCGAGGCTCCGTTCACTCTTGGGTGGTGCTGGAGTATGGATGAGTGTGCCCTCACCTTCACGAGGCTACCTTGATTGGAGGGGTGAGGTTTCTGAGCTGCGGATCCCTCTAGATCTCAACGCTGCCGCAGTGACGGCGAGGTCGCTGGTGAGGTGGAGGTCAGGGACGAAGAGGTGGTCTCGGGTAGTTTTTCCTAGTCGAGAAGCACCTCTGGATTGAGGTGGTGGTGATGGCAGGTCGTATTCAATGGGGCCAGACCTGTGAGGGTGTTGCCGAGGTGGTGCAGCGACAGATGGAAGGTCGACTTGGGGGAGGTTCTCGGAGATCGGTTGCTTCAAATTGGGTTGAGTGGGAGTCTAAGGGGGGTCTTGTGGAGCTAATGGTGTCCTTAGATAGGCATGAGGATGTGTGGCAGGGAAAACCCTAACTGGGTGCCGCCTCCAATGAGAGGCACGAGGAAGATGGGGGCCATTCTCCCTGATCCGAGTACGATGGGCAATGTGGTAACATCCGTTGAGTTCGTTTTGGCGAGACAAGGTCATCCTCCAACGATCTCGCCCAGGAGATGTGGGAGTTGGGTGCGTGGAGTCTCATCTGATTGTTGGGGTCGGGACTGAAGAAAGCGGGAGGTAGGAGACGAAGTCTCCCCTGTTGGATCGCTGATCAACGACCAGCATTAGCTCGACCTAAACCAAGGTCTGTGCCCAAGCTTCAAAGGGCTGCGTGACACATATTTGACCAATTAAATCAAAATCTTAGGCCCTAGGTTGGCGATTTATGAAATATATACATCAATTTCAACTGCTTATATCTCTTAATTGGATGATCTAATTGCCACAAAATTTTAGGTCTAGCTTTATACTGTCATGATGTAGCTGTGTCATAGGTTTGGGAATGAAATTCGAAGGTTAGGCATGTTTATTGACTAATCACATTAAAACCTAAAGTTCACCTTCATGTGACACTTAGGGTATTACCTTATGTGAAAATGATATGTCATTTAGTCAAATTTGACACCAGAACTCTAACATTGGTTCATATGTACACAATTCCTCAAAAGTAATTAGTTCACTACTCACTGGATCATTAAATGAATGATTGGTCTCATGAGAGCTTCATCAATTAGTAAGGGTATTCATTCACAATTGAATTCAATTAGGCATCATAGTCCTCTATCATATCTCAAATCATCTAATTTGGGTGAAGGAATCCATGATTGTATTACCAATTCCTCAATTTGGTATTTGACATCTTACATAGAATGCTTGTCTCTCTATTATTGTATTAGTTATTAAAACTCAAAAATCTAGGTTATCACATTCACCCCACCTTATTTGGAATTTCATCCTAGAAATTAAACTAATCTCATCCTTAAGAGGCTATTTTGGGGTCGAGCTTCTTAGGTTCTAAGGTCACCATAGTTGCATGCACTCTAAGTTGTCATCTTAGGGTCTTAGAGTTTCTTGGGTGTGTCCACCCCACCTCCTATATGTGGAAGCATCACTTAAAGTCTTAGCCATAACATGACGTTATGATATATTAGGATTACATCACCCCTAAGGGTACAAGTTTTTTTCATGTTTTTAAAGTTCAAGAGGAATTCATTTATATGCTATGGTATTTAGATTATTCAAATCTAACATCATTAATATGCTTACAATGATTTCAGCATAAGAGGAAATGTATCTTCATCCTTGGTATTAGGATTGTTCTACATAAGAAGGGCTTGCGTAACATCCTTGACCATTAGTATTTCACCCTATGGTGTGATATTCATACCCAACTTAGAAGCATACATTGAGAAAGATCAAAGTTACAAACTATATTTCTGATCATATATCTTATGACCCAAAAATATCTTTATATTCAAGTTCATGAGTTCAACCTTTTATGTCTTGTATGTATTATGTGTAGGGAAAAAGAGAATATACTAAGTTTATCCCATGATCTCAACATCATATCTTTCATGTTTCATATGAAGTGGAAGAGAATATTTTAAAGTCAAACTTATCATGATTTCTATCTTGGGTAGTACATGTATGATATAGGGGGGAAATATAGAATAGTTCAAGCTTATACGAGTGACTCCTCATATATAAATCGTCTATATAGCTCAAGTGAGGTTTCTATCATCATATATTAAGAAAGAGAAGAAGAAGGGAGAATTGTATTTTTGAGTTTCTTTTGCACAAAGAATCATACTCTCATAACTAGAGTTCTTATATTACCTCACTTGCAACTAATGATGAGATTTACAAAATATGTCACTCCAGCTAGGACCTAACTCAGCCAAAGGATTGACTTTATCATATGGGCCATCTACCCATCCTTTTCTTTTACCCAATTCTCACATATATATATTTGAATCATGCATAAGGACTCAACTCAAGAGTAATCTAGTGTAGGACATTTTTTTAACACATATCTCATATATTGGAGGCTAGGTCCTATGACCTTCTCCCTGTGGGTCTTACTCTCTATAGAGTTCACCACATATCTCATCCTGCCACAAGACATCCTCCTTGTATAAGAGCTTGAGGCTCATGCATACTCATCTCTATCTTAACTTAGCTTATCTTAAGTAGGAAAAGGGAATGTACTTTCATCATCAAGATTTTGCATAAATTCTACAAAATTGGATTCAACAAGTATACAAACTTAAACCTTTATAAGGAAACTTATAGCATCAGAGATCAAACTTAGATAAGATTTCACATGCTTATTTCAACTCTCATTCTATCATCTAATATATGTATCACATATCTTGATACGGCTCTAGACATCTAATCTAGACTACTCTCTCTTCTAGACTGATGTCACTCCCTTTCACTTAGGTTGCATGAACACTAACTACTCTACAGTGTGAGGGACACTTTTTTTTTATTTACATATATATAATAAAATAGAATATAGTTTTTCTCCGAGAAAGAAGACGTCAGAGAAAACACTCGAGGCTTGAGCCGATTGGAAAACAAAACCAAATCAGCAAAACTGAGCGCCCCACACACAGTAGATAGTCTAGTGCCCTATAACCTAGTGAAATGGTGAGAACATGGTGTAGACTAGTGTAGCTACCCAATACAAATGAGCTCTATATGCAAAGGGTTTCAGACACTTGTCTAAACCTAGTTCTCAAACATCTAGGTTCTAACCTAGAGGCTAAGTCAAACTTTATTCCTATAGAACAACTTACTAAATTTCTAGGGTTTAAAGTGAAAGCTGAAAATTAGTTTTCATGTTTCATGGTGAGCAATTGTTAGGTGTAGCTATTGTTCATGCTCTGATACCAACTGAGACATCCCCGAATTTTCACCTTCTCCAAACCCTATTGGGAATGAGATGTCAAAATCCAAAAACATCATCCAATCATATCAGAGAGCGATGCAGAAGCAAAATACGCATAATGAACATAAAACCATAACATACACCATAACAGTCTCAACATTTAACACATTTATATTAAACATGAATTACAATTGCATATTGAATGAGAATTTTACAAGTCTGATCATGTATGCTAACAAGATCTTAACACAATAGGTACAACCTGGACAACTGCTCACTTCCATTCTTTTATCCCACGCTAGCTCTGAACCTAAAACATACGTGAAACAGTGAATCAACACACAAGGTGTTGTGCACATGGGTAGAAAGATACATACTAATATGTTTGCATAATTGAAATAACTTGAGAAAGAAAGATTAAAGGAAAACATTATTTAAAGCGATAAACAGGTAAACATTCCTTTTATTGCATTCACTTTGATGCGGTTGTACTACACATACTTGCACTTGACTTACATCTAGTGTGAGCAATATAGTATCATCATACATCTAACATGGGCCAAGGAATCATACATCCATGTTAGGTAACATACATCCACACCAGGCTATGTGCTCTAGTAGCTACAACCCATCATACTGATTTATGTTCTATTAGATTTGGCGAAGTATAACTCATACTAGTTCAACCAAGCAATCATATCCAATTACGAGCATTCAAGATATCACATATCATAGGCAACCAGAAAACTAGTCTTATACTTAATAAAACCCACGTAGTTGAGTTCAGAGATTCATAAATATCTTTGATCATCTAGACAAACTGGTCAGCACCTGATTAAGACAAGACCACATACTATCATCAGATTCTCATCATCTTAACCCTAGTTGTGTTCATTAGGGTTTATATTATCTCATTAGGATATTCCAACATTTACTTGTATTATTGTCTTATATTTATCTTACTGATGTCATTTTCTAGATTATGATTCATTATCTGATTTATTAGGTCCCATATCCTTTTTGGTGCACATATTAACCCTAGTTTATATACATTATTCAAGTTAGGGTTACAACCCATGTATCAAGGTTCATCTTCTTACAACATGAATTTCATGTACAAAACTGGTCTCATATTTACATATTATTTTTCAGTTACAGATATGAGAATGTTCTGTGAATTTCATCATTTATTGAGCATGTATGCATTAATTGCATTATCTTTAGTGTTATTAGCCCTAATTAGCCATATTAATCAAATTACATGATTTCGTGCATCAACATCATAATTATTGTCACCATATGGATTCTAAACATGATTATAGACTTACTGACATTTTATCATGATTTTAGGCCATTGTTTGATATTTATTACTCATGAAACAAGCATAATACACCTTACATGATATCACTGATATTAATGCATCAAAAGTCTGATATTCTGCTTCCATATTGTTCTATGCATTTTTCTGAGAAATTTCAGTACCTTATTTGTATTTTTCTGATAAACATGCTATTTATTATGAATTATGCAAGATCAGGGGAATTTCTGGGAATTTACCTTATTGTGGCCAATCACGCGTTGCCACATGGCCACCATGGTGGGCGCAACTCTTGCCTTCCAGGCTTGGATGAGCCGGCCCATTCAGGGTTTGCTCGGTCTGTTGTGATGGACCAGCCGGTTCTTGGCCTGACCCGATCCTCTCCTTTTCTTCATGATCACCTGGCACCTCTGTCTCTACTACTGCTTGCTCGAGCAGCAAGCTGACTACTCCGGTGAGGCTCCGTTCACTCTTGGGTGGTGCTGGAGTATGGATGATTGTGCCCTCACCTTTACGAGGCTGCCTCGATCGGAGGGGTGAGGTTTCTGAGTTGCGGCTCCCTCTAGATCTCACGCCACCACAATGACGGCGAGGTCACCGGTGAGGTGGAGGTCAGGGACGAAGAGGTGGTCTGGGGTAGTTTGTCCTAGCCGAGAAGCACCTCCGGATTGAGGTGGTGGTGATGGTGGGTCGTATTCAATGGGGCCAGACCTATGAGGGTGCTGCCGAGGTGTTGCAGCGACAGATGGAAGGTCGACTTGGGGGAGGTTCTCGGAGATCAGTTGCTTCAAATTGGGTTTAGTGGGAGTCTAAGGGGGTATGGAGGAGCTAATGGTGTCCTTATATAGGAAAGAGGATGTGTGGGAGGGAAAGCCCTAACTGGATGCCGCCTCCAGTGAGAGGCACCGGGAATATGGGGGTCATTCTCCCTGATCTGAGTGAGATGGGCAATGTGGTAACATCCGTTGAGTTCGTTTTGGCGAGACGAGGTCATTCTCCAACGATCTCGCCCAGGAGATGTGGGAGTCGGGCGCGTGGAGTCGCAACTGATTGCTGGGTTCGAGCCCGAAGAAAGCGGGAGGTAGGAGATGAAGTCTCCCCTGTTGGATCATTGATCAAAGGCCAGCATTTGCTCGGCCTAAACCAAGGTCCGCTCCCAAGCTTCAAAGGACTGCGTGACACATATTTGACCAATTAAATCAAAATCTTAGGTCCTATGTTGGCGATTTATGAAATATATACATCAATTTCAACTGCTCATATCTCTTAATTGGATGATCCAATTGCCCCAAAATTTTAGGTGTAGCTTTATACTGTTATGATGTAGCTGTGTCATAGGTTTGGGAATGAAATTCGAAGGTTAGGCATGTTTATTGACTAATCACATTAAAACCTAAAGTTCACCTTCATGTGACACTTAAGGTATTGCCTTATGTGAAACTGATATGCCATTTAGTCAAAGTTGACACCATAACTCTAACATTGGTTCATATGTACACAATTCCTCAAAAGCAATTAGTTCACTACTCACTGGATCACTAAATGAATGATTGGTCTCATGAGAGCTTCATCAATTAGTAAGGGTATTCAATCACAATTGAATTCAATTAGGCATCATAGTCCTCTATCATATCTCAAATCATCTAATTTGGGTGAAGGAATCCATGATTGTATTACCAATTCCTCAATTTGGTATTTGACATCTTACATAGAATTCTTGTCTCTCTATTATTGTATTAGTTATTAACACTCAAAAATCTTGGTTATCACAATCATCCACTTGGGTCGCATCATCCTCAACTCCCTACATATCTCAGAGTTTAGGATTCCAACCTTATTGCTTGGTTCCAACTCTCTCTTTCTAGAGCTAACCCTACAACCAACATCACCATTAGAGGTCCTCTCTTCATGAAGGATCAACCTCAAAAGCTTGTCCCTACCTGGAAGAAGCCTAAGTTCAACTTATGTTCACGCAAGGTTATCCATAGTTCTTTAAGCTTATTTCATAAGTCATCCTTCACTCTCTCCTGGTTAGGGTTTCAACCTATAGCTCACACTACTAACGTACTCTGGGTGCATGCTACATCCTACTCGCATAAGCCCAGAGAGGTGCTTCACTAACATCATCATCGAAGGAGCTATCCATTACTCTAAAATGCACAACCCTTCCCAGGGTTGGGTTGCCAAAGGTGCTAGGTTACCCATGGATCATATGGCATCCCAAAGGCATGTCCTTTCGAACACCTGGTCTATCATGATATTTATTCTCCACTTCATCTCTCTCTAACCAACACTTAGAGTTAGGGTTATCATGATCCTTAGAGGATGTGCCATGCCTCTACTTGTAATGGAGATCTCTATCTCCTAGATTAACTCTCTTTACTTATCCTCCTGACAAGAAGGTCTAGCCTCAGGTCCTCTCCTGAGGGCATGACATCTTATGTCATACCACCTAAGCATGTATCTATTCTTTAGTTTGTGCGTAATCTATTAAGCTTATGTCCATGACATCTTATTTACATGTTTTAATTAATTTTGGTGGAGGATTTCTTAAACCTTATCAACCTTACCCATGCCTCAAGAGGGTGAGGAAAAGAGAGAAAACCGTAATCCTTAAGGTCCTTAACATAATTTGTGATGAGAAGGGATGAATAAGATGAAAAATCCTTAAAGGTATCTTATTTCGATTCATACCCTAAGTCTTTGGCCAGACAGTCACACGGATCTGGAAGTCCTCGTATTCTGACTAGCGGTGCAGAGGAAAATATTACCAGCCCCCAGTCATGATTGGTCCTTTTCTAGACACCTCCGTCTTTTGGATAATCCTCTAATAACTCCCTTGGGTTCTATGGAGTTTGTAAAATTCAATAATTATTAATGGTTAAGTGAGGAACCTATGCTCTGATACCAAATGTTACACTCCCACCTCCCGATAACCCCCAATTACGGGAGACCAAGAGGTTGAAGCCTTACCCATAACCTCCGGATCAAAGGTTCGACACTTAACCAAGAACAATTATTAAATTTCACAATCTATATTGAAAAGCTATAAGAAAAATAAACTTTTGCATACCTTTTTGAAAACTTGGATCTCTAAACTTCTATCCCCTTATGGATTCTATTCTAACTAATCCTCCTTATATTTTACTTCATGTATTTCACAATATGATGATTTACTATTTGTCCTTTTGGCTTGAACCTAAAACGCCGACAAACAAAACGTCGGTCAGCCGAAGCTGGTATGTGGGGGAAATAATAAATGTGCAACTATGATAACAACGTAATCATTCAATTAATCATTTAACAACCAAGATTATGTTTTAAATATAACTCCGTGATCCATGAGTACCCTATCCTCTGTGCTATCCCTGCAGTGGACATGGATACTACCTTCCTTATGGTAGATCCCCATTAAACCCCTCATGGTCCCACCTATAAGTGAACCAGTTTCTAGGGTTGAGTCATATGACACTACTCGTAAGTAGACCACTCCTTATCTCATGGCATGCTAATGGGTCTCATGGCACTACACTTGGTAGCCCAATTTCGAACCCAGGATAACCTAGACCTTACTCTAGGTTACCCCTTTTTAGCCTTTACAAGTCACAGAGGTGGACCCAGATCTAGCCAGTTATACATGTATATTCATAGTGATAGTCATAGTCACTCTATAGTTGCATGAAATAAAAGCATCCAACAGTTATTTTCAAGCAACTGATAAAATCATTCGGAAATCGCCGTGAAACTAAAGCGATTATTCATAAGCATAACAACATACCTGATTTGATGATTTCACAAGAATTAAGCAAACCCAACCAAGAATGCAATCCAAGCAAGCAATTCAATCATCACATAATTCCTGAAAAGAATATATACTCTATTTATTACACACTTTATCAAGAATCTACTTTATTGACTTGGATTCACTTTCTAGGGTTTCTAATCTGCATTAAGGTTTCATTAATATTCATTAGGGTTTCTTAGATCCATTTCTCAAATTTTATCCCTTTTAGGTCAACAAACCCTAAAATACTCTTTTCTACTTATATGAACCTTAATTGCTCAACTATCCATTTTAATAGTCTTTTATACCCAAATTGACTTAGGATCATCATATCCCTATTTATTCATGGATTTGAACAATTGAACCAATTAAAAGACATATTCATCTAAATTAGGGTATTCAAGCTCATTAATGCATATTCATGCACAAAACCCTAAATTAAGCCAATTATATAAAAAGATCATCTTTTATATCCCATTTTCACTTTTATTAACAATAGGTTAATATCGGCTTGAATTATCCAAATAACGTCATTAAGTCCATCTATCATCAAATCTAAGGGTTTTTCCTTAATTAAATCATTAAAGATGATAACTTTATCTACTTTTCAAATTTCAAGCATATTTATGCACATAAACTCTAAATTAGACTAATCATGTGCAAAGTTCTTCCTTTTTGAACATAATGTACCTTTTTACATTTAACAGGTTAACATCAACTCTAATGACCCATTAAACCCTATTAAACATTTTATTCATTTTAAAATAGGATTTCTTAATATTTAATTCATTAAAGATGATAATTTACACTACATTTCGAACTATGATCAGATTCAGGCTATAAAACTATTTTTATTGGATTCCTTGTGTTCTTCTGATCAAAATTCATATATTACCTGTCCTAATCGGAGTTACCAATCATTAGATATGATTTTTACAAAATAAGAATACCTTTAGCCAATCAGATTGTGCCATGTGTGCGCTCCATGCAACGTTGCCCTTCATTTTGGAAAACATAACAAAATGACATTCATGCCCTTGGTTAAGTTGTGTGCACCTTCAGCCCGTGGATGGCATTTCTATCCAACGGCCACCCGCCATCTCCTTCCTCGCGATGACCTACCGGTGCCGCCTGCAGTAGCTCGGGGGAGAGTTTTCTTCCTCCGTCCCTGGGCCCGACGATGCCGGTGAGGACCCCATCCTTTCTGTAGACCTCTGCCACACCTTCATGGCCCTGAGATGTCGCTAAGGTGGCGGGAGAAATGTCTGGGCAGACCTATAGATCAGCTGCCGCATGCAGCCGTGCTGCTGCTGCGGTCGGCTAGGGTGAGGGGATGCTTGCCCAACCGCCCCCTTGAAGTCGTGGAAGCATCCAGACTCTCTCGAAACTCCTCCCTAGCCCCTTTGCTGCTCTAGGAAAGTTACTCTTCGCAACTAGGGTTTAAACGAGATATAAGAAGATGAGGAAGAGATATGCGTGGGATCTCTCTCTAGACTCGGCCCTGGGTCTTACCCCCTTATATAGGGGAGGATATCCACGCCCCTGAATGTTCATCCAAGAGGGAACAAGTCCCTATCCTAATAGGAAAAGATTTTTTTCTTCATTAAGAAGCAACTTCTCTCTCTTCCTAAACCCTTTAAACATACTTTGTTATTTGAATATTTATGCATTCAAAAACCTTTTCCCTTATTCTCTTTATTCTTGCTTTTCAATTCTTTGGCACGAATTTCTATTTTCTTTTAATAGAAACCACTTCCTTTTTCACAATGCCACCAAAAACATTAATAATGTATCATATTATCTTCCTATTTGTCATTATTGTTATTTTCTCTATCTTTCTTCTTTATTGGGACTCCTTGGATCCCAAGACACTCTATTATTTTAAAATTCTTTTTATTGGATACTTATTATCCTTCTAGATGCATCTTTATGCATTATTTCACATTATCTTGTTTATTTCTCATTAAAATATCTCCTTTTGAGGATTTCTCTTTATTTCTCTTTTATTTTCCTCATGGTATTCCTTTTATCATTAGGAATCCTTGGGATATGGAATTCCATAAAGGATACTCAATTATACCTCTTTTCACTTGTTTTCCACATTTTATCATTATTTTCAATTTCTTTCTTAATAAAGAAATACTTAATTGATCTTTCATTTTCTTATTGCACTCTTTATGCAACTTTGGACTCTTTGGAACCCCAGAGGCATGAAATCCCTCTTTGGATTTGCCTTCTAGAGGTTTCCACATTTTTTCTTTTCTCAAATATTCAATTATTCATTCACTAATTGGATGTCCTTATTATTTGGGCCCAATAGCCAATAAAGCCCACAAAACAATCATCAAGGCTATTGTAAACGAAATCCATGTTTTCAAAACAAATTATATCATTATTTGTTCAATTATCTTTAATATGAGAAATTACATTTCTCACCAATTGAACCCAAAAATTGGGGTTGTAACACTCACCCAGTGATCTGGTAGTTGCACGACCCCAACAGATCGGTTGGTTGAGTCAAGTCGATTAGTTCACTAGGTGAACCGTCCTGTTCACTCCCCAGTTTGGGTAGAACTCAGTTAATTTAATTTCCAATCAACATGACCCTCCAATCGGTCATTTATCACATGAGATGATTGGTTGGGAGTCCAGTCAGTTGATTTGTTGCTTGAATTGTATTACCTAAACACTTTAGTAATCAATCCAATTATCATTCAATATCAAAACTCCTCTTCTAGGTCATGACCTATGTGTGTGACCCTATAGGTCCCATATTACATTAGCAGTGAATGTCCATAACATTCTATGACATCACAAGCAATGAGCGGTGCCTATTTGCACATCAATGCTACCCAAGTAAATGGAAAGTTGGAGAATAACTTTAACCTACTATCTATGTATGGTGTTACATTGTTTGTATAGTTCCTTTTCCACTGATATCTAGATTGAACTCTAGGCATGGAGTAGTCATCCTCTTCAACATTAAATCTTGTTCCTTGAATTGGAACAACGATTTGAGATATATATGAGCTCAATATCACATATTGACTCACATGTGCATGGCCATGCATTTTTCAATCTCGTTAATCAAGAGGCCTGAGATATCATACTCCTATAGGAGGGACAAATCACATCTACATCACTCACAGTTAGTTCCTATGTGTCACAATCACCCAATAATCACCTTTATGACAACCCTTATTCAGGATTACGTTTAATGATGTCAAAGCATACTGAATGACATGGGATGAGTGTAGTGACTTCAGGTCTACCACAATCACCACCAACACTATGAGAGTTGATTGTGACTACCATAGTAATGGCTTCCATGTGTCATTCTCATGGTGGGTTTGCCTAATACACTATTCTCTAACATGTATATGTGTGCTTGGTTTGATTTCACATATCATGACTAATGAGATTTTGTCATCAACCAATTCACACTCTAGTCTTATGGGTTATTGTTGTCTATCTACCTTCCACAATAATAATCGACTAGGGACATAATGAGAATGTATATACTCTTAACATCTATATGATCTCATTGTTCAAGTCATGTACTTGAAGACATACGTCATTGTGTAATATCATTCTCTAAACATTTATTATGTTACATCATTACCGCAAAATAGATTAAAAAAGAATAAATTGGAAGCTTGTCTTCATTAATAATCAAATCATTTACAAATTATGCCACTACAATCATCATATGATTGGCTCTTTGGGCGTACATAACAACATGACTTGTTCGGGTTCTCATGCTACCACAATTATGAGAAGACAACAATTATTAGAGCTTTTTGTTGTGTCTCTAGAAGGCCTCCACTACCGCTCTATCTATAAGAGGGTTAGAGTCATGGTTTCTAGTTCATCTGGGAGTCAAAGAGAAGATTCTTTGTGAATTTTCTGAAACATATGCATGACAAACCAGTTGGTTCACCATTGAACCTGTCGGTTCACAGGTGAGATGATTGTTTGAACCCTTGAAAAGGTCATTTCATAATGCTTGTCAATTTCAATTATATTGGCAATTATTATTTGATTAATGCACAACATGACTCAACAATAATCATTGATCCAATCACATTGATCAGCCAAAAGGTTAGTTGATAACATGAACTGGTCATTCAAAACATTGAGCCGATCGGTTTACTTAGTGCATAGGTCATTTCAGAGTCTCGATTGCCAATCTTATTTAAATTGAAAATCTAACACTCTAGAAATCAAGTTTAAACCACATAAATGAATAAACTCCTATTCCTGGTGTATCCTATGTATGTGACCCTATAGGTCCCAAGTTACATTGGCAGTAAATGTCCATAACTGATTTATGAGATCATAAGCAACAAGTGATATCTAGCAAGACATGATTGCTACCCATGTAATTTGGAAAGTTAGAGAACAACTTCAACCTACAATATGTGATCAATGTTACAATGATTGTTAGTTCCTTTGTCTCTGATATCTAGATTGAACTCGAGGCATGGAATCATCATCCTCTCAATGTTCCTTGAACTTGAGTAGACTGTCTGAGATATATGTGAGTTTAACATCATAAATTGACTCACATGCGCATGGATATGTTTTTCTCAATCTCGCTTATCAAGTGGCTAGGATATAAAATCTTGTAGGAGGGACAAATCCCATCTAAAACACTCAAAGTCAATCTGCATGTGCTACAATGCATGTTAGCATCACATTTACAGAAACCTTTATTCAAGGTCGCATTTGATGATGTCAAAGTACATTAAACAACATGTGATGAGTGTAGCAATTTTAGGTCTAAGAACCAAAATAACCACCATCACTATGAGAGTTGATTCTGACTACCATTCAATGGTTTCCATGCATCTGTCTCAAGGTGAGTCTGTCAGATACACTATTCTCTAACAAGTATCTATGTGTTTGGTTTGATATCACATATCATGACTAATGAGATACTATCATCAACCAATACACACCCTAGTCTTATGTGTTGTTTATTTCTATCATCCTTCCACTGTAGCATCCGACTAGGGACATAAAAAGAATGTATATACTCTTAGCATCCGTATGATCTCATTGTTCAAGTCCTCAACCCGAAGACATACGCCATTGACTTACATAATTCTTTAGACATTTATTGTGTTACATCATTATCTCATAGCTGAATAAAACATAATCGATGGAAGATTGCCTTTATTATTAATCAAATCGTTTACAAGATATGACATTACATTCATCATATGATTGGCTCTTTGGGCATACATACCAACATAAGGATATTTTTAGTAAGTCTGGAACTTCTAAAATTTTGTGAACCAAAATTTAGATATATCTTTTCCTCATCCATAAATTGATTGATCGTATGCTCAAGGTATTCTATACGTATGAAACTTTTAAAATTTTATCAAATTAAAATTTTAACTATAGCTTCTCCACATCATTTAAACATATACATGTGTCCCACAACATGATCTTTTTAGGTAAGGTAATATTTCATTAATCTCTAAAAATGCATATAGTGTAAAATATGTATACTATACATTGGGTGGTTAATTGTAAAAATACCAATGTCATTTAACCAACAAGTCCAAATCTCTATAGAGTTTAGGTTTGAATGTACAAACATGTTTGATTCTATATACAAGCATATCAAAATATTACATGTATCCTTTTCACGGCCTATATGGATCCTACTATTTCTTTCTTGCCATACCAAGAAATGGATACCAAAAATGCAAAGATGGCCAAAGCATTGCATGGTATAATTCTATCTCGTCTTTCAAGATCCTGAACAAAGTATCCTCCAAGTTTCTAGGTGGCGAGCCACCCAAACTATAAGGACCCTAACCTGGGTTTTGGGATAGCACTGGATGTTTTGCCTAAGTAAGATGATTAGAACCTTGTCTTAATCCTTTGAAAAGTAATTAAGACATAAGGAGATCTCTAGTTTCAAGTTTGGTCTTGTTTGAATATTGTTTGAGCAATGTTTGCTTATTTCTGACCAAAACGCAATTTACCCAATTTATGGGGTTGATGTACAATTTACCACCCCTAGAGTGTTCCTACACTATCTTAGTATCATTTAGAGGATAGAGAAACAAGGGGGTGTCTTTTTTAAGTTTTGGTTGAGTGATAACACTCTTGGTGATGTTAAAACTATAGAATCTTGAGTATCTTCAACCATAGATGAGGTTGTGTCGAGTTGTGAAGGGCATATGGGGGTCCCTATCAGTTTATAAACCATAGAGGAAGTCCCCTATCAGTTTGGAAACTTTTGGAAGCATTCATGTCGGGCTAAGCACCTCAAATAGGTGAAGTCTATCGGTATGATACTTCCTTGCAAAAGTGGTATCGGTTTGTACACAAAGTGATGACGAGTTGTGATATCTTGTTAAGGAAGCTACCCAATGGTCGATACATCACCCTTGTGTTATCCACAAGAGCCTTCCATGTCGAGATAAACATGTTTGCAAAGTTTCACAATGCATGGACATGTGTCATCCATGTACATATGGTGATGGCACCTTGCATGTACTCTCTTTCATGAGCCTCAACTATATATACTCCCCTTTTCACCTCCTAGTAGACCTTTCAACTCCTTTATCATCTCCTACTTAGAGGATGACCCTAGGAGCTCAAGGAGTAATAGGAAGGTCAAGAAACTTTCCCAAGGTAAAGCCATGATTATCTCCTACCTTGTATGGGCTATGCTTCTCGAACCATGATTCTTTCTTTCTTTCCTTCTTCACCTAGTTCCTTACTATGTTGTCTTCTTTTCTTATAGAGGTGTTATGATCAAGTCTTGGATTCTTGATAAGTCATCTTCAACCTTGGGAATGTGGAGCTCGGAAGTTTGAAGCTTTAGTGGTGAATTTAAGGCGGGTTATATAAATTAAACCCAACTTTATTATTATTCATCTTCTATTATGTAAATTCTTGGTTTCTTGTTTGCATCATGATTCAATGAGCTCTAAAGAATATATGGGGTTGCTATCAATGAACTAGAGTGGTTGTGTATGAAGAGTGGGAGCTTGAATATGATGGAACCAATATGCACAAATTGATATCGGTTTGTGGGAAACCGTAGCCCGATACATAAGCGAATGAATGTAAACCGATACTTAGGAATACCTAATCCCTCTATTAGTTTGTTACATGAATAGGACTATTGTCCTTGCAGTTGTCAAACCTGTCACTTAAGGCTAGGAATAGGGTAGGCCGATATCTAGATGAAATCTAAGTCAATACACATACTTACACCATAACATGGATGGCCAACATGATTTGTTATGCTCTAAAACAATATGTTGTTAATCCATTATGACCTAGAAGGAGCTAGGATGAAATATAGAACACCATAAAATGATATGCCTCAATGACATTAGCTTGTCATAACCAAGATATGTTTAGTTAAGATGGAGTATCAAACCGATAAGCCTTAGTTGAGTATAGAGGTCGATATGGATAACCCTAACCCTAATCTGATACACCCTCCATCTAACACCTCTCTAGCCCGAAGCATCATGTGAAGGTGGGGGTAACATATTCTTTGAAGCCTTGACCGATACACTAAGTATTGGTGAGGGCGATAAGTGAAAGAAACTAAGGTATTGAATAAAGGTTCAATCATTACAACTCAAACCCTAGATGACAGTATCCCATAATGAGCTAAGTGGTCGATACACTAGTTGATGGTGTGGACGATACACTAGTTGGTTGAGTGGTCGATACACAATGAGATACTGTGGATGATACCCTAGTTGGTTGAGTGGTCGATACAGAATGAGATGGTGTGGTCGATACATAAGGTGATAGGGTGGTCAGTATCCTAGAATACACCATAACCATTATACCTTCTCAAGCACCTCTAAACCGATACCATGGATATGCTTTGTTTGATACAAGTAATGGTACTTTTCCCAACACAAACACTTGTGTCTAGACTGACACAAGGTTTGATATGTAAGCCGATACGCTTTGGTTATAAATAATTGATGCACTATGGGGTAATGAGATGAATGCACTTCATTAAGTGTGAGATGATGAACCCTAAAGTGAATTTAACTAATGTAATGAGTATGTTGGGATCAAAGTTAACATAAAAATGAATAGAGAAATAAGCACACCTCATGTGGGAAAGGTAATACTTCATGTTGATAATTAATTGATGTTGATTAAAGAAAGTGATGAAGTATGTTTGAATACTTATGGCAATATTATAACTCTTATGGTGGGGATTAAAGTGTGATTGATAATAATGAACTTGAAAACCCTAATTGGCAATAAGAGGAAATCCTAACCCTCATTATGAGAAGGATAGAAGTTGAATGATTCTCTACATGGCGTGGTGTTACCATTATTGTTGTTACCATGAATCCCTAATCGAGTATATATTATAAGATGATGGGCGTAGCAAGAGATGAGCTATGATGAATTAGAAGGAAACATATTATATAAGGCTTTGTGAGCAATGTAGAATGCTTGCATAGTAAATATGATGTATATGGGTCTAGTTCTTTAAAGATGTTTGTTGCCTGGTAAAATGGTAACATTGTTTAGTAATGAACTAAGGACATGATACCCAAACATGTGTAATCAATATGAGGCCAAATCCTATTAGAGATCTTATGATACTTTGCTTGTCCTGGTTAAAGTTGTGTAAATGTGTTTTTTATATCCTCTTTCTGAACACAATGTTTAAAGATTGTTATGTCAAGTACAACTAATTTGGCATGGGAAATGTTCATATGCATAATGAGGCATGACGAAGTAACAATGAATCACCATGTGTGATATTATGGGTCTCAGAACTTGGTAAGATCTTATTACCTAATTGAGGTGGTATCCTCTGGCATGGATATAAAGAATTGTTATCCCTTGATGGCACAAGATTGATGAATGTCAATACCTGGCTGCATAATCACAGGATTGATGAATGTCAATACCTGGTAGTATAATCACATGATTGATGAATGTCATTACCTAGATGTATAATCACATGATTGATGAATGTCAATACGTAGTTGTATAATCACAGGATTGATGAATGTCAATACATGGTTGTATAATCACATGATTGATGAATGTCAATACCTGGATGTATAATCATAGGATTGATGAATGTCAATACCTAGCTGTATAATCATAGGATTGATAAATGTCAATACCTGACTATATAATTACAAGATTGATGAATGTTAATACTTGGTTGTATAATCATAGGATTGTTGAATGTCAGTACATGGATATATAATTATAAGATTGATGAATGTCACTACCTAGTTGTATAATCACAGGATTGATGAATGGCAATACATGACTGTATAATCATAGTATTAATGAATGTCAATACTTGGCTCTATAATCATAGGATTGATGAATGTCAATACCTAGATGTATAATTACATGATTGATGAATGTCAATACCTAGATGTAAAATCATAGGATTGATGGGAGTTTATACTTGGAAGTATATTCACATGATTTGCTACCATCATACCCTGGTGATATGATCACCGGATAAGCTTGTGATGTTGGCATAATATGATTGATAAATGAGATACAATTTCTTCATATTCCTTATAAATGATTAAAAAACCTATCAGTTTGTTGTATATATATGATCTACTCATTTATGGGGATATCTTGTTATTATTCTCATTATAATTGGAACTTCTTAGTATAACTGCTTCTTTATCTTTATCTTTATCTTTATCTTTAAATAAAAAATATATTTGTGGTAATAATATTGTTGGTAGAGAGTTATATCTCTCACTGGGACTTGTTGTCTCACCCCGTGGGTTCCACGACTTTTTAGGTGGATGTGCATAAGAAATAGTGATCGTGTGGCTGAGAGCAAGAAACAATAGTGGGAACAGCAGTAACAACTCAAGTTGAGTGTTCTATTGTGTGTCTAGTAGAATAGAGTCATATGTGTCATCCATGTACTCTCAGGTCCTTGGAAGATAGTTTTCAAACTGGTTTTACAATCCATCTGAGTTTTTGGCTAGAAATGCCTTGATGTATAATGTTGCTTTTGTGTATGTTTTGGTATAGGAACATCTCTCTCATATCTTTGCTATATGATAGAATGATGTGTGTATAAACTGACAATGATGCATATGTAAATATAGCCTTCAACCTTTTTGCAAGAAGTTCCTGGAAGTGGACCTTTGTTGAAAAAAAATGGTTTACATTTTTAGTGATTTTTGGTAATTCGTTGTTAATGATTGTTTTCACAAGGTTTTGAATGATAATTATTATCATTGGATAGAGGTTATCACAAGTTTGGTATCAAATCTATAGGTTTGCTAAGTCTACAGGGACATAGTCCAAGCAAGGAAGTATCCAACAAGCAAGCAGTTCACACAAGCAAGGATCGTGAAACCATCATATAATCTATTCATTATTCAATTTATCAGGATCTATTCATTTGAACTCGCTTCCTAGTGTTTCCTACTTCCTTTTAGGGTTTCATTAGGGTTCATCTTCATTATTGACACTACAAACCCTAAAACAGAAAAACTAAGCATAAACCCTAATTAACTTGTTATATTCCTCCTAACAGGCTTAGGATCAACTGATATTGACATTGTTCCAAAGAATTTCAAATTATTCAAGTTAATCACCCTTTTTACCCTAAATTAGGGTTTCCATATGCATTATCATAGATTCATGGACTAAAACCCTAAAACAAGCCAATTATTATCTAATATCAGATTCAAATCTCACTTTATCTCCCAACAGGTTATTACTACTCAAATTAACCCATTAAGAATCTTAAATCTGATCTCTAATCCTTATTAGGGTTTTTAACCTAAGTTTAATGCATTATATGACCATATTAAGGTAATTTTGTAATTAGAAATGAAATTAGGTGCTAATAACAATTTTAACATATTACTCATATTTTCCTGATCATTTTTCATTTATAAAGTTTCTTCATTCGACCTTCCTATCAATTTATATAATTTTTGCCAAGAAAAGTATTTTCTTGAATTATCTAGTAGAGAGGAACTATTTTTCGAAAATCGCCATAAACCTCGGTCGTTCGATCAGTGGTCTGCTGGACCACGTGAGATCAAACGATTCACAGCAAGTGCCTCACCCGCGAATCAAAATAAAGAAAAGATAAGTATGCCCTTACCTAGACTGAAGGAGTGAGAGGGTACGCTGGTTAAATCGCAACATGTCGTCTTCCACCTCTAGTTGCTCCACGCACACAAACTGGTGATCAACCCATCGATTGACTTCACAATCTACACCCTTGGCGCGTAAACTAACTGGACCAAGAGCACTGCCTCACTCTCTCGAACTCGAGGGTGTCCTCAACTGCTTTGTCCTCGACCTCTCTCTACCCAAATGGCGTCATGTACTCCCTGGCTATTGTTGCTCTCGGACGAGGAGACAGGTCGAGGTGAAACTTTGAATTGACGATGCCAATGTGTTCGTCTCAGCACTTCGATCTCAACGGTAGGGTTTGCACGATTGCTCACGATGCCCAGACCCATCCCTATATATAGGGTCTCTCACAGACATCCGATGAATTGGATATACTTTCAATCCTCCACAAAACCCAACTGACCTTAGGGTGGTTAATTCCGGAACGATCTCCTGAAGAAGATGGACTCATCCACAGCCTCGCAGGTTGCCTCAATTCTAAGAAATATTCGATCAAATTCCACGCAACCTCGACTATGTGTTCCCATTCCTCATGATAACGAGACTCAACCTAAGTCATGGATCGCTGATCCAACAGTCATGAGTGTGTTGTTAATAACCAAAATTCGGGATTTCAATCCCAACTTAAATCATGACACATATTCTTTTCCACTTTAGGATAACTTCAAAATTCCATATCTCATAAATCGTGCATCCTTTTTCAACCAAATTTTAAAGGAAACTTTGGATGGAAATTATCTACTTGTGTATTAAAATTGAGACCCAAAATCCAAAGGAAAAGGGCATTATCTTCATAGGCAAGTTATCTTTCAATAAAGCTAATTTAATTGGTATTTTCTCTTTCCTTTCTTTTTATCTTTGCAACTTGGGCTCCTTGGAACCCAAGAAATCCCAAAGATATGGAATCCACCTTTGGAGGATACCTCTTAGCCTTGTATAGGCTTCTACCTCTTTCTTTTCTCTTTTTCTTAATTATTCTTTTATTAACCGAATATCTTTTCCCTTTTATTTCCTTTTTCTTGTTGTTGGGCCCAATAGCCAATAATGCCTATGAAATCACACATGCAAGGCTATTTATTAACTAAATCCATACATCCAAATCAAATCACATAATTATTTGTTCGTATATCTTAAAAAAGGAGAAATTACATTTAAATTTTGAATATGGAAAATTGAGGTTATAACATCCTCCCCTCCTTATAAGAATTTTGCCCTCAAAATTCAGCAATCAAACAAATAAGTCAGGATATGCTTTTTCCATGTTCATCTTCAGCTCCCATGTGGTCTCATCCTCTTCGTGGTGCTTCCAAAGAACCTTTACCATCTCTATATTCTTACATCTGAGTTCTTTCACCTTGGTATCTAGAATCTGCAAAGGTGACTCAAGATATGTCAGCTTCCCTTGAAACTCAATAGGCTCAATGCTCAACACATGGCTCGGATCTTGCACGTATCACTTCAGATTAGACACATGGAATACATCATGCATCATACTATACTGAGGGGATAACACCAAATGGTATGCAGCTTCACCAATCCATTCTAACACCTCAAACGGACCCACGTATCGGGGACTCATCTTCCCTCTATTCTTGGCTATAGCTCGGAGCGATTAAATTTTCAAGAATACATGCTCTCCCATAGTGAATTGTATGTCATTTTGCTTCGCATCAGCAAATGAATTATGTCGATCGTGGGATCTCTTCATCCTCTGCTTGATCAAAGTAACTTTATCTGCATATACTTGGAGCTCATCTGACCTCAACAAGGTCCTCTCACTGACATCATCCCAGTGAAGCAGTGACCGACATGGTCTCCCATAAAGAGCTTCATACGAAGGCATCCTGATACTGGCTTGGTAGTTGTTATTGTAGGAAAACTCAGATAAAGGTAAGTACTGCTCCCACAATCCACCCCAATCAAGCACACAAGCTCTCAATAGATCCTCTAATGTATGAATCACCCTCTCTGACTGACCATCCGTCTCGGGGTGATAAGCAGTACTGAACTTCAACCTTGTACCAAGTTCTTCTTGTACCTACTTCCACAACTTGGAAGTGAACTTTGGGCCCCTAACGGAGATTATGGAACCGGGTACACCATGCAAACGTACTATCTCCCTGATATACAACTCAGCTAGGTCTAACACCTTGGCAGTGGTCTTTAGGGTAAGGAAGTGTTCTAACTTGGTAAGGCGATCTACCACAACCCATATCACATCATGACCTCTCTTGGTCTGGGGTAGACCCACCATGAAATCTATGGTGATCTGCTCCCATTTCCACTTTGGAATCTCTATCGACTGTAAAAGTATGTCGGGTCATTGGTGTTCAGCCTTTACCATCTGGCACGTAAGGCAGCTGGCCACATACGCCATAATGTCTCTCTTCATTCTTGGCCACCAGAAATACCTATGCAGAGCCTTAAACATCTTTGTAGTGCCCAGGTGTACCGTATACTTAGAACCATGAGCCTCTTGCAAGATACATTCCTTCAACGGTGAATCTTCAACAACCCAAATACGGTTCTCGAATCTGATCCCTCCATGTATTCCCACTACGAGACGAGTTTGGGGCTTCTTCAACAGGCCCTTCATCCTACTGAGTTCTGAACTGGTCAAATGTGCCACCACTGTCTCTCTCAATAACTCTAATTGAATCTAAATATTGTCCAGTCGAACTCGGTCCTCTAACGGTTGTGGAGTCCACTCCACAAGCTCTTCTAAGCTTTTCCACTAACTGGACAAAATAGTCACACACCTGAGCTATTTTTGACTCAACACATCAGCTACGATGTTCGCCTTCCCAAGACTATAGGCGATGGTGAATTCGTAATCCTTCATGTACTCCATCCATCGTCAATGTCATAGGTTAAGGTCTCTCTATGTCAAGAGGTACTTCAGGCTCTTATGGTCGGTGTGGTTCTAAAAGGTAGAATTGTACAGGTTTTTGCCATATCTTCAACACAAGGATGATAACAGCCAGCTCTAAGTCATGCGTCGGGTAGTTCACCTCGTTGGGCTTGAGTTTTCAGGAGGCATATGCAACTACATGCCAATTCTGTTCCAACACACAGCCAAGTCCCATCTTCGAAGTTTTGATGAATATCACAAAACCCTCATTGTCGGAAGGTAGGGTCAATACTGGAGCGGTGGTTAGCTTCTCCTTTAGCTCTTGAAAATGAGTCTCACATATATCGAATCACACGAACTTCACATTCTTCTGAGTCAACTTGGTAAGCGGAAAGGCGGTCTTCGAGAAATCCTTGATGAAGCGCCGATAGTATCTGGACAACCCCAAGAAGCTGTGAATCTCGGAGGGGTTCTTTGGTGCAGGCCAGTCTCAAACTGTCGACACTTTAGCTGGATCTACTGTGATCGTTCCTCCTCGGATGATGTGTCTGAGAAACATGACTCGGTCTATCCAAAACTCACATTTTGAGAACTTTCCATAGAACTTCTACTTTCTTAGGATATCAAGGACTCTATCCAGATGGTCACGGTGTTGAACTAGGTCATCGAAGTATACCAATATGTCGTCTATGAACACAATCACAAAGGAGTCAAGGAAGGGATGGAACACACTGTTCATAAGGTTCATAAAGACACTAGGTGCATTAGATAACCCAAATGGCATGACCACAAACTCATAATGGCCATATCAGGTTCAAAAAGCCATCTTAGGTATATCCTCACTTCTCACTCTCACTTGATGGTATCCTAACCTCAAATCGATCTTGGAAAAGACTCAGGATGATTTGAGTTGGTCAAAAAGGTCATCTATCCTGGGTAGGGGGTACTTATTCTTAATGGTCACATGATTGATCATTCAGTAATCAATACACATCCGGAGTAATCCATCATTCTTCTTCACAAAAAGAACTGGTGTTCCCCATGGTGATGTACTAGGTTGGATAAAACCTTTATCTAACTACTCCTACAACTGAGTTTTCAACTCAAGCAACTCAACAGGGGCCATTCTATAGGGTACCTTAGATATAGGGCTAGTCCCAGGAGCTAACTCAATGGAGAAATCCACCTCCCTCTCAGGGGAAATCCCTGGTAGATCATCTGGAAACATGTCTGCTTACTCCCGAACAACCTCTATCTCCTCTAAGGGTCATACCTTAGCCTCAGGCTCTGTGACTATGTCTAGGTATGCTCGGCAGCCTTTTGATATCATCTTCTTGGCCTTCAAAGCCAACACATAAAGGTTGGTAGTCACATCTCTTCTTCCTCAAATGGTAAAGTGTGGATGACCAAGTTTTCTAATAAGGATCTTCTTTTCTCTTTAGTCAATTTGTGCTCTATAGGTGTAAAGCCAATCCATGTCAATGATTACATCAAAATCATTCATATTGAGGAGGATGAAGTCAGTAGGAAGCTCATGACTCTGGTACTTAACTGGAAAGACATGGGTTTTTAAAAGAGATGTATATATCTGACCACTCGGGGTTGTGACATCCAAAACGTAGCCTAAATCCTTGATGTCCAAACAAAGCATAGTTATCAGATTTCTCAAAATGAAAGTATTAGTAGAATCAGAATCAAAAGAGATTTTACATTTTGTCCCATGATTTCAAGCATGCCTACATAGTTTCATACTATATCAGATTGTTATTACATGATCAAACTAAACTAAAAGGAAAAACTCTATGGGTTATTACTCTTGATCAACCTATTAGCATTCGCCTGGGCATCTTCATTGTCGATGGTGAACACTTTGGCTTGTCTTCTCTCTCTAACAGGTGGACCTCCATCTGGTACTCCTCCTCCTACTGGGGATGTTGCTGCCACTGGTTGCGCTGCCACTAGACCTCTCGGATCAGGCAGATGATAGTTGTCAATGAAGTGTCCCTCCTATTGGCAATGATAGCACACCCTCTTCTCAAAACGACACTTCCCATGATATGTCCATCCACGGGTACGACACTTCTGAAAGTGACTCTCACCACATGGCTTTCCTTTGTGCCCATGCTTTCCCTTGGTGTGGTTACGCCCTTGTCCTTTCTTATGTTCATTCTTCTGTCCTTGAGTACCTTCAGTGAAACCCAAATATCCTTTGGGTGGGTTCTGAGTAGGCATCACTGTCCTCTCCATGTCTAAGGCGGTGTTGTAGGCTTCAGTGAAGGTTTCTGGTTTACTCGCCATCACATGAGGCTTGATCGTAGGGTGAAGACACTCCACAAAATGGTCCACCCACCTCTCCTCGGTCATCATGTGCCCAAAATGCTCCAAGATGCGAAACTTAAGGCCAAAGTCTGCAATAGATAGGTTACCTTAGATCATGTTGGTGAACTCTCTTTCCTTCTCCTTCTTAGCTGAGATGGGGATGAATTTGGATATAAAGATAGTCCTGAAGTTGGTCCATGCCATCAGCTCCTCACTCAGATCTCAGCCCATGATGTGGTTCTCCCACCAGATCTTGGCTGCTCCTTCTGAAAGGTGAGTAGAAAAAGGAACCTTCTTGTTCGGTTGCACCTCCAACATGCGGAAACCGTTCTTGACTATCAGCATCCAACCATCCACTTTGTTGACCACTTTGCTCTTATCCTCTCCCCAGAATCTCTCAATGTTCAACTTGATGTAGTCCAGAATGGTGACTCCAAGTCGGGGACAAACGGAAAGTGACTCACCATTTTCATCTCTGTCTATATCCCTGAGGGACAGGGCACTAATGGCCTCAGTTAGCCTATTCTGTTGTTCCATCCATAGGGCATTAGGGGTGTGAACTAGCATTGCTGGTCCTGGTCTACTAGTTTGGTTCTCGTCATACTTGACCTCATCCTCAGACATGTGTTCCTCTTCCTGGTCCATCTCGGGGTTGTCGAAGGGAACTGGCTTAGGATCTGGGCCTTCTTCTAAGGCTTCCTTGGGTCTCTTTCTCTTCTTTAAGGACTCATCACCCCAGTCCCTCTTCCTCTTCTCAGAAGATCCCTTTCTCTTGTGAGGAGGCCAACCCCTAGCTGGGTTCTCAGTGAACTCAACCGAAGTAGCTACGGTCTTCACACAAGCCATCTACATAAGCATATAATCAAACTTTAGCTTACACTTAAACTAATTATACTTCTGTCGATGACATCTTATTTACGTACTTTTTATTAATTTGTTGGAGGATCCCTTGATCCTTATCTTACTTACCCTGACCTTAAGAGTGTGGGGAAAAGAGAGAAAAACCCTAAATCCTAGAATCCTTAATTGAATTAGGGTTGAGAAGGGATGAAATAGATGAGAGAGTCTGAAAGGTATCTTATTTTGAGTTAGAACCTCAGACATTGGCCAGACAGTCACACTGCATCTGAGAGTCCTTGTGATCGACTAGTGGGGTGGAGGAAAATATTGCCAGCCCCAGACCGTGATTCTTTTCTAGACACCTCCATCTTTGGAAAATCCTCTAATAACTCCCTCAGTTCTATAGAGTTTGTAAAATTTAATAATTACTAAGGATTAAATGAGAAACCACAGATTTGATACCAAATATAACGACCCTGCCTCCCGGTAACCCCCAATCAAGGGAGACCAAAAGGTCAGAGATGTTATCCCAATATTTCAGGATCCATGGTTTGATATTTAATCAAAAATAATTATCAAATTCTACTATTACAAAACTGAAAAGCTAGAATAAAATAAATCTTTTTGCATACCTTGTAAAATTCGGATCTAGACTTCTATCCATAGAAAAAGTCTAACTAACTAATCCTCCTTGCATAGGTTAATTGTATCTTCCCAATATTTCAATTTACTATTTGTCCATTCTCAGAATTGTACCTAAAATGCCGACAAATAAAATGTGGGTTAGTATATTTCTATACTGGTATGTGGGGAACAATCACAATTTCACAAATAGATTCTAACTACCTAATTATCACAAATAATTTGTTAACAATCCAATTTACACTTTCAATAAGACTTCTCAACCACTTTTTCCCTAAACCCTGGATTACCCTCTCTTAGGGTTTTGTCCTTGCAAGGGACATAAGGCCACCTTCTCCATCCTGAGCTTGGTTCCTAGGGTCACCTCTCAAGGTGCCTGATGGTCTTCCCTTCGGGACTTGACCAAATCAGACCTTCCCTCTAGGGCTTGGTCTTGCAACATACATCAGGGTGGCATGTAGGTTCGAGAAGCACAAGCATAATTAATTGTGATACACATAGGACTTTATAGGATTGTAGAATTGAACATTCAACAGTTTAGGTTGCAATCAATTGAGAAACATCTGGGAAACTATATGAAACTAAAGGCGGTTATTCATAAGTAACCACATACATGTTTAGTCGAATTAACAAGTTAACAATAGTCCAAGCAAGGAAGTATCCAAGCAAGCAAGCACTTCACATAGGAAAGGATCCTGAAACCATCATATGATCTATTCACTATTCAATTTATCAGGATCTATTCATTTGAACTCGCTTCCTAGGGTTTCCTACTTCCTTTTAGAATTTCATTAAGGTTCATCTTCATTATTGACACTACAAACCCTAAAACAGCAAAACTAAGCATAAACCCTAATTAACTTGTTATATTCCTCCTAACAGGATTAGGATCAACTGATATTGACATTATTCCAAAGAATTTTTTATTATTCAAGTTAATCACCCTTTTACCCTAAATTAGGGTTTCCATATGCATTATCATAGATTCATGGAACAAAACCCTAAAACAAACCAATGATTATCTAATATCATATTCAAATCTCACTTTATCTCTCAACAAGTTATTAATACTCGAATTAACCCAATAAGAATCTTAAATCTGATCTCTAATCCTTATTACGATTTTTAACCTAAGTTTAATGCATTATATGACCATCTTAAGGTACTTTTGTAATTAGAAATGAAATTGGGTGCTAATAACAATTTTAACTGATTCCTCGTATTTTCCCGATCACTTTTCATATATTAAGTTTCTTCATCCGACCTTCCTATCAATTTCTATGATTTTTACTAAGAAAAGTATTTTCTTGAATTATCTAGTAGAGAGGAACTATTTTTCGGAAATTTCCATAAACCTCGGTCGTCCGATCAGTGGTCCGCTGGACCACGCGAGATCAGATGATATGTGGCACACGCCTTGCCTATGAATCAAAATAAACAAAAGACAAGTATGCCCTTATCTGGACTAAAGGAGCAAGAGGGTACTCTTGTAAAATCGCAACCTGTCGTCTTCAACCTCTGGTTGCTCCACACACGTGAACTGGTGGTCAACCCACTGGTTGACTTCACAATCCAAAGCCTTGGCACACAAACTAACTAGACCAAGAGCACCGCCTCACTCTCTCAAACTCGAGGGTGTCCTCAATCACTTTGTCCTCAACCTCCCTCCACCCAAACGGTGTCGCATACTCCCTGGTTGTTGTTGCTCTCTGACGAGGAGATAGGTTGAGGTGAAACTTCGAATTGACGATGCTATTGTGTTCATCTCAGCACTCCGATCTCGACGGTAGGGTTTGTGTGATTGCTCGCAATGCCCATACACATCCCTATTTATAGGGTCTCTCACAGGCATCTGACGAATTGGGGATTCTTTCAATCCTCCAAAAAACCCAACCGACCTTTGGGTGGTTAAGTATGGAACAATCTCCTGAAGGAGATGGACTCTCCATAGCCTTGCAAGTTGCCTCAATTTTGAGAAATCTTCGATCAAATTCCACGCAACCTGGACTCTGTGTTCCCAGTCCTCGTGAGAATGGGACTCAACCCCACCCGTGGATCACTGATCCAATGGTCATGAGTGCGCACTTAATAACCAAAATTCAAGATTTTAATCCCAAATTAAATCGTGACACATATTCCTTTCCACTTTAGGATAACTTCAAAAATCCATATCTCATAAAATGTGCATCCTTTTTCAACCAAATTTTAAAAAAAACTTTTGATCGACATTATCTACTTGTGTACCAAAATTGAGACCCAAATTCCAAAGCAAAAGTGCATTACCTTCGTAGGGAAGTTATCTTTCAATAAAGCTAATTTAATTGGTATTTTCTATTTCCTTTCTTTTTATCATTGGGCTCCTTGGAACCCAAGAAATCCCAAAGATACGAAATCCACCTTTGAAGGCTACCTCCTAGCCTTCTAGAGGCTTCTACCTCTTTCTTTTCTCCTTTTCTTAATTATTCTTTTATTAACTGAATTTCTTTTTCCTTTTATTTCCTTTTTCTTGTTATTGGGCCCAATAGCCAATAAGGCCTATGAAATCACACATGCAAGGATATTTATTAACGAAATCCATACATCCAAATCAAATCACATAATTATTTGTTCATATATCTTTAAAAAGGAGAAATAACATTTAAATTCTGAATTTGGAAAATTGAGGTTATAACAACATTTATGAGATACTCTACAGAAAATATATCTGATAGACATGTAGGAAAAAAACATGTGTTCATGAGACTCACCATAGTTCTTGCATAGTAGAAATAGAGGGGTAGTATCAAGACCTAAATTCCTAAGCATGTCAAATGTAGGCAGCCACCCCATGATGCATATGTATAGGAAGAGACTCTAGTTTGGTGTGTGCCATTTGTTCCACAACAAAGACATCCAAGGAAGATGGGGTCCCAATAGAGAAATTTCTCAAGGTTTCTCCACCAACCTAGTCCACAAAGAACCGCTCATGCATACATACTTTCCTCTTACTACATGGCACTTATTCACAATTCCTCTCCAAACTCTAGTGCACCTCATATGCAGTGGGAGATAAAGAGATGAGCCACATCGCTAAAACATCCACTGGCTCCATAAAGAGGAAGGATTCAAAATAATTGAGTAAATTCCCTTGAGGGAATCTCTATCATCCCGAAAGAGAGGATTAACAACATTCAAGCCCCCTTGATCAAACGTTCTAGCCATGGTTGACCAAGAGACACCATGAGGTCCTCCTCGATAAATCCACTAATGATGCCCCTCACTCTGTCAATGATAATGAGAGGAAGTCTAGCTTGTCAACTCTAAAAGCTAAACTTTCTTAATAACATTGTTCTGGTAAGAACCAGTCTTGCCTCCATGGAGATAAAGTTCCTTTCCCATTTGTCCATGGTTCTCTGGAGGTCATCTATAATAGAAGCATAGTCACACCCCTTACCTCTACTACCTGATATGGGGATCCCTAGGTACTTGGTAAGGAAAGAACCTAGGAAAAGCGTGGTCACCTCCCTTAGCATGCCCCTTCTAGGAACCTAGAGAAAATGATAATGGATTTTATGTTGTTGTTCTAAAGACAAATCAGCTTGCCAAAACTCATGAGAAGGCATCTCACTTTGTGCAGGTGTTTGCATTGCCCGATGATAAAGAACATGACATCATTGCCAATGACCATGCGAGACAGAACAAGGATTCCATTGGCCATGAAGTTCATGAGCTCACCTATCTCCTCTGCACCTTGGATTAGGTTAGCAGTGCTTCCATGATGAGGGAGGAGAGCAAGGGTGACAGAGGATCACCTTGGCACAAGCCATTAGATGTGAAGAACAATCAATGATAGGGTGGAAAATCCTAGTGTACCCATAATCACCCACATAGATGCCCAATTAGCATGGTCATAAGCATTCATGATATCAAGTTTGACGCACGCCTTTTTTCCTTGTTCTTAGAACTAAAATTATACAGAAGCTTTATAGCCATAATCCCACCATCTAATATGGATCTGCCCTACACAACAGTTGGTTGGGGGAGACCAGGTCAAGAAGGATGAGCTTCAGTCTCCTAAGAAGTAGTTTGGATAAGATTTTGGAAAAGATAAAATACCAGGCAATGGGACCATAATCAACAAGCATGGTCGGCATCATCTTCTTGGGCATGAGAAAAGGGAAAGTGTGACGCCTCGACGGAGTCACGAGGCGATATTATTCAAAACAAAGTGCAAAATCAATATTAATCAACTAGGTTACCATAAAATATAGGAAATGAAAATTGATTTCACATAGGCCTAAAAGGAGAAACTTATTACAACTGAGTCCACATGAAGCCACATATATTATATAACCTGCCAAAAGATTATTAAATGTTATTGTTCACTAGATCATTGGCCACAACTTGTTATAAGAGGTAACACGTTCACATACGTACATGCCAAGCATGTACAACCATGGCATACAACCAAAACTTGTGTCGATATACAAAACCGCCAAAAACCTCCCCAAGGACCTAAGAGTACAGGTACGACACATAGGACTCTACTACAAAACAATAGAAGTATGTCCAACCTTTCAACATCTACTGCTCCTCTTGTTGCTCAGCCTCAACCACACGATCTCTACCACATAGTGCATGACCACCTAAAAGATGTGTAAACCCACGGGGTGAGACCAAATGTCCCAGCGAGAGATATAACTTTCCACTACAACTATTATAAGCACAAGGAAAATTAGAGTGGATAAGTGACATTATTGTCAGGTTGAGCACATTTAGGTAAATTATATGTATTAAATTGTTAACATTGTTTAAGAAAATTAGGTATCTTCGACTGAACAATGGAACATATTATATTTTAAGAAGGAATATGAAGAACATGTATAACTTTTGATTTCTCTTATCATATTATAATTCAAGAAATCTGCAGAAAGATAAGACAAAGGGGTCATCCAATGTGAAGCGTATTTTGACGCTAAGAAAAATATACTACACGCCTGTGTTACATATTTTATTATGCCCTAAGGATTTGAGTTGTACCACCCAAATACAACCGACCACTGCAAAGTCAAAATCAGTTCCATACAAGATCAATGGAAGAGTTTGACTCCATGATCTTCTCCTGTAGTACTCAGTCAATGTGAGTCTATACCGTAGCGACATATAGTCAAGATGCAAGGACAACAAGTTATAGTGAAAGCTATAGTCTTGTAAACAACTATCCCACCTTGGCATAGGTTACAGTTCTAGAGAACAGCTCACGCATGGTCGTTCTAGAACAACTCACACATGATCGTTCCAAAAGGAGGCATCACATGCAGTACACTATTGCCTTCCACATATCACAAAGGAGAACAACTCACACATGGTTGTCTCACACAAAGGGCTAGATATGACCGCAGTCATCATCCCTAAACACTTGAAGTCAGGATGATAAGCACCCCACATACTCAACAGTAAGTGCTCTAAGTTTCCCTTAGGAATACCTATTTCACCATCAAACAAAGTATTGACGTCGAGGATGGATCTATGGCACAAGGAAACTACATGATTGGGGTTTCACTTCATTACTTAAGCCATTTGGGCATCTTTTAATATAAATCAAGTTACAATGTACAAACCTTAAACAGATTCTAAAAAGATAAGGGCATGTTACAACTCCAGAAGATATAAAAATGTATGAAGTATAAACATGTCTCATCATTACTTGGTATCATTACCATACAAGGCCATCAACATCATCACATCATTAGGGAATTTCAATCCCTCATCACATCATTGGATGATAACACATCACACTAGGAATTAAGCCTTTTCCAGGTCATAAGACCGGTCACACAATCCTTGAGTCACATCGTCATATCTCATCATGCCTCATAAAGGCTCACATTTAATTCATTGTATCACATAAGAATCACCATAGCAATTACTAGCTATGACTTTCAATCACCTACATGGTTAGGTTTGTACAAGTAGGAGAGAGAAAAATGCATCATCACTACATACTATCACATTGCACAGGGAAGACTACTATATTATAGTCCCACATTAGGGTTAGGGTTTCAACAACGCATCCAATAAGGGTTTTACATCACATCACTATCAATGAACCCTATTTATCTCACCTTCCCACATTCTTGGAACATATGGGTCAACCATCATCATACTAGGCAACCATACATCAGAACCATATGTTCATGGATCACCTTTCAAAAAGAACATTAGGTCATAAAGCTAAGTGACTGAAGAGAACAACTCAACCCATCAGCGGTCGAAGACAACACCCAAGGTCTGCGACCAAGACCAGTGACCAAACCACAAGCTAGGCTCAGCGACAAAGGCACCAACCAAAACCAAATAGTCAAGGGGAAACAACCTATTCAGGCGTCAAAGAGACTCGACCATTTAAGTGACTGAAGGAAACACTTATTTGACCAAAGAGAAACCAGTCTATGGAACCCACAACCAAGGTGACCATCTAATCGGCCAAACTCCATCTCTAAGTCTTCCACAACTTAGAACATAGCATCAAGATCATCTTAGAGAGGAAAAGTACTCACAAAATAGAAACAAAATAGGTAGTTATCAACTTGAAACTAAAATTTTAAGGAAGGAAAACATTAAGGCATAGACATGCTCAAAACCCTAGAATCAAGAACCATGTGTGTGTTGGATCTTAGGGCTCTAGAGGGGGTAAATAGAGCTAAACAAATTCTCACCAAACAGATTAGACCTTCAAATTATATCAATTAGGAGCAATAGCTTAATGGGAATTTGAAGTCTCATCTAACAAGTACTTGAAAAAGGGATGTAGAGTGGTTCCACACTTCAAACTAGAAGTGAGTCAGTCCACTACCTAGAGAGGTCAACCTTTAGGACTTTGCAAGTGCTTTTCTCTATTATATCACCACAGAGATTACAGCAACAGACCACCAAAGGACTTACTCATCCAAACACAAGGAGATCTCCACCTTCACAAGGAACTTACCCACTTAGCTTGAATCTTCAGCCTTCACCTAGGTCTTACCCATTCAAGCTCAAGTTTTCCACCTTGAAGGACTTTTCTTCTACTCTTGGATCTTCTACCTTTGCCTTCTCCTTCACCTGGAGAAGATCACCACCTCTTCACCAACCTTGAAGAGGACCAGCTACAACTCCTTCACTCGATGGAGCTTGCTTCCTTCACCTTTTTTCATGAAAGAAGGGGATAGGGAAGTAGTGGAATATTTGAGAGCTTTACATGCACAAAGGTGGAGCTCTCTTACAATAATCCTAACTCACTCACAAATCACAAAATTAAGTGTACACTATAGAGAGAAAGGGGCTCAAGGGGTGGTAGCACACCCAACTATAGAAAGGACCTTGTATGTAGTAAATGAGAAACCTTGGGATGAACTCCAAGTGGTCCTATTTATAAATGGGGGTGCTCCCTTGAGTTGGGAAACACTTAGGGTTGAATGATAGCCCTTTTTGTACAAGGCAACATATCTATTTTTGTCCAAATAAGTCACCAACAGTTAGAATCACTTTTTCTAGCATTTTCCGCACAGTACATTTGGTCGAGATTCAATAAAGGTAACTCGATGGATTGGCTAAAGGACAAACCCGATTTTCAAACTATCGGTCGAGTTTGTCCTAGGAAACTCGACCGATAAGTTAAAATCACATTTGTTCAGTAACCCGATGGATCGAGTTCTGTGAATGCACAACTCGACTGATGCACACATTAGAAAATTGATCCAAGGGATCGGTCGACATTGTAACTCGATCGATCAGCAGTTTGTGATCAATTTTCAAATGATGTTTAAAAGTGATTAAAACTTGGTACGAAGTGTCCCATATAATTTTCTCATCTTAGTTACAAGTCATATCATCAATACAAGTGATTACAAAATTATTCTAAGGTCATTATAATGGATTTCCTAATTAGCACACTTGCATTGCTTTTGACTTGAACTTTGACAAGCTAGGGCCTGTGTAAATTGATTCTTTTCATGTACCTAAAACCTGAAATCAATCTGGAATACACACACTAGATACATATGAATGGAATGGTTAAGTCATTATCAAAATATGGACAATGTATAACCTCTAGGTCAACATTCTCTCCCTTTTTGACAATGACAAACCATTCCTCAAACATATTGAAAGGAATGTTGAAAGTATACCTTTCCCTTGTGAATTAAGGGGATTCAAGATTTGAACAATGTGAATTGCTCCCCCTCAAAATATTCTTACTTTAACATGCATAATTTCTCTTTCTACACAAAGCAATATAGCATGCATTTACTACATGATCCTTTAGAAAGTCACATGATAAAGCATATAAAGAATAAGAAAAGAATCACATAGGCAATAATAGCAATATAATTGAGTTTCAAGACATTGAAATTCTCTCTCCCCCTTTTGACATTATCAAAAAGGAAGGGGGTAGAGGATCATACAAAAAGGTCTTCTCAAACACAACCAAGCATATATCCAAACATGCAATCTCATAACATATATGAAACAGAGATTAGAGAAACACACAAGCAAGGTCATAATCAAAATATGGTGAAATATGGAACCAACTCATAAGATATAACTGATCAAGGAGTAAGAGTGCACAAAAGATCGATTACAACCCATGAAGCATGTTCTCATGAAAACAACTACAATCAAGATTTGATAAGAACGGAAGATAAAATAGTACATCTCAGATAATGTGCCCATATATTTCTAATACAAAATAGCCTAGAAAGATATATATGATCAGCAAACTAGACTAAAAACTAAGAAACACCTAGACATCTAAACTATCTATGTCCACAGCATCATCATCATCCTCGACATCAGGCTCGTAATCGTCATCTCCATCTGAAGGTGTAGCGGCAGTGCCTTCATTAATGGAGTCACCACCAGAGACATCACCATCATCAACATCCTCACCATCACCAGCATCCTCATCAGCATCAGTAGTCTCAGCACCAGTCTGGTCAGGCATCTCCTCATCCACAGAAGGACCGAAGCCACGACCAAGCCAACGAGCATTCTTCTCATCCCAAGTCATACCAAGAGCATAAAGGTCATTGGCCTGAGGGAAGGAAGGAGCAGAATCACCTAGACTGGCAAGCAGGCTGGCCAAGGGGCCAACATGTAATGGTAGGAAGATGGGAGTTGAACCACCAGCAGGAGAGGGTGTGGGAGTGGTAGTGGAAGGCTCAGGGGCAGGGTAGAAGTGATTGTATGTATAGGATGCATAATCACTACCAGGGTAAGGCTGGTAGGTGGGGTATGGGTGTGCACATGATAAGTTCATGTTTGACATGATTGAACATAAATCCTGGTGCAGATGCTCTTGGACCTAGAGGTTGTATGCTTGTCGGTGCATCATGTAACCCATGAGAACTTCATTGGATACACAAAACGAGGCACAAATAGGTTGGGTGGCTGAGGAGGTGGATCTCAGGTAGGGGTAGAGGTAGAGGCAGGTGCAACTGAGGCAAAGGCAGAGGGTGAAGCATCGGGTGTGGTGGAGGATATGATAGGCACAAATTTCTAAATTGTGGTCACACTGATGCACACTCCCTTCCTGGCAGGTCTGTAGTGGAAGTCAGAGAAGAGTGATTTCTCAGTGTCGAACTGGAAAAGACCACAAATCAGGGCAGGATAAGGAGGATGGGTGTTATGGGTGTTCTTTCCAGAGTCAAAGTAGGTCATATGGTGGAGGATATATCTAGACCACTTGACTCTGACATTCTCTAATATGCAGTACATGATCAACGTAGTGTTCTCTGCAATATTTGTTTGATTTTTCTTTGGATGGATGTTGCGGTTGACCACTAGGGCTAATATATGCTTCTTGAGATCTAAGGAGGAGGAGGGTAGGGTGCTCTTCTTCTTGTATGGAACATCAGGTTTCTTCAGGTAGCGATGGATATCAGGAAGAGTGATCTCATTCTACCTGTAGAAACCTTCAGGGTCCAAAAGGTCAAAATACTCGCCATAATCCTTACGCCAGGTGTCATTCTCATCAGCTCCTGAAAAGAATACATTCAGGATATCCTTAGAGATTTGGAATTTCTTACCGGCGATCATCAAAGTAAGGACCACTTGAGTATTCAGAGGAGGTATAAAGGAGTTGTATTTCCAACACAAATTTGCATAGAATTCATGAACTGCTTTCATGCTAGACATCAAATTATGAAAGTAATCATGCTCGACAGCCAGGGCAGATGGGTGATGAATGGATAGCAACCTCACCACTTGATCAATGATCGCTTGACGCCTAGGGCTAGGCTAAAAAAAGGCTCTGAAAGAAAAAGGACTCCTAGGAAGAAGGTCCTTATACCTATTTATAGCCTCTATTGAGATAAAGAGGGTCTCATCAAATGGAATCAAGTGAGAGGATGAAGAAGAGGATGGTGCATTGCTAGGGGAGGGTCTCTTTCTTCTATGAGAAGCCATGGAGGTGAAAAGAAGGACAAGAGGAGATCAAATGCACAAAACAAACCATCAAAACCGTTCACACTCTAAGGAAGAGCAAGGGGGAAGGTCTAGAATGGTCTATCTAGGTTGGATTAGGGATAGGATAGGGAAGGTAAGGTTCAGGTTGAGAGCTTAGGACTAGAAGAAGGGGAATCGGTAGTCTATTCTCTAGATGAGAGGGAGAATATTCGGCCAAATCCATCTTAAGTTGGCAACAGCCCGCCGATCGGTCGAGTTTTGTGAGTCTGAAACTCAACCGACTTGTCATTTTTTAAAAAGCTCTCGGCCATGGATCAGTCGAGTTTGTCCTAGGGGAAACTTGACCGATGGTCAACTTGACCTAAAACCATTAAACTTAATTTATAGCCATTTGAATGCTATATAAGCATTCAAAGATGATCAAGATAGATGTAAAACATATAGGATAGATGACTACTAGATAGAAGGCATATCACTTTCATCCAAAGCAGTTATAAGCAATTTTGATCTAATAAATTTAAATTGCTCTCTAGCTAGAGGTTTAGTCAAAATGTCTACCAACTGATTTATCATGTCCACATGCATGATATAAATATCCTTCTTGGCAATGTGATCACAAAGAAAGTGATGGCGAACCTCTATATGTTTAGCTCTACTATGAAATATAAAATTGTAAGATAAGTTAATTGCACTAGAATTATCACAATAGATAGGAGAAGCATCAAAATGAATGTTAAAGTCTTGGAGCATTTTCTTCATCCATAGGACATGGGAACAACAACTCCCGACTGCAATGTACTCAGTCTCGATGGTTGATAATGCCACTTTGCTCTATTTCTTGGAGAACCAAGACACCAAACATGGTCCTAGGAGGAAACAAGTGCCACTTGTGCACTTTCTATCAATCAAGAAGCTAGCATAATCGGAATCACTATAGGAAGTAAGAGTAAAGTCCCTTGACTTGGGATACCATAGTCTAAAGGTTTGAGTTTTGGCTAGGTACCTTAGAATCCTCTTAACATCTACAAGATGAGATATCTTAGGATTTGATTAAAATCTAACACACAAGCCAACACTAAACATTATGTCAGGTCTAGAGGCAGTTAAGAAAAGTAAACTTCCAATCATACCTCTATAGATCTCATCTACCTTCTCACCTTCTTCATCTTTATCAAGTTTGGCCGTGTTTGACATGGGTGTGTCCATCGGCTTGGTATTCTCCATCCCAAAGCACTTAAGTAGTTCATTTGTGTACTTGTCTTGGTTGATGAAGTTCCCATCTTTTGTTTTCTTGATTTGAAAGCTAAATAAAATGTGATCTCATCCATCATACTCATCTGAAATTCACTCTGCATAAGATCACTAAATTTTTTGCAAAGATCAAGGTTAGTTCTATCAAAAATGATATCATCAACACATATTTGAATGATAAGAAAAGTGTTATAAGTGTGCTTTAGAAACAAGGTAGAATCTACTTTGCCCATGATATAACTATGATCTAACAAAAATTTCTTTAATTTCTCATACCAAGCCATGTGTGCTTGTTTGAGTCCATATAGAGGTTTTTGCAACATATAAACATGGTTAGTTAGATTATCATGTTCAAAGCTCAGAGATTGTGCAACATACACTTCATCCTCAATTGTACAATTCAAAAATGCACTTTTAACATCCATTTGATACAAAACAAAGTTTTTGTGACTAGAAAAGTCAAGCAACATACGAATAGACTCAAGTCTAGCTACAGGTGCATATGTTTCATCAAAGTCAATACCTTCCTGTTGATTGTAGTCTTGAGCCACTAACCTTGCTTTATTTCTTACCACTTTGCCGCTTTCATCTATCTTGTTACGGTAGACCCATTTGGTGCCAATGATCTTTCTATCACTTGGTCTTGGCACAAGGGTCCAAATTTTATTCTTCTCAAAATGTTCCAGCTCCTCTTGCATATCTAGGATCAATTCTTCATCCCCATGAGCTTCCTTGACATCTTTAGGCTCTAGTTGTGATATGAAGGCGTTGTTGGCTTGTTCTTTGTTGAATGAAGTCTGTGTCTTCACTCTCTCAAATGGATCACCTAAGATCAACTCCTTAGGATGATTCTTTGCAAACCAGGGAGTTTGATCCTTCTTTTCATCATCTTTTTCTTCTTCTTGAGCAGCCACCTCTTTTCCCTTTTGAGTGATGTTGAGTTCTTTAAGAATAGGAATTACTTCATGTGCAACATCATCATTTGAAACAACATATTTGGGAATAAAGGGGTTAGTCTCAATGAACTTTACATTAATAAATTCTTCTACTTTAGAAATATTAACATTATAAACTCTATGCCTTACTAGTAGTGCTATAGCCAAGAAACAAAGTCTTATACAATTTCGGATCAAACTTGTCAAGAGGATCCTTCATGTTTAAAACAAAACAAGGGCATCCAAAAACATGAAAATACTTGATAGAAGGCTTCCTACCACGCCATAGTTCATAGGGGGTTTCCTTAAGCGATGGATGCGTAAAAACACGATTTTGCACATAACATGAGGTACTGACAGCTTCAGCCCAAAACTTCTTAGGAGTATCAAACTCAAGAAGCATGGTCCTAGTCATCTCCTGTAGAGACATATTCTTCCTCTCTACAACCCCATTTTGTTGAGGTGTTTGAGGTGAATAAAAGTTGTGTGCATAACCCGATTCTTGACAAAAGTGCACAAAAAGGTCATTTTCAAATTCTCCCCCATGGTCACTACAAATGGAAACAATCTGACAAGAAGCTTCATTTTCAACTCATTTACAAAAACTAGAGAAAACATCAAACGTATCACTCTTTGAAATGAGAAAAAAGGTCCAAGTATATCTAGAGAAATCAGTGACAATAAAAAGGCAATACTTGGAACCATGAAGTGATTGCATTCTCATTGGTCCAAATAGATCAATAGGAAGAAGTTCAAGAACTCTCTTAGTGCTAAGGACTCCTTTGGATTTGAAGGAAAATGTGGTTTTCTTTCCTTGTGTACAAGGTCGGCATTCCTCATCCTTTTCAAAATCTAATTTAGGAAGTCCCTTGACTAGGTCCTTTTTGCTCAACTTCTTTAATTGATGCATATTTACATGACCAAGTCGATGGCGCCAAAGGTTAATATCATTCGAATTGGCTACTAGGCATCTACCAACCACAGGCTTAATAGAGTTAAGAACAATAACATAAAGACTACCACTTCTAGTTCTCTTATATATAACTTGGTAGGTGAGGGAATCTAGAATCAAACATTCAAAAGAAGTAAATAGAACAAGGTAACCTTTATCACAAAGTTGATTAACACTTATTAAGTTGTGATGTAGGACATCCACAAAAAGATCATTCTTAATGCATAAGGATTCACCTACATTACCCTCACCTTTGACTTTACCTTTCTTGTTGTCCCCAAAGGTTAAAGATCCTCCTTTCTTCTTTGTGAAATTGTTGAAATGGCTTACATAACCCGTCATGTGCTTTATGCAACCACTACCAACAATCCATCTATCTTTTCCCTGCAAGAAAGGAGAATGTCAGTTCCCAACTCAAACGTTGGGATCTGGACTTAGCTTGGGGACCCATTTCATCTTTGGGTTGGTCCCCTTAGGCTTGTAAGGACAATAAGTAGAAAAATGGTCATCACATTTGCAATAAGAACAAACCATAGGAGTCTTAGTGCCCAAAGATTCTCCTACAAGGAAAGAGATTTCCTTGCTCTTTTTCTTACCTTTGGCCTTGTTCTTACCCTTTGAGGATCCCCCTTCAAATCCCAAATCACTAGTACCCCTTGGTTGGGTCGAGTGATCAAGGATTTCATTTAGGGAGTTCTTCCCTTTGGGGAATTTCTGAAGGGATGCTCTTAATCTATGGTTATCATCATTCAAAGAAACAATAGTAGAAGATGAACTAGATATATCATCCCTAGCATGCACAAGGTCAGCCTCAAGACATAAAGCTTTAGTAAGATATGAATCCTTTTCAAGAGAGATAGTAACCACATTATTACTAGGCAACAAAGTTCTAGAAGATAAATCATTTACTTGACTAAGAAACCTAGTATTTTCATATTTTAGCATTTGAATCTCTTTGATATAAACATCTATCTCTTCTCTATGAGCATCAATAAGCAACTTAAATCAACATTTTCAGTTTTAAGCAATTCAAGTTCTTTCAGGCAATTTTGGTTCTCTTCCTTAAGCTTTTCAATGTCCTTAAGGTGGACACCATTCTCAACTTCAACCCCATTGTATTGGAGCTCAAGATCAAGATATTTCCCTTGCAAGTTATCAATACTCTCAAGATTGGCTTTCTCACTCAATTCTAAAATTTCAAGCTTAGCATAAAGATCATCAATGATTTTTCCTAACCATTTTCTTTTATATTTACATTTAGCAAAAGAAGAATGGGTAGTAATAAGCATATCAATAATATCTTCTTTAGGCAGTTCATGCAAGATTACCTCACTTACCTCACCAATGTATTCACTTGTAGAGGCCATGAGGGCAAGGTGGTACTCTCCATCTTCTTCGGAGCTAGAGCTGCTTGAAGATGAAGCTTCCCAAGCTGCATTGGCTGCAATCTTGTGTCTCTTTTCATTCTTGTCCTTCCTCTTGTGCTTTCTCTCCTTCTTGTAATCCTCATATTTCCTTGAGCTGCTCTTGTGGTGAGACTTTCTTGACTTTGAGCATTCACTCTTCTAGTACCCCTTTTGACCACACTTGTAACATCTCAGAGTAGAGGAGGAGGAGGCTTGTTTTCCCTTAAAGTGCTTGCCCTTTATGTAGTTGGATTCATGCTCACTAGGGCCTTCATCTTCACTAGAGGAGGGAGTCTAGTAAGCAAGTTGTTGTTGAAGGATGACATCCTCCAATTGTGCTTTGAAAGCACTATCTTTGATCTTGTTGGCTTCCTTCTCTTCTTGCTTAGCTTCTTCTTCTTGCTTGTCAAGTCTAGGCTCATGGGCTTGAAGATTGCCACTGAGTTCTTCAGTTCGGATGTCACCAAGGATCCTCACTTCTTCAATAGAGGTGACATTTGACTCCCATCTCTTTGGAAGATTTCTCATGATCTTTGAGTTGATGATGCCTCTTTCCAAAGAAGTGCCCAAAGCAGCCAGCCCATTGATGATGACATTCAGCCTTGAATACATCTCTTCAATGCCTTCTTTCTTTCCCATATTGAAGTTTTCTATGAGACTAACCAACATGTAGATCTTTGCCTCCTTGACTTTCTTTGTGCCTTCATATGTGATTCACATCTTGTCCCAAATCTCATTGGCGGTGTCCCATGATGAGATCTGATTGAACTCCATGGGAGTGAGAGCTGCATAGAGGATGCTAGTGGCCTTTTCATTGAGTTGAGCTTCTTTGAGAGCAGCTTCACTCCATGTTGCAACAGATCCGGTTGTCTCTTTGTAAGGTGTGACCATCACCTTCCATATGTTAAAGTTCATCCCTTGAATGTAGAATTGCATTCTTCTCTTCCAATAGAGGAAGTTGGTTCCATCAAAGACTAGAGGATGCATGGAGAAGCCTCCCTCTAGGTTGAGTGAGCCAAGTAGGTTGTCGCCCATCTTCTCATCTCGTGGGAGATTGTTGGAGAAGATCCTTAGCTCTGATACCACTTGTTGGATCTAAGGGCTCTAGAGGGGGGGTGAATAGAAATACAAAATTTCTCACCAAACAGATTATACCTTCAAATTATATCAATTAGGAGAAATAGTGTTATGACCCACTCCGAGTTTAATTAGTAAGTATAATGATTAGTGCATCATCATGATGATTAAGTTAAGATAAGTGCTCAAGATGTGATTAGTGCTTTGATCAAGTGAGGCAGTCTAATTAGCATGTTTTGTTGCCTTGAGGTTGTAGTGGATTCCGTGCTTGAAATTTTGCAAAAGGAATCACTCAATTCGAACAGCTGAGGCAAAAGATATAGCGTTTTCAAGTTCCTTGGTCCAAATCTACAATTTTCCCATTTATTGGCTATTAATTCTTTTCCCTTATCCCCTTCCCCCGATCGGTCCAGGCACCACTTGAAGCAGGCACACAGAGCAGCAGCCATCCCAGTTGACCTACAACAGAGGAGAAGTGATAGCCGATTTTGGGACTCTTCACCTCCGACCAGCAACGCCCACCCTTCTCCACCTTCTTCCCCTTCCTTCCTTCACCCTTTCCTCACCCTAGCAGCACCCTAGCGCCACCCGACCAATAGCAGTGCCGGCTGACCAGTAGCAGGTGTTGCGTCGACCAAGCAGCAGCAACGGCAGCTGATTAGGGCCTTGAGAGGGCCGTTTTAGTGGCGTCATGCTTGCCATCTCCTTCCTCCTTCCTTTCCCTTTCTCCTTGCTCCATCCGACACCTAGCTAGTAAGGACGGTGCCCCTACCTAGTAGCAGTAGCAACTGCACAAAGCAGCGGCCATGGGTTTCTAGGGTGTGAGCAGCAGCACCAAGCATCGTCATTGAGTTCTTCCTTGAGCCAAGACAAGGATTCACATCCAATAGCCACAGTTAGTAGCTAGCCCAGCCCCCTCTTCAACTTGTACGTGAAGAAGGTCTGAATCGAGCTGAACCAAAGGTAGAAGACAACCCCACTGACGCCTAGAAATAGGACTCTAGACACGTTTCCAGTTGAATTATGGTCACCTCACCAGCTGTGAGTAGAATTTCACTCACTAAGCACATATAACTCCAACAATCGGGTGTTTTTGGTTGAATTGGTGTTATTCGCGAGTAACAACACTTACCCAAGTGTCGTGCAGTGACAGTGTAACCAGATTTCTAATTTGCATGAATTTCTTAATTATGTTTCCACGACACTAATTATTTGATTGATATGTGTGATTTGGATTACTGGAACTGCATGATTGATTAAAACCTAATTTGCTTAGTTTAAAAGTTGGAATCAGTAGTAAACGACCAGTAGTTGTATGGTTTTGGTATAAACCTAGGATGTACATTTTTTAGTAATTTAATAGATGTACAATTTCAAAGAAATGGAAATGACATGAAAAGGGTTCAATAGAAACCTAGTTGCACACCCTCGGTTATATTTAATATGAGTGTATTAATAATTATACAAATCGACACATTTCTCAAAGAAATTATTTGAAATTCTCAAACAATATTAATAATTTGTGACATGACAAGTAATTGACTTTTAATTGAGTTATGTGATGCATAACTTAGAATTTGGGTTGATGCGCTTGATTTTCGAGGAATTACAGATAATTTACAAGTGTTGCTGACAATTTCTAATATATCGAGAAATTAACTCTTATTAGTGTGTTACGATGATCAATTGTATAATTCCAGCATATATGAGCCAAGTTGATATGAGTTTAGTTTATTTAAGAAATTTCAATCTGTCTGCATGCATGGTATATGGATTACTCAGTAAATTACAATGTTTTTGAGTATACTGCTCTGTCAGGTATAGAATGATATTCATGTTGTGATTTGAACTGAAATTAAATAGATGAGGTGCCATAGAAATACCAAAGTTGAGTATAAGTAAGAAAAAGGTTCAACATAGTAAGAGTTTTCTATGAAATAATAAAATTATAGATTTAAGGGCCCTGACACCGTAGAACCCCTATGTGAGGTCTTCACCTTAGGGGTGAAACAACCTAACCCTGGTAGTGTCCAATATATGGGGGTCGGAACGTGCTATCAGGTGGCATGGGGGGGGACGAAGCCCTAGTGGAAGTCTCCTTAAATTATAGTTTGTAGTGTCCAACATCAACCAGAAGTCCTGGTGGCACTATATTATAGAAAAGCATGTCCAACATCAACCAAAAGTCCCAGTGGCACTAGAGTACAGAAAATCCATTAGGTCACTTGACTCTCTACCTGTGTGCTTAGGTTAGAGGAGGAGTCTAGTTTATGGAAAAATAGGAGTGTTGAGGCCAGAGAGTTAGTTTCCCTATGGCAGACCAGGAGAGTAGTCAGACTATCCTGGGGTGTCGGCTAAGTCTTGTACGGTGGGATCGTAGTTCGCTAAGAGTCTTCATATGTAGAGTACATTGTATATGATCAGTGCATAAGATAAAATATGTTCATATAGGTTCACAGAGTTTCTTATAAGTCAACGAGTTAAGAAAGATTTGAGTTAGTTTCACAGCAGTTGTCCTTTAAATGAAAATTTAGTATTCTCTGTTATTTAATCGTATGTACATCTTTGCAGCAGTTGTTATCTTAATGAAATATTGACATCTCCTATCGTTTAAATTATATTGTTTAGAACTGCTCAGTATAGTATTATCTTGTATTTTATTCCAATTAATAAACATAAAATGAGTCATCGGTGATGGTTGGGTGAAATTCTATTCACTGAGCCAGTAGCTCACCAACCTATTGAAACATTTTTCAGGTCAGCATCAACACGATGAAGCTGAAGGATCGTATCACCCAAGTTCTTAGAAGGTAGTTTGTAGTTAGATAAAGGTCTCTTAGTCCTTTCCCCTCAGTCCTTCGGCATGTGGTGTGGTAGAGAGAGAATGTAATGTAACATGTAAACTAGTTTTAAGTTATCTTTTATGCTTTATATTCCGCATGAAAATTGTAATATGATGTGTACATCTACTTTATCTACCTATAAATGTAAATAGTAGTTGCTTCCATAGTTTAGTAAGATTTCAGTTTATTCCAAGTCATAAGATTTTCCTTTAAATTAATTTTAAGTGATTAAGAAAAGAAAAAGTTAAGGGTGATCTTTATATTACATCAAATCTTCAATTTATGGCCTAATCTCATGATTAGTGGTAATTGTGAGATCGGGGTGTAACAACTTTTGGTATCATAGCAAAGGTTTGAGTACATAGTTACTCTAAGTCAAGGTCAGGTGACGATAAGAGACCAATAGGATTAGGACTTAGGTGTTTTCCTTCTAACTACAATTTTCTAACAGGGAGTGTTCTGTTATACTATTGTAGATGGCAGGAAGAGGGCGTGGTCATGAGGACCAAGCTGAGAGCCACATTGGACCTGATCCTTAGGAGATGGGTCCAGGTGGTGGAGATAATGTGGATGAGGCATCAAGGATGTATAGGATGTTTCTTGAGACCAAGGAAAAGTATAAGATGGAGAGGCGAGCTTCTACCTCGAGCAGCAAGGACCTGATGCGATCCTATGCTTGGAGGTATCAAGTTGATTGGAACTACGGACCCTGCAGTGGCAGATGAATGGCTGAGACAGTTATAGAAAGTGTTCCGTCTGATGGAGTTGTCTGAGGAAATACAAATCAATCACACAGTTTATTTGCTTAAAGGTGATGTAGAGCTCTGGTGGTGTGGAGTGGAATATAAAAGGAGGAACACAATATTGACTTGGAAGGATTTTGTTGATGAATTCCATCTTAAGTACTACCCACCTACCTTTCTGAGTCAGAAGATAAGACAGCTGCAGAACATCAGACAAGGGAATATGTCAGTGGGAGAGTACGAGGCATATTTCACCAAGTTGGCAAATTTCTATCTGTAGCTCATCCCAGATGACGTGGAAAAGTGTAGAAGATTCCAGGAAGGATTGAGGCCCATAATTCAGCATAGTATAGCTACAATTGGCTGAAGAGATAGAGAGAACTTCGAAGAATTTCTTAAGGGAACAAGACGTGTAGAGGAGTCTATGAACGTTGATAAGCATTATGAGAATAGAAAGAAACCCAGAGACTTCAGTAGAGGACAACCTAGTAGTGTTCACCGAGGAAGTGGTGGTGGGTTCTTCTCGAAGCTTAGACATGGTTTTGGTTGTTTCAGTAAATAAGGATCTAAATATGTGATATCTTCTTAGAGTAGGGGAAGATCTAGTCCAGGGAGATGGAGCAATATGCCAAGAGGAAGGTCATCTAGATCGTCAGCTTTAGTGATAGATCCACCAAGGACAGAGGTACCGAGGTGTGATATCTGTGGGAAGACGCACTCTGGTCAGTGTTGGGGTGTAGATGTTCAGGGTTGTCACATCTGCAGACATGTTGGAAACTTTAGAAGGCAATGTCCTCAGCTTCAGCAAGTGGCGCCACATGGTTCCTAGTCACAGTACTAGAATGTCCCGAGATAGGATCCAGCTGGAGGACCCTGTTCCTCTGTAGCTTTAGGTTCCCGAGGTGGTGTAACACCCAGTGCTAGGGAAGGACAAAAAATACATCATGGGAGAGGAAGAGCTTCAGGATGCTTATTCTCTTTGACACCACAAGAAGGTATTGTTTCTTTTTCAGTAATTACAGGAGAAATGCTTTTCTTTAACAACATTTTAGTTACAATTTTGATAGATCTGGGTGCTACTCACTCATTTATACAGAGTTCTTTAGCTTGTGAGCTTAACCTATTAACTCAAGAGTTACTGGTTGAGTTATTGTTGAGGGTTCTGTTGGGTGAACCGACAGTGTTGACATAGTTTTGTCTTAGATGTTTATTGACTTTTGGTGGTTACACCATTTCAGTTAACCTTATACACCTAGATGTTAACTGTTTTCAAGTTATTTTGGGTATGGATTGCCTAGAGACGTATCGAGTTCAACTCAAATGTTGGAAGAAGGAAGTTGTCTTTCAACACGGTGAATTTTCTTGTGTCTTTTATGGAGATAGGAAAGTTTTGCCTGCATGAATCATATCAGTTGTTGTAGCTGATAAGATGTTGCAGAAAGGTTGTGAGGAATTTTTGGCACATGTAGTAGATACTAGAGCTGAGAAGAGCACAGTTAGTCTATGGGATGTGCCAGTAGTATGTGAGTTCCCAGATGTTTTTCTAGATGAGTTGCCAGGTCTACCTCCTGAAAGAGAGATAGAATTTGAGATCCTAGTGTTGCCAGGTAGTCACCCTGTAGTGCTGCCAACCTATAGAATGGCACCTGCAGAGTTGAAGGAACTAAAGATCCAGTTATAGGATTTACTAGATAAGGGTTTCATTTGACCTAGTTCTTCACCATGGGGAGCTCCAGTCTTGTTTGTGAAGAAGGATGGTACTATGAGGCTATGTATAGACTACAAACGGTTGAATAAGATCACCATCCAGAATAAGTACCCGTTGCCAAGGATAGATGATCTGTTTGATCAGTTGCGTGGAGAGACAATCTTTTCTAAGATAGATTTGAGATCTAGATATCATCAGTTGAGGATAAAGGCTTCATATATTCCTAAGTCGGCTTTCAGAACAAGATACATGCATTATGAGTTTCTGGTCATGTCGTTTGGACTGACGAATGCACAGCAGCTTTCATGGATATGATGAATTGGATTTTCAAACCATTTTTGGATCAGTTCATAGTAGTTTTCATAGATGACATTTTGATTTATTCCACAGATGATGAGAAGCATTAGCAGCATCTGAGGATAGCGTTACAGTTGTTAAGACAACACCAGTTATATGCTAAGTCTAGTAAGTGCGAGTTCTGGTTAGATGAGGTGTCTTTTCTTGGACATGTCATCTCAGGAGATGGAGTAAGTGTTGACCCTAAGAAAGTCAAGTATGTTCTACAGTGGGAGCAACCTAAGACTCATACTGAGATCCAAAGCTTCTTAGGATTGGCAGGTTACTACAGGAGGTTCATCCAGAACTTCAGTGTTGTAGTGTCACCTCTAACATGATTAACAAGAAAGAATGCACAGTTTGTCTGGTCAGACAACTTTGAGAAGATTTTTCATATCTTGAAGAAGAGGTTGACTACAACACCAGTGTTGATCTTGCCTGAGATAGGTAAAGGTTACATAGTGTTTTGTGATGCTTCCAGGAGAGGCTTAGGTTGTGTATTGAAGCAGGAAGGCAAAGTAGTAGCTTATGCATCTAGACAACTTAAGAAGAATGAGGAGAATTACCCGACACATGATTTGGAGTTAGTTAATGTAGTTCATGCTCTTAAGACATGGCGTCACTATCTTTATGGTGAGGCATGTCAGATGTTTATGGATCATAAGATTTTGAAATATATTTTGACCCAGAAGGATCTGAATCTTAGACAGCAGAGATGGTTAGAATTGATCAAGGATTATGATGTGATGATAGATTATCATCCTGGTCAGGCGAATGTGGTAGCAGATGCCCTCAACAGGAAATCAAGTTCAATAGTAGATGTATTCTCTATGGCATGCTTCAAGAGAGACATGCTAGTAGAGATGTGGAAGTTGAACTTAGACTTAAGGGTGACAGAGTAGAGTGGTTTGATTGCACAGATGCAAGTCAAGCCTACTTTTTATGATCAGATCAAGGAACTTCAGCAGAGTGACAGTGAGTTACAGTAGATCATGCAGGACATGACAAGGGGAAAAATACCAGAGTTTAGGTTTTCAGATGATGGTCTGTTGTATTAGCATGAAAGGTTGTGTGTACCTAGAGATACTAATTTGAAAGAACAGATTCTTGAGGAAGCACATGCATCGATGTACACTATGCATCTAGGAAACACTAAGATGTATAGGAATCTCAAGGAGTTGTACTAGTGGTCATGTATGAAAAAGGACGTAGCTGAGTATGTGGCTAGATGCAGTGTGTGCCAGAAGGTTAAGAATGAGCATCAGAAACCTGCAGGTACCATGCAATTTCTTCCCATACCAGAGTGGAAGTGGGACCATATCACAATGGATTTTGTGGTAGGGTTGCCCAGGACACCTAGAGGTTGTGACTCGATATGGGTGATTGTGGATAGACTGACGAAGTCTGCTCACTTTCTTCCTATTAAGTCAACCTTTGATGTCCCGAAGTTGGCTAAGATATGCGTGGATGAGATATTTAGGTTGCATGGTATCCCAGTTTCAATAATATCAGATACAGATCCTAAGTTCACAACCGGGTTTTAGAATCAGTTGCATCGTGCTTTGGGTACAAAGTTGAGGTTCAGTATAGCTTTTCACCCGCAGACAGATGGTCAGTCAGAGAGGACCATTCAAACTCTTGAGGACATGCTAAGAGAATGTGTCTTGCATTTCAGTGGAATTTGGGAAGAACACTTGAGCCTTATAGAGTTTGCTTACAACAATAGTCACCATTCCAGTCTTGGCATGGCCCCGTATGAAGCTCTATATGGAAGAAAGTGTAGATCACCCATATGTTGGTATGAGGTGGGTGAAAAAGAGATTCTTGGACTAGAGATAGTAGATTTGACTATATAAAATATTATAATGATCAGAGAACAGTTGAAAGATGCACAAGACAGGCAGAAGAGTTATGCTGAGAAGAGACGTAGACCTCTTGAGTTTGAGGTTGGTGATGAAGTGTATTTGAAAGTTTCACCATGGAAAGGAGTGTTCAGGTTTGGCAAGAGAGGCAAACTGACTCCTAGGTTTTTGGGCCCATATCCTGTCATTGAGAGGATTGGACCTGTAGCCTACAGGTTGGATTTGCCATCCGATTTGGCTAATCTACATGATGTGTTTCATATATCGATGATGAAGAAGTGTTACCCTAGTATAGAGAAGACAGTGGACCTAGAACTTATACAGCTCAGATCAGATGTGTCTTATGTTAAAGGACCTATTCAGATAGTTGATTGGAGGATCAAGAAGCTCAAGAATCACGAGATTCCATTAGTGAAGGTTTTGTGGAGGAACCATAATCTAGAGGAAGCCATGTGGGAACTTGATTCTGAGACGCGTAATAAGTTTCTTTTTTTCTTTTAGGAATTTCGGGATGAAAATTCTTGTAAGGAAGGGAGATTGTTATGACCCACTCTGAGTTTAATTAGTAAGTATAGTGATTAGTGCATCATCATGATGATTAAGTTAAGATAAGTGCTTAGGATGTGATTAGTGCTTTGATCAAGTGAGATAGTCTAATTAGCATCTTTTCTTGCCTTGAGGTTGTAGTAGATTCCGTGCTTGAAATTTTTCAAAAGGAATCACTTGATTCGGACATCCGAGGAAAACGATACGACATTTTCAAGTTCCTTGGTCCAAATCTACAATTTTCCCATTTATTGGATATTAATTTTTTTTTTCATTTACCCCGATCGGTCCAGGCACCGCTTGAAGCAGGCACATAGAGTAGCAGCCAGCCCAATCGACCTACAACAGAGGAGAAGTGACGACCGATTTTGGGACTCTTCACCTCCGATTAATAAACATAAAATGTGTTATCTGTGATGGTTGGGTGAACTTCTATTCACTGAGCCAGTAGCTCACCAACCTACTGAAACATTTTTCAGGCCATCGTCAGCATGAGCAAGCTGAAGGATTGTATCACTCAAGTTCTTAGAAGGTAATTCATAGTTAGATAGAGGTCTCTTAGTCCTTTCCCCTTGGTCCTTGGGCATGTGGTGTGGTAGAGAGAGAATGTAATGTAACATGTAAACTAGTTTTAAGTTATCTATTGTGCTTTATATTCCACATGAAAAATATAATATGATGTGTAAATCTTCTTTATCTACCTAGAAATGTAAATAGTAGTTGCTTTCATAGTTTAGTAAGATTTCAGTTTATTCCAAGTTATAAGATTTTCCTTTAAATTAATTTTAAGTGATTAAGAAAATAAAAAGTTAAGGGTGATCTTTGTATTACGTTAAATCCTCTATTTATGTCATAATCTCATGATTAGTGGTAATTGTGAGATCGGGTGTAACAAATAGCTTAATGGCAATTTGAAGTCCTATCTAACAAGCATAGCAAGGATGAGAGAGATTGATAGAAAGTACTTGACAAAGGGATGTAGAGTGGTTCCACACTTCAAACTAGAAGTAAGTCAGTCCACTACCTAGAGATGTCAACCTCTAGGACTTTGCAAGTGCTTTTCTCTATTATATCACCACTGAGATTATAGCGATAGACCACCAAAGGACTTACCCATCCAATCACATGGACATCTCCACCTTCACAAGGAACTTACCCACTTAGCTTGAATCTTCAGCCTTCACCAAGTTCTTACCCATTCAAGCTCAAGTCTTCCACCTTGAAGGACTTTTCTTCTCCTCTTGGATCTTCCGCCTTTGCTTTCTCCTTCACCCGGAGAAGATCACCACCTCTTCATCAACCTTGAAAAGGACCAGGTACAGGTCCTTTTTCACTCGATGGAGCTTGCTTCCTTCAAATTTTCTTCATGAAAGAAGGGGATAGGGAATTAGTGGAAGATATGAGAGCTTTACATGCACAAAGGTGGAGCTCTCTTACAATAATCCTAACTCACTCACAAATCACAAAATGAAGTGTACACTAGAGAGAAAAAGGGGCTCAAGGGGTGGTAGCACACCCAACTATAGCAAGGGTCTTGTATGTCGTAAATGAGCAACCTTAGGATGAACTCCAAGTGGTCCTATTTATAGCTGGGGGTGCTCCCTTGAGTTGGGAAACACTTAGGGTCGAATTATATCCATTTTTGCACAAGGAAATGGATATATTTTTGTCCAAACAATTCACCAATATTTAGAATCACTTTTTTTTGTTTTCCATATAGTACATTCGGTCGAGATTCAATAAAGGTAACTCGGACGGTCGACTAAAAGACAAACCCGATTTTCAAACTATCGGTCAAGTTTGTCCTGGGAAACTCGACCGATCAGTTAAAATCACATTTTGTCAGTAACTCAGTCAGTCGAGTTCTGTGAATGCACAACTCGACCAATGCACACATTAGAGAATTGATCCAAGGGATTGGTCGAGATTGTAACTCGACCAATCAATAGTATGTGATCAATTTTCAAATGATGTTAAAAATGATTAAAACGTGGTACTAAGTGTCCCACATAATTTTCTCATCTTAGTTACTAGTCATATCATCAATACAACTGATTATAAAGTTCTTCTAAGGTCATTAGAATGGATTTCCTAATTAGCACACTTGTATTGCTTTTGACTTGAACTTTGACAAGCTAGGGCTTGTGTAAATTGATTCTTTTCATGTACCTAAAACCTGAAATCAATCTTGAATACACATATTAGATACATATGAATGGAATGGTTGAGTCATTATCAAAATATGGAAAATGTATAACCTCTAGGTCAACAATGTGATCAGCATGGAATCCATGAGATAAAGGGTGAAAAACTAAGATTAAGCACATGAAAATAGAACCAAACGCCACTTCATGCAAGGTACCCAGACCAAGAACCAAGATAACAACACCACGGTGGAGATGCATGCAAAACCACTGTCATCTCCATCATCTAGATTTCAATCACATGAATTAGGGTTTAGATAAAGGAACAAGTATATGCACTATCATAAAAGGAACATTACCCTAATCAAAATATCATTTCCAACAACAAGTAATCACGTTTTAGAAAGAGTTGCATATAGGAGTAAAGTTCAATAATAATAGGGAAAGAGAGTTATATAACCGACCTTAGATGATGGTGGCACCACCTCCAAGCAATAAGATCCAAAGACAAGAGAAACCCTAGCTTTGATCTCCTCCACGATCAAGCTAGTTATCACCTTAAAAGAGAAGATAAAAACCCTAGGTTAAAGGGCAAGAAAGAGAACCCAAAATCTCAACGCTAAAGAAGAAAAAGAAGGAAGAGAAAGGGATAAGATCTTCATCTCACTCAAGTACTACCATGGAGAACCATGGATTCGACCTCTATGGAGAGAAGTTTCTCAAAATACCAACATGGAAAACCATGGATTTGGACAAGAGAAGGACAAAGAGATAGGGTTTTGAAAGAAAACAAAAATAAGAGGTGGATCACTTACCAAAGATCAAAGGACCGCCGAAGATCACCAAGGAAAAATAGATCCAATCTTGGATCACCACATGTAATGGATCTCGGCCACCAAGCACCAAGGATGAGCTTCTTCACACCTCCAAGCACACAAGGACCAAACACAAGATGTTAGGGAGAAGGAGGAAGGCTAAAAGAGATACTTGCATGTGTAGGAGAGAGGTGAAAGGGGTTAGGTGTCAAGATATTAGGGTTTCTCATGACACTTGTCCATCAAAGAACAAACATGCATCCACTAAAACCATGCAAACCACTAAGGTCATGAAAAATAAGAAAGGATAGAGACCTAACTTGGTCCTACATCACGATCGGTTGAAGGAAACACATGGACACAAGGTCTCATATTCGTAGAGAAACCAAGTGACCCAAGGCATCCAAAACCCTAGATCAAGCAACCCAAGAGGTATCTCCAAACCTCTATGACCTCAGGGATCTCAAAGCTCAACCAAAACTCATTCGACCATGCATAGAGAAAACACAAAGGAACATCAAGGATGGTCACTGAAAAACCCAAAACTAAAACAGTCAACATATGGTCAACATCAACATAGGGCATCCAAGCAAACCCTAGAAACCACTCTCAACACATCACCTCCTCTCTCCTCATCAATCCCAAATCACAATCCTCTCTCTCATGATGCCAAGGTATCAAAGGTACAACCTATATGTGAAAAATTGCAAGATAACCCCTTGACATGGTGTCACATGATATTAAGGCATCTCAAGATGTTAGATTAAGGTTCAAGCATCTTAAGCAAAGCAAGTACATCAAACACTAAGCTAGGCCGGGGGTCTTATAGAAATCATGGTTAGCTTTCCTAACCATTGTTTCACACATAAGGAATCATCTCACCACACGACAAACATACTCTTCGATGATCTTCCAATTGTGCTAGAAAAATTTCCTGTTGAATCCATATGATCCTAGATCCTTTGACATCCTAATAGAGAATAATGCATCCTTGATCTCTTTGTTTATAGTGGAACCATACAATCTCTGATTCATTGTATCATCGACCTTCCTCATTGGTAGTGAGAATGGATGTAGCCTCTATTCTTTGTTGTATAGATTCTAGAAAAAAATGGGCACCCTTGTTAATAACTTTCATGGTTTTGTTTTTGGAAGACTCATTAGGTTCTAAAAGGGAATGAATGCATTCACACATGTAATTTTCTTTGGTTTAACTTTGGTAGATGTTAGTTTGTGATCTTATCATTTATTCCTCTAAATCTTCTCTTTTTTTGAAAATATTCCTCTTCAACTTTCTCCAACTAGTGCAACCTATAAGTGACAACCATCTCTACATTAATCTTTACAAGTTACAAGGGATGGTGGTGGAGATCATTGACAACAATCTAGAACTCAACAGTTGCCTCCTTGACCAAATGGGACAAATTGATCAGATCACAAGACCATTTCTTGAGGGCACACTTTGTTCTCTTCAATTTTTCTAAGGGTTTCCAACCACCATGCTTCCCCAGGCATCTCTGACTACCTCCTCGAATCTAGGGAAATCCATCCAGTGGTTAAGGTACCGGAAGGATCTATTTTTCCAAGGACTATCCTTGAGCTTAACCACCATCCAGGCATGATTTCTTTTCAGGTGCCCTCCTAGATTCACAGTAGTCTCTAGGAAGACATTCAACCAAGCAACATTCACTACTCCTCAATCAATATTGCTAGTTGTACGATAATCAGACCGTATCCTATTATTACATGTTGTAACACCCTTATCATGTTGAACTCAATAGGGTTGGTATGAATCCATTGAAATTATTAAAACCAAGTAGGGAATAAGTCTCCCCCATACTTCTCAACAGTTGTGTTCACATGGTTGAAGTCGCCAATCACCAAGTAAGGAAGTTGATTCTGAGTATAGTTCTTAATGATCTCCCAAAAACTGCACCTACATCCTTCATTTTTGTGCCCATTAATAATACTAATCACACAATGGAAACCTACATTGTTAATACAACTACCAACCATCACTTGATCATTGCAAGGATCACCTATACATCCCAAATTTATTTGTTCCACCCCAGAGAAATTGTATCCCCATCAACCTACTAGAGATTGGACTCGCAACCCCACCCTCACATGGAAAAGGCTCAGAATCTTGTGTTAAAATTGTTTCTTGATTCTAGTCTACAAGTAGAATACAGTCGATGCTTGGATCTCATGTATCACTTTATTTACCCTTCGTTGGCATTAAGGGTGAGAATCATCCCTCACATTCCGAGTGAGGATTTATGGAACTACTTGTTTTTAGACCCCCTTATAGTGTAGCCTTCTTGGGGGAAGTGTGCCTCCCTCTACTGTTGGCACAGGAGATCCTGGTATGTTCACCTCAGTAACCCTAAACAATTCCTTGAAGAGTTCATCTGGTCCATGTTCTCAATTATTGAAAACTAATTCTTTGTACCCAAAGAGTTAGACACCAAATGATCCCACTCATACCTCCTCCATGACACACATATTCACAACTAAGATCCTAGGGAAGGGTTAGTCACATGGCAACCATCAGTAACCTCTACCACCTCAACCACTTCATCAGTAGCCCTGCATATATATGGGTTGCATAGAGGAGTTTGGTTCCATCATCTCCACTGGTGCAGTAGTCACCTCCACTATCATCACCAATTCGGTCAATATAGTGGCTACTGATTTTGATCTATGACTATGGCCCTTCTTTTTGTGCTTCCTCCCTGGTCTTCTACTCCGAGCATGGCCTCTACTCAGAGGTGGCTCTACATGGGAATAGCGGTCACCTAGACATTGTCTAGGAAGGTGACCAAACACCTTACATGCATCACACCTGTCTACAAGGGAATCATGCAACACATTAATCTTAAGATCCTTTTTGTCTGGCATCTTGATCATCACACAAGAGGTGGTTTATTCTCCACATTGACTTCCATGCACACATGAGAAGTGCACACATGTTTTCCTATGGTCAAGAAGTCAATAACCTTGGGGTGTCTATACCATAGTTGATTATGGTTATCACATGCATGGTCCAATGATGCCGACATTTGGGAGGGTCACCCATACCAGTGTCAATGTAAATGACACCCTATAAATGTTTTCCTTTGGTGCCCATTTTCTAGTCAATACTAGTTGGTTGTTGAAGAGCTAGGTACCCTGATCTAGGGAAACCATCATATCATCTTGGAGGCAATGTAAGCAAGGATCAGTCCATGCACCAACTATGACACTATAGTTCACCTTTAGGTCTCCACGACTTAAGCATCCATCCATATAGATGATTGACGTAGAACTTTTTTCAAATGATCTAAACAATGATAGAGTACTTTTGAAAATCATCCATTGCCATGACCATCAAGGTGGTGAACTTCATTCACGACCTCTTGTCACCCACCATAAAGGTTGTCACTTTGGGATTTCCATCAGTTTGAATTTTTGATCTACCTCCATGGGCTTGGCTAAGGTAGTCTCTCACTCTTTGCCGACCATGACATTGATGGCAGGATTAGACCACCGATTGGAGATATTGTGACTGATCGAGGATGAAGCAAAGGAGATCACCCTACCCAGGATAGCCACCGCAATGGGTGCGACTTAGTCTCCTATTAGAGAAGGAAGGGAGCCATATCTAGAGATAGAAAGAATCCAACTTGAAGTTCATATATATCACTATTTCCACACAACTATTAAATTAATTAAAATAAATCAAGAAGAGACACATATATTATGCATCCAAGGAAGCATACTTAGAGAAAAACAAGGTTTAGGTTTTCACAAATTACCTCCTTTAATAGTTTCTTCCCCTAAATAGTAAATTATATTGAAATCTATATACAACCAACACATCTCCTCTTCTAATTTCGAAGTGGATTCCTCAACACCTGATGATGCTAAAATATTTTTAGTAGAATTCATTCATCTAGTTGAGCTTAAGTATCATTTTATCCATGATATGGATTGATCCTTAATCAGATTTGACACCCTCTTCCAACTGAATTTCCACCAAATGCAAAGTTTGTATCATTTTGTCACTTGTCATAGAAACTTGGAAAAATCATGGAATTGTCTCAACTTTGATGGCACATACAACCTATAGATATAGAGCTTGCCTTCAAGATTACTTAGGTTATAGGGAAATGAGAGTTAATGGTGGTCTATGAAAGATCCCAAGAGACCACGTTAGTCTTTGACTTGGACTTATTTCAAGAGAGAGTTTGAATCTTGCTTATTTCCCAAATTTGTATTTAAGATAAGATTAGATAGTTTGATAATATTTAAGTGGGGTCATATGATGGTGAAAGGGTGTGAGATGCACTTTCTTGAGTTTTTGAGGTTTTTTCCTTAGTTGGTAGCTACATATGAGGATGTGAATATACATTTTAAGGTGGTATGCCAACTAATTTGCAATAACAGATATCAATCATGGAATCTCGTGTGAAGTTTTTTACTTTTTTTGAAGTTATCAAAAGGGTAGAGAGAGCCTTAATGACAATAAGGACTGAAGATTTTACCAAAAGTGGGTGTTTGGTGTAGACAGACCCTGTGAGATGCTTCACTTGACAAGGCAAAGGTGTTTGAGGATGTTATACTAGAAAAAGCACATGGTTGGTGCCAACGGTGGAAGTATTTGTACGCCAGTTATTTTTCTTGTAACCAATGTCGGTGCACCAATTTTGTCCCATCTACTCGTGGCGTCTTGATAATCATTTGAATCCAAGTGGTTAAACCTAAGGCTATCAAAATTTGTCTGAATTTGTGAACCTGATTATGTCGAACCCAGAAACAACTGGGTTCGAGTTTCAGTTCTGACGTTCAAGGTTGGTTTTGGGTTTAAGATTATGTGTCTGAATCTAAATTGGGTCAGTTTCAAGTTTAGTAACTAGACAAAACCAATTTCTAATACTTATATACCTATATTTATGGGATAAAATATGTACTTTAAAGTGATACATGTGTTGTTTTGGTATAGTATATGCGATATTGCAACATATTTTAGTTATTTGATGTCATATATGTGTTGTTTTTAATAGTATTGTGATATTATTATTGTGTTAGAATTTACTTATGTGTTAGGTAACACTGATGACGGATTTTTTTATACAAATGTAGTTATTATATGGTACAAGTGTTTTTAGTATAGTATAGTCATATCACATGGTTTGATAGACTATATTGTGATGTGAGTATGTGTTGTTTTTGTATTCTATGGGTGATGTTGCAAATATTTTAATGTGATATATGTGTTGTTTTAGTATTATATATATGGTATTGCACTTGTGTTAAAATTATCTTGTGTATTAGTAATATTAATTTTTACTATTGGTATTGTTTTCTTTATTAAAAGTAAAGGAAAAATAATATTACAATTGTTTGACATTATATGATCATTGGTATCTTTTATTATTTATTTTAGATAATGAAATTACTTACAATCCTGTATGTAATCGTATCTATAAAATATTTTTCTAAAAAATCATCTTCAAATATGGGTTCAAATTTGGTTCTGGGTTTAGATTTTCAATCAGGGTCAGTTCTGGGTTGAGAGGTATGAGTCAAATCTGGGTCCAGATTCAGGTTTTGATTTGCCATTCAAACAATCTGGACAATATTTTTTGACCCGGAACCAACGCTAACCCAATTTTTTGACACCCCTAGTTAAACCTCATTGTTACACTCTTAGACACTATCATGATGGACATATTAGGGAGTTCTCTTTGAAGTGTGTCTCTTTCATGATTATTCTAATTACTTGAGGCAGAATTACATGAACTAGTTCTTATCAAAATTGATGTTGCGTCAGCAGAGTTGATGTCCTCCTTTTGCCTCTTACTAAATTTATGGGATTAATAAAAGGGATTGGATTTGTAATGCCCTTGTCCAGGTTTACCTCCTAAACCTATTTAGTATTTTTATTCATTCCTTATTGATATGATAGTCTAATTTTCTAATATGATAACTAATGGCTTTTGCTTATGCTTGTGATTAGGAATTGATTGGATGTTTAACACTTGATTAAAATGCCTAAGTGAAATGGACGTTAATAAGATCGTGAATGTGCATCAAATATGAGATGAGTAAACCCCCAAGTCAAATTAGGGTTTGGGAAAAGAGGTGTAACCAACTTGATGATGGGGCATGTAATCTATGAGGTGCGATAATATTATAAGAAAAGAGATAAGAGATTCTTATTGATCTTTTTATTATGTGCTAAGATAATAAATTGGAATTTAAGGGTCATTGTGTATACTCAAATGATTATAATATGGGTAAGTGTGTACAACATAGAATTAGCAGAGATAGAGATGTTTTGGTTGTTTCTAGGACCAAGATTGGCTGACCTTAGGGTCATATGGGGCCAATCTCATAGTTTGATGCCCAACCATAGGATATGTGACCTAAACAAAGTGTATAGATCATGTTCAAGAGCGATCAACCTACCTGAAGTCTTCAAGCTAAATTGGTCAACTTGTAGGTCAAATCAGTGTGACTTGTTTAGTACCCAAGTAGTGATTTTCTTGTTTCAGTCTCCTTGTTTGCTCGATGCACCTCCATTGGTATGTGAAGTTGGACGAATTAAAATTAATATTAGCTGGTTTCTAAGTGTTTATATAGTTTTAGATAGGTGGTCGTTTTGTCATTTTGTTGGGGTATATAGTTTTTTCTTTCATTAATCCTAACCAAGATTCCAATTTCACTATGTTTGACTATAGGAGCATGAAGGGGAAATTTGGAGGATGGTTAATGAAGGTATAACCTCCCTTCTCTTAGAAAGTATGTAGGGATTTTGGGAGGTGACTTGCACAAGATACACTAAACAATTTTGTAAAACCCCACAAATAGATCTCATCACAATGGTGTATTCAAAAGGAATGGGTGTGAGATATACCTTGTCATGAAGTTAATTCAATAGTGATCCTTATGGGGGTGGTATGTCTTTTGCATGGAAATGCAAACAAGTGGAAGAAAGTGATCTCCTAATATATATGATTGATGTTTTTATGGAGTGAACTTTTAGAACATTTAAATATCTAATGAAAGTGAATTCATGTGGGTTTGAGTTATTTTGAGAGTTCCAAGTATTTGATATAGTTTGAGTGTCGATTGATGTTGATATCATGATTTAGATCCTTGAGTTTGTCTTTTTGAAGTTATTTATTGTTTGGTAAAATTGTGGATATCACACTTTAATGGAATGAAGATTATGTTACTATAAAGTTATGCCCAAAGTTTGAAAATAATTGTATGTTCCTAGGAGAAGATATCAAGGTTTGAAAATAATGGAATAATGTATATATTTGAGTAGTGATCAACCAATACATACATGCTCAATAAATGACGGAATTTACAAATTAAGCTCATATCAGTAATTAGAAGATAATATGTAACTCTGAGATCAGTTTATATATATGGAATTAATGGAAACATGATAATGACTCTTCATGTGATATAAAACCCTAATATGCTAAATGAATATGATCTAGAGTTAATATGTACACATAATCATATGTAATCAAATAATCAAATTATTGATCATAATCTGGAATACAACATCAGTAACGTCAATCCTAGATAACAAGAAGAGGCAAACAAGAAATAATAATGAGAATATCCTAATAAGTAAGCAAACCCTAACATGGATATAAATAGGGTTAAGATGATGGGAATCTAATGTCTGGCATATATGATCTTATCTTAACCAGGGTTTGACCAAGATGTAGTTGACACCAAGAATATGTGTGTGATTAGGATAAAGGTACGCCATTACCTCTTACTTGGCTTATTATACATTATGCTTGTGTTATATGGTAGTAAAGACTTGGCATATGGTATTGATTGAAATGATTGTCTTATATGATATGTTGCTTGAATTTCCATACTTATGGCTATGAACACCTACAAACATAACATAGATGTTCCATGATAAGATAGCTCATAAACCACTTGGTGGTAGAGCGCATGCATAATGATCACAAACCACTTGGTGGCAGATCAGATGATGTTTGTATAATGATCACAAACCACTTGGTGGTAGATCATAAGGCCTAAAAACATCGAAGCCCTTGGAGGCAGATGTACGAGATATATGATGGAAATGTGTTGTGTTCTCTTTTGTTAATGAACATATTTGTACAAGTATACACTTTTCTTATATTTCTTTATAACTACCAAGTTCTAGTTTTATCTTATTGCCAAGATATTATGAGAGGTTTATAAAAGACACGTAGGCGTACTCAGTACAATATTCTTGAATATTGTGCTGATGTGTACCACATGTAATCTTTTGTTAGGTTGTGGTTATGCTCTTGAAGATCCAAGATAGTTGAGAGCTGTGTGGTGAGCTGATGTACAGGTGGACCTGTTGTCTTAAGATCTTGTAGTTTAGTGGTAGTACATGTACATGTAAAAGTTGTTGTTCAATCTGTAATATCAAATGTTGTAACAATTCATGTTGTAATTATATGTTGAATGGTGAGCATGTGTTGTATGGTTTTATTATTGTTCATGTACATGTGCTACCGTTTGTTTCCTTCTGATTCCCTTGATTTTCTTCTTCTTAGCCTAGTGTGGGGTGTTTAAATTGGGATTCTCACTGAGGTGAGGTTTCAATTTGGACGTCACACATTGGATTAAGTTTTACTAAATCCGCGGACGTCACATAGGGTCAAATATGAGAGATGTCAGACTGCCCCTTTCTAATGTATATGGGCTAGGTGCCCCTTTTAGAAGCAAGGATCAACTTTGAGGAGAGTTGATCCTGGTCCTTTATTTGGATATGACGGGTGGGGCTTCATCCCCTACTTGGTGTCTGGATATAGATTGTGGGGGGTAGTAGAGACGATGTTCCAACCCATTATCCCACATCATGGCCATGGCCCGATGGATAAATTGAAAGAGAAGTTGTCATCGGCCCCACAAAAAATTGGAAAGAACCCTCACTCAGACTGTATTGAGCATATACGAGGGAACCCACCTCCATGTATGTGACTAGTTCATAACCCTAAATAATGGATGAAATAATAAAATACAATGATATAGCTTGTGACTTGTTCATAACCCACCTCGTATTTTTGATGCAAATTATAAGATTTAGTGAGAACAAGTCACTTAATCCATAAACCCATTATAAGATACAGCTTTGATGGATGAAATCATGTAATTTGCATCAAAAATCTTAGTTATGATTCATAACCCTAAATAAAAGGTAACAATTACATATATGCAAAATAAATCTTGAATTTGCAAATTACCATGATATCAATAATTGGAAAATAATATATAACTTTGATATTAGGATCGTGCACATGATTCATGTGAACATATTAAGGATTCAAGTATGAAGCCCTAAGTTAAAATACATGTATGTAACCTAGGGTTAATATCTGCACAAAATTATATGCAACAAAATATTTGGATTAATTATATGTAATATGACATTAGGAACCATAACTATATAATAAAAGACAGATACTAATGGAAATATCTTCATGTGCTAAGTAAAACCAAATTGATATAATCAAGGTTAATGATGAGAACCAGATGGTGATATGAAATCTTGTCTTAATCAAGGTTTGTCAAAGGTTAAAGTTGACCTCATGGATATGCAATGTTGGATGTCTCTTTTCAAGGTACACTTTACGTCTTACTTGGCCAACTATTTATTATGGTTCTATTATGTGTGTACGAATATGTAATGACCCTGACCTGGGTTTTGGGATAACCCTGGATGTTTTGCCTAAGTAAGATGATTGGAACCTTGTCTTAATCTTTTGAAAAGTAACTAAGACTACACGAGAGATCAAGTTTTAGTTTGGTCTTGTTTGAATGTTGTTTGAGCAATGTTTGCTTATTTTGGACCAGAGTGCAATTTACCCAAGATAAGGGGTTATTTCGCAATATGTCACATGTTGGGTGTTCCCTTAGTACTTTAGCATCATAAGAGATAGCATGATGCTAAGGGGTGCCTTGTGGAAAGCCTAAATTCCAAGATTGAGCTTGTATGGTTCATGCTTGGGCTATATGTGCTAAGTTTTTGGTGCAACTTACAACTTACCCAATATATGGAATTGATGTGCAATTTACCACCTCTAGAGTGTTCCTACTCTTTCTTAGTATCATCTAGAGGAGATATAGAGAAGGGGGTGCCTTGTTTCAGTCTTGGTTAAGTGATAACACTCTTGGTGATGTTAGAACCATAGAATGTTGAGTACCTTGAACCCTAGATGAGGTTGTGTCGAGTTGTGAAAGGCATATGGGGGTTCCTATCAGTTTATAAACCATTGAGGATTTCCCCTATAGGTTTGGAAACTTTTGGAAGCATTCATGTCGGGATAAGTACCTCAAATAGGTGAATCCTATCGGTTTAAGACTTTCTTGCAAAAGTGGTATCAGTTTGTACACAAAGTGATGACGAATTGTGATATCTTTCCAAGGAAGCTACCCAATGGCCGATACCTTACCCTTGGATTATCCATAAGAGTTTTCTATGTTGACATAAATGCGTTTTCATGGTATCACCATGCATGGACACGTGTCACCCATGTACATATGGTGATGACACCTTGCATATACTCTCTTTCATGAGCCTCAATAATATATACCTCTTTTTCCACCTCCTAGTAAACCTTTCGACTCCTTTACTCTTGCTTGGTGGGAATCCCTAGGATCTCAAGGAGCAAGAGGAAAGACGAGCAATTTTCCCAAGGTAAAGACATGGTTATCTCCTACCTTGGATGGGCTATGCTTCTTGAACCATGGTTCTTTCTTTCCTTCTTCACCAAGTTCCTTACTATGGTGACTTCCTTTCCAATAGAAGTGCTATGATCAAATCTTTGACTCTTGATAAGTCATCTTCAACCTTGGGAATGAGGAGCTTGGAATATTGAAGCTTTAATGGTGATCTTGAGGCGGGTTATATAACTTGAACTCAACTTTATTATGAGGCCTATGAAATAATAGTTTCACAGAAAGAATGTATATAGGTCTGATGACCTGGAAAAAACATAATTGCTTAGAAGGTGATGTGGTACTCAATGGTGAGTTCAAAGGATTGATATCCCATAATGAAGAAGATAGGATAACACAAAGGTGTTCTAACTATTAAGTAATCTTAGACAATATGATATACCTTTCATTTTATTATATTTATAAACTAATTAAGGGGATTATTCTTTCACAACATGGTGTTGACATTTAAATTGATATATCTTTTATCAAGATACCTTAACCAAGAAAATGTTTTGGGATCATAAGCATAGAAAACTATGGACTATGGTGATGTGACATTATATAGATTGAACGAGCCTTGTGAGCCATGTGAAATACTTGAACAACATGTATGATGTTCATGTGGGTCTTATGGTCTAGAGTTGGTTGTTGCCTAATGAGAGGTGACATTATTCAATAATGAACTAAGAAGATTGAAACCCCATAGTATGTGATAATCAATTATATGGGTCAGATGACCTAGAGATGATTGGTTCCTGGAGGGGACACTGTTCAATAATGAACTGAGGGTTTGATACCCAAACATATGACCATGATAATGATAATGTTGAAGGGAGGAGATTCCCAATAAAGTGTTCAGGGGACTGAGGCCCCAGGATGAGTGTAACAAGTTATGTTCCAATTGATACCAAATTTCTTGAAATATGTATTATGGTTTCCTCGGTAGTAATTACCAATAGTTCATGCTTGTAACTTGATTGATGCTAAAAGATGCAGTGATGCACTTAACCTATCAAGTGAACTAAAAATGTAGTTGCCCTGGACATACATCCATTCGGTGTCAAGCAAAACGAGTTTTACTTAGAGCACATATTTTTTAGTATGCGAGGGTGCAAGTTGAGTACCTCCTTGCTTCCTTTAAGCCCTAGGATTGGCTTTGAGCCATTTCCTAAAAGAGTGTGGTTGTAGGCCGTAGCTCTAATACAAAAGAATAATATGGTTGCGGCCATGACTCCATATATATAAGCATGATTGACTGAAGGTCATATCCCAATAAGAGAACATGCTACACGTTGTATCTCTATAGCAAAGGGCCTCTATATGCCAGCCTAGCTAATTGTAGTTTGACTCGTAATGTCCCTGACACTCTAGTACTGATCGAGAAAGATGAGGTCACAGATTCCGGCTCTTCCATAAACCTATATGGCACTTATTCTTACTTTGTAGTGTTCAGTTAGAGATGAAAGGTATATTCCTATCTCTACAGGGCATAAGATTAATTGTTTAAAGATGTAATCAGCCATGTAGCATATTTGTTTAAGGATCAAATACGGAAACATTGATTGTAGCTTTGCTTTGTTTTTATATTGTTAAGTTTATAACAGTTATACATGTTATTCATATTCCTTGTAAAAGTGACTAAATGATCTATTGCTCAGTTGTAGATAATTGAAATAATGAGATATTGAGATGTCTCTATCTTGTATATAATCAGTAGTGATACAAGTTTAATTCAATAAAGGTTTCTTCTACTCCCTTTCATAAGATTTAACTGTGATAATAATAATGTTGGCAGAGAGTTATATCTCTTGTTGGGACTTGTTGTCTCACCATATGGGTTCCACAACTTTTTTGGTGGATGTGTACAAGAAGGTAGTGATCGTATAGTCGAGATCGGGTAGCAGCAACAGGAATAGCAGTAATAGCTCAGGTTGAGTGTGTTGCTATGTGTCTAATAGAATAGAGTCATATGTGTTGTTCCTGTACTCTCATGTCCTTGGGAGATAGTTTTCATATCTGGTTTTACGATCGATTTGAGAATTTGGCTAGAAATGCCTTGATGTATGATGTTGCTTTTGTGTATATTTTGGTAAAGCAAATGTGGTCTCATATCCTTGCTATATGAAGGAATGATGTATGTATAAGCTGACAATGATGCATATGTAAATATGCCCTTGAACCTTTTTGTGAAAAGTTCCTGGCAGTGGGTCTTTGTAGAAAAATGATATTAATTTTTAGTAATTTTTGGCAATTCATTTTTAATGGTTGTTTTCACAAGGTTTTGCATGATGATTGTTATCATTGGATAGTGGTTGTCACAAGTTTGGTATTAGAGCTATAGGTTTGCTGAGTCGATAGGAACATAGGATTAAGGTTGTTGAGTCTGTTCTAAGTGTCCTCCTATATGTCTAATAGTGGCTTCTTCTTATGCAAAAGAAAGTATAAAGCATAAGGATGTCTGGAGAACATGAGGAATATGTTGCTGAAAGCAGTATCGCTACACCAAGAGAAGGTGCAAGGGATCAAGCAAGAGGAGAGCAAGTGACTGAGAATCCCCAACTGGATCAGTCTATGTTAGAAAATCCTGCTTTTCATGCTCTTGTCGGGCATGCTATGATGACTATTCTTCATATAATGGATAGGACACTAGAAATACCACCTAGGGAACAAGTTCCTAATAAAGAATATTCGAGTTTTGGTAAGACCCTTAAACATCCACGTCATGTTAAAACAATGAAAAATGTGGGAAAAACTAAAGTATGGCAAGAAAATAGAACCTGTCACAAGAGTAGACATGTAGGACACTTGAGGAGGAAATGCCCAATAAGGGACAATGAACTGACCATCAAGGAAACTTCTGCACAAACTCATGGATAGTTGACTAGTAGATCTAAAAAGCCAAAGTTTTATGTGCCACCAGTATGACACACACCTAGTGTATCAGGGCAGTGGTCGTCAAGTAAGGGAAAGGTTCCTAACTTTACACCTATAAAGGCTATTGACTTAGCCTTCACATCAGTAACAAAACCAACTAGGCAATGGTATGAGGTCAAGACATGTTTTAGATGTGGACATATTGGGCATATTAGACCCTTTTGTCCAAAAAGAGAGGTTGAGATGGCCCAAGAGTCAAGGCCAACTCAATAGGACTTACAGTGTAACATACCGTATCTTAGGTTATACCCTAGATCTTTGACCTTTTGGACTTAGCCAAACAAGGTTGAAGTTAGACCTAAAAGATGTTTAGTTTATCCCTAAAGAGCTAATGCGTATAGATATCACCTTAATGTTTTCACATTATGCTTGGGCCAATAATGAACATATAAAATATGTGATAAGAGATAAATCAAAGAACACATAAGAATTCATGCAAATAATCATATGCAACTCTTTTGGTGATAATATTAAGTTATGGAACATAGTTAGATGAATAACAATGATTTTTTTAGAGAAGGACGGGAAGCCCAAGATTGGGCTCCCTACCATCTATTAACTTGCTAAATCATAGGTTACAAGCCTCATAATGTTCAAAGGGAAAAACCGTGAAACAAAGAAACTATCTACTTGGCCCCTACGGGCATAGTTGGCAACCTCATGGGCAGCCAAATTACTCCTACAACTCACATAACTCAAACTACAAAAAGAAAAAAAACTGCTTCAAAGAAAGAATGTCTTCAACTACAGCTCCTAGACATTCCCTTCTCGGGTTCCTATTTTTGCATGCATGGATGACCTCCATGGAGTTTGACTCCACCTCCACTTGTTCCAGTCCTTCTTTCCTTGCCCATACCAACACTGCCTGCACAGCAACAGCTTCAGTCATGGCGACATCCTCCCCTGACTTCACCTACTCTCCCATCATTCCCACCAACCTGCCCCCTTCATCCCTTGCCGCCATGCCCACTGCTGCCCATCCATTATCACCACAAGAGCCATCTACATTTAGCTTTAACCTTCCTCCTCTCGGTACCCTCCAACATGTGCCCTTTCTTCTCTCTGACGACGCTATGTCCCCCCTTGCATGGCGTTACTGGACGTTGCAAGGGATCCCGCCATTGCCCCCTCCCTTGTAGTCATTCACTCGTCCCGCCCTGGCCATAGACATGGCACCATGGAATAAGAAGTTGTTGTGCACGACACCATTCTGGAAGACCCTTATGCATCTCCCTCTCCATATCACCCACATAGCAGCCACTAAGACCTCAGCCTCTAGCAAGTCTGTCTTCTCTAAAGCAGCCGACATGGATGAGTGAACATCCGCATCTTTGTTATCCGACGCCCATTCTTGAACTTCCCTTGCCGTTTGATCCCATACTTCCGTCACATTAGGACACCGGAACAACATGTGAGGTATAGTTTCCTTCTCCGTCATGCAGAGTGAGTAGGTGCCATCCTCTACACAGTGTCTATCAAACAGACACCCTCTGGTAGCTAGCCCCACAGTACATATTCTCCATAAGAAATGAGCTGTTTTGGGACTCCATCCTGTATGCCAAATTCTCCTCCATAACATGTCTCCTTGTTGGGCACTATAGTGTCTGGCTTCCTCCTTTCCTAGCATCCCCATCCAGTAAGATGAGTGAACTGAGAACTCCCCATTCTTTGACGGCCACCACATACACATATCCTTGGGATTCCTGATGTTGAGTGGTATAGTGCATATCCTCCTAGCATAGCTATCTGGGAAGCATTCCCGCACCTTATCCTCATCCCATCCTGTGCCATCCTCTGACATGAGCTCTCTAACTTTGTTGTACTCTGGGTTGCCCTCCATTTTGTGACAAGTGAGCGAGGCATCTTCCTTGGGTAGCCATATGTCCTCCCATATGTTAACAATAATGATAATAATGAAATAATGTGATAATAATGGCCACAAATATTAATTGTGTCATAACTCATTAAAGGAAACCCCAAAAGTGAAATCTAAGTTAAAATTCTTGTTCCTTGGGTCCCAATTGTCTTGGGAGTCAAGTTTCACATTATTCACATAATAATAATTAATATAATTCAATTTGGAAAAAAGAAGATCTATGTTTTCCCCAAAATATCAAATAAAATAATAAATGAATCCAAAAGAGGAAAATAATCTTGGATTCGTAATCTACATAATAAATATAGCCTTTGGGTGAATTTTCATCCAATTTGGAAGATGTTTGATTAAAAGGTAGATTTAGGAGAGAGAAAGTGTGCAGAGCCTTCAAAATATTAAATAAATATACAAACAACTCCAACATGTAAAATTAATGGCAAATTCATATCCAACACATTAAATGACTTATGGGTGAAGTTTCATTACTTGTGGAGAATCTTAAAGTCATTAATGTAAGAGGAAATAGAAAATAAGATTTGATTTATTTAACACATTAAAAGTTCTCAAAAGGAAAATCTAATTGCATATTCAGATTTAGGTTGGATGTCAAATTTCATTTAATTTGGGGCTCGTGTGCACCCTCAAAAGAAGAGAGAGAAAATGATAAATAATTAAATAAGACACTATAGTTCAAATCATATTTGGAATATAATTGAATATCACTTGATGTGCGCGATCTGGACCGTTGGATTCACGATCCAACGGCCCATGCCTAATCACCTAGCTTGGGTCGGATTCGGTAGTAGGCCGCTGACTTCTGTGATTTTAAATCACAATTTCTCGCTCGTTTCTCAATCGTTTTGCATGATTTTTTGCCCACACTTAAAAATTTTGATTCCAAATCTAACAACCCATTATTCATGGTCTCTCGTTGTGTATTTATGATTTTCCCAAATCGGCCGACATGGATCTCAAAACCCCCTCACGTGGATCCCTATAACTACTCACAAACCTATATATATGTACCCAAACGTCCGCAGGGCCTTGTGCAAGTTTCCTCTCACGCAAATTTCTTCAAACTTTCTTGCACATCCCATGTCGACTAGAACTTCCCATGGAGTTTGTAGTGCCCCTTCCTCTCTCCTTTGTGCACCTCCGCCTCAATTGCTTGATACAATGAGTTCGGCTCTTTCTACTCTTGCTTTCTACTATGTAGGTTGAAAGTTTTCTCTAAAATCAAGGATTTGCCCAATTTTAGCCTTGAACTGCAGCTCGCTACTGCCCAACCATTAAGGGGCAAGACAAGGGGATGATTCCCCCATGTAATTTTCTAGTTTTGCCCCTCTGCTTTCTCGCTTCTTCACTTTTCCGTGCGAGGGCAAGATCATCTTTTAGCACCAGAGTTCTCCTTGCTTTGAAGCGGGTCCGCGCACTGCTAACAAGGCATTGACTAGTGACTTGGCCAGCTTTCATTGGGCCAAATCATAGGCCGGCACCCTCTCCCTCTCTCTCTCTCTCTTTTCACCTCTCTTGAACGGGTTTGTTGAGTTGTCAGTCTCTGATTGATCAATATTCAAAAATTCATAACTATTTATTCCTTTGTCCAAAAATAAAAATAAAATATGTTATGAACTCAATAAAAGATTATATTTCTAATAAAAATAATTTGATGAGTAGTTTTGAGTTTTATCGAAGGTGATTTTTTAGAAAATGATTTAATTACTTAAAAGTCACCAAAAATACACTTTAATTATCATAACTCCAAAATATACAAAATTATATGTTTTCTTAATCAGGAGAACCTAACTAGATTAATGGTGATGTTTTCATAGTCTAAATCAGAGTTTTGTGTGAAAAGTCTGAAACTAGGATTTTCTTTACATTAATGCATATGACATACCCTAATACATGTGAATAATTTGTAATTAAGCAAAGCTGATCTTGTAAACAACTAGATTGGTGAAGAGTGTTTCTAAGATATATGTTTAAGGTATGTTTGCATATCCTATTATTCTATGTTGAGTAATTCACCTATATTTTCTTTCTCTTGGTCCTATGGACATTAACCTATACACAATGTCTTTTCTTTTGAAAATCATGGTTTTTTATATAAATTGCGGAGATCGTCTTATTCATCCCATTCTCCCCTGATGGGAAAAACCAGAGTACATCATCTCCTCATACACCAACTAACTCCAAGAGAACACCAACTCAAACAAAATGGGTTATAGAAGTGATCTATACTACACACGTATTTGTCCATCTAGTTTCTATATGAGGAACACCCCTCCTCTCCAAGATCATTCTACCTCTCATTCAAGCAGGGAGGTTTTGTTGATCAATCCACACTTTGCCTTCTATAAGATGCATGCCCCAATTTCCAAGATGTCTCAGAGTGGAATTGATAACCTTAGGGACTAAACTTCCCATGATTGCATCTTCTTCAATGATAGATCTGATCTCCCTAATATACGTCTGCATCTTCCAAGGACCTTCTGCCTGACCCCATATGCATGTGTAGGCTCCTTCATCATCAACCTCAATGGAAGATATGGTAAGATTCTGATCACTAGTTACTTTCAAGCTGACCAAATAGGCCTATATATGTTGCAGAATAATCATCTTCTCTCAGCCAATATCTGAAAACAAATCACATGTAGCCATGCAAATTCCCAACTATCCATATAACCCATCGTTTGTTGCAACCCGACAAGTCCACACACCTACCGATCGTCAAATTCAACTTGAGATTGACCATGTCCGGAGGCATCCATCTAATCAGCATCATGGCATTGATCTAGATTATGGGTGCCTCAAGACCTTCATTGATCATTTACGGCTGAAGGGCACATCCTTACAGTGCTGAAAAGCTTGTCTAGCCAGACTCCTATTGAAGATGAAGCAAATCTCATTCCATAATTTTATGGGGCTCATCACTGCATCTTGGTATCTACTACTGCATCGTGCCTTCCAAATAGTCCATATGATGAGGATAATAAATTCATTTCTCACCCATTCCTTCATAGAGGTAGATCGCCTGAGCCCGCGCAGGCCCAACACCCCTTTGGAAATCATGGTTTGTGTGAACTACCTTATTTTCTATTGATTGTGTGATCATGGATATTCTTTTGGACTCTCTCTCATTCTTTGTTCATGTTGGACTTAATTGATGATATGTGCTTCTTTACCCACCTTGGTAGTGGATGTTTATATGGCGCATTTTTGATGGCATGGATCCTTTGATCCAACTTTATACTTGATGGATGTTCACATCATCGTTATGTGTTTATACTTACTTATTCTTTTATTATGCATCATGTGGTGACTTCTAGTATAATTTTACATGTTATTTTATGTGGATGTGAACATTCCCACATATGAGTGCAGAGGTGATAATTCCTGCACATGAAAATATATTTGAGTAGATGTGTATCATGTCCTACTCGGGTGGATGTATACAGTTCTGACCCACTCCATATTTAGAGTGGATGTATACAATTCTCTCTCACTTCATATTTATGGTAGATGTGTTATTTCCTACTTGCATGTTTATATTATCTAGTATTGTCAGAGGGGAAACACATGGATGTCTTGATTATATACTCTTATGCTTCATTCTTATTTTCTTATTTATGTTCTTTTATGCCCAATTGGGTACTACTTACTTTTCTATGGGAAGCCTTTTATTTTGATGTCCTTTATTCTTTTAAATTTCCTAATGTTCTATTTAGTATGCACATACCATCCTTTGCTGATGTCTTCTATTTTTCTCTTCTTACTGGGGTATGGTTCCAACCCTAGGTGAAGGACTTGGATGACATGGCATGAAGACTTGGACTTAACTTGAGGAGTTAAAGCTTGGAGACAAAGTTATTATGGTTTATATTTCCCTCTACCGGATCCTTATAATGTACCCTTTATGTAAACCCTTATGGGAGATGATGTGGAAATACTTTTGTAATCTTATGATAAATTAAAAATAGTCAATGTTTTTATTCCATTGCTAAACTTTGGTGTTATGATAAATTCATGATTGAATACATTGTTTTCATCCATTTGGCAAAAACTTTAAGATTGGTTTGGGATGTTGGCGTTTTATTTTAGTAGGGAGTGGTTCCCCTCTAGGATACCACTCCTTACAGCATGGTATCAGAGCCAACGGCAGTCAAAATCTAATTATTTCAATTTTGTCTCCCTAATTAGAACCCTTACCTTGCATAGTTGCCCTCTAGGTGAGATGTTCACCCTATAATTGATCTATGTTAAATATGTGATGAGGTTTTAGAGATCTTACCCTATCATATAGATTGATTATGATTTGTATCTCTTGATGCTATGAGGTTTGACTTGAGGATGCATTTAGGTTGAGGAGGTAGTAGAATGAAGAGTTCTTGTTATAGATACATTGTAACTTAGTTTTCACATTGAATTTTGACCAACTTGTTGGTTTTACTTTGCAATGTTTCTTATCGACAAAAAATATTTTCATTATACAAGTATATGTACAAAATTTTCTGGATTTTATCGAAGTTTTCTTGAACTAAGTCACATTGAAGATTTTGAGTAGTTTTGGTAGTGAAACCCTATACCTAGTGGTAACCCTAGTTTTGAATAAGTGACTAGGAATATGTGAGATAATGTTAAGGTGTAGCGTATCTATCCTTTGTACCCTATGACTTTTTGGATCTTAGGATTGATAGGTTAGAGACATGAGGACCTACAACTCAACCCTAGTTGGTTTTGACTTGTTTGTTGGATACATGTATAACCCCAAATGATGTTGTTAGTTTGACTTGTTAGGTTAAACCTTTTAAGGGGTGGAGAGTAGTTGGTTGTTTGATGCTTGGATCAATAGATTTTGAGGATGAAATTCTTTTTAGGGGTGGAGTGTTGTAACATATTAGATCTTGAACCCTACCCTAGATCATTGAGCTTTTGGACTTAGCCAAACAAGGTTGAAGTTAGACCTAAAAGATGTTTAGTTTATCCCTAAACAGCTAATGCATGTATATATCACCTTAATGTTTTCACATTATGCTTGGGCCTATAATGGACATATAAAATATGTCATAAGAGATAAATAAAAGAACACATAAGAATTCATGCAAATAATCATACCCAACTCTTTTGGTGATAATATTAAGTTATTGAACATAGTTGGATGAATAACAATGATAATAACAAAATAATGTGATAATAATGGCCAAAAATATTAATTGTGTCATAACTCATTAAAGGAAACCCCAAAAGTGAAATCTAAGTTCTTGGGTCCCAATTGTCTTGGAATTCAAGTTTCACATTATTCACATAATAATAATAATTAATTAATTCAATTTGGAAAGAGAAGATCTATGTTTTCCCCAAAATATCAAATAAAATAATAAATGACTACAAAAGAGGAAAATAATCTTAGATTTGTAATATACATAATAAATAGTCTTTGGGTGAATTTTCATCCAATTTGGAAGATGTTTGATTAAAAGGTAGATTCAGGAGAGAGAAAGTGTGTAGAGCCTTCAAAATATTAAATAAATATTAAAAAAAACTCCAACATGTAAAATTAATGGCAAATTCATATCCAACACATTAAATATGACTTATGGGTGAAGTTTCATTAATTTTGGAGAATCTTAAAGCCATTCACGCATGAGGAAAGAGAAAATAATATTTGATTTATTTAACACATCAAAAGTTCTCAAAAGGAAAATCTAATTGAATATTCATATTTATCATATCAAAAATAGGTTGGGTGTCAAATTTAATTTAATTTGGGGCCCATTTGCACCCTCAGAAGAAGAGAGAGAAAAGGATAAATAATTAAATAAGACATTATAGTTCAAATCATATTTGGAATGTAATTGAATATCACTCGATGTGCATGATCTGGATTGTTGGATTCATGATCCAATGGCCTGTGTCTCATCACCTAGCTCAGGTCGGAGTGGGTAGCAGGCCACCGACTTTTGTGATTTTTAAATTGTGATTTCTCACACGTTTCTCAATCGTTTTGCATGACTTCTTCGCTCACACATTACAAATTTTATTCCAAATCTAACAACCCATTACTCATGGTATCTCATGGTGTATTTATGATTTTCCCAAATCAGCTGACATGGATCTCAAAACCCTCTCACGTGGAGCCCTAGAACTACTCCCAAACCTATATATATATATATATGTACCCAAACATCCACAAGGCCTTGTGCAAGTTTGCTCTTGTGCCAATTTCTTCAAACTTCCTCACACATTCCCCTGACGATTGGAACTTCCCATGGAGTTTGTGGTGCCCCTTCCTCTCTCCTCCACCACATCTGCCTCAATTGCTTGATACGATGAATTTGGCTCTTTCTACTGTGTAGGTTTTAAGTTTGCTCTCAAATCGAGGATTTGCCCAATTCCGGGCTTAAGCAGTTGCTTGCTGTTGCCCAACCATGATGGGGTGGAATGAAGGGGATGATTCCCCCGTGGTATTTTTCAGTTTTGCCCCTCCGCTTGCTTGCTTCTTCATTTTCCCATCTGAGGGCAAGATCATCTTTTAGCCCCAAAGTTCTCCTTGCTTTGGAGCGGGTCTGCGCACCGCCGACAAGGCATTGAATGGTGACTTGGCCACCTTTCATTGGGCCAAGTCACAGGGCATCACCCTCTCCCTCTCTCTTCTCCTCTCTTGAATGGGGTTTCTGAGGTGTCAACCTCTGATTGGTCAATATTTGAAAAATCATAACTATTATTCCTTTATCTAAAAATAAAATATAATATGTTATGAACCCATAAAATGATGCTCTTTCTAATTAAAATAATTTTATGGGTAGTTTTGAGTTTTATCGAAGGTGATTTTCTAGAAAATGATTTAATTACTTAAAAATCATCAAAAATACACTTTAATCATCATAACTCCAAAGTATGCAAAATTATATGTTTTCTTAATTAGGAGAATCTAACTAAATCAATGGTGATGTTTTCATAGTATAAACCAGAGTTTTGTGTGAAAAGTCCAAAATTTGGATTTTCTTTACATTAATGCATATGACAAACCCTAATACATGTGAATAATTTTTAATTAGGCAAAGTTGGTCTTAGAAACAACTAGATTGGTGAAGAGTGTTTCTAGGACATAGGTTTAAGGTATACTTGCATATCCTATTATTCTATGTTGAGCAATTCACCTATATTTTCTTTCTTTTGGTCCTATGGAGATTAGCCTATACACAATGTCTTTTCTTTCAAAAATCATGGTTCATGTGAACTACCTTATTTGTTATTGATCATGTGATCATGGATATTCTTTTGGACTCTATCCCATGCTTTGTGCATGTTGGACTTAGTTGATGATATGTGCTTCTTTACCCACCTTGGTAGTGGATGTTTATATGGCACATTATTTGATGGCATGGATGCTCTGATCCAACTTTATACTTGATGGATGTTCTCATCTTCCTTATTTGTTTATACTTTCTTATTCTTTTATTATGCATCATGTGGTAACTTCTAGTATAATTTTGCATGTTATTTTATGTGGATGTGAACATTTCCACATATGAGTACAGAGGTGATAATTCCTACACATGAAAATATATTTGAGTAGATGTGTATCATGTCCTGCTCAGGTGGATGTATATAGTTCCTACCCATTCCATATTCAGAGAGGATGTATACAGTTCCCATTCACCTCAAATTTATGGTAGATGTGTTATTTCCTACCCGCATGTTTATATTCTCTAGTATTGTCACAGGTGAAACACATGGATGCCTTGTTTATATACTCTTATGCTTCATTCCTATTTTATTGTTTATATTCTTTTATGTCGGATTGGGTATTACTTTTGTATGTGAAGCCTTTTATTTTGATGTCCTTTATTCTTTTAAATTGTCGAATGTTGTATTTAGTATGCACATACCAGTCTTTACTGATGTCTTCTATTTTTTTTCTTCTTGTTGGGTATGCTTCCAACCCTAGGTGAAGGACTTGGATGACATGGCATGAAGACTTGGACTTAACTTAAGGAATTAAAGCTTGGAGACAAAGTTTTTGTGGTTTACATTTCCCTCCACTAGATCCTTATGATGTACCCTTTATGTAAAATCTTATGGGAGATGATGTACAAAGACTTTTGCAATCTTATGATAAATTGAAAATAGTCAATGTTTTTATTCTGCTTCTAAACTTTGGTGTTATGATACATTCATGATTGAATAAATTGGTTTCATCCCTTTAATAAAAAATTATGATTGGTTTGGGATGTTGCCTTTTTATTTTAGTAGGGAGCGTTCTGGGATCCCACTCCTTACACACAGTCCAATAGTGCCAAAAGGCAAAAGTGACAAGAGGAAACAACTAAACTTCATGTTGCAAGTCAACCTGAGATGGTAGATGACCCGCAAGGGGTGGCAGGTCAGACATAATTTTTTATTCTGAATTGTTTTCTCCTTACTATACCTGTTAATCATAAGAGAAATAGTTTTTGTTTGATTTTCTTTTGGTTAATCCATGGAAACATGAAAAAAGATGAAGAGTATTAGAATTTACATTCTTTCCAGTATTCTCTAAATTGTTTTATAATTTCTTCTGCTCACATAAAGAGTAAGAGGTATGGAAGAGATATCTAGAAAGAACCATAGGGACTAAGTTTTACAACTCAAAAGAGATATTTAAGGTAAGAGACATGATATAAAATGAAGTGCATGCTACCTAATCTCAATGTTTAATACCCTAGCCAGGTATTCAATTACTAAAGATAAGGTAAGTATGGAACTCTTAGATTGTTATCTTTCTGATTACTCTGATCAAGTCATCATTTTGATGTAATCTAAAGAGCAATATGACATAGGAAATGTGGCAAAGAGATTCTCATCATATTATAAATGATAATAAAGTGGAACCTGAGTCAATCTCAGACCAACCTATGAATATAAGAAAGTATAAAATGTAACCATCATGAGACATAAAAATGAAACAAAGAAGATAAACCATGCTCAATAAAGAATATGAAGGGAGTAACGATCCTTATGGTAAAACAAGGATATGTTCTTGAACATGAGGAGAAAACATCAAGGAAGGAGTAATGGCATGTAATCATCTATACAGTTCCTATTCTAATGGAAGGAAACCAAGATGAGACTGAATTGAATAACACATGAGCAGTGATAATTCATATTATAACTATAAGGCCCCTAAACTTGCTTAATGAGTTGAATGAGCTTAATTATCATAATTTAATGCTTATAACCCTAATATAACCTTGTGAGCATCCCTTCTCATCAACAAATCTAGAAAACGAAGAAGCAGATGAGTGAAGCAAGGGGATCATCCACTCCCAACGGCCCATGCTATCTCCCTTATTGGGATCGATCCCTTCAACCCTGCTTGGCATCGAAGGTCGCAAGAGAAAAGAAAATTGATGATTGACAAACTGAGATATTAGGTATTCCAGTTCAGTTCTTCAGTTCCTATACCTGTTTTATGCTTTGAAATAAAAATAACAAGCTTAAGTTTCAAATTTGGTCCAATTTGGACACTGCTTGAGCAAGTTATGCAATTTTATGCACATTTTGGACTTTTCTACAATTTACCCAATTGAGAGGTTTTCTTTGAAATTTATCACTTGCATTATGTTCCTTGGATATTATATCATCATTCTTGAGCTCTTGGAGACATGGGTCGCCAATTTAAACATTGGTTTGAAGGTGTTTTCTTCAAGGGTATTTTAGGGTTTACCCCTTCATGGATGAGATACCTTTAGTAGCTATCAACTAATGAATTATGTGATTGGCTGGGAAGTTCGACAAAGGAAATATAAGAAGGTATATACAAATAGTGGGAGAGCTGCTTGTGTGTGTTCTTGTATATTCTTAATAATTTAAGTCCATGGACACTTGGATAGATACTAGAACTTCAACTTTTTCTTTTTCTTTATCTTAAAGTGTCATATACTTATCCCCAAGTACCAAAATGAGTCATTTGCTCTCCACCACCTCCATCCTTCTCCCAACCTTGTTCTCCCTATGTGCTGCTGCGAAATTTTCTATCCAAGGAAGAAGAAAGTGGGGATCTTCTTGGAAAAAGGATCTAGGGTTGCAATTGACTTCATTTTAGGGTTGGAAAAGCTTCCTTCTAGTGATCTTGACCTAAAAGAATAAGAATTCCCTTCTTTCCTCCATTTATTTCTTTTTATCCTTGCTCCTACCTTTCTCCAGGTCGGAACCTTGTTTTTCCATGGTATAAATTGCTCCAAAGCTTTAAAACCCTACCTTTCTTGCTCCTTATGCTTAGGGTTTGCTCATTTGATGAAGAAAGGTGCTAGATGGAAGAATTCATAACTTATTTTTGGATTTTATACACTACCTGCTCAAGTTTTCTTCTGTGTGGGGTTTCATATTCTCATTAGAGGCAAGTTTTATAACTTGGTCTACGTTTATTGCTTACCATAAGCTTTCTAGATCATGTTCTTGCTTGAAAATGATGATCCGTGCACTAAAAAGCTATGCTTGACTTGGATTTCGATTTTTATAATGTTCCCTATTCTGATTTCCATTATATATGAACATGTGATCATGTGTATGTTATTCCTAAGGTATAATATGACTTGTATAAGGTTGTTTTGACAACCTATGGTGCTAAGCACCTATCAACCAATGGTCAATTTTAGGGTTTAAAGTTGATTTCTTCTATAAACCCATGACCCGATGATGGTACCATTGCAACAACCCTATGGTGTTGTCTTCATGACAATTTATGGTGGTAACCAAGGGTGTCAAATGACTTTCACCCCTTAGGTAATGTTTTGGCATAATTAGAAGCCTATTGATTAACAACTAAGTACCCTAATGATGATATCAATCAATGGTGATATTTGTTTGATATTTGATGTTGATTAACGAATACAGTGTTGATCTAACAACCTATGGTGACTTAATGGTCACTAATGATGGTGGATCAGGTCTGAAAACCCTATGGTGAGTTAATTATATAGTTGTATCATCAATTAAGCCTTAGACCAATGGTTTCTTGGGCCACTTGATGCAATGGTTGGATCTATACTGTAATCGATGGTTTTAATATATGAACTTGACCCAATGGTCAAGATCTACTTTTATTCCTCCAATAAAGTGGAATGATGGATAATGTAATATGTTGTTCCTAATAATGTGATTTAGATGGTTTCCTTTATATGATCAACTTAAGGAGCTTACTTGTTGACAATGGATGGCTTGTTATAAATGAATAGTCGATTGTGGGTTTTACCCTACTCTTAATGGAACTTTTTGTGTTGTTGATCAAGGGATGTCTAGGGTTAGATGATGACTCTTTCTAGAGAACAAATCAAGGACTTCATAGGTGGTTTATCCAAGGTATTTACTTATGTAAACAACCAATGGTCTTACCTTTTAAACATCCAATGATTCTGGGTGACATTGTGGTGTGGTCATATTGGTTGAATGATGATGGAACAAATAGAGGGTTACCCTTAATAAGGTAGTCTTACCTATTCAATCATATTAATAGAAGGGATGATCATCATATTGTATTGATATGTAACCCTAACGAGGTATATCTTTTTATACCTAGCTTTAATATAACTAAATGATGGTAATTGGGTATGAATAGTCCTTGAATGACTAATACAATCATGGAATACTCTGTTATAGTTGTTGAAACCCTAGTAAGCTATAACTCAATGGTTACACCTTGATTTATGTGTGGGTTCATACTTGAGAATAGTATGGAATGTGATGGTGATGCTTCACCTTATGCATCCATGATCCAATGGGGATGTCGTGAGTTAGGGTTTGGGTATAAGTGTTGATTAGTAACATTGATATAATTTATCATGTAGAACCTAACTCTAATGCAAATAGATAAAGATCAATATTCATGCTTAACACTCTGATATGATGGAATGATGGTGGAATAACCTCCTTAACATGATCATAACCTTAATGTGTTAATTGGTGGTTATCATATCCACATGGTTGATACTTTCTTATGTTGGACATGTGCATTATGAATATGATGAGTGTTAATCATATCTAGATTCCTTACATGTTGATGTAATAAAGGAATGTTCTTAATGTTAATATAACCCTGCTATGATTGTTTATGAATATCTCCTAGCTCATTAATGCAATATTATGCTGATCTGGTGTATTATATGTAGGTGATGTTGTTGAGCTTTGTTATAAGGCATGCAAAGATAATGATGATCTTGTAGGGAATACTATGATGGTCTTAATGACCTTTGGGCATGGTTGAGCCCTGAATGAGGTGTAATCCTCTTGTATTGATAAGGGTTGATACCAAGTGATATTGTAAAAAGGATTTATATCCTGTAATAGTATGATGGTCTTAATGACCTTTGGGCATGGTTGAGCCCTGAATGAGGTGTAATCCTCTTGTGTTGATAAGGTTTGACACCCTGTGATATTGTTAAAAGGATTTATATCTTGTGATAGTATGATGACTAGTGTGGTCTCATGAATGGCAAGTGAATAGTACCATGTGATGATGAGATGAGAAATTATGTTTCACACATTTTATATCTTTTAAAATTTGTGATATTTATATGCTTGCTAGAAGTGAATTAGGGTTTGTATGTCCACTTGTTTGATGCAACCTTAATTCACCCAATTGGAATAACTAATCAAGTGCAACTCTAATCATGTAGTGCTATGTGCCATAGATCCATCTGAGTGTTAGAACTTGCTAGATGTTGAAACGAGTATTCCTAAGGGAAACTCAGAGCACATACTATTGAGTATGTGGGGGTGGCAAGTTGAGGATATATCCTTATCATCCACAATGCAGGTTGTGGAGGTTGACTATGGTCATGCCTCATACATCTGATGTGATTGAGAACGGTTGTGGTCGTATCTCAGTGATTATATATGTGACAAGATTGGAGGACAACGGTGGTTGTACCTTGGATGGTAGGGTATGCATACCCACCTCCTTTCACTAGTGTCGTGACCTGTACTAAGGATGGACTAGGTTGTTAGCAGCTTGACCTTATGTGTCGTTGTGGTGGACCTGTACTGACCGGGGGCGGAGAAGATCTTAGGAGTATGGCTCTTCCTAGATCTTGTATGGCACTGATTTCGACTTAGCAGTGGTCAGTTGGATTTTGAGTGGTATCCTCAATTTCCTCAGGGCATAATAAAAGATGTAATACAACTGTATAGCATATCTATTTATGGTTATACATGATGCTTTACATTGGATGATAACCCTTGTTTGTTCTCTTTACATAAAGATGATTCTTAGTGCAATTAAGAGATAGTAATTATATTTATGTTGTGGATATGCATAAATTTGTAAATGTGTACATACAATAGTCATGCTTATGTTGATATCTATACAGCTACTGCTAATTATAATTAGGATGCTAGCTATATCATGTTGTTAGTTATGCTTATCATGCTAGCCATGCCTCTATAATTAGAAATGCTTATACTGCTAATCATGCTTATACAAATACTCGTGCTTATTTTGATAGCTCTATTTATGGTATTGATCTGTTCAAACTGTTGGACATGCTAATGTTGTTAGATATGCTTATGATGCTAGACTTATTCATGTTAATAGAGATAATATTCTACTAGACTTGCTTTTGCTAGTTATGCATATGCTATTGAATCTCTTATACGGTTAATAAGGAAAATGATGATAGTCAGCTTGATGATGATAATTGTTATCGGCTCCTTTATGTATTTTATTAATCATCAGTATTGTTGATCTTATTTGTTATATCTAATTAAATTACTTAACTATTTAATTACTTAAAAATTTTGTAATCAATAAATGTTGTTGGAGGTTATATCTCTTGCTGGGACTGGGTCTCACCCTTATGGTTTGCCACATTTTTTTAGGTAATCGATAGTGACGAAAACAAACTTGTGGCAGCAAAGAGGAGCTATAGTAATGCATCTTTGAGAAAGTTGATTAGATGTCTAGTGTGTCCTAGAGTCGTCCCTGTACTCTCAGGTCTTTGCAGGAAAAGTTTGTATATGGTGTTTCAAAAAAATCAGAATTTTGTTAGCATGTTAATGCTTGTTTGTGTAACATATAAGAATATTGTTCTCCTGTGTATATATGTTGTGGCTAAGGTGATAGACCAATTCGTATCCAATTCTTGGCATAGTATGGATACAAGAAAGATGTTGGGCTCTAATGAAAATGTTTTAAGTGGGTGTTGATGTTGAAATCGGTTTTAATTTACCCATATTTTTGGGTATGTGATTAATTAGTGATTGATTGTGTTTTATGTTTTGAGTAATCTCATTTAGTGTAACGGGTTCTCACAATAACCAAGGTAAACTGGTAATCTCCTTCTACCTATCAAGAATTCTTGGATGATGGTGCAGTAATAAGAGGAAGTATGTTTCCTTTATACTTCCTTTCTAGGATATGATGTTCAAGTGAAGTCTCATATCACTTGATGTGCATGGTTTTGAAGTAACCTTGAGATGGATACTTGAAACGTATCAACTAGGGCTTGGACTTTAGTTCCAATATGATGACATTTGAGAATAGTGATGTTTTATGCACCTTAAAAGATGTTGGAAAGGTTCTTCTGATATGTTTAGGTTTGATAAGATATGATGTATCTTTGGCACATATGATAGATGCCAAGGTGAGGAATCCTAGTATCTAAGAAATGACAGTTGTATATGAACCCGAGAAGTGTCTTTTGATAAGATGATTAAGTGTTTGACTACCTAAGAAGGATTGACTTTGAGATCAATCTGGCTACATGTACTCCACTTATAGTATGGATATCACTCGTTAGGGGTTTATGCTCTGCATAAGACGATGACAACAAGGATGCATAAGTTGAAGAAACAGTAGCAACATCTACTTGGGTAAAGTTCATTAGGTTGAGTGCAAAACTTTGGAGTACACCTATCAGGTTTGCAAGTAAGGAGGATTTTGAAGGGGTGTATACTGATGAGTAGAATTTCTAATCTCTATCTAGATCAATTGAAAAGAAAAGTACAACTAGAAGTGTATGTAATAGCAGGGCAGTTAGTACGAGTGATACATGTGCTTTGTGTTGAATTAGTAGATCATAGTGGCACAACAGAAGCATGGTAGGTCTTGTAATATTATGTAAGTGATGTATACATCTCTAGTCTTTCTTTCGAAGAAGACATGCTAAGGTTTGAAAAGGGTATGGTGAACCTACAATTTTGAAAATCTTATCATATGACACAGTAAGTTGAGAAGGTGATACATAAGAATAAGTTGACCCCGGAGGTAAATAAGGATAATTATGTATAGTGCTTTTACAGCCAAGACAGTATCACTTAGCATAGGGTTGATTTTGCAGCCAGTAATGGAGAGGATAAGTTGAGTATGTGCCTTGTACAACAAATTATGTGTTGACCTTGGATGGAGGAATAAATATTCTAGTCAAGTCTCATGACTTTTCCCTAACATCAAGGAGCTATGTGAAAGCTAAAGGTGCAATGCATAAGTAATATGTATCTCCTTTCACTTGGGATTTCGGGGGAAAAATCCTTGTTAGGGGCTTTTAACTTATAATGACCATGACCTGGGTTTTGGGATAACCCTGGATGTTGTGCCTAATTAATATTATTAGAACCTTGTGTTAATCTTTTGAAAAGTAATTCGGACTAGAGGAGAGCTTAAGTTTCAGTTTGGTCCTGTTTGAATGTTTTTTGAGCAATGTTCGCTTGTTTTGGAGCAAAGTGCAATTTACCTAAGATAAGGGGTTATTTTAAAAATGTCACATGATGGGTGTTTTGTTAGTACTTAGCATCATAAGATAGATCATGATGCTAAGGGGCGCCTTGTGTAAAGCCTAAATTCTAAGATTGAGCTTGTATGGTTTATGTTTGGGTTTTATGTGCTAAGTTTTGGTGCAACTTACCCAATATATGGAATTGATGTTCAATGTACCACCTCTAGAGTGTTCCTACTCTCTCTTAGTATCATCTAGAGGAGAGAGAGAGAGAAGGGGGCACCTTGTTTGAGTCTTAGTTAAGTGATAACACTCTTGGTGATGTTAGAACCATAGAATGTTGAGTACCTTGAACCCTATATGAGGTTGTGTCGAGTTGTGAAGGGCATATGGGGGTGCATGTCAGTTTATAAACCATAGAGGATTGATAACACCCAAATTAAGTCATCTATTATAAGCATTTATTTATGGTTTTGTGTCATTATAGCCTTAATATGCCCAAAATAACCTTATATCCATATCTTTTAAAAATTTATATCTTTTCATAGATAAAGTTTATCAACTAGCCAATTTTGGGACTTGTAGGCACCAAACCTGAAAATACATCTACTCACCAAGATCTCTCCCTAACACATGGTTTTTGCAGTAGCTAGACTTCCATCTGTCGCGACTATGGTGGACTAAGTATCACACTATGTGCACCAACTTAGGACACGATGGTCCTACTAACCGACTAGCGGGCCTAAGAAACTTTTGATACTTGGACCCTATTTTTGATGTCCAGTCCCTTATTAGAGTGCATCCTCAAACATTAGAAGGTTCATCGATGCAGGCCACTCGACCACCAGTAATAACCCCCACCCGCACCCCATACCCATGGGGGTGGGTTTGGTCCATGATGCCGCGACTGCGGCCAAGAAGGATGTCACGACTACGGCTGAGGTGTTGTGACGACCGACACTTGTCATGACTGGGACAAGGCTCGAACTCAGACCGACCGTGACCGCGGCCCACACAGCTACAACCGTGGGCCAATCAACCTCAACCGCGGCACGACCGCGACAACCATGACCCTCGGCACGATCGTGCCCAGCCTGGCATGGTCAGGCCGCGATCGAGGCATGTGTCACGACCATCTTCCGTCTTTTCCTATAAATATCCACCCCTTGCTACCTGGAGAGGGGTTCCAAACTTTTAGAGGTTCCACGTTGTGGTTCTGCACATTCTCAATTCCCAGAGCCCCGTGGGAGAGTTCCAAGGTCCAAAAAGGCTGAAGTATCCATTCCTCCTATTTGCTTCCATCTACCACCATCTTCCACCACCATTCACCCACCAAGCTACTATTTGGGGCAAAATCAAAGAGAAAGGAGGCCAAGGAGTCTAGAAGACCAAGGAGGACGACCCAAAATGAGATTCGACCTATACGGTGGCTAAGGAGTGAGAGCCACCTCTCCTCTATGGACTAAATCTCTTCTTCTTCTTCTTTCTTCTATTATTCTCCTTTGTTTATATACAAATGATGTTCTTCCATCTTTGGTCGGTGCCAACAATGCTTGTCCATGGCTAGTTGAGCTCCTTCTTGGCTATGTAGCCCATTTTGGGCATGTTTATGTACATTTACCTTAAGCAAGTAGCTTTATTTTAGATCTAGTACATTTTATGTTCTATATTCTCTTTGTGGTTATGATTTCTAGTTTGGTTGATCTCCTTCTTGTTTGAACTTCTATCTCTACCTATATCAAGATATTCATTGTAGAAATAGGTAAGAGAAGATAGTTTGGATCGGAATCTGAAAGGAGGAAGGTTCAAGGTGATCTGTGCATAGTCGTAAACTTGGGCACGGCCAGACCCAGCCCAGAATGGTCGGGCCCACTATCTGGTTTTTCCCAGATCACACATGTTCTTAGCATCTCAAAATATTCTAGACCTGAGAGGGTATCTAGAATATTCCAGGGTGTGGATTTGTCATCCTCAAGAGAGGTTTCATATCATTGATGGGTTTAGTTACACTATGTGAAAGCGATTGGGATGACCCCATAGGAACAGATACCACGGTATGTACCATGTTTGGATGTAGGTTGCTCTTTGGGGTGTTTGAGGGTTGTCTACACTCGAGAATGGGTGAATAGACTACCCAACTTGTGGTTATATAGCCAGGAACTCCTTCTCTCTAGTAGAATCTGATGAACTCTATTTTGTTTTGTTTTCTTTGTTTTGTTTTATTTTGTGACAATCTGCTAGACTATTTCTAGCTCCATACTTTTATTGACTATTAGATTGGCTTATCTGACTTAAGAGAAAGATCTTAAGTGTCCTAAATGTCCCTGTGTTTGACCCCGTAATAAAGTTGTGGGGATCCTTGAAGGTTTTGGGTTACAAATTTAAAGTTTGATCCTTCTGAGTCTACCTCTTTTTAGACGTGTGATTTTGGCCACATCAAGGATTTCCCCTATCGGTTTGGAAACTTTTGGAAGCATTCATGTCGGGCTAAGCACCTCAAATAGGTGAAGCCTATCAGTTTAAGACTTCCTTGTAAAAGTGGTATCGGTTTATACGCAAAGTGATTATGAGTTGTGATATCTTGTCAAGGAAGCTACCCAATGGACGATACCTTACCCTTAGATTATCCACAAGAGTTTTTCATGTCAAGATAAATGAGGTTGCATGGTGTCACCATGCATGGACACGTGTCACCATGCATGGATGTGTGTCACCCATGTACATATGGTGATGACAACTTGCATGTACTCTCTTTCATGAGCCTCAACTATATATACCTCTGTTTTCACCTCCTAGTAAACCTTTTGACTCCTTTACCATCTCTTTCTTGGTGGACGGCTGTAGGATCTCAATGAGGAAGAGGAACACTGAGCAACTTCCCAAGGTAAAGCCATGGTTATCTCCTATCTTGGATGGGATGTGCTTCTTGAACCGTGATTCTTTCTTTCCTTCTTCACCAAGTTCCTTACTATGGTGTCTTCCTTTCGAATAGAAGTGTTATGATCAAATCTTAGACTCTTGATAAGTCATCTTCAACCTTAGGAATGAGAAGATTGGAAGCTTAAAGCTTTAGTGGTGATCTTTAGGGGGGTTATATAACTTGAAATCAACTTTATTATTATTCACCTTCTATCATGCAATACTTGGTGATTCCTTTTCTACTTTGACTCTTCTTGTTTGAATGATGTGTTGGGTTTTGTGGGACGGAACAGGTAGTGGAAAAAAATTTATATTACCACAAACCCATAACCAGCAGACCGCATCAACAACTATGCAATAGGAAAGATCATTTAGCAAGATATATATGGTCCTGAGGCTTTCTCAATGACAATACCTCACAGCTAGTGCGGTCTTCAACCACCTAGTCTTCGACGGTGTCTGTGCAGCTCCTAGTGTAGACCTGGACTGCGGTTGACAGTCATCCTTGTGAGCGGCAAAAATCTCCAACCTCTATAGATAGTCTACATGGACCACTGGGAACTCTAGTCATCCTGATGGACAGACTAGAAGGAGTCGTCCCCCTCTATCAACATACTAGTCACCAACACACTCTCCCACAATCAGTTGCTTTTCTGCATTTGTCATTCCCTCGTTGTTCCTTTCTGGATAGGTAGAACTCACTTGGGCTCTCTCGATTACCACAACCAGAGAGGACAACAACTTTGCAGAGCAACTGATGTTCTGAGTTGTCTATTCTGAGAAGCCCCTTGTACCCCCTTTATTTATAGTAGAGGGTAGGGTCAGGGTTCTTAGTCTGTGCGGGAGTAGAAGGTTCTGGAATTTCCATGAACCGATTGCACTACGGCAGATGAATCGGTCGTTTGGGCAAGTGAGTCGATCAGTTCACTTTTGAACCGCTCGATTGGGAGTGTGAACCGATTGGTTCACTTAGTGAACCAGTCGTTTCACTTCCCAGACTTTCCCACAATTGACTTTCCTTATTCGTTTCTAATTAATACAAAGATTAATTCTTATTCCAATCAAACTGAACAAGTGAAATGAAAATCTTTTCTCACAAACTAGGAAACCCAACACCTGCTCGGTTGGTCCATGTGAACCGATCGGTTCACTAGAGTGAATTGGTCATCTCACTGACCATGAGTTGATCGGTTCACCCAGTGAACTGGTATATTGGTGGTCCAGATTGTGCAGAACTCTGTCAATGAAGTTCTCAATCAATTTGACACTCTAATCAATTGGTTCAACACTTGAACTTGATGGTTCTCAGTCAAGTATATTGATTTAATGTTTAATTGAGTACCTAAACACTTTAGTAATCAATCTAAACATCATTCATGGATAAACTCCTCTTCCAGGTTAATCCTATGTGTGTGACCCTATAGGTTCCATTTCACATTGGTAGTGGATGTCTATAACTAACTTATGACATCACAAGCAAAGAGTGGTTCCTAGTCACACATCAGTGCTACCCAAGTGAAGAGGAAAGTTGGAGAACAACTTTCAACCTACAAATCTGTTATTGGTGTTACAGTGAATGTATAGTCCCTTTGTCACTGATATCCAGATTGAACTCGAGGCATGGACTTGTCATCCTCTACAAATGTTCAATCCATGTTTCTTATCTTAGAGTAGATTATCTGAGATATATGTAAGCTCAATTTCATACATTGACTCACATGTGCATGGCCATGCATTTCTTAGTCTCACTCCTCAAGTGGCCAGGATATCACACTCCCTTAGGAGGGACAAATTCCATATATATCACTCACATTCAAGTCCCCATGTGTCAAAGTCACCCAATCATCACCATTATAACAACCCATGTTTCATGATTGCGTTTGATGATGTCAAAGTGTACCCAATCACATGTGATGAGTGTAGTGATTTCAGGTCTAAGAACCACAGTCACCACTAATAGTATAAGAGTTGATCCTGACTAACCAAGTGTGGTTTCCATGCATCACTCCTATGGTGGGTCTATCTGATACAATGTTCTCTAACATGTATCTGTGTGCTTGGTTTGATATCACATATCATTACTAATGAGACTTTGTCATCAACCAACACACACTCTAGTCTTCTATGTTATTGATGTATGTGGTTATTTCCATAATAACAACCAACTAGGTACATAACAAAAATGTATACTCTTAACATCCGCATGATCTCATTATTTAGGTCATTAACCTGAAGACATATGTCATTCAGTAATATGATTCCTTAGACATCAAACATGTTATATCATTATCTCAAAACAGGTTAAACATATAGATGAAAATTTCCTTTATTGTTATTCAAATCATTTACAAAGTATGCCATTATAATAATCATATGACTGGCTCTATGGGTATACATACCAACAGACTCCCACTTGCACTTAGATCCAATCACCCATGAACCTTAGTCCTTGTGATCTAGCATGACCGTCATGCTTCTGCTGTGAAAGTACTTTAGTCAAGGGATCAGTAATATTGTCTTCGGTTGGTACTATGTAAATCTTCACATCTCCTCACTCTACAATCTCTCGTATGAGATGGAAGCCTCATTGTATGTGCTTGGACCGATGATGTGATCTGGGTTCTTTAGCTTGTGCAATAGCTCCATTGTTGTCTCAATAAAGCTCATTTGCATCATAGATGCTAGGAACCATTCCAAGTTTAGAGATGAACTTCTTGATCTACACAGCCTCCTTTGTTGCATGGGATGTAGTAATATACTCGGCCTCTGTCGTAGAATCTACAACTGTCTCTTACTTGGAACTCTTCCAGGTCACAACTCTGTTGTTAAGGCAAAAAACAAATCCTAATTGCAATTTGGAATCATCTTTATCGGTTTGGAAGCTTGCATCGGTGTAACCCTTTACCACCAACTCTTCCTCACTGTCGTAGATGAGGAACTGATCCTTAGTCCTTTTCAAGTACTTTAGGATGTTCTTCACGGTTGTCTAGATAGCATCTCTGGGATCTGACCGGTATCTTCTCGTCATGGTGAGTGCATACGAGACATTGGGATGGGTGTACAACATTGCATACACGATGGATTCAATCGCTGATGCATATGGAATCCCACTCATGTGTTCCCTCTCTTCACAAGATTTGGGACATTGGGCTCTAGAGACAGGAACTCCATGAAACATGGGTATGTTTCCCTCTTTGAGTTCTCCATGTTCGACCTCTTCAGAACTTTGTCAATGTATGTGCTATGACTTAGTCCAAGAAGCCTTCTAGATCTATCTCTATAGATCTTGATTCCTAAGATATAGGATGTTTCTCCTAATTCTTTCATTGAGAATGTATTTCTAAGCCATGCCTTTACCTTTTGTAAAGTAGGAATGTCATTCCCATCAACAGTACGTTATCTACATACAATATGAGGAATGTACTCATGCTCCCACTAACCTTCTTGTACACACATGGTTCATCTTCATTTTGACTATAGCCAAACTCATAGTCATAGTAGGATGACTATAGCCAAACTCATAGTCATAGCTCGGAGATGCTTTCTTCAATCCATAGATTGACTGTTGCAGCTTATAGACTTTTTTTGCATCCTTTGGATTTATAAAACCTTCAGTTTGTGTCATGTACACATCCTTGGCAAGATTTCCATTAAGGAATGCAGTTTTAAAATCCATCTGCCAAACCTCATAGTCATAGTAGGCTGCAATAGCAAGCATGATCCTAATGGATTTAATCATGGAAACTGGAGAAAAGGTTTCATCATAGTCAACACCTTGAACTTCTCTGAAACCCTTTGCAACCAATCTGCCTTTATAAGTTTGCACATTGTCATCCATGTCAGTCTTTTTCTTAAATACCCACTTGCACCCTATGAGTTTTACCCTTTAGGTGGTTCCACTAAGATCCATACCTTGTTGGCATACATGGATTCCATCTCATATCTCATGGCCTCAAGCCATTTTTCAAAATCTGGTCCCTGTGTAGCTTCTAGATAGGTAGTTGGCTCATCATCTATGACCAACTCACCGCCTTCTTGAGTCACAAGATATCCAAATCTCTCAGGATCAAGGCGTGTCCTACTAGATCTATAAGGTTCTTGTGTTACTTGAGGAATTCGAGATTCCACATCAATTTGTGATTCTCTATGTTCCTCTTATTCATCTATTAGTTCAATGTTTTCTTGTCAGTCTTGAACCTCTTTGAGTTCCACTTCCCTCTCACTTCTTCCTTTGGAAATAAATTCCTTTTCTTGGAATACAATGTTCCTGGAAACAAACACTTTATTGTCAGTTGGGTGGTAGAAGTAGTATCCCCTTGTTTCTTTGGGATATCTAACAAAATAACACTTATCGGATTTGGGTCCAAGCTTTTCAAGAAATGTTTTCTTGACATAAGCTTCACATCCCCAAACCTTCATAAAATACACATCAAGATGCTTCCCGTACCATGTCTCATATGGTGTCTTTTGAATCGATTTAGATGGTACACGGTTAAGTGTAAATGTGGCGGTTGTTAGAACATGACCCCAAAAGGAAGTTGGAAGATCGGTAAAACTCATCATAGATCACATCATATCTAGTAATGTGTGATCCCTTCTTTTTGACACACCATTATGTTGTGGTGTTCCAAGTGGATTCCATTGTGATACAATACCACGAGATCTCAGAAGGTCCTCAAACTCTTAGCTTAAGTATTCTCCACCTCGATCAGATCGAAGTGCCTTAATACTTTTTCCAAGTTGGTTATGTACCTCATTCATAAAATCCTTGAACCTTTCAAGGGTCTCTGACTTACATCAAGTAAACGTAACCATACCTACTGAAGTCATCAGTAAAGGTAATGAAGTATTGATACCACCTCTAGCATTTGTTCTAAAAGGCCCACATACATTAGTATGTATGATTCCTAATAGATCACTAGCTCTCTCACCTTTTCCTAAAAAGGGAGCCTTGGTCATCTTGCCCAATGAACAAGATTCACATGTCTATAATAATTCAGAATTAAAAGAGTCCAGATAACCATCTTTATGGAGTCTAGATATGTGATTCTCATTTATGTGCCTTAGACGACAATGCCAAAGGTATGTTTTGTTTGAGTCATTAAGTTTTTGCCTTTTGGTGTTTATGTTATATACACTTGTCTTTATATCTATCAAGTATAGACCATAAGACATAGGGGCACTGTCATAAAAGATCCCATCTTTAGAAATGGAACATTTTGCATTCTTAATAAGAAATTCAAATCCATCCTTGTCCAAACAAGATACAGAAATGATATTCCTATTAATGGTAGGTACATAATAGCAGTTCTGTAACTCTATTATTATCCCACTTGGTAGAGATAACTCATAGGTTCCTACTTCACTGGAAGCAACTCTTGCTCCATTAGCAACACGTAGTTCAACTTCACCTTTTGCTAAAGGCCTACTTCTTTTCAGATCCTTCACATTTGAACAAATGTGTGATCTACATCTGGTATCAAGTACCCATGATGAAGAAGTAGTAAAGTCAATCTCAATCACATATACACTGGAAGTAGAGATCTCTATCTCTTGCTTCGTTTTCCTTGATTCCCTTAATCCTCTCCATATTTTGAGTGCAAAAGACTTAGACTTCAGCTTGACGGGAGAACACTTCTCTACCTTGCATGTGTCCTTGGACTCCATCCCACTTCTCACTATCAAGGAACTATCCTTCTTCTTTTGTGCCTCAAACAATGCCTTCAGCATACATAGAGAGGATTCTATGACCACTGATATCTTAGGAATATGCAGAACACTTCTCATAGTCCTTAACCAGTTATGGAAATTTATCTCAATTAAATTGTCCGATTTCAACGATGATTTCTTTGTCATTTGATTCTACAAGAGAAAACATTTGCATCTTATCAAAACTCTTTTTGATTTGATTTGAATAAAGTTGATGATATTTAATTAGGCCTTTAATTAATTATCGCTCCTACTATTTTGATCAAATTGATAGCCCTGACCATCAATTTGGAAGATTGTAGTGTACAACCTTCTAGTAAGTAAGATCTTGATTTCCTCTAAGTCATGGACCAGCTAGGGTTGTCACCCACAACTAGCTTCTTTCAGGTAGGCAACTTTTGCCAATTGCATCATATCCAACTCTTAATAGATATCATGCACAACTCTTTGTCATGTACATCTCCATACCTCAAGGTGCTTGATCCGATTAAGATCACCTAGTTAAGTCTAGCCCAAACACCAACATAATGAATATGCACTCTGCTAGGGAAAACCCACATATTCACCATCACACTTCCATGGGATAGACGGTGCACCATGCTAGGGCGTGCCCACACTTAGTCGATCAATTTTTTCATGTGTGTTGCTTTTAGAAGGCATATAAAATTTAATATTTACATTGAGGGGTTTGGTATTTATATACATATACATATCAAATCACCACATATATAGTATGTATCATATACATGTTATATACCACAAGAAAACATGCAAAGCGATAAAGTGATGATTATGGCCAACCTATTATAATTTGTTAAGCCACAAGGAATTATGATCATCTAGGTCTACATCACATGCAGCAACCTATAGTTGATGAAGATCTGTGCTTGGGCCGTTCTGGGTTGATCATCTCATCCTATGAGTGATCGGCTCGCCTCCTGGCCAGTCAGTTGGTTGTCACCAACTGGTCATCTGGATCCTCTAGACTGTCAATTCATCGGGTCATCTCGCTCCTTATCAGCCCACTAGCTGCTCGTCTCACACCATAAGTCAGTCGTCTCAGTCCTCCAACTGCTCATTTGGGTACCCGTCGATCTTTGACATAACAAGAAATAAAACTATCCTACTTTTACATATATCTTTGTGAAACCTCGAGTTACATTCGGGGGGAGCAAAGGAAGAAGAGAAGGCTCGAGTTATCTCAAGTTACATTGGAATAAAAGAAAGGACTCGGTACGCAGACCGATATGCAAACCACCACAACCAAACATGCACACACATAGGGGTTTATAGGCCATAACCACGCTACACATCCACCATCAAAACCATTTTAGGGTGACGCATATCGATTGCATATATATACCATATCATATATGTATTTTGGAATTTGTGGTGTTTAATCAAATATGCATATTAGCCCATTTAAGCATTTGCATCGTATGCAATAAATAAATGGCGATAAACCAAAATTTGATCAATCCTAAAACATAGTATGTTGACGTGGCTCTGATACCACTGTTGGGTTTTGTGGGATAGAATAGGTAGTGGAAACAAAAATTTATCTTACCATAAACCCATAACCATCAGAACGCATCAACAACTATGCAATAGTAAAGATGGTTTAGGAAGATATACCTAGTCCAGAGGCTTGCTCTACGACAATACCTTGCAGCTAGTGTGGTCTTCAATCACCTAGTCTTTGACAGCATCTGTGCAGCTCCTGGTGTAGACCTAGACTACGGTTGCCAGTCGTCCTCCTGAGTGGCAGAAATCTCCCACCTCTATAGATAGTCCACACTGACCAATGGGAACTCTATTTATCCTAATGGATAGACTAGAAGGTGTCATCCCCCTCTACTGGTGTACTAGTCACCGACACACTCACCCACAATCAGTTGCTTTTCTATAGTTGTCTTTCCCTCGTTGTTCCTCCCTAGATGGGTAGAACTTGCTTGGGCTCTCTCGGTTACCACAACCAGAGAGGACAACAACTTTATAGAGCAACTGATGTTATGAGTTGTCTATTCTGAGAAGCCCCATATATCCCCTCTATTTATAGTAGAGGGCAGAGTCAGGGTTCCCAATCTGTGCGAGAGTAGAAGGGTCTGTAATTTCCATGAACCGATTACACTACAGTAGATGAACCGATCGTTTCACAACTCAACCGGTCATTTGTGCAAGTAAGCCAATCGGTTCACTTTTGAACTGGTTGGTTGGGAGTCTGAACCGGTCGGTTCACTTAGTAAACCAGTCGTTTCACTTCCCAGACTTACCCATAATTGACTTTCCTTATTCATTTCTAATTAATACAAAGATTAATTCTTGTTCCAATCAAATTGAACAAGTGAAATGAAAATCTTTGCCAGTGAGCAGTAGCCCAACTGTTCGTAGCTCGGGGCCCCTCATGAAGGGTCTCGGGTTCGATTCCCGCTGGAAGTACTACTTGGAAATGAATTTCCCACAGCGTCAACCGGCCTCTGATGTGACTTATTGAGATACCATTGTGCGGGCACGCGGGTCTCTTGGGTTTACCATCCCTGCTATCTGGGCCTCTGCCTAGGGGGGTGGGTTTCCCCCGGCAATAAAAAAATGAAAATCTTTTCTCACAAACTGGGAAATCCAACACCTACTCGGTTGGTCCATGTGAACCGGTCGATTCATGGTTTAGGTTGTGCAGAACTCAATCAAAGCGGTTCTCAATCAATCTGACACTCTAATCAATTGGTTCAACACTTAAACTTGATGATTTTGAGTCAAGTCTATTGATTGAATGTTTAATTGAGTACCTAAACACTTTAGTAATCAATCTAAACACCGTTCATGGATAAACTCCTCTTCCATGTTAATCCTATGTGTGTGACCCTATAGGTTCCATTTCACGTTGGCAGTGAATGTCCATAACTAACTTATGACATCACAAGCAAAGAGTGGTGCCTAGTCGCACATCAGTGCTACCCAAGTGAAGAGGAAAGTTGGAGAACAACTTTCAACCTACAATCTATTATTGGTGCTACATTGAATGTATAGTCCATTTGTCATTGATATCTGGATTGAACTAAAGGCATGGACTTGTCATCCTCTACAAACATTCAATCCATGTTTCTTGACTCAGAGTAGACTGTCTGAGATATATGTAAGCTCAATGTCATACATTGACTCACATGTGCATGGCCATGCATTTCTCAGTCTCACTCCTCAAGTGGCTAGGATATCACACTCCCTTAGGAGGGGAAAAATTCCATATCTATCACTCACAGTCAAGTCCCCATGTGTCAAAGTCATGCAATCATCACCGTTATAACAGCCCATGTTTTAGGACTGCGTTTGATGATGTCAAAGTGTACCCAATCACATGTGATGAGTGTAGTGATTTCAGGTCTAAGAACCACATGCACCACCAATACTATAAGAGCTAATCTTGACTAACCAAGTATGGTTTCCATGCATCACTCTTATGGTGGGTCTATCTGATACACTGTTCTCTAACATGTATTTATGTGCTTGGTTTGATATCACATATCATGACTATTGAGACTCTGTCATCAACCAACACACACTCTAGTCTTCTGTGTTATTGATGTCTATGGTTATTTCCACAATAACAACCGACTAGGGATATAACAATAATGTATACTCTTAACATTCACATGATCACATTGTTTAGGTCCTTAACATGAAGACATACATCATTGAGTAATATGATTCTTTAGACATCTAACGTGTTATATCATTATCTCAAAATAGATTAAACATATAGACATAAATTGCCTTTATTATTATTCAAATCATTTACATAGTATGCCATTACAATCATCATATGACTGGATCTATGAGCATACATACCAACATGATGGATCTATGAGCTCTAATGGATATATGGGGCTATTTTCCATGAACTAGAGAAGTAATGGATGAAGAGTTTGAGATTGAATATGATGAAATCGATATGCACAAACTAATATTCATTTGTGAAAACCATAACTCGATACAAGGGTATGGGCATGGAAACCAATACACATGAACTCCTACCCCTTTTGGTTTATTACATGAGTAGGACTATTTTCCTTTCAATTGTTTAACCTTTCACCTAATGCAAAGAATAGGTAGGTCGATATCTAGAAGATAGCTTGGTCAATACACATACTTGCACCATCACATGGATGGCCGATATGACTTGTGATACTATAAAATGATATGTTGTTGATAGGTTGATATGTTAGATGCTCTAAAAAAGATATTCCTCAAAGCCATTAGCTTGCCATGACCGAGAGATGTCTAGTGAAGATGGAATATCAAACTATGATGCCTTAGTTGAGTGTAGAGACTGACATGGCCAATCCTAACCCTAATATGATACACTCAAAATGTGACACCCTCTAGCCCGATACATCATGTGAAGATGGGGGCAATATACTCTTTGAATCCTTGGCTGATACACCAAGTAATGGTGAGGTCAATAGGTGAGAGAACTAAGGTGTTGAACAAGGGTTCACCTGTTACAACTCAAACCCTAGAGGCCGATATCCCATAATGATCAATGTGGCCGATACACAAAGGGATATCTAGGCCGATACACTAGTTGATGGTCTGGCTGATACCCTAGTAGACTGAGTGGCTGATACACTTATTGATGGTGTGGCTGATATCCTAGTAGATTGAGTGGTTGATACACTAGTTGATGATGAGGCCAACACACTAGTTGGTTGAGTGGCTGATACCCTAAGTAGATAGGGTGGCCGATACACTATGGGTTGATGGGGCCGATACACAATGGGTTGATATGGCAGATACACAATGGGTTGATGTGGCTGATACACAAAGAGATAGGGTGGTCGATACCCTAAAGTACACTATAGGCAAATATACCTTCTCAAGCATCTCTAAATCGATACCATTTGATATGCCTTGGCCGATACAAATAATGGTACCTTGGCCGACACAAACACATGTGTCTATGCCGACACAAGGTGTAACATGTAGGCCAATACACCTAGGCCAACACACCTTGATGAGTGTAGGCCGATACACTTTGAATATAATCAATGGATACAATATAAAGTAATGAGATGGATATACTTTGAAAAGTGTAGGCCAATATACCCTAAAGAGGGTTAAGTCAATATAACAAGTTAAAGTTGAATCTAATATAAGTTCCTAGATGTGAGGAGTTATGAATTAGGGTTCAGTTGTTGAATAAAACCCTAAAAATCCTAATCGGTTACAATAGAAGTCCTAACCCTAATTATGAGAGGGTTGTAAATTGAGTAAGTGATTATCTGTGATACAATTGAATGAAAGGATAATAATATAAGCTCCTAGAGACTAGGAGTTATGGTCTAGGGATGATGATTGAATATAACCCTGGAAATCATAATCAGTTGAAAAGAGAAACCCTAACTCTAATCACAAGAGGGAATGTAACTTGAAATGGCATGATGATAATATTCAGTGGTTACAATAATTAAATCTTAACCACAAATGCCTTATGAGGCCTATGAAATAATGGTTTCACAGAAATAATGTATATAGGTTTGATGACTTGGAAAAAACAAAATTGTTTAGAAGGTGATGTGGTACTCAATGGTGAGTTCAAAGGATTGATATCCCACAATGAAGATGATAGGGTAACACAGAGGTGTTCTAACTGTAAAGGAATCTTAGACAATATGATATACCTTTCATTTTATGATATTGGTAAATTGATTAAGGGGGTTATTCTTTCACAACATGGTGCTGACATTTAAATTGATATCTCTTTTATCAAGAGACCTTAACCATGCAAACATTTTGAGATAATAAGCATAGCTAACTATGGGATATGGTGATGTGACATTATATAGATTGAATGGGCCTTGTGATCCATGTGAAATACTTGAACAACATGTATGATGCTCATGTGGGTCTTATGATCTAGAGTTGGTTGTTGCCTAATGAGATGTGACATTATTCAATAATTAATGAACTAAGAAGATTGACCCTGTAGTATGTGATAATCAAGTATGTGGGTCTGATGACCTAGAGATGATTGTTTCTTGGTAAGAGGTGACATTGTTTAATAATGAATTGAGGGTTTGATACCCAAACATATGACCATGATAATGATAATGTTTAAGGGATGAGATCCCAATAAAGTGTTCAGGGGATTGAGACCCCAGGATGAGTGTAACAAGATATGTTCCAATCACCAGATTTCTTGAAATATGTATTATGGTTTCCTTGGTAGTAATTACCAACAGTTCATGCTTGTAGTTTGATTAATGCTAAAAGATGCAGTAATGCACTTAACCTATCAAGTGAACTAAAAATATATTTGCCCTGGCTATAGATCCATTCGGTGTTAGAACTTGCTGAATGGTGAAATGAGTTTTACTCAGAGTGCATATTCTTTAATATGTGAGGGTGCAAGTTGAGTACCTCCTTGCTTCTTGCAAGCCCTGGGATTGGCTTCGATCCATTTCCTAAAAGAGTGTGCTTGTAGGCCATAGCTCTAATATAAAAGAAGAGTATGTTTGCGGCCATCACTCCATATATATAAGTAGGATTGAGTGAAGGCCATACCCTAATAAGAGAACATGCTATGTGTTGTATCTCTATAGCGAAGAGCCTCTATACTCTAGTCTAGCTAATTGCAGATTGACTTGTAATGTCTCTTCCACTCTCATATTAATTGAGAAAGATGAGGTCATGGATTCTGACTCTTCCATAGACTTATATCGAACTAATGCTTACTTCACAGTGGTTAGTTGGAGATGAAAGGTATATTCCCACCTCTGCAGGGCATACGATTAATTGTTTAAAGATGTAATTAGCCGTGTAGTGTATTTGTTTAAGGATCAAATATGAAAACATTGGTTGAAGCCTTACTTTGTTTTTATACTATTTAGTTTATGATAGTTATGCATGTTCTTCATATTCCTTTTAAAAGTGACTAAATGGTCTATTGCTCAGTTGTAGATAATTGAACTAATTAGATATTGAGATGGCTCTATCTTGCATACAATCAGCAGTTATACATGTTTAGTTCAATAAAGGTTTCTTCTGCTCTCTTTCATAAGATTTAACTATGATAATAATAATGTTGGCGGAAAGTTATATCTCTCGCTGGGACTTGTTGTCTCACCATGTGGGTTCCACAACTTTTTAAGTGGATATGTATGACAAGGTAGTGATTTTATAGACGAGAGCGGGAAGTAGTAGTAGGAATAGTAGTAACAGATCAGGTTGAGTGTGATGTTATGTGTCTAATAGAATATAGTCCTATGTGTCGTTCTTGAACTCTCAAGTCCTTGGGAGATAGTTTTCATATCTAGTTTTATGATCGATCTGCGATTTTGGCTAGAAATGCCTTGTTGTATGATATTTCTTTTGTGTATATTTTGGTAAGGCAACTACTGTCTCATATCCTTGCTATATGAATGAATGATGTTACACCCCGATCTCACAATTACCACTAATCATGAGATTAGGGTATAAATTGAGGATTTAACGTAATACAAATATCACCATTAACTTTTTTTCTTCTTTTTCAAACTCTTTGTTTTCTCATATCCAATCACATAAACAAACTTTACAAGAGAATTAAACTTGTATTTCTCTAATATGATCTCAATATTAATGATACACATCCATACATTCATTATGTTTCTCACACTTCCATGTACATATGACATGCCAATCATTTGCATTCTCTCTTATTAAGGAAACAAAGATACAAACATCATTTACAACTCTCTCACATATATACAAGGACCTAGAGTGACAGGGACCGACTGAACTTAACTATACTCAGACTTAACTCTTGTGGCAGATCTACTTCGATGTAATGATATCTTCTTCAAGTCCATGTGATTTCCCTAAAAATTTTGAGTAGATGGGTGAGCCTACTCGCTCAGTGAATGAGTACTTCAAAGAAATAGTCTAAAGAACTGATATAATTACAGATATACTTTTGAGCAATTGATATCAATTATAACAGTAGTAAGCTTTAAAGAGTCTAATAATTGACAATCATAAATATGGCAGGATACTCTAAATATCTATAAGAGTGAATCAATATATGAAATGCTTGATTGATCATAAAGAGAACTAATAATTCAAAAACATACACAGAATAATTGAATAATTGTACACACTTGTTTGACCTCTCATTCATTTTATTATGCCCTGGTCATATGCAGTGTACTCTACATATGAAGAATTGTAGTGAGCTACGATCTCACCATCTAAAACTTAGCTTAAAACCTGGGAAGCTAAGCCTAGAACTGAATCCGGGTCTGCTTGACTTGAACTGTCACGTCTGACTAAGGTGGCTAAATAGTTGGCCTTTAACTGGACCTCTCCTCTAGGCTGAGTACATATGTGGAGGGACTGAGACGCTCTGTGGGCCTCATCCTGGTATACTCTGTGGGTACCTCTGGGTTACCACCGGGATCTCCGGTTCATGTTGGGTATCCTATCTTCTCTTAGGAGACTTCCTCAAGGTCTTCGTCTCCCCGCACACTCTATGGGTGTGATCTGATCCCCGTATACTGGTCGCTTCCAGGGTGGATCATTTCCTCCCTACAGTGCAGACATCCGTAGGGAATCTACGGTGTTCACGACACCTATGTCTATTATTTTATTATTCTTGGAAAGCTCTTACTATATTGTATCTCTCTATTACTTATTCTTGACTCTGGTATCTCTATAGTACTGAGTCTATTCATTTGAAGCTTATAATACAACATGCATATCCTTCTAAACTTGGCAGAGCAGTATAATCAAAACATCATAATATTCTGAGTAATCATCATACTATACATACAGGCAGACTAAAATTCTTAAATAAACAGAATACATGTCAACTTGGCACTATATATACTAGAATCATGCAATTGAACTGTTAAGCATCACCACATCTCATACTGAGAACATTGATAACACAATACTTGATTCATTGAACACCCTATCCTTAGGGTTTCATTTACCTCGTTCACTTATCGCATGGCTCTCATAAGGATTTCATATGACATAAACATTCACTGAATAAAGACTGCTTTCAAAATATCATATACAATCAATATATGTAAGAAACCTTGGAACTGAGCTGAATTTGGGTTTCCATGCCATTCACTGGGATATCATGCATCAATAATAACATTGAATAAATAAATTCTATCATGTCAACAAAATCTCTTCAAATGGATTTCACGATATCTATTCGCAAATATCCAACTTTCCTTACATCTCGGGTTTCACCCTCTTCACTGAGATACCAAACAAACACTACTCACTTTAAATGAAATCCAATATAGTATCTGACATATATGTACTATGAATTTAGATAAACAATCATTAAAAACCAAGGGGATCTATATAAACAACTTTCTCTATTTACTTATCCAACAAATTTCAGTCATAGACAAATTCCCTATATATCAGTTTACTCTTATAACCTCTACAAATACTTAGGAAATTCCCATTAGAATACATTGTATACATTTCTAATATGATTTTATCATCTGAAATTCATTCAAACAAAGGAAGAATTCATTTCAATTCATTTTGCAACAACTTAGAACAAATAGACAATTCAGGGTTTGTAGTCGCATACTAAGCAATTAAAGATTATGGTTGATTTAACCAATTTTCATGCAATATACTGTTTAAAGGAAGTTCCCACTCACCCTAAGGTGTGAAAACACCTTAAAAACGTATCCCATGTCTGAAAATCTTGAATCCATATCAAATCCCTAGCAATTCACCCAATTCTTCTTCCTTTCAACTCGAAAACCCTAAAAATGAGGAATTATGAAGAAAGAGTGAGAAAAGGGGAAATTTTGATGCCATTTTGGATCAAATAAGAGGAGGGACGGAATCTTGACATGTGAGAGAAGATTCACCATTAAAGTCTATGCAAAGAAGCTAAACTTACATGATTTCATCATTCCTCAGACCGCAAAACCCTAGGTCAGCATCTCCATCACTTTCTCCCCTCAAACCCTAACTCTTCCTCTCTCTCTAGGATTTCATTTATCTAGAATGAATCAAGAATTGTGAGAGATTCTATAGTGTTAGGTTTATCATATAGAGCAATTGAGCTGCTTGGGTCAATTGCACTTTGACCCCTCACTAAACTTTTTCCTATTTCAACAGATTTTTTTTGTCATAAAAAGGTTTCTGTAATTCGTGTATTTTAGAGATAAAACCTTCTCCAAAAATTATGATAATTTATTATGTTATTTATAATTGAGTTTATAATCTTCAGTTAAAATTTTATATCATTATAAACTTCCATTAAATAACTAAAAATCGAATAGTACACTGCTATCCAGAATTCTATAAAAATGTTAGTTACTGTAATTCATCCATTGATAAGGTCTAAAAGAATCCATAAATTATGAAAATTTTAAATGTTGTTTATGATTAAGTTTTAGATCTCCATTTAAAATTTCAGATCATTTGGAGTTACCAATAAATAAATAAAAATAAAATACTACACTGCTAAAAAGCACTCTGTCCGCATTTTGGTCGAAGTATAGTTCGACCAAGAACCACATTCAAAGAACACTCAAATATTCTGAAAATTTTCTCTAATATGCATGATTGAGCTATACATATCATATAAAAAATTAAATTAAATACAAAATTTTAGAAAATATGAAAAATCATTTACTACACTGCTATCCTGATCAATTCCATACTCATGTACCATCAAAACCCTAATTTCAGCCAACTAGGATTTATATTTCTCATACCCTAATTTCTCAAACAATAGAATGCTTAACGTTCTTATTAGGTTTAAAACATCATAATTGAATTATCATCATTAATTATATTTAAGAAATGATCAATCCAATTAAGCATATAATCATACAGGTAAACCCTAATTTACCAATTAAACTCAGATGCAGTCATAACAATTCTCCCCCCCCCTAAAAAGGTTTCATCCCCGAAACATAAATATGCAAGTAAAGTACACTCAAGGTTTATTTTGAGCTTCTGAAATCTTACATGTCATTATATTCTTGTATTTCATACTTGAATGCAGTTTTCAACATTAAATCCTTTATTTCTTTACTAAATCACAACATGTTTGAAATAGTTCTCAATGATAACAAACAAATTCTCTATACCACAATCAATCATAGGATAGAGAGAGAAACAACCATTTCAATATTTTCATACTCTTGAGGTGTTACCTCAACAACGATAATCTGATCCAACTATCTCAATTCATACTACTAAATATGTACTATTGTTATGTATTACCTCTAAATCTCAAAAGAGAGTTCACCATGGTGTTCTTTTGAATTTTACTATTGTGCTACTCAAATAGCAAAATAGTCTTGAGTTAAAAGACTAGATTCAACAATAATTGTACATTACTACTCATGGCATCCCCATTAGATCATGGATGCATAAGGTGGAGCATTACCATCATATTCCATATTATTCTCAAGTATGAACCCACACATAATTCAAGGTGTAACCATCGGGTTATAGAATACTAGGATTTCAACAACAGTAATAGAGTACTCCATAATTGTATTAGTCATTCAAGGACTATTTATACCCAATTACCATCACTTAGTTATATTAAATCTAGGTATAACAAGCTACACCTCATTAGGGTTACATATCAATACAATATGGTTATCATCCCTTCTATTCATATGAGTGAATAGGTAAGACTACCTTATTTAGGGTAACCCTCCATTTGTTCCATCATCATTCAACCCATATCACCATACCACAATTGTACAATACTAAGATGGATTACTGGTATGAATGACTTAAACTATCAGACACCTTTAATTAACATATTGCTTGCACATGTACACTGAAATCATACGTAGAACCAATTTACATCCCTTAATATACCTTCAACAAATTATACTTCTAAAAACAAATTCACATATTATTAAAAGCCATTAGTTTTCTCGTATCTCTCTCCTCATTCATTACTACTTACTTTTTGCTACTTATCCTTCTTATTTTAATCATGTAGATTAAACATCCCTAAAATTGAAACATACAAGGTGTGAATAGATTATTCATCATTCTTTCTATTACGACAAGAATTTATTTCATATCACACTTCACTCATATTATATTTCTCCTTTTGTTCAAAACACGCCTCTTATATTTCAAATATATTTCTTATCCTTTTCTCTAAATCATTTCCATATTGTTTATCTACCTTTCAGATTAGCTAGGATTACTATCAGTGCTAGTTTACTTCTCATAGTGCAAATTTCATGATCTTGTTTTATAGAGATGCTAGTATTCAAGGTCAAATCAGTAGTGACAACTCTTGAACTACTACAACTCTAAACATTCTAGGGTTTGTCCTTTATCAGTAGCATGACGTTATTGTGGTGTGACTTTGCTCCCTTAATTTGAAATTCAAACTTTGGATCTCATAAGTTTTTACTAAAGTCTTGTTTATCTTATCAATTGAATTTCCTTCATCTTAATTGGCCATTCAGATATATTACATTCTCAATTTACCCTTCTAGGGTTTCATCATCATATTGTGTGTCATTATTACATTCACTAGATGCCTCTACCGTGGTGGTTATGCATCATATATGATTCATTTTTTTATCACTTCATTCCCACATTTCTCTCATTAAGTAATATATGGAAGAGAAGACGGTTCTGAGACTTAGAATTCTTATCATCAAATATCCCATTAATACATTTGTCATATGTAGGTTTAATTAGTTATCAACAAGGATACTTGACTAACTAGCACTTGATTGAATCTCCTAACCTCTTTCTTTTATAATCTATATTAATCCAGTATGTTTCAAACCCTTCCTTACTTTCCATAATCCTCTTACCATATACTACTCTTCCACCTATTATCTTTAACTTCTACTTTTCTCTTATGATCATGTTGCTTATTCATGTGTATGATCATGTATACCATGTTGCACATATTTATTTTTATCCTTCTACTAAAGTGAAATTGAAATTCTAAATCAATAATCTCTCTACTAGTTTCAACTCATGTTTAATACATTACATATCCTTCATTTTAAATCAAATGACTCATGCATGGGTGAAACGTAGTTTCTCTTATATCAAGTTTTTCCTTCCTGAGTATAGTCTACCTTTGTATAACTTATTCATTTTGTTAAGCTACACTTTTGTTATTTTGTTTAGAAACTAGTTTTTTGTTCTATAGAGACTTGGAATCCAAAGGTAGTAAGGATGAATGTATTAAACTTATTAATAAAGGTATACATTCCATGCTCTCAATTATATCATAACCCTCATTCACTACTACAGAAATGGCTTATAACGTCACTTTTAAAGGTGTCGGTTGTAATAATACACCGACACCTAAACAATACAATGTCGATTTATAAAATAAACTGACATCGATCTGTGAAGGGCGACCAGACACGGGTATCACTTTTATTCAGTGTCAGTTCCTTAATAACAAACCGACGCCTAAAAGTAACCGCCAAATCTAAAATTTCCAATGAAAAAAATTACCTCCAAAATTTAACATATGGCGTCGGTTAGTAACTAATAAATCGACGACTAAAGGTTATTTGCGAGACAGAAATTGGGCACATTTTGGTCGTCGGTTTTACAACAATGATCGACGCTTATGGGTTTTCCCGCGCTGTACGCGGGAAATTTTTTACACCCTTTAAGCGTCGGTTTTTTATATGAACCGACGAGTATGGTCATTAATCGAGAACATTTTTTTAATTGGCATATTTAAATATACATTGATTTTTTTCTAGTTAAAATCGATGACTATCATTGAGAATAAGTGTCAGTTTTTATGTAGAACCGACACCTTTAGTTTTATGTGTCGGTTTTATTAAATAACCGACACCTAATGTTAACTTAATAGCACCGACGTGAGACTCTCCCCCTGTCTCTCATCTCTGTTTCATTGCCGAGAACATAGGGCTGGCGATTTGCGATTCTGTCGCTGCCTGTTCTGCTCCTGCCGTCGCCTACTGCCGCGTGCACCGCCACCGCTCCTGCTACTGCCTCCGCCTCCTACCGTCGTCTCCCTCTACCACCTCTGCCTACGACCGCCATTGTTCCTGCTTTTGCTACTACCGCCGCTCCTACTCCTTCTCCTTCTACTGCTGCTGGTCCTACGTCTGCCCTGCTCCCGCCTGCCGCACGGCCGTAGTCTAGCCACCGCCGCCTGATCAAGCTTTCGCCCCCTTCTCCTCACACCGTCAGAGCTCCAGCCTGAGGTCTCCGGAGGAGCTGCTGCACCGTCGGAGCTTGAGCCTGAGGTCACCGGAGCTAGCTTCTGGTTCCCCTACTAGGTAGGTTACATATCTTCATTTTATCTACTGATTGGTATCTACTGATTTATATTACTTATATATTGATTTGTATTTATTACCTAATTTGATTTGATTATGTGCTTTGAACCCTTGAAACATGTGTGTTAAAGATACATTGATGTTGAATGTCAAAATTAACTCACACGTGGGTCTTCTAAATGATGTTACACGTGGGTCTTCTAATTAACACCAAAAGCGGATTAACGCGACCTCAACATATATGTTAATGCTTAATGTGATGCAGTAAGACATTGAATGATAGGTAGTGATGGTGAAATTTATTCCGGCCTGTTTTACTTTCATATGATAATTTAGTTCAACCCTTTTATTAATCACAACTTTAGAATAATCAATATTTAATTCAACCCCTTTATTAATTATAGAATAATCAATCAATCCAGCTTTTGTCTTAAATATTAGTTAAATAATCACAACCTTAGAAACATATCAGTTTGTCCCCTAGTTAAATCACATCCAGACCTGCACAAAGATTAGACCAAGATTTTAAACCATCACTCATCCACAATTTTCCTCCACCACATATGTTGTTATGAATAACCTTAATGTTGCTTTTGTTATAACAATCTGGAAAAATGTTGCTTTTGTTATATATTGGGCATGCTACTTAATTTTCTATGGTATAGCTACCACGAGTTTTGTTACAAATATCTGTATATCAGGTTAAGGACATGTTTCTATTGTGACATGTTGAGTTTTTTTCTATGTTATACCCACCACGATTTGTGTAATAAAATAATACATTGATTAATTTAGGAAGCATTGATATGTTGTTATGGCTGTCCACAAGTGTTTTTATAAGAAAGTTGTGTGTTGAATGAGGTTGTGAACAAGGGACTGGTGTTATATTATGTTAGCCTAGAAACCCGTCCAAGATTTACTCATTAGGAGTAAATCTTGGATAGTCCCCAGTTTGGGACTGTTCTTGAATACCTAATCTCACTTAGGATGTAAGTGTATAATGTGTATTTGGTTTTCAAGAAAATTCCGGTAGCATTTCCCCGTTTGTTCTCTAAGTACATATGTACTTGGAGAACAACGGGGAAATGCTGCCGAAATTTTCTTGAAAACCCAATACATATTATACACTTACTAGTGAGATTAGGTGTTCAAGAATGGGATAGGTGGTACACATTTATTATATATAAGAATGACATCACATGTATAAACCCTAAAGTTTTAACCATAAACTCTAATCTGTTTACCCTAGACCCTAATCTTGTTATAATATATACTTATTTTCTCTTTGATCATAGAATGGATAGATCATGGATGTCCATTCGCAATCGATGCACCCCCGAGTTTATTTCTGGTCTTGATCAGTTTATTAGATTTGTCGAGGAACATAGAAAACAACCTGGAGATAGGTTCTACTGTCCATGTAGGCATTGCGGTAACAACTTGAAAGTCAGTATTGGTGACAAAATCAGAAGTCATGTCATGTGCAACGGGATTGTACAAGGCTATACAGAATGGCACTGGCATGGAGAGATTTCAAACCCAAAACCAGTGGATGTCGATAGCAATGCTTTTGTGGAAGAAGAAATTGCCTTCGATGACGTAGATGTGAACGAATCAGTTCTGATAGACATCGTTGATGCGATGCTGGATAGTTGTGGGGTAGAGCACACCAAAACTGATCCACTTCCCATGTTTAGAAACATTATGCATGATGTTGAGATACCGTTATACACGGGTTGTAAGTTTACGAAGCTTAGCGTTGTTTTGAGATTGTATAAACTAAAAGCTAACAATCGATGGAGCGACAAAAGCTTCACGTCATTGTTGTCTTTGTTGAAAGAAATTCTTCCTAAAGGAAACAAGCTGCCGATCTCAACATACCGGTTAAAGAAATTGTTGTGCCTAATGGGAATGGAGGCCAAGAAGATACACGCATGCAACAATGATTGTGTATTATTTCAAAAGGACTATGTGGATTTGAAAGATTGTCCAAAATGTGGTGCTTCAAGGTATAAATTTACGACTTCGGGGGAGTCCAAAACTGGCTCTCCCGCCAAGGTGATGTGGTATCTACCTATAATACCACAATTTCAACGCTTGTTTTCCAATCCTATAGATGTGCATAATTTGAGGTGGCATGCAGATGTTAAGAAAAATAATGATGGGCTCCTATGACATGCGTCTGATTCCCCACAGTGGAAGAAGATTGATTTATTGTACCCAGAATTCGGTGAAGAGGACATGAATCTAAGACTTGGGCTTTGTACAGATGGGATGAATCCGTACGGAACATTGAGCAGCCAACATAGCACTTGGCCAGTTATGCTTGTTATATACAATCTTCCTCCCTGGTTGTGTATGAAAAATAAGTATGTTATGTTGTCGTCTTTGATATCGGGCCATAAACAACCTAGAAATGATATCGACGTTTATCTTGAACCTATGATTGATGACTTGAAGAAGCTCTGGGGTGAAGGTGTGATGACCTATGATGTTTCACGAAGAGAGACATTTTGTTTGCACGCTATGTTGTTTTGCACTGTGAATGACTTTCTAGCATATGGGAATTTGTCTGGATATAGTGTCAAGGGATCTAAAGCATGTCCTATATGTGAAGAGAACACTGATTCAATACAACTAAAACATGGCGGCAAGACTGTATATCTTGCTCATCGAAGGTTTCTTCCAAAATTTCATCTGTATCGTAGGTTGCGCAAAGCATTCAATGGACGGAATGAGGAACGTAGTGCACCTAAACCTATATCAGGGGAGGATGTTTATGAAAGAGTGAAAGACATCACCAATGAATTTGGTAAGAGATCACAATGTACGATGGCCACAAGGAGTGACAAGTCTTTATTCAAGAAGAAGTCGATATGTTGGGATCTTCCTTATTGGAGTTCTTTGACAGTCAGACATTGTATCGATGTCATGCACGTTGAGAAAAATGTATGTGATAGCATCATCGGTACTCTGTTGAATATACCAGGTAAGACTAAAGATGGGATAAAATCCATAATGGACCTACATGAAATGGGAATAAGGAAAAAATTAACATAAGTAGTTAGTAGCGATCGGAGAACATACTTACCTCCCACTTGTTACATGTTGTCTAGAAAGGAGAAGAAAGCATTTTGTGAATGCTTGGTAAATGTTAAGGTGCCACATGGTTACTCATCCAACATCCGTACATTGGTATCAATGAAAGATCTGAAGTTGATAGGTCTTAAATCTCATGATTGTCAAACTCTAATGCAACAAATATTGCTTGTGGCAATTAGATCTATATTTCCAAAGCATGTAAGGTTTGCAATCACCAGACTTTGTTTCTTTTTCAACAGTCTGTGCAGCAAAGTTATTGACCCTGATACTCTCAATAATTTGCAAAGAGAAGTGGTTGTTACCCTATGTCATCTTGAGATTATTTTTCTCCGTCGTTCTCTGATATCATGGTACATCTTGTTGTCCACTTGACTAGGGAAGTGAAAATGTTGGGACCAATTTTCTTGCATTGGATGTATCCCTTTGAATGATACATGAGCATTTTTAAAGGTGATGTTCGAAACTATTATCAGCCTGAAGGGAGTATTATTGAGGGTTATGTGGCGAGAGAGGTTATGGATTTTTGCAATGACTTTATGAGTGGTAATGACGCTCATGTGAATGATAAGAATATTGAGGAGCATTTTGGTAAAGGAGTTTTGGGATCATGGGTGAAAGGAATCAGACGTGAGCAGTTGGAGCAAGGTCACTTGTATGTTTTACACAACATGTACGAAGTGAGTGTTTATATCGAGGAACATATCAATTTCATCAAGAGACAATATCCTCGAGCCAATACAATGTGGCTTGCTAGAGAGCATAACAAGACATTTATTAACTGGTTTGAAGATAACGTCTTACATCAACTATCTCAAACACCAGATAATCTTACTGAAACCATCAAATGCCTCACCTTTAAACCAAAATTGAATGTTATGTCTTATGAAGGGTTTGACATAAATGGTTTCTCATATTACACAAAGCATCAAGATGATAAGAGTGTCGCCCAAAACAGCGGGGTCACCCTTCAAGCGTCTTCATTGTTTTTTGCAAGTGCAAAGGATAAAAGTCCACGTGAAGCTAAAATGCCATATTACGGTGTCATTGAAGACATATGGGAGTTTGACTATGTAGATTTCATAATTCCTCTCTTTAAATGTAATTGGGTTACAACAATAAAGGAGTTATAGTGGATGAATTGGGTTTCACATTAGTGAACTTTGAAAAGATTGGCGAGAAGGGTGAACCATTTATATTGGCATCACATGTGAAACAAGTATTTTATATCGATGATCCTGTAAATGATAAATGGTTGGTAGTTGTTCATGGTAAAAGACAGTTCATTGAAGATCCTATAGATGAAGAAGAGTACTATGATAAGTATGATGACTCCATTACATTCTCAGTTGGGTTTCCAACACCACCAAACATTGAATCTGGGGATCATAATGACTTGTATGTTCGCGGGGATCATAATGAAGGATTGTTAATTGATAAAAGATCACAATATTATAGGCATGGATGTTTATATTTTTTTTATGTTTTATTTTTCTGAATGTGAACTTTACAATGTGAATGTCGACTTTACAATGTGAATTACTTTACAATGTGAATGTGAACTTTACAATGTGAATGCGAACTTTACAATGTGAATGTGTAGTTTACAATGTGAACTTTACAATTAGTGTTACTTTACAATGTGAAATTTATAATTTGAATGTGAACTTTCAGATGGCTAATCAGGACTGTGTTGATGATCACCATGAGGGTGAGGACGTGCTTGCACTGCCTGACAATGTAAGTTTTAATTAGAATATATCCCCGAGGTTTCTATCTATATGTTCATTTATAATTATATTATGTAAGTGGGTTTTTTTATCAAGTTTTAGGTTGGTGATGTACCCCCTGAAGAAATTACAGCACTTGATGAGCAGCAAAAGAAAATTGAGAAAGTGAGGGGCATCACAATGATGAACAAGTTAATACAGCAAAGGGGCAATGGACCCAAATTGGTTGTGGATTTTGATCAGGCAGGAAATCCATATGGAGTGAATCGCAACTCATTTGTTTCATATCTTGGGGTTCTTACTCGCAGCCATTGCAGTCCTATCCTAGAATCATGGCATAAAGTTCCTAAGGGGAAGAAAGACCACATATGGAAGGAACTATGCATGAGTTATTATTATTTGTAATTTTGTTTGTGTAGATTACTAATTTTTAGGATACTAGTTAATAGCAATTCTATTTAATTTGCAGAGCATATTTGATCTGGATGAAAAGCTGCATCATAAATGTGTGATGCAACGTTGTGGGAGGGTCCTAAGGAACTATAGAACCAATCCCACCTGAGATTACATACGTGATGTTGAGAATAGGTTCTTGATTGATTCCAATTCTAGACATTGATCAGTATTTCACTAACTCTACACTAATAATTTTTGTTTGTATTCTCTTTGAAAAATAAATATAGGAAGAAGGAAGCCACACAGCAATGGAACTACTTGGACCCTAAAGAATGGGAGGAGTTTGTTACCCAAAGAAAAACAGATGAATTCAAGGTATTAAGCGCCACTCCCAATTTAATTAATATACGTTTTCATGTATTAACCTATTCAAGATTAACCTTTAGTGTTACTAACCAAATCAATGTGCTAACTAACTAGGCTATCAGTGATGCTCAACAAGCAAGGCGTGCACTGAATGTGCACAACCACACAATGGGTCCAAGAGGATATGCAGGCGTTTGCTAAAGACTACAGGCTGAGTCTACTCAGCCTACTGCTACTCAGGAGACTGTAGAGTCCTCTACTACTACTCCCGCACCTCTGCCTCTTCATGTTATGTGGATAGCTGGGAGGCAAAATAAGAAGGGAGATATACTGAACCTCGCAACCGCTGAGGCGGCTGCAAAAATGGTAAAAATCAACTCTTAGAGCAATCTATCGATATTGATCATTGTTATATTTACTTACGAATTTTTGTTGATGGTGATTAGAGGGAGTTGCACGAGTAGAGGAAGGAAGGAACGTTCATCCCTCAGGGTATAAGGGATGAACTGACAGTTGCTCTGGGTAACCCAGAGCATCCTGGATGTGTAAGGGGTGCAAGCGTTGGTGTGGGCATCAAAGCGTTCTTTGGGCCATCCCGGCGCAAACATGTCCCAAAAGTGGGACTTTCATAAGCTGAGGTAACTTATTCTTATTTTAGAATGTTATTGCGAAAGGGAATTCAATAATCAAAAACTAGCATTTCTTTTATCCATGTATAGGTAGATTCCTTAATTTATAGGAGAGTCGAGGAATTAGTTGATAAAAGACTCCAGGAAGCATTTAACAAGTGGCAGGCATCTCAGACTGCCACTCAGACAGTACCTGTGGCGAACCTCTCTTCTCCTACTGCTCGTACTGCAGAGGTTGGGAGTAATCCTATAGACCCACAACCTAGCACATCCTCTGTAAGTATTTTTATGGCATATATAATAGTTAGTATGTTCAAGATGATCATATGTTTGTATATATGCATATAACATTCTTTATGTAAATTTCTAGGGGTTGAAGCCATGCCGACTATAAAGTGAAGGATATATCGTTGCAGATGCATCGGCTTACCCACCCCTTAAAGGGTGCATGTTTCATGGGAGTCCAGTACCATATGGCATGGTACGTGTGAGCCTGATACATATACTCACTAGCTGGACGAATCTTGCACTGCCTCATGCACACCCAGATGCTAAAACACTTGGTGAGGCAGTAGGCGGAGTGATACTATGGCCCAAAGCGGATGTCCTCTATACTGATATTGTATGATAAATTTTCATTACTTTAATTTGTTAGTGTGTATATATATATGAGTCAATTGATATGAAATTATATATACAGGTCAAAAAGACGAGACCCGCTACATTTTGGCCTCCACCTCCTCGACTACCAAGTTGGCTTCCAGGGGACCTACACGCCTTGATAGGTCCTAATTATAGGAGTGTGGAAGTATGGATCGGCGAACATAATCCAAATTGCCATATAAATGTTACTATTCCGGAGAATGTTGCAGGTAAATCATATGATAACAATCTATTTATACAATTTTAGCATATGTATTAATGCATACATAATAGAAGTTCTGGATACGTATTAATGCAGGTCAAACATTCGGAAACAACATATTTATACAAGATATTTTGGAGTTGTTTAGTTATGAATGATTGAACACATATATGATAGAGTTGTGGATATGGTGAGATTAATGCATATGGCAATCTAGTTTATACATCCATATACCTTGTTTTATATACGGCAATCTGGTTTCTTATATATTAATGCATACGTAATACATGTTTTGCAGCCACTTATACATGACATGTACATATTTTGGGTTTTCTCATGTGGGATTTTTGGTTCCATCTTTGATTAGTCTTGTAGATACAGACCCTTCTTCAGTTACTTCATACTACTGTGATTCTTTTGAATATTTTGGTAAAAATAATAAGACGGTGATAATAGCTCCATTCAATGTCGAGTAAGTTTACTTTTCTTGTAATTTAGATTTAAGCAAATTACATTTTTATTGCAGATATTGAGATTAATTTTCTACTTTCTTACCTGTAGTGCTAAGCATTGAGAGTTATTAGTTATTGTCCCCAAGACATTCATCGTCTATTATCTAGATCACGCGGGGAGTGAGTTGGATGTATTATATGGACATGCAATTAAAAGGCCATTATTCTCATGAGAAATATTTTATGTTTTTATATCTGTTAACATTTTTTACTGCATTACTATTTAATTATGCAATTTAATGTGTTACATTAAAATATATAGGGCTTTATAAGAGTACAAAAAAGCTGGAGGAAAGGTCCCCAGGAAAAAAATCTGACACTTATTTGGGAGAATGTGAAAGTAATTTCCTGACTCCAATGTATATATTATTTATGTGAACTGTGCTTATTTGTATTTTTGAATATTTTGTATGTTTCAATTTATAGTGTGCTACACAAGACAATGGCTGGGCATGTGCCTATTATGTGATGCAATTTATGGACCTAATCATCAAACATGTCGTATTGGAAATCGATAACATACAACATGTATTATACATAGTCTCGTTAGATAATATGAAATATATGAATCTTATTATATACTATTATAATTATGTATGTACGTCATTCTCTTTGTAGTTCTTTAAAACTGAGGACTTCAACATAGGTGCAAAGTGTTTCGATGTGCATGCTCCCTATACGAGAGATGAATTAGATGTTGTAAGAGAAGATTGGGCAAAAGCCCTGCAAAGAGTGGGAATTTTTCAATATGATTTTGCTGACAATGATGACAATGATGAATAAAGAATAACTTTGTTCTCATAATTAATTTTGTGTGAATGTGAATGAATTTTTATGAATTGTCATATGTGTGTGAAAATCATCAATACATGAATGTTTCTACATGTGTCTGAATGTGAAAAGAGATGAAATAAATGGAACTGCGGGTTGCTACTGGTTTCTACATACATGTGATGAAAAAATAATATGAATTAAATGTTCTTATACATGAGTGTGAATCACACATATATATAATATTGTCCATCATGTTAATTTTGCAGGTTTGTAGCCTGTTGTTGGCTAATATCAATGGATGTCGTAAAACCTGCAGTTCATAACTGAACTACGCCGGCGGTTTTCCACCTAAAACTGACATCTATGTGATCAGGTACCACGGTCGTGTTGGGAAGCACGGCCGTGGTGGCAGACAAGGGATAGGGCTTCAGTTATTATCACAAAACTGACGTCGATTTAGATGATGTGGCGTCGATTTCTCTTAGAAAACCGACGCCTATAATCCGTTTGCTGGCGTGTTTTTGGTGGCAGGAAGAGTTTTGGCGGCGGTTGTTTAGTAAACAACTGACGCCTATAGTCCCTTTACTGACGCGATTTCGGTGGCGGGAAGAGTTTGGGCGTCAATTTTTACTAAACAACTGACGCATATAGTCCCTTTGCTGGCGCGTTTTCGGTGGCGAAAAATGTTTTGGCGTCGATTGGGATCTGACGCCGAAGGTGTCCCCCTTTAGCGGCGCCCACTTAGGTGTTGCTTTGAAACCGACACTAAAGAGCTTAAATAACTGACGCTAAAAGGCTTTTATGTAGTAATGATTCCTTAATCAAGCTCATCATTTCCAACATTTGTCTTTGTTTTAACTTAGTTTCTTATCCTAGTCTTATGATTTATATATTTATCTAATTCTCTTTACTTTAACTCTTCTGAAGACTCTTCACTTATATTTACTTATCGTATACTTAACTCTTTTCTTCTATTTTTTCTTTGCTTTGGAGTACATAAAAACATTGTACTCGGTTATATAATCCATTCCTCATGATTAATTCTTACTACCTTGGCCCTTACATACTTTTCTCATATCTTTTCCATATTTTATATTTAGAGTTCATACAATATTAATCATTAAACTTAATCTGAACCTTATGTCATATTCCTTTATTCCCAATTAAGGGTTTCTCATATGAGGCCCCAAAGTTGGATCTCAGATATCAGTTCCAACTGATTCTTAGTTATCAAGTATTTCCCTTATACTTCAAAATCTTAGAGTATATACATTCATACTAGAATTTGGATCTAATCTATCTGGAATTTACTCTTGTTATGTTACTAATAGGAGTCATTAGATCCCAGTAATGCAACCTTCCAGTCGGACCAGGCCGAACCTGCAGTCCTGAAGCCAAGAGCTACTCAGGATTACTCAACTCCTATTCATCTCAAATGTGTGGAAGAAAACTTATCCACTTAGGAAAGCTCATTCAAATATCATTTCTAGTCTACTTGATACAAAGAATATAATCAATAAATGCTACAACTGCATAGTGTACAACAAATCTTAAAGACCCATATATATTTCAAAATACTGAATATCTGAATTCAAACATATAAGAGCTTTTCTATTCATCTCCAATAAAACTACAATATGAAATGAAAGTTCTATCTCAATTTATATTTATGCTTTAATTCATGTTACTTATCTTGTTTCTAACCCTAATATTTCTAGGGTTCCTCTCTAGCTCATCCTTCCACTGTATAGCTGGCCAGGGTTTACATGAAAGAATAGATAAAGTAGCTTGATACTGGTTGATCCAAGTACTTAGATATCGGGCCAGGATATCTAAATACTCAAATCCCCAGAGCTAACATCATAACATCTCCTATCTGCCATACTTATGACTCTAACTTACTAACTTAATGGTCCCTGATAACTCATCCTAAGCTCTGATAGAAAATCTTTTACACCCCGATCTCACAATTACCACTAATCATGAGATTAGGGTATAAATTGAGGATTTAACGTAATACAAATATCACCATTAACTTTTTTCTTCTTCTTTTTAAACTCTTTGTTTTCTCTAATATGATCTCACATTAATGATACACATCCATACATTCATTATGTTTCTTACACTTCCATGTACATATGACATGACAATCATTTGCATTCTCTCTTATTAAGGAAACAAAGATACAAACATCATTTACAACTCTCACACATCTATACAAGGACCTAGAGTGACAGGGACCGATTGAACTTAACTATACTCAAACATAACTCTTGTAGCAAATCTACTCTGATGCAATGATATCTTCTTCAAGTCCATGTGATTTCCCTAAAAAATTGAGTAGAGGGGAGAGCCTACTCGCTCAGTGAATGAGTACTTCAAAGAAAAAGTCTAAAGCACTGATATAATTATAGATATACTTTTGAGCAATTGATATCAATTATAACAGTAGTAAGCTTTAAAGAGTCTAATAATTGACAATCATAAATATGGCAGGATACTCTAAATATCTATAAGAGTGAATCAAAATATATGAAATGCTTGATTGATCATAAAGAGAACTAATAATTCAAAAACATATAAAGAATAATTGAATAACTATACACACTTGTTTGACCTCTCATTCATTTTATTATGCCCTGATCATATGTAGTGTACTCTACATATGAAGAATCATAGCAAACTACGACCTCACCGTACAAGAATTAGCTTAAAACCCGGGAAGCTAAGCCTAGAACTGAATCCGGGTGTGCTTGACTCAAACTATCACGTCTGACTAAGGTGGCTAAACAGCTGGCCTTTAATTGGACATCTCCTCTAGGCTCAGTACACAGGCAGAGGGTCTGAGACACTCTGTAGGCCTCATCTTAGTACACTCTATGGGTACCTCTATGTTACCATCGGGATCTCTGGTTCATGTTGGGTAACCTATCTTTTCTTAGGAGACTTCCTCAAGGGCTTCATCTCCCAGCATGCTCTGTGGGTGCGATTTGATCCCCATATACTGGTCGCTTTCAGGGTGGATCGTTTCCTCCCTACAGTGCAGACATCTGTATGGAATCTACGGTGTTCAGGGCACCTATGTCTATTATTTTATTATTCTTGGAAAGATCTTACTATATTGTATCTCTATATCACTTATTCTTGACTCTGGTATCTCTATGGTATCGAATCTATTCATCGGAAGCTTATAATACAACATGTATATCCTTCTAAACTTGGCAGAGCAGTGCATTCAAAACATCGTAATATTCTGAGTAATCATCATACTATACAGACATGAAGACTAAAATTCTTAAATAAATAGAATACATGTCAATTTGGCACTTTATATATTAGAATCATGTAATTGAACTGTTAAGCATGACCACATCTCATACTGAGAACATTGATATCACAATACTTGATTCATTGAACACCCTATCCTTAGGGTTTCATTTACCTCATTCACTTATCACATGGCTCTCATAAGGATTTCATACGACATAAACATTCACTGAATAAAGACTGCTTTCAACAAATCATATACAATCAATATATGTATGAAACCTTAGAACTGAGCTGAATTTGGGTTTCCATTTCATTCACTGGGATATCATGCATCAATAATAACATTAAATAAATAAAGTCTATCATGTCAAGAAAATCTCTTCAAATGGATTTCATGATATCTATTCGCAAATATCCAACTTTCCTCGCATCTAGGGTTTCACCCTCTTCACTGTGATACCAAACAAACACTGCTCACTTTAAATGAAATCCAATATAGTAACTGACATATATGTACTATGAATTTAGATAAACAAACATTAAAAACCAAGGGGATCTAGATAAACAGCTTTCTCTATTTACTTATACAGCAAATTTCAGTCATAGACAAATTCCCTATATTTCAGTTTACTCTTATAACCTCTGTGAATACTTAGGAAATTCTCATTAGAATGCATTGTATACATTTCTAATATGATTTTATCATCTTAAATTCATCCAAACAAAGGAAGAATCCATTTCATATCATTTTGCAACAACTTAGAACAAATAGACAATTCAGGGTTTGTAGTCGCATACTAAGCAATTAAAGATTATGGTTGATTTAACCAATTTTTATGCAATATACTATTTAAAGGAAGTTCCCAGTCACGCTAAGGTGTGAAAACACCTTAAAAACGTATCCCATATCTAAAAATGTTGAATCCATATCAAATCCCTAGCAATTCACCCAATTCTTCTTCCTTTCAACTCGAAACCCCTAAAATGAGGAATTATGAAGAAAGAGTGAGAAAAGGGGAATTTTTGACACCATTTCAGATCAAATTAGAGGTGGGACGGAATCTTGACATGTGATAGAAGATTCACCATTAAAGTCTATGCAAATAAGCTAACTTACATGATTTCATCATTCCTCAAATCGCAAAACCCTAGGTCAGCATCTCCATCACTTTCTCCTCTCAAGCCCTAACTCTCCCTCTCTCTCTAGGATTTCGTTTCTCTAGAATGAATCACGAATTATGAGATCTGATAGTGTGTTAGGTTGATCATATGGAGCAATTGAGCTGCTTGGGTCAATTGCACTTTGACCCCCTCACTAAACTTTTTCTTATTTCAGTAGATTTTTTCTGTCATAAAAAGGTTTTTGTAATTCGTATATTTAAGAGATCAAACCTTCACCAAAAATTAGTATAATTTACAATGTTGTGTATAATTGAGTTAATAAGCTTTATTTAAAATTTTAGATCATTCCAAGCTTCCATTAAATAATTAAAAATCGAATAGTACACTATTACCCAAAATTCTACAGAAATGTCAGTTACTATAATTTGTCTACTGATAAGATATAAACACTTCATAAAATTATGAAAATTTTAAATTTTGTTTATGATTGAGTTTCAAATCTTCATTTAAAATTTCAGATCATTTGGAATTACTAATAAATAAACAAAAATAAAACACTACATTGCTAAAAAGCACCCTGTAAGCATTTTGGTCAAAGTATAGTTCGACCGAGAACCATATTCAAAGAACAATCCAATATTATGAAATATTTCTCCAATATGAATTATTGAGTTATACATATCATATCAAAAATTCAATTAAATAAAAAATTTGTAGAAAATATGAAAAATTATTTACCACACTGCTATCCTGATCAAATTCCATACTCATGTACCATCAAAACCCTAATTTCAACCAACTAGAGTTTATATTTCTCAGACCCTAATTTCTCAAATAATAGAACACTAACCATTATTATTAGGTTTAAAACATCATAATTGAATTATCATCATTAATTAGATTTAAGAAATGATCAATCCAATTAAGCATATAATCATCCAGGTAAACCCTAGTTTACCAATTAAGCTCAGATGCGGTCATAACAAGTGATGTATGTGTAACATCCCTGATTTGGGTTATGTGTTAACCCTAGATGTTTTTCTTAATAAGGTTGATTATATGCTTTCTATTATCTTCTTATAAGTAATTAAGGCTCGAGAGGAACTTATATTTCAATTTTAGTCCTTTTTGAATAATGTTGAAACAATGTTTTGTTAGTTTTGGACTAAAGTGCAAATTAACCAAGTTGAGGGGTTAACTTGAAAATTATACATGATAAAATGTTCCTCAGATGTTGAATCATCATAGGAATGAGTATGATGTAGTGGTATGGCTCCTACAAGCCTGAATAACAAGAAAGAGCTTGTTGAGCAATGTTTGTGCATTAAAACCTAGTTTTGGTGTAATGTGCAATTTACCCAAAACCTAGGGTTCAATATGAAAAATGTCACGGCTAGAGGGTCCCTAATTATTCCTGGCATCGTGTAGAGGCAATAAAATTAGAGGGGCACCTCAATTGAATCACTTTGGAGGAGAGAGAATCTTGATATTAAAATGATCAAGATTTAAGCATAAATAGAACTTTACTTTGATTTAATGCAAAAATAAATATATTAATTGAAGAGCCCTTCAACCAAAAGGTGAGGGATGATTTTGCAAAAGGTTGTAATATCTTGTGCCTTGCAAAGGAAAGAAAATATCTTAAGTGAGTTGAGAGCCCACTCACATTAAGTTAATGAAAAGTAATGTCCACTAAAAACGGGATATTATTATAATATGATTAAGGTGCTTATTTTGCTTTTCTTTTAAGTTCAGTATAATGAAAGGGAATTAAAGGCAAGGGAAGGTACCTTCATGCACAAGGAAAAGAGGGGAGTGTGTGGCACAGTTTGGAGAGTTGAAGGATTTTCTTTCAACTTATCTCTCCTAGGAATTCCTTTATATATACTCTCTTTTCCACTCCACCAAGGATCTTTTTTTCGGATTTTCTTTCTTGCTTGCCTTGGACGAGCTCAAGAGGACTAAGGAGAAGCAGGAGGACGAGTTCCAACCTATAGGTAAGCTTCTTGATAACCTTCAACCATGATTTCATGGTGGAAATCAAAAATAAATGATGGATTTCTTCTTTTCTTCCATCAATCTTCCTTTCTAGCCAATCCATTTCACTCAAAAGCTTGAAGAACAAACCTTGTAAAGTGAGAAAGCTTCTTCCATCTTTAGGTACGTGAAGTTGGAGCTTTGAAATCTTCATTGAAGGTGGGTTATATAACTTGAACCCATTACATTGTTATTCAATTATCAATCTTGCAATTATATCGATTCCTTCTTCTTCTTGATCAATTGCTTGTTGTAATTGATAAGGTTACGAAATCAGTAGCAATATAAACTATATGAATGAAGGTAGATTATGATTACATCATCTTGGGCACTTTTCCCAAAGAAATTTTATTCCAATCAGTTTCAACAAATTGTTCAATCGGTTTCAACAAAACCGTTTGAAATTAAACGGTTTCACCAAACCGTTAGAAACCAAACGGTTTCAAACCATTTGGAAGGGTTGACCACAGTTGACCGTTTGGAGGTTATATTCTAGTGTTGATGGTTAATGACCCATTAAATCTAATTGATTGATTCCAAAGGGTTCATCAGTTGAAGGTTGATCAATTATCAAACCCTAATCGGGTTAAGTGCTGAAATTTCAATTGGTTGATTTAAAATTTTGGGTTGATTAACCCAAATAGTATCAAGACCGTTTGGAGGTCAACCAAGACCATTTGGATGTCTGGGGTTGAGTATGGTTGAGTAGCTGAATATCCAGAGATATCAAATTGAAATGCAATCAATAGCTACATTGATGATCAATCCAATGATCTAAACCCTAATTGAATTTCACAAATTTCAATGATGGAACTAGTCAAACGGTCTCAAGACCATTTGGAGGTCATCTAAATGACATCAAGACCATTTGAGGTCAGATCATGCCCAATTTGAAAGGTGGTTCAATAATTTCAAAAGCAATTAGTTCCACAATGACCAATATTGAAGGTTCATCGATTTCAAACTCTAATCCAATTGGGTTCAAAACCCTAATTGATGATCAATTGAAAGTTGAATCAATTGAAGGATGATTTATTAGTTCAATTGAGGTATGGTGCATAAGTTTAATTGATGAGTGGTTACATGGATTCAATTGATGAGGGAATTAATCTTGGAAACTCTAAATCAATTTGAGTGGTTGAGACCATTTTTGGTCCAATCAGTTTTGAGGAGGTTTGGACAAGTCTCAAGACCATTTGGGACCAAATGATCCCAAACCAGTTGAGTCTCAAATGATTTCAAGTATCTTTGCACTAAACGGTTTCAAGCACCAACTTTTCTAAACAGTTTCAAACTGTTTGAACTTAATTAACTTAGACCGTTTGAAGGTCTAAATGGTCTTAGACCGTTTGAGGGTCAATCTATCAAGACATTTTGGGGTTTAGATGGTCAAGACCATTTGGGGTCTAGGTGACCAAAACCGTTTAGAGAATAATTAACTTAAAACTGTTTGAACACCCAAGTGGATTAAAGGTCAAGTAATTATGTGACTCTTAATGATGTAAATCAAGGGTGATTACATTAGTTGTAACCTTAATAAGATAGGGTAATTAGTACCCTCGAAAGGGTTAATCTTTGGAGATTATGAAAGAGATATCTTAACACACTACTCTAACCCTAACTGAGTGTATTGAAATAAAGAAATTGAATTGACCTAATTAAGTCAACTTTGAGGTACTCAACATCCCAGAGAGGATGAGAGAGAGAGTAGTATTTATATGCAAATACAAGCTTCAATTCCTTTATTATGAGTAAATATGTAATTAGGGATTGATTCATGATGACGAGATCATGAAACCCTAATTAAGAAGATTAGTTAGTCTTAAACCTAAATCAGGGCAATACAAGGTGTAACCCAAATTTTGGGACAATTGTATATGTAAATCTAACTACGGCTAATGCTAAGTAAATCCTCAATCCTGGGTAATGGAGTAAACCTAATTTAGGGTAATTTGATGATAAACCCTAAATTGAGGTGAATAGTACATCCTAACCCTAATTTGGGTAAAAGGATATGATAAACCCTAATTTGATGTGAATAGTAAACCCTAACCCTAATACAGGGTGAAGGCATGTGAAACCCTAATTTTGGGTCATATTATATGGAACCCTAATTTTGGGCAGTATGATGATTAATCATAACCTTAATTTCGGGCAATGGGTAAATGACATGAAAAGGGAAACCCTAACCCTAATAAGGGATTGATGGTGTTATATTGCATGGTGTTGATATGTAATTGATATAACTGTTATCATAGTTACTAACCATGTAGGTATCATGAGATGATGAGCATATCCAGGTATGAGCTATGATGTTTTATTATTGAGAATGTTAATGGGCTTTGTGAACCATGATATGCTTGTTGCTCAGTAAAAAGTAATAAGAGTTGAAATAGGCTTGGTAAGCCATATGAGATGTTTGTGTAACAAATATCGTGATCACCTTGGTCAGATGACCTGAAGGTATTAGTTACCTAATAAGTGGTAACAAGTGTTCTATGATGAACTAAGGATTGAATGCCATGTTCTATAATTATGATGATAAGTGGTTGAAAAATGAGACTGCATATGATAGGATGAGGGATTGAGATCCCAATACTTTATTAAAGATATGAATAATATTTGATGAAAGCATTCCACATTCTTTATAGCAATGGTTATATTAAATTATGTTTGGAAACCTGATTGATGCTAAAAAGAATATGGTAATGTACTTAATTAATCAAATGAAATCTTATCATGTAGAGCCCTGATCATAGATCCATCATCGTCAGAAGTTTGGTGATGGTGAAATAGGTTTTCCCAAGGGATCTTCTGGAGTGCATACTGTTGAGCATGTAGGGGTAATGGGTACGAATACCTTACACCCTAATGTGGGATTGATGGTAGATGAACATTAAATCTCTCAATCTTTCATTATATGTGACGGGATGGATGTATCACAAATCTCCCGATAATGTTAATGCCAGAATCGAGGTGAGATAAACATGAAATCTCCCAATTTGTGAGGAGAGTGTAGCCGCTGCTGTAACTCTATAGCGAAGTGCCAGTATACCCCGGAAAGCTATATGTAGCAGAGACACGAGATGTCCTACATATTGAGCCCACACTGACTGAGAGGAGATGAGGTCATGGAGTCTGGCTCTTCCATTGATCTTATATGGTACCGATTTCAAATTTGCAATGGTCGGTTGGAGTATGAATGGTATACCTTCATCTCCTCAGGGCTTAAGATTGATTGTAAAATTGTAATCAGCCGTGTAGCATATTTGCTTAAGTTTGATATACGAGAATCATTGATTGATGTGCATTGCTTAAACAGATCCTAGATGGATATTTTTTACGCATGTTCTTCATATTCCTTATTGAATAAGTATTATGATGTTTACTCAAGATATAGCTGAAAAGCTCTATTAACCTAATTTCATTAGTATTTAATCTGGTTGTTGTTCAACATATAATTCCTCTGCTCAGTCTTATACTATTGTTTATTTCACCATAATAATGTTCTTGGCGGAGAGTTATATCTCTCACTGAGACAATTTACAATTGTCTCACCCCCGTGGGATCCAACTTTTTAGGTGGACGCAGACGAGGAGGCAAGAATCCTTCAGTAGGTGAAAGACAGCAACAACAGTAGTAGAAGAGAACGACAGTGATATCTCAGGTGGATACACTGGTTGTGAAGTCTTGTATATATGTAGATATAGTCCTATGTGTTGTCTATGTACTCTCAGGTCCTCAGAGTTGGTAGTTGGTTTTAAAGAAAACGATATGAGATTTTGGTGTAATTCCTTAAAAGTTTTTATGTTGCTTATGTATAGTTCAACAAAGCAACTGTTAATGTAATTTGAGATGACATAGTACAAGACATGTACTTATATGCAACTAAAGTATTTTGGTCTTTTATGAAAGAGTTTTCCCTTGATTGGATCTTTTTGTAAAGTTTTAATTTTTTAGTGATTTTCAGTAATCCACTGCGAATGATACACTTCTGCTTAGTTAATTTGGTTAATTATGATTCTTACACCACAGTATGTATAAGCTGACAATGATGCATATGTAAATATGGCCTTGGTACTTTTTGTGAAAAGTCCCTAGCAGTGGATCTTTGTGAAAAAGTGGTTTTAATTTTTAGTGACTTTTGGTAATTCGTTGTTAATGGTTGTTTTCATAAGGTTTTGTCTGATGATTGTTATCATTGGATAGTGGTTGTCACAGAATACTTGGCATATGATATTGGATGAATAATTGTTCTTGTATGCTACATTTCTTATGTATATATAGTTTTGAACACATGAAACATAGTATATATGTTTCATTATATGAAAGCACTAAACTCTTTGGTAGTCCAGTTCTTGGAAGTGACTTAACTCTTTGGTAGTCAGTCACATTGTACATATAATCTAAATTTTTGGTAGGAGATCATAAAAGCCTTAATATTGAACTCCTTGAGAGTCAAGAGAATGCATCAAAACCTTCAGCAGTCAATGCATGGATTTATAATGGAAAATATGCTTTAAAATATGTGTTCTCTTATAGTAATAAAGATTTTGTTCACTAATACTTTTGTTACTTTTATTACTTCCAAGTTATAGATTTAACTTATTGCCAAGTCATAGTATCATATAGGTATATGAATCATGTAGCGTACTCAACACAATATTTTACTAAATTGTGTTGATGTTTACCACTTGTATTCTCTTGCTTATGTGATGTGGACATATGATCTTGAAAACTCTTGATAGTTTGGAGTTGTGTGGAGAGTTGATGTACAGGTGGGCCTATTGTCTAAAGAACATGCTATAGATGTAGTATGTGCATATGTAAAGTTTATAGTTCAATATGTAATCTTGAAAGTTGTAACAATTCATTTAGAGACTATATTTTGAATGATGAGCTTGTGTTGTTAAAGTTTGTTTGTTATTCATGTGCATGTGCTACTTTGGTTTCCTCTGACTCCCTTGATTTTCTTCTTCTTGGCCTAGTGTGTGGGTTTCCAATTGGTATCTTCATTGAGGTGAGGGTTTCAATTTGGACGTCACACATGTGGTCAAGGTGTTGAAAGTATGGAGACATCACAGTTGGTATCAGAGCATGAAAAGTAGCAAAGCCTGACATTTTCTTATTATGAAACTCAAATAATACAAATCTTGAAATTGAAAACCTTTAGGGTTATTAGGTTTGTCGTCTTTTAGAGACTAGATCTGACCTAGCCTCTAGGTTAGAACCTAGATCTTTGAGAACTATATCTAGACTGGTGCTTGTTAAATAGCAAGTCCTGAAGTGCATGTCATTCCTTATAATGTGGCGGTATGGGATGCTACATTGTTTGGAGATGATGTCCAACATGTGGAGAGAAATCCTTGACATATGATGCACCTATGTTTTGGGTAGCTACACTAGTCTACACCTTGTTCTCAACCTTTTCATTAGGTGACATGAAACTTGAGACTCTACTATGTGTGGACACTCGATTTACTGATTTGGTTTTGTTTCCAATCGGCTTGAATATCGAAAGTTTTCTTTGACACTTATTTGATCGGAGAAAAACTATATAATATTTTATTATACATGTAAGTAAACACAAAAATATGTCATCACACACTTACAAGTAAGTAGTATTCATGCAAGCTAAGTGAAAGTGAGTGACATCAGTCTAGAAGAGAGAGTAGCTCTAGAGTACATGTCTAAAGCCTTGTTTGAAAATGTGATAATTTGAATGATAGATGGTATAAGAAAGGATGATATGATCCAAGTTGACATAATGATATAAGTTAGTTCATTATGATCAATGTTTGTATTTAAGGACATGTAATTTAATTTTGAGGATTTGAGATATGGTTTGATGATGCAAGTATGTGTGCTTCTCTGAGATAAGATAAGCTAATCTGAGATAAGATAAGATAACTTAAGATAAGATGTGAATCAGAAAGAGCCTCAATCTCTTCTATAAAGGAGGACCTCTAGTGTTAGGACCAGTTATAGGGTTAACTCCAGAGAGAGTGAAACCTAGAGGGAGAAGGTCAAAGAATCTAAAATTGCAAAATATGGGAATTATGAGAAATATTTGTTGTGATATGTTCTAAAATAGATTACTCCTAAGTGAATGAGTTCAGTAGCTTTATGCATGATTCATATAGTCTTGTTGAACCCTAGATGTCCATGGGAAGACCAAACCCTATAGACATAGAGAGGCTAGTTACAAATACATATGTGATTATGAATATCAGTACCTACCATTTGGGTCAGGGAGAGGGAGCCCCAAGATCCTAGAGGAGGTAAGAAATGCTAATATGTTGTGAAACCTCATTCCAGGTTGGTGGTTCCCTGTATAGGACTTTAGTGGTGTATATAAGGGGGGGGGAGAGAGTTGACAAATAGTATATTATGGGTAGTAATCTATGAAGAGAATGCCATATCATGTTTTGGTTTATGATTATGTGGCTAGAACTTGTAAAGCTATCTACCAGTGTCAATGAGGTAAAATTGGAGAATACTAGACTAGAAGATGGAAGATAAAGTTTATGCATACGAGATACTCAAAGATTTAAGAGATCTCAGATAGATTAATCTTGGCACTACCCTCAAGATATGGGTTATGAGAATCTCAGTGAGGTAGATAAAGTTTGAGATATGTTTGTTGAGCCACTTGTATAAGTTTGTGTAGCACAATTCTTATATAATGCATATATGTATGTGACCTTATCTTGACATGTGATATGTGGGTTGACATGGTGGAAACTTATACACAGTTTAATCATTCTCTATCTATAGATGGTTAATGATACACATGAGTAATTATAATTTAACATAGTTGGCTAATCATGTGATGAATTAACTTCCAAATGTTGCTTTTTAATGTGAAAAGTGAAACAAGATCATAGTAATGAAACATGTTTGTTGTGGTCTTAATGTTAGTGGTTAATAAAGATGTCAAATATAGTTTAAAAATTTAGCACATTATAATGATAATGGAACCCTAATATGATCAAGATGGATAAAGTGGGTCAACTATAATTAATTCTTTCATAAACATTACATGTTAATGTTTGAATTGTAAAGTCGGGTTAAAATGATGATGTAAATCCTAATGTTGAAATATGTCATCAAATAACCAAAGTTTCTAAACCCTTGTTTCAACCTTATATGAATGGTTGGTTCACCCTATATACTTTTGAATTTCTTATAAATATATAGATATAGTTCTGGAGCTTATGTTTGTGGATAGGTTGCACCTAGAATGGTGCCCTACATATGGTTATATATCTTTTATGTTTTCTTTTTTATTAAGAGGATGAATTAATTTTGAGGAAAATAATTATTTTATGATTTGAAGGATGTGATGGACTAGGTTTTACTTAAATTTGAGGACACAAATTCTTTTAAGGTGTGTAGGATGTGATGTAAAAGTTTGGAACCTTTAAATATCTAATGATATAAGTAAATCCATGTGGGTTTGAGTTATTTTGAGAGTTCCAAGTATTTTGATACAATTTGAGTGTTGATTGATGTTGATATCATGATTCAATCCCTAAGCTTATGTATTTTTGAGGTTATTAATTGACTGATCAAATTATTGTATGTCTATACCAAACGTTAATGGAATGAAGATTAAGTTACTATAAAGCTATGCCCAAAGTTCCAAAATAATTGTATTATCATGGAAGAAGATATTGAGGTTTGAAAATGATGGAATAATGTAACCAACACTAAATTTTTTATTTAGAACATAGAGTCAGATATGAGAGATGTCATGTTGCCCCTTTCTAATGTATATGGGCTAGGTGCCCCTTTCATAAGCATGGATCGGCTTTGAGGAGAGTTGATCCTGGCACTTTAATTGGATCTGACGGGTGGAACTTCATCCCCTACTTCATGTTCATCTGGAGATCGTGGTGGGTGGTAGCAACAATGATGACCCAACCCATCATACCATGCCATTGTCATGGACCGATGAAGAAACTAAAATAGCAATTGTCTTCGCTCCCCAAAGAAGTGGAAAGCCCCTCACCCAGAACATATAAAGTAGAGACGAGGGAGTCCCACCTCCATGTCTGTGTTACTTCTTCACTCAAATTCATAGATGGAGATGAGAGAACAATTAAAAAGCTAGATAGGATTTAAAGAGAGGAGAATGAAGGGAAAGTCAAGTGGAACATGATTTTGGTGTTTTTGTTCCCCACCGTAGTTCTTCCCGTGGTCAACCAAACACAATTTATTGGAGATGGAGGAAGAGTTTGGAGGTGACTTGTAGGTGTTTCCCACCACCTCGTGGAACTTCAATGGAGTTTTTAGAGGCCTTCCGTTCATCATGGATTCCTCTATCACAAGAGGTATGAGGAGGGGCAAGGTACTTCTAAGTCCTATTTGTGGAAGAGCCTTGCGAAAGCGCCCATGTTGTAACAAGACTGAGAATCACATGCTCATACTAAGAAGATGAGATCCATAGATGGAGCTGTAGTTTTCATTCAACCAGAGCCTCGAGGAGGTGTTGTGCAAACTAGAAACTACACCTCAGAGCTATAGAGAATGGAGGAAGGATTTGAGGTGGAGTGATCTATCACATATCTTTCACTAGAGATCTGGTTTATGGTGGAGGTTGCATTATAGAAGTGTGTGTGGACTGGAGCGAGAAGATAGAGATCACAAGGAAAAGAAATCACAAACTGAATAATCCCAGGCCTAATGTGATTTGGATTACTCAAGTTCCACTTAGTGGATACGTGGAGGCCTCTGGTTGGAGTACATTTAATAATATATCAACATCCTAAAAATTCTCAGTTCTTATATAATTCATAGTAATTAGTACTTTTATCCAAAAAATATAAACAAAGAACCTAAAGTCTAAAAAAAATGAGTAGAACAACAATGAAGCATCATATCAATCTCTTGATGAATAAATATATATTATCAAATAAGATACATATTCTTATTTCATGCATAATAAATAGAAAACTATGGCCTAAAATTGTGAGAACATGTCACTAGGTCCATAAACATGTTTACAATCCATATGATGTTAGAGATTATAATGTGTATGCATACATTATGTAATTTGATTCAAAAATTTTAAGTTATTTCTCATAACCCTAAATAAAAGGTAACAATTACATATATGCATAATAAATCTTGAAATTTGTAGATTACTCTCGTATCAGTAATTGGAAGATAATATGTAACTCTAATATTAGAGAAATGCACATGATTCATGTTAACATACGAAGATTCATAAAGTCTATGAAGCCCCAAGTTGAAATACATGTATGTAACCTAGGGTTAATATCTGCACAAAAATTATATGCAACAAAATACTCATATTAATTATTCTAGTTTGGAATATGACATCAGAAACATAATTATATGATAAAAGGAAAATAATAACGGGAATATATTAATGTTCTAAGTAAAACTCTAGTGGTCATAATCAGGGTTAATGATGAGAACCAGATGATGATATGTAATCTTGTCTTAATTAGAATTTGAGTAAGGTTATAGTTGACCTCATGGATATGCGATAATTTGGATGTCTCTTTTTAGGGTACGCTTTACCTCTTACTTGGCCTATTATTTAGTATGGTTGTATTATGTGCGTAAAAATACTTGTCATATGATATTTGATGAATAATTGTTCTTGTATGCTACCGTTCTTGATTTTCTATATATATAGTTCTAAACACATCAAACATAATATATTTGTTCTTTACATGAAAACACTAAACTCTTTGGTAGTATAGTGTTGGGAAGTGATTTAACTCTGGTAGTTAGTCACATTGTACATATGATCTAACTCTTTGGATGAAGATCATAAAGGCCCTATTCTTGAACTCCTTGAGAGTCAAAGAATGCATCAAAAATTTCAATGGTCAATGCATGGATTTATAATGCAAACTATACTTTAAAGCATTAGTGGGTACTCCCAACCCAAGCAATGAGTTTAGCCACTCATGTTAGTGAGTAGCATTACAGGTTTAAAAAAGTGAAGATACATCAAGATAGACGACGATGATGGATCAGCAGTATGAGAGGGAATGATAGATGTAAAGGAGGAGGAAGGCAATACACCAACATTAGAGGGCAATGATGAGCTTCTCTCTCTTCAATACCTTTGTCTTCAAAGGTAGAAGGTGGATGAAGGTGACTCTAGAATGTGGCAGCACTTTGTCGTCTCCTAATGATCAGACCCCCATGCACTGAGTGGCGTGTTCTCTGTTATTAAGAAAGATCTTTATTCGCAAATACCTTTGTTACTTTCATTAATGTCATGTTATTGATTTATCTTATTGTGAAGTCATAGTATTGAGGAGGCATATGGCTCATGCATCATACTCAACACAATATTTTAGTATTTTTTGTTGACGTGTACCGCTTGTAATCTCTTGTTCAGCTGATGTAGACATATGATCTTGAAGACTCTTGATAGGTTGGAGTTGTGTTGTGAGATGATGTAAAGGTGGACCTATTGTTTAAATATGTCGTTATAGATGTGGTATGCACATATGTAGAAGTTTACTATTCAATATGTAATCTCAAAAGTTGTAACAATTTATTTTGTAGTTATATGTTGAACGGTGAGATTGTGTTGTTGAGGTTTGTTTATTGGTCATGTGCATGTACAACTATGGTTTCCTCTGACTCCCTTGATTTTATTCTTCTTAGAATAGTGTGTGGGTTTTAAATTGGGATCTTCACTGAGGTGATGGTTTTAATTTCAACGTCACACATGTGGTTAATGTGATGAAAATCTAGGGACGTCACAGATGCCTACATATCTACGTAGTCCACGTGTAAGATGGTGAACTCCTTGGCATGCTCTATAAACATCCTAGAAGGAGCTTCCTATCAACAACATGCTAGAGCCACCTATCCTCTCCTCTATCTCTCTTTGAGTAATGATGACCAGTGCTTCCAATATTTATAAGTGTAATCTAAACTCTAGATGTCATGACCAAATAATCGAGGTGGAAGATAGGGTTTTCAAATAAAACTTGAGAAACAAATGTCTTTTTAGAATATTTTTCTACCAACATGCACAAACCTTCTAGTCAATCATCTAGATAGTCTAGCTGATTGGCTAGAAGGTTCCATAAATATTTATGAAAAACCTATCACTAAGTAGTTGATCAAATAATCATATTAGTGATTGGATATTGTCTAGTCAATTAGAATATGGTTATAGATGATCATCTAGGGTTTTTGTAACCCTAATATTTAGTCAATTGTTTAGCTAATAAAATTATTAAACATATAACTTCTAGTTGATTAGATAGACCCTCTAAATGACTATCTAGGGTTCCATACAACCTTGTAAAGTTCTAAGTGAATACATAAGAGTATAGCAATCAATCTAATTTAGAACTTTATCAATGAAATATTTCTAATTATGTACGTGATTATACTTCTCTTTAATAGACATCCCATGTGTGTGGCCCTATAAGCTCCAAGTTACATTGGTAGTGATGTATGTAATCATATTATGGCTTCTCAAACAATGAATGATATCTAACACACAATTACCACCCAAGTAATTAGATAAGTTTAAGAGCAAATTAAGCCTTTCTCTAAACATTGTTTTTCCAAATGTGTAGTCCACATGTCTCCAATATTTTGATTGATCCCAAATCATGAAATAATCATCCTCTAATTAGTCAAACATATGACGCACATGATATCAATATCAAATATTGACTCACATGAGCATGACCATGCATTTCGTCTCACTCATCAAGGGATCTATCTAGTACACTGTTAATCTAAAAAGTGCATGTGTATCTAACTTGATATCCAGTATCATCACTAATGTGACATAATCATCAATCACCACACACACTAGTCTTGATGTATGATTTTTGACCTAATTTCCACAATAATATATGTCCAATGACTAAACAATAATGAATACTCTTAGAATACATATTATCTCATGTGCATGTGCTCAACCAAAAATCATATGTCATCCAGTCAAACATTATTAGGAAATTATTATATTTAGTTTGTTATCTCATATCTAAAAAACATAATTAACATAATTTGTCTTTATTAATAATCAAATCATGGACAAATTATCCCATTAAAATCATTATATGACTGACTCTTAGGCCATACACATCAATAGTCTCCCACTTACCTATCACTCATAAGTGTAAAGTGATATAACACGATCATAATGATTCTTTTTGAGAAAGTGCCTTTGTCAATGGGTCAACAATATTGCTTTTGGGTGTTACTATGAAAACATTCACATCTCCTTGTTGATCTCTCACATGATATGTAAATGTAGTATATGCTTACAAGACTAGTGATGTAACACCCGGGCCCACTGCCCTAGGCTCTAGTAGAGTTTCAGGAATGACGACTGACCCACAGATCACCACTAGCCTTAACTGCGTGCTTTTTCCTCACTCACGCGCAAGCCGGGGTCAACTTCCTGATTGATCACCCATCCTAGTACTACTCCAAGCTGAGCATGCTTAACTATGGAGTTCTTTAGTGATGGGCTCCCGGAAAAGGAGGTGCACCTTGGTGATATGGGTAGTCCAATCATTCCTTTTAAGATCATCATATCTGAGGCCTCAAATCCTGGGATGTTGTAATCTCCCCCACTTAGACTCTTGACGTCCTCGTCAAGGCTCAAATATATGGCCTCATAATCTGACCCCATTTCAATGCAGACCCACAATGGCCCATGGACACCCAGCTCCCGATCATGGAATACCAGTGCAAGGGTGGCTACGTCAACCATGAACAACCCTTTCCTACATGCCTGGACCGCACGACTCAAGATTGGCATGCCACATGCCCATGCGGGCCCCACCTACTGGAGAGGTTATAGCTCTGATACCATTTGTAACACCCGGGCCCACTGCCCTAGGCTCTAGTAGAGTTTCAGGAATGATGACTGGCCCCACAGATCACCACTAGCCTTAACTGCGTGCTTTTTCCTCACTCACGTGCAAGCCGGGGTCAACTTCCCAACTGGTCACCCATCCTAGTACTAATCCAAGCTGAGCATGCTTAACTATGGAGTTCTTTAGTGATGAGCTCCCGGAAAAGGAGGTGCACCTTGGTGATATGGGTAGTCCAATCATTCCTTTTAAGATCATATTATCTGAGGCCTCAAATCCTGGGATGTTACAATCTCCCCCACTTAGACTCTTTACGTCCTCGTCAAGGCTCAACTATAAGGCCTCATAATCTCTTCCCCATTTCAGTGCAGACCCACAATATCCCATGGACACCCAACTCCCGTCACGGAATACCAGCGCAAGGGTGGCTACGTCAACTATGGACAACCCTTTCCTACATGCATGGACCGCACAGCTCAAGACTGGCATGCCATGTCCATGTGGGCCCCACCTACTGGAGGGGAATTGGATCTGATATCATTTGTAATGCCTAGGCACACTGCCCAAGGCTCTAGTAGAGTTTCAGGAATGACGACTGGCCCCACAAACCACCACTAGCCTTAACTGCGCACTTTGTCCACACTGACGCGCAAGCCAGGATCAACTTCCCGACTGGTCACCCATCCTAGTACTACTCCAAGCTGAGCACGCTTAACTATGGAGTTCTTTAGTGATGGGTTCCCGGAAAAGGAGGTGCACCTTGGTGATATGGGTAGTCCAATCATTCCTTTTAAGATCATGTTATCTAAGACCTCAAATCCTGGGATGTTACAAGTGCAATCTAGGTTTCTTAGCTTGTGAAATAGCTCCATTATTATCACATAATATCTCCATTGTTCCATAAATGGATAGAACCATCCTAAGTTCACTAATGAATGCCTTGATCATTACAAATTGATGTGCTACTTTGGAGGTAACAATATACTCGGTCTCTATTTTCTTGCCTTGAACCAACTTAACCTATAATCATGCCTTTTTATCAGAATTGGATGTATAATTTATTTAGTCGAATTCTTGTTAAGTTTTGATGTTATTTTATCAAATAGAAACTCTAAATTGAAGAAAAATGCACTTTTTCCTAATTTTAAGTTTCTTTGTAGGTTATGGACAATATTACAAATCCACCATAATATTAAATTAGGTTAAAATTTGTGTGATAAGTATATAAACATATGTATTTCCTGCATTTTATATTTGAGATCAATTGTCTATTATAGACATTTAACTTTGCTTCAATTTCACCTTGTTGGACTTGATTTTTGAATGTACATCGTGGAGTAATATGCAAATTCACCATAATTGAGGACCTAATTACAAAATTGAGTGTAAATTATCTAGTGCATGCTTTACTTAAGAACCACATCATTATGTTTAGTTCATTCATAGTAAATTCTATCAACATTGTGAATTGTTGCTTCATTGTCACACTCCAGATACTTTGAGTAAATGATTGTTATATTAAATTCATTTAAAACATATTGTATTCACTAAATCTCAAAAAACGTTGGAGGGATATCTCTATACTACGCTTCAATGATAGATCTAGCAGTAATAGTTTTCTTCTTGCTTATCCAAGAAATAAGATGTTCTCTAAGATATACACAGTACCCAGAAGCTGACTGCCTATCAAAGGAATTCCTACCAATCTGCATTAGTGAAATCCATACGATCAATATTATCATCATTCTAGGCCGTTCAATATAAGGCCATTTCCTAGAAATCCTTTTAAGTATGTTATGATACATTAAATAGGAGACTGTTGAGACATTATTGGTATGCTCATGAATTACCTTACTATTCTGATTGCATAAGAGACATTGGGTCTTGTGTTGTTAAATAATTTGCCTTCCAATGAACTTTCTATAGGAAGCTGAATTGGTGTACTCCAAATCATTTTCTTGATAATGATATGATAGACATTTAGAATTTTACTTTCATAGAGGATGTCTAGTGTGTACTTCCTTTTTGAAAAGTTTATTCCCATCATAGAGTAAAGAACTTTGATCCTAAGAAAATATGGTAAGGATTCTTGATCTTTTGTATGAAAATGCATTTGAAGGGAATGTTCTAGATTTGATATACCTTGATTATAAAACCATGTGATCACAATATCATCCATGTATGCATACATAACCACTAGAGCTCATTGTGTGTGAGAAAAAAAATAAAGAATGGTCACTTGTTGGTCTTTGAAAATGTAGAGGTTCTAGAATAGCGGTGATTTTTTTTAAATTGAGCAAAAAATGGTGATTGCTTAAGGTCATATATTGCTTTCTTAATATGCCATACTTCTCCACACCCCCCCTAACTTCCATATTGGGGATAAATCTCCATATATACTTTGTCAATAAGATCACCATGAAGAAAAATGTTCTTAAAGTCCAACTAAAATAGGGACTGACAATAGTATGTGGCAAGAGAAAGAAGGGTCTGAACATAGATAATTTGGGTTATCTGAGGGAAGGTTTCAAAGAAGTGATACCAAAAGTTTGAGCAAACCATTTGGATACAAGGCATTCTTTTAGGCATGCAAAGCTCCCATCAACCCTATGCTTAAAAGTACAAACCCATTTACAACCAACAATGTTTGCACTCAAAGGTGTATCAACCAATTCTCATGCATGATTTTGATGTAGGATAAACACTTCATACATGGCTTGCTTCCAAACTGGGTGTCAAAGTGCCTATTTATGATTTTTTGGAATTATGGCATTGTCTAGATCTACAACAAACATAGGTGCATGTCGACAAAGATGTGAAAAACAACATACATCTGAGATTTTTTATGGTAAATTGTAAAAGTACATACCCCTTTGTAAATGGAAATTGGATGATTATCTAAAGATGATTTGGTAGGAGACTCAGATGATGGGGGATTACTGGTGGTAGCCTTTGGTATGGGGTGAGGTAGATAATGAGATGAAATTTATAAAGATTCAAGTGACAAAATGGACACACATGGAAAGTAGGAATTGAAAAATGCTAGATTTTCTAATTTAAGGTAACATAAAGAGTTGCGCACATGCACTTTGTATCTGGGCAACATCACTTGTATCCTTTTAGGGTAGTAGAATAACCCAAGAATACAATATTAATAGCCCCATGGGGGTGGAAATTTGTTCACTTTTGGATCCAAATTATGGATAAAAGAAGTGCAAAATTTTTTTTTGATTGGAAGAGGAAAATGATTTGTGGGGAAGAGTATAGAGTAAGGATAGAAACCCTAAATAATAGAGGTAGTTTGTCAATTAATAAAGGAAAACAAGAAGCTTCAGGCCTAAAGGGCTTGGGAATATGAGCATGCAACATTAAAGTGTGGGTATATCAAGTATATGATGACTTTTGTGTCTGATATTCCCATTTTGTTGGGTTGTTTGTGTACATGAACATTGACAGATCATACCAATCGTAGCACATAAATGCGACATTGCATGCTCTACATATTCTAAAGCATTACTTTTTTCAACATCTTAATACTAGTATGAAATTGCAAATGGACAAATTTATTGATATATTGGATCAAAGGCAAGGCTTCTGAATGATATCGTCATTAACAACCAAGTCATTCAAGAATAATTATCCAAAAGAATTAAATAATAGTGATGGCCTCCATTATTAGGTTCATGAAAGGCCCCTTAAACTTCGCTATGAGCTACATCAATAAAATACATAGCTTGAGGCTCAAACAAGAAGACAAAGAACTACAAGAAATTTTCCAAGTTGATAAGAGTCACACTTAAGGTGCATAACCAAAAGGAGACTCAACTCTATTCCTTTTAACTTATTCAAGGACAGATGGCCTTATCTTTGGTGGAGATGACACGGTGAAGTTGAGGAAGGTAGTAGATAGGGAGTAGCATTGATCACCGACCCTAAAACCCCATTCCATCATCTATAAACTATGTGAATCATGTATAACAAGGTACACTAGACCAAACATGGCAAACCAATTGAGAATATCAACTAATTTTGCAAGAAAGAATAGGTTGAAAGGTAAGTCAGGAACAAAATGTATAGAAGATAAATTGATGGTTGAACTAAGGGAAACCAACCCGCTTCAAAAGACCTATTTGAAACATCCATCAACTATAGAAATACTAGGATGCAAACTATGAGGATCAAAGGATGTGAGCAAAGTTTGCATACTCGTGATATGTTGTGCTACCCACAAGATCACAATCTAATCATTATGAGAGGCCATCATTGAAGTTCCACTATCAGAATCAACATTAATTAGGGATTTTGAAGTGTTAGGCGATAAAACATGGGTGTTAGATGACTACAATGCACATATACATTGTGAACACTCTCCGGATGATAGAGAAAGTGAAAAAAGAATTGTCAAAATCTTACACAAGATGGGTGGAGCCATAACCTTAATGGGCAGAGCCATAGCCTTAACCCTAAGGATGACAATGTTTTTGGAAACATTAGTTTTCAATATGCCCCAACTTCCCACATAAATTACATTTGAGTCTGGGATTGGAACCAAATCTACAACCTTGTGCAATTGCTATATAATAATAAAGGATTTTGGCGTTTAGACAACAACAACTTGAACATCAAACTATGGAAGTCGAGCATAGGCGTCTTCAGTAGGAGCAAAGTGATATGATCCGATATAGTCGAATGTAGTTGAGCAAAGCGAGGATGTAGTATATTAAGGAATTTTTCTGTAATAAGTCCATCACATTCCTTTTTTACGATCATCATAAGGAAGAAGGCAATGGCTGGTGGAGTAGAAAACAAAAGGGGTGGGAGCTAGGAGTTAAGAAAAAAGGAGGGGAAGAAGGGGTATAAATCTAGTTTCTCATACCATGTTGAAACAATAGTTTTTGTACATCGTTAACTGAAAGGACCACATGGAACTTCCCATATATAGGAGAGTCCATGATGTGGTGTACTTAAAGCATTAGATTAAGGATGATAAAATGCATTGGGTATGGGCCAAAATCATGTAATACAATAGAATAAAAGAAAAGATGAAATACATTTTACTAACCTAAGCGATTTCATAACCCTTTTGAAAGACCTCTCTTTCGGGATCAGTCCCGTCCCAACAAATCACATTGGTCATAACTATCCACCATACTCAGAAAATCACAAATTAAAATCGGGGTTGGGTTTCCCCCGGTTATCCAAAAAAAGAGTAGCTTCTTAAAAATTTTTTAAATCTTTGAAGAAACAAGATGCACATATGACCCTAGTCTAATGAGATAAATGATGATGTAGTTTCGTGATCTAAACAAAAAAATATTAGTGACCAACATTTCTTAGTCAGCTCATAAAGCAAATTGGCTCAACTCTCGCGGGCCTGTGCTCCTGGTCGTCCGGGTGGTCTCTCCATCGGACACCGGGTTGGTGCTTGGGTGTTTATCACTGGCGCCGACAGTAGGCTGTTTGAAGACGACGTGGCTGTGAGTCAGTTGTGTGGTTGAGCACCTCCCAGGTGCTCGATGAAGTGCTTCTGTGTAAGCAGGAGCATCGTTGCTGGATCTAGCGCAGCTCCTCTGTAGCTACGAACTGGAATGCCTGCTAGGCATTTGATGAGATGCATCTGTGGATCACAGGAGTGTTGGTTGGGGTTTGGTTTCCATAGGGAGGGGCATGTCATTTCTGCTCCTTGTTGGGCCTTCTGGTGCTGTGTGCTGTAACACCTTCATGGTGTTCAGTCTTTGCTGCGGTCTATACTGGTCTCTTTTGGTCTTCCGAATCAAGGCTCCTTGGTATAGAAGAGATGTACAGGGTCTGTTTTCTGGTGGTCATCGATTGATGAAGAGGAGCTGGACTTCTTCCTAGAATTCACACCTTCAGGGACTGATTCAAATGCCAGTGGAGGAAAGGAAGTGCCCAGCTCAAGGACATTTATTGATGGTCTGCCTGTGGATGGATGTTGCTGCTTTCTCTCCTGTTCTTAGCGGTCTTTCGGTCTCTTTGGAGTGATGAATCAGGGTGCTGGTTCCAGTTTGATCCTGGAAAGGAGACAGGGCGTTAAGCAAGAGACCTTTTCTGTCTCTCTATGTTGTTTCTTTCTGTAATGAGGAGACTCATCCTTATATCTTTGTGGGTGGGGTTTATTGTAATGTTTGTATGGCTCTCCTTGTTATTTGTAGGTTTAGTATAGTTAGATGGAGGCTTTTCTTGGTTATGTGTTCCTGTTAGTCTGGTGTTTTCTGTGTTTTTCGATCCTCGTTAATCTCCCTGCGTGGAGATTTAGGGATCAGGTTTTCCCTTAGGGGCACTTTTGTACCCAAAGTTTTTTAGTATCCTAGTAACACGCTTTTTGACCGACCAAAAAAAAAACCCTAAGCGATTTCATAACCCTTTCGGAAAACCTCTCTTTCGGGATCAATCCCATCCCAACAAATCACATCGGTCATAACTATCCACCATACTCAGAAAATCACAAATTAAAATCGGGGTTGGGTTTCCCCCGGTTATCCAAAAAAAAGAAGTAGCTTCTTAATTTTTTTTTTAAATCTTTGAAGAAACAAGATGCACATATGACCCTAGTCTAATGAGATAAATGATGATGTAGTTTCATGATCTAAACAAAAAAATATTAGTGACCAACATTTCTTAGTCAGCTCATAAAGCAAATTGGCTCAACGTCATCATTTGTAAACATGTTGGTCTTGATGTAATATTGTTATCCCAATTATCATGGGACATGTATTAAACATAATTGGTATATTATTATAAGAAGAGTTACACATTTAGTTATATTGTATTGACATAAAAGGTGTGCTAAAAAGTGCCATCTATAACCTATTTTTAAAACATGACACACTCGTTTTTAGTTTAATACTCAAATTATACAATATTTGAATACCACAACATTGAACATTACATGTGCTATTTTTAGAGACTATACAATAACGAAGATCTGTATGATGAATGTCCTGGGCATCCAAACAAATCCATAGCTTTAGCTGAGCAACGGCATCTGCACCACACATTTAACTCTACAAGCTTTTTAGATTAACCAGGGGAGAACTTATGCATATTATTACAACTTTTTATTTGGTGGGTGGGGGAGTAGGAGTAGTTGTTTCCGTGGGGGCGCTACTATAGTTGAGAGCAGGCAGTGCGGTGGCGGCTACTTTGTTGTCTATTCTATTCCGGTGGTGGTTTATAGTGTGGATTCCCATCCCCTCGCGGGCATAGGGATAACGACGGGGATTCCAGCCGTTTGGGTGGATTTTGGAATTAGAATTGGATGCTCCGCCTGAGGCCACCCACAACCACAAGACGACAAGACAAGGGAAAGCAAGAGTGAGATTTCCTTTTTTTTTTCCTTTCTCCCTCTTTTAATTTTTCCTTCTGTTGCAGCGATTATTATAGTATATATAGCCAAAGAAAAGGCCAGCAAGCAATAGTTAAGATAGCGATGGTGGTGGTGGTGGTAGTGCATTAATCATATTTTTCTTCTTCGTATTATATTCTATTATTAGAGTGTGGATTTATTACCATATCTTCTCCCTCCACCTCCGTCCGCAGCGGCAGCGGCAGCGGCTGCGGCTCCTCCTTCCCTTCCCTCCCCTCTCCTCGATTGTCCCGTTATGGATTAAAAAACCAGCCCACTTGAAGGAGCGGAGCACCCAACAATTTCCATTTCCATTTCCCACCACTCCACTCGCCGCTCCCTTCTCCCACTCGTCTCCCGCTCTCTCCCAATCCAATCGCTCCGCTTCTCCACTCCCTCCTCCTATCCCCATCCTCCACGCACTTTCCGGATCTCCTGTTCCCTTCTACCCGTCCACTTCCGTCTCCATCCCTCTCTCCAAATCCTTTCCCGCCGCCGCAGCCGACGCCACCGGCCTCGCACATGCCTTCCGCTGTCGGGATGGCGGCGCCGCCCGTACCTTTCGACGCAAACCGGTGAGTCGACGCCGTCGTGTACGCGGCTGCGCCTCGCCGGAGACGGCGTGGGAGGCAAAAATTCCTTCTCTTTTTTCCTTTTCTTTATGCAATACTCACAGTTAAAAAACAGATACTCCTACGCGAATCCCCGCTATTTTTCCTGCCTCCTCTCCACCTCCCTAACACACTACTATACTACCCCGTATTGTCTCTTTCAGGCGCTGCTGACCAGTCCAAGTCCAGTCCGCGCCCGGCGGCGGGCTTGGCCGAGAACAGCACAGAAGCATGCGCTGCTATACTACCACGGTTCTTCTCTACGGCGGGAAATGGAGCCGCGCGTTCGCTCCTCCCAACGGGATCGTTACTACTTCTACGCCCGCCTTCTACAAGCTCCGGCGTGCATAAACCCGAGTTGGTTTGGTTTCTGAGGGTGCGGCGTTGGGCGCTGGCCGTTACGATGAAAGGTGATCACGCGGTTTTTTTTTTCTTCTAACCCCCTGCTTCCTCTCTTTTCCTTACGAGACTTGCCGCCGATTCGTTCTGTTACTCCCACGCTTCCCTTTGTACTTTTGCTTTTCCCTCCCGGCGGGCCGTCCTCCTCCAAACAGATCGCGCGGAGTGCTGAATTATATTACCCAGATTCATGAGACGGCGTAGGTTCTTCCTTTATGATGCAGTTATATATTCACAGTCTTACCTAAACATCCAATCCTGTAATAACACGCTAACGCTTAACCATCTCATCCTTTGAATTACTATAAGAAAACCGTCCGGCACTAGTCGCAGTCGCAGTTGCTTCCATTGGAGATTAGTGTTTAATTAGCATCTCTCGCATGGGGTTGTGGGTGGAATAATTTACATCCGGGTCGTGTGGCAAACAACATCCTATCCCCGTCTTTCTTTCCTCATCAAAGTTCCTAACTTTAGTTAGTGCTTACATGCCCGGTGGAGCGATGCCCCCTTTTTGTTTAATCTCTTGTTGCTTTCCATGTCCTTCCATCTCCGATTGCGACCCTGGTGGAAATTCGGTCGTCCGACCTCTACTTCCGTCCGTCAACATCTGCTCGGTACTTTGGAAGGACAAATCAACACGGCTAGCCCATCCATCCTTACTACTTCCCCTTTTCTTTCTCGATTCCGTATTTCTTCCATTTCTTTCCTTCCTTTTTTTTTTTCTCTTCCTTTCTCTTTTTTTTTTTGTTCTTTCTTTCTTTCTTTCTTTCCTTCTTGATGGGATGGGATTTCCCTGACCCTCATCCGTTCTCTTGGCTCTTTTCTTTTGTTTCCGCTTTAGGTCCGTCCAGAGTTCTAGCTGTACTGCCTGCCTGGCTGTATTTCCGCCGTATCTGTATGCAAATTGTGTGGCTATCCGCTGCTAAACTATCTGCATTCCTCCCTCCTCCACCTCTTCCACTTCAGATGGCCATAATAATGGCGTTGACAGGATTCAGATTCAATTATCAGCACACCTTCTTTAGAAACTGCTGCACATCAGTTGATGAAACTTTTACTGAATTACTAATTCCCCTAGGAGGAAACCCTTTCAGGGTAATAGGCGTAATACTAGTCAGTGTGTGGATCTCATGATCCCCTTTCTGACAACGTGACTAGCACAATTTGCCATCTGGCCTCTGCTGCAACTGTGGCGTTTCGATATCACTGTTAAGCTGCTTTATTCTGGAAAAAATATGCCAGTGGGCTGGATATATCTTCAGAATGCTTTCTGGCCAATTAATAATCTTCAATTTTTTTTTGGATTACTAATTGGCACGACACGTCAAGAAAAACTATGACATCTAGATATTAGAAAATTATATAATAAGTCCTTACTAAGAAATTATATTGTTTTACTCTATTATGAATCTAAATCATGTCATGTAGTACAAATTGGAGATTCGGAGTTATAGGGGTCCCTGTGTTTGTGACTCATTCATGTAGTGATTAGAAGTAAAAATAAGATTAGGATGCAGAAAATGACTAACATTTTTGGTCATAAGTGCAATACAAATTTAGAAAAAGTAGCAAACGGAGTTGTACAAGTCGATACATTGAGTAAGTAAAGTAAATATGTGTCATTTCTTTTCAAGCAAAAGTAGGAATTGATATTAAAATGAAGAAATCGAATATTATCAGTTTATTTAAGCACCTATCGAATATACTAGAAAATGTTCCTGAGTTGACAATTCATAATTGATTGATCGACTGCTGTGCAATTCAGCACAATTTACCCGTTTATATGTTATTTTATCTATCACATAACTTCATACCTCTTTACGCTAATGTATACTATGTTGCAAGGACCTGGCGTGTTCTACTACACATTTTCAAAGCCATTTTACTAGTGTGTTTTGATCCTGAACTGGATTTTCTTTTTCTAGCAGCCAAAAGCCAGACTGCTTTCAGTGAAGTCGCCTCGTTTTTAACTAGCTGCCATATCTGTGCATATTTCACGAAAACTCAAACAACTTTTGTTCTTTTGCTATTACCTTCTGCGTTCTTCGTTTGGGCCACGATCCATGCTAGCTAACAGAGGCCAGTATGTATGATGCCCACCGCAACTGACGCTCTTGGACTTCGTAGTTTGGAAACTGTATAACTTTGTAATAAAAAGAATAAAGAAACATTATAGACACTCGTCACACTCAGATGGAGGACATGGGAAACAAAGAATAAGTTAGGGTGACCATTGTAGTTTACATATTGACCAAATAAGTACTGGATGTTGTTTGGCTGGGAGAGTGGATACAGTTCTTGACTGAAAAACGTCAATGGCTTGCTATTCTACTTTACTTTCGTAGTAGAATTTCGGTATGGGGAGCACACAAGAGCTTATTGTGCATTCTAGAGAAGAAGCTCACGATGTGTTTTTCTTTACCTAATTTTTCATAGGTGGATTCCAAAAAAGAGGCCTACGTATATGAACAAATGATATATTTAAACACGACCATTCCAATTGTCAGGTAATTTCTTAATTTAAAATGAAAGCGCGCAGACGTGGACGGGTCTACTACAATTTGGAATTAGAAATGCTAATATCATAAAGATGTTAACAAGTGGAGGGCTATAAAAAGGTAATGTAGACAGTGGTCGACACGTCTATATCATACAGTTGTAATCTAGTCTTCTTATATAAAGTGGTATAGATGGTAGGAGCTGTAAGTGGAATATTTTTGTTTTGTATAGTATTATGGTACTCTGCCAGTTGTTTCTAATAAATTTGGATGACGGAATTAAATATTGTTGCTATAAGCAGGTCTGTCGGTTCCGTGTTGATATTCTTCCACAAATAATGACTACCTATTTTTCATAGTTTGTCGTATACCGCCAATTGTCATTAACCTGCATATCTGTGAATGATGGATGAGTGCTGCTGTATAACCTTATGTATGTTTGTTTTTCAAATAATTCCTTCGGATGTAATGACAACTTTTTTTTTTTTCCACTCCAGGGTAGCAACATTTCTACGGGTTTTGAATGGTTACCAACTTGTTTCTCGGGAAGGCAGAGAGCGGGCTGCAAGCACCTCAAGTTGCTGCAGAAAGCATGGTTTGCGCTGAGGGACGTGTCTTCTGTAAATTCAATGCTGTACTCGACGAGAGCGATTGCTCTCTCCAGAAGAGGCTGTATTTGTTGGCCTATTACATGTTACTGTTGAAGAACAGAAGCATGCTGAAAGAGAAGAATGGAGGGACATTTGATGCCGATACGGCAGATAAGTGCATTACCCCTGCTTTGGTCCCCATGCGGATTAAAATTAAGAAGAAGAAGCAGCCTGGCGTCAAGTCTCAGCCGGGGGGAGATCACAATGGTCAAAGATCAAATGACTGCCTCCTTCCTGGCCTGCCCGATGACATGGCACTGGATTGTCTTGCTCGTACGTCCCGGTCGGATTACACCTCGCTGGCCGGATTGAACAGGAGGTTCAGGCAGCTTATTGCCAATGGCTACTTGTACAAGTTGAGGAGACAGCTCGGGATCGTGGAGCACTGGGTGTATGTTGCGTCCAGCCTGATGCCGTGGCAGGCCTTTGATCCCACGAGACAGAGCTGGATGAGACTTCCCACTATGCCTTGCGACGACTGCTTTCAGTATGCCGACAAGGAGTCTCTTGCGGTTGGAACTCAGCTGCTGGTTTTCGGTCGGGAGTTTTCTGGTCTTGCCATTTGGATGTATAACGTGATCACGCGCAATTGGTCCAGATGCCGGGGAATGAACCTTCCCCGCTGCCTGTTTGGTTCAGGAAGTCTTGGAGAGATTGCCATTGTTGCCGGTGGTAGTGATATGAATGGGCGTGTTCTGAGATGTGCAGAATTGTACAATTCAGAGCTGGGGACTTGGGAAACACTGCCGGATATGAATGTCCCACGTAAGATGTGCTCGGGATTCTTCATGGATGGCAAGTTTTATGTGATTGGAGGAATGGTCAGCAACACGGAGTCTTTGACGTGTGGGGAGGAATTCGATCTTGTGACAAGGACCTGGCGGAGGATCCCAGATATGTACCCAGGTGGTAACAGAGCAACCCAGTCGCCTCCTCTGATTGCTGTTGTGAATAATCAGCTGTTCGCTGCCGATCAGGCTACAAATGAGGTTAAGAGATACGATAAGAGGAACAACACATGGAACTTTGTCAGGCCACTGCCAGTGAGGGCTGATTCGTACAATGGTTGGGGGCTCGCGTTTAAAGGCTGCGGTGACAAACTGATTGTCATTGGTGGCCACAGGGGGCCTCGAGGGGAAGTTATCGTCCTTCATTCTTGGTGTCCAGAGGAAAGGAATGGAGGGCGTGCGGAGTGGGATGTTCTCTCTGTGCGGGAACGCGCAGGTGCTTTTGTATACAACTGTGCTGTAATGGGTTGCTGAAAGAATTACACAGCCTTGGCGTTGGCCACCATTTAGTACCAGAGGGGGAAAAACACTTGGCTTTTATCCAAGTTGGCCATCTTCTGATGTGGGATAGCTCTGGACATTTCTAGGGTAAGGTCTTTAATTATTAACCACTTTTCCCCCATTTTTCTCATAATTACTCTTCGCCAGTCTTCCACTTTGTAATCCATGAAGGCTATGAAGGGGCATGGAAGTTATCCGTGGGAGGCTCTTTTCTTTTCTTTTTTCTCAATTTTTTCCCTTTTTTTTGATTACTCAGTAACATAAACTTGTAGCATGCCATTTATTGGGGGTATACTCTCATAATGTTGCCCTACATTGTTACAATATTTATTAAAAAGTTTTCTTCTTCTTCCAGATAAGCTACATGTTTTGTAGCTAGATCCAACTTTTTAACTGTTTTGCATACCTTTTCTGCTGTTCGACTTTCGGAGCATGTTTTGGTGCATTATTATGCTGTGCAGTAGCTTTTAATTTAACAATTATAAACTGATTCCCTTGTCGTCTTGGGTTCCTGCTTTATGGCGTTGGTTATGTGAACACATTATTGTTCCACCTTTTCTGAAAATATGGGAATCCTCCGTCCAGCTCTTTTGTTTTCTATTCTAGCGAAGTGCGGTAGCTTGTCACCTACCAATTTGACTTGTGTAAAAGTTTTTACTTTACCGGTTTAGGCTATCTTTAAACCCATTCCATCTTAACTAGTTTTTTTGTCCTGAAAACCGTTTTCCGTCCTCTTGCTTCTGTTGACATGTTGTACGACTAATAACCGTAATTTGGCAAGTATGTATGCTACTGTTTTTGATCTTGTGTCATCTTGGACTTGTAGTCCATGTGAGGTCAGCCACTTCTTGCTTGGTCGAACTAGCACATCATTAAAGTTATATCAGTGGCCTTTTGGTGGATGTAATAAGTGTGCTAAACGGTGATTTTACAATGCATCATTAAAGTTATATCAGTGGCCTTTTGGTGGATGTAATAAGTGTGCTAAACGGTGATTTTACAATGCATTTTTCGCACAGCAAAATCACACTTTATGCTTCCACTTATGCCCAACCAAGCAAACCGAACGGTTTTCAGAGATATAGAAGGTCCCATTCCTTGGGAAATCCACTGTGTCAGTTGACAGATCCGCACCCTATGTGGGGTTGCGAAATTCGCGATTAACAATTTGGTACTAGCAGATCTTAGATACGGTGGAATAAATCTGGCGATCTTAGTATTATGAGTTGATTTTGATGCCTCTTGGCGGCTAGGCTGGAGTCTGACGATTTCCACCACCTCATTGTCTGCTTTAATACCTGCTATAACAACGCTTAAAGGATTTGCTGGTAATCATACATCAGTGTGTTGTCTGTTGCTTCGCGTGGCTTCGTGGGTCTAACTGTAATCATGTGAGAAAAATTAGTTGATGGAATTATGGGGGATTGAAGAAGGGCATGGAAAGGTGGTGGTTGGTTGTTGGAGCCCTTATTGAATTTTGGTACCACAAGTCGTGTCCCCCCCCTCCATGTGGCCCAGGTGAGACAACTCCACCGGTGCAAATTGAGGTGTTTGTTTTGTACCTCTGCCCTTCGATTAGAGAGAGGTGGTGCGGCTGCTTTAGGTTGCTGGCTTTGTGTCCGTATTAAGGGCCGCTTTTGAAAGTATATGCATATTTTTTGGGCTTATACAAAATTCAAGAAAGAAATGATTGGCATTTACAGCAGTTTCCTTGCTGAGGAGGGCAACTGTCTCCACAGCAATCTGGATTCCTCTCCCGAGTTCAGCTTCGGTCATGAGGCAACGCATCCAAGCAGTGAGAGAGGCTACTACATTTGACCAGTGGTTGTGGTTGATGCCTGAATTTAAATTTTCAATGGTTTAGTGCTTTTGACGGTCCGGTAGGTGGGTTTATGTTGAACTCCCATCGGCCTTGGGTACTCATGGGCGCCATGCTATATTGTTGTTCATTGTTGGTGTAGCACTATGGGTGCATCACGTTGTATGAATGGGCCGTTAACGGTCTGAAGCAGCTTGTTGGGTTAAACTACACGGGCTACCAAAATTGGTTGTTGAATTAAGAGGCTAAGGGCCTGTTTGGTAGGATGCAGCTACACTTCATTTCAATCAAATGTCCATTTTTCAGATCTGAATTTCATTTGGTTGGATGCACTCGGGTGTAGTTGAATGAATTCCGTTTGCATCCAACTGCACCTTTGGCCCTAAAAACATGGAGTTTGTACCGCGCAGAAAATATAAGGAGTCGGATGCAGTAGCCTCATCTATCGGTGACTTTTCAGCTACAAACACGGAGGGCTCCTGTAGCAGTGCAGCAGACAGCCGGTACCAGGTGAACAACATGAGCGGGCAACCGGTACAAGGAGAAGACTCGAGAAAAAATTACTGGACCGTGCCATCTTCATTACTGGACTCAAATATAATTCGTGTCGTACAAAAGATGTGATTATGTTTGAATTGTTTTCTAAATCTTAAAACTACACCCGACACCATCGTACCAAACTGACCCTAAGCTTAAAAGTTCCGGCTGGGAAAAGCCGGCATTGCAAGTTGAGGAGGGATACAACTAAGAGGCAACATAATTTTGATTTCCGTCCGTTTGGTTAGGCGTGGCTCCAATTCGCTATGAGCAAACAAACTGAACGTTGCCTTCGGGTTCTACAGAAAAATGGGGAGAAAAGACCGCGTCCAGATAGGACGCGGTTCAGTTCCATTCCACGATTGCCGCTGTATACAGTATGTAACCTCACAGATTTCATTCAAAAACTGTTACCATCATTGCCAACTCAGTAAATCTTAACAACTGTATACACCATGCTAAAATACGGATAAGCCTGCCACAAAAAGGTAGATCTTGATTCTCATATGGTTTTACAGCGACATGTATTACATATTATGAGAGTTCAAGGTATTTCAATAACTAAAAAATATACATGCAGAGCAATTGGAGAAAAAAATTTGTTGCTGCTGCTATCAGATGGGCTATATGGACCGAGAAAAACAAATAAAAATATGAGCATACTTATACGTTTACAGAATAACTCATGTTCACATTATATAATAAATTTCTATTATGGAGATGAAGCAGGTATAGGAGCAAACTAGCCATCAGAATCATCACAATCAATGAACAATATTTGAGAAGGACATCATATCATTACTATGAAACAAGTCCTGATTGAGACCAATGAAAACTAGGGGTCTTTTCTCATATCATCAACATCTAAACATGCATGGCTTGTATAAAGGGTACCCCAAGTTTGGCTTCCAAATTCGATTTTAGTTTTATCATAGATATGTTTGTAGGCACCTCTAGTGATGTACTACTAGCAGATGATAATGTGTATGCTACTACTACCTCTATGCGTTTATAAAGAAGTTATCTAGTATATCTTGAAAGATTGTCAAAAACGAGACATTGGAACTATCTTGAGGAATCACGAGAGGCATGCATTGGTCTTATCTGGCTTGGCATGGGTCTTGAGAACCTCTATATTAATCTAGAGGCACTCAAGGCGGGAGAGTTATGTTTCACACTAGAAGTGGAGTTTTAATGATAAAATGGGGTAAATATCAACTTATTAAGATTTGGGGGCTGGGAAGCCCCCAGGATTTGCTGCTCCTAGTTTGATGAGGAGTAGGCTACACCCTACAACAGATGATGTCACGTTTTAAGTACATTTAATCCACCCACTATGTGGTATGCTGTTACAAGTGTACGTAGATTGTGAGAATCCTTTACACTAAATGAGATTACTCAAAACATAAAACACAAACAGTCACCAGTTAACTACATACCAAAAAATATGGTAAATGAAAACTGATTTCAATGTCAGCACCCGCTCAGAAATATTTGTATAAGATCCCAACATCTTTCTTATATCCATACTATGTCAAGAATTTGATACAAATTGTTCTATCACCTTAGCCACAACAAAAATACACATGAGAACAATATTTGTATATGCCACACAAACAAGCATTAACATGTTAACAAAATTTTGATTCATTTGAAACATAATACACAAACTTTTTCTGATTGCACCTGAGAGTACATGGATGACTCTAGGACACACTAGACATCTAATCAACTTTTTCAAAGATTCATTACTGTAGTTCCTCTTTACTTCCACAGTTTTGTTGTCATCACTTCCGATTACCTAAAAAGATGTGGCGAACCACAAGGATGAGACCCATGTCCCAACAAGAGATATAACCTCCAATAACGCTTATTGATTACAATATTTTAAATAGTAGATAATTAAGAAGTTGGAATATTTAATAATCAATTGAACATATTGAACAGTTCAAGTATGCTAAACATATTAAGCAATTAATCTTAACAAAAAGTATGATCATCAATGCATATATAGATAACAAATAAATCTATTTCTTTGGATAGATATCACTCAAATATCATCAAATTACATCTAACAATCATCATCATTAATCTGACCATCATCATATTCCTTGCTAACAACACAAGCAATCTAGTAGAATAAGCATCCCTGACATCATGAATATGTCCAGTAACATAACATGTCTATCAATATTGGCATCTCAAATAAAGGGAACATATCTATATCATAAGTAGAACTAACATCATAACACAATGAACTACATAGGCATGATTAGCAGTTTAAGCATTTTTAATTACATAGGCATGGCTAACAATATTAAACATAGCTAGCAACAACATCTTAACCATCAATGTCAGTACATTTGACAACATAAGTATGTTTACAACATGAGCATAACTACAACATAAGTATGTCTATTATCTCTTGTTGTACTATACATGATCTTAGTGAAAAGAAAGCATACAAGGGTTATCATCCAATATGAAGCATCGTGTATAATCCTAAATAAATATGTTACACGACTGTCTTACATCTTTTATTATGCCCTAGAAAATTTGAATCGTACCATTCAAAGTCCAACCGACCCCTACGAAGGGCTATTTGGTTCCGTACAAGATCTAAGAGTGCCGGTATCCTAAGATCTCTTCCCCTTGGTCAGTATGAATAAAAAGACAGTGACATATCAGTCAAAACTACCACCACAATGACATATAGTCAAGCTGCTAACCACTAGTCCGCCCTTGGTACAAGGTCACGATACTATAAACTAGGGTATACAAAATCCTCACATTTGAGGTACAACCACAGTTGCCCTCAATCACATCAAATGTATGAGGCATGACCATAGCCATCCTCCACAACTTGCATTGTGGATGATAAGGATATATCCTCAACTTGCCACCCCCACATACCCAATAGTATGCGCTCTGAGTTTCCCTTAAGAATACTCGTTTCACCATCCAGCAAGTTTTGACACTGAAGATGACTCTACGACACAGGGCACTACATGATTAGAGTTGCACTTGATTAGTTATGCCAATTGGGTGAATTAAGGCTGCATCAAACAAGTGGACATACAAACCCTAATTCACTTCTAGCAAGCATATAAATATCACAAATTTTAAAAGATATAAAATGTGTGGAACATAATTTCTCATCTCATCATCACATGGTACTATTCACTTGCCATTCATGAGACCACACTAGTCATCATACTATCACAAGATATAAATCCTTTTCATAATATCATAGGATATCAACCCTTATCAACACAAGAGGATTACACCTCATTCAGGGCTCAACCATGCCCAAAGGTCATTAACACCATCATACTATTCCCTGCAAGATCATCATTATCTTTTCATGCCTTATAACAAGGCTCAACAACATCACTTACATATAATACACCAGATCAGCACAATGTTGCATTAATTAGCTAGGAGATATTCATAAATAATCATAGCAGGGTTATACTAACATTAATAATATTCCTTTATTACATTAACATGCAAGGAATCTAGATATGATTAACCCTCATCATATTCATAATGCACATGTTTACCATAAGAAAGTATAAATTTAATGACCGCCACCAAATCGACAACCAAATCATTACTAATTATTGCGAAATAATCATAAGTAGCGGATTAACAAAAATCACTAAAATTTAAAACCATTTTTCAAAGAGATGCATTTCCTGGAAAACTCTTAATGAAAGAATCAAAACTTTATACACGTTAGGGTTCACATTATACATACACTGTACCATCTCAGCTCGAGAATAACATATAACAGTTGCTTTGTCAAAACATATATTGAAGCAACATAAAACCTTGAGGCATACTAGTCAAAACATCAAAATTTTCATAAAACCATCAAATATTAAATCCAAGGACCTGAGAGTACATAGACGACACATAGGACTTATATCTATAAGACACGACATACAGTACACTCAACCTGAGCTATCACTGTTATCCCTGATGTTGTTGTTGTCCTTCTGCAGTACGGTCTCAACCCCCTCGTGCACGTCCACCTAAAAAAATGTGGATCCTACGGGATGAGACAATTGTCCCAGTGAGAGATATAACTCTCCGCCAACAATGTTATTATCACATGTAAATAGTATTAAACTGAGCAGAGGTTCTTCTATATTACTAAACAAGGCTAATCACTGTGGATAAGCAAATTAAAATCTCTCTCATCTTTTCAAAGCATTGTAACTGTTTATAATAGAGCAGTAAATCATATATTCACTTTATAAGGAATATGAAAGAACATGTATATCATTTACCCATCATATCATGCCAACATCTCAAGCTTATTATGTGATAATATTATCATGGTATGATGACCATGGATCATTCTCATTTCTATCTATTGGCCTCAGCCAATTTGCTAACCAGGTATTGATTTTATAAGAGTTCAACCAGGTATTGGATTGTACCATTCCAGAGATCACAACCAGGTATTGGACTATGCCAATCCTGACATCACATCCAGGTATTGGACTATACCAATCCTAACAGAGTTCAGCCAGACATCAGACTATGCCAACCCTATGAGATAATTTTGATAGTACAACCAGACATTGGATTATACCAACCCCGTGAGATCACAACCAGGTATTGGATTATACCAATCATGTGAGTTCAGCCAGGCATTGGGATATGCCAACCCTGTGAGATCATTTTGAGAGTACAACCAGACATTTGATTATACCAACCCTGTGAGATCACAACCATGTATTGGATTGTACTAATCATGTGAGTTCAGCCAGGCATTGGGCTATGCCAACCTTGTGAGATCATTTTGAGAGTACAACCAGGCATCAGATTATACCAACCCTATGAGATCACAACCAAGTATTGGATAGTACCAATCATGTGAGTTCATCCAGACATTGGGCTATGCCAACCTAGTGAGATCATTTTGAGAGTACAGCCAGGCATTGGATTATACCAACCCTATGAGATCACAGTCAGGTATTGGATTATACCAATCATGTGAGTTCTTCCATGCATTGGGCTATGCCAACCCTGTGAGATTATTTTGAGAGTACAACCAGGAATTGGATTATACCAACCCTGTGAAATCATGGCCATATTGCTAAGGATTCCATAAGACTTGGAATACCTTTATGTTTCCCTTTCACTTTCATCATGGGATATCAATCCCTTAAACTCATCATTGAACACCACATCACCTTTGCCTGGCATTATCCCTCAATCAAACCATCATACACATTCACATCCTTTATGTGATACAAGTATTCCTCATATCTCATTTTAACATATTCAAAGAACTATAGCCCTTATTTGGCTACAACCATAATGTATGTATGACCAAGATTTCATTATTATCTTTTTAATCATTTATTATTATTATTATGTTATGAGGTTCTTGTTTTCTTGGTTTATTTTAAACATTACCATCTCTTACATCAATCTCTAGATCAACATCTTGTACCTCTCACTGGGCAACAACTGATCACATGGCTCACAAGGCCATTAAACATCTTGCCACCTCTCACTAGGAAACAACTATTCACATGGCTCAGAAGGCCATTAAACACCTTGTCACCTCTTACTAGGCAACAACTATCTCTAGGTCATAAGGCCTATATAAACATTATACTTGTTGTACAAGTATTTCACATATCTCACAAGGATTATGCAATAAGATAAATACAAACTTCCCATTATTAGGGTTACAGTTTCCCTTTATAGCCAAATAGGGTTTCAAGTTCATATTATCAATCCACCTAATTCATTGCTCCACACATCTAGGAGCATACATTGATATCATAAGTATTCAATCATACTTATTATTCTCATCATTTATCATTAAATGATTATCAATGAAAAGTATGAGTTTCTCTCTCATCCTCACTAGGATATTAATTACATCATACTTTATTAACTTGGCTTAACCCTTTCTCATAGGCATGTGAGCCTACACTTATCAAAGTGCATTAAACTCTATATGTCTTAATGTACCATTTGACATAACACACTACACGTGTCACTCAATCAAGTATATTGAATTGTGGTGCTTCCACCCTATCAGGAAAAGAGGTGTGTGCTTGCTTCCATATTGGCTAAAGAGGTGTATGTGCTTCACACTATATCGGGCAAAGTGGTGTGTGTGTACTTCACACCATGAAAAGAGGTGTGTGTGTGCTTCACACCATATCGGGCAAAGAGGTGTGTGTGTGCTTCACACCATATCAGGCAAAGAGGTGTGTGTATGCTTCACACCATATCAGGCAAAGAGGTGTGTGTGTGCTTCACACCATATCAGGCAAAGAGGTGTGTGTATGCTTCACACCATATCGGGAAAAGAGGTGTGTGTATGCTTCACACCATATCAGACGAAGAGGTGTGTGTGTGCTTCACACGATATCGGGCAAAGAGGTGTATGTATGCTTCACACCATATTGTGCCTAAGGGGTATTCTTGACCTCATATCATGCAAGAGGTGTATACTACATCACCATATCGTGAAAGGAAGTATAAACTCATATCCATATCATTTTAGTAGTGTAGGTGCATCACCATATCGGGTTAGAGGTGCTTGCTTATGTGCTTGAACCTGATATCACTTTATAAGGTGATATCATCATCTTCAAGCTCTAGACCTTCATTATGCTTTTTCTAGTTCATGGACAACAGTCCTAGGTTACTACTAGAGCTTATGGATTCATCAATTATCAAGAAAATTCTATTTGAAAGTAAATCATTTAACTAAGGCAAGATTGATGATAAATAATAACATAATTGAGTTCAAGTTATATAACCCATCCCAAGAGTAACTTCAAAGCTCCAAGCTCAAAAGCTTCACGTTCCCAAGGTTGAAGGTGAGATTCTCAAAGGTCTAAGACTTGAGCTCCTCAGCCCTATGCACGAGACCTCCCCACTTCTGGCTGATATCCCTCACTTATGGCCGATATCCCTCACTTGGCCGATATCACTTTGCAATGGGTGATATCACGTTGCTATGGGTGATACCAAGGCTCTATGAATGATACTCCTTCACCCTTGCATGGTATCAATACTCTATGCATGATATATAAGAGCAAGGGGGTGATAGAATTTGAAAAATTCCACTTATAGGTGAAAGGAAGGGTATATATACTTGAGGTTCATGAAAGAGTGTGCATATGAGGTGTCACCATTTTAAGATACTAGGTGCCACGTGTATATGCATGGTTGACACCTCTCCTTGCATGCACTCATATTTATCTTGACATGAAAAACACTAGAGGATAATCTAGAGATGATATTTCATCCATTAGTTATCTTGTTTGATAAGATGTCTCATCTTTATCTCATAAATTAAGCAAACTGATACAACTTTTGGAAAGGAGCTTCTAACTCAACATGAATCATCTCCTTGAGGAGCTTTGCTCATCATGGACAAGGCCAAGAGTTCAAAAACTGATATGGGATCCCCTCTATGGCTCCTTGGCCGATAGGCACTCCCATATGGACTTTACAACCCGATACAAGCTCAAATTAGGGTTTCACATGCAACACTTTCTTGGTCTTTTCATTATCAAGAATATCATATTCAAATATGATTCAAACATGGTGCCTAATTATTTATATCTCCTCTAAATGATACTAGGAGGGAGTAGGGACACTCTATAGGTGGTAATTTGCATATCAATCCTACATTTTGGGTAAATTACAACTTGTACCAAAATTGATACACAAGGCACTAGCATTATTCAAACAAGTTCAAACTTGGAATTTAGGCTTTCCACAAGCCATCACCTTGCATAATTCTCTCTGTAATGATGCTGAAACACATGAGGCATGTTCAACATATGCCATATTGCACTATAACCCCTTATCTTGGGTAAATTACATTTTGGTCCAAAACATGAGAACATTGCTCAAACATTATTCAAACATGACTAAATTTGAAACATAAGTTTGTTACCTGATAGAAAAACACTTTATAGGATTATATTAAAGTTCTAAGCAACTTACTTAGCCAAAACAAATAGGGTTACCTCATAACCCAGGTTAGGGTCATTACAAGTTATAAACCCCTAACAAAGATTTCGTCCCCAAAATCCCAGGTAAAGGGAGATAAATATTATTCATTCATCATATTATCAAGTCTCCACATAACATATTAATGTCATGGAGATGCCATATAACTTTGATCAACACAAATTTCTTTCACACATGGTTATCATAGAATCAGTCATACAGGACACATACTCCATTGTCCTTTTCATTATTGACTATAGAGTCAACTCTGTGTTAGGTAACATTTTTCTTAGTCGGAGAATCATTATACATACCTTATTTAACTCAGGTGTCAAACCTCACTGATTTGTCACCTTTTCAACTTACATCTTTATGTAATAAGATCCTTGATCTTGGGAGTTTCCATACCCCTTACTTAGTTTGTCGTTTCTCTTTCAAGGAAAGACCAGAGTTACATTCTGTCACCCACTTGGATACTACAAGTCTTATCATGCATCTACTGTGCCACTCAAATCTGCTGACACAACACTAAACTTTCTTATGACTTGTATCAATTATCCCTTTAGCTGTTTATTTTCGTCATTAGGAGAGGCTACTTATTAAAGAAGAACTATCTCAGAGTTATCTCTAGATGCTATGTATAAGCTACCTCAACAAATCTAGATAGAGATATTCTAAGAAATTATCTTTAGCTTGATCAACTTTTCCCAAAACAATTCTACAATTGTTCCTTCAACTCATACATCTTTGCTGATGTCATGTTTATGCAGGGCATAAACCCCTAACATATGGTATCCATACTACAATATGTAACTAGACTAATCTCAAAGTTACCCTTTCTAGATAACCAAACATTATTCATCTTATCAAGAGTCATGTTCTCACTATTTCGTACCTTTAAAACTTCTTGGACACTAGAATTCCTTGCCTTAGTATTAGTTACATATGTTAAAACCACATCACATCCTCATCATTTCCATCCTTTGTTGTTATTAGTAAAACCAAACATATAATAGGACCTTTCTATCATCTCGGGACATTACTTAATACATATACTTTGCCTTGGAACTAAAATCTAGGACAAGCTGATACTTTTCAAAGCATCCTTCTATAGATTACTTCTAATCCCTGCACATCAAGTGTCATAAGACTTACTTGATTGTCATGTTCCCAAAAGGAAAGAACACAAGGAAACATAGTCCTTTTTATTGCCCCATTATTATCCAGGTTTGTTTATTAAAGAAAAGAGGTTCTCACCTTTCTTGAGTATTGCATGAACTCTCAATCATTCATGTGTCATTCAATTTTGTTACCTCTTAGGTTCTTTGCCATTAATATAGGAATTATAAAGATGATTACATATGATCATCCCTTAGCATAATCATCACCATGATTACTAAATCTAGGTATTCCAACCCTTAGTCCATCACTGAACATTGTCACCTTTCATCAGGTAACTATTACCTCAAGGTCCTCAGACCAAGGTATTCATTATACTAAACATTTCCTTTTGTTTATAAGTTGATCTATGATTAACTCAGATTCCTCCATATATCAATTAGGATGTGATAGATTTATCTATGCCACATATTTTACTTCATTATGCTCTTTAGATTGTCTCAAAATGACTACTTGATCAGAGTAATCAGAAAGATAGCAATCTAAGAGTATCATACTTACCTTATCTTCAATAGATGAATACCTGGACAGGGTATTCAAGAACTAAAATTAGGTAGTATACATTTGTTTTATATTATGTTTCATACTTTTAACATCTCTTTAAATTTTACTACTTAGTATCTCATATTTTCTCTGGGTGTTTCTCTTACATCTCTTCCCTTTCTACATGAAGAGAGAAATTTCAAAACATATAAGAGAATATTAATCTGAATATAGGTTCTCATCCTTCTTATCTCTTCCTCATGTCCTCATAGGACTAATTAAAGGAATCTCAACAACAACTACCTTCTTATGATTATCAGATAAAATCAAGAGAAGACATATCAGAATGAAAAATCTCTATCTGACTGTCACCCCTCACAGTCATCTACCACTTTAGGTTGACTCAAACATAGAGTCTAGCTGTTTCATGTTGTTTCTTTTGCCTTAATTTTTACACTATTAGATTGTAACTTTCGTAAGCCCTGCCGAGCCTGCCTCGGTTGTTGGGTCATTTACTCCCTTCTTTTGAACAAACAAGTTTAGTATGCTCAACATGTCCATATCTATAACATGTCTTGTCCTCATACCATAGTCTTATCAGTCTTATTACCGATGTAAAAACTAAGTCACGAGTTCTTATAGGTGGAAAGTTATAACTTTTGCCTCTACTTAGTGACTACTGTCATGGTGCACTAGGCATCTACTGCATTGGTGGTACAAAAAACATTGGCTTTTTAGAACAACTAGGCAAATGTCTCTAGAATTATGGAGACCTTTCCTTAATTCTCAGCTTATTGCCCCTCCTTGGGCATTTCCATCACAGATGTATTGTCTGTCTATACTTATGGCAGAGTCTATTTTCTTGCCATATGTTAACCCTTCTCATATTTTTCACTGTTCAACATAACTATGTCATTCAAGAACCCTTTTAGAACCCCAAGTTTCTACATCGAGGGCTGGTAACCTAGGTTGTATTTCTAGTATCCAGTCCACTATATTCATCACTGTTGTCCTAACCTACCCAACAAGAGCATAAAAAGCAGGATTCTCTAACCTGATTGGATCAAGATGAGAATTCTCAGACACTCATTCTTCTCTTGCTTGATCCCTTACACCTTCTCCTGGTGCAACAACATTTCTCTTTAGCAACATGTCCCTCATGTTCTCCAATCATTTTTAAACTTCATCCTTTCTTCTGCATAAGCAGAAGTCACTATAGGATATACTGGAGGACACTAGAACAAATTCAACACCTTAGTCTTATGTCTCTATAGACTCAAAGAACCTTAAGCTCTGATACCAAACTTGTAATGACCACCACCAAACCGGAAACCAAATCATTACTAATTATTGCAAAATAATCATAAGCAGCGGATTAACAAAAATCACTAAAATTTAAAACCATTTTGCAAAGAGATCCATTTCCTAGAAAACTCTTGATGAAAGAATCAAAACTTTATACACATTAGGGTTCACATTGTACATACACTATACCATCTCAACTCGAGGATAACATATAATAGTTGCTTTGGCAAAACATATATTGAAGCAACATAAAACCTCGAGGCATACTAGCCAAAACCTCAGATTGTTCATAAAACCATCAGATACTAAATCCAAGGACATGAGAGTATAGAGACGACACATAGGACTTCTATCTACAAGACACGACATACAATACACTCAACCTCAGCTATCACTACTACCCCTACTGCTATTGTTGTCCTTCTGTAGTAAAGTCTCAACCCCCTCGTGCACGTCCACCTAAAAAGAATGTGGATCCCACAGGATGAGACAATTGTCCCAATGAGAGATATAACTCTCTGCCAACAATGTTATTATTATAGGTAAATAGTATTAAACTGAGAAAACGTTCTTCTATATTACTAAACAAGGGTAATCACTGTGGATGAGCAAATTAAAATATCTCTCATCTTTTTAAAGCATTGTAACTGTCTATAATAGAGTAGTAAATCATCTATTCACTTTATAAGGAATATAAAAGAACATGTATATCATTTACCCATCATATCATGCCATCATCTCAAGCTTATTATGTAATAATGTTACCATAGTATGATGACCATGAATCATTCTCATTTCTATCTGTTGGCCTCAACCAATTTGCTAACCAAGTATTGATTTTATAAGAGTTCAACCAGGTATTGAATTGTACCATTCCAGAGATCACAACTAGGTATTGGACTATGCCAATCCTAAAATCACAGCCAGGTATTGGACTATACCAATCCTAACAGAGTTTATCCAAGCATCAGACTATGCCAACCCTTTGAGATCATTTTGAGAGTACAACCAGACATTGGATTATACCAACCCTGTGAGATCACAACCAGGTATTGGATTATACCAATCCTGTGAGTTCATCCAGGCATTGGGCTATGCCAACCCTGTGAGATCATTTTGAGAGTACAACCAGGCATTTGATTATATCAACCCTGTGAGATCACAACCATGTATTGGATTGTACCAATCCTGTGGGTTCAGCCAGGCATTGGGCTATGCCAACCCTATGAGTTCATTTTGAGAGTACAACCAGGTATCAGATTATACCAACCATGTGAGATCACAGCCAAGTATTGGAGTGTACCAATCCTGTGAGTTCAGCCAGGCATTGGGCTATGCCAACCTAGTGAGATCATTTTGAGACTACAGCCAGACATTGGATTATACCAACCCTGTGAGATCATATCTAGGTATTGGATTATACCAATCCTGTAAGTTCAGCTAGGCATTGGGCTATGCCAACCCTGTGAGATCATTTTGAGAGTACAACCACACATTGGATTATGCCAACCTTATGAGATCATGGCCATATTGCTAAGGATTCCATAAGAGTTGGAATACCTTTATGTTTCCCTTTCAATTTCATCATGGGATATCAATACCTTAAACTCATCATTGAACACCACATCACCTTTCCCATGCTTTATCCCTCAATCGAACCATCATACACATTCACATCCTTTATGTGATACAAGTATTCCTCATATCTCATTTTAACATATTCAAAGCACTATAAACCTTATTTGGTTATGAACATAATGTATGTATGACTAAGATTTCATTATTATCTTTGTAATCATTTATTATTATTATTATGTTACAAGGTTCCTATTTTCCTAGTTTATTTTAAGCATTACCATCTCTTACATCAATCTCTAGATCAAAATCTTGACACCTCTAATTGGGAAACAACTGATCACATGGCTCACAAGGCCATTAAACATCTTATCACCTCTCACTAGGCAACAACTATTCACATGGCTCACAAGGTCATTAAACACCTTGTCACCTCTCACTAGGCAACAACTATCTCTAGGTCATAAGGCCCATATAAACATTATACTTGTTGTACAAGTATTTTACATATCTCACAAGGCTTATGCAAAAATAGAAATACAACCTTCCCATTATTAGGGTTAGGGTTTCCCTTTATAGCCAAATAGGGTTTCAAGTTCATATTATCAATCCACCTAATTCATTGCTCCACACATCTAGGAGCATACATTGATATCATAAGTATTCAATCATACTTATTTATTCTCATCATTTATCATTAAATGATTATCAATGCAAAGTATGAGTTTCTCTCTCATCCTCACTAGGATATTGATTACATAATATTTTATTAACTTGGCTTAACCCTTTCTCAAAGGTATGTTAACCTACACTTATCAAAGTGCATTAAACTCGGTGTGTCTTAATGTACCATTTGACATAACACACTACACATGTCAAAGTATATTGAATTGAGGTGCTTCCACCCTATCGGGCAAAGAGGTGTGTGCTTGCTTCCATATCGGGTAAAGAGGTGTGTGTATGCTTCACACCATATCAGGCAAAGAGGTGTGTGTACTTCACACCTGATAACACCAAATTTTGTGATGTTTTAGACTGTTTTTCTGCATCAAAACTGCCCTCTTTAACTGTTTTCCTCTCTTTTATATGTAATTTCACAATAATTGGCCAAACGACGCTCTTAATCCAATATTTCCAATTTTTACAGAGTTTTCCTACAATTTGACCCATTTTTTCATCAATAAGGCCGTCCAGGCCCACGAATAAGCTCCACCTGCATCGGCCTTCCAGACGCCCGATACGATCGTTGCCCGACAGGGTAGCGCGACACAACGACGTGCGACATGGGGACGCCGCACAAGAAGAAGCTGACGGGCGACACGTCTCTTACCCGACAGGGAGCCTCACTCGCCACGACAACTCAAACTTGTCGCACGACACATGCCACCCACTGGCAGGCGCCGCCCGTCACATGACTGACAGTCGACACCCTGTGCCGGGCTATACCAGTATCGGTCATCCACTGAACCGCGAAGAGGGAGGACACGTGGCGCTTTGAGCACCATAACTTCCCCCAACCGCTGCCTATAAATAGCAGCTACATGAAGCTGAAAAGACAAGTCGGAACCCTGAGCAAATCTTTGGAGGAAGCTGCAAGAGCAGAAGTATCATGCCTGAGTGTCCATGCCGGGAAACTCTAGGTGAGCTCTTCCCCATCCCGAGAGGGAGGGGATGGTTCACTTAGGATAGTCCAGGGTGACACTGTAGGCCGATATCGGCCAACATGGATGAGCGACACAAGTGCCCGACATTAGAATGTGTCACTCCGAGCCCGACACGATATCGAATCCGATACGCTTCGCCCGTCATGGCCTGCCACCCGAGAGGGTGCTGCCCGACTTGAGCGTATCGGCCAGGGTCCTTGAACGATACAATCGGCCGTCACGGTGTGCTGCCCGAGAGGGTGTGCCGCCCGACACTGATGTATCGGGCTAGGCTCCTGATCGGTATCGGGCTGGAGAGCCGCTATAGTTTGTCGTCCTTCTACATCAAGAAGGCGACCTCTATCTTTATTTCTATTATTTAATTCTTTACTTGTGCACTATAACTAAGACCTTTATTGTTTATGGAAATGGAAAGGATTAATTACTTGTTGCTTTATGTTTGGTGTAATTGTTGGATGACTGCTATGTTTAATATCTGAACTCTAGCTTGCATGTTTGGATCGCGTTTCGCTTAGCTACCGAATCGTGTTTTGCCGTCACAACAACTTCGAGAGATGTGTTGTGGCTCTAGTGTTTGGGCTGATTCTGGAGTACGAGAGTGCCCGGAATCAGATTGCTTCAGTAACATTTCACTCTAACTTAAAGTCCAACAACCTCGAGAGGGGTGTTGATGCTTGGTTAGAGGTATCCGCTCTGAGAGGAGGGGTACATGATGTTCCTGCTGCTGCTTGTTTTACCAAAGTTTATCCTTCACACCCCGCTTTAGCTCTAGTTTTATATTTCTGTTTCTGTTGCATGAAAACCCCTAAAAACTGCTAAACGACTAAAACCTTAATCCTTCTTGTAACTCCAGTTGGAGATAGTTTTCTTTGTTTTGTTTGTGACATCTTACTGTTTCCCCTTGGGGAATTTACTATCTCTTTATACCTGCCGGAGTGTAGTGTGTCGATTCAGAGTTCTCAACACTACCACCCTTGTCCCTGTGTTCGACCCCGTATATCTACTTCAACCCCATAAGCAAAGTTGTGGGGGCCTAGAAGGATTCGGGTTATAAATGTAAAAGCTCGACTACCTCAAATCCGCCTCCAATTTTAGGACGCACGATTTAGGCCGGTCAACTTTTTGGCGCCGTTGCCGGGGACAAGGCAAAACGGCACTGTTGATGAATCCGAATCCACTAACTACACTCCAGTTCCTCAAGCTTAGAAATGAGCTTGACAACACTCTTTGCTTTTGTTATTTCATTATCATTTTCCTTTGAACAAAATAAATAATTCTATTTTCTAAACTTGATTTCTCGTGCCATTTTAGGAACTATGTTGAACGGCGATCTGTACCATCGAGCTCAGACACCATGTCTCGCTGTGAGCATCTCTGTCTAAGGGTGAACGTCAAGGCCGAGATGGGATTTCGCACCAACCCAGCCTGGTTGGCCAGTTGTTTGCTTACATAAAAAGATAAGACACTATCATCAACCAGCTGGCACAGGGAGCGCTAGCCAGTCCTGGAGCTCTGAATTCCATGCAGCACCAGATGGCGAGTCTGTAGATGCACCAACACAAAGTCGATCAACGATTGGCCCATATGGCCGCTCTGAGAAAGGACCCTGCAGGAAAGACACTCTCCTGCCCTGAAACGGCCAAAATGGCAGTACTAAGGTCTAGGAAGACGGTGGAGCACACTGATGAAACCAGACCAGAGCCTGAGCCAAGGCCTGAGAGTGCGATTCCAGCTGAGGACGAAGGTAGACAAGCATAAGCTCGAGAGCCTGCACAGAAGCCTTCCGATGAGCTATCTGGTGCGAGGAATCCTTATGCTCCCAGGCTTCCGTTTCCTTATAAGCTGATCAAGGAAAATATGAAAAAGCGTCACGAAAGGTTCATGAACTCGATTAGAAAACTGCATCTTGAAGTCCCTTTCCTTGACGCCTTGGAGGAGATGCCGACCTACGCCAAGTTCCTCAATGATCTTATCACGAAGAAAAGAAGGGGAGGAAGGGTTGAGACCATGCACCTAGCATCTGCTTCCTCAGCCTTCGTGAAGCCTGACCTGCCTAACAAAAGAAGGGATCCTGGAGCTTTTACGATCTCGTTTTCCATCGGGGACAATGCTGAGCGAAAAGGTCTTGTCGACTTAGGGGCAAGCATCAGCCTCATGCCCCTGAGCTTCGTAAAAAGGTTGGGTTTAACCGACATGGTTCATACCAATATGAGGATTGAACTGGCAGACCATACCTTCAAGAGACCAGTCGGCGTTGTTGAGGATGTGCCGATCAGGGTCGGTAATTTCTTCATTCCTTGCGACATAGTAGTCGTTGACACAGCAGAAGACCCCCGCTGCCCGATCATCTTTGGACGTCCTTTCTTGGCAACAGGAAGGGCATTGATTGATGTATCTGAGGGGATTATCACATTGAGGGTCGGAAACGACCACCTGGACTTCAAGTTGAAGGAGGTCATGAAAAGTCCCTCTTTGTCAGAATCCGCATGTTTCGCGGAAAGCTACGATAAATTCTGCGAGGAGATAGAGGAGGACATCCGGATAGTACACCCCTTGCGAGGGCTATAAGCTGTCAGGATTCCAATTTCGAAGATCCTGAAGTTGAGAAGTATCTTGACCTTTTGACCTGTCTGATGAAGATCTGCCCGAAGAGGATGGGGTGGTGGAGTCCGTGAAGTATGCCTCTCTCGAGGAGGGTGATGCAACCCTATTTTAGGGCTCCATCCTGTGCCATTTTGTACTTAAGTTGCATCTAAACATGTTAGAATTACATGTTATTCTCCCCAATTTGGTTATCATTGCAAATATTCTTATGGATGTTCTTTGCACTGCTTTTCAGGTACTTGGACCATGCCTAGATGGAAGAGAGAGAAAGAAGGAATCCTAGGGTTTCCCCACTCATGGAGGGACCCAAAGAAGACCCCAAAGTCTCCCTCAACCTACCTCCAATGGCCAAGAATCGTCTCCAAGCAAAGGCATCCAAGATTTATGAAGTTTAAAGCCATGCTAGCATTAGAAGACCCCAGTACGACCGTGGTTCCATGGAACGGCCGTGCTGGCAATTGAGCAAATTTACAGGTTGATCGAAAAATCATTGAAGTTCAAGCACGTCAGCCACCACGGCCGTGTTGCCCAGCACGGCCGTGTTGGATGAAGATGGAATGGGCGTGCTGCTCAGAACGACCTCCTCCCAACTCTGCCACCATGGTCGTGCTACCCAGCACGACCGTTCTACCTAGTACCCAACATGGCCGTGCTGCCCAGCACGGCCGTGCCACCAACCTTCGTTTTCACCCACCAACCTATTAAATTAACACTTAGCCAACACGGCCGTTCCCCTCCACCACGACCGTGCTCACTCCTACCCAACACGGCCGTGCTGGCCAGCACGGCCGTGCTACCACCCCAAAACCTATACAACTTTCACTGATTTTCCTATTCTACCCCTACTTAGCCCTAGCCCCTATATAAGCACTAGTTGCTTCTAGGGCTCGAGAGAGAGCACTCCCCAGCCGTCACCCAGCTGCTCCCTTACATCCCTTGCTCCCATCCACCCATTTCCTTGCATTCCACCCATTTTCCACCCACTTTCCACTCATTTCCACCATAGAAACCTAGTTTCTCTAGGTTTCTATCCATCCATTCCACCATTTTCATGCACCCCTGCACCATTGGAGGAGGAAGGACGTCTGTAGCTGCTTGGAGGTGAAGAAGAAGTCCACTTCATCAAGCTTCATGGAGTTTCTTCCTCTTCTACCCCCTTCTTTTCCTATTTTCATGATCATGTATAGCTAAGCCCCCTTATGGTGGGCTGTTTGGGATTAAAATGTTACTTTGATACCATGTTGGGGGATAAATTCTTGTAATGAACTCAATTCATATTTATGATGATTACTTCTTGCTTCCATCTCTTTTCCTATCTTATTGCATGTGGTTTGTGCTTCTTGTATGAATTGCTTGTTTTGAGGTTTTTGATGACACTTCATTTCTAGGAGGAATTGGGGTGTATGTGGCAATCTTAGGAATGGCTCCTAGGTCCAATTAGTGGATCCCTAGCTATCCCCCTTTGTTCCTACATACACACCCCTCCTCTTACAAATGAGTGTGAGATTTAAGTGGCTAGTGTAAGTGAGAGTGATGCAATTGCCTAGGGCCTTCTAAAGGCTAGAGTGGCTAGTGGCATGAGGATTACCCCCTTCATCTCCACTCCCATCTCTACCATAAACCCTCAATTGTACACTATCACTTACCCTAGAAACCTAGATTTGTCCAATCTCACTAGAACTACACCTAACCCTAGTCTTCTACTAGTAGTATAGGGTATGTTCTAATGACATTTCCCTTGTTATTTGGTTTGGTAATCTAGATATGGATCGAGCACCATGCATGTTTAATGAACTCCCCCAACTAAAATCGAAGTGACATTTCCCAAACGGCCCACCCACCTTAATCACCTTGCTTAAACCCTAATCGCTTAGTCTGCTTGTTAATGCTAGCTTAGTTCAATTGCTTTAGTTTAACTTAGTCAATTGCTTGGTTTTACTCTTTAGTGTTAACTTAGGCTTTTGCTCTTACTAGTGGTTAGTTTAGTTTGTTCTTGCTTTTTGGCTTGCTAGAGTAGTGTAACCCTTCTTGTTCCTGCTTAGTTAGTTTGATAACTTAGTTTGCTTATTTGCTTGTTCTTTCATAATTTAGTTGCCTTTTCACATTTCTTACTTGCTCATTAGTATAATAAACCAACAATCAATCTTAAAACCCTAAAACCCTACTCTCCACACTAGGAATGTAGATCACACTGTCTAACTCTAGAGCCTCCTTTATCCTCGCAGATCGATCCCGTACTTGCCGCCTCACCTATACTACGACACGATCCCGTGCGCTTGTGGGTGTAGTGTCTTAGTAGACGTAGGTAGTTAGTGTGGGACCATATAAATTTTGAAAGCACAGTCCCATATCCCGTGCGCTCCGACCTCGTGGGGTGTAAAAGCACCACTAGCGGAAACGCATCAAGCTTTCTGGCGCCGTTGCCGAGGATAGAGGCGCTCGGCCTAGTTAGATAGTGTAGCTTAGCCTTTCCTTTTGCCCTCACCATTGCTATTATTTATTCTTTGTGTTACTCTTGCGTATTGGTTTGCTAACTTGGCTCCTTGTTGTTTGTTTGTGACTTGCGCAGGTGACAGCTGTGCATGCGTAGCACGCGTTCGACTTGCACCGACTTGGTGGTTTACGGCCCCGAGATTGGGAGAAGAAGACGTCAAGCTCACCGCAACCTACACCGAGAGGCCGAGATGGCACAGAACGAACCGCCACCAGAGGTTCCACCACCACATCGCCCACTTCATGAGTATTTCACGCCGGGGAACTACAACTCCCCCATCGCCACTCTAGTTGACCAGATGCCAGGTCAACAGTTCTCCATCCCGCTGGCACTCTTGGGGCTTCTCCCTACATACTTCGGTATGGAGAACGAGAACCCCTACCACCACATAGACGCATTCCTTGAAACATGTTCTACCTTCCGCACGCCGGCCGCCACCGACGAATCGATCAGGAGGATGCTCTTTCCCTTATTTTTCAAAGAGAAGGACAAGGAGTGCTACATCTCGAGGCCAGAGCTCGTCACATGGAATGAAGTAAAGAATGAGTTTCTGAAGAAGTTCTTTCCAATAGCCAAGTTATCCGACATGAGAAGATGCATCACGTCCTTCGCCCAAAAGGAGAACGAACCCTTCCACGAGGCGTGGGAGAGGTTCCAGAAGTTGCTTCGTGACTGCCCTCATCATGAGGTTCCGCTTTGGCAGCTAGTTCAGGCCTTCTACACCGGGCTTGAGGAGCAAAGCCAAAACAACGTCGGTTCTTCTTGCGGGGGCACGTTCATGGCAAAGCCACCCGAGGAGTCATGACCGCTGTTTGAGCATCTCGCTGAGAATTCACGCCACCGAGCTTCCACTAAAGGGGGAAATTGTGGCCGGAACTACACCCCTCCTCCTTCCTCCGTGGCTCCCGCACACAATGCCACCGACCCCGACATGATGAAAATGATGACAGATATGATGCAGATGATGAAGAATCAAGTGGGTGGCTCTTCTAGCCAAACCGCAATGGCTGTGGACACTGTAGACGAGGAAGTTAATGCTTTACACTCCTTTGGTGGCCGCAACAACCAGGGCCCAATGTCCCAATCCTACACCCCCGAGTGGAGGAACCACCCAAATTTCTCTTGGAAACAACAGAATGAGGATGGGCAAGGACAGGGGCAACAGAAGCCACACTATAGCTCCAAGTTTGAGGACGAGGTTCTAGGAAGGCTAAGGAGCCTAGATGAAGTAAAAAAGGATGTCAATGCACATGGGCAATCCATAAACCGTCTTGAGCAGAGGTTGGACCAAATTTCTCTCTCTTTGGCTAGGAGGGAAGAAGGTAGACTTCCGTCTCAACCACTGCCAAATACAAACAATGATGGGGTTTTTCTAGGGAACACTTCGAGTGCTTATGTTCCACCATCTTACCAAGCCCCACCAAACCCCTATGCTCCTCCGCCTCCTCAAGTGCCGCTCAATTATCAATATGCTCCACTTCCACCTCACACTTACCAACAACCACCTCCACAATATCACCCCCACCACAACAACAACCGCAACCCCAATTCATCCTTCAAAACCCCAACTCCCCTCACGAAAGGCCTCCACCACCCCAACATCCACAACCACCTCCACAAGCTCCCTCTTCTACCACCCATGAGCATGTGAAGGTTGTAACTACGTTGAGGAGTGGCAGGACCTTGGAGAGGCCCCATGGTACAGTTGTTGGAAGAGATGACAATGAGGCAGAGCAGGTTGATACTGAGATGCAGATTGATGATACTGTGATAAGAGGCAGTGTTGATACCGTAACGCCGAGCAGTGATACTGTGACACCGAGCCGTGATACCGTGATTCTAGTGATACCGGTGGATGATACTGTTGATTTGGACCGATTGGGTTCCCAACTCCCTCCATATACTGATGCACTCGAGGAGCCTTCTACTGCAAAGAAAAAGAAGAAGCATGCGGAAGATATTCTAGAGATCTTCAAGCAAGTGAAAATCAATGTACCTCTTATAGATGCAGTCAAGCAAATTCCGTCCTATGCAAAGTTCCTTAAAGAATTGTGCACCTTCAAAAGAAAAACATCAGGGAGGACGCCTAAGAAGATCAAGCTCACTGAGCAAGTGAGCTCCATTCTCCAACACACCATCCCCCGGAAAAGAAAAGACCCCGGTGCTCCCATCATCTCATGCTACATCGGGGCACATCGCATAGACCAGGCTCTTCTTGACTTGGGGTCTAGCGTAAACTTGATGCCGTATGATCTGTTTGCTGAGCTCCAAATGGGGGAGTTGAGGCCAACCCATTGCACTCTACAGTTTGCCGACCGATCTGTGAAGACACCTAGAGGGCGTGTGGATGATGTGCTGGTCCGTGTTGATGAGGATACTTCTGCCTTCTTCCCAGCCGATTTTATCATTCTTGATATGGAAAAGGAAGCTAGAAAGGTGCCAATCATCTTGGGGAGACCTTTCTTAGCCACAGCTGATGTCGTGATCCATGTGAGAACTGGGACCATGTATGTTACATTCATGCACATGAAGATCCGGTTGAACATCTTCAAGTCTTCTACTACAGCTGAAGTGATAGGAGCCACCGAGGAAGATTGTTATTTGGTGGAATAACTAGATGAGATTGTTGAAGAGTTCCTACCTGCGTGGATTGAGACTGCCACCCAAGGTAGAGGTCTTGAACCAATTGTTGAGTTCCCTGATGATGATGATGAAGATGAGGAAGAGTGTGAGCTAGCCTTAGTGGCTGCAAGCCAGGACCTCCCGTCTATTTCTGCACCTTTGAAAAACTCCCTTGAAGCACCCCCAGTTCTTGAGTTGAAGAAACTTCCTGAAGGATTGAAGTACGCTTTCCTTGGCTCAAATGACACCCTCTCGATGATCATTTCCTCCATTCTCTCTCCTGAGAAAGAAGATGCCTTGATGGAAGTCTTGAGGAAAAACATCCAGGCCATTGGATGGTCTATTACTGACTTGAGAGGGATTGACCCCTCTATCTGTGTGCATCGGATATACTTAGAAGAAGATGCGAGGCCAACCCGTCAAATGCAAAGAAGGTTAATCCAAAATTGAAGGACGTTGTAACTCAAGAGGTTGTTAAGTTGCTTGATGAAGGGATCATCTACCCCATTTCTGACAGTACGTGGGTGAGTCCCATTCAAGTTGTGCCCAAGAAGGGCGGGATTACAGTTGCAGAGAATGCCAATGGTGAGATTATGCTGGTGAGAGAGCAATAAAAGTGGAGAATGTGCGTGCATTACCGGAAGCTCAACGAAAAGACAAAGAAGGATCACTACCCACTTCCGTTTCTTGATCAGATTCTAGAGAGATTGGCTGGGTAGAGCTTCTACTATTTTCTTGATGGGTACTCGGGATATTTTCAGATTGCTGTGCATCTGGCGGACCAGGAAAAGACAACATTCACTTGTCCAAGTGGTACATTTGCCTACTAGAGAATGCAATTTGGATTGTGCAATGCCCCTTCCACTTTCCAAAGATGTGTAACCTCGATCTTTGTTGACATGCTTGATTCGTCACTTGAGGTTTTCATGGATGATTTTTCAGTTTTCGGGAAGAACTTTGATGAATGCTTGCTACATCTAGCTGCGGTTCTGGAAAGATGTGTGAAAGTTCGCTTAGTTCTATCTTGGGAAAAAAGTCATTTCATGGTACCTGAGGGTATAGTTCTGGGACATCGAGTTTCGAAAGATGGGATTGAAGTTGACAAGGCCAAGGTGGGCCTTATTTCTACACTCGACTTTCCTTCGACCGTAAGACATGTTCGATCTTTCTTGGGACATGCAGGCTTCTACCAGCATTTTATCAAGGACTTTAGCAAAATCTCAAGACCACTCTGTCGATTACTTGAGAAAGATGTTGAATTTCAGTTTGATGACAAATGTGTTGAAGCCTTCAATCATCTAAAAGAGAGGCTTATTTCTGCTCCTATCATGCAGCCTCCGAATTTCTCTTTGCCGTTCGAGATTATGACGGATGCATCCGATATGGCGGTGGGGGCTGTACTGGGTCAACACATTGGCTGAATTCCTCATGCTATCTATTATGCAAGAAAAACATTAGACGATGCTCAAAGAAACTATATGACTACCGAGAAGGAGTTGTTTGCGGTGATCTTCGCTCTTGACAAGTTCCGGCCGTATCTCTTGCAAAACAAAGTGACAATCTACACGGACCATGCTGTGTTGAAGTATCTTATGTCCAAGAAAGACTCAAAGCCAAGGTTGATCCGATGGATTTTATTGCTCCAAGAATTTGACATAGAAATTATGGATAAGAAAGGAATAGAAAATGGTGCTGCATATCATCTCTCCCGCCTTGAGGGCCTTTTGATGTGACAAGTCCAATCAAAGAGACAATGCCACATGAACAACTCCTCTTATTCTCATATGTCCAAAAGCCATGGTACAAGCACATAGCGAATTTCCTAGCTAGTGGGAGGATACTGAGCATGTGGACAAGAGAGGAAATCAAGAGATTGTTTGCTATGGTAAAGAACTACATTTGGGATGACCCACACCTCTTTAAGTACTGTCCGGACCAACTCAGCAGAAGGTGCATTCCGGAGATGGAGCAGCAAGAAGTCTTATCTATGTGTCATTCTGGAGTGTGTGGAGGCCATTTTGGAGGGAAACGCACGGCCGCCAAAGTTCTTCAATGTGGATTCTACTGGCCGACATTGTTCAAAGACGCTCATGACTTTTGCAAGAGTTGCATCAAGTGCCAAAAAGTAGGCACTATCTCAAAGAGGGACATGATGCCTTTGTCACCTATCTTGGTGGTAGAAGTGTTTGATGTTTGGGGGATTGACTTTATGGGTCCTTTCCCTCCCTCTTTCGGGTAATTCTACATCTTGATCGCCATAGACTATGTATCAAAATGGATTGAGGCTGTGGCAACAAGAACAAATGATTATAAGGTGGTGTGTGATTTCGTGAAATCCAACATCTTTAGCCATTTTGGTGTTCCAAGGGCTATGGTTAGTGATGGCGGGAGTCATTTCATTCACCGCACCTTCGAAGGGCTGCTAAAGAGACACGGAGTTAACCATCATGTAGCTACTCCTTATCACCCTCAAACGAGTGGTCAAGTTGAGCTGGCAAATCGGGAGATAAAGCTCATTTTGGAGAAGACGGTGCGACCGGACCGTAAGGATTGGTCACTTCGACTCAATGAAGCTTTATGGGCATATAGGACTTCATATAAAGCCCCGATTGGCACTACACCGTTCAAGCCTGTCTATGGTAAGAGTTGCCATTTGCCGGTTGAGATGCAACACAAGGCACTGTGGGCCTTGAAGAGGATGGACTTTGATGAAGAGAGTGCCGAAATGAGAAGAAAGTTTCAATTGCATGAGCTAGAAGAGATGCGACATGAAGCCTATGAAATGTCAAAGAACTACAAGGAAAGAACCAAGTTTCTACATGACAAGATCATAAAGAAGAAAGAGTTTGAGCCCGGCAAATGGGTATGGCTGTACAATTCAAGGATGAAGTTCTTCCCCGGAAAGCTTCGTTCTAGATGGGAAGGTCCTTACCTTGTCAAGAAGGTGTACCCATCCGGGGCAGTGATCATTTGTGCAAAAGAAGGAGCTAAGGAATTCACTATTAATGGGCAAAGGCTGAAACCTTTCGTTGAAGTTGGCCCGGATAAGGCCAAACAAGACTTTGATGTTGTTATGCTAGTAGAAGAAGAATTTGATGAAGAGGAATGCTTAGATGAGGATGAGAAAGGGATCTACTACAAAGATCTCTTGAAAGTTCCAAAGAAATGACGGAGCACAATAATCAATAAGTCTGGCTGAAGGCGTAAAATTTAGCGCTAGTGGGAGGCAACCCACATGGTTTGAGATTCTCGAACCCTTCTTTTGATACTTTAGTTTTGTTTTACACAAATACACACACGCACACTTGTGCTTGATAGTTTTGTTTTTAGTTTTGATGGGATGACAGGTTGAACAGGTCCAAGCTGAAGATTGAGGCACAGTCAGTCAAGGTGGTGGATATCCCACCAAGAAAAGCTCATTCATGATGATTAAACGATGAGTTTCGAAGAGTTTTGATGAATTTTTGAAGTTTTGACATAAAAGAGAGTAGCACGGCCGTGCTGATCAAAACGGCCGTGCTCGGACCACACCAGAACCTCAACACATGTCTTCAACACATGTCCTCAACGCCTCTCAGATCAATGCAATCTTTGCCCCCAACCCAGAAATGGCAAGGAAATTCGACGGGGGAAGATTTGACAAGAATGGTAAGGCAGATTACGCCAAGATGTGGAAGACGATCACAGGCGAATCCACTTTCTCTTCAGGGAAATCCAAAACAAGCAAGATCCACAACCCATTCTTGAGATATTTGCAAAAAGTGCTGGCAAATACCGTGTTTGGTCGCTATGATAATCAAGGATCAGGCGGCTAGAAAGGCCTTTTTCTCATAGCTACAGTTGCAAGCGAGGGGTTCGTGAATGTGGGTGCCATGTTTATTGATCACGTGAAGACAATCCCTTCCAAAAGTAAAAATCCATTCATCATGGGAGGGATTGCCACCACTTTGGCGAGGGCGTTGGGATGCAATCTGGAAGGGCTCACCAAGGTAGATGGAAACAAACATATGGACCTAAACTATCTTGCAAGGTCACAGATGATATCTGTCAAGGATGACAAAAATTTTTATGTGCTGAACCCCGGCTACCCTAGAATCACTTTGGAACTCCCTTACCATGCCCCCCTTTTGCTCAAGAATGCAGGGCCTGTGAATGATTTTCTCAATCAGTTATCACGATATGAGGAAGAAACCCCTAGAGAAGGATACAGAGCACCAAGTGTAGTTTTACCTGATGAGGAGGGGGAAACAAATGTGCCAGAACAGCAACGATCTTTGGAGCATCCACGCCACACAAGGCCGAGAATGGAAGAGTTTGAGGCGCAGCCACCTCCGACAAATGCATATGATATGGCATCCATCCATGCACATTTAGAGGAGATTCGGAAAATGCAACAGGACATGTGGTTGGATCAGTAGCAGATGCATCACCAAATCAACCACATGTATCAGTACCAGCATGCGCAGACACAAAGAAACCCCCAATGGGGGGAGGATTTCTGGGGGTCAATTGCTAGCTACCAGGAGACATACCCGCCTCCACAGGCGGAGTACTGGGGCCACCACTACCATCAGCCTCCTCCACAGTCTGGCCCGTCGCAGGACCCCACACCACCACAACCCTGATTTCTACCCTATCATCCCTAAGCTTTAGTTTCATGCTGAGGACAACATGGTTCAAAAGTTTGGGGTGGTAGGGCGGTAAGCCCTCTATTTTCAGCTTATTTTGATAGTTCCCTGTTCCACCTGATCATTGTTTGTTTGATGTTTAACCCACCTAGTATAGATTGTCTTTTGCTTGCATCTTCGCATGACATGTAGTTGATTTCTGCATTTTTGAGTAATTTTTCAAAATTTTTGCTTCTTCATACTATGCATTGCATTCTCATATAGTTTTGATAATTTCTTGTGCATGATAAGTGGGATTTGCTGCCTTATGTCTTTAAAATTCCCTAAAGTAGGTTTAGATGTGGTTTTGTGCAAATTGGCACCATTTTGGCCAATTTTGCCCAGATTTGAATATTCTTGCTCCGATAGGATGTTTTGAATTAATCTCCAATGTCTGAAATGAAATGGTTTACTCTTGTGACAAATGCATGTTACATTCTTAGATCTTATTGATAGATGGTCTTGTTTGTGACTTTTTACATGTGAACCACATCTCTTAAGTTTGTGAATGCTTTGGTTGAATCATGAATTGAGCAAGCGACAAACGCTTAAAGCCAATGGAATCACTTGGTAGAAATATGAATTTTGTGTTCATTCTATCATGTGGTGTGATATTACTTGGTGAAGTGTTGAATTAGCTTTCATACAGGGAATCTTATGTTGAAAACTACATTGATGACCCCTCTTTGATCCGACTATTCTTCCACCATCTTCATACCCCTCCGCCTCATAAAAAGATGCCAAAGTGCACATATTAGCCGTGGCCACCTCCAAAAGTTTGGGGTGGCCACATCTTTATCTCCCCGCTTCACTCCATCCACCATGTGCCCTACCTACACCAAGGGCAAAGAAAAAAGAAAAAAAGAAAAAAGAAAAAAAATAAAATAAAAGGATGCTCCTGTTTAAGAGCATTCAAATAAAGAAAAGAGGAGTGTGAAAAAGCACCCCAAATCTTACCGCAACCCTTTCTTCTTCTTTTATACCCATTGAGCTAGAAAACATCAATTCTAGCTCACTTTACCCTTTCTACAGCCAAGTGGGTCATCTAGTGTGGTTTGAAGCATAAGACCGAATGCATGAAAGTGAAACAACACTCCTAGTCACCTTTGATTAACACCAACATGAAACGGTTTACCCGGAATAACATGAAGGACATATGGACAACTTGCGCTTCTATGCTTTATATTTGAAGTTTGTATGCTCAGTGCTCAATTCATGATTGGATTGTGAAAGAAGGAGAGGAGAGATGTGAGACACATGCACTTAGTCATTTCCAAGACCATATAATCAATAATTTTTTGTTGTCTAGCATTTGTCATTTGTTTTTGTTGAAAAGAAAGAAAAAGAGAGATTAAGTTGGAGCATACTTGAGGACAAGTATGTTTTAAGTTTGGGGTGGTGATGCAGCCCTATTTTAGGGCTCCATCCTGTGCCATTTTGTACTTAAGTTGCATCTAAACATGTTAGAATTACATGTTATTCTCCCCAATTTGGTTATCATTGCAAATATGCTTATGGATGTTCATTGCACTGCTTTTCAGGTACTTGGACCATGCCTAGATGGAAGAGAGAGAAAGAAGGAATCCTAGGGTTTCCCCACTCATGGAGGGACCCAAAGAAGACCCCAAAGTCTCCCTCAACCTACCTCCAATGGCCAAGAATCGTCTCCAAGCAAAGGCATCCAAGATTTATGAAGTTTAAAGCCATGCTAGCATTAGAAGACCCCAGCACGGCCGTGGTGCCATGGAACGGCCGTGCTGGCAATTGAGAAAATTTACAGGTTGATCGAAAATCATTGCAGTTCAAGCAAGTCAGCCACCACGGCCGTGTTGCCCAGCACGGCCGTGTTGGATGAAGATGGAATGGGTGTGCTGCTCAGAACGACCTCCTCCCAACTCTGCCACCACGGCCGTGCTACCCAGCACGGCCGTTCTACCTAGTACCCAACACGGCTGTCCTGCCCAGCATGGCCGTGCCACCAGCCTTCGTTTTCACCCACCAACCTGTTAAATTAACACTTATCCAACACGGCCATTCCCCTCCACCACGACCGTGCTCACTCCTACCCAACACGGCTGTGCTGGCCAGCACAGCCGTGCTACCACCCCAAAACCTATACAACTTTCACTGATTTTCCTATTCTACCCCTACTTAGCCCTAGCCCCTATATAAGCACTAGTTGCTTCTAGGGCTCGAGAGAGAGCACTCCCCAGCCGTCACCCAACTGCTCCCTTGCATCCCTTGCTCCCATCCACCCATTTCCTTGCATTCCACCCATTTTCCACCCACTTTCCACTCATTTCCACCATAGAAACCTAGTTTCTCTAGGTTTCTATCCATCCATTCCACCATTTTCATGCACCCCTGCACCATTGGAGGAGGGAGGATGTCTGCAGCTGCTTGGAGGTGAAGAAGAAGGCCACTTCATCAAGCTTCATGGAGTTTCTTCCTCTTCTACCCCCTTCTTTTCCTATTTTCATGATCATGTATAGCTAAGCCCCCTTGTGGTGGGCTGTTTGGGATTAAAATGTTACTTTGATACCATGTTGGGGGATAAATTCTTGTAATGAACTCAATTCATATTTATGATGATTACTTCTTGCTTCCATCTCTTTTCCTATCTTATTGCATGTGGTTTGTGCTTCTTGTATGAATTGCTTGTTTTGAGGTTTTTGATGACACTTCATTTCTAGGAGGAATTGGGGTGTATGTGGCAATCTTAGGAATGGCTCCTAGGTCCAATTAGTGGATCCCTAGCTAGCCCCCTTTGTTCCTACATACACACCCCTCCTCTTACAAATGAGTGTGATATTTAAGTGGCTAGTGTAAGTGAGAGTGATGCAATTGCCTAGGGCCTTCTGAAGGCTAGAGTGGCTAGTGGCATGAGGATTACCCCCTTCATCTCCACTCCCATCTCTACCCTCAACCCTCAATTGTCCACTATCACTTACCCTAGAAACCTAGATTTGGCCAATCTCACTAGAACTACACCTAACCCTAGTCTTCTACTAGTAGTATAGGGTATGTTATAATGACATTGCCCTTGTTGTTTGGTTTGGTAATCTAGATATGGATCGAGCACCATGCATGTTTAATGAACTCCCCCAAATAAAATCGAAGTGACATTTCCCAAACGGCCCACCCACCTTAATCACCTTGCTTAAACCCTAATCGCTTAGTCTGCTTGTTAATGCTAGCTTAGTTCAATTGCTTTAGTTTAACTTAGTCAATTGCTTGGTTTTACTCTTTAGTGTTAACTTAGGCTTTTGCTCTTACTAGTGGTTAGTTTAGTTCGTTCTTGCTTCTTGGCTTGCTAGAGTAGTGTAACCCTTCTTGTTCCTGCTTAGTTAGTTTGATAACTTAGTTTGCTTATTTGCTTGTTCTTTCATAATTTTGTTGCCTTTTCACATTTCTTACTTGCTGATTAGTATAATCAACCAACAATCAATCTTAAAACCCAAAAACCCTACTCTCCACACTAGGAACGTAGCTCACGCTGTCTAACTCTAGCGCCCCCTTTATCCTCGCGGATCGACCCCGTACTTGCCGCCTCACCTATACTACGACACGATCCCGTGCTCTTGTGGGTGTAGTGTCTTAGTAGACGTAGGTAGTTAGTGTGGGACCATATAAATTTTGAAAGCACAATCCCATATCCCGTGTGCTCCGACCTCGTGGGGTGTAAAAGCACCACTAGCGGAGACGCATCAGAGGGGCCTCAAGAGAAGGCATCCAGAGCAAAGCCTGAGTTGAAACCATTGCCCTAAGGTCTGAAATATGAGTTCTTAGATGAAGAAGAGAGAAACCCTGTCATCGTAAATGCCAATCTTTTGCGAAACCTGTTGGACCGACTCCTTAAGGAGTTAAGACTCCACAGGGGGGCTGTAGGATATTCTGTAGAGGACATCAAAGGCCTTAGCCCCGCCTTATGCATGCATCACATCAACTTGGAAGAATCCGCCAAGCCTCTGGCTCAACCCCAGAGGAAGCTGAACCAGATGCTCAAGGAAGTCATCAAGAAAGAGGTAATCAAGCTAAGGGATGCAGGGATCATTTACCCAATCAGCGATAGCAATTGGGTGAGTCTGATTCACATAGTACCCAAAAAGGGGGGGGATGACAGTGGTAAGGGGAGAAAGCGGCGACGAGGTGTCAGTTAGGACCGTCACCGGATGGAGGATGTGCATCGATTACTGAAAGCTAAATCAGGCTACAAAAAAAGATCATTTTCCGCTACCTTTTATTGACCAAGTTCTTGAAATATTAGCGCATCACGATTTCTTTTGTTTCCTTGATGGCTTTTCAGGATTTTATCAGGTACCTATCTTACCCGACGATCAGGAAAAAACAACATTCACCTGCCTCTACGACACTTATGCTTTCAGAAGGATGCCCTTCGGTCTCTGCAACGCCCCCACCACCTTTCCAAGATGTATGATATCAATGTTTTCAGATTTTCTGGAAGATATCGTAGAAGTTTTAATGGACAATTTTTCAGTCTATGGAAAGGACTTTGATACCTGCTTGAAAAATATGTCGTTGGTTCTTCAAAGGTGCGAGGAGAATATCCTGGTTCTAAACTGGGAAAAGTGCCATTTTATGGTACGGGAGGGCATCGTTCTGGGGCATAAGATCTCAAGGCGTGGGATCGAGGTGGATGCAAGCAAAGTTGAAGCAATATCTAAGCTTCCTCCACCAAAGTCCGTGATGGGAGTGAGAAGCTTCCTGGGGCACGCCGGATACTACTGAATATTCATAAAGGACTTCTCGAAGATTTCCAAACCATTATCCAATCTTCTGGTAAAGGATGCTGAATTTGTTTTCTCTAATGATTGTCTCAATGCTTTTCAGGCTTTGAAAAATGCTTTAGTATCACCACCCATCCTCCAAGCGCCAGATTGGGGTTTACCCTTTGAGCTTATGTGCGACGCTAGCGACTATGCAGTAGGAGCAGTCCTGGGGCAGAAGAAAGATAAAAGGCACCATGTGGTCTGCTACGCTAGTCGCATGTTGGACGAAGCTCAGGTAAATTACACAACCACAGAAAAAGAGATGCTGGAAATCATCTTCACCTTTGATAAGTTCAGGTCGTATCTAGTTGGAACAAGGGTCAAGGTATATACAGACCATGGGGCTATAAAATATCTAATGCAAAAGAAGGACACAAAGCCCAGGCTATTGAGGTGGGCCTTATTGCTTCAAGAGTTCGACCATGAAATTATCGACAAGAAGGGGGCATAAAATGTAGTCGCCGACCACCTATCTAGGATCGTAGATGAAAGGCAGGGAGGACCACCGATCAATGACGACTATGCCGATGAGGCTCTTATGTTGGCCGAAGCTCAAGAAGAAAGCTTACCCTGGTTTGCAGATATCTGCAATTATCTTGCTTGCGGAGAACTGCCTCCTGACATTACTTACAATCAGAAAAAGAAGTTGTTCGTGGATGCTAAAAATTACTATTGGGATGATCCTCTCCTCTTCAAAAGGTGCGCTGACAATCTATACAGGAGATGCATCCCCGAGAAAGAAACCGCAAACATCCTGAAAGAATGCCACGCCTCCCCCTATGGTGGACACCTGGGTAGAGAAAGAACAGCTGCAAAAGTGCTACAGTCAGGTTTCTACTGGCCCTCCTTATTTAAAGATGCTGCACAATTCGTAAAAGTTTGCAAAGAGTGCCAGTCTACAGGGAATATAGGGCGGAGGAATGAAATGCCGATGGCGAGTTGGATCGAAGTAGAAATCTTCAACGTATGGGGGATTGACTACATGGGGCCGTTTCCTCCTTCCAGGGGGTATCAATACATACTAGTGGCAGTGGACTATGTATCGAAGTGGGTGGAAGCAGTAGCAACCCAAACATGCGACGCCAAGTCAGTAATCAAGCTATTCGAGAAGACAATCTTTCCTCGGTTCGGTGTATCGCACACTGTAATAAGCGACGGCGGGCCGCACTTTGGAGAGAAATAGTTTGAAGCACTCCTACGTAAGTACGAAGTGAAGTACAAGATCGCTACACCCTACCACCCGCAGACGTTAGGGCAGGTAGAGGTTTCCAACAGGCAGATTAAGCAGATCCTTGAGAAAATTGTCAGCCGAACGAGGAAAGACTGGTCTATGAAGCTTGACGACGCGCTTTGGGCCTACCAGACTGCCTACAAAATGCCCATTGGAACCACCCCCTACAAACTTATCTACAAAAAATCCTACCATCTAACCCTAGAACTCGAACACAAGGCCCTTTGGGCAATCAAATTCTTAAACATGGACCTCGAGAAAGCCGGGGAAAAGAGATTTTTACAGCTTCAAGAGCTTGAAGAACTGAGGATGAACGCCTATGAAAATGCAAAAATCTACAAACAGAGGACCAAAGTGTGGCATGATGCCCACCTCAGGAGTAAAGACGTAAGCGAAGGGGATAAGGTTTTATTATTCAAGTCCTCCATTCATCTTTTTCCTGGGAAGTTACAGACAAGATGGTCGGGACCATTTACTGTGTCAAAGATATACCCATCAGGAATGATGGAACTCTACGACAAAGACGATCCGACCAAGGTCTTCAAGGTGAATGGGCACAGAGTAAAGAGGTATTATGAAGATGAAGCTTTTGTCAGGAGAGAAGAGGTCGACTTTCAGGATGTGGGTAATGTCGAAGGCTGAACATCAAGAGCTTACACTGGTCGAGCTGGCGACGCAAACTTCAGCGCTCCTCGGGAGGCAGCCCGAGTTTTTCCTTCTTTTCTAGAGTAGGATGCTTTTTTATTCCATGACAAACAAACGTTATGGACTGTAATAAGGCCCGAGTCAGTGCATGCGTCGAGCATATCGGCTCTTCTGTTTTATGGGCCACCGCTGTATTTTACGAGCTTTGAGGAGTAATACCTTCTGAGGTCGGGGACCTAACCCTATGCCGATGATGTTTTACCCTTTGATCGCTTTTTCTTCACCTAGCTTTAGTTTTGGCCGCCTGTTTTTAACCGTTTCGGGCAGCAACTCAGCTGGCGTGCAGGACCGCTTGTATCGGGCTGTATGCTCTCGGGCATCGCAACGGCCGAGACGGATGGCATTCTTGGGCGACGTGCACCGTATCGTGCATGCGAGTAATTGCCCTTAATGAGGCTGATGGGACCGTTGTCTTAGGAATGGCATGTCTCAGCGGCCGACGTGCGCCCCAGAAGTGCCCATTTTACCCCCAGCCGAGTTTGCTATATATAGTAAGGAGGGTTCAACGTGTTGTTCTACTACACTTACTCTTTCAGCCACCTGTTTGCCATGCAGTAATCTACTTTTTGCTCGCGTGTCGGCCAACTTGCCTTAACCCTTGTATCGGGCGATGGCTCCAAAGAGCAAAGGTATAGCCCGACAACCTGTTTGCCTGACACGGGTTTCTTATCGCATGCTGCTTATCGGGTTGATGAACTTAGTCGATTTATCTTGTATCGCCCGATGCATGTGAAGCACGACACGGTGGTCGATCGCTCTTTCCCGATACGCCATATCAGGCGATACATTTTTCCGTCATGACATCCTATCAGATAGTTATTTTCATGCGACGTTGCCGCCCGACATACCCGTGCCGAGCGGCGAGTTGTGCCGCACACATCCCCCTTATCGCCCGATCTCGTATCGCCTCAGATTTTTTTTTGATGAACGATACACTGGGCTTTACCTCACGACAAGTTTTATTGTGATTCCAGTTTTTCTCAACCTAGCATATAAGTGATTAATGGGCTTGATAACAGGTATGGCTCACACGAAGCAAACCTCCGACCGGGCTGACAAACAAGGCACAAGAAGCGGAATCGTGGCCGCCACTGAAGCAACAACTGTCAGACAAAAACGTCAGAATCCCAAGGCAGCAGGGCTGCCAACCGCCAAAAAGAGAGCAAGGATAAATTTTCTTGATTTGGTAACCCCAAAAGAGGTTCATTTCCTTATCATAGTCTGTCTTCTGCGGTGGTTTAGGGCCATCTCCAAAAGAGGAAGATAATAAAAATAGAGAGGCCCTCTGACTGCACACTCCTGGGAAAGAAAATGGAAGGTAGACTGAAACTGGGATTGATGATCAGTCCTTTTGTTCATGTTCACAACGGAAGTACCAGGAGTAAGGGGAGGCCAAATAATTTTGAGGGCTTTGCGCTTGTTCTGGCTGCATCCAGCTGGGGAAATAAAATGGAGGCAGCAAAGAAGCATACTGCATCTTCTCGAAGGCACAAGCGCAACCACCATCTAACCTTCACTGGACTAGCATGACCTCACCCTGTCTTCTTCACTACTCTGGGACAGAGTGTGTAGTAAGTTTGGGGGGGGATACCCATGTACCAGTGAAGGAGGTATACAAATTTTCTTCTTCACCTCCACCCTTTGTGCCATGCTGTTCTTCTCCTATATCATGTGTACGTACCAATGCCCGTATAAAATGCCATGCTCATATAAAAATTTTGAAAAATTTTGCTTATCTTGTTCTCTCACATATGTACAAAGTCGCTATATTAGTAAAAACCTGATACAACTTCTTGCCAAGTTTGTTTTCTATGTGCTTAATGAGATTCAAGTTTTGTTATATCTTTCTGATAATGCTGCCACAAACAAACAAAAGGATTATGTTTTTCCATATCAAAAATTTCAAATATATATATATATATAATAATAATAATAATAATAATAATAATAATAATCTTGCAAACAGCTAAGAGAAGAGTATGGAGAAGGAAAAAGCTGCCCAAACAGCAGAAATCCCTCTTGTTTCCCCTTACCCAACAAAAATCCCAAAAAGAGAAAGCAACCTTATGAGGGTGAATAAAAGCATGAGAGTTGTGCCCGATAAAAGAAAAGAAAAAAAATATATACACACTTGTCCTCCAAAAGTACCCATCTTTAGGCATGGTAGATCCGGGGCAGTGGTACGTAGGATGTGAAATCACTGCTCTAAAGCCAACTGGCTTGGACTGCAGGGACCACTTGCCCGCTAACGGACCCTTACCTGGATGGACTGATGGAGACAAGAAAAACCCCAAAAAGCCTTAGCCTACCCTATACACAACTTTCTACCCCAAAAATAAAGCTGTTTGGTGTGTTAGCTAACTTCGGAATCATGCACCAAAGTCTTGCTGAAGTTGTAGAGAATTTTTTTACTGAAATAATAAGGCAGGAAACGCAAGATCTTTTGTTCGTAGTGAGACAACATTATCTCTAAAGGCATTATGATACTTGTTTTACCTCTTGGCCTGAAAGCTACACCGAGCAAGAAGTAGCATCACTAAATAAAGTTTAAATATTGATTGAGGACAATCAAAACGCTAAGTTTGGGGGAGTTGATAACACCAAATTTTATGATATTTTAGATTGTTTTTGTGCTATCAAAATTGCCCTTTTTAACTGTTTTCCTCTCTTTTATATGTACTTTCACAATAATTGGCCAAACGACGCTCTTAATCCAATATTTCCAATTTTTGCAGAGTTTTCCTACAATTTTGACCCATTTTGTCATCAATAAGGCCGTCCCGGCCCACGAATAAGCTCCACCTGCATCGGCCTTCCAGACGCCCGATACGATCGTTGCCCGACAGGGTAGTGCGACACAACGACGCGCGACATGGGGACTCCGCGCAAGAAGAAGCTGACGGGCGACACGTCTCTTACCCGACAGGGAGCCACACTCACCACGACAACTCAAACTTGTCGCGCGACACAGGACACCCACCGGCAGGCGCCGCTAGTCACGTGACCGACAGCCGACACCCTGTGTCGGGCGATACCAGTATCAGTCATCCACTGAACCGTGAAGAGGGAGGACACGTGGCACTTCGAGCACCATAACTTCCCCCAACCGCTGCCTATAAATAGCAGCTACAGGAAGCCGAAAAGACAGGTCAAAATTCTGAGCAAATCTTCGGAGGAAGCTGCAAGAGTAGAAGTATCACGCCTGAGTGTCCGTGCCAGGCAACTCTAGGTGAGCTCTTCCCCATCTTGAGAGGGAGGGGATGGTTCACTTAGGACCGTCCCGGGCGACACTGCAGGTCGATATCAACCAATGTGGATGAGCGACACAAGTGCCCGACATTAGAATGTGTCACTCCGAGCCTGACACGATATCGAACCCGATACGCTTCGCCTATCATGGCTTGCCGCCCGAGAGGGTGCCGCCCGACTTGAGCGTATCAGCCAGGGTCCTTGAACGATACAATCGGCCGTCACGGTGTGCTGCCCGAGAGGGTGTGCCGCCCGACACTGATGTATCGGGCTAGGCTCCTGACCGGTATCGAGCTGGAGAGCCGCTATAGTCTGTCGTCCTTATACATCAAGAAGGCGACCTCTATCTTTATTTCTATTATTTAATTCTTTACTTATGCACTGTAACTAAGACCTTTATTTTTTATGGAAATGGAAAGGCTTAATTACTTGTTGCTTTATGTTTGGTGCAATTGTTGGATGACTGCTATGCTTAATATCTAAACTCTAGCTTGCATGTTTGGATCGGGTTTCGCTTAGCTACCGAATCGTGTTTTCCCGTCGCAACAACTTCGAGAGATGTGTTGTGGCTCTAGTATTTGAGCTGATTCTGGAGTACGAGAGTGCCCAGAATCGGAGTGCTTCAATAACATTTCACTCTAACTTAAAGTCCAACAACCTCGAGAGGGGTGTTGATTCTTAGTTAGAGGTATCCGCTCCGAGAGGAGGGGTACAGGATGTTCCCGCTGCTGCTTGTTTTACCTAAGTTTATCCTTCGCACCTCGCTTTAGCTCTAGTTTTATCTTTCTATTTCTGTTGCATGAAAACCCCTAAAAACTGCCAAATGACTAAAACTTTAATCCTTCTTGTAACTCCAGTTGGAGATAGTTTTCTTTGTTTTGTTTGTGACATCTTGCTATTTCCCCTTGGGGAATTTACTATGTCTTTATACCTGCCAGAGTGTAGCGTGTCAATTCAGAGTTCTCAACACTACCACCCTTATCCCTGTGTTCGACCCCGTATATCTACTTTGACCCCGTAAGCAAAGTTGTGGGGGCCTAGAAGGATTCGGGTTATAAATGTAAAAGCTCGACTACCTCAAATCCGCCTCCAATTTTAGGAAGCGCGATTTAGGCCGGTCAACACCATATCGGGCAAAGAGGTGTGTGTGTGCTTCACACCATATCGGGCAAAGAGGTGTGTGTGTGCTTCACACCATATTGGGCAAAGAGGTGTGTGTGTGCTTCACACCATATCGGGCAAAGAGGTTTGTGTGTGCTTCACACCATATCGGGGAAAGAGGTGTGTGTATGCTTCACACCATATCGGGGAAAGAGGTGTGTGTAACATCCCTGACCTGGGTTATGCTTAAACCTAGATGTTTTACTTAATAAAGTTGATTATATGCTTTCTATTATTTCTTGAAAAGTAATTAAGGCTCAAGAGGAACTTATATTTCAATTTTAATCCTTTTTTAATAATGTGGAAATAATGTTTTACTTGTTTTGGACTAAAATGCAAATTACCCAAGTTGAGGGGTTAAATTGAAAATTGTGTATGGAAAAATGTTCCTCATATGTTGAATCATCATAGGAGTGAGTATGATGTAGTTGTATGGCTTCTACAAGCCTGAATAACAAGAAAGAGCATGGTGAGCAATGTTTGCGCATTAAAACCTAGTTTTGGTGTAATGTGCAATTTACCCAAAACATAGGGTTCAATAAGCAAAATTCCACTTCAAGAGGGTCCCTCATGATTCTTGGCATCATGTAGAGAAAATAATTTGATAGGGGCACCTCATTTGAATCATTTTGGAAGAGAGAGAATCTTGATATTAAAATAATCAAGATTTAAGCATAATTGGAACTTTACTTCAAATTAATGCAAAAATAAATATGTTAATCGAAGTGCCTTCAACCAAAATGGTAATGGTTGAAAATTAGATAAGGTTGGACGAGCATGTGCCTTGCAAAGGCAATGGAAATATCTATGTGAGTGGAGAACCCACACACATTAAGAAAACAAAAAGAAATATCCACTCACTTATGGATATTATTATAATATGATTTAAGGTGCTTAGTTTGTTTTCTTTTAAATCGTGGATAATTGAGAGGAATAAGAGGCAAAGGATATAGCCTCATATCCAAGGATGGGAAGGGAGCAAGTGGCAAGGAAATGGAGGAGATAATCCCTACTTTCTCTCTCTTAAATGAATTTTCAATAAAATTCATATATATGCTCCTTTATCCATGAGTTGAAAGGGTAATTTCGAAACCACTTTCACTTATTGCTTGCAACAACGACCAAGAGAGCTTGGAGAAATAGTAGGATGACCCCCAACCTGTTGGTAAGCTTCTTGACCTTATTTCACCTTGATTCCATGGTGGAAATCGAAAATCAATGCATGATTTCTTCTTATCTCCATTCCATCTTCAATTCTAGCCGTTCCTTTTCACTCAAAGCTTAAGGACAAGCTTGGGATAATGGAAGGTGTTCTTTCACCCTTAAAGATGTGAAGGTTGAAGCTTTGAAGCTCAATTTAAGGTGGGTTATATAACTTGAACCCTTGAACTTTGTTATTGATTCCATATCTTTATCAATTGTTGATTCCTTCTTTATTCTTGAAATTTTATTTGGTTGATTGATGCAATCACCATGAAAATCATAGCAATCTTCGTGGGTTTATAGCTTTATTATGATGAAATCATCATAAGCACACACCTCCATAAATATCTATTGCAAACAGTTTCATAATTTTGGTCCAATCGGTTTCACCAAACCGTTTGGAGGTTTGGGTTCCAAACCGTTTGGAGTGGTTGACCATTTGAGGGGGGGTTGCTGATGCATTTAATAATGATATAATATATTTAATTGATTGGTTTCTAAAGGTTCTATGATTGGATAATCTACCTATTGCAAACCCTAATCGGGTTGAGTGCTGAAATTCTCAATTGATTGATTTGATTTTTGGGTTGACTAACCCAAACGATCTCAAGACCGTTTGGAGGTCAACCAAGACCGTTTGGAAGCCTATGGTTGAGTATGACTGGATGTATGAAGATCTAGTAATTTCAAATTGAAATACAATCGATGGCTCAATTGATGATTGATTCAATAATGCAAACCCTAATCGAATTTCATAGATTTCAATTATGGTTGAGTCAAACGGTCTCAAGACCATTTGGAGGTCATCCAAATGACCTCAAGACCGTTTGAGGTTAGGTCATGTCATGGTTTGATGATGATCCAATGATTTCAATTGAATTAGTTCCACAATGTCAACCATTGATGGTTCCTCGATTTCAAAACCCTAATTGATGGTTTCTTGATTATAAACCCTAGTTCAATTGGGTTTGAAACCCTAATTGAAGGTCCAAATGAAGGGTGATTCATTGGTTCAATTGAAGAATAAATCATTGGTTCAATTGATAGATGGTTTAATGATTGAAATCCTGAATTGATAGAGTGATGGAAGACCTTTTTGGTCCATTCAGTTTTGAGAGAGTTTGGACCAAATGGTCTTAAGACCGTTTGAGTCCAAATGGTCTCAAGACCGTTTGGGATCAAACGGTCTCAAGACTGTTTGAGACCAAATGGTCCCAAACCGTTTGGAGACCTAAGTAGTTTCAAGTGTAAATTGTCCATACGGCTTCATTATTGTTTTGCTTAAACAGTTTCAAACCATTCAAGATCTGAATGACCCAGACCGTTTGGGGTCTAAGTGACCAAGACTATTTGAGGTTCAAATTGGTCAAACCAATTGGACACCTAATATGATTAAAGGTCAGTTAACTACTTGATTGATAATGATGTAGTCCAAGGTGATTATAATGGATAACCCTAACTGTGTGTACTTAAATGAAGAGCTGACCTAGATCAATCTTGGAGTGCTTAACATCTTAGAGAGGATGAGAGAGAGAAGGATAGAGAGGAATGCTTATATAATTAAGCCCTAATCCTCTCATTATGAATAAAATATGTAATTAGGGTTTGATCCATAATAATGAGATCATGAAACCCTAATTGAAAAGATTATTGAGCCCTGACCCTAATTTAGGGCAAAGCTGAGTGAAACTCTAAACTAGGTGATGATGTAACCCTAATTTGGGCAATTGGGTGTGAGAAACCTTACCTGGATGTGAATAATAAACCCTAATCCCTAAAGTAGGGTAAAGGTATATGAAACTCTAGTACAAGGTAATGCTATGTGAAGCCCTAACACTGGGTGATGTGATGTGATACCCTAATTTTAGGTAATGCTATATGAAACCCTGATATAGAAGGATGTTATGTGAAACCCAAATGTGGAAAGATGTTATGTGAACCCTAGTACTAATAATGGAATAGTAACTAATATATTTATAAGTGAAATGCCTAAAGAGGTTGATAATGGAAATCTTTATATTAATAGTTCCTAACTCAAAGATGAGTCCATATCATTAGCAATGGTTGTATATTCTAAATAAGTGACTTATGATCAATACATTACATGATAAATGTGATGAGTTGATGCATAAAGTATTAGGATGGGAAATACCCTAATACAAGCTAATTGGATGAATTCAAGTAAGATAAAGGTGAGGAGGCAAGTGATACATCAAGACATGATAGATATCACATCCAACACCTTAAGATTTATACACCTTGATGTATTTTAAACACAAAATATTTGGATGAGTGACACATGAAGTGTGTCATGACAATTGTTATTTATGAAGTAATGCACTTTGATAAGTGTAGGCTAACATACCTTAAGAAAGGGTTAAGCCAAGTTAATAAAGTATGATGTAATCATATTCTGGTAAAGTTTAGAGAGGAACTCATATCCTGTGTGATAATTCATTTAATGATAAATGATGAGAATAAATAAACATGATTAAATGCTTATGTTATCAATGTTGGTTCCTAAGCTATGTGAAGCAATGAAATAGGACTTGATCATTAATAATATGATCATGAGAACCTAAATGGTTTTTTATGAAAAACCCTAATGGAGGGTGATGATATGCAAGAGAAATCCTAACCCTAAAAAGGGAATAATGGTATTACTTTGTGTTGCATGGTGCTGATATGAAAGCATTATAATTGTTATCATGAGTACTAATCATGAAGGAATGTTGAGATGATGAGCATAGCCAGGTATGAACTATGATGCTCTGTATATTAAAAATGTTTTATAGGCCTTATAAGCCTTCATATGCTTTGTTGCTTAGTGAGAGATAACCTGAAATTAATGAGCCCCGTGTGCCATATGATGTTTTAATTATTGAAATTGTGTATGGGCTTCATAAGCCATAATATTCCTTGTTGCCTATTAAGGGGTAACAAGAGGTGATATGAGCTTTGTGAACTATGTGGAATGCTAGTGTAGCAAGAATCATGATTACCTTGGTAAGATGACCTGAAGGTATTAAGTTACCTGTTAAGTGGTAACAAGTATTCTATGATGAACTAAGGGTTTGAATACCCATATTATATAATCATGATGATGAACTTGTTAGGAAATGGAAATGTACTTGATGAGACGAGGGATTAAGATCCCAATACTTTATTAAAAGAGTATGGCTACATGCCATGACTCCACAAAACAATGTCGGACATTAGCTATGTGATCTAAGCCTAAAGAGAGTATATGCTACGGCTATAACTCTATAGTGAAGATGTCAGTATACCCTGGCAAGCTAATTGTAGTTTGACACATGATGTGTAAAATATAATCAACCTTGTAGTGTATTTGCATAAAGTTGAAATACGAGAAATATTGGTTGATATTATCTTGCTTAGTATAGCGGATACATGTTATACATGTTCTTCGTATTCCTTATTGGATAAGTGACATGCTGCTCTATTAGGTTAAAGTTGCAGTGCTTTAGATATGAATAATGTTCTAATCTGTTAGACAATGAATTAACTACTGTTAAAAAAATATGATTCTTCTGTTTAGATTTATCTTATTAAACTACAATAATAATGTTTCTGGCGGAGAGTTATATCTCTCGCTGGGGCAATTTACAATTGTCTCACCCCCATGGGAACCACATTTTTAGGTGGACGCAGACAAGGAGGCAGGAATCCTCTAGTAGGTAAAGGGAAACAACAACAACAGCAAGGACAACAATGAATTCTCAGGTGGAAATACTAGCTGATATGCCTTGTATAGATGTACCTAGAGTGCTATGGGTCATCTCTGTACTCTCAGGTCCTCGGAGTAGTATCTAGTGCTTTTGAGATTTGGCTCAGTGCCTCAAGATTTTATACTGCCCGTGTTTAGTTTAACAGGGCAGTTGATACTTGTAATTCTCAGAAAAAGATGATACATGACTTGTACTTGTAAACTAGTATGTAATTAAATTACTTCAGTTCTTTGTGAAAGAGTTTTCCTATGTTTGAACCTCTCTATAAAATGGTTTTAATGTTTAGTGATTTTCCATAATCTGCTGCTAACGAACACTTCCGCTTAAGTAAATCATGTTTTTGTGATCGATGTGTCACAATTTAGTGGTATCAGAGATCTAGGTTTGCTGAGTCTACAGAGACATAGGACTAAGGTGTTGAGTCTGTGTTAGTGTCCTCCAGTATACCCTATAGTGACTTCTACTTATGCAGAGTAAAGGGTAAAGTTTAAAAATGACTAGGGAACACGAGGAGCACATTGCTAAGGGCAATGTTGTTGTACCAGGAGAGGGTGCATGGGATCAGGCAAGAGAAGAACTAGTGCCTGAGAATTCTCATCTTGACCTGATCAGGATAGAGAATCCTATGTTTATGCTCTTGAAGGGAAGGTTAGGACAATAGTGATGCATATAGAAGACTAGATACTAGCATTACAACCTAGGTTACCAGTCCTTAATGCAGAAACTTTGGGCTTTAAAAGGGTTCCTGAATGACATGGTCATGTTGGAACAGTGGAAATGTGGGAAAGATTAACATATGGTGAGAAAGTAGACTCTATGTGTTGAGTCAACCTAAAGCGGTAGATGACCGCGAGGGGTAATAGTCAGATGAAATAGATTCATTCTGATATTTCATTTCATGATTCTATGTGTGAAAAGAAAGTAGTTGTTTTTGAACTTCCCCTGACTAGTCCTATAAGGACACAAGAAAGACAAGAATTTACAATTTTCTCAGTATTCCTTAAAATGATTTATAATCTCTCTTATCTGTGTGATAAAAGATGAGATATAGAAGTGATTCCTGAAGAAAATCCAGGAATGAAAAATCCTATGTGTATAATGATATGAAAAGTGAGGAACATGATAGTAAATAAAGTGCATACTACCTAATCCCAATATTTGTATACCCTATCCAGGTATATGATTATTGAAGATAGGGCGAGTATGGAACTCTTAGATTGTTATCTTTCTGATTACTCTAATCAAGTAGTCATTCTGAAACAATCTAGTAAGTATAATGAAACCAAATAGGGATTTGCTGAGTGAACTTTCCCAATTACATAGGAAGTGTTAAGTGAACTTTCCCAACTAATAAGGAAGTGCTAAGTGAACTTTCCCAACTAATAAGGAAGTGCTAAGTGAACTTTCCCAATTACATAGGAAGTGCTAAGTGAACTTTCCCAACTAATGGGGAAGTGCTAAGTGAACTTTCCCAACTAATAAGGAAGTGCTAAGTGAACTTTCCCAACTAATGAGGAAGTGCTAAGTGAACTTTCCCAATTACATAGGAAGTGCTAAGTGAACTTTCCCAACTAATAAGGAAGTGCTAAGTGAACTTTACCAATTGCATAGGAAGTGCTAAGTGAACTTTCCCAACTAATGAGGAAGTGCTAAGTGAACTTTCCCAACTAATGAGGAAGTGCTAAGTGAACTTTCTCAACTAATGAGGAAGTTCTAAGTGAACTTTCCCAACTAATGAGGAAGTGCTAAGTGAACTTTCCCAACTAATGAAGAAGTGCTAAGTGAACTTTCCCAACTAATGATGAATTGCTAAGTAAACTTTCCCAATTACATAGGAATTGCTAAGTGAACTTTCCCAAACAAATAAATGATTGCTGAGTGGATTACCTCTGTTAAATATATGTGTTTCCCCTTTGATAAAAAACCTTGGGTAATGACAGGAGTATGTTCCTTTATGTTTCTTCCTTTCATTAACATGACAATCAAGTAAGTATTATGACATTTGATGTACATGGATTAGAAATAATCCATTGATGGATACTTAGAAAAGTATCAATTTGCTTTGGACTTTGGTTCCAAGATAATGATATATGGAACAAGCAATGTCCTAAAATAAAAGAAATACCTTGTGCATATGTACCCTTGGTGGTAACAACAGAGAAATGAATATGATAAGGATGAGACGTGTTCTCAACACATATGATGAATACCAAAGTAAGGATTCTGGTATTTGAGAAATAATAGATGATTTATGTTGGTTATCTATATTGGCCAACTGTGAAATCAATCTAGTTACATAAAATAATATGGACATCACATTTTAGGGGTTTATGCTCTGCATAAACATAAACATTGATAAGGTTGAACTAATGGAAGGAACAATAGTAATTCATGGAAAAGTTTATCAAGCTAAAAGTATTTCCTTAGAATAACCCTGTGCGGAAGAAGCTTTGTGTGGATTACATATCTATGGTATCTCCATGACATTAATATGTTATGTGGAGACTTGATGGTATAATAAATGAATAAAATCTGTCTCTCCTTTTTCAGGATTTCAGGGACGAAATCCTTGTTAGGGGTTTATATTTTATAACATCCCTGACCTGGGTTATGATTAAACCTAGATGTTTTACTTAATAAAGTTGATTATATGCTTTCTCTTATTTCTTGAAAAGTAATTAAGTCTCAAGAGGAACTTATATTTCAATTTTAGTCCTTTTTGAATAATGTGGAAATAATGTTTTACTTGTTTTGGACTAAAATGCAAATTACCCAAGTTGAGGGGTTAAATTGCAAATGGTGTATGGAAAAATGTTCCGCATATGTTGAAGCATAATAGGAGTGAGTATGATGCAGTTGTATGGCTTCTACAAGCCTGAATAACAAGAAAGAGCATGTTGAGCAATGTTTGCGCATTAAAACCTAGTTTTGGTGTAATGTGCAATTTATCCAAAACCTAGGGTTCAATATGCAAAATGCCACTTCAAGAGGGTCCCTCATGATTATTGGCATCATTTAGAGAAAATAATTTGAGAGGGGTGCCTCATTTGAATCATTTTGGAAGAGAGAGAATCTTGATATTAAAATAATCAAGATTTAAGCATAATAGGAACTTTACTTCAAATTAATGCAAAAATAAATATGTTAATCGAAGTGCCTTCAACCAAAATGGTAATGGTTGAAAATTATATAAGGTTGGACGAGCATGTGCCTTGAAAAGGCAATGTAAATATCTACGTGAGTGGAGAACCCACTCACATTAAGAAAACAAAAAGAAATATCCACTCACTTATGGATATTATTATAATATGATTTAAGGTGCTTAGTTTGTTTTCTTTTAAATCGTGGACAATTGAGAGGAATAAGAGGCAAAGGAGATAGCCTCGTATCCAAGGATGGGAAGGGAGCAAGTGGCAAGGAAATGGAGGAGATAATCCCTACTTTCTCTCTTTTAAATGAATTTTTCAATAAAATTCATATATATGCTCCTTTATCCATGAGTTGAAAGGGTAATTTTGAAACCACTTTCACTTCTTGCTTGAAAAAATGACCATGGGATCTTGGAGCAACAGGAGGACGACCCCCAACCTGTTGGTAAGCTTCTTGACCTTCTTTCACCTTGATTCCATGGTGGAAATCGAAAATCAATGCATGATTTCTTCTTATCTCCATTCCATCTTCAATTCTAGTCGTTCCTTTTCACTCAAAGCTTAAGGACGAGCTTGGGATAGTGGAAGGTGTTGCTTTCACCATTAAATACGTGGAGGTTTAAGCTTTGAAGCTCAATTTAAGGCGGGTTATATAACTTGAACCCTTGAACTTAGTTATTGATTCCATATCTTTATCAAGTGTTGATTCCTTCTTTATTCCCGAAATTTTATTTGGTTGATTGATGCAATCACCATGAAAATCATAGAAAGATTCGTGGGTTTATAGCTTGATGATGATGACATCATCATAAACACACACCTCCACAAATATCTATTGCAAAGTATTTCATAATTTTGGTCCAATCGGTTTCACCAAACCGTTTGGAGACCAAATGGTTTGCAAACCGTTTGGAGTGGTTGACCGAATGGAGGGGGTTGACCATTTGAGGGGGGGGTTTTCATGTGTTGAATAATGATCTAATATATTTAATTGATTGGTTTCTAAAGGTTCTATGATTGGATAATCTACCTATTGCAAACCCTAATCGGGTTGAGTGCTGAAATTCTCAATTGATTGATTTGATTTTTGGGTTGACTAACCCAAACGGTCTCAAGACTATTTGGAGGTCACCCAAATGGTCTCAAGACCATTTGCAGGTCAACCAAGACCATTTGGAAGCGTATGGTTGAGTATGATTGGATGGTTGAAGATCCAGTAATTTCAAATTGAAATACAATCGATGGCTCAATTGATGATTGATTCAATAATGAAAACCCTAATTGAATTTCATAGATTTCAATGATGGTTGAGTCAAACGATCTCAAGACCGTTTGGAGGTCATCCAAATGACCTCAAGACCGTATGAGGTCATGCCATTTCATGGTTTGATGATGATCCAATGATTTCAATTGAATTAGTTCCACAATGTCAACCATTGATGGTTCCTCGATTTCAAAACCCTAATTGATGGTTTCTTGATTATAAACCCTAGTTCAATTGGGTTCGAAACCATAATTGAAGCTCCAATTGAAGGGTGATTCAATGGTTCAATTGAAGAATAAATTAGTGGTTCAATTGATAGATGGTTTAATGATTGAAATCCTGAATTGATAAAGTGATGGAAGACCTTTTTGGTCCATTTGGTTTTGAGAGAGTTTGGACCAAACGGTCTTAAGACCGTTTGAGTCCAAATGGTCTCAAGACCGTTTGGGATCAAATGGTCTCAAGAAAGTTTGAGACCAAATGGTCCCAAACTATTTGGAGACCTAAGTAGTTTCAAGTGTAAATTGTCCATACGGTTTCATTATTATTTTTCTTAAACGGTTTCAAACCATTCAAGGTCTGAATGACCCAGACCATTTGGGGTCTAAGTGACCAAGACTATTTGAGGTTCAAATTGGTCAAACCAATTGGACACCTAATATGATTAAAGGTCAGTTAGATACTTGATTGATAATGATGTAGTCCAAAGGTGATTATAATGGTTAACCCTATCTGTGTGTACTTAAATGAAGAACTGACCTAGATCAATCTTGGAGTGCTTAACATCCTAGAGAGGATGAGAGAGAGAAGGAGAGTTAGGAATGCTTATATAATTAAGCCCTAATCCTCTCATTATGAATAAAATATGTAATTAGGGTTTGATCCATAATAATGAGATCATGAAACCCTAATTGAAAATATTATTAAGCCCTGACCCTAATTTAGGGCAAAGCTGAGTGAAACTCTAAACTGGGTGATGATGTAACCCTAATTTGGGCAATTGGGTGTGAGAAACCTTACTTGGATGTGAATAATAAACCCTAATCCCTAAAGTAGGGTAAAGGTATATGAAACTATAGTCCATGGTAATGCTATGTGAAGCCCTAACACTGGGTGATGTGATGTGAAACCCTAATTTCAGGTAATGCTATATGAAACCCTGATGTAGAAGGATGTTATGTGAAACCCAAATGTGGAAAGATGTTATGTGAACCCTATTACTAATAATGGAATAGTAACTAATATATTGATAAGTGAAATACCTAAAGAGGGTGATAATGGAAATCTTTAATTATATTAATAGTTCCTAACTCAAAGATGAGTCCATATCATAGGCAATGGTTGTATATTCTAAATAAGTGACTTATGACCAATACATTACATGATAAATGTGATGAGTTGATGCATAAAGTATTAGGATGGGAAATACCCTAATACAAGCTAAGTGGATGAATTCAAGTAAGATAAAGGTGAGGAGGGAAGTGATACATCAAGACATGATAGATATCACATCCAGCACCTTAAGCTTTATACACCTTGATGTATTTTAAATCCAAAATATTTGGATGAGTGACACATGAAGTGTGTCATGAAAATTGTTATATTATGAAGTAATGCACTTTGATAAGTGTAGGCTAACATACCTTAAGAAAGGGTTAAGCCAATTTAATAAAATATGATGTAATCATATTCTGGTAAAGTTGAGAGAGGAACTCATATCCTGTGTGATAATTCATTTAATAATAAATGATGAGAATAAATAAGCATGATTAAATGCTTATGTTATCAATGTTGGATCCTAAGCTATGTGAAGCAATGAAATAGGACTTGATCATTAATAATATGATCATGAGAACCTAAATGGTTATTTATGAAAAATCCTAATGGAGGGTGATGATATGCAAGAGAAATCCTAACCCTAAAAAGGGAATAATGGTATTACTTTGTGTTGCATGGTGCTGATATGAAAGCATTATAATTGTTATCATGAGTACTAATCATGCATGTATGTTGAGATGATGAGCATATCTAGGTATGGGCTATGATGCTCTGTATATTGAAAATGTTTTATAGGCCTTATAATCCTTCATATGTTTTGTTGCTTTGTGAGAGATAACTTGAAATTAATGAGCCCTGTGTGCCATATGATGTTTTAATTATTGAAATTGTGTATGGGCTTCATAAGCCATAATATGCCTTGTTGCCTATGAAGGGGTAACAAGAGGTGATATGAGCTTTGTGAACTATGTGGAATGCTAGTGTAGCAAGAATCATGATTACCTTGGTCATATGACCCGAAGGTATTAAGTTACTTGTTAAGTGGTAACAAGTATTCTATGATGAACTAAGGGTTTGAATACCCATATTCTATAATCATGATGATGAACTTGTTAGGACATGGAAATTTACTTGATGAGATGAGGGATTAAGAACACAATACTTTGTTAAAAGAGTATGGCACATGCCATGACTCCACAAAATAATGCCAGGCATTAGCTATGTGATCTAAGCGTGAAGAGAGTATATGCTGCGACTATAACTCTATAGTGAAGATGTCAGTATACCCTGGCAAGCTAATTGTAATTTGACACATGATGTGTAAAATATAATCAGCCGTGTAGTGTATTTGCATAAAGTTGAAATATGAGAAACATTGGTTGATATTATCCTACTTAGTATAGCGGATAAATGTTATACATGTTCTTCATATTCCTTATTGGATAAGTGACATGCTGCTCTACCAGGTTAAAGTTGTAATGCTTTAGATAAGAATAATGTTCTAATCTGTTAGACAATGAATTAACTACTGTTAAAAAAATACGATTCCTCTGTTCAGATTTATCTTATTAAACTGCAATAATAATGTTTCTGGCGGAGAGTTATATCTCTTGCTGGGGCAATTTACAATTGTCTCACCCCCGTGGGAACCACATTTTTAGGTGGACGCAGACGAGGAGGCAGGAATCCTCCAGTAGGTAAAGGGCAGCAACAACAGTAGCAGGGACAACAGTGAATTCTCAAGTGGAGACACTGGATGATATGCCTTGTATAGATGTACCTAGAGTGCTATGTGTCGTCTCTGTACTCTCAGGTCCTCAGAGTAGTAGTTAGTGCTTTTAAGATTTTGGCTTAGTGCCTCGAGATTTTATACTTCCTATGTTCAGTTTAACAGGGCAGTTGATGCTTGTAATTCTCAGAAAAAGATGATATAGGACATGTACTTGTAAACTTGTATGTAATTAAATTACTTTAGTTCTTTGTGAAAGATTTTTTCTATGTGTGGACCTCTCTGTAAAATGATTTTAATTTTTAGTGATTTTCTGTAATCCACTGCTAATGAACGCTTCCGCTTAAGTAAATCATTTTTTGTGATTGGTGTGTCACAGTGTGTGTATGCTTCACACCATATCGGGCGAAGAGGTGTGTGTTTGCTTCACACCATATCGGACAAAGAGGTGTGTGTATGCTTCACACCATATTGTGCCTAAGGGGTATTTTTGACCTCATATCATGCAAGATGTGTATACTACATCACCATATCGTGCAAGGAAGTATAAAATCATATCCATATCATTTTAGTAGTGTAGGTAAATCACCATATCGGGTTAGAGGTGCTTGCTTGTGTGCATGAACCCGATATCACTTTATAAGGTGATACCATCATCTTCAAGGTCTAGACCTTTGTTATACTTGTTATAGTTCATGGAAAACAGTCCTAGGTTACAAATAGAGCTCATGGATTCATCAATTATGCAAGAAAATTCTATTCGAAAGTAAATCATTTAACTAAGGCAAGATTGATGATAAATAATAACATAATTGAGTTCAAGTTATATAACCCTCCTCTAGAGAAACTTCAAAGCTCCAAGCTACAAAGCTTCACGTTACCAAGGTTGAAGGTGAGCTTCTTAAAGGTCCAAGACTTGATCTCCTCAGTCCTATGCATGATACCTTCCCACTTGTGGCCGATATCCCTCACTTGTGGCCGATATCCCTCACTTAGATGATATCACTTTGCAATGGGTGATATCACTTTTCTATGGGTGATACCAAGGCTATATGCACGATAATCCTTCACCCTTGCATTATATCAAGACTCTATGCATGATATCTAAGAGAAAGGGGGTGATAGATTTCAAAAAAGTCCAGTTTTTGGTGAAATGAAGGGTATATATACTTGAGGTTCATGAAAGAGTGTGCATATGAGTTGTCACCATTTTAAGCTACTAGGTTCCACATGTCCATGCATGGTTGACACCTGTACTTTCATGCACTCATATTTATCTTGACATGCAAAACACTAGAGCATAATCTAGAGATGATATTTCGGCCATTAGTTATCTTGTTTGATAAGATATCTCATCTTTATCTCATAAATTAAGCAAACCGATACAACTTTTGGCAAGGAGCTTCTAACTCGACATGGATCACCTCCTTGAGGTGATTTGCTCGTCATGGACAAGGCCAAGAGTTCAAAAATTGATATGGTATCCCCTATATGGCTCCTTGGCCGATAGTCACTCCCATATGGACTCTACAACCCGATACAAGCTCAAATTAGGGTTTCACATACAACACTTTCTTGGTCTTTTCATTATCAAGAATATCATATTCAAATATGATTCAAACATGGTGCCTCATTATTTATATCTCCTCTAAATGATACTAGGAGGGAGTATGGACACTCTATAGGTGGTAATTTGCATATCAACCCTACATTTTGGGTAAATTACAACTTGTACCAAAATTGATACACAAGGCACTAGCATTATTCAAACAAGTTCAAACTTGGAATTTAGGCTTTCTACAAGCCACCACCTTGCATCATTATCTCTATAATGATGCTAAAACACATGAGGAACATTCAAAATATGACATATTTTACTATAACCCCTTATCTTGGGTAAATTGCATGTTGGTCCAAAACATGAGAACATTGCTCAAACATTATTCAAACAAGACTAAATTTGAAACATAAGTTTTTTACCTGATAGAAAAATACTTTAGAGGATTATATTAAAGTTATAAGTAACTCACTTAGCCAAATCAAATAGGGTTACCTCATAACCCAGGTCAGGGTCATTACAATCAACCATGTGGCTATATTAACCACCAATTAGCACATTAAGGTTATGATTATATTAAGGAGGTTAGTTCACCATCATGCCATCATATAAGAAGGTTAAACAAGAATATTCATATTTATCTATTTGCATTAGAGTTAGGTTCAAAAAGATAAATTATATTAATGTTACTAATCAACACTCATACCCAAACCCTAACTCGTGGCATCCCCATTGGATCATGGATGCATAAGGTGAAGCATCACCATCACATTCCATACTATTCTCAAGTATGAACCCACACATAAATCAAGGTGTATCCATTGGGTTATAGGATACTATGGTTTCTACAACAATAAGAGAGTACTCCATGATTGTATTATTCATTCAAGGTCTATTCATACCCGATTACCATCATTTAGTTATATTAAAGCTAGGTATAACAAGCTATACCTCATTAGGATTACCCATTAATTCATTATGGTGATTATAGATCATAATCATACTAGAGAAAGGGTAAGACTAAAAGTTTAAGGCATTGAACCATCAAATTCCTATCATTTAAATCATAACATTACACTACACACTTCACCCAAAACAATGGGAATATTGAGGCATCAACTTCTAACCATGAAATGTTGAAAAGGTAAAGACATTGGTCATTTACATAAGTAAACACCTTGAATGAATCATCTATGATGTTATTGAGTCGTGATATATAAAAGTCACCATTTAACCCTAGACATCCTTTGATTAACAACAATAAGGGTTCTATTGAGAGTAGGGTAAAACCCACAATCGACTATTCATTTAAAACAAGCCATCCATTATCAACAAGTAAGCTCCTTAAGTTGACCATATAAACAAAACCATCTAAATCACATTATTAGGACCAACATATTACATTATCCATCATTCAACTTTATTGGAGGAATAAACATTAGATATTGACCATTGGGTCAAGTTCATAAGTTAAAACGATCAATTACAATATAGGTATGACCATTGCATCAAGTGACCTAAGAAACCATTGGTCTAAGGCTTAATTGATGCTACAACTATATGATTAATTCTCCATAGGTTGTGGAGACCTGATCCACCATCATTAGTGACCATTAAGTCACCATAGGTTGTTAGATCAGCACTACATTCATTAATCACCATCGAAAGTCAAGCTAATGTCACCATTGAGTGATAACATCATTAGGATACTTAGTTGTTGATCATTAAGCTTATAATTAGGACAAAACATGGCCTAAGGGGTGAACCTCAGTTGACACCCTTTGTCACCACCATCAATTGTCATGAAGACAACACCATAGAGTTGTTACAATGGTACCATCACCGGGTCATGGGTTTATAGAAGAAATCAGCTTAAAACCCTAAAATTGACCATTGGTTGATAGGTGCTTAGCACCATAAGTTGTAAAACCAACCTGATCCCAGTCATATTATACCTTAGTAATAACGTACACATGATCACATGTTCATTTAGAACTGAATTTAGAATAGGGAATTGTAACATACTCAATCCCATGCACATAGGCTTACCCTTTGTTCTTCTAGGTCCCTATTTGATTATGTGGATACCCAATCTCCCTTTCCCCCATTTTCAGTTAACTACCTTTCGATATCTATATTTCACTGTGTTAACATATGCCAAACCATATTAGGATCTAATAACCCTTTTTGAGTCATTAGAATCACATGAACATGAAATATTAATATGTGATTACCCTAAAACTTGAAGTATAGGAATTAGTGGTTACTAATATTAAACTACAGACTCAACCAATACTTATGTCCTAGAATAAAAGTGGTACATTAAAGTGAGGAATGTGGATTTGATGTAAGAGGGTTCACGATATTTTGCTATTAGATTAAGATAATAACCCTAATTGAGTGACTAATGTATCAGGGCTTAATGGAAACACATATAGTCTCTTAATGCTAATCTAAGACTAAATTCATGTTCCTCACACTCAAATTATCTAACCTATATATTTTGAGCTTAAACGGATATCAAATACACCCCTAAAAGAAATATTAGAAAATAAGATATAAGTGTTGTTGCTATTTTTTTCAGATTTAATTAGTGTCACGCTCATTTTACCTAAGTACGCTTCATTTAGATGTCACACTTTTAGCCTCATGGATGCGTTTACTGGGTCAGGAAACCGGGCAGGAGATTTCATCTTCCACCTCTATTTCCTCCACGCGCGCGTGGGACAACTAGACTCAGCATGGTGTCGCAAGTCGCTCTCTCTCCTCCCTCAACCATCACTCACGATTTCTTCTCCATTAGATCCATCTCCTTCTCTCGAATCCAATAAAGCCTTACTCACACTCTCTCTCACCCCATGTAGCAAACGCCCAATTTCCCATCTCCTTTCTTCAATGCCGCCATTACCAGTGACCCCGAAACCCCACCTAATCAATCGCCAAGAAGACTCTAACCACACAGAAAACATCGCCTCACCCTCCTTCACCCTTCATACCGGTCAGTCAGAACTAAACCTCACAGTTTCTTTTTGCCAGACTGAGCTTCCCTCTCCGGAAATCTCCTCATCATCCCAACAACTTGGGCCTTCTCAGTCCAATAGACCGAGAGGTAACCATCTACAGGCATTCCCCTCTCTTATCATGTAGGCATATCGTCTCCGTTCTTACTGAGTCGTTGGGTCGACAAACACCGTTGTTCTCCTCTATTTTTTTGTCGCCGCCGAAGGGAGTTTCGATGCCTCCCACTTTGGTTTTGGACCTTGGGACCTCTCATGGATTCACTCCAGATGTGAGGGTCGTGCTGGGCTTCCCCCGGGGTGGCTAGGACCCCCATTTGTTCCGACACCTACGCCACTGGTTCTGTGAATGGCGGTGATCCTCCGTTTGTTTTCTTTGGTCTCGCTGATGTCTTTGGGTTTCAGGTCTGTGCACGCTTGTGTCTCACGAACCTCACCGTGAGGTGCCTTCCTACTAAGGCCTAGTACCACCGTTCGGTTCATGCTGTGTTTTTCTTTCCACGACTGGGCTCTACTACCCCTTGCTGTCGCCGCCCGTGTTGCCTCAGCTGTCAGTGACCTTCGATCTTGTGTGGACCGTTGGTTCTGCAGTGGCTAGCTGAAGCTAGTAGGCTATTCTCCCGTCATGAGAAGAAGCCAGGGTCGTGCACCCTCTGATTGATATGAGCTCCAGTAGAAGTCCATGGCGCGTGAGGTAGATGAATACCTCAGGTGAAAGCCCTATCTGGCCCATGCGACCAATGATTATCGTCACGCCCACAAGGGCAAAATAGGAATTTTGTTCCATTTGACTCTGTTGACCCGAGCGATGTTTACTCTGTATTTCTCTATAGTCCGCGTGACAACGAGCCTTGATAATCCGCATGCTTATTCAGGGGTAAGAACGTTAATTGACAATCCGATTTAGTAATTAGCCAGAAATGAATTAAACTTGTAAAATTCATAAGTAATTATTGGCTTATCCAAATAATACAAATAAATATGTTTTTGAGATTAGAAAAATATGATTGATGTATTGGGACAAGTTTCTCATACAGATTTCCAACCGATAGTAGGGTCAATTTCTAAGCTAGGGATTTAATGCATATTATATTAATCGAATGCACATATATTGTGATTAGGTTGAGACAACCCTGACCCTGTGCTTAGGAGGTGTTACTGAATATATAGGTCTGATCATAAGGTATGTACATCTTCTATTTTATTTTGGGAATTATTTGACTAAAACCTACTTTTCTTTTGATGAGACATCTCTTGAACTGTTATTCCTAATGAAAATCCAATTTCTTGGATATTTATATTTCTTGATGTTGACTCATTATATCTATGTAGTTTCTGGACTACCTTATTTATATGGGTTCTTGGACCCACTTGCTATGATTGCCTTTTTATTAAAAATTGACTGAATTACTAATCTTGCCTCTCTATTTTATGCATGCTACATGTTTGACTAGAATATCTAGAATAGTGGTACTTATGTACAACCATACTTATACAGGGCGTGTGTTTCCACCCAGGGTGTGTGTTTCCACCCTTATTTATTTTTAGGCCATGATCCTATGGTGTTATGGCCCTGTTTTAGGTATATTTAGTCTACATTGTTATGCATGCAAATGTATATTGTTTTAATATGAATCTGTGGATGATTGTTATGGAAAGACACTCTTTATTATCATGCTTGTAATCTAAATTTAATATGCATCATTTCTTTTGTTACATTTCTCTTGAACTTACCTAATTGCAAATAGCCCCCTTCTTGTGGGAACATCTCTTTTTGCACTTTTACCCCAATAAAATGCCCAAAGTTTATTATGTGTACATACTCAGCCTCTGCTGACCTCTATGTTGTTTCCTATGTTTTGGGTGATGTTCCTTTCCACCCAAGTTTAAGTACATTGGAAGACAGGAGCTCAAAAAGATCACCAACATGACATTGACTTAAGGATAGCTTGGAATGGCTTAGTTACCCTCTGCTACTGGCTTTAGTTGTACTTAGTTCAAGTTTTTTGTAAAATCACCTATTATGGTAAGGAACAATTGTATGAATGAATCATGAAGTAACTTTGTAATAGTTTTGTTTCCGCTGCTTTATTATTACATAGCTCTTATATTATATCATTTTGAGTGGATCCCCTTTCTGGCCTCACTCTTTGCTAAATAGTATCAGAGCCAAAAGCAGTCGGTAGCTTGACTATTTCAAGTTATCCTACATTGTTCCTTAATTAGGTACTTAGGCGACCCTTTATAGGTTATTGTTAGGCATATTTCTTTGTAGTGGTCTATGAACTAGTATTTCAATCCCTTCTCAAATTGGTCAATACCTCTTCTTACACATCAGTTGTTGAAGCATAGTACTAGACAAACCATGACTACCCTACCCTCTCTATGGGGGTGTAATGGAAACGACACTAGAATTGGCTCTTCTAGTGATATATTCATATCTCCCGATTTATGGGAGGCTACCTAGACTACATTATGTGTAGGTTGACTTAGACACTTGTTGCTATGTGTAACCCTAGTTATCACATGAGACCTATTTCATTTGACGTTGTTCTAGCATGCCTAACATACATCCACTTGGAAACTGAGCATGCATGAATGGAAAATAAAAAATCCTAATTTAAGATTAGGGCTAAGATTCCTTTGATGTTAAGTGTTATTCTAAACTAGATCAGCTGATGTTATAGCATGCTTTGTCCTCATTGTGAGTATCTTAGGATAGTTATGCCCTAATGCCATCCTCTCAAGGGATAAATTCCACTCTCATTGGGATTGTTATTCTTGTGTATTAGAATTAATTGATGGAGCTATATGTCTTATTAAGCATACTTAAAATTATCACCTCTCTCATCTCCAATAGTGCACTTGGTTTATGTAGTGTTTGAGATGAGTAGCTTGACTATATGGGTTACCTTATCATGTGAAGGAACTAATATTGAGAAAACCCTAATTCTCTTCCTATCATGTTGGGTAATCTCATGTTTCCCTTATGGCTCGGGATGAGGTAGTGGGAATTCTGATTAAGAACGACTTGGGTAATGGTGGATGTCATGCTTTGGTAGGTTTTGACTGATGACTGACTATGAGTAATATAAACCCTTCTCTCTCACACACTTACATATAAGAGAATAGTCATATGACCTTTTAGGTGCTAGGAGGATCAGACCCCTTTTGTAGAAGGAAGTGGTGATAGGATAGTAGTGTACATGGTAGGTTGAGGAAGGTGTTTGACTTGGTTCTCAAATCGATTTTGGTGCCAATTTTGCATATTCATCGCCAGTCCTTTATCGCTAAAACATATTTTCATTATTAAATTATATGTATAAAAGATTTATTTTTCTTTTTATGATCTCATCGATGATTTTCAGAACCAAGTCACCACTACAAGTAGGTTGAGTAGTAGAGAAGCTCTTTAGTGAAGTACACTTGGTTGACATGTTCAACCCAAATACCCTAGGCCTAAGACTGACATGGTTAGTTTTATATATAAGACCTAGTGGATCCACCCTTTTTCACCTCTAGGTTATGCACTAAGTTATACTTTGAACCTTTTAAGGGGTGGAGTTTCATACAATTTTTTTCTGTTAGGGATCAAACTAACTTAAGGAATAATTAGGAGTAATAACAGCTACAATAAATTAAACTTGGACAACTCCTAGTAATGATGTTAAACATATGTAGAGGCTACCAAAATGGGAATTCCAGAGGAGCCTTGCTAATCATACCATCCTAAATGTTACTTAGATGATTAAAATAAATTTTAAAATTTCATCTTGAGTTATACTTAAAGGATATTTAATTCAGATTGGGGTAAAAGAAAAAAACTACACTTAAAAGCTCAAATTAATATCCTATACCCCAAAATTGCTAATAATTAAATGACAAGGATGACTATACAGTATAGGCTAGGGTGAACATGCTAAGTGTGATGGAATTTCTAAACATTTCCCATGTGACCATGATAAATAGAAGTGTAAAGGGATTGACTACACATTAATCAAAACATGTCTAATGTAATGTGTAAAGTTAGCTCATGAATGAGAAATCCAATAAGTTGCATACAACACACTATAGTGTTCGTTTATGAAAAAGAAAATTTGTTGGAAATTAAAACCCTAAACTTACACCTCAACCCTAATATGCCTATTACAGTATAAGTGTTGTCTCAGTCATGTAACACATCATAATTTGAACCCCCTTGATAAAATCTATATATAAATTTGATTTAAGATATATCCCTAATACTGGAAGGTAGCAAGACATATATGCACATCATACATAAAGTGGCTATTATAAATAATAATGATTATGATGATGATGACAAGGATGATGATGTTGATGTTGTTGTTGATGATGATGATGATAACAAGGAAAATGATGTGGATCATGATCAAAGAATGGAAAAATTATGATAACATTTAGGTAATCCTGATCGGTACAAAGTGGTCGACATAATCCTAGGTCATGTTGTAACTTTTCTAGCCCAACATCTAACATAATCAAATTAATGGATGCATGACACATGGAGACATATAGTTTCACCTTGAGAGTAGACCACAAGTGTGACATGAATAGTATGTTATGACCCCCTACATTAAGTACACTAGAAATTTTTAACTTGGTTAAACATATAACTTAGTATACCATACCTCAAGTGGATGGATTTCGGGGATGAAATCCCTTTTAAGGGGTGGAGTGTTGTAACATACTCAATCCCAGGCACATAGGCTTACCCTTTGTTCTTCTAGGCCCCTATTTGATTATGTGGATATCCAATCTCCCTTTTCCCCATTTTCAGTTAATTGCCTTTTGATATCTATATTTCACTGTGTTAACATATGCCAAACCATATTAGGAACTGATAACCCTTTTTGAGTCATTAGAATCACATGAACATGAAATCTTAATATGTGATAACCCTAAAACTTGAAGTATGGGAATTAGTGGATACTAATATTAAACTACAGACTCAACCAATACTTATGTCCTAGAATAAAAGTGGTATATTAGAGTGAGGAATGTGGATTTGATGTAAGAGGGTTCACCATATTTTGCTCTTAGATTAATCTAATAACCCTAATTGAGTGACTAATGTATCAGGGCTTAATGGAAACACAAATAGTATCTTAATGCTAATCTAAGACCAAATTCATGTTCCTCACACTCAAATTAGCTAACCTATATATTTTGAGCTTAAATGGATATCAAATACACCCCTAAAAGAAAGATTAGAAAATAAGATATAAGTGTTGTTGATATTTTTTTTCAGATTTAATTAAGTGTCATGCTCATTTTACCTAAGTACGCTTCATTTAGATGTCACACTTTCAGCCTCACGGATGCATTTACTGGGTCGGGCAACCGGGCAGGAGACTTTGTCTCCCACCTCTGTTTCCTCTGCGTGCATGTGGGACAGCTAGACTCAGCATGGTGTTGCAAGTCGCTCTCTTTCCTCCCTCAACCATCGCTCACGATTTCTTCTCCATCAGATCTGTCTCCTTCTCCTGAATCTAATAAACCCTTACTCACACTCTCTCTCACCCCATGTAGCAAACACCCAATTTCCCATCTCCTTTCTTCACTGCCGCCATTACCAGTGACCCCAAAACCCCACCTAATCAATCACCAAGAAGACTCTAACCACACAGAAAGCATCACCTCACCCTCCTTCACCCTTCATACCAGTTAATCGGAACTAAACCTCATAGTTTCTCTCTTCCAGACTGAGCTCCCCTCTCCAGCAATCTCCTCGTCATCCCAGCAACTTGGGCCTTCTCAGTCCAATAGACTGTGAGGTAACCATCTGCAGGCCTTCCCCTCTCTTATCATGTAGGCATCTCATCTCCGTTCTTACTGAGTCATTGGGTCGACAAACAATGTTGTTCTCCTCTGTTTTTTTTGTCGCCTCCGGAGGGAGCTTCGATGCCTCCCACTCTAGTTTTGGACCTTGGGACCCCTTGCGGATTTGCTCCAGTTATGAGGGTCGTGTTGGGGTTCCCACGGGGTGGCTAGGACCCCCATTTGTTCTGACACCTACGCCATTGGTTCTATGAATGGAAGTGGTCCGCCGTTTGTTTTCTTTGGTTTCACTGATGTCTTTGGGTTTCGGGTCTATGCACACCCGTGTCTCACGAACCTCACCATGAGGTGCCTTCCTGCTAAGGCCTAGCACCACCGTCCGATTCAGGCTATGTTTTTCTTTCCGCGACGGGGATCTACTGCCCCTTGCTGTCGCCTCCCGTGTTGCCTCAGCTGTCGGTGACCTTCGGTCCTGTGTGGACCGTTGGTTCTGCAGTGGCTAGCCAAAGCTAGCAGGCTGTTCTTCTGTCATGAGAAGAAGCCAGGGTCATGCACCCTCTGATCGATCTGAGCTCCAGTAGGAGTCCATGGTGCGTGAGGTAGATGAATACCTCAGGTGAAAGCCCTATCTGGCCCATGGGACCAATGATTATAATGTCATGCCCACAAGGGCAAAATAGGAATTTTGTTTCATTTGACGCTATTGACCCGAGCGATGTTTACTGTGTATTTCTCTATAGTCCACATGACGACAAGCCTTGATAATTCACATGCTTATTCAGGGGTAAAAGCGTCAATTGATAATTCGATTTAGTAATTAGCCAGACATGAATTAAACTTGTACAATTCATAACTAATTATTGGCTTATCCAAATAATAAAAATAAATATGTTTTTGAGATCATAAAAATATGACTGATTTATTGGGACAAGTTTCTTGTCTAGATTTCCAACCGATAGTAGGGTCAATTTCTAAGCTAGGGATTTAATGCATTTTATATTAATCGAATGCACATATATTGTGACTAGGTTGAGACAACCCTGACCCTGTACTTAGGAGGTGTTACTGAATATATAGGTCTGATCATAAGGTATGTACATCCTCTATTTTATTTTGGACATTATTTGACTAAAACCTACTTTTCTTTAAATGAGGTATCTCTTGAACTGATATTCCTAATGAAAATGTAATTTCTTGGATATTTATATTTCTTGATGTTGACTTATTATATCTATGTAGTTTTTGGACTATCTTATTTATATGGGTTCTTGGACCCACTTGATATGATTGCCTTTTTATTAAAAATTGACTGAATTACTAGTCTTGCCTCTCTATTTTATGCATGCTACATGTTTGACTAGAATATCTAGAATAATGGTACTTATGTACAACCATACTTATATAGGGCATGCGTTTCTGCCCGGGGTGTGGGTTTCCACCCTTATTTATTTTTAGGCCATGATCCTATGGTGTTCTGGCCCTGTTTTAGGTATATTTAGTCTACATTGTTATGCATGCAAATGTTTATTGTTTTAATATGAATCTGTGGATGATTGTTATGGAAAGACACTCTTTATTATCATGCTTGTAATGTAAATTTAATATGCCTCGTTTCTTTTGTTACATTTATCTTGAACTTACCTAATTGCAAATAGCCCCCTTCTTGTGGGAACATCTCTTTTTACACTTTTACCCCAATAAAATGCCCAAAGTTTATTATGTGTACATACTCAGCCTTTGCAGACCTCTATGTTGTTTCCTATGTTCTGGGTGATGTTCCTTTCCACCCAAGTTGAGGTACATTTGAAGACAGGAGCTCAAAAAGATCACCAACATGACATTGACTTAAGGATAGCTTGGAATGGCTTAGTTACCCTCTGCTACTGGCTTTAGTTGTACTTATTTCAAGCTTTTTTTTTTGTAAAATCACCTATTATGGTGAGGAACAATTGTATGAATGAATCATGAAGTAAATTTGTAATAGTTTTGTTTCCGCTACTTTATTATTACATAGCTCTTGTATTATATCATTTTGAGTGGATCCCCTTTCTGGCCTCACTCTTTACAGGAATGTTATAAAAATCAAAATCCAAGTCAAGCATAACTTTTTAGTGCATGGATCATCATTTAAAAGTAAGAACATGAGCTAGCAAGCTTATAGTAAGCAATAAACGTGGAGAAAGTTATAAAACTTGCCTCAAATTAGAAGATAAACTCCCAAATATAAGAAAATATGAGCATGTAGGGTAGAAAATTCAAGCATAACCTATGAACTCGTCCATCTAGCACCTTTCTTCATTAAATGAGTAAACCATAAGCATAAGGAGCAAGAAAGGTAGGGTTTTAGAGCTTTAGAGCAATTTCTACCATGGAACAGCAAGGTTACGACCTAGAGAAAGGTAGGAGGAAGGATAACAAAGAAATAAATGGAGGAAAGAAGGGGATTCTTACTCTTTTAGGTCAAGATCACTAGAAGGAAGCTTTTCAAACCCTAAAAGGAAGTCAATTGCAATCCTAGATTCTTTTTCCAAGAAGATCCCCTCTTTCTTCTTCCTTGGATAGGAAATTCACAAAAGCACAGAGGAAGAACGAGGTTCATAGAAGGAGGGAAGTGGTGGGGAGAAAATGGCTCGTTTGGGTGCTTAGGGGTAAGTATATGAAACTTTAAGATAAAGAAAAAGAAAAAGTTGAAAGTTCTTGTATCTTTCTAAGTATCCATGCCCTTAAACTATTAAGAATATATAAGAACTCACACAAGAAGCCCCCCCACCATCCATATAGACCTACTTAGCTTTCCTTTGTCAAATTTTCAAGCCAATCAAATAATTCATTAGTTTATAGCTACTAAAGGTAGCTCATCCATGAAAGGGGTAAACCCTAAAATACCCTTAAGGAAAACACCTTCAAACCAAGGTTTAAATAGGTGCCCCATGGCTCATCAAGCTCAATAATGATGAGAGAATTCCAAGGAACGTAGTGCAAGTGATAAATTGTAAAGAAAACCTCTCAATTGGGTAAATTTCAAAAAAGTCCAAAATGTGCATAAAATTGCATAACTTGTTCAAACAATGTCTAAATTGGACCAAATTTGAAATTTAATATCGTTCTATGATTTTCAAACATATCACAATATTATATTAGGGTTATAAGAATTCAATTATGATAATTAAGCTTATTCAACTCATTAAGCAAGTTTTAGGGGCCTTACATAGATGATCAAAGGAGTAGGCTACACCTTGCAAAACGAGGAGTAGCAGATCTGTCCTCATGGGGAAGGGGGTCAAAACCTATCCCTTAAAGATATAAATGCTAGCGGACCTCCACTGGTTAGAGTTTCAGAGAGTTATGATCTATTAGGATCTAATATTTATCAAACAAGGTTGTCATGAAGGTAGAGATACTTACAAATCAAGTGTTAGAGAGTAGGCTACAAAGGGATTTCTATTGTGATCTGGTTAAATGTTGTAAAATACAAGCACCAAAGCTTTGTAATTGGTTTGTTTTGGGCTTAGATGAATGCAACTCCCCCACTTAAATATAAAAAAAACCTGAGAGATGGAAAGAGTCCTAGTTCATAACCTTTGAGTAGACATACAATACTCATATATGTATACAAGTTACACATTTTACTTACAAAGTTAAGCAATCAAGTGAATCATACATCATACATAATCATATAAATTGATAAAAAGTTTAAGACCATTTTTAAAATTCAACTATATAGATGGAAAGAACACCAATACATACACCAATAAGCATTGTGCGGATTCATTATATATGCGTGGGAATTTATGAAATGCATAGTTTGACGTTACGATATCCGTGTTATATATAACATGATGCAGTTGATAAATACTAACTGTGTATACAATTCCACTGCAAAACCAATATTTAATAAGCACACAACACACTTCAAAAACACATCTCCACCTATGCTCCAAGCTTTTCCCTAGAGTCTGATTGTTCTGTTGTAATTAGTCCGAAATGTTATGAACTGAAGTTTCTTATACATTTTTTCATCATCATTTTTACATGAGGACTTGTGCTAAAGTGAATTATTAAATTATTAAAGCACGCGTGCGCGCGCACACAGGTACACACACATATACATACTCTTTAAATTATTCCCTCTCAAAACGAGCGAAAACCAAATTTCAAACCAACACACATATAATTTTTAAATTATTCCCTCTGAGCGAAAACCAAATTTCAAACCAACTAATAAGACTTTTAATTAATAATTTTTAATCTCTTTATAATGATAGTCATAAAGTATTTATTACTAAGATGGAAGTCGTGAAAATAATAATAATATATTTAAATCATAACCATACTATGGCATTACGGATCATAACCGCGCCATAGTAAAATATTGTACACCTTTGCTAAACCGTATTTACCATCATTTTTAAAATTGAAACTGTATCCATACCATGACAAAAATAACACACCGTACCGCATTATAAAAAATATGGTTAATCAACACGTAGTGGAACAATTGTAGTCCACTATGAGATTTATTTAAATAAATATTACATATTTGGCACCACGTTACAAATATGCAATTTAAGCAACATGTAGTGGAACAATCATAGTTCACTATATCATTTTATGAAGAATTTATTATAAATGGATATAGTACATTGTAACAAATTATGAACGAACACTAGTGTTTACGTACACAAAATGTAAACATCATCACTATACGTAGATATAAAGTGAACAAAAAATATTTTGAAATGACTCTTAATCAAATTATTTTCACTAAAATCATAACCGCATCAAATCACAACAATGTTTAGGAGAATAAACAACATCCACATCGCAAAAACTCGGTGAATTTACAATTGATTGAAAAAATAGTGTAGTTATCCACCTATATAATTACTACTACATCCTTACCGTCCCTATGTATTATTATATTACACAAACAATGCAAAGATTTCCACACTTGCATTTGCAACAAATCATACAGATTGAAGTGAGTAAAACTTAAATTCTAGTAACTAGAATAGAAAAAAACCAATCACATTTATTACGGGATTATTAGATCTCGGACTCAACCAACTCACTTATGTATTTCAATTAGGCCTCGTCTATTAGGCCTCGTCTGGTTGGACTGCATTTGAAATCATGCAGTTCCAACCCATGGTGTTTTGCAACTTTTAACTTTTGGTTTGACGTAAGTCTATTTCCCACCATGAAATGAACTACAGGTAGCGGCCATGTGCATACAAAGTTCCGGAAAACTGACGACACTGGAAAGGGGCGCGATCCATTTTCCAGTGCTGGCGGTACGTTGTTTTTTTTCATGGCAACAGCTTATCCTCCGTTTGTTATACTCTCCTCACCCCCTTTCTGGTTACCGTTGCACATTTTATAGCAAATGATGTAATGAACATAGGTTATAAGAGGTGGTGTGTATACAGCTGGTAACTTTATCTTTCATTTCAAGTGTTTTGAACCAAACGTAAGAATACCAAAATGTTTAGTTACAACATCATCGATCCAACCAAACATAGTGATGTAAGTTTCCTTACATGTTTTTCATTACCTGTTTTCCAACTTATCTTGTGTCTTCTAACCTATAGCAACCAAATGAGCCCTTAGGTGTGTTAAAATCCCAGTACTGCAGAATTTAAATATTTTACTAGTATAAATTAGAGCTTATCTGGATCCAGATTTATCCACACCTAAAATGACTCAAGTTGTGTAGATTAAAACCTATAACCCACCCAAATGTAAATTTGATCTCTTTATTTAAATTCAATATTGATCCAGATTGTCAAATTTACAAATCAGTCCCAATTTTTCAATCCAAATAAAATTGGACTCACGGGTTCAAACATAGCATTAACAGTCCTACTTTCTCTGAGTGTTGAGAAATTTATCTGATCATACAAACTAACCATAAGCATATATGGTACGTCAGTATCTTATCAATACGTCATTTTATAGGTGTGTTAAATTGATGGTTATAAGGGTGTTTTGTTGGTGTATCACGTGTATCATAGCCACTGTGGGGGGTCTGAGGTAGTTTGTTAGGTTATATCAAACGGGCCGTTGGGGGCCTTAAGTAGCGGTTTGGTTATATAAAATGGGCCAACTGAAAAAACTGCCGATCTGGAGGATCCAGGGTCACAAGTTTCAGTCAAAATCATAAAGCCTCTCTTTTTATGTCAAGGACACAACATAAAGAGCCAGCGAAATAGGTTAATGGATAAACGTTTGGACTCTTCTGCTAACCTGCCGGTGAAAACTGGTCGTATTCTCATCTCATGCAACTCAGTCGTACTAATCATCTATGGTATTTTGACTAAGAAAATATTATCTAAGCCATTATTTAGTATCACAGAAATATATCGACTGTGACATAAAAAGAGGATGATAGCATGAGTCCCTATGAGTCGTATTTAGTGTGACCAAAGTAATCGAAGTTAACACTAATCTAACTCGGGTATAAGTTCAGCGGTGAAATTGGTAAGAGAGAAGCCATTGGCGGTTTGTCTGTCAGCTTTCACGGACACCTGTCAAATTGGGTTGTGGGTACCCACAGGTTGACATGTTTAATAAGGGGTTGGGTGCAGATTTAGTCACATATTTAATTTGGGTTAGACCCAACCTGACTCATTTATCAAACAGATTTCACAAGTTAACCTTGGTTGATCTGTCACAGCCCAATAGTTAGACCCATATAGAAGATAAGTACGAAGGGTTAGGATGCACCCATCCCTAAATAGCTAAGACACATACAGATATACACAGTGAATATACAAAATTTCAATTTCGTAACTTAAATCGTGTCGTACATAGCAGCCTTAAATCGTGTCGTACATAGCAGCCCGAAGGCAACTTGGAAAGAGAGATACATTGCTTGATGGAAAAAATAGTATACTACAGAAGAGAAAGCTTCATTACATCATTATTAAGAGATTTCCTCATGGAGCTCAAGTTTTTCGCAACATGCTCATGTCCAACAGATTTAGTTCTCCATCTTGTATCGTGCAAAGAATCGTGAAAAATGATGAAAGGCTAATACAATCACATAGGTGCTGTGTGAAAAGATATATAGTCACAGTTTAAACAAGAATATAATGTTCTTGAGAAAAATAATTACAATAAGGAGATGCAAATTTTTTTATCAGAACCGTCCTTATTAAAGTACATATTTTAAGTCCATTTTGTATACCTTCGTTTATGGTGTTGGACAAGTCCTAACCATACAACGTGACAGAAGAGACTCAACGAATATAGATCAAAGGTGTATGACCGATAAACCAATATAAAAGGGCTCACAATGTATGAACCGCCAGTCCCATCCATGTAGATTTAAGGGTGTATGGATATGGAATCACATATTATTTTCACCTATGGATTCAATATTGAATGACCCTTGAATCATATAATATTTTGTGTCCTTGGGTTGCAACAAGCTCACACATATTATACAATGGAAAACTCAATTATGTTCAAATTTTGCAAGATATTTATACAAACCAAAGGTTAAATGCTCCAACCAAGTAATTATCTAAGCAACACATAAAATTTTACATAGAAGAATATTACAATCAATATATGTAGTCTGGTCAATGGGAGGTAAAGGGTACCTTTATATTCGATTTAGAAGTAATATACAAAAGTAGATATTTAGATATTGAGGTCACTAGGTAAAAGATCCTAGAATACATGAAATAAATAACATGGATAAGGACGAAGTTGTTATCTTTATATGACTCACTAGGTCGAATTAGGGTGATTGACTCCTAGTCCTAAGTGGAATTTCCATTCACCAGCATTATCATTATCACTGTACTAGCATTATCATGCACATATCTCACACCATGGGAGAAGGGTGCATCATTTTAGGTTATATTGATCTAATCTAACACTAATGTAATCAAGGATCAAGATGAACTATCATATCGACTAAATTTGTAGCGTCCAAGGATTTGAGACCTCAAATAAAATGATCTTAAAAAGAATGATTGGACTAACCATATCATCAGGGTACACCTCCTTTTCAGGGAGCCCATCACTAATATGTGGTTAAGCGTGCTCAATGCAGAGTAGTATTAGGATGGGTGACCAGTCGGGAAGTTTATCATGGCTTACACGTGAGTGAGGATAAAACACACAATTAAGGCTAGTGGTGGTTTGTGGGGCCGATCGTCATTCTTAAAACTCTACTAGAGCTTTGGGCAGGGGGCCCGAGCTTTACAAATGGTATCAGAGCTAATTCCCCTCCAGTAGGTGGGGCCCACCTGGGTCTATGTCATGCCGATCATTGAGCCGTGCGGTCTAGGCATGTTGGAAAGGGCTATCCTAGTTGATGGAGTCACCCCTGTACTGGTAACCGTGGTTGGGAGCTGGGTGTACATGGGCCATTTGGGTCTGCACTGAAATGGTGATAGATTATGAGGCCATATAGTTGAGCCTTGACGAGGACGTCTAGAGTTTAAGTGGGGAAGATTATAACGTCTCAGGATTTGAGGTCTCGAATAAAGTGATCTTAAAAGGAATGATTGGACTAATCATACCACCAAGGTGCACCTCCTTTTCAGGGAGCTCATCACTAAAGAACTCTGTGGTTAAGCATGCTCATCCCAGAGTAGTACTAGGATAGGTGACTAGTCGGGAAGTTTATCCGGACTTGCGTATGAGTGAGGACAAAATACGCAGTTAAGGTTAGTGGTGGTCTGTGAGGCCGATCATCATTCTTGAAACTATACTAGAGCTTTGGGCAGGGGGGCGAGCTTTAGAAAAGTTCATCATTTAAATAAGCCAATATGTAAAATTTCAAATGTTTCAATATAATCAAAGTGTAAGATTGAGATACATGTCTTGGAACTATTTCTGATGTGTTCCTCCTATTTTTATGATAAAAGTGATATTGTAGCATACTCAAATCTAAGTATATAGCTTAACTCCTCTGTTTCTAGGCCCCTTTCCAATTGTAATTTGTATTAGGGTCCTTTCCCCTGATTTAGAATTAATTAGAAGATTTGGAATCTAAAATCATAATAAGATGATAATATCCTTTTGCATAAGGTTTTAGAATTAATTCAAGTAATTAAAGTTTCATTTAGGATTAGTTATAAAAATCATCCATTAAAAGTTTTCTCTATTTTGGGACTCCAGAACTTTCGTATGATAAGAGAATGAAGACAATTTAAGATGTAAGAAATATTTGCAAATAATGATCAAGAAAGGCAATAAATGTATCTAGCGAGTACTTAAACATGTAAAGAAATGAAACACCAACATTTTAAAAAGGAAAAAATAATGTTGAAATTGAACCCCTCACAACTTAAACAGCCTACATGTCAAATTTTAGGTCTAAAACTCAATTAGACCATTCATTTGATTATTTTATGATCCTAGCTTTGATATGAATAACTATATGCATGAAATACATTGTATCGTCATTGACATGTTTGTTTATTTATTTTTATCCATATCCCATAATGTCTCCTACCTTTGGCAACCGTAATCTAGGCACCCTTTATATTGACACGGTGGCAAAGTCACACATAAGTGATGCAACTCTGCTCTCTTCCTCTCCTTCTTTCCTGCTTCTTCTCTACCCTACGATCCTATTCATACATTGCAAAAGTGTAATCCACAAACATTAGATCTTGACTGTTGTCCCCCTTAATCTCTTCCTCTTATCCTCCTATTTCTTTCACCCCCTCCATCACTATTGAAGAAATGCTATCTTTCTTCTTACCCTTCCTATTCCTCACCTTCTTCTTTTCCTTGCACCACTTCCTTCTTTGCACCAACCAACATTGCTGGAAGGGATGTCGTCGCCTATTGCAAAGGTTGATGGAGGCTTTGGGGGCCACCAGACACCACCACTTCCATCTTGAAACTGTGACTCCCAATCATCATCATCATCATTAAGTGTGTACCAGGAGCTTGAGGATCCATTACATCTTACTTCCATGTGCCCTGATGTTCACAACCTTGATGGTTTCAGCCTCACCAACCCCATCCTACTTCCTCCAACCATACCACCATGTAACCCCTCTGTCACTAGCTTCATCACCACCACAACCCACTAGATACTTTGTTGAACCTTACCTTCACATATCTTTAATCTTCACTTCTTTCCTTCCATTTCCTTCTTCCAAACAACATACCTACAATAAGCTAGTCAATTAACCTACACTTCTAGCTCATGAGTACAACCATCACCACTAATATGATCACTATAAACTTTAACAATGACGAAGATCTTCTCTTTGGTGGTTCAAGATCTATGTATATCTTCAATCAATCCACCTAAAGCTAAACTCTGAAGCAAAATTGGATGAACTGTTGCTACCTTCTCAAAGAAAGCTTCCCTGGACACCTTTTCCAACCAAACCTAGAGATGTTGATGGATGATATTTAAGCCTATGTCAATCTGGTGATTGGTCATTGACTAGTAGTTTGGTCATAAGATATATACTGATTCATCTATGGGGAAGTTATGGAAATTGGATGACATCTATCATTCTTTGATCACACGAGAATGATCACAAGGGATCATCCAAGTGTGTTGACATATAGGTGAGTCATCATGATCTCTTACTACATGTTTTAACAAAAAACTTAGTAAGATATATGGAAATCAATAGGATGTATACCAATCTTGATAATTATGCATGTTGAAGCATAAAAAATATCCATATAAATGAATAACAATCAATTGAATCATGCCTGACAATATATACATGTATATGTTAGTGTAACATTATATGAATGTTCTAAAAATGAAAAGTGTTAATATTTTTGGACAACAACTATACCTTCATTTTCTATCATGAGGATGTTAATCAATGCAATTATCTAATCTCTAGTGGAAAAAAAGATAATAGTGTTTCCATTCTACTATACAAAAAATAAATTAATAAAAGAAAGGTAAGGAAACAATGTTCATGTCTTTAAAAAAGATGAAATGAGAGAGAGTGTGTGTGTATACATATAAGAAAATTGATATATATATATATATAAATATAATATATATATATATAAATAAATAAATATATATATATATATATATAAATATATATAATATATATATATATATATATATAAATAAATAAATAAATAAATAAATAAATAAATAAATATATATATATATATATATATATATATATATATATATATATATATATATATATATATATATATATATATATATATATATATATATATATATATATATATATATATATATATATATATATATATATATATATATATATATATATATATATATATATATATATATATGGCTGTTCATTCGTTGCCCGGCGGGTAGCCAGAATTTTCGCTACCCGCTGGAGTAACTCGGGTCAAAAGAGTAACTATATGGTATGCTGGAGTAACCCGTCTGAATAGCAAGAGTAACTATATGGTATGCTGGAGTAACTCTGAGTGCAAAAGAGTAACTGCACAGAAAATATACAGTCAGTAATATATATGGACGGGTTTTTTGATTTGGGGGGGGGCAAATGATATTATTTTTTGATCAAATTTTTTGGAGAGCTAGAAAAAATTATCCTCTACAATTGCGAATTTTTTTTAAAAAAATATTAGGAAGTGTGAAAAAAAAATATATATGTGTGTGTGTGTATATATACACATATATACAGTCAGTAATATATATGGACGTGTTTTTTTATTTTGGGGGGGGGCAAATGATATTATTTTTTGATCAAATTTTTTGGAGAGATAGATAAAATGTTCCTCTACAATTGAGAAAAAAAAATAAAAAAATATCAGGAAGTGTGAAAAACAATATCAGGAAGTGTTGTTGGGTAGTTACCCGTTAGTTACCCGCCGGGTATTAAAGATAAGCCCATATATATATATCATAAATATAAGTACTGGTGACTTTATATTTCAACAAATCTACTCATAATGACATGTTCTTTGGACTATATGACTTTTATTTATCTAAAAACTAGTACTGGATGCATACTTATACACATATAGGAAACCAAAATCTAAGTTGTATTATAATCAATTTGCTCACACATATATTAACCTATGTAGAATCTAACCATAGATTTTTAATAATAATAATTTGATTAATAATATGTCATGTAAAATATATCCTTGACCATGGTTGACCACATTGAGATATATTACATATAGAGAGAATGAAATTACAAGACTTAAATTAGAAGAATTAATTTATATGTTGACTAGCCATATTTAACTTGTGGGACTAATGATGGATCTTATAAATAAAAGAAATATGTAATGGATCATATATATACTTAACAAGACTAAAAAGCCTAATACATCATTGAGTGATTGGAACTAGGATCAGAACAATATGTATAGCTACACTAGGAATGTATACATGTGTTTAGTTTGATTTATCTAACATACCTAATGTGCTTCTAGGATGAAAACTTGACATTTTGGACCAAACTATATCAATAGAGTTAATATTGAGTGGTGAATACTAGGTGTGTACTTCCTCTAATTTATTTTGGGAAATATTTGATTAATACCTACATTCATTAATGTGGCATCTTTTGAACTATTAACTCTATTAACAATTCAATTGCTTGGACATTCATATTTCTTGATACTAATTCATTATTTTCTTGTGGTTGTTGAACTACTCTTTCATAATGGGTTCTTGGACCCTTCCTTCTATGAATGCCTCTTTATGTGAAATTGGCTAAAATTCAAGTCTTGTCTCTATTTACGCATTTTGCATGTTTGACTAGAATATCTATAATTGTGGTACTTATGTACAACCCATACATATATATAGGACTCCCATATGCCCCCCCGGGAATATGTTTCCACCCTTAATTTTTAGGTCGGGATCATGTGGTGTTATGGCCCAATTTTAGGTATATTTAGCCTACATTGTTATGCATGCAAATTTTATTGGTTGAATTTAGTATTCTGGAAGATTGTTATGGCAATATACTTCATCCTTCATGTTTATTTTTTGAACCCAATATACCTCATTTCTTTTGATAGAACTCTTCTGAACTTACTTATGTTATATAGCCCCTCTTTTGGAAACATATCTTTTGTACCTTTAAGCTAATATCATGCCCGAATTGTTGATTATATGTACAAAATCAACCTTTATTGACCTCAATCTTGTATATAATGTTCTAAATAATGTTCCGTTCCACCATGGTAAAGGTACACTAGAGGACAAGGACTTAGGAAGATCACTTACATGTAATGGACTTAAGGATAGTTTGGAATGGCCAAGTTTCCCTCAGCAATGGGCCTTTCACATTATTAAATTTATTAGATGTATACATTTTCAATTTGTGTACCACCTTTTCTAGTGACGAGCAATTATGTAATGATACACTTTGTAATAATTTAGTTTCTACTAGTTATAGACTTTTATGTATCTATGGTTTCCATGTATCACTCTCATGGTGGATCTGTCTGAAAGATTGTTCTCTAATAAGTATCTATGTGTTTGGTTTGATATCATATATCACGAATAATGAGATTCTGTCATCAACCAACACACACTCTAGTTTTAAGTGTTATTGTTGTCTATTAACCTTCCATGATAACAACCGACTAGTGACGTAACAAGAATGTATATACTCTTGACATCCGTATGATCTCATTGTTCAAATCCTTAGCCCAAAGACATACATCATTAAGTAATATCATTCTTTAGACATTGATTATGTAATATCATTATCTTATAACTGAATAAAAAAGAATAAATTGGAAGATTGCCTTTATTATTAATCAAATCATTTACAAGTTATGCCATTACAATTATCGTATGATTGTCTCTCTGGGCATACATACCAATAGTTGCACCTAGACATTCCTTTTCTTGATTACGTCAAAGAGATGCCAACTTATGTGAAGTTATTCAAGGATCTTATTACAAAGAGGAGACTTGAAAATGAACTTGAAATAGTTAGGATAGACAAGATGTAAAATTCCTTTGTATAAGTAATAATGGCAACGAAACAGAAGGACCCTGGATTTTTCACTATCCCATTCAATGTGGGAGACTATAAGGTAATATAGGGGTTATCTAATCTTGGAGTGAGCATTTTCCCGATGCCACTCATGTTATCCGAGAGGCTAGGCCTTAGTGACATGGTAAAAACTAGAATGTGAATTCAACTTGTAGACCATTCCTTCAAAAAGCCCATTGGGATAGTGGAAGATGTTCCCATTCATGTGGGAAGGTTCTTCATTCCCTATGATATAGTCATGATAGACTCCCTGGAAGATCCAACATTTCTAATGATATTTGGAAGATCGTTCCTCTCTATAGGGAGAGATTTAGTAGACACTGAACCAGGAATCATTATTATAATGGTAGCAAACAACCATATTGACTTCTATTTGCAAGAATCTTTGAGGGGATCTTCCCTTTTCGAGTTGGTCTATTTCATTGACAATTATAACCAGTTATGTGAGGAAGTACAAAAATGGAATTACATTGTTGACCCCCTAATGACAACTCTTAACAAACCTATTCCCAATGAAGAACACCCAGAAGTTGTTGAAATACTAGAGTATTTGAACCAACCAGAAGATGATTACATCGATGAAGAGAATACAATTATAGAAACTGTGAAATGCGCCACACTAGAATAGACCTCCAAAGAGAAGGAAGCCCTAAAACCAAATCCAGAGTTGAAGCAACTTACTCAAGATTTGAAGTACGGGTTTCTTGACAATGAGGAGAGAAATCTCATCATCATAAACTTTACATTGACATAAGACCAACTTGAAAAGATACTAAGTGAAATAAATCTAAGAATGAAAGTGATTGCCTATTGTGTGGAAGATATTGGAGGCCTAATTCTAGTCGGCAACATGCACATAATCCAACTAGAAGAGAATGGGAAACCTCTTTCCCAACCGCAAAGGAAGCTCAATTAAAACTCAAGAGAAGTTGTAAGAAAGGAAGTCATAAAACTTTGAGATGCTAGAATTATCTATCCCATCTATTGGTAAGGTATGCCTGAAGAGTCAATCATATGATGATTGACATGGCATAACTACCTAAAGGATTTGATTAATAGTACCATATATGAATAAAGGCAACCTTCCAATTCATCTGTTTCCCTCAGTTATGAGATAATGAGGATACAGATTGAATGTTTAGAGAATTATATTACTCAATGATGTATGTTGTCCAGTTGCTATCCTTGTGATGAGATCATACATATGTTAAGAGTACATATACATATTCCCATTATGTTTGTGATCAGTTGTTATTGTCGAATGTTGATAGACAACAATAACACATAAGATCAGAGTGTGAGTTGGTTGATGGCTAAATATCATTAGTCATGATATGCCAATATCAAAATAAGCACACAGATACATGTTAGAGAACAATGTATCAGACAGACCCACCTTGAGAGTGACACATGGTTATGGTGGTCACAATCATCTCTCATAGTGAAGGTGGTGGTTGTGATTATTAGACCTAAAATCACTACAGTTGTCACATGTCATTGATTGCAATTTGACATCATCAAACACAGTCCTAAAACATGGGTTGTTATAACGGTGATGATTGGGTGACATTGACACATGAAGATAGAATGTGAGTGAAAGATATGAGATTTGTCCCTCCTACTGGAGTATGATATCCTGGCCAATTTATAAGAAAGATAGAGAAACACATGCACATGTAAATTAATATATGATGAGGTCACATTATCTCAGACAGTCTGCTCTTATTTCAAGAAAAATGGATTGAACATTGAGAGGATGACCTTTCATGCCTTGGGTTCATCTTGGATATCAGTGATAAAGGAATTATACAATCACTACAACACCTTACACAGATTGTAGGTTGAAGTTGTTCTCCAACTTTCCATTTCACTTGGGTAGCACTGATGTGTGACTAGGCACCATTCTTTGCTTGTGATGTCATAAACTAGTTACGGACATTCACTGCCAATGTGATATGGGCCCTATAGGGTCACACATATAGGAACTCATCTAGAAGAGGAGTTTGATCTTAAATGACAATTGGATTGATTACTAAAATGTTTAGGTATTCAATTGACACAAATAATTACTTGATTGGCTGACCAGGTCTACCAAATGATCATCTCACTAAGTGATATGACCGTTTGGGCAGCCAAATAGACGTCTCAAGTAGTTGAGACAGCCGTTTGGGGGTCAGGTTGATCAGAGAACGATTTGTCTTAGTTCTGCCCTTGAAACGACCGGTTCAATATGATTGAACTGACTGGATTGATGCAACTCACCAAATGGCTATCTGGGTGAGTAAGACAGGCATCTCGATTGGGTGAGATGGCCCAGTTGGGTCGAACGAAGGTTCAGGATGTTTCCCGAATAGTTTCGATTGTTCTTTATTTGAGGAACAAGGATATTAATATGAGATATTAATTGAATTAAAAATAGCCAAATCCGTTTCAGATTGAGAACTGCCAAACGGCCGTTTGGCAGTGTGAGATGACCATCTCATGCACCAAACGACTGTATGGGTGTGTGAAACGGCCGTTTCAACTGCTGCAGATTGTGAAAATTCAAGATCTTTCAGTTCTTTCCACTCCCGCACCTTTATTGTTAGAGCTCGTTACACTAAATAAGATTACTCAAAACATAAAACTCAATCAATCACCAATTAACCACATACCCAAAAATATGGGTAAATTAAAACCGATTTCAACGTCAGCACCTACTCAGAAACATTTGCATAAGAGTCCAACATCTTTCTTTTATCCATACTATGACAATAATTTGATACAAATTGTTCTATCTCCTTAGCCACAACATATATACATAGGATAACAATATTTGTATATGCCACACAACAAACATTAACATACTAACAAAATTTCGTTTAGTTTGAAACACCATATACAAACTTTTCCTACCCAGACCTGAGAGTACATGGATGACTCTAGGACACACTATACATCTAATCAACTTTCTAAAAGATTCATTACTATAGCTCCTCTTTGTTGCCATAGGTTTGTTTTCGTCACTTTAGATTACCTAAAAAGATGTGACAAAACACAAGGGTGAGACCCATGTACCAGCAAGAGATATAACCTCCAACAACGCTTATTGATTACAACATTTTAAATAGTAGACAACTAAGTAGTTGGAGTATTTAATAATCAATTGAACAGTTCATGTATGCTAAATAGATTAAGCATTTAATCTTAGCAACAAGTATGATCATCAATGCATACATAGATAATAAATAAATCCATTTCTTCAAAATAGATATCTACTCAAATATCATCAAATTGCACCTAATAACAATCATTATCATTAATCTGACTATCATCATATTCCTTGCTAACAACACAAGCAATCTAGTAGCATAAGCATCCCTGACATCATGAATATGTCTAGTAACATAACATGGCTATCAATATTGGCATCTCAAATAAAGGGAACAAATCTATATCATAAGTAGAACTAACATCATAACACAATGAACTACATATGCATGATTAGTAGTTTAAGCATTACTAATTACATAGACATGGCTAGTAATATTAAACATAGCTAGCAACAATATCTTAACCATCAGTTTCAGTATATTTGACAACATAGGCATGTTTACAACATGAGCATAACTACAACATAAGTATATCTATTATCTCTTATTGTACTATACATGATCTCAGTGAAAAGAAAGCAAACAAGGGTTATCATCCAATATGAAGCATTGTGTATAACCCTAAATGGATATGCTACATGGCTATCTTACATATTTTATTATGCCTTGGGGAATTTGAATTGTACCATCCAAACTCGAACTGACACCTGTAAAGGGCTATACAGTTCCGAACAAGATCTAGGAGTTCCGATATCCTAAGATCTCTTCCCCTCGGTTAGTATGAGTAAAAAAGCAATGACAAATCAGTCAAAGGTACCACCATAGAGACATATAGTCAAGCTGCTAACCACTAGTCCTCCCTTGGTATAGGTCACGACACTAGAAACTAGGGTATACGAAACACTCTAATATGAGGTACAATCATAGTTGTCCTCAATCACATCATATGTATTAGGCATGACCATTGCCATCCTCCACAACCTGCATTGTGAATGACAAGGATATATCCTCAACTTGCCACCCCCACATACTCAACAATATGCGCTCTGAGTTTCCCTTAGGAATACTTGTTTCACCATCCAATAAGTTTTGACACTGAAGATGGCTCTACGGCATAGGGCACTACATGATTAGAGTTGCACTTGATTAGTTAAGCCAATTGGGTGAATTAAGGCTGCATCAAACAAGTGAACATACAAACCCTAATTCACTTCTAGCAAGCATATAAATATCACAACTTTTAAAATATATAAAATGTGTGGAACATAATTTCTCATATCATCATCACATGGTACTATTTACTTGCCATTCATGAGACCACATTAGCCATCATACTATCACATGATATAAATCCTTTTCACAATATCACATGGCATCAACCCTTATCAACACAAGAGGACTACACCTCATTCAGGGCTCAACCATGCCCAAAGGTCATTAAGACCATCATACTATCACAAGATATAAATCCTTTTCAAAATATCATAGGGTGTCAACCCTTATCAACACAAGAGGATTACACCTCATTTAGGGCTCAACCATGCCCAAATGTCATTAAGACCATCATACTATTCCCTGCAAGATCATCATTATCTTTGCATGCCTTATAACAAGGCTCAACAACATCACTTACATATAATACACTAGATCAACACAATATTGCATTAGTGATCTAGGAGATATTTATAAACAATCATAGTAGGGTTATATTAACAATAAGACCATTCCTTTATTACATCAACATGCAAGGAATCTAGATATGATTAACCCTCATCATATTCATAATGCACATGTTTAGCATAAGAAAGTATCAACCATGTGGCTATGATAACCACCAATTAACATATTAAGGTTAGGATCATATTAAGGAGGTTATTCCACCATAATTCCATCATATATGATTGTTAAACATGAATACTCATATTTATCTATTTGCATTAGAGTTAGGTTCAACAAGTTAAATTATATTTATGTTACTAATCAACACTTATACCTAAACCCTAACTCACAGAATCCCTGTTGGATCATGGATGCATAAGGTGAAGAATTACCGTCACATTCCATATTATTCTCAAGTATGAAGCCACACATAAATCAAGGTTTAACCATCAGATTATAGCATACTAGGATTTCAACAACAATAAGAGAGTACTCCATGATTGTATTAATCATTCAAGGACTATTCATACCCAATTACCACCATTTAGTTATACTAAAGATAAATATAACAAGCTATACCTCATTAGGGTTACATATCAACATAATATGGTTATCATCCCTTCTATTCATATGAGTGAATAGGTAAGGCTACCTTATTAAGGGTAACCCTCCATTTGTTCCATCATCATTCAATCCATATCACCATACCACAATGTCACCCAGAACCATTAGATGTTTAAAAGGTAAGACCATTGGTTGTTTACATAAGTAAACACCTTGGATAAACCACATATGAAGTCCTTGATTTGTTCTCTAGAAAGAGTCACCATCTAACCCTAGACATCCCTTGATCAACAACACAAAAAGTTCCATTAAGAGTAGGGTAAAACCCCCAATCGACTGTTCATTTAAAACAAGCCATCCATTTTCAACAAGTAAGATACTTAAGTTGATCATATAAAGGAAACCATATAAATCAAATTATTAGGACCAACATATTACATTAGCCATAATTCCACTTTATTGGAGGAATAAACATTAGATCTTGACCATTGGGTCAAGTTCATATGTTAAAACCATCAATTACAGTATAGGTCTGACCATTGCATCAAGTGACCCAAGAAACCATTGGTCTAAGGCTTACTTGATGCTACAACTATATCATTAACTCACCATAGGTTATGGAGACCTGATACACCATCATTAGTGACCATTAAGTCACCATAGGTTGTTAGATCAGTACTATATTCATTAATCAACATCAAATATTAAACTAATATCACCATTGATTGATAGCATCATTAGGGTACTTAGTTGTTAATCACTAGGCTTCTAATTAGGCCAAAACATGACCTAAGGGGTGAACGTTAGTTGAAACCCTTGGTTACCACCATCAATTTCTATGAAGACAACACCATAGGGTTGTTGCAATCTATCATCGGGTCATGGGTTTATAGAAGAAATCAACTTAAAACCCTAAAATTGACCATTGGTTGATAGGTGCTTAGCACCATAGGTTGTCAAACCAACCTGATACAAGTCATATTAAAGATTAGGAATAATGTACACATGATCACAGGTTCATCTAGAACTGAAATCAGAACAGGGAATATTGTAAAAATCGAAATCCAAGTCAAGCATTGCTTTTTAATGAATGGATCATCATTTTCAAGCAAGAACATGAGCTAGAAAGCTTATGGTAAGCAATAAACGTGGTGCAAGTTATAAAAGTTGCGTCTAATTAGAAGATAAATTCCCAAACATAAGAAAACATGAGAAGGTAGGGTAGAAAATGTTGGGTTTTAGGGGAGACAGAGAAGGCAACGGAAACAAAAAAAAAATTCTCCCCAACCCATACCGAGGAAACGCGTCAACGTCTATATAATAGGAAAGGAAGGTTTGTGGAATCATACCTTGTCCCGAGGCTTGCTCGGCAACAATACCTCGCGCAATACGTGGTCTTCAACTCCGGTCTTGGACGGTGTCTGTGCAACTCCTGGTCGCACCGGGACTGACTCCTCCTCCTCCTACCAGACTGTCGGATGACAGTTGTCCTCCTGAGCGGCAGTGTCCTCCCGCCTCTGTAGTAGTCCACACGGACCACCTGGAACTCCACTCTCCTTGTCCCACAAGGAAGTGGAAGGAGTCGCACCCTCCTGTTGACGTACTAGTCGCCAACACACTCTCCTACTACCAGTTGCAACTGCAGTTGTCCTTCCCTTGCTGCACCTCCCTTTTGCGGGAAGCACTTGCTCGGGATCTCTCATGGTTACCAAAACCAGAGAGAACGACAACTTCGCAAAGCAACCGACTTGCATTGAGTTGTACTTTGAGAAGCCCCCAATACCCCTATATATAGGCGGGTCATGGGATAGGGTTCTCTGTGCCCGACAATACGAGACTAAAAGCAGGAGTAGAAGGGTTCAAGATTTTCCACAAAAAGCAACCAACTCGCAACCTGAACCGATCGGTTCACAAGTGAACTGGTCGGTTGGGGACCTGAACCGGTCGGTTGGAGCACCAACCGATCGGTTGGGACCCATGAGCCGATCGGTTCACTTCTGAACCGGTCGGTTCGTGGTCCTGGTCGGTTCCCGATTGACTTTGCTTCTTTCGTTTCTAATTGGTATCGAATACCAATCCTATTCCCAATCAAATTGGGCAAGTGAAACGCAAGGAAAATTCTCACCGACCTGACTTTCCCAACTTGCTCGGTTGCACCAGTTGAACCGATCGGTTCAACACTTGAACCGCTCGTTTCACCCTGGGCTTGAGCCGATCGACTCAACTCTTGAGCCGACCGGTTCAGCAACCTCAGCCGACCAGTTCAACACTTGAACCGATCGGTTGGGAGTACAGGTTGTGCAGAATCAGTCAAATGCGATTTCAATCAATCCGATACTCCAATCAATGCGTCCAACACCTTGAACCATATGATATTGAGCTATCAACTGATTGAGTGTTTAATTGAACTACTAAACTCCTTTAGTAATCAATCTAAACATTGCTTTGTGGACAAAACTCCTCTTCCAGGTTAAATCCTATGTGTGTGACCCTGCAGGTCCATTTCACGTTGGCAGTGAAAGTCCATAACACTTATGACTTCACAAGCAAAGAGCGGTGCCTAGTCACACATCAGTGCTACCCAAGTGAAAGTAGAAAGTTGGAGAACAAATTTCATCCTACAATCCGTGAATGGTGTTACAGTGAATGTATAATTCCTTTGTCACTGATATCCCGAATGAACTCAAGGCATGGAACAATCATCCTATCAACGTTCATTCACTTTCTTGATCTCAGAGTAGATTGAAGGAGATATGTATGACATCAATATCACATACTGATTCACACATGCGCGCGCATGCCTATCTCAATCCTACTCATCAAGTGGCCTTGGATACCAAACTCCCTCAGGAGGGACAAATCCCATATCTATCACTCACCCCTCAAAAGCCCCATGTGTCAAAGCCACCCAATCATCACCTTTATAACAACCCATGTTTGAGGACTGCGTTTGATGATGTCAAAGTGTGCCCAACGACATGTGTTGAGTGCAGTGATTTCAGGTCTAAGAATCACACTCACCACCATCACTGTGAGTACTGACTGTGACTACCATCTCATGGTTCCATGTGTCAAACTCACGGTGGGTCTGTCCGGTACCTTGTTCTCTAACAAGTACCTATGTGTTTGGTTTGATATCTCTATATCATGACTAATGAGATTCTGTCATCAACCAACACCACAATCTAGTCTTGTGTGTCATTGCTGTCTATCTACCTTCCACAATGACATCCGACTAGGGACATAACAAGAATGTACAAACTCTTAGCATCCGTATGATCTCATCGTTCAGGTCCTTAACCTGAAAGCATACGTCATTGAGTACTGTCATTCTCTAGACATTCAATCTGTTCTATCACTATCTCATATGACTGAACCAGAATGAATTGGAAGCTTGCCTTTGATGTTTATCAAATCAATCTTAATGTATCCCACCAATCATCCCATGATTGGCTCTCAGGGCATACATACCAACAGACTCCCACTTGCACTGCGAGCCAATCATTCTTGAATCATATTCATAGTGATCTTCAAACATGTCCCACATGTCACTGTGCTCTAGTGACAACATAGTGAGTAATGGCAACACATTGCCAAAGTTAGTATAAATTGCATGTCTCTCATCTATTCGCTGTACGTCACACGTATGAGATGGAGTTGCCGTAATATGCGATCTAGTATTCCATTGCTAACCTTTAGCCACATTGCATGATCAAGGATTCCAGACTTGTCATCAATGAGTGGAATATCTATAAGTTCATCTCATGAACTTCTAGATCCATATAGTATCCACTGATGTTCTCTAACACACGGATACTCGGCATTTCCTTTTAAATGGTTTTATTGGAACACTTCCAATTATCAACAAACTTTCACTTTTATACATCTTATGTATATATTTTGCGATTAATTTTCTGTCCTTTCGGAAGTTCACATCAATGTAACTCTTTACATCGAACTCTTCCTTATCTCCATAGAACTAGTACTTCCCAAGTACTTATCAAGTTCTTATGGTATTCCAGTAACCCTTACTGGAAGTAGACAGACATCCACTCGTCATGTCCTACATACGAGTTATCAGGATGAGCACATCATATTGCTATGTCCTACATACAAGATGATGAATGAATTTTATTCTTTCCATGTCATACATGCAAGACAATGGGATCATTGCATACATGATAGATCCATATCTATTCTTAGTGTTCCCATTCTTCATAAGAATTGGACACTTGGCCTCGGGATACTAATATCCATATAATTTGGACAAGTTTTCTCCCACTGAATCTGTGCATACTGAACACTTCAGTACAGATTGCCAATGTATGCTCTCTCTTTTCAGGTCAAGAGGTTTTCGAGAACTATCTCTATAGATCTCTATTCCTATCACATAGGAAACATCTCTATCTTCATTAAAGATAATGTCCACTTTTGGATTTCCATTCTAGAACAATTCCATTTCACATCAATATGTGGAATGTGAATACGCTCCCACTAAATCACAGATCCCTTCTTTATCTTTGACATATCAGTCAAACCCTTTGACTTTATCATCAAAGTAAAGATCCAATTTTGAGTTGCTTGTACTCAATCAATCACATTGATTAGTCCATTGTAACTTATAGACTTCATTTGCATTAGTGGATTCATAAACCTTATAGGTTGTGTCACGTACACATCCTTGTTTTATTCCTCATAGGAATGTGGTTTTAGTATCCATATGCCAAATGTCTCAGTCATTAAGTTGCAATCAACAAGCATCATCCTTCTCAAAATGTTATCCATGTGTCTTAACACTTAAGACTCATTTGCACTTATGGATTTCATCCAATGAGTGCTACCATCAAGGTCATACCTTATGGTTCACATGGAAATCATTTAGGATGTAATGATCATAAATCATAACTCAAAATTCGGTTCCTCATATTCATCTAGATAGTTGACTCATCACATGAACAACTCATCACATAGATAATTGAGGTGTATCTGTTAAGGATATGAGAACTCACAACCCTTGTGATTCTTAATTTCCTTTATTAGTGTGGGGTATTCTTTTATTAAGAAGAATTCAGTTATTCGATAATCATTCTCTAACTCCTTAGAGTATGATTCCTTCTTGATTTAGACATCACCATGCCGTAATCATGAGTTCACTATGATACACTATCATAATCACTCATAAGGATCTCAAACATTTGTTTCAAGTATTTCATTCATTGATCTCATCAAGAATTAACACTTTACCAAATTTGCACTTCATCTATGAAAATCTTGAACACTTCAAGATGTTCATATTGGTATTTCTCCAAACACCATTTGAAGTATTAGCATTTGTTCCAATTGGTATGTAAATACATCACATGTATTATACCTAATAGGATAATCACTCTCCCACTACCTTTAGTGAAGATTGATTAATCATGTCCAAGATATTCATGTCTCTTAATGGTTCTCTAACCAAAAGAGTCTAGGTTTATCCATCATATGGAAACTAGAAATGAATTTCTCATGATTGATGCTAATTTGATTGTTTGAGTTATCAATAACTTTTAGGTATCATTTTATCTTATGCATATCAAATACCACAATATAAGCAAGGCATTGCCACAAAGATCATATCTTTAAGATTGAAACATCAACTTTATTAATTGCCATCATTGTCATACAATATGCAATAATAAAGTGTTTCTATCTTTTGGCAATATATGAAATAGCAGTTCTCAACTCTATTTCGTGCCCTTTTAGGCTGAAATAAACCGAAAGATACTCCTATCTATGGCAGCAACACTTGCTCCAATGATGGGTACTTCTTTCTTGGTCCTTTCACAAAGGCCATCACTTCTTTGTGGATATTGCATATCATATATGACATTTACCTCAGATAAAGAAGCAGTTCATTTCATGATACCTTAGGTGGAGATCTCCATCCCCTCCTTCATCTTCTTTTGTTCTTCCAGATTTAGAGGGCAATCCCTCATACACCCTTTCCCCATGTGCCTTGAGGCTGAAGAGGGCTTGGATTTCTGGCTAGCATCAGAACACTTCTTAGCTTTGCCCTTGTCCTTGCCCTTAAGAATTACCTTTTCTTTGATCACATCAAAGACTATGGTTTGTCTTTCTTCATCTTTGCCTCTACTATCCTCAACATGTCCAACAACTCTGTCAACGCTTGTCAAAGTTGTTTATGTTGTAGCTTATCATGAATTGTATGATTCTCACAACATTTGCAATATCATACCAATAGCCAACTCTTGGCTCAGAGGGAATCCTTCTTAATCAGGTTTTCCACATACCCAATCACATTGAGTGTGTGAATACCTTACTGGATCTCCTTCTGTCATGACATACTAGGACAATATCTTGGAGACATCATATGTCTCATGTTGTCTCTACAACTCATAGTTTAGAGAACACAACATCAAGCACTCCTCATCAATGTCATCCTCAGTATGCTTCCATAAGCATACTTTCAGCCATTGATGTGGTGGGATCGAGTTCATCTGGTTCTGGTATAACTAGGACTTAGAGCTTTCGCTCTTTGATTGAGAACACTTCTCATCATCATCCTAACCAGTCGTGGAATTATTCCCAGTTAATTTGTTGGTCTCAAAGACCGATCGCAAATAAAGTGATTTGTTGATTAACCATTTATTTTAACAAAAAGGAAATATATGCAATTTTAGTCCAAAAACTCATTTTTGACTTGTTTGATTGATTTGAAAAGTTGACGATAAAATTAGGCCTTTAATTAATTATCGCTCCCACTATTTTACTTCAAATTGATAGCCCTCACCATCAATTCGGAAGATTGCAGCGTACAACCTTCTAGTGGGCAAGATCCTGAAATCCTCTAAGCCATGGACCAGCTAGGGCTGTCACCCACAACATAGATCTCTCAGGTAGGCAACTTTTGCCAATTGCATCATATGCAACTCTTGAGAAGATGTCATATACAACTCCTTGCAATGATCATCTCCATGCCTCAAGGCGCTAGATCCTATCTAGGTCACCTTGTTAAGTCCGACCCAAAGCAAACACGATGAATATGCACCCTGCTAGGGCAGACCCACACATTCATCCTTCACGCTTCCATGAGGTAGACGGTACACCACGCTAGGGCATGCCCACACTTGGTCGAACAAGCTTTTCATGTGTGTCGCATTTGGAAGGCATCTAAAACTTAATATTTTAATGAGGGATTTGGTTTTATATACATATACATATCCAATCACCACAATACATAGTACGTATCATATGCATGCTATATCCCACATAAAACATGCACAAACAATAAAAAGCGATGATTATGGCCATCCTAATGTGATTCCTCGAGCCAAGAGGAATCACGGTCATCTAGGTCTACATCACATGCAACCTGTATAAGATGAACTCTGTGCCTTGCCTTCTGAGTTGATCAAATCATCTCATGAATGATATGTACTCTCCAGTCGGTCGTCTGGGTGCCACCAGCCGATCGGTTGGCTCCTCCAACCGATCGGTTCGCCTGGTCGTCGTGCATCTTGTCATGTCCACCACCCGCTCGTCTCGCTCCTCGAACCGGTCATCAACCGATCGGTTCACTCCTTGAACCGACCGTCTGCAAGGTCAGCCGATCGGTTCACGCCTTGAAACGATCGTCTGAGCAGTCGTCTTGATGTCCTCCGGTCTTCGACATAACAGGAAATAAAATCTATCCTATTATTACATTTCTTAAATGAAGAAACCCCGAGTTACATTCGGGGGGAGCAAAGGTAGGAAAGAATCTCGAATTATTTCGAGTTACATCAGGAATAAGAGAGGGAAGATCGGTGCGCAGACCGAGATGCAAGCAACCACAAACAACCACACACAGATAGGGGTTTATAGGCCATAATCACGCTACACACATCCACCACAAAACTCGTTTAAGGGCGACGCATATCGAGTACATTAATAATACATATCATATATGTAATTAGGGATTTGTGGATTTAGGATTGGACATGCATAAAGCCGATATTATTCGCATCGTATGCAATAAATAAAGGTGACAAACCAAAATCGATCATATCGATATTCCTAAAATATAGAGCAGTTGACCTGGCTCTGATACCACTGTTGGGTTTTAGGGGAGACAGAGAAGGCAGCGGAAAAAAAAATTTCTCCCCAACCCATACCGAGGAAACGCGTCAACGTCTATATAATAGGAAAGGATGGTTTGTGGAATCATACCTTGTCCTGAGGCTTGCTCGGCGACAATACCTTGCGCAATACACGGTCTTCAACTCCGGTCTTGGACGGTGTCTGTGCAGCTCCTGGTCGCACCGGGACTGACGACTCCTCCTCCTACCGGACTTTCGGATGACAGTTGTCCTCCTGAGCGGCAGTGTCCTCCCGCCTCTGTAGTAGTCCACACAGACCACCTGGAACTCCACTCTCCTTGTCCCACAAGGAAGTGGAAGGAGTCGCACCCTCCTGTTGACGTACTAGTCGCCAACACACTCTCCTGCTACCAGTTGCAACTGCAGTTGTCCTTCCCTTGCTGCACCTCCCTTTTGCGGGAAGCACTTGCTCGGGATCTCTCACGGTTACCAAAACCAGAGAGAACGACAACTTCACAAAGCAACCGGCTTGCATTGAGTTGTACTTTGAGAAGCCCCCAATACCCCTATATATATAGGCGGGTCATGGGACAGGGTTCTCTGTGCCTGGCAATACGGGACTAAAAGCAGGAGTAGAAGGGTTCGAGATTTTCCACAAAAAGCAACCAACTCGCAACCTGAACCGATCGGTTCACAAGTGAACCGGTCGGTTGGGGACCTGAACTGGTCGGTTGGAGCCCCAACCGATCGGTTGGGACCCATGAGCCGATCGGTTCACTTCTGAACCGGTCAGTTCGTGGTCCTGGTCGGTTCCCGATTGACTTTCCTTCTTTCGTTTCTAATTGGTATCGAATACCAATCCTAATCCCAATCAAATTGGGCAAGTGAAACGCAAGGAAAATTCTCACCGACCTGACTTTCCCAACTTGCTCGGTTGCACCAGTTGAACCGATCGGTTCAACACTTGAACCGCTCGTTTCACCCTGGGCTTGAGCCGATCGACTCAACTCTTGAGCCGACCGGTTCAGCAACCTCAGCCGACCGGTTCAACACTTGAACCGATCGGTTGGAAGTACAGGTTGTGCAGAATCAGTCAAATGCGATTTCAATCAATCCGTTACTCCAATCAATGCGTCCAACACCTTGAACCATATGATATTGAGCTATCAACTGATTGAGTGTTTAATTGAACTACTAAACTCCTTTAGTAATCAATCTAAACATTTCTTTGTGGACAAAACTCCTCTTCCAGGTTAAATCCTATGTGTGTGACCCTGCAGGTCCATTTCACGTTGGTAGTGAAAGTCCATAACACTTATGACTTCACAAGCAAAAAGCGGTGCCTAGTCACACATCAGTGCTACCCAAGTGAAAGTAGAAAGTTGGAGAACAACTTTCATCCTATAATCTGTGAATGGTGTTACAGTGAATGTATAATTCCTTTGTCACTGATATCCCGAATGAACTCAAGGCATGGAACAGTCATCCTGTCAACGTTCATTCACTTTCTTGATCTCAGAGTAGATTGAAGGAGATATGTATGACATCAATATCACATAATGATTCAAACATGCATGCGCATGCCTATCTCAATCCTACTCATCAAGTGGCCTTGCATATCAAGCTCCCTCAGGAGGGACAAATCCCATATCTATCACTCACCCCTCAAAAGCCCCATGTGTCAAAGCCACCCAATCATCACCTTTATAACAACCCATGTTTCAGGACTGCGTTTGATGATGTCAAAGTGTGCCCAAAGACATGTGTTGAGTGCAGTGATTTCAGGTCTAAGAATCACACTCACCACCATCACTGTGAGTACTGACTGTGACTACCATCTCATGGTTCCATGTGTCAAACTCACGGTGGGTCTGTCCGGTACCTTGTTCTCTAACAAGTACCTATGTGTTTGGTTTGATATCTCTATATCATGACTAATGAGATTCTATCATCAACCAACACCACAATCTAGTCTTGTGTGTCATTGCTGTCTATCTACCTTCCACAATGACATCTGACTAGGGACATAACAAGAATGTACAAACTCTTAGCATCCGTATGATCTCATCGTTCAGGTCCTTAACCTGAAAGCATACGTCATTGAGTACTGTCATTCTCTAGACATTCAATCTGTTCTATCACTATCTCATATGACTGAACCAGAATGAATTGGAAGCTTGCCTTTGATGTTTATCAAATCAATCTTAATGTATCCCACCAATCATCCCATGATTGGCTCTCAGGGCATACATACCAACAGAAAATTCAAGCATAAGTTGGAACTTATCCATCTAGTACCTTTCTTCATCAAATGAGCAAACCCTAAGCATAAGGAGCAATAAAGGTAGGATTTTAGAGCTTTAGAGAAATTTCTACCTTGGAACAGCAAGGTTCCAACCTGGATAAAGGTAGGAGGAAGGATAAAAAAGAAATAAATGGAGGAAAGAAGGGGATTATTACTCTTTTAGGTCAAGATCACTAGAAGGAAGCTTTTCAAACCCTAAAAGGAAGTCAATTACAACCCTAGATTCTTTTTCCAAGAATATCCCCTCTTTCTTCTTCCTTAGACAAGAAATTCATAGAAGCGCAGAGGGAGAATGATGTTCATAGAAGGAGGGAAGTGGTGGAGAGAAAATGGCTCGTTTTGGTGCTTAGGGATAAGTATATAAAACTTTAAGATAAAGAAATAGAAAAAGTTGAAGTTCTAGTATCTTTCCAAGTGTCCATGGCCTTAAACTATTAAGAATATATAAGTACACATACAAGCAGCTCCCCCACCGTCCATATATACCTTCTTATCTTTCTTTTGTCGAATTTCCAAGCTAATCAAATAATTCATTAGTTAATAGCTACTAAAGGTAGCTCATCCATGAAGGGGTAAACCCTAAAATACCCTTGAGGGAAACACCTTCAAAACAAGGTTTAAATAGGAACCCCATGGATCAAAAAGCTCAAGAATAATGATAGAATATCCAAGGAACATAGTTCAAGTGATAAATTGTAAAGAAAACCTCTCAACTGGGTAATTGCCGAAAAGTCCAAAATGTGCATAAAATTGCATAACTTGCTCAAACAGTGTCCAAATTTGACCAAATTTGAAAAATAAGCTTGTATTAAGATTTGAAAGCATATAAAAAGGTTATATTAGGGTTATAATAATTAAATCATCATAATTAAGCTTATTCAACTCATTAAGTAAGTTTAGAGGCCTTACATTTATCATGTATCAGATAGCAACTGGGAAACTTGACCCTGGACTCTACTATAAATAGAGAGGTACTGAGGGCTTCCCAGGACACAACACAACATAGAAAATTGAGAATTAGTTCGTATGACAACTATTGTCCTCTCTTATTGTGATAACCAAGAGAGCCCGGGCAAGTCCTACCTAAAAAGGAGGGATAGCCAACGGGAGAGAATAACTAAGAAGTTGTCATTGTAGGAGTGCAAGTTGGTGATTAGTATACCAATGGGCAGGACAACTCCTTCCTATCAGTTCTTGGTGAACGATATGAGTTCTAGTTGGTCTGTGTGGACTACTCTAGAGACATGAGTCCTTTGGCTGCTTCTTGGAGAGCAAAGTCAACCTGCAGTCTGTCGCCAGACCACTGGAGTCATTGTAGAGGTTGCGTAGACATTGTTTGTGGTGAAGACCAAGAGTTGCATAGACACCATCTAAGAGCAACTTATCAGAAGTTGCAAAGAAGTGAGTTTTTTCACTGGACTTTCTCCAGGACCAGGTATAACTCGCTAAAACCATCATTCCTATCTCATAGTAGTTGATGCGATCTTGCTGTTATGGGAATACTGATAGATAAATTTTTTGTTTCCACTACTATACTCTGTGCCCGAGTTTCCCAATAGTGGTATCAGAGCCACACCAATTTACTATGTTTTAGGGTAATCGATATGATAAAATTTTTGGTTTTATCGTTTATTTATTGCATACGATGTGAATATTTAAACTAATCTCATATGTGTATCTGATCAAAGACCATATAATCCCAAAGTTATATATATATATATATATATATATATATATATGTGTGTGTGTGTGTGTGTGTGTGTGTGTGTCTAAAAGAATTGTGTACCTGAGTACATGTATCTTATATGTACCCATCCTTAATTATGATGGTTGCACAATTCTATCGAATAATTTAACCTTACGGATGAGATGTATACGTCTTAGATAAGATGTATATTGAAAAACATCTAAATATGACATTCTTAGATCATCTAATGAAAGAAGGTGTATATTTTCTAATCAACGGTAACTTGCCGAAACTATAGAAACTGTTGAATGATATATTGTTATTTCTCATGATTTATATGTGATATGGTTGTGATTTTTTAAACACACCTAATCTAAATAATGTTGATTCAATCCATATGGTTGGATTTAGTTAAGGTATTCTACATGTGTCATTTTAACAGGTGGTACACATAACTTACATGTACCGGCCGATACACACTTCCTAACCTCTCTCTCTCTCTCTATATATATATATATATGATATATAGATATATGATATACACACATTATATATATACATATATATACATATATATATGTATATACATATATATATGTATATACATATCTACATATATATATATGTATATATATACATACACACACACACACACACACACACACACATATATATATATATATATATATATATATATATATATATATATATATATATATATATATATATATATATATATATATATATATATATATATATATATATATATATATATATGCAATTTATATGCGTCACCCTAAAAGTGATTTTGATGGTGGATGTGTAGTGTGGTTAGGGCCTAAACCCTAAATATGTGTGTGGTTGGATGGTTTGGTTCTTATTTATCTTAGTATACGTACTGATCCTCTCCCTTCCTCTTCCCAATGTAAATTTATTGCTTTACTACCTTTTCTCCCCTCAAATGTAACTCGAGGTTTCTCTTATTCAATTTATTAAAGTAGCAATAGGATAATTTCTTTTCAAGCAACGACATTGAAGATGTTCAATCATCAGTTGAGATGCCCAGTTCGTGAGATGAGCCGACTGTCTGGAAGACCATGGAGGATAGGACAATGGAACTAGGCGACCACCTGGTGGGCCCATATGATGTTTGGAAGGAGTCCAAACATTAGTTGGACAGGAGGCCAAACAACCATCGTTGGAGGCCCAACTGACCGTTTGGAAGAAGTCCAAACATCGATTAGACAGGAGGATTGTAACATCCCTGACCTGGGTTATGGACCAACCCTAGGTGTTTTGCTTAATGACATGTAATTAGATGCTTGTGATTATCTTTTTATAAGTAATTAAAGCTCCTAAGGAACTTATATTTCCATTTCTGTCCTTTCTGAATAGTGTTGTAATATTGTTTTGTTAAATATGGACTTATGTGCAAATTACCCAATTAGAGGGGTTAACTTGCAAATTGTATATGTTAAGATGTTCCTCTGATGTTAAGACATCATGAGAATAAATATGAGGTAGTGATATGGATTCTCCAAGCTTGGGCACCAAGATATAGCTTGTGGAGCAATCCTTGTGCTTTAAAAACCTAGTTTTGGTGTAAAGTGCAATTTACCCAAAACATAGGGTGCAACATGTTAAATATACCCTCTAGAGTATCTCTCATGCATTTTGGCATCAAGTAGAGTAAAGATAATGAGGAGGGCACCTCATTTGAGTAATCAAATAAGAAAGATAATCCTTATATCTAAATGACCAAGTTTTAAGAAAAATGGCCATTTATACATGTATAACTTAGTAAGGTGTTTGGTTCCTTTTTCCTTAACCTTGGTTGAGAGCAGGGTTTTGCATGTGATAAGAAGGGAGAAAACGTGGCAAAGAAGTGGAGAAGGACCCATATGAGAAATAAGGAAATAATTATCATTATCTTGAAAATATACCCAAAGTATATAAACACATCTCTTTTACAAGGCAAGGGATCATTTCCCTTCATTCCTCTTCTTATCTTCTTGATTTGGCCGACTTAGGAGAAGCTCAGGAGCACAGGAGAATGACCAAGCTGGTTTAGGTAAGTTTTGATCACCATCTAGCTTGAATTCATGGAGGAAATCTTGCTACAAGGTTGGTTTGTTAGTCTTTCTTACACAAATCTTCTTTCTAGCCATCTTCTCCATCCAATTCTTGAGGAAAGGACCTTGGACGACCTATGGAGATCAAACCACCATTAAAGATACGAAGCTTGGAGCTCAAGATCAGTCCTAGAGGCGGGTTTTATAATTCTAAACCTTAAAGTCTTGTTATGCATCTTCTTTCCTTGAAAATGTCGCTTGTTCTCCTTTCTTTCACACTTCCATAAGTTCTTGCAACCAAAACCGTGAAGAACAATTCATGTTCTTGAGGAAGAAGAAGGTGGCATTAATTCCAAAGTTCATCCTGATCCTACTTTATCAAACGGTCTTCCACCTCTTGCTCAAACAGTTTGCAAAAACGTTTGGAAGCAAACGGTTTCAAAACCGTTTGAGAGTAAATGATCTCAACCAAGAACGTTTGGAGCAAATGGTCTCCAGACCGTTTGGATGAATTGACCAAGCGTTGACCGTTTGGGAATCTGTTGTACACATTATGAACTAATCACCCACCAAAAATCATCAACTAATTCAAGTAAATAACCAAATGAAGGAACATTAGTCACCTAAACCCTAATCGGGTTTATTGCTGATTTCAATGATGCAATCATGTTGAAGTTTGGGTTGAGTGGCCCAAACGGTTTCAAAACCATTTGGGGATCACTCAAACAGTTTCAAAACCGTTTGGTGATCACCCAAGACCATTTGGAGGTCTAGGGTCAAGGGGGGGGGGGTTGATCAATTGAGGGTCCAAACACATCAAGTTTTTGAATAATCAAGTGCTGATTTTGTGACCTAAATTAGGGTTCAACCTTTGAGAGAATTACTTGGTTGTTGATGACATCCTGAGAAAACGGTCTCAAGACCGTTTGGAGGATGTCCAAATGGTTTCAAAACCGTTTGGGGGTCATCCAAGACCATTTGGAGGTCTAGGGTTGACCATGGTTAAGTGGTTAAAGATTGAGAGCCAACAAGTTGAAGTATAATCGATTAGTGACCTAATGATCAAATCTATGGTTAAAACCTTAATAGGTTGACTTAGTTTTTGATGTTGACTTGAAAAAACGGTCTCAAGACCGTTTGGAGGATGTCCAAACGATCCCAAGACTGTTTGGGGTCAGGTTATGACCCAATTGAATGATGGTTCAATGGGTTCAACATCAATTAGACTCATGTTGATGCATGTTGAAGGGTGATCGTTTCCAAACCCTAACCCAATCAATCCAAACCCTTTTTGGTGACCAATTGAGGATCAATCAAAAGTCAAATCAGTAAGGATTGACCTAATTGATTTAATTGATGAGTGGCTAACCATGGCATGAACATTTGGGGGGTTCAACATTGAAAACCCTAATTCAATTGAATAGGTTGAGGCACCTTTTGGTCCATGCGGTTTTGAGGGTGTTTGGACCAAATGATCCCAAACCGTTTGGTGGCCATACGGTTTCACGACCAATTTGTCCATGCGGTTTCAAAAGTCAAAATTGGCCAAACAGTCAACGGGACTAAACGGTCTTCACCTCACCTAGGGCAAACGGTTTTGATGTTGTACTTGGCCATGTGGTCTTGGTAGTCAAAGGGTCCAAACGGTCAACAACTCCATGCAGTTTCAAAACTGTTTGGAGGTTGAAAGTGTAAAACTGTTTGGGGTCTTTTAAGATCAATAATGATTGGTGCCTTAGTGGTCAAGATGGTTTAGTAGTTGATTAACCTAAACCCTAAAGATACCTAAAGTCATTAAGGGGTTAAGTAATGAGTGGACTAATACATGTTATAATTAATGGTAAACATTACCAAAGTACCCTTAATGAAATAGAGTAACCAATACCCCCTTGATCAAGTAAACCCTAATGACCATAGTAGTGATGACTTGACTTGTGTTATCAAGGTTGTTTTGACTTAACCTAATCATGAGAAATGTAAACATCATCTAATAGCAAAAGGAGAGAGGATACTCCTAACATGATTGAGAATCAGGTAAAATACCTCCAATTGGTATGAATGCACATAATTAGGGTATGATCCTTCATAGTGAGATCATGGAAACTCTAATTATGGTGATTAATGCATCTTAACTTAATTAAAGGCATTAATGGAAGCAATTCTCATACATGATGATGGTATGATCTCTATTCACTAAATGTGAATAGTAAACCCTAATTCTAGGGTTATATCATGTAATGAGAATAGTAAACCCTAATCTAGGGTGATATGATGGAATGAACAGTAAACCCTAATTTTGGGTTATGCTTTTAAACATGAAACACTATACATGACTATGGAGTAAGTAATCATTGTGCTTTTATAAGAATAAGGGGTTGAATAATCCTATTTGAATAAAAATGGAAACCTAAACCTAGAAACCAACCATGGTAATATGACACGATCGTGGTGATTCCTCTGTTGCATGACCGTGTAATGAAGCACGACCGTGGTGACTTACTCTTGTACGACCGTGCAAGATAGCACGGCCATGACATCCTATATTTTATATGAAAAGAACTTGTATTGTGCTGATATAGTTACAATGTGTATATTATCAGTAAATGCTAATCATGCATGTTTTCATAAAAAGGAGATCATATCCAGGTAAGGGTTATGATGTCATATGCATTGAAAACACTTTATATGCTTTAAGAGTAATGATATGTTATGTTATCTGGTGAGTGGTAACATATGATCTTGATAGGATGAATGAGCCATGCGCAACATATACATTGTTATAATCAAAGGTCATACTGATAAAATGACTGGATGATAAAATGTTACTTGGTAACAAGTGTTATGATGATTCAAGGGTTTGAACACCCACATTCCTGAATCACAATGATGAAATGGTTAGGGATTGATATCCCAATGTTGAAAGTATGTGATGTGAACTTGATACAAATAGTACTCTTTCTTTATAGCATTTGTTTTATTGATTTATGTTTGAGAACATGCTTGATGCTAAAGAATGCTATAATGTACTTAAATAATCAAATATAATGATATCATGTAGAGCCCTGACCATAGATCCATCATTGTCAGAAATTAAATGATGGTGAAACAGGTTTTACTAAGGGAACTCCTAGAGCACATACTTTTGAGTATGTGGGGGTTATGGACAAGAATATCCTTAGGTCCTAATGTTGGATTTGATAGGAGATGTACCATTAATCTCTCAATCCTTCATTATATGTTTATGCCGGGAAGATATATCACTAATCTCCCGATGATGTTGTTAATGCCGCATCGATGAGAGATAAACAAGAAATCCCTCGATGGTGAAGAGAGTACATAACGCCACTATAATTCTAAATAGCGAAGTTGCCAGAATACCCTGGAAAGCTATTATTGCAGAGACACAAGATGTCCTGCATGTTGATCCTCATACTGACTGAGGAGTGATGAGGTCATAGGAATCCATCTCTTCTGATGACCTATGTATGGTACTGATTGCGATTTAGTAATGGTCGGTTGGAGTATGAGAGGGGTAACTCATCTCCTCAGGGCATAATAATGTTTGAAAAACTTAATCAGCTGGGTAGCATAACTGCTTAGGTTGAACTACGAGAAACAATGATTGATGTTACATTGTTTATGATATTCTAGTTAAATAACTAGTATATATGTTCTTCATATTCCTTTTTGTTATATGTCTTGTTATTCAATTAAGTTATAATTGAAATGATTACTTATAAGAATGCTTCTTCACTTAGTTTACTCAATGCTAAACCTGCTGTTGAATATTTATAATTCTACTACTTTATGTTATTCCATTGTTGCAATAACAAAGCTTCTGGAGGAGAGTTATAACTCTCACTGGGACAATTATTCAATTGTCTCACCCCCGTGGGATTCGAATTTTTAGGTAGACGTTGAGGATGAAGAAACCCATCAGTGGGTGAGCAGCAGCAGCAATCCCAGGGACAACAATGATCCTCAGGTGGAGACACTGACTGTCAAGTCTTGTAGATAGTATGTCCTATGTGTCGTCTCTGTACTCTCAGGTCTTAGGAGTTAGTAAATCTGAGATTTTGGCATGATGCCTCGAGATTTTATATCTTACCTTGTATAGTTAACAAGGTGGTTGATGTTGTAATTCTCGAGATATGTTTTGTTACAGAGATGCAATGATGAAACATGTTGTAAACAACTTATTATATTTCTTTATGAAGGAGTTTTATCGTTTAAAGATTTCCTTGCAAAATTTTTTAATTTTTAGTGATTTTTAATAATTCCACTGCTAGTTAATCGCTTCCGCATTCATTGATCTTGTTTTTCGGAGACAGTCGTCACAATTTAGTGGTATCAGAGCTCTAGGTTCCCTGAGTCTACATTGACATAGGACTTAGGATGTTGAGTCTATTCTAGTGTCTTCCACTATATCTGATAGTGTCTTCTACTCCTCAGGAGAAGAAGATAAGACTAAGGATGTATGGACCACATGAAGAACACGAGGAATATGTTGCAGAGAGTAGTGTTGCTACACCCAGAGAAGGTGCAAGAAACCCAGAGATAGAGCAACATGTGCCTGAACCACCCCAGTTCAATCCAATTGACATGGGGAACCCAGCCGTCCAGACCATGTTTGGGCAGTTTATGACTGCCATGACACACCTAACAGATAGGATACCTATGCCTGCACCTAGGGCACCTAACCATCCTGAAGGACAAGGAATTGGAAAGACGTTTGAACGAATTTTCCGAGTTGGAGCCACAGAGTATTTTGGACAACTGATCCCGCAGATGCCGACTTGTGGTTAACTAAACTAGAGAAGGCTTTTAGAATCCTGAACATCCCAGAAGCTGAGAAGGTTAGACATGCTGTGTACCTTCTCAAGGGGAGTGCTAGTCATTGGTGGACAATGTAAGAATAGAAGAGGCCTGGTGTGGAGGTTGCATGGGAAGCCTTTCGACAGGAATTTATCAATTGATATTTCCCTAAGATGTTTCAGGATGAGAAAATCTCTCAGTTTGAGAGGTTGAGGTAAGGTCCAATGAACATTAGCGAGTACGAGGCTAAGTTCATGGAGTTTTTGTGGTTTTGTCCACATATGGCAACTACAGATGAAGAAAGGATTAGGCGTTTCGAGAAAGGGTTAAACGCTGAGTTGACTACTCCCGTGTCTACCCTAGAGAACGGAGAAAGGTTTCTACCTTCTTGGAATCTGTCCGAAGGGTAGAGAGGTCTGTAGTAGAGAAGCGACAGACCCATAATAAGAGGATGTATCCTCAGTTCCAAGGATATTCATCTAAAGGTTTCAAGAAACCTAGGTTTTCTACACCTACACCCCCACCTAGACCCAGTACTCAGACACAGTGGACGTCGAATAGGGGTAGAGGACGAAGCTTACCACTAGAAGGAGCTCATAGTTCAGCATCTATGTCAGTTACATGACCACCCAGACCACAACAACTGAACAAAAATTGTTATATATGTGGGAAGATGGGACATTTGATGAAAGACTGTAGAGACAGAGAAGCAAGTGTGTCTCAACCTCATAGGCAGAGTCAGCAAGGATCACAAAGGAGACAGTTTCCAGAATGAGCTAGAGGACATGGACAAGCGTCCCAAGCTGGATCATCAACACCTAGTCAACGGGCACCGATTCAACCACTGGTGACAGCGAGATTCTATGCGATGAATCCACCTGATGCAGTGAACAACCCTTGGGTTGTAGCAGGTCAGATGTAATTGTTATATTCATATATGTCTATATCCTGTGTTGAATATGTTTTGATTGATCCGGGTGCTACTTCGAGTGATCTTTGACTGCAACTTGACTATAAGTCATAGAGCATACAGTTTGTTGTTAGAAACTTTGTTAAGGGGATTTGCTATGCTGCAGGAGGTATGTTCTCCCTGCATCCTCTTCTTTTCTGAACATCACATTCAAGTGGAGACTATACCACTTGAGATGCATGGATTTGATATAATCCTTTGGATGGATACCTTAGAAAGGTATAAGGTTGTCTTGGATTGTGAATCCAAGCAAGATGTGTTTGTTGATGATAGTGACACATGGATCTTTCAAGGAGAGAGAAAGATCCTACCCACCTGTCTTGTGTCGGCTATGGTTGCTGAGAAGCTGATGAGGCAAGGAGGTTATGCATTCTTGGCCCATGTGGTAGATACTACCATGGATAGTCTTAACCCTGCCGAAGTTCCTGTAGTCAGGGAATTTCAAGATGCATTTCCTAAAGAACTTCCAGGTGTGCCACTGCCTCGAGAAATTGATTTTGAAATCAATTTGATCCTAGACACACAACCTATAGCACAAACACCATATAGGATGGCGCCTGCTGAGATGGAAGAACTCAAGAAACATCTACAAGAGTTGCTTGAGAAGGGTTTCATCCGACCGAGTACTTCACCTTGGGGTGCTCCGGTCCTCTTTGTTAAAAAGAAAGATGGGTCAATGCGGTTGTGCATTGATTATAGACAGCTAAATAAAGTAACAATAAAGAACAAGTACCCTCTACCAAGGATTGATGATCTCTTCGATCAGTTGCGTGGTGCAACCGTCTTCTCAAAGATAGACTTGAGGTCAGGATATCACCAACTTTGTATTAAGGATAGTGACATACCCAAGTCTGCCTTTAGAATGAGGTATGGTCACTATGAGTTCACAGTTATTTCATTTGGACTAACTAATGCACCAGCTGCATTTATGGAACTCATGAATAGAATCTTCCGACCTTTTCTCGATCAATGTGTTGTTGTCTTCATAGATGACATTCTAATCTACAGTAGAGATGCTCAGCAGCATGAACAACATCTTTGTCAAACTCTAACTTTGCTAAGAAAACACAAGTTATATGCTAAATTTAGCAAGTGTGAGTTCTGGTTGCCAGAAGTATCCTTCCTTGGACACGTAATATCGGCTTCGGGTATTTGTTTTGACCCTACAAAGGTAGAATCTGTCCTGTTATGGGAACAGCCGAAGACACCGATGGAGATCCGTAGTTTCTTAGGGTTGGCTGGCTATTACCGAAGGTTCATTAAGAACTTCAGTTCCATAGCCTTACCCTTGACCAAGTTGACTAGGAAGGATGTTCCTTTTGTATGGAGTGACAAGTGTCAACAGTCTTTTCAGTTGTTGAAGGAGAGGTTAACAAGTGCACCAGTGCTTGTATTACCTGAGCAAGGGAAAGTATACATAGTTTTCTGTGATGCCTCCAAGAATGGACTTGGATGTGTGTTGATGCAGGATAAACAAGTGATTTCTTTTGCTTCCAGACAACTTAAGAAACACGGGGAAAATTATCCGACACACGATCTGGAGCTAGCTATTGTGGTTCATGCCTTGAAGATCTGGAGACACTATCTCTATGGAGAGACATTCTAGATTTTCACAGACCATAAGAACCTTAGGTATATCTTTTCTCAACATGAGCTTAACATGAGGCAACACCGCTGGATGGAGTTAATCAAGGACTACGATTGTACAATTGATTACCATCCAGGGAAGGCCAATGCGGTTGCTGATGCTTTGAGTAGGAAATCAACAACACCAGCCTTAGATAGAGCACAACTGAATTCCCTAGTATGCTCTAGGAGAGATATGCTTATCTCCTTAAGACAAGACAATGTACAGCTAAAAGTGTCATTGTTAGCCGGGTTGTTAGCTGAAATGCATATAAAACCTACTCTGAGAGAGCAGATCAAGGAGGCACAACAAGTTGATACTGCAGTTCAACAGATCAGATCGGAGTATGGTGATGAGAAACGAGATGGTTTCCATGACTCAGATGACCAAGTAGCCTATTATCATGGTAGGATGATAGTGCCAGATGTGGATAACTTGAGGAAGTTAGTCCTGGAAGAAGCTCATTCTTCAATGTATGCTATGCATCCAGGAAGCACCAAGATGTATCGAAATTTAAAAGATATGTATTGGTGGCCTGGAATGAAGAAGGACGTTGCTGAGTTTGTTATGTGGTGTCCTATGTGTCAGCAAGTTAAAGATGAACACCAGAAGCCTACAGGGACAATGCAACCTTTGCCCATACCACAGTGGAAGTGGGATCATGTAACCATGGACTTTGTTGTTGGCCTACCTAGGACAAGCAAAGGGCATGATTCCATTTGGGTAATAGTTGATAGGTTGACAAAGACAACACATTTCCTGTCTGTCAAAACGACCTATTCTGCTGAGAAGCTAGCACAGTTGTATGTTGAAGAGATAGTACGACTGCATGGAGTCCCAGTCACCATAGTTTCAGACAGAGGTCCCCAGTTTACGAGTCATTTTTGGGAGCGACTTCATAAAGCTTTAGGCACCCAGTTAAGGTTTAGTACATCCTTTCATTCTCAGACTGATGGACAGTTAGAAAGGACTATACATACCTTGGAAGACTTGCTTAGAGCATGTGTTCTTCAGTTTACAGGGATTTGGGATATGCACCTAAGCCTGATAGAGTTTTCCTACAACAATAGCTATCAACATAGCATTGACATGGCACCTTATGAAGCTTTGTATGGTAGACATTGTAGATCACCCCTATGTTGGTATGAAACTGGTGAATATCAGCTTTTAGGTCCTGATCTTGTGCAACAGACCATAGAAAAGATTAAAGTAATACAACAACAGATAAAGACTGCACAGGATAGGCAGAAATCATATGCTGATAAATGTCGTAGACCGTTAGAATTCCAGGTTGGAGACAAAGTGTATCTCAAAGTCTCACCTTGGAAAGGAGTTCTGAGGTTTGGAAGGAAAGGGAAGTTAGCTCCTAGGTTTATGGGGCCTTATACAATCATTGAACGAATTGGAAGAGTAGCCTATAAACTAGAGTTACCACCAGAGTTACAAAGGTTACACCCTGTGTTTCACATTTCCATGTTGAAGAAATGTCACCCTGATACAGAATCAGTTCTGCAACCTATGGAGGTAGAATTGAATGATGATATATCTTATGAAGAAGGACCTATATCAATCCTTGATAGAAGAATTAAAAAGCTGAAAAAAAGAAGACATAAGTCTTGTAAAAGTCCTCTGGAATCATCGTGGCATTGAAGAAGCCACATGGGAACTAGAGGAAGAGATTAAAAGGAAATACCCTGCTCTTTTCTCTTAATATGTTTTATTAATATGTTTTGTTGATTTCGGGGACGAAATCCTTGTAAGGGGTGGATAATTTGTAACATCCCTGACCTGGGTTATGGACTAACCCTAGGTGTTTTGCTTAAAGACATGTGATTAGATGCTTGTGATTATATTTTGATAAGTAATTAAAGCTCCTGAGGAACTTATATTTCCATTTCTGTCCTTTCTGAATAGTGTTGTAATATTGTTTTGTTAAATATGGACTTATGTGCAAATTACCCAATTAGAGGGGTTAACTTGCAAATTGTATATGTTAAGATGTTCCTATGATGTTAAGACATCATGAGAATAAATATGAGGTAGTGATATGGATTCTCCAAGCTTGGGCACCAAGATATAGCTTGTGGAGCAATCCTTGTGCTTTAAAAACCTAGTTTTGGTGTAAAGTGCAATTTACCCAAAACATAGGGTGCAACATGTAAAATATACCCTCTAGAGTATCTATCATGCATTTTGGAATCAAGTAGAGTAAAGATAATGAGGAGGGCGCCTCATTTGAGTAATCAAATAAGAAAATTAATCCTTATATCTAAATGACCAAGTTTTAAGCAAAATGGCCTTTTATACATGTATAACTTAGTAAGGTGTTTGGTTCCTTTTTCCTTAACCTTGGTTGAGAGCAGGGTTTCGCATGTGATAAGAAGGGATAAAACGTGGCAAAGAAGTGGAGAAGGACCCATATGAGAAATAAGGAAATAATTATCATTATCTTGAAAATATACGCAAAGTATATAAGCACATCTCTTTTACAAGGCAAGGGACTCTTTCCATTCATTCCTCTTCTTATCTTCTTGCTTTGGCTGACTTAGGAGAAGCTCAGGAGCAGAGGAGAACGACCAATCTGGTTTAGGTAAGTTTTGATCACCATCTAGCTCGAATTCATGGAGGAAATCTTGCTACAAGGTTGGTTTGTTAGTCTTTCTTACACAAATCTTCTTTCTAGCCATCTTCTCCATCCAATTCTTGAGGAAAGGACCTTGGTCGACCTATGGAGCTCAAACCAACATTAACGCTATGAAGCTTGGAGCTCTGGATCAGTCCTAGAGGCAGGCTTTATAATTCTAAACCTTAAAGTCTTGTTATGCATATTCTTTCCTTGAAAATGTCGCTTGTTCTCCTTTCTTTCACACTTCCATAAGTTCTTGCAACCAAAACCGTGAAGAACAGTTCATGTTCTTGAGGAAGAAGAAGGTGGCGTTAATTCCAAAGTTCATCCTGATCCTACTTTATCAAACGGTCTTCCACCTCTTGCCCAAACGGTTTGCAAAAACGTTTGGAAGCAAACGGTTTCAAAACCGTTTGAGAGTAAACGATCTCAACCAAGAATGTTTGGAGCAAACGGTCTCCAGACCATTTGGATCAGTTGACCAAGTGTTGACCGTTTGGGAATCTGTTGTAGACATTATGAACTAATCACCCACCAAAAATCATCAACTAATTCCAAGTAAATCACCAAATGAAGGCACATTAGTCACCTAAACCCTAATCGGGTTTATTGCTGATTTCAATGATGCAATCATGTTGAAGTTTGGGTTGAGTGGCCCAAACGGTTTCAAAACCGTTTGGGTATCACTCAAATGGTTTAAAAACCGTTTGGTGATCACCCAAGACCTTTTGGAGGTCTAGGGTCAAGGGGGGTTGATCAATTGAGGGTCCAATCACATCAAGTTTTTGAATAATCAAGTGCTGATTTTGTGACCTAAATTAGGGTTCAACCTTTGAGAGAATTACTTGGTTGTTGATGACATCATGAGAAAACAATCTCAAGACCATTTGGAGGATGTCCAAATGGTCTCAAAACCGTTTGGGGGTCATCCAAGACCGTTTGGAGGTCTAGGGTTGACCATGGTTAAATGGTTAAAGATTGAGAGCCAACAAGTTGAAGTATAATCGATTAGTGACCTAATGATCAAATCTATGGTTCAAACCTTAATAGGTTGACTTAGTTTTTGATGTCGACTTAAACAAACGGTCTCAAGACCATTTGGAGGATGTCCAAATGATCCCAAGACCGTTTGGGGTCAGGTTATGACCCAATTGAATGATGGTTCATTGGGTTCAACATCAATAAGACTCATGTTGAAGCATGTTGAAGGGTGATCGTTTCCAAAACCTAACCCAATCAATCCAAACCCTTTTTGGTGACCAATTGAGGATCAATTGAAAGTCAAATCAGTAAGGATTGACCTAATTTATTTAATTGATGAGTGGCTAACCATGGCATGAACGTTTGGGGGGTTCAACATTGAAAACCCTAATTCAATTGAATAGGTTGAGGCACCTTTTGGTCCATGCGGTTTTGAGGGTGTTTGGACCAAATGGTCTCAAGACCGTTTGAGTCCAAATGATCCCAAACCGTTTGGTGGCCATGCGGTTTCAAGACCAATTTGTCCATTAGGTTTCAAAAGTCAAAATTGGCCAAATGGTCAACGGGACTAAACGGTCTTCACCTCACCTAGGGCAAACGGTTTTGATGTTGTACTTGGCCATGCGGTCTTGGAAGTCAAAGGGTCCAAACGGTCAACAACTCCATGCGGTTTCAAAACCGTTTGGAGGTTGAAAGTGTAAAACCGTTTGGGGTCTTTTAAGATCAATAATGTTTGGTGCCTTAGTGGTCAAGATGGTTTAGTAGTTGATTAACCTAAACCCTAAAGATAACTAAAGTCATTAAGGGGTTAAGTAATGAGTGGACTAATACATGTTATGGTTAATGGTAAACATTACCAAAGTACCCTTAATGGAATAGAGTAACCAATACCCCCTTGATCAAGTAAACCCTAATGACCATAGTAGTGATGACTTGACTTGTGTTATCAAGGTTGTTTTGACTTAACCTAATCATGAGAAATGTAAACATCATCTAATAGCAAGAGGAGAGAGGAGACTCCTAACATGAATAAGAATCAGGTAAAATACCTCCAATTGGTATGAATGCACATAATTAGGGTATGATCCTTCATAGTGAGATCATGGAAACTCTAATTATGGTGATTAATGAATCTTAACTTAATTAAAGGCATTAATGGAAGCAATTCTCATACATGATGATGGTATGATCTCTATTCACTAAATGTGAATAGTAAACCCTAATTCTAGGGTTATATCATGTAATGAGAATAGTAAACCCTAATCTAGGGTGATATGATGGAATGAACAGTAAACCCTAATTTTGGGTTATGCTTTTAAACATGAAACACTATACATGACTATGGAGTAAGTAATCATTATGATTTTATAAGAATAAGGGGTTGAATAATCCTATTTGAATTAACAGGGAAACCTAAACCTAGAAACCAGCCATGGTAATATGACAAGGTCATGGTGATTCCTCTGTTGCACGACTGTGTAATGAAGCACGATCGTGGTGAATACTCTTGCACGACCGTGCAAGATAGCACGGCCGTGGCATCCTATATTTTATATGAAAAGAACTTGTATTGTGCTGATATAGTTACAATGTGTATATTATTAGTAAATGCTAATCATGCAGGTTTTCATAAAAAGGAGATCATATCCAGGTAAGGGTTATGATGTCATATGCATTGAAAACACTTTATATGCTTTAAGAGTAATGATATGTTATGTTATCTGGTGAGTGGTAACATATGAGCTTGATAGGATGAATGATCCATGAGCAACATATACATTGTTATAATCAAAGTTCATACTGATAAAATGATTGGATGATAAAATGTTACTTGGTAACAAGTGTTATGATGATTCAAGGGTTTGAACACCCACATTCCTAAATCACAATGATGAAATGGTTAGGGATTGATATCCCAATGTTGAAAGTATGTGATGTGAACTTGATACAAATAGTACTCTTTCTTTATAGCATTTGTTTTATTGATTTATGTTTGAGAACATGCTTGATGCTAAAGAATGCTATAATGTACTTAAATAATCAAGTATAATGATATCATGTAGAGCCCTGACCATAGATCCATCATTGTCAGAAATTAAATGATGGTGAAACAGGTTTTCCTAGAGGAACTCCTGGAGCACATACTTTTGAGTATGTGGGGGTTCTGGACGCGAATATCCTTAGGTCCTAATGTTGGATTTGATAGGAGATGTACCATTAATCTCTCAATCCTTCATTATATGTTTATGCCGAGAAGATATATCACTAATCTCCCGATGATGTTGTTAATGCCGCATCGATGAGAGATAAACAAGAAATCCCTCAATGGCGAAGAGAGTACAGAACGCCACTGTAATTCTAAATAGCGAAGTTGCTAGAATACCCTGGAAAGCTATTATAGCAGAGACACAAGATGTCCTGCATGTTGATCCTCATACTGACTGAGGAGTGATGAGGTCATAGGAATCCGGCTCTTCTGATGACCTATGTATGGTACCGATTGCGATTTAGTAATGGTCGGTTGGAGTATGCGAGGTGTAATTCATCTCCTCAGGGCATAATAATGTTTGAAAACTTAACCAGCCGGGTAGCATAACTACTTAGGTTGAACTACGAGTAACAATGATTGATGTTACATTGTTTATGATATTCTAATTAAATAACTAGTATATATGTTCTTCATATTCCTTTTTGTTATATGTCTTGTTATTCAATTAAGTTATAATTGAAATGATTACTTATAAGAATGCTGCTTCACTTAGTTTACTCAATGCTAAACCTGTTGTTGAATATTTATAATTCTACTGCTTTATGTTATTCCATTATTGCAATAACAAAGCTTCTGGCTGAGAGTTATAACTCTTGCTGGGACAATTATTCAATTGTCTCACCCCCGTGGGATTCGACTTTTTAGGTAGACGCCGAGGACGAAGAAACCCATCAGTGGGTGAGCAGCAGCAGCAGCAAGCCTAGGGACAAAAGTGATCCTCAGGTGGAGACACTGACTGTCAAGTCTTGTAGATAGTATGTCCTATGTGTCATCTCTGTACTCTTAGGTCTTAGGAGTTAGTTAATCTGAGATTTTGGCATGATGCCTCGAGATTTTGTATCTAACCTTGTATAGTTAATAAGGTGGTTGATGTTGTAACTCTCGAGATATGTTTTGTTACAGAGATGCAATGATGAAACATGTTGTAAACAACTTATTATATTTCTTTATGAAGGAGTTTTATCATTTAAAGATTTCCTTGCAAAACATTTTAATTTTTAGTGATTTTTAATAATTCTGCTGCTAGTTAATCGCTTCCGCATTCGTTGATCTTGTTTTTCGGAGACAGTCGTGACAAGGATTGACCGACTGGTCAAGAGGTGAGACAACCAGTACAAGGGTTGAACTGATCTACCCAGATTGGCAAGAACATATCTGCATCAACTACATGTTCATATATGTGATGTGATGATTGACCTAGGTGGTAGTAATTCCTTGTGGCTCCAGGGAATTACAAGTTGACATGGCCACAACCATCTCTTTTTATTTTATATTGTATGTTTACGCTATGGGATATAACATGTATATACATACTATATATGTGGTGATTGGATAATATATATATATATATATATATATATAATGATCCAGTGAAAAACATATCTTGGTGAGAGCATGAGAGGCATTTGAATAACTTTGCACAATGATCAAATTTTCATAATCAAACCATATGAATTAAAAATGTTCCCTATTAGTTACCTTCCCAAAAAAATTCATCATCATAGGACATGTATTGCATGCACAACAAGAAAATACTTTTCAACGCTCAATATTGAGTTTTAGGCTGACCGTTGGATGTAAAATGTGTATATTGTATACATGGACATGTAAATGATATTCGATTGTGATGATTTTTTGTGTGAAGGTAAATGTAATGATGTTCTTTCCATCCATAAGGTTGGATAATGAAAATAAGCTACAAATTTTTAGTTATTCAAATACCTCTCATGCTCTCACTATAGAATGTTTCTCACTAGATCACTACCCTATATATATATATATATATATATATATATATATATATATATATATATAGATATGATATATTTAAAACCCATCAATCAAACATACTAAGTCTAAGATGCTTTCCAATAGAAATATACATGAAAAACTTCTTCGACCAAGCATAGGTTAAGCCAAAGCATGGTGCACCGTCTACCTCATGAAAGTGTGATGGTAGTAATGCAGGTGCCGCCAAAACGGGATGATTATTATCATATTTGTAAAAGACTGGATTTTAATTTAATTTTGAGGACACAATTTCTTTTAAGGTGTGTAGGATGTGATGATGTGAACTTTTGGAATCCACGAATAATTAATTACATAAATGAATTCATGAATGTTTATTTATCTTGGGAGTTATTAGTGATTTGGTAATGTTTGTACGGGGATGGATGTTAATATTATGATTAAAATCCCTATGTTTATACCTTAGTACAATATTTAATTGACAAGTCAAATAATCAAGTTTTGGCACCAAAATGGAATGAAATGTAGCTTGAGTGATGATAGAGCTATGATTAAAAATTTGGTGGCAATTGGAGGTTCCTAGATGACATTATTTAGATTGGAAGTTGGTGAAATAATGCTCTTTATTGATTATTTGGAGACCTAAGTTAGGACTTTATATAGTGCTAGATGCCCTTTGGTTCTAGGCTGGGTCAGTGTGGCCATCTTATGGCCCTAGATCTTCGATCCAGTGACTATGGCTTCTAAGAAGGAGGAGCCACAGATTAACTCAAGTGCAGGCTCCATCTCATCTGCACACGAGGGACTGACAACTAGGATTGTGTCTCTAACCTTGCGGTTAGAGTAAGGTGTGGGGGTAAGCAGTTGGCTCCCCATCCTTATGCACTACTACTCATCATGGACGTGGGACGAGGGAGGAAACTGAGTGGGTGACTGTTCTTGTATCTAAACATGGAACCTTCTCACCCATTAGTCATAGTTATTGGTTGAGAAAGTAAGGAGAATAACTTCCTAGTCTCCCTTGTTTCTCCACTACAATGAGCAGTAGGTCGGGAAAGAAATAGCCAAATGTAGAGATGATACCAGAGGAAGATGAGTAGGTATAAAGAAAGAATGAAGTCAAGGGAGTTCAATCCATGTATCAACGTGCCCAATCGTGGAGCTTTTCATGGCCATCGAAGTCAAAGTCAGCTGGAGAGGAGCTCAGAGCTAGGGGACGATGCTTTAGGCTCTTTCATCACAACCTCTGAGTGATTGTTTGTCTCTGTGGGTCAACTAAAGCTAACACAACCATAAGTGGGTCGAGAGAGAGAGAGATCAAGAGACAAGATCCCTCTTCTTCTCTGTGGAACTAGTGCTTGGTGGTGACGCCTTGCGGAGGATGAGATCCACAAGCAAACTGTCACAGAACTAGAATCCAAGTCCCATGAACCAAATGAATACCAAAGACGACATGTGGAAGCATGAAATGCTTAGCATACATGAACAAGTAATAAGATAAAGCCACCAACAATATCTCAACATTCAACAATATCATTAAGCAACATCCTTGTATTATAAGCTTTCACTTACATATTTAGGAGTACAATTTTACAAGACTGTTCATGTATACTAGGGATCTTACAACAAGTACACCTGACATAGCTCACAAGCCCATCACTTCTAGCCATCTCTGAACCTATAAAACACATGAAACAAGGTAGGTCAAGCACACGAGGTACTGAGTATAGGGCTAAAAGTTACATATACATAACCTTTGCATAATTTGAAAAGACTTGCATAAGTAACAAACAAGAAATAAAATAAGTTAAGTATTTAGCAAAGCGAGAACCCATGTTTTATATCAATTCTCTCCAATTATACCAAAAACATAATATATCATAAGGCCTTTGACCAACTTCCCATTGGAATAAGGGTGATCAAGATTAGCTAACCCTTTTATACGTAAGGGACCTCAACTAACCCTTTTATCAACATGGTCCACCCTATCTTGACTACTCAAGTAGGATGCCTAACCTCATGTCCTTACCCCGATAATACAGGCAGGTGCACAAGGTTTGTATAATGGAGTTTCAATTTTATGTTTGCAAGTTATAAAGCAACGATATGAGACAAACATGGAGTACAATACTACAATACTACATGGCAATATTTGAGCAAGTAAACAAGAATACATATGTATCACATTCAAGTAAGAAAGCCATAGTCATATAATTATTAAAGCCCGTACCTGATTTAGAGATTTCGTAACTTAGCTCATCCTTTACCATCTAGATCATAAGCCAACTTGATTAAGCATAAGACTACATGCATGCATTAGATTGTCATCATTAACCCTAATTAGCTTCATTTTAGGGTTTTGGCCAAGTTATGTTCCAAGTTGGTTATTAATGCATTTGATTGTCCTCTTACTGATTTAGGATCCATCATAAGGGTGTGGTTCAAGTTTCATGTCATTTTGAGGTTTCATGCATTTGTATGACTATTTCAAGATTCATGGTCCTCATGTACATTCTATGATCAAAGACTCATAATAGGGCATACAAGGTCATGATCCAAACAAGATAAGGGATTTGAGCATAAATCACAATTTAGATTAGGAAAGTTTGGACACAAGAAGCATATTCGAATATAGGTGGATGTCCCCTAGGACAAGGCCTCAAAGTCCAACATTGGCATCAACATACCCACATACATTCAGTCATCAACATCGTTCATATATACCATCAAGATTCAACATGATTCTAAAGTGGGATATCCACAAATAATATATCTTAAGGGAGAGAGTAAAACCTGATTTACAAGAGTGAAAACCAAGCAAATTGATCCACATAAGAATTAAGGTGCAAGAGTCACAATTCAAGGCACCAAGCTCACATTAGAAAAATTAGGGTTACATACCCATTGAATCCACACTTGGGGTGAGCCTTAGGTATTGGGATCTCAACATCATGGAGGTACATATTCAATAATATAAATGAGTTTCATGTGCAAGACATGTCTAACATAACACTGGAAGCAAGAGTATAACATGCATCCCCATAAAGGGGCATCGCCATGCCTTTAGAGCCATATGGGTAAACATAGAAAAAGGGGCACTTAGAGGATATAGTCAAGAACAGATATACATAACTGATCTTTGAGGTTGATTAAGTATTAGTCTAGATTAAGAAGCATGATTAGCCATTAAGAGGGCAAGATACATCATTGAACTCCAAACAAGACACAAAAGTGTTGTAGAGTTATCCATGAGCTATATGAGGGATTAGGATCATCAAAATATTCAAAACTACATGGAATCTACTGAGTTGATGTCTAGGAGGGTGGGTGGTCATTAAAGATTCAAATTTAACCATGCACATGCATCGCGAGTGGTCAACATTAGCAACATGTGTGTTTTTGACAAAATAGAGGAAAAGAGTGATGTTTTAGAGTCTGACATTATGCCTGAGTTTTAGATATTTTAAAGAGGATCAAAATGATATATTGGTTTGCTAGATTTGGCCAAGGGATGAGTGAGTTATTGATTTTAGAACTATCCAATTAGAAACTATAGTAATAGGGGAGTGTTACCTTTCATTTATCATTGCTCAAACTCTATCGTCGATGCGGGATCTGATGCTCTAGGGTGAGCACCTCGTCCCGGAGTAGGTGTCTAGTGGGCCATGATCAACCACTAGTTTGCTGGTAGGAGGATGCCCAGAATTGGACTAGGCGAGCTATGGCTGCTAGGCCATGACTTGTAACCACTTGTGGTCCATCCCAGTGGTTGCCAGATGCCATCTTCAAGGTGCTCGACCCACATGAACAGCGGCGGTGCCATGGAGGATACCTCACCAGAGTTGAGAGAAGGAGGGAAAGCTGAGTGATTGAGACCCCATGAGTAGGCTGCCAACCACCGGGCTGGTCCTGTGAGTCAATCGCCGATCTCATCTGGGTGTGAGGGGGACCGAGGGGCAAAGCCCCAAACCAGTGGCTCGGTGCAGATGCCATGGTTGAGGGATCTCAAGGAGGATGTAAAGGCAGTTGTAGGGTGTGTGAACATGGATAATAGGAGAGGTAAAAGAAAGAGGGAGTCAATACGAAGAGAAAAGGAGTATAAATTGTTCAAAACATCCAGAGATGAAGCCTATTGGCCGATCCAAAGGAGCCCTGCTATAGCAGTGCTACAGTGTACAGGCCAAGGAGAGTGACGGGTCAACAACTGTCAGATCTTCAATCTTAGATCAAACAGACACCAACTTGAGCACGTTAGGGTTAGACCAACCAAGGGTGGCGGCTGTTGGGCCGCCCCCCTTATTCGGACCATTAAAGCTTAAAAACTAATTAAATCAAATATAATTTGGATCAATTTCAAATTATCATAAGTTGGACTAGGAATATCCGATTGAGGTGATTTTTATACTATTGGATTCACAACTGAGTTATCTACATCTTGAGATATATTTTAGGGCATAAAGATTATATATAGAAGGTTCAATTTAATTTGCAAGATGGTGATATATTATAAAATGGTACATGGTTCAACATTACAAATTAATGTTGCATATAGTAGAAATGAGCATTGTTGTGACCAAGTTGGCGTGCCAATACACTCTGGCTATAAAATTGAATAAGAGGCAACTTATAGAGAGAGAATACAATATAGGAGAGAGAAAGAGTCAGGTTATTACACAAACCCTAGAGTGCGAGCAGCCGTGACAGTGTGTTGCAGGTCGTCAAATATAATGAAGGCCCTTATAGCTGATGAAGAGAACCTACTCTCTGTGGATTGCTCTCTGGAGCAGTTCTTTGTGGTGGTGCATGTAAAGAACAGGGGCGGGGGGCATCCGTGTTAATTTGCAAAGAGAGTAGAGGGAGCAGACCATCCTTTGAACCGACAAAACTAAATCAAGCCGGGTTCAATCATCCAGACCGCCGACTCAAGAGTGAATCATTAATTGCTAGCCTGAAATGTCGGGTATCCTGGCCAAAGAAGAGTAGCACCTCTTAGAGGCTACATGGCATTACTCGATTATTTTAAAAAGGTAAATTCCTTTAGAAATGTTCAGATCTTATAAAATTCATAGTAAATACATCCCTTTTTAGAAAATTACAAATAATATGCCAAAATTCTCAAAAAATGATTAGAACATAGTAGAATGATAATATCTGGATTTTAATGCACTAATAACATCGTCATCATATAAAATGTAAAATGATCTTTTCATGACTAATAAATAATAAATGAAGGTATAAAATTATGAAAATGTTTTAGTAACTCCTAAATGTGACTTATAATTCATCTGATGTTAGTAATTATAATGTTGATGCACAAAATTATATGAAATGCTTCATATAGCTATATAGGGATAAAAAACCTAATTAATGTGTAATAATGTCAAAGATGCTCAAGAAACCCTGGAAATTACAGAGTAAGCTCATAACAGTAACTAGAAACTAATATGTGAGTTTGATATCAGTTAGATACACATAATTCATGTAATACACTAGGATAAGATATGTCATCTCTCACCCTAGTGCTGCTTGGGTTCCTTCCTCTACATGCGGCTGGATGGGGGGAGGGGGTTTGGCCACCGCAAGGCGGTGCCCCGCTCCCCCTCAACCTCTTCTCGCCCGTCATCAGTAGGGTCTCTTCTTCGGGAGGTGTGTGGGCATGGTGTCTTTGGAGGCAAAAATTTTCTTCCTCCCTGAAGTTGAGCCCGACTGCGACGAGTTTCCAATCCCCTTTTTTTACTGGATTTCTATTTAGGCTAGATTGTTCTCTTGTTTTGTCTATCTCGCTATTAATCAGCGCTTCTTTCTCTTTGTTGGTATATTTTTCTTTCTCGGTCAATTTTATTGTGGAGTTTGTATGGCAACAAGTGCGGGGAAAATATCCTTTTGGAACATCGATTTGGTGCATGTACTCTACCACATATACATACTAAAGTTGAAGGTATTCCTCATAGAAAGCTATGTTATCCAACAAAGGAGAAGAGGGATCTATACATCATTGTCCTTATCAGATTCTAACATGAGTTTATGTGGTGGTTTGTATATGTTCTTGATCTCTGTGTGGTCTTTTAGTTTGTTTTTCTCCTCATGTAGATGCCGTATGGCTACTACATAATGAAAAATTTCTATTTAACTTAAAAAAAAGATACACATAATTCGAGTTATATGAAGATGAACCTTAATATAGGGGTTATAACCCTAATATGAATAATGTAGATAACCTAGGGTTAACATGATCACATAATAAGGTTAATCTTGATTATTGGAATAATGAGACATAATCTGGAAAACAACAACAGTAAGATAATCCTAATTATAAGAAGATAAGACAAGTAATGATGGGAATATCATAATGAACTAAGCAAACCCCAATGAATCATAACTAGGGTTGAGATGATGAGAACATGATGATGATATGTGATCTTGTCTTGATTGAGGTTTGATGAGGATATAGTTGATATCAGGGGTTGATCAAGGTTATAGTTGACCACATGGATGTGTGATGATTAGATTATCTTGATCAAGGTACACACTTACCTCTTACTTGGCTTACTATTTAGTATGGTTGCATTATATGTGTAGTAAAATACTTGGCATATGGTATTGGTTGAAATGATTATTCTTGAATGATATGTTGTTTGATTTTTCATACTTATGACTATGAACACATGAAACATAATATATTTGTTCCATTATATGAAAGCACTAATTCTATTTGGTAGCATAGTTTTGGAAATTAATCATTCACTTTGGTAGAAGATGACATTGTACAATCATCTAACTCTTTGGTAGTAGGTCATAAGGCCTTACATCTCAAACTCTTTGGTAGTTGAGATGATGCATTATTACCTTAGGTGGAAAATGCATGGATGATATAATGGAAAATGTGCTTAAAATATGTGTTCTCTTTTATTAATGAACATCTTTGTGCAAGTATATGATTTTTCTTATATTTGTTTATTAATGCCAAGTATTATCTTTACCTTATTTCCATGTCTTAGTAATGAGAGGTATATATAAAGACACGTAGGCGTACTCAGTTCAATATTCTTGAATATTGTGATGACGTGTATCACTTGTACTTTTTTTTAGGTTGTGGGCATGTGATATTGAAGAAATAGGATAATTGTGATTTGTATGGCGAGCTGATGTATAGGTGGACCTGTTGTCTGAAGATCTTGTTATTTAGTGGTAGTACATGTATATGCAAAAGTTTGTTCAATATGTAATATCAAATGTTGTAACAATTCATTATGTAATTATATGTTGAATGGTGAACATGTGTTGTATGGTTTTATTATTGTTCATGTACATGTGCTACTGTTGTTTCCTTGTGACTTACTTTGATTTTATTCTTCTTAGCCTAGTGTGTGGTGTTTAAATTGTAGTCTCACTGAGGTGAAGCTTCAATTTGGACGTCCCACATTATATTAAGTTTTAGAAAATTTGAGGATGTCACAATATTGGCTATCAGGTCAGGCTTAATTGGTGATTCTTAGAGAGTCTAGGCCTAGAAGTATGCAGATGATTATGGCAAAGAGTTATACATGTCATCTATCCAAGAATTTCATATGATGCAATTGGCATGATTGCCTACCTTAATGGTTGATTAAGGACGCTGGTGTAGGCCGAGTAATAATTGAATCATTTTGGATCTTGGCTCATTAGAAAATTATACGCTGCAATTTTTTGAATTGATACTTGAGGGTTATCAATTTGAAAAAAATAATGAGAACAATAATGAATTAAAAACTTAATTTTTATCACCCAAATTTTAATAAAATCAAATAAAAAATGAGTTTTTGACAAAATTGTAAATTCTTTTGTAGAATCAAATGGCCACACCAAACAATCACTTCTCTCTACAATTAGTCCTTGAGAAGGACAAACTTGTTGGGAACAACGTCCACAGATGGTTCAGGATGCTAACAATTGTTCTCACGCAGGAGCGCAAGCTCTATATCCTCGAAATGCCAGAGCTAGAGGAACCTGCTCAAAATGCTCCAAGGGCTGACAAGGATGCTTATAAGAAGCATACTGAGGACACCATCGATGTCAAATGTCTGATTCTATGTTCCATGAACCATGAGTTGCAGAGGCAACATGAGAACATAGGGGTGATTGAGATGGTCACACATCTCAAGAACATGTACCAAGATCAGGCAAGACATGAGAGATATGATGTCTCCAAGCTGTTGTTCAAGTGTACCATGATAGAAGGAGATCTAGTATGCCCTCATGTACTCAAGCTTATTGGGTATGTGGAGAACCTAGCTAGACTGGGATTCCTCTTAGGTCACGATTTGGCCACAAATGTGGTTCTGCAGTCCCTGCCAGATTCATATAGTTAGTTTTTCATGAACTACAACATAAACGACTTTGACAAGCCATTTAGAGTTGGTGGGCATGTTGAGGACAACTGAGACACAAATGAAGAGAGACAAGCCCAAGTATGTGATGATGATCAGTAAGACAAAGGGGAAGTTTAAAGGTAAAGGCAAAGCTAAGAAGAGTTCTAAAGCTAGCCAGAAGCCCAAGTCTTCATATCTCAAGGAAAATGGTGGAGTAAAGAAAAAAAGGTGATTGTCACCAACCTGGACATTGGAGAAGAAATTGCTCACTCTGGTTAGAGGAACTAAAGAAGAAGGATGACACTGAAGCCTCCACTTTAGGTATAAACAAAATAAGATCAATTTAATTACTTCTTCATTTTGGTATGTGATACCAAATAGAGATATGACATACTGATGTGTAGGATCTAACAAGAAGTAAAAACCTTCATAGGACAAAGATGGACAAGGAGGAGCAAGTTTTGCAGAAGTCGTAGTATGCATCTAAATTTATCTTTGCCTAATGGGCATGTAATAGAGTAACTAGTGTTGGTATGTATGCCTAGAGAGCCAATCATATGATGATTGGGATATGGCATTAGATACATGATTTGATAATAATAAAGGTAAACTTCCAATTTATTTTGTATATTCAGTTATGAGATAATGAATTACATAATAAATGTCTGGAGAATGATATTACTCAATGATGTATGTCTTTAAGTATGTGACTTGGAAGAATGAGATCATATGGATGTTAAGAGTATATACATTCTCATTATGTCCCTGATCATTTGTTATTGTGGAAGGTAGATAGACAACAATAACACATAATATCAGAGTGTGAGTTGGTTGATGACTAAATCTCATTAGTCATGATATGAAAATATCAAACCAAGCACACTGATACATGGTAGGGAGTAGTGTATCAGACTTGCCCACTATGAGATTGACACATGGAAGTCATCTTTATGGATGTCATAATCAACTCTCACAATGATGGTAGTGGTTGTGGTTCTTAAATATGAAATCATTGCAATCATCACATGTTGTTGGGTACACTTTGACATCATCAAACGTAGTTCTGAAACATGGGTTGTTATAAAGGTGATGATTGGGTGACTTTGACACATGGGGATTGACTGTGAGTGATAGATATGGGATTTGTCCCTCCTATATGGAGTATGATATCCTAGGCCTATTGATTAGCGAGACTGATAAAAGTATGCCCATACGCATGTGACTCAATATGTTGAGCTCACATATATCTCATGCAGCCTTCTCTGGTTAAAAAAACAAGATTGAATAATAATGAGGATAGCTTCTCCATGCCTCTATTTCAATCTGGATATCAATGACAAAGGAACTATACAAGCACTATAACACCATACATAGATTGTAGGTTGAAGTTGCTCCCCAACTTTCCATTCACTTGGGTAGCAATGACGTGCGACTAGACACCATTCTTTGCTTGTGATGTCATAAGCTAGTTATGGACATTCACTACCAATGGGATATGGGACCTATAGGGTCACACACATAGGAACTCATCTAGAAGAGGAGTTTGATCTTGAATAATGATATAATTGATTAGTAAAGTGTTTAGGTATTTCAATTCATGAAACAAATCAGCTGACTATACTGCTAAATGATCGGTTCAAGTGTTGAGATTGTTGTTTGGAGTATTAGGCTGATTGGTTGGAATTCTGCCTGACCTGGGCTTCGAGACGCCTGTCTTGCTTGTGCAAAATGTCCGTATGGCTTGGTGCGAGATGCCTGTCTTAATTGCACCAAATGGACATTTGGTTTGGTGCGAGACGCCCATCTCAGTTGCACCAAATGCCCGTTTGGGGGGTACGTCAAGTTGAGTACTAATTGGAATTGAATTGCCAACATATGTGCATAACTGAAAAGTGCAAAATAGCCATTTCGTTTAGCAAAATGACTATCTCACACATGAGATGACCATCTCACTGGGAAGAATGACCGTTTCATCGCATGTAGGTTGTGAAACTTCTATAAAAGTTGTGAAAATTAAAGATCTAGTTGTCCTTTCCACTCTCGCTTTAGTCCTGCATTGGCTAGGGACTGGGAACCCTGACCCTAACCCCTCATATATAAAGAGGGGTACTGGGGGCTTCCCAAAACACAACTACTCCACAGACAATTGAGAATTAGTTGCTCTGATAGGTGTTGTCCTCTCTGGTTGTGGTAACCATGAGAGCCCATGCAAGTCCTACCCGACTAGGGAGGGATAGCCATGGGAGAGAAACAATTGAGGATCATTGTTATGGGAGAGCATGTTGGTGACTAGTACACCAACGGGAGGGAAAACTCCTTCCTGTCCATTCCTATAGGATGACATGAGTTCTAGTTGGTCTGTGTGGACTACTCTAGAGGCAGGAGTCTGTTGGCTGCTTTTAGGAGGGCAACATCAACTCACAATTTGTGGCGAGACCTGAGGAGCCGTTGTAGTAGTTGTCTGATTCTGATGTATGTGGAGTAGTCAGATGAGTCCGAGTGTGACTAGGAGCTACACAACTACCATCCAAGATGGAGTGCACATCTACATCGATGAGGATTGTCACTAGACTTGCTCCAGGACCAGATATATCTTCATGAAACCATCCTTCCCATTGCATTGTTATTGACGCGATCTGCTGGTTAATGGAAAATATGTCAGTAAATTTTGTTTCCACTTCCTACCTGATGCTGTATTTTTCTACATCTAGAACTACTATTTCAGTATTCCATTGGAATATAAACATTTTCTTTATGCATCTTGTATGGACAAGGATGATTATCAATAAAGAATTATTAGTGCTTCTATTTCAAAGAAATGATCTTGCATTGCATTGGCACTAATACATCATGTGATATTTATGTGAAAAGATCAAATATGAATGTTTATAATGTTTATACCAAAAGATTATAATTGATAACTCAATTTATAATTAGCATTAGTCATCTTGTATGAATACGAGAGGTGCATGCCTAGAACACATGTTGATGTTGTTCTAGAATCCCTTGGTTAGTAAACCTAAGGAAACATGCAAGTCTTATTCATGCACAATATGACATGAAGTCCTACACTAAATGTAGTGGGAGGATAAAGATTTCATTAGACCTTATGCATATGATGCACACAGATCTTATGGAATGAATATTATAGATAATTAAATAATACTTCATTTTCATTTACTGGCAATATAATGATATGTACCAAATGGAATGAAAGCATTAATTTCTTGAAAAAGTTCAAGGAGATTGTAAATGAAGTGTGACATTGATGAAAGTATTAAGATACTTTGATATCACCAAATGTTGAAATACTTTATATCAATACCTTGAGTACCTTCAGGAAAGAACTGTGATAATGTATCACAAGACAATATGTCTGAACATAATGATGTGTCAGAATGAAGGAATTATACCATGATGAGTCATGATATAACTATAAATTAATATATTCTTCTTATATCCTCATAAATATATACCTATCACTAAATAATGTACCACATGAATGGTTTGTTAGACATCATATATGATATGATTTGGGAATGTCCGAATATGCCTAAAGGATTAAATCCCACTTTGAGAAAGTAGTTTATTGAGAAGGTTTATCCATAAACCATGATAGTTGAATATTACTATTAGTCCCAATCTAATTACAAAATCATTTTGTTAATAGGATAGTTGAATTCCTAAAGAATCAGTGGGAGCTAAAGTAGAACTCAAAATGTTTGAGGTCAACAACAAGGGTACAATGAGAACAATGAGAATCACAAGTTTTTGTGGAATCTCAAGTTCATCATGTAATACAAAACAAAATATTCTAGTCGAACACATCTGAAATTGGAGAATTGTGAATCCAACAATTCAGATGGGTTGGTCATACATGATGACCCAACTAGTCAACTAGAAGCTATTTCTGAGTAATATGGGATCCATGTAAGCTAACAAGGTATCACCTTGATAGAACTACCTTAAAGGGTAACACCTAAAGGGTGAAATGGGGTCTTGTTGTAAATACCTAGATGGATAACATAAAGGACAAATTAGTTGAAAAAGGTTTCAAGTTAGTTCAAGTAGTTGAACGTGATATGAATTCCTTTACCAATTGTCAATCTTGTTGTAGTTAGGATGGACTATGATATTTTGCATATGAAAAATGGTAACTAGATTCCTTAAGGGAATATATCATAGGATGTGTACGTGACACAACCTAAAAGGTTTCATAACTTCAAAAATGCAAATGAAGCATATAAACTACAAAGTTCAATCTGGGATTGAAACAAGCACCTCAGAGATGGGGTCTTATGAATTAACAAGATAGTCAAAGAGTTTGAATTATGTCAAGACATAAGATGAAATCTGTGTTTACAAAAGATTTAATGGGAAGCATATATGAATATTCCACATATGATAATGAATAACTTCTCAATATTGTGAATGTTGAGAACTGGCATGAAAACTCCGTTAGCTATGAAGGATAAGGTGAAAATTCTTATGACAAGGCCTATGGAGATAGTTCTTGAATGTTTCACAATGGAAGTTTGAGCACAGACAATAGCCATGTGTTGAAAGAGTTCAACATGGAAGGATTCAATGAGAAAGAATTCAGATTAGTCTCTCATGAACCCTATAGTTTGATTCTTGTAAAGAATGGAAATATCATGAATAAGATTCCATGGGTCAGACCAATAATGGATCTATCATGTAAGCTAGTAACAAGCTTATCCCATATGATCTTATATGTATTGAACATTACAAGATGATATAAATTCCAATAAGGGTTGTTGGAAAATCATTAAAGATATCAATTAGTACTTGAGAAGTGACTAAGGATAGATTGCTATCCAATGACGACAGTCATAAAAGGAAGAGTTGGATGTAAAAGGTTACATCACTGCAAGCTTCCATAATGACAAAGTGATCGCAAATTAAAATATGTTTGATTTAAAAGAGAAAAGGATGTAGTTAGTTGGAAAGGTTCTGAACTAACAACCATTAATTCTATTCTACAATAGAAGATGAGTATACTTGTGTTATGAACACAGAGTGATACTATATGGATCTAAAAGGTTCATATGATGAACTTATAGATGTTCCAACCATTGATGACTTAGTAGTGATACTGTGACAACAATAGCGCTAATTGTTAGGCAAGGAATGTTAAATACCATATAATAGTGGTTTCATCTCGGATAGAAGAGATAAGAAACATTCAATATACCAACTATAAACAAAGTGTTGCTAACCCTCTATATCAACACTAGCACAGAAGAAGCATGTTGAACATGTTTAGATCACTAAGGATGAGATCCATTGGTGATTGGCTCTAAGTGAAAGTGGGAGTCTTTTGGTAAGGTATGCCTGAAGAGCCAATTATATGATGATTAACATGTCATAATTACCTAATAGGATTTGATTAATAGTACCATATATGAATAAAGGCAAGCTTCCTGTTCATCTGTTTCACTCAGTTATGAGATAATGAGGATATAGACTGAATGTCTAGAGAATTATATTACTCAATGAAATATGTTGTAAAGCTCCTATCCTTGTGATGAGATCATATGGATGGTAAGAGTACATATACATATTCTCATTATGTCCACAATTGATTGTTATTGTGGAAGATTGATAAACAACAATAACACATAAGATCAAAATGTGAGTTGATTGATGACTAAAGCTCATTAGTCATGATATGGCAATATCAAACCCAAGCACCCATATACATGTTAGAGAACAATGTATTAGACAGACCCACCTTGAGAGTGACACATGGTTATGGCAGTCACAATAATCTCTCATAGTGAAGGTGGTGGTTGTGATTCTTAGACATGAAATCACTACACTCGTCACAAGTCATTGGGTACGCTTTGACATCATCAAATGCAATCTTAAAACATGGGTTGTTATAACGGTGATGATTGGGTGACTTTGACACATGGGGATAGACTTTGAGTGATAGATATGGGATTTGTCCCTCCTACTAGAGTATGATATCCTAGTCACTTGATAAGCGAGACTGAGAAATGCATGCACATGCACATATGAATCAATATATGATATTGAGGTCACATAAACTCAATCAGTCTACTTTTGGTTCAAGAAACATGGATTGAACATTGAGATCACCTTCCATGCCTCGAGTTCATCCTGGATATCAATGGCAAAGGAATTATACAATCAATGCAACACCTTAAACAAATTGTAGGTTCAAGTTTTTCTCCAACTTTCTATTTCAATTGGGTCGCACTGATGTGTGACTAGGCACTTCTCTTTACTTGTGATGTCATAAGCTAGTTATGGACATTCACTACCAACCTGATTTGGGACCTATAGGGTCACACACATAGGAACTCATCTAGCAGAGGAGTTTGATCTTGAATGACAATTGGATTGATTACTAAAGTGTTTAGGTATTCAATTCACAAAATTAATTAGTTGATTGGCTGACCAAGTGTGTTAAACAACCATATCACTGAGTGAGATGGCCGTTTGGGCAGCCAGACATGCGTCTCAAGTAGTTGAGACACCCGTTTGGGGGTCACGTTGACCAGAGATCAATTTGGCTTAGTTCTACCCTTGAACTGACCGATTCAATTGTTGGGTTTTATGTGGTTAGAGTAGGCAGTAGATTTGTTTTTTACTTGACCATAAATCCATAACTAGTAGATAACATCAACATCTATGTAATAGGAAGGATGGCTTTAGTGAGTTATACCTGGTCCTGAGGCTTGCTCAACGACTATACCTCACAGTAAGTGCGATCTTCAACCACCTATTTTTGATGGTGTCTGTGCAGCTCTTGGTCTTGACCCAGACTGCAGTTGACCGTCGTCCTCCTAAGTGGCAAAAGTCTCCCACCTCTATAGATAGTCCACAAAGACTATTAGGAACTCTAGTTGTCCTGAAGAACATACAAGAAGGAGTTGTCCCCTTCTGTTAGCATACTAGTCACCAACACACTCTCCCACAACCAGTTGCTTTTCTCCAGTTGTCTTTCCCTCGTTATTCCTCCTTGGACAGGTAGAATTTGCTTGGGATCTCTTAGTTACCAAAACCAGAGAGGACAACAACTTTGTAGAGCAACTGATGTTTTGAGTTGTGTCTGTGGTGTGTCTGGAGAAGCCCCCTATACCCCTCTATTTATAGTAGAGGAAAGGGTTAGGGTTCCGAGTCTGTGTGGGAGTAGAAGGGTCTGAATTTTCTATGAATAATTTGCACCGCGGCAGACGAACCAATCAGTTCACTAGTGAACCGGTCGGTTGGCATAGTGAACTAGTCGGTTCACTTAGTGAACTTGGCAGTTCACAAGCCAAACTTGCTTGCAATTGACTTTCCTTATTCATTTCTAATTAATTCAAATACTAGTTCTTATCCCAATCGAATTGAACAAGTGAATTGAGGAACTTTTCTCACAAACTGAGAAAACCCAACACTGCTTATTTGGTCCAAGTGAACCGATCAGTTCACTAGAGTGAACCAGTCATCTCACTGACCATGAGCCGATCGGTTACCCAGTGAACCAGTTGGTTGGTGGTCTAGATTGTATAGAATTCAGTCAATTCCGTTCTCAATCAATTTTCACTCTAATCAGTTGGCTCAACCTTGAACTTGATGATTCCGAGTCAAGTCTATTGATTGAATGTTTGATTGAGTACCTATACACTTTAGTAATCAACCCAAATATCATTATTGGATAAACTCCTCTTCCAGGTTAATCCTATGTGTGTGACTGTATAGGTCCCATGTCACATCGGCAGTGAATGTCCGTAACTAGCTTATGACATCACAAGCAAAGATAGGTGCCTAGTTGCACGTGAGTGCTACCCAAGTGATATGGAAAGTCGGAGAACAAATTTCAATCCTACAGTCTGTGATTGGTGTTATAGTGAATGTATAATTTCTTTGTCTCTGATATCCTGAATGAACTCAAGGCATGGAGTTGTCATCCTTTCATTGTTCATTCATGTTTCTTGAACTAGAGCAAACTGTCTGCGATATATGTGAACTCAATATATATATTGATTCACATGTGTATGCACATGCTATTCTCAGTCTCGCTTATCAAGTGTCCTAGACATCATACTCCCTTAGGAGGGATAAATCCCATTTCTATCACTCACAATATATATCATGTGTCAAAGTCACCCAATCATCACCTTTATAACAACCCATGTTTCATGACTGCATTTGATGATGTCAAAGTGTACTCAATCACATTCGACGAGTGCAGTGATCTCATGTCTAAGAATCACAATCACCACCATCAATATGAGAGATGATTCTAACTACCATGTCATGGTTCCATGTGTCACTCTCATGGTGGGTTTGTCAGATACACTATTCTCCAACATGTATCTGTGTGCTTGGTTTGATATCATATATCATGACTAATGAGACACTGTCATCAACCAACACACACTAGTCTTTATGTGTCATTATTGTCTATCAAACTTCCACAATGACATACGACTAGGGACATAACAAAAATGTACATACTCTTTGCATCCATATGATCTCATTGTTTAGGTCCTTAACATGAAGACATACATTATTGAGTATTGTCATTCTTTAGACATTCATTTTTCTCCTTCATTTATCTCGTAATTGATTGAAATAGAATAAATTCGAAGCTTGCCTTTGATATTTATCAAATCAATCATGACGTATTCCAATCCAATCATCATATGATTGGCTCTCAGGGCCTACATACCAATACACTCCCACTTGCACTTAGAGCCAATAACCTTTGAATCATATTCTTTGTGATCTCTAAACATGTCCAACATGTTTTTGTTGTGCTAGTGCTAATGTAGTGAGTTAGAAACATTTTTCTTTAGTCAGTATGTTGCATGTTTCACATCTCCACACTGTACAACATTTTGTATGAGATGGAGTTGCCGTAATATGCTATCTGACATTCATTGCCTAACAATTAGATCCATTGTTTGGCTTAGTATTTCTACTTTGTCATCAATGGTTGGAATATCTATATAAGTTCATATGTATGAACTTCTAGATCCATATAGTATCCCATGGTGTTCAAAACTCAAGGATACTCAACATTCCTTTTATAATTAAATAGCCTTTTAATTTTACTCAAAATGTTTCCGTTTATCAACACATATTCACTTTTGTATTTTGTAATCAATTTCTGTCATTTTGGAAGCTTGCATCAGTGTAACGAATTTACACTCAACTCTTCCTTTTATTACCATAGAACTAATCCTTTATTACTTCATAAGTACTTAAATAAGTTCTTTATGGCATTCCAGTGACTCTCACTAGAAGTAAACTTACATCCACTTGTCATGTCCATTACATACAAGATAACTGGATGAGCATATCATATTGTCATGTCCATACATACAAGATGATGAATGCATATATTTTCTTATCATGTCTGATACATACAAGATAATGGGATGATTACATACATGATACATCCAATTGCGGATGCATAAGGCATCTATCTATGTGCTCATATTCTTCATAAGAATTTGGGACACTAGGCATCTGAGAGACTAACTCCATTCAACATGGACAAGTTTCTCCCACTGACTCTTTGCCTACTGAATCCTTTAACATAGACTGCCAATGTATGTTCTCTTTTATCAAGTTAAGAGGTTTTTGAGAACTATTTCTATAGGTCTCTATTCCTATCACATAGGACATTCCTCTTTATTCCTTAAAGAAGGTAATTCCACACCAATTTCTATTCTTAGAATGTTTCATTCCTCATCATCATGTGGAATATGAATACACTCCCACTAAATCTTTGTAATCACATGTCCCTTCTTTATTTCAATATATCAGTGAAACCTTTTGAGTATATAATCAAAGTAAAGACTCCAATTCTGAGGTACTTGTATTTAATCAATCATATTGATTAATCTCTTGTAACTTATAGACTACATTTGCATTAACGGAATTATAAAACCCTACATGTTGTGTCACATTCATAGCCTTATGTTATTCCTTCCAGGAATGCAATTTTAATAATCATATGCCAAATTTCATAGTCTTCAAGTTCCAATAGCAAGCATGATCCTTTATGGCCTATAGCCACTACAATTGGTTAAATAAATTCATCAGGTTCAACACCTTGAACTCACTTGAATTCATCTCAACCAATAATATCTTCAAATGTCATCCATGTCAGTCTTAACTCTTAAGCCGCAGTTGCACTTATGGGTTTTATCCCTATAAGTGCTACCATTAAGGTCATACCTTATTTGGTTCACATGGAATTTATTTTGGATCTTATGGCTTCAAGCCATAACTCAAAATCTAGTTCCTCAACATCATCTAGATAGATTATTGGCTCATCATCATATGACCAATTCATCACCTTTGAGTTTGTAGGATATCAAGCTCAAGGTGTTTTCTACTAGATATATGAGGTATATCTATTACATAAGGAATTTGAGATCCCACAACACTTGTGATTCTTAATCTCCTTTTGTACCTTATTAGGTTTCAATGTTATTATGATGATCTCAAACATTTTAAGTTATACTCTCTCCCACTGATTCTTTTGAAATTTAGATATCCTTATAACAAACACTTTGTTATTAGATTGAAATTAGTATTCAACTAACATTATGTGATTTGTGAATGAAGCTCTTTCTAAGAAACTAGTTTCTTATATGAGTATTCAATCACTAAAAGTCATATTGGAATATTTCCAATACCATATCTCATATGGCGTCTTTTATACCTTTTGAATGGTACATTTATTTAGTGTAAAACATGATATTTAGAAGAATTCTACAAGATTAGTTATTTGTTTTATGATTATGCTGTTACTATTTAGAGTATGATTCCTTCTTTGATTTAGACATTATTATGCCGAAATCATGAGTTCTCTATGATACACTATCATAGTTACTCACAAGGTCCTCAAACATTTGGTTTAAGTATCTCATACATTGATCATATCAAAGAATTAATACTCTTACCCAGTTTGTTCTTCATGTATGATATTCTTGAGCACTTCAAGATATTCATATTTATATTTCATTAAATACCAAATCTGAAGTATTAAAATTTATTCCAATAGGTATGTATATACATAAATATGTATTATACCTAATAGAATAGTCATTCTCCCACTACATCTAGTGAAGATTGACTTGTCATCATGCCCAATAAATAAAACATTCATATCTCTTAATGGTTCATTAACCAAGAGATTCTATTTTATCCATCAACATGGAACCTAGAGATGAATTTTTCATTCATTTGTTTAGATGATAATGCTAATTTATTGTTTGAGTCATCAATAACTTTTAGGTATTATTATTTTATCTCATGCATACTAAGTACCACAAGATAAATGAGGCATCGCCATAAAAGTTCATATCTTTGAAATTGAAACATGAACTTTATTGGTAGACATCCTTGTCATTACAAGATGGAGAAATAAAATGTTTCTATTTACTGGAAAAATGAAGTAGCAGTTCATAACTCTATTACATGCCTCTTGGGATGAAATAAACTAAAAGGTACTTCTATCTATGGTAGCAACACTTGCTCCAATGTTGATGAGTGTTCCTTCTTGGTCCTTTCATAAAGGCCTTCACTTCTTTTTAGATTGTGCACATCATATATGTCAGATCTATATCTTGGTATTACATACCTAAGATAAAGAAGCATTTTAAGTTTATTTCATGATACATGAGGTGGAGACATCCATCCCCTCCTTCTTCTTTAGTTGATCTATGTAGAGAGGGAAATTTCTCTTCCAATGTCCTGGCTCATGACAATAGTGACATTTGCCTCCCTTGTTCACCCCTCCCTTGGCTTTGAGTGTTGAAGATGACGTGGGCTGCAGGCTAGCATTAGAACCTTTATTTGCTTTGCCCTTGCCCTTGCCCTTGCCTGTAGACTTTTCCTTCTTTTTGTTGATCATCATCACATATTTGAGTTTGTCTTTCTTCATTTGTGCCTCAGCTATCCTCAACATGCCCAACAACTCTGTCAGTGACCTGTCAAAGTTGTTCATGTTGTAGTTCATCCCAAACTGATTGTAGGATTTTGGTAATGATTGCAGTATCACATCAGTAGCCAACTCTTGGCTCAGAGGGAATTCCAATCGAGTTAGGTTCTCCACGTACCCAATCATCTTGAGTGTGTGAGGGCCTATTGGGTTTCCTTCTATCATGATGCACTTGAACAGTGCCTTGGAGACATCATATCTCTTTTATCGTGCCTAATCTTGATACATGTTCTTGAGATGTTGAACCATCTCAATGGCGTCCATGTTCTCATGTTGTCTCTGCAACTCATATTTCATTGAGTAAAACATCAAGCACTTCACATCAATGAAATCCTCAGTATGCTTCCTGTAAGCATTGCTTTCAACCTTTAGTGCGGTGGGAGTGGGTTCTTCTGGCTCTGGTGTATCTAGGACATAGATCTTTCACTCTTGAGTGAGAATAATTCTCAACATCCTAAACCAATCGTGGAAGTTGTTCCCATTTAGTTTGTCCTTCTCAAGGACCTATAGCAATGAAAAGTGATTGTTGTTGGTATCCATTTATTCTACAAAAAGGAAATTTTCAATCTTAATCCAAAAATCTTTTGATTTGAAAATTGATGATGTTTAATTAAGTCTTTAATTAATGTTCACTTCTCACTATTTTATCTCAAATTGATAACCCTCATTATCAATTCGGAAGATTGCAACATACAACCTTCTATCAAGCAAGATCCTGATTTCATCTAAGCCATGGACCAGCTAGGGATGTCATCCATAACTAGAGTCTTTCAGGTAGGAAACCTTTGCCAATTGCATCATATGAAACTCTTGATAGATGTCATGCACAACTCCTTGCCTATTCATCTTTATGCCTCAAGGTGCTTGATCCGATCAAGGCCACCTTGTTAAGTCCAATCCTAAAGACAACACAATGAATATGCACCCTACGAAGGCAAACCCACATATTCACCATTACAATTCTACGAGATAGATAGTGCACCACATGAAGGCATACCCACACTTATTTGATCAAGCTTTTCATGTGTACTACTTTTGGAAGGCATCTTCAACTTAATATTTATATTTGAGGTAGTTGATATGCTTATATATGCATATATGTATCCAATCACCACATATATTATACGTATCATATACATGCTATATCCGACAAATAAAAACATGAAATAATGACAAAGAGATGATTATGGCCATCCTATTATAGTTTCTTGGAGCCACAAGGAACTACAGTCATCTAAGGTCTACATCACATGCAACTTATTGATGAAGATCTGTGCTTGCCAATCTGGGTTGACTGGTTCAACCTTTGAACCGGTCAACTCACCTCTTGGACAGTCAGTTGGTCTCCTCCAGCCAGTCATCTAGCTCCTCTAGACGGTCGTCTGGCTCCTCCATATGGTTGGCTCATCTGGTCATCGAGGCTTCTCATTGGTCCACCAACTGCTCCTCAGTCGGTCATCTCGGTCCATCAAGCGGTCATCTTCAGTCTTCATCATAATAAGAAATAAAGCTAATCCTATTTTACATAATCTTTGTGAAACCTCGAGTTACATTCAAGGAGAGCAAAGGTAGAAGAGAATCTCGAGTTATCTCGAGTTACATTTAGAATAGAAGAAGAGGGCTCGGTACATAGACCGAGATACAAACAACCATAAACAACCATACAGATACAAATAGGGTTTATAGGCCATAACCATACTACACATCCACCATCAAAACCATTATAGGGTGACGTGTATCGATTGCATATATACCATATCATATATGTATATATTAGTTTGGGATCATGTGGTATTAATTGGATATTCACATTAGTCATTTAAATATCACATCATATGCAATAAATAACGGTACAACCAAAATCCGATCACATCGATTATCCCAAAATATAGAGTATTGAAGTGGCTCTGATACCACTGTTGGGTTTTGCGTGGTTGGAGTAGGCAACAGAAACAAAATTTTTATATCGAGTTACATTTAGAATAGAAGAAGAGGGTTATATATGTATATGTATGTATGTATATGTATATGTATAACAAAAAATTTATCTATCTGTATTCCCATAACAGCAAGATTGCGTCAACTAGTATGAAATAAAAATGATGGTTTTAGTGAGTTATACTTGGTCCTAGAGCAAGTCCAGCTATAACCCGTCCCCTTACACCCTCTCGCTCTGGCGATTAGGGTTCCGCAAGCTGTGGACGTCCACCCCCTTAGATTAGGGTTTTCCCTTACAGGTTCAAGCGTTGAGGCATGCTTTGGGTCTTGGCTTCATGGCGTCAGAACTAGTGGACCGTTATGCAGGACTAAGCCTATAGTACGATGAGGAAGAACCGATTATGGCAACCTGGTAGGCAGCGGGGAGGAGGAGGAAGACCAGACCGAGCTGGCACTGGTGGGGTGCCTCCTCACAGATCGCACCTACAACCTGAAGGCTATGGAAAGGACTAACTCAGGCTTGGAGTCTTCGGGAGACGGTATTGTTCAAGAAGCTGGAGGGCGACACCTTTGTAATGCAATTCTCGCATTGGCGGGACAAGCAACAGGTTACAGACGGCGCCCCGTGGAACTTCGACGGGCATTTTCTGCTGTTCAAAGAGGTGGATAAGGAGGAACAACCAAGGTATCTACAAATCAACCATACACCCTTTTGGGTGCACCTCTATGGCCTCCCAATGGGGTACATACGGGAGACGATATTGTGGGAAATCGCAGGACGCATCGGCGATGTGGTGGCAACGGGCAAAGATGGATCGGGGTGGGACTCCTCCATGCGCATTCGCATGATGCTGGATGTGACCCACCCCTTGAGGAAAATCCTAAAGTTCAAGGTTAAAAGCGGGCGCATCGTTGATGTGGATGTTAAATATGAGAGGCTAGCTATGTTCTGCTTCAATTGCGGCATGATAGGCCATGTAGACAGGGACTACATCAGCTTCACGGAAGGCGGCGAACAATAGCAACGTTGGGGCGGCTGGCTACGTGTGTCTCCATGGAAACAACAATGGGCAGAGAATAGTAGGGAGGATGCTAGGGGAGGGACAAGGAGGAAGCTGACGTTCAAGGGAAAGGGATCAACATGGGGAGTCAAATGGTGGGTGATGAAGAAGGGAGTAGTGTAGGGGGGGATGAGGGGTAAGGGTGACAAGTAGGAGGATGGCGCCGCGAAGAGAAAGTGGCAGGGTTGGGAGGATGGGGGGGAGTTGCAAGGCGAGGCAAGGAACAGAGGGGTGAGGTGCCACGAGGGGTGATGGGGCGTCGTCGGGAGGTGGGGGAAGCACGAGAGGCGCCAACTGACGAGGCGTCAGGTGGACGGTGGGGGGACCAGTTGGAAAAGGCGATGGAGAGCACGACACCAATAGTGAGGGGGAAGGTTGTGGCATTCCACGCAGACGGGGGGAAGGTTATAGCTGCAACTACGGTCGAGGAGGCAAGTGAGTCTCAACGGCAGGTCGACAACGTCACAGCAAGGGGGATAACAAGGAGGGAGTCGACGGTGCGTTATACTAAGCATGACCTCCTGGGACTGAAAGGAGGTGTACACATCGATGAGATTCCACCGGAGACAGAATTGATGGGATCAGATGATGCAGCGCCAGTTAACGATGTGCAGGTGTTACTCAGGGAATAGCAGACCGGTGTGGAGGGAGAGTCTTATTGCGCACGAGAACGCTAGTAGAGGGAAAGGAAGAAGGCAGAGATCGGTCTCAATGAGGGGCATCAGTCCAAGTCAGGCATAGAGAGGAAACAAAGGACCAAGAGAGTCTGCATGGGCAAGGACCAACACCCAACGAAGATTGTAACGCAGCCACGATCAACATTCCAAAAAGAGTTATAATGAGGGAACAGAGGAGAAAAGAAGCAGGTGTGAGAATGAAACATGGGAACAAACATGCCAAGGGGAAAAAAGGCATCAACCATGGGTCTATAAGATGAGTAGGGGGGCGAGATTGGGAATCCCAGAAGAGGAGGTGGTGTGGGAACAAACAACATGAAAGAGGGGGAGGAATGGAGAGGTGTGCGACATGGACCTTGACGAGCTCCCCACAAATGACTCGGGAGGAAAAAGGTACAAGATATGCAATGAAGAGGCACTGGACAGATTTGGGGTCACCAGGACTCAAGTAGCGGAGATTGGCGGAGCCCAATCCCGCGAAGGACAATGAAAATCTTCAGCTGGAACTGTTAGGGGTTGGGAGACCCTGACACGTGCAAGGCTCTCCGAGCTTGGGTTTGGAGAGAACGTCCAAACATAGTTTTCTTGATGGAAACTATGATCACTGACGGGAAACTAGAAGATGTGAAGAGGAACTATGTCTTTACTGATGGCTTGTGCATTTCTAGTGAGGGGCGGGCAGGTGGTTTGGGCTTCTGGTGGAAGGATGCTGAAGTGGAGGTGATCAACTACTCTCAAAGGCATGTGACAGTTGCGGTCAAAGATAAAAGCAATGGCGCAATGTGGAGAGTGGTGGGTGTTTATGGATGGGAAGAACAAGCAAATAAGTGTAAGACTTGGGAGCTTATGAGGAAGATAAAGGCAGAGGTAGAGGTCCCAGTGATTTTCTTCAGGGATTTCAACGAGATTGTGTCAAATACTAAAAAGAAAGGGGGTCCACCCAAAGAGGAAAAATTCATGTAGAATTTTCGAGATGTGATAGATGACTGCGAGCTGATGGATATTGGTTTTGAGGGAAATACCTTCACATGGAGAAGGGGCATTACTGAGAGAACTCTTGTTCAGGAGAGACTTGATAGATTCCTCCCCGAGCTTGAATGGAGGAACATCTTCACATACTGCAAGGTGTTTCATCTGCCCATATACGAGTCGGACCATGCACCCATTGTTCTAAAGGCGGACAGGAGGGACAACAATAAAAAGAGAAAAGGGCACTTCATGTTTGAACCAATGTGGGTGGGGCAAGAAAGTTGTGCCACTATCATTAAGGAGGCTTGGGAAGCTGATGAAGGGAGCGAGTTGACACAAAAGTTGCTTAGATGTAAGGTGAGCCTAAAAGCATGGGCATTAGAAAAGTTTGGAGAAAGAAGAAGGAAGGTAAAGGAGCTCGAGAACAAGCTTAGGGGGCTGCAAGCTCTTCCCCCAGACCAAAAAAACTTGGACAGGGCGGAGGAAAAATCAAAAGAACTCCAATATTGGCTATATAAGAATGAGGAATACTGGGTGGCCCGGGCACGTGTTAAAGAACTGAAAGAAGGAGATCGCAACACTGCATATTTCCATCAAAAAGCTTCAAACAAGAGAAAGATAAATAGAATTGAATGTTTGGAGGATGAGAAAGGGGTCATGAGGTCACAGGAGGAGGACATAAAAGCAATCATTATGAAACACTTTGCACAACTTTTTCATACTAGCAATCCTAGGGGTTTTGAGGAGGCTACAAAGGGGCTGTGGGAGATGATATCAGAGACCCAAAGGGAGGATCTTGAGAGGGATATAGTGGATGAGGAGATATGGACAACTCTAAAACAGATGAATCCAAATAAGGCACCCATACCTGGCGGTATGAAGGCAATGTTCTACCAAAACTATTGGGGTATTGTTGGGAAGGATATGGCGAGTTACATCAAAGGGTGGTGGAAAGGAGAGAGGAGTATAGGGGAGGTAAATGATTCTCTGGTGGTGCTTATTCCAAAGACTGATATGCCAAAGACAATAGGAGAATTTGGACCAATTAGTCTTTGTAAAGTGGTATACAAGATAGCTTCCAAAGTCCTGACGAATAGGTTGAAGTCGCTTATGAACAACATTGTATCGGAGAACCAAAGTGCTTTCGTGCAAGGAAGAATGATTACAGACAACACCCTCATTGATTATGAAGTGTTCCATTCTATGAAGAGAGATAAGGGAAGGAAAAAGGGAAGCCTCACTTTGAAGTTGGACATGTCAAAAGCGTACGACAGAGTGGAGTGCAGGTTTCTAGATGTCACTATGGAGAGGTTGGGGTTTGGGCTGAAATGGAGGAACAAGGTCCAAGAATGCATAACGTCCGTCAAGCACGAGTTCATCTTCAATGGAGACAAAACCCAAAGCACAATGCCTGCACGTGGACTTCTCCAGGGTGACCCTCTCTCCCCCTATCTTTTCATTCTGTGTGCGGAAGCTTTCTCAACTTTGATTTCCACTGCTACTCGTGAAAACCTCCTGCATGGCATAAAGCCAAGTAGGGGGGCACCCTATATCTCACACCTTTTTTCGCAGATGATAGTATACTCTTTGCTAGAGAAACCACCACTGAATGTCTGAAGATAGATGAGATAGTCAGCCAATATGAACAGGCATCGGGTCAAAATATAAATTTCTCAAAGACGAAGGTCTTTTTCAGCAAAGGGATAGCGGTAGAAAAAATAGGAGGAGTTGAGGCAGCTCCTAGGAGTGAGAGTAGTGGACAGACATGCCATCTATTTGGGCTTCCCAACAGTAGTGGGAAGGTCAAAAAAGCAGGTGTTCAACTTCATTAAAGATAGGATTTAGAGGAAGCTTCAAGGGTGGTTGGAGAAGCTGTTGCCCAAAGTAGGGAAGGAAGTACTCATCAAAGCGGTTTCTCAAGCCATTCCCACATACATCATGATCATTTTCCAGTTGCCGGTGGGTACCATAGCTGAGATACAGAGGATGGTTACTAGATTCTGGTGGGGAGTAAAAGACAAAGAAAGGAAAATATCATGGATGAGTTGGGAGAACATGTGCAGGCCAAAGCGGCAAGGGGGTCTTGGTTTTAGGGATTTCCACACCTTTAACCAAGCCCTCCTAGCAAGGAAACTGTGGCGGTTAGCAAACAACCCAGAGTCCCTTATGGCTAGAGTTCTCAAAGCCAAGTATTTCCCAAGGATGACCATATGGGAAGCGATACGGGGACATAATCCTAGTTACTCTTGGAGGAGCCTGTGGGGAGCAAAAGCACTTTTAAAAGAAGGAACGCAATGGAGAGTGGGCGTCGACACTAAGGTGAATATTTGGGAAGATAGTTGGCTGCCTAAAGAGGAGGAAACGCTAGCATGATTTAAAAGGGAGAATGGGCCAGATTTTAACATAGTTCAGGAACTTATGACAGAGGATGGTACTCAATGGGACGCAGGCAGAATCAGTGAGTGTTTTCTAGAGATATATGTTAGAAGAATATGTGCTATACACCACAGCATGAGAAACCCAGAGGATACATTGATGTGGTGGCCTTCTAGGGATGGGGAGTTCACTATTCGATCTGCTTACTGGTTGGGGCTGCTAGGGAAGGAGGAAATGAGGAAGTTTGCATATCAGCGTGGGGATTCACTATGGAAACACATATGGCATGATGGTTGGAGTCTCAGGATAGCCCATTTCCTTTGGAGGGCAAGCACGGGCAGCCTAGAGACGAGGGGGCGTCTCTTTGATAGACACTGCGTGGAGGAGGGCACATGTATGCTGTGTGGGTCTGAGAAGGAAACAATTCCACACATGTTCTTTTGCTGTCCCAATGCGGTGGAAGTGTGGGAGCAGACACCGAGAGGAGTGCAAACATGGGTGGATGATGTTAGAGATGAAGATATCAACTCGTCCTTGAAAGTTGTGTAAGAGGGGAGGCCAATGCACGAGTCTGAACAGATAGTGGCGGGCATGTGGACGGCATGGAAAGCTAGATGCATATAGACCTTCCAAAGCAACGACGTACACAACGACTACCTGCTGCGTAGCGCACTGACGACGGTGCGTCGAGGAGGACAGTGCCATGCTCGGATGGGGGAAGGGATAGGCCGAGGCACAACCATGCTGGAGCAGTGACGTGGGGTCGTTGACGCACAACTGAGGGACGGGGGCAGGGGGAAGACGACGCCCAACAAGCGTTGCATAGAGAGGAAATGTTTGAAGGGAGAGGAGGAAGAGATCCCGACGTCCAGCAGGGGGAGTGGGGCAGCATGTGCTCACCAGGGAGGAGACGGGGAGAATAGTAGCATGGCGCAGGAGGGGCGCTGCATGTGGAGGAAGCCATCGCAGGGTCAAATCAAAATTAATGTGGACGGCTCAGTGGGTGAGGATGAAGGGGCAGGCACTGGATTGGCAACAAGGGATGAAATGGGGCGTCTGCTAGGCATAGCGGGGGAGAAAATCAACTCAGGGACGGGCGTCATCATCACCGAAATGCTAGCAGCGAGAGCAGCACTGCAATGGGCAAAAAAAGCGGGATATGACATAATAGACATGGAAACGGACTCTCTGGAGGCAGTCCATGCATGCACTACCAAGAAGCCAAGACGGGATTACCTAGGAGCGATTGCTGAAGATTTCAAAGCACTGCAACATCCATTTACTACTTGTAGTTTACTTTATGTTAATCATAGGTGCAATAGGGTTGCTCATGAGGTAGCCAATCTAGCACGTAGAGGTCAAGTAGCTAGTTTTTCCTTTTCGCATTCTTTCCCTCCAAACCTGTTATCTCTTGTGAACCTTGATTTATTTGGCTAATAGTAGTTTTTTTTCGGGGAACCCACCTATTGGGTTTCCCGTCCCCCTTTCAATATATATATATATACATATATATATATATATACATATATATATACATATATATATATATATATATATACATATATAGAGTCAGACTAGAATACACTCGAGTGTACGGATCACACAAATACACTCAAGTGTGTTTGCATATCAAGACTATTTTTTGCAAAATGTAAACCATTGATCTTCATCGTCATACTATAAATAGGCTACATACAAATTTTGAGCCCATTTGGATGAGTGTAAGTCACTCATTTGAGGGCAACAAAATCGACGCACGAAACTAATTTGAAATGCATAATTTTTGCGGTCTTCATAACATGAGCTATACATATCCAAATGTGCTCAAATTTTGCGTATGAGTTGTTCACGAGATGTTTAAGAAGATCAATGGATTAGATTTTCAAAAAAAATATTGCATCATGAAAAACTACTTGAGTGTATTCTAGCCTGACTCTCTCTCTCTCTCTCTCTCTCTCTCTCTCTCTCTCTATATATATATATATATATATATATATATATATATATATATATATATATATATATATATATATATATATATATATATATATATGCCATTCATTCACTATCCATGTGGGTAACTAAAGTTAGTTACCTGTGCATCTATTTTGTAATAGGCAGACACACATTTGTAATGAGACATCCAACATTGTAATGAAATGAACAAGAATGTAATAAAAAGACTCATTTTGTAATACTACATAAACTGTTGTCATATATATCATTTTTACCGTATTCAGAGGGACAATAAAATTTTCACATTAAGTTTACAAAATGAGTCTTTGTATTACAATTTTAGTTGTCTCATTACAATTAGGTGCCTTTATATTACAAAACAAATCCACGAGTAACAAAATTTAGTTACCCGTGCGGGCAATGAATACATACCAACTATATATATATATATATATATATATATATATATATATATATATATATATATATATATATATATATATATATATATATATAGTCAGGCTAGAATACAGTCGAGTGTACGGATCGCACAAATACACTCAAGTGTGTTTGCATATCAAGACTATTTTTTGCAAAATGTAAACCATTGATCTTCACCGTCATACTATAACTAGGCTACATACAAATTTTGAGCTCATTTGGATGAGTGTAAGTCACTCATCCAAAGGTAACAAAATCGACACGTGAAACTAATTTGAAATGTATAATTTTTGCGGTCTTCATAACATGAGATATATATATCCAAATGTGCTCAAATTTTGCGTATGAGTTGTTCACGGGATGTTTAAGAAGATCAACAGATTAGATTTTCAAAAAAAATATTGCATCATGAAAAACTACTTGAGTGTATTCTGCTCTGGATACACTCGAGTGTATTCCAGCCTGACTCTCTCTCTCTCTCTCTCTCTATATATATATATATATATATATATATATATATATATATATATATTTTCTCTACCCGTGCGGGTAACTAAGATTCGCTACCCGTGCATCAATTCTGTAATAAGAAGGCATGTATTTGTAATGAGACAGTCCAAATTTGTAATGAGACGAACAAAATTGTAATACAAAGACTCATTTTGTACTACAACGCTGTTTCAATCATAAATATATATTTTACTGTTTCTAGATGGAGAATACAAACATCATGATGTATTTAAAAAATGAGTCTGTCTATTACAATTTGGACCGTCTCATTACAAATACATGCCTTCCTATTACAAAACCGATGCACATGTTGTGAATCTTAGTTACCCACACGGGTAGTGAAGATATACCCATATATATATATATAATGCATATATCATAGCGAGTCACCTCTTATCATGCTCCCCACACAAAAAACAAATAAAAAAAAATATTCTTATGTTGGAAATTTTGAACAAAACAATTCACTTGATATAGTCTCGTAAAAGAAGAATAAAAAAGCAAGAAAATGACATGATACTCCATCAGAGTCTCACCAAAAAAAAATCTTCACAAGACAATTGTCTCATTATAAAAAGTGTATCATTCTCTCACTTCACATGTCCAAACATTAAATTTACTTATACATTTATTATACAATTAGTTATATATATGTTTTTCACAATAAGATACACCCGAACTCGATTCTTTTACGCAGAATCCATAATGATAAAGTTTAACACACAACTCATCAGCATAAGGAAGCAAACTTTGGTATACTATTTTGAGCAATGAATTCAATTGCCTCATACAGATCCAACATCCATGTTTAAAAAGGTGTGTTTCAAGAACAACTTACCTAGGAGGATAATCTCTTTTGATGTTCTAGCAATCAAATTGCAACATGAAATGGTTTTCACCATCTTTTTATTATGTCATTGGTTTGTCAAACCATCATGTATAGTTTCTCACATCGATCTTTCCACACATTCTCATTCTTTTGAGACTTGATTTTTTACATGTTTGCTACTTTTCACCTAATTCTTTTGCTTGAAGTCCTAAGTTTCTTAGGCAACCCATATCACATGATACTGATTTCACTCTATTTCATGAGGATGGATAGTTTCTTTCAATCCACACAAATGATTTTTCATAATTGAGAGTTCTCTTTGATAAAAATAAGTGTCAATCTCAATTCAAGCCATCAAATCTTACCATGGGTGGATTCACCAACCATGATTTGAGCCTTGTCTTGAGAGGGGCAAACTGCTGACACCCCATTTTTGTCACCACCTATTGGACAAGATTCTAATAACTGCATAACCATAAACTCTTCTTTGTTCCCTCTCATACCTGACCCAATCACATAACAACCTTCATCGAAATTGTATATATGATTTACATAAGAACTTCAAATCAATGGATGTAGAAACACGATAAGTATAGCGAATTCAATCATAAACCTATGCCCCAGGTAAATTTATATGAATCTGGCCCAAGGGCAATAAAATGAAATCAACAAGGAAAAGTTGCAGAATACGTTTTCAGTCCTTAATCACTCCTTTCAAGTGTTTATGACTGCAATTAGACTTGATATAATGTCACTCCCATATTCTTAGACTTGATCAATCTATTTATATTATAAATGTTGTCTTCATCATCTTAATGTCATTTTCAACTCATAGAATCTAGGTTTTCCATAAATCCAATCCACTAGGGAATCCACTTCGACATGCAAACCAAGTCATCTGATATTAATTTAATATTTTTTAGCTCACCACATATGATCCCTCATGATCTATTTTAGATATTATTTTGATATTATTTTAATAGATCACAACGCTGCCTTCTTCATTTGTTGTTCACATAATATCAAAGTAGAATTATTTAATATTTTTACTTTACTCATGAGGCCCACTCTATCATGATTTTTTTAATAATATTAATTTAATTCTACCATCATTAAGTACCACAACCCACAATAGAAATTCGATATTGATATCAAATTTCCTCACCGTATATCATCCAACATCAAGAGTTGAATATTATTTAATATTATTTATAATAACCTCACACTATAGTCATCACATTCACTTTGAATTTCATTATGCATGTTTTCATGAGAGATCATTCCTTGTGAAAATGGACTGAGTAACTCAGGGTTCAACTATCGAATACCTGGTTATGATGATGAGAAACTATCTCTTAAAGACAACATGAGTTTAAAAAATATCTTCATGTCACTCATCTATACAAGGGAAAACCAATGAAATATATATATTTTCAAAATTTTACTAACCACTTTTTCACGAGAGATCCTCTCTCATGAAAAAAAAAACTTGGTCGATCATGGCCTAACTGCTGATGACTTGGTCATGACCATAGAGAACACTCCCTCATGGATATTAGAGTTGGAAAAATATCTCTACATCACCCAATCACACAAGAGAGAAGTGATGGAGACTCCCCTAACAACTAATGAGACCATGAAAATCTAGAGCCACTCAATTAGGTAGAGAGAGAGACAGACAAACACATAATGTGGCTAAGAAAGCAACCCATTGCCTGAGACCATAGAAATGTTAATGAGAGAACCTCTTTTGTGAAATCTCAGGAGTCTACTTTGTCATCCAACCTCTTGAAATCAACCCCCTCTACACCCTTTCTGACAAAGGTGGATATGTGTTGATGCTGGACATATAATCTCATCAAGGGTGGGAACAACAAAATTGGGTTGCTTCACTCTTTTTTCTATATTTGTTCTCAATGTTGATTGTATCTACAATTCCATACTCATATAGTGACCTTTTCCTAGACCTGTCAAATGGGTGGGTGGGTTGGGTTTGGGTCATTGCGGGTGTGGGCCTCATGGGTATGGGTTAAGAAGAGCCAATGTTAATTGGGTGGAGAAGTAGCACACCCAAACCTGACCCAGCCGGTTGCGGGTCGCCCACGGGTGCCCATATAATATATGCATAATCAAAAGATATTGCTAGTTTTTTCTCTACAAAAAAAGCAGAATGATTCATTAATAATTTTTGTGGTCAACATAGAAAAATGAGGGCAACCTTTTTTTGTCAAACACAATGTAATATCTATTTTTATATTTTGAAATAAATTGGTAAAGACAAAAAGAAATAACCATTTTTGCAATGTGAAATAAAAAAATTAAATGATATAGATGTTAGAAATTGCATAATATATCACCATATAAACACTATATTTTATCATCTTATGTTAGAAGTTCTTTATATATCATGTTCTTATGATTGTCTACTTCATAAATTGAACAAAAAGAGAATATATGTGTTATGATTGAATATAAAACATGCACTACACTATATTTTCATTAAGTTAAACAAAAATATAGAAGATGACTACTTTGTTTCCATTAGTACAAACAATTAACAAAGGATATCAATCAAGAAAGTTAGATTTAACTCTTTATATTGTATACATTACACACCATCAATTTAGTTTCTTGATAAATGTATGGGTGTGTCATGTCTTAAGAGTCATATAGTTATTATATTTATATGAATATATTATTTAGTTAATGGGCACTTGAGGGTCACCCGTGAAACCCAGTAAATAAAAGGGTGGGTATGGATTTTGGTGATTTCTAGTGGGTGGAAAATTTCATCACCTAAACCCAAATTAAATGGGTCGAACCGTGGGTGCTCGAGAATTTTGACCTAGTTTGACAAGTTTGTCTTTTCCTTTGATTTTAAATCAAAACTAACACAACAATACCATTTCCAACAAGAAGATTGGTGTACATGCTTCACATCCCTATCTTGTCCCATAACTGAATATGTCGATCTCATATCTCTACCAATCGATTATTTTTTTGTCATCAATAAGTCATGCTATCATGCGGGTTTTACCACATAAAAACATAGTGGTGACTCCATCAAATTCATTTATTTCCACATTCCACTTTTACAGATGAAAACACATGGTAATTGATTTTCAAAGAAATTACCCTTTCAAGAATGAGTTTGGTGGATAATTTATCTAAGTGGTCAAAAGAATTTGCTTTGGTCTAACTTCTTGGTCAAAGTAGAATTTTAGAGGAATGAAAACTATATTCAAATTTCTAGGCCTTTGGAATTCATACAACAAGTATGTATGGGTTATGACCCTTTCTTAACCAATCAATGACTGTAGTTTCAAAGATTCAAAGTAAAATTTAAGTTACATTTGTTTTGGCTTAACAATGTCAAGAATGAGAGATATATTATAGAGAGATGAGGAGGAAAGGGAGGAGAATAAGAAACATGTGATGAGAGAGACGATCACAATATTTTTTTCTAGTTTCCTCCTTTGTTCACCTTTTTCCATGATCAAGGAAAGCCAATGTTTCACTTGACCCCACTTTATTTAGGTGACCAAACAAAAAATCCATGTTCACCCATAGATATTGTAACGTCTCAGATCATGAGTCCTCAGATGAAATGATCTTAAAAGGAAAGATTGGGTTACCCATATCACAAGGAGGCACCTCCTTTTTAGGGAGCCCATCACTAAAAAACTCTGTGGCTAAGCGTGCTTAGCCCATAGTTGTACTAGGATAGGTAACCAATCAGGAAGTTTATCCTAGCTTGCATGTGAGTGAGGATAAAGTGTGCAATTAAGGCTAGTGGTGGTTTGTGGTGCCAGTCATCATTCTTGAAACTCAATGAGATCCTTGGGTAGTGGGTCCATGTGTTACAAATAGCTTATTTTACAATGGACAAAAGAAGGAAGAACAACAAAAGGGACTTTGAATGAATGGGATGAAGGAAAGGCTTCTATATACCATCTCCACTTTCCTTAAATTTTACTCTGGTAAGAGCAAACAATGAATGTTTGACCCCTTACTCAGTTTTGATCTTGTGCCAATTTCCAATCCAATTGGGAGGTGACCCATGGTTGAATGTAAATTAGTCGTGGTGGAATGCAAGAGTCATGTTGGGTGTGTGACAGGGGCGATGGGGCTAAAAACACCATCCCAAGCCCTATTTGAAGTCAGATGCTAGTTTAATATGATCATGTAGACCTTTCGGAAGGTTTCATATGTGTGTGACAAAAGAAGGAGTCACTTCACTTCTAGGATATTGAGAGGGAGTTAGAGCCTGGTCCCTTCATGGAGTCTCTACAAATAAAATCTCTTTTCTAAAGTGAAAGGAGGATGTATCAAGCTTTAGAGGGTTTAGACTTCGATGTGGCATGCCCTCGAAAATGAGCACGACTGATCATAGTCCCATTCTGATAGCATAACCCAATGACATGGGCTAATAAGAGTGCAAATCAGTCAAAGCTCCAAATGAGAAGAGGCTCATCAAGGATTGACCAAAGAAGAGCGATCCCTTGTCTATGTATCTTTTGCTTACGCACTGATTAAAGATCCAAACTTCTAGAAATAATATTACATAGATAATATTCTTAAACCTTGAGAAAATGCTACATATGTCCAAATTTATGTATAAATTTTAAATTATGATAAAAAATCTAATTAATCCAATGGAAATGCTTTCAAGATATAAATCTAATACCCACTATGATTTATTCCTAAAACATATTCTTTATGGAATTTTGAAAATCAAAATATCTATATTTTATAAAGACTGGATCATAATAACCAAAACCCTGATCGGTCTTAGTTAAAAATCACTCTTGAAACCTATATCTTGAAGATTGATGATGGCACTCATTGTATTAACTTAAAATTTGATTTGGAAATTTAGGCCTATTTGGTGTTACAAAATATTTCCTAGATGGATCATTCATCTACTTGTATATGATTAATAATGTAAGTTGATTATTAATATTGGAAAATTGCTAGTTGCATAATTGGAGGATGAATAATCATGGCTAAAGTCAAGAAGGAATAACATACCTTCAAACTTGTATACTTGAGAACCCTAATTCTTGAATACCTATCCTAAATATTTGAATCTATTCAACCTTTGACCAAAATTGGATCCAAGCCTTTTAATACTCCATTCTTGGACCTTACTATATTATAATACTGTGAAGGTACATGTATACTCCTCTTGACTTTTTTGTTGTTGTTAAAGAGTCTATTTACTTAAGTTGTTCTTACTTGCTTAAGTTGTTTTAATCTATTTGTAATATGGGCCCAAGGGTGTCTTGTCCCATTAGGGTTTTCCCTGTATCTATATGCTTTCCCCCTTATCCTATTTGTTGGAAAGGGTGACTACCTCCTATTAATTAGAATAACCTCCATGAGGGGATTTACCACTCATATAATTTTCCACATGGTACCAGAGTAGGATTTCCTATTCCTCCCCAACCTTAAGAGAGAGAGAGAGAGCACAAAGGAGAGAAGCCTCCCATTGCGGGTGGCCGCTTCTGCTAGGCATTGATAGGCTACCTATAGGGATTTTTGATCCTTGCTTCTTGTTGGGGTTGTCTCCATGAGTCGTCTCCCTCTTCAACAACAAAATCAACCACCTTGAAATTGTTGGTACTAGATCTACAAGGGCTGCCATGCCTTCTTCAACCATGTTCCTAATGAAACTCTCGCTATCCTATTTGCCGCCATCATCATAGATCTACTTTGGTGTTATATACTCCGCCATAGATCTACTCCATGCATCCACCATTGAGATATAATCCAAAATCTTGGATAAAGATATCTTTTTTCTGCTCATATTGGGAATACATCATCCCTATATTGCTATGGTGGAGATCTAGAAGGATTTCCCCCTCTTTTCCTGATGTCTTTGGGATTTTTGTGCTGCTATTCACTACTAACACAAAAAAATTCTTCTAGACATGATGTGTAGGCAGTGTCTGCTTCAATCGTGACTTCGTTTGCAAAATCTACCTGTGATAGCAGGACATGTTGCTTTTTGACACAGCGTGTTGCCTGCACTATGACACGATGAGCCACCTATATTCTACCTGAGATTCTATCAACTGACACAACATGTCACTATATGACACAACGTGTCATCTGCTTCTTGCTAGCACTGACTTCTACTGCTTTGGTATCATACACAGTGTATCTCATTATTGACATGATGTGTCACCTGCTACTACTTAGTATGGTCTTTACTTTTGTTAGTTGACATGATGTGTCACTACACAATATGGTGTGTCACCTAATTCTTTCTGGCGCTAACTACTAGTGATGCATCTACTAATTTGAAGCACAATGTGTCTCTTCATTGACACAACATGTCTCTTCACCGGCATGACGTGTCACCTTCTTCTGCTGCAACTTCTTGGCATGCTTCACTATCTACAATGATTCTATTACATGGCGGATATATCTATACATGGCGAGTTCCTTCTTTATCCTTACCAACAACAATTATATTTCTTTTTAGGACTTTTATTAGTCTTTTGGTCTTTGAACCCCTACTTTCTCATCCCTATATACCTTTTTCCTACCTCCTCAATATTTGTTGTACCCCCATCTACATAATGAACCCATTGATCATACAATATCCATTTATTTTTCTATTCAGATCTATGTATTCGGGTCATGTTGCATATTGACTCACATTATAAGTTACCTCTTCCACATATTTGCTTACACTACCCTACCTCTATCATTTTTTTGACTCTCCACCCCAACCACTCTCTTAACTCTTTTTTTGGTTGGCATGAGGGGGGGAATAGAGGATGAAGAGAAGAGGGAAGAGATGATATGGAGGAGAGATGAAGAAAGAATAAGAAGAATTTAGTTATGCTTCTATATAGATCTACATGCCACTTCTACTATTGATATAAGGATCCTTGTACTACAATATGTTGTTCCTTTTTATTCTATTTGGATCTATTGTTATGTGGACTATTCATGATTGTTTATGCTATTTTGAGATTTATGCTGCTATTATTGCTTATTCATCATCTACCTCAACTGCCGTTATGAAGTTACATATTGAAACATCATTCTTGCTACTTGTGATATAATTAGCACATTTTACTTGTTGTTTGTGCTTTTGCACAATCTACTATCCGTGCTCTATTTGCACGTTCACTTTCTGCTGTGATCAACACTCTCTGGACTTTGCAAGCCAACACTCTCTGGAATTTGACATATGCTATTCTAATGAATACTTTATGAAGAGGGAAGATGCTAAAGACTTTTTGTTGCTGAATTTATGTAGAACTTTGTCTACATTGCATATTGGAGTTATTTATTTATTTGCTACTTTGCACACTGGTCTTCTATATGCCTACGTCGTCGACTTTTGCTTCTGTGTGCCAACACTCTCTGGCCTATCCGTCCTTTATGCACATCGACTCTCTACCTGTCCATACTTTGTGTTTATGCTGACTTTCTATTACTGTGATTCAACACTGTCTGGCTCATCCATGCTTCGTTTGCACGTTATCTGTTGCTACTTCTTGTGACCTAGCACTCTATAGGACTTGTGATCCAACACTCTCTGGCTACTATGATGATGACTGTGATGAAGATCTTCGTGCCCATCTGCTATTATTTCTCTTGCTTCAAATTCCATTATGATGATAGAGAAGCCTCTTTGCCTGCCTAGATATCTACTTCTTTGGAGTATCTACTTGAGGGGGAATATTTGAGTATTTGAGTGCTTGAGTGACTATTATAACATTCAGGAGGAGAAACTATTGTATGTGCTTGGTTATTTTTTTTATTATGTTTAGTCTGCCTGTCTGTTTGCAAGCTGACTTGGGATTCTCCCAAGCTCCAGCTTGAGGAGGAGTGTTTGAGAGTCTATTTACTTAAGTTGGTTTTGGTCTATTTGTAATATGTTTTCAAGTGTGTCCTGGCCCATTAGGATTTGTCATGTGTCTGTGTGCTTCCCCCTTATCCTATTTATAGGAAAGGGTGTCTGCCTCCTATTAATAAGAAAAACCTACATGAGGGGATTTCACCACTCATATCGTTTTCCATAGTTGTATAGCACTATATACCCTTATATACTCTTGTTGAAAAACTTGGCTAAAGCTACTAAGTTCCCTATGATTAGAGTCTTAATTTTGTATATACATTTTATTATGCACTCAAACACAGTCACAATTGTTGTTGTAGTCCTCTTGTATCATGTTATCATTCATTTTGAGCCTCCCCTCATCTTTGGATATAGGACAAGTGGCAATTTAGTATATTAGCCTTTCCCTTGGGTTAAGTGGCACATTGATGTTTCCCTTAGGGTTAAGTGGAACCTTTTGGTCTCATCACCCATTCCTTATAAGTGTGATGTGAGTGATTGACCCTCATTATGAGTACATTACAATTTGAAATAAAAATGTAAACTTGTTGAACAATCAATTTTTAATAATCTGTTATTATTTCTTATATAAGTCATGCCAAGATATTTCTTTTGAAATATATATAATTTCTTTTATGATTTTTATTAAAATGTACACAATTCATTCCATTATTTATGTCTTGAATTTTGATTTTACGCATATGATGATATCTTGCTCATTATTCACCGATGTTCTCACTATTTAAGAAGTTGAATGGATTATTGAGTTGACTAATTTTTTTGTGTTTAATTTTACATGACATAAGTAATTTATCCAATATTATTCCTTATGAACCAAAGTCATCATCAAATCTAAGATAACTACATTGATTATTTTTAATTTTGATTAGCTTACTTTACAAAAAGGACGACATTCAATCAACATGTAACAGGAGCACCGGGCACCAATAATGCATTCCAAATATGCAGAGGAAACACCTATGGATATAGTTAGAGTATATACTAGTAGATTGAAGATATATCTCACGTGTCTACACTCAATGATGAAAACTTTCTCTATTAGTCGAAAATGTTGAAATATTGCGTAAAACTTGAGTTACTTAGTAAACAAAGGAAATCCATTAGTTGTTGTAAAGACCAACAACTAGTGCACACACAAAATGGTTAATATATTTATTGAAAAATTTATCAAGATTGATAATGCATTCCACTCCCCACAATCTTTTATAAACAATTATTTTATTTATACATGTATAAAGGTTATTTATACTTTTGGTCTATTTGTTCCAAATTGGTTTTATTGTTTTTGTACTAGATTGGACTAAGGATCAGTTTTAGAATAATATAAGACTATGAACTAGATCAATCTTCATGTTGGTCAAAGATTGTACTGATCTGTATAACTACTCTGATCTGATCAACTAGTTGGTCTAATATATGTATCGCCCAACGCTACCAGAAATATATAAAATGCATACTAAACTCTAATTTACATAGTGATATTGATGATGACTTTCTATATGAAATCTCACTTAGTCTCATCCTAGAACCTAAATCACCCTTTTGTTCCTTTAGACCCAATATCAATATATGAGTTCAAATGGATTCATTTTTTCTATTTAAGACTCTCCGATATCTCTACTATAGTGTTTTGATCTTGATCTCCAAGATATACTTATTTCTACAAAACTAATAGAAGAAGAAAAAAATATAAGAATATACATTTTACCCAATATTGACTAAACTATGGTGTTGTTAATATGTTTCTAGTTTTTAAAAGTGTTATATGTTGTTTGGCTAATTACTTGTATGAAATACATGTTCCATATGACTAATTTTCAAATTTTGCATCAATATGTTTCAAGAACTCATACTTAAAGGACTTGTTCCATTAGATAATATTTCTGCACCTATTACAAAGTAAGGACACATTCTAAGCCACAATTAATATATGAAATAATCCATGCTTGCCTAATATTTAATTCTAGGTTTATTTGCCATCAATATTATAGGAGGGGATTCATGGTTCATCCACTATGAGACTCTTACAATGGGGGTCTTTAGTCCATACACCATTGACCTATACTACCGAGCCACTCTTTACACCTTGAGTGGTTAGGACATGTGCCAACAATTGAACGTGAATCATAATGGAGAATATTCCTTACAATATACTTTTTGATTCAATAATGATTTATAAACATAATTTGCATTTTGTTATTATATATCTTTTCCAAGAACACTATATTGTGATAAAATTGTAATTTTGAATTTTTTTGTCATGTACCAATACAGTAGCATTGATGTGTCTTGTTTTCCATGATTTAGATCCTGCTCGAGGATGATGACTGTCATATCTACTCAAACAAGACATGATATAAAAAACAAGAATCCCATAAGGGATTTATTAATCGAAGTTGGGATTTTGCTTCTTATTTTTACAATACATTTCTTTTCATGTTGATTTATCTTCTCTCTATATCTTCTTCATGCCTTATGTAAATTTTTTGGTTCAATATATTAGAATTGGATTTTATTTATTCATTTACTTTGTATGTTTGTATTTGAGCCACTATGGTAAGGTCACACCAACATTTATTTAACATTGATTCCTATAAAGGTATAATAGTGGGATTGACATTGGTGTGTTTGCCCGTGACATATTGTATGAATGAAAAACACATAAGATTCTTTACGAATAATTCACGAATTGAATTAGAACTTAGAAAATTCTAACTCACAACTAGTCCATGTAGGTTCCCTGGATTGGTATCCAAAACAAGAAGTTTTTAATTAGCCACCTCCTATTCTCCTTTATTGTAGTGGCTAAGGCTAAGGTTTATCCTGTGCTACATACCTAGATGAAATAGTTCATCTGATGAATTTAAGGTCTCCTTAACCTAGAGAGAATTCTAACAAATCTTTTCTTCTTTAAGGATTACTCCAAGAAACCCATACAATTGAAGCTAGAGTAGCCTTCTTATCTCTTTCTTCTTCCAATGGCTACATGAATACTCACTTTATTTGGGGTATTCTAAGATGTGATACAACTAAAATGGAAATCTAGTTGTAAATGTAGATGAAAATGATAGTGATAGCATGATGCTATAATTGACTCATAAATTTTATGATAAGGAGCCTCTATCATTAAAATCTCTTGTAGATTCCCTGTAAAAGCAATTTCCAATAAGAAAGATGCCAAATACTTAGGCATCAAAAATAATGATAAAGGAAAAGGAAGTAGGGAGAGGGAGACTGAGTCCAATTCTAAAAACCTACTAGGCCATGATTTTAGGGGAGTAAGAAGAAACAATGTGTTTCCAATTCTGTGCACACCCTAGTGATTCATACATCATCAATAGTATCAGGGAATGTCTAGATTCATAATCCAAACCCAAACCATCTCTAGACTCCTAAAAGTGAACCCTTAAACCTTTTATGGCAAGGATATATGCAACGTCCTTGACTAATTTCCATGAAAATGTAAAAACGATATCCTTTTTTACCAAACTTTCACACATTTATTCATGAATATAAACAATTAATAGTAATAAATTTCATCGGAGTTCATGGAAGCTCAAATACCTATAGTATTGAAACTATAAACATAAACATATCTAGTTCTTACATCAATAGATAACATTTCCTACATGTCACATCAAAATCTTCTTTGGCTCAATTACCTGTGGACATCAGAGAGGAAGAACCATGCATAGAAAAAAGAGAAAAGGGTCATCAAATGCTGGTACCAAATCCAATAATTGATCTACTAAAATATGATATAGATATTTTTGTTTAATGCTAAAAGTGTAGGAAATATTATTTGTTGGCCTTTTCGAAGAAAATGCTTGTCTATATACCATATGTTTATCAAAGATTCTGAGTACAAAAGTTTAAGGTGGTAAATAATTTAGATAATGAGGTTTTCAAAACAATCATTAATATATCAGAGTATTCAAATTAGCTGAATAATACATTGACACTTCTTTCATATAGTTTGTCTTTGATAGGGATAAGTGTCTAATTTTATCCCCATATGGGACAATAACACTTTTTCCTATGTGGGGTAACCAATTCTAGGGGACATTAATTTGATTATTCACTATGTAGAGTTGGGGGATATGAACGAAAAAAATAAGCAGACAAAGCTATAGACAATAATGGATTTTAGTGCCAATGACAAAATGCAAATTATTCAATCCACAATAGCATAATGTGGACCTTCAAGAGGTGAGATAGGATTAAAAATAAATTTTGGTTCACCACCTCACAAGATTTCATGAATGCAGTTCATGAGAGAATTAAATAGCTTACTATTGAGAATAGAGAATCCACTGCATCAAGACCCCAACGTTTGCATAAATCGCAATTTTAGTTGATCCAATATTTGATGAAGGGATATCTACACACCCTAACAATCTTGTCATTAATTCACTTGGAATCAAATGTTTCTAATTTTTTTATATTTTTGGTTAGGTTTTTCCATGTAGTCATATTACTGATATATTATCTCTAGCTTAAGGTTCTAGATCTAATATTATCTTTCTAATAACAACATCTAGATATACATTCTCTTTATAAATTTTATGTTTACCAACATAAGTCACGGTAACCCCTATCTAAGTAATAATATGTATTTTCCAAGTTAGGTCTTCCAATGTCATAAATGTGGTTATGGGTATATATGTATATGTACACACATGTGTGTATATATATATATATATATATATATATATATATGCATGTATTGTAGGGAAATATGGCATTAGCTACGCCAACACATTTTTTTACTGCCATATTCCCCTTAGATAGTAAATCACGTCGACAATTATGTAATAAGAAAGAGGGTTGCAAGGTATATACCTGGTCCAGAAGCATGTCCAATAATACCCCTTTTGACACTGTGCTTTTTTCTTTAAGTTGTACTTGTACGACGTGGGCAGCGTGATCACCATGAACGGTGGTTGATTTCATACTTCTAGTTGGTGGAAACAACCTCCTCACCTCTATAGTGGTCCACACAGACCACTGAGAACTATTGTCTTACTTGATGAACGAACAAGAAGGAGTTGTTCCTTGTAGTCAACGTGCTAGCATTGAATTGCTCTCCCAATTGTCTCTCCCTTGTTGTTCCTCCTTTTGACGGGTAGAACATGCTCAAGTTCTCATGTTACTTCAACTGTGAGAAGACAACAATTGTCAAGTTTTATTTTGTGTCTCTAGAAATCCTTGAATACCCATCTATTTATAAGAGAGTCAGTGTAATATCCTCAATTTTGGTCAAAATTGAATTAAATGAATTGATAAGTAATTTTCACATTGGTATAATAGAAGGAATAATAATGTTACCTACTATGTGGTATGGGTGCAACCCATGGACCAAGGGAGGCCCATGAGACTATTCTCTTTACAAATATGTCCTTGTGGCACAAGTTAAATAAATGAAAGGAATTCATGTATAACTAAAAGACTAGTATACACACGTGCAGATGCACTTAAAACATTATATATATTTTATTTTGAGTAAACATATTTAGAAATTGTAAATTTTCCAACTTTGTAGATTTAGACTTAATGTAGACGATGAGTTAATATAGAATATTTTGAAGATATAAACCCCTAAAGTTATATTGAATTGTGTGTTGTCAAAGAGATACTAAGATGAACCTTTTGCATCATATTTAATCATCTAGTTTATCATCTTTTATAAATTGTTTCAGTCCATGTAAAATGCTAGTGGAAACATTCAATATATATTATAATATAAGAAAATATTGACGACATGAATATATTACAAAAATGAGGTCACATGGTTTGGTAAATAGTAATGGAAAACAAATATGTTTGTGTTTATGTGATTATCATGGAACAAATGATAAATTTTGTAAGTCTTGTAACTCATACTACACTTGATGTCAAAGAACACATCTTTTGGTCGATTAAATTGTTTGTTGAAATGCTAGATAGGAACTATGAAATCATATTTTAGAAAAAGGTATTTAAATTCACATTTTGAAAATCAAACATCAACACTTGAGAAAGAACAATATTAATAAATTACCTTATCATGCCTACTTAAAACAATGTCATGTTTTGAATGGAATTACATTTTAGTAGAATCACATTAGCAAAATATCAAATTTATGCATGTACAAGATAAAGTCATAATAACGATCCATATTAAGATATTTCCACTGAATACATGCAACTTGTATACGATAAAATGTGTTGTCTCGGTTGGGAGATTACCTTGTTGCATTCTTATTTCCGTCCCAAAATGACATAGATGTGATCACTCACAACACAAGTCATTCCTCATAGCAATTGTTTACAGTAAAATATTATCATATACATGTTTCACTATGAAATCATAAAGAAACTAAAAAGATTGTGAAACTGCTCATTTTGAATTGTCTTTTCTAATCAAAAGTTGTCTTTCGTACCTGACTTGGTAGTAGAGGACGAATATATGCACGAGGAAATACAAAATGTGTGATAAACCTTTCGGAAGAAAATCAAAGAGTGTACACGAGCTTCCTTGTGATTGGTTAGATGTTATGAGAAAAACAAAAAAGGAAAATATTTTAACAAACCTAAGATATTTAGTATAATTGTATAGACAAGATGTCTGATCTTTTAAATGGAAAATATGTATAGAGAATCCATGATTCATAGTAATGAACTTGTAACCAAAAAGAGTATGACAAATGAAACTTTATCATGCTTTAATTTCCATTTTAGACATAAAAATATGTATAGAGAATCCATGATTCATTCAGATGAACTTGTAAAGAGATAGAGTATGACAAATGAAACTTTAACATGTTTTGATTTCCACTTCAGACACAATTGGTGAACGCTTTTATAGTAATGCATATATATGAATTCATTTTCTTTACCAGATATGTACATAGTTATTATAATACAATTGTGAGTGAGTTGGAAATGCTCATTGGTCAAGTGAAACCTTTCCTTCGTGAATAGAAGAGGATATCAACTCCTCAATCATGACTCACAGCGGTAACAAGGATGTAAGAGCTTTGTAATAAGCTCCAAATTACTCCCTACATCACCTTACATTCTTGACAAATGACAGATAGCATGTTAGGATGTCTACAGTTCAACATGTATTGATGTCAAATGCAAGTGTCTAACTATAAATACATGTAAACACCATTATTAAGTAGTTATATCACACCCAAAAAAAAAGTTATGTAAGGCTAAGTAGTTTAAATGTACCCATATATTTGTTGACTGCAAATGTGGAAAGATGGATTTCCATCTTCCTAATGAACATGTCATGGCACCTGTGTGTTATGATCAGTGCTTTAGTCTGGTACATAATACATCATATAGTGAAGAAACTGATAGATAAAGTTTTCTATTTGCCCTAATATTACTGAGACGATACACAGAAATTATGTCACAATTTTTTAATTATTAAAAAATTAAGTGGACACACATCTGAAACGCAGCGAGTGCTGCTTTCAAAGTTTTACTTAATTAATCTCTCTAGGCCGAGTGAGATAATACATAAAGTAAAAAATATATACCATCACTGCACCGTATCGCCAGTCTCATCATTTTTTCATGCCGCAATCCAAGCCAACGGCAAGGAATTTAGGTATTCATGAAGAACATGTAGCACGACTGTAGAAAACAAAGCGAAATCAAAAGAAAAGCAAGAACGGTATTTGCAAATTAGAATTTGATATTTACGAAAATTCCAATAGAAACAACATTTCAATCATATTAAGAAGGAAGAATCCTCAAGCATGGAGGATGAAGAAGTGTTTAGATAACACTGAGTTTGTTGCTTTCTACATCCCTTATTTTTGCAACATTGAACCACCACATATAGTGAAGACTGTTGATAATATTAGTTATTGTCGTTCATGCAACAACGACATGTGCAATGTAATTAACAGTCCAGGAAGATCTAAAATAAAAATTGAAAAACAAACGAAGCAGGAGAACATAAAACAAGAGTTACATTCGCAAACTAGATCGTTCGTTGAGAAACGAACGTATTACTTAAAGTAATCAGTGCCCGACAATCGTCGCGGATATGCACCGTTCTCCCAGTCGCGATCCGGCACGAACCTGGAACTTGCACGCCTTGATCGCGCTCGACGTAGCGCAGCACAGCAACCGCAAGAACCACCGCCTGACAGCTGCGTCTCGACGACAGGAAGGAAGAGTCGCGCTTCGCACAGGAGGACAACTCCGCAAAGCGACTCCGGGGACGATCACGATTGCACTCGGGATTAGGGCTCTCAAAACACACGGTGGCTGAAGATAGTTTTTAGTGTGTTTAACCCTAATGACCGGATGCGTATATATAACCACGCACGTCCCTAATCCTATTCCTAGTAAGACGCAAACACTCGGTTGCTCTTGTACACAATACGGTATAATCCGCAAAAGAGAAACACTTTCTAATTAGGATTAAGAAATCCGAATAAGAAATCAACAATTAATTACACGAGTAATTAATTACTTAGTTGTATCCTAGTGCAAAAAGAAGACAGAAGACATTCTCCACCATCCACAAGCCCGAGCCCGAGCCCGGCCCGGTCAGGCGTGGCGCGCGCGTGCGTGCGTTGTGATGTGGTAACCCCACCCACCAAGGAGGTGAGCATACCTCCTTCCTAGGACTCCTTTGGACACTAGTGCCCCATGTGATCCTACATATGAGGACGACAAAAGTTCTAGGAGTGAGCAATATGGGATAAAACTTCTTTGCCATTTGCACTAGAAACAACACAACATTATCACATGTACTTGTTGCACTACATTGGGCTTAACCTATGCTAAATAAATGATTTGCTACAGTAACGACACTACAATAATTACGTGCTACAGTAATTACGTGTTGCTAGAGTAACATCAATCTTCATTTATCTAACAAAGACTACAGCCATGTCCTGGTCGGTTGCCTTCACCATGTTCATGGCCTTTTGTGAATTTAGGTGAGCTCAGACTGGGTTTTCCTTCATGGATTTACTCCATGCACAGTCCACATATGCCACTTGCAAGTTGCCAACAACAATGATGATGATAATAAGAAGAAGGTGAAGGAAAACAAAGTAGGCGGTGGCCTGCATGTTTAACATACCGTATATCAACTGCCCCGTAATTGGCAGCGTGTTAGGGGTTGTGACAAGTTTCTAAAAGCAAGATCTGTATTCAAGAGCTGCTTGATTATTAAGCTGGAAGAGCATCAAAACATGAGCAGGCTACTCCTAGTTTGATCGAGGTTCACTTATTGGGGCCATTACAATCAAATGATCAGGATTAAAGTGAGTTGCCAGATGGCATTTGATGCAAGGAGCAGTAGCCTGCTCCGTTCATATTCAGGTACAGCAAATCCTGGAGGCACTTGATGAGTCTACTTTCACAAATCTTGTGGTATTTCCTGTGAAGTACTTGGCACAGGTACCATGAGTAAATATTTTTTTTTGAGTCGTAAGGAGACCCCGCTCCCCCTCCTACTCAAACAGGTGCCAGAGCCCGGATGATCCAAGGAGTTGCTACAGGGGGATTCGAATCTGGGTCCTCCAGGGAGGACAAGTCGGACCGAACCACCTGAGCCACACTGGCCGGACGAGTAAAGAATTTTTAATGTAAGGGGCGGGTGTAATCTTCTCCGGTGATGATATGTGTCATTTGATAAGTTGATTATGAAATGGCCTCTATGCTAAATTGACGGGGTTGTGGCCTCATGGTTACAGATTTGCTTCGTCATCATGGTGGTAAAAGTAAATTATTATAACTATAAATGCTTGTGTTGACAACGAAGGCACGAAACGATGTATTGTAAGTGCGTACAAATGTGTGTGGTGTAATTATAAAGAAAAAAAAAACGAAAAAGGTGTCATCTAATAAACAAGCTCGCGCACTACAATAGTTGATATTTGCGTTCTTAATATCCTTAATTAAGTACAATTTATAACCAATAATTACATCGGTTTACCTGTTAATATTTGATTCACAGATTCAGTCTTGGTCAATTCCGTTAAGATGATTGACGACAGATCAGTTGGCAAGGAAAAACGTTGTTATTATAAGAGATATTATAGTAACAATTTTTCAAAGGAGAGATTGTAAAGAGTGAAGGGAAAAACCATAGTTAGCTAGGGAGTGTGCACAATGCACAGTTACGAATCATACAATCGAAGGACTGACGTAGCGCCCTTCAAATTTCAGTTTCTATTCATCAATTCCGGATGAGTGTTAGAGTCGGCCTTTGCAATGTGTAGAGATGCTCTCTTTAACTGTGTCTGCATGATAGAAAGAACCGCCTCCAATGCAGTCAAAGGTATTTCATCTCTAGTGCTAACCACCCTTGTATACAGCGTCACTGGATTGAGTGAGACAGAACCAGAAGGAACATCTAAGTTAGCAATGGTATCCGGTAGGTATTGATTATCGGGACGATGCAGAAGCACTTACATTACTTCTTTTCCTTCCATTGCATTAGGCTCTCCAAGAACAGACCTATTCTCCACGATTGCAACCGTAAAGGTGAGCATAAAGTCCACCTTTTTCTAGTAGTCGTCGTCTTTTATCCGCATACAGAGATGCAAAATGAACAGAGTAGAGATTTAAAGTTTTGAAAAAGGGAAAGATAGAGAAGGGTCTAGCGGGGTAGTTTGCTGGAAACGGGATCATATACAAGATCATTAGCGTAAGAATAGCGAGGTGGTTAATTTGAAAGACATGAGAAAGTGGAGAAAAACTGGGTACGTGGGGAATGGAAAACTAGGAACGTGGGGAATGAAATTGTTGGTTTGTTCATATCGTCAGACAAAGGGGACAGGATATCAAAAGAATGAAGAGATAATTAGAAAGTGGCTGAAGATATGGGAAGGGAGCAGCAATAAAATAGGGCAATGATTCTAGTTATAGAGAATTTTAGAAGCGGTTGAGCACAAAGATAGTGGATGACGGTTTTTCTAGAACTAAGAAGGTTAGGATGCGATATTTTTGTTGTTGGATTTTTTGAGTTGAGGGGATACATAGATGAGGTTATAGAAACATGGAAAAACACATGCAGGTGGAGGAACGTGGGGTGTGTGTGCCGATGAATTGTTGTGTACAAAAAGCGTGCGTTTGACCATGGAGATTTTGTTGATGTGTAACGGAATCGTTTTGAGGTAGATGCTTGTGTTTATCAGTAACATAATTTTTATATTTAAGTTTTTAATAATTGCAATAAAAAATGTGTACCGAGAGTTGTTGAACCGGTTCACTGTGGTTGGTTACTCTAATTGGAACGTGGGGTGCATAGATACTACGGAAACAGAATATGAAAGTGGAGGGGGTACTGGACAACATGGATTTTCAAACTGACCACGATTATGATTGGTTGAACGTTTTTCGAGTGTATAAAAATGGCAATTATGTAAATTGGTAGAAACATTCATTTTTTATAGTAGAATAGATAATGACTATTTGGTTTGTTAGAAAATAGAATTATGAAACATTGGACAAGTTTTCAATCGGAAATAGAATATATAGTGTTTTAGATAATTAAAGAATAATTATCTAACCCAATATGGAAACACAATGTTTGAGGCATCAAACAAGAATATCCTGGCCTGGCTTTTGGTGTAACTAAAGATAATAACAAATAGAAGATAATTTTAGAACTTGGAGGAAAAAAGACTTTCCTTGTGGTGTGAGTGATTAAGATAAGGATGTACTAAAATAGAATATTTCGGCTATATAAGTTATTACAATAACTCTCAAAATTAGATAAAGATTGGGAGAGACATTAATTAATTTTCCTCCTAATTTGGGATAAAAGGGTATTCCTTGTAGCCTAGAGAAATCTGAGAAGAAAGAGGTTTTTATTTGCAATTAAGGCATATGATCCCATTTGGAAACTGATTTAAATGATCTGAGATTAGTAGCGATTGGCAGTGTCCCTTAATATTGTCATCGGCTTAGCAGCCCTTGGATTCTTATCCAACAGTTTTTGGACTTACTTCTTCCTCCTTCCCAAAAAGGAAGTGTCGACAACAATATAACCAACTCCTCTCTCTGATTCTCTCCCTCTCAGATCCTTGAACTAAAATAAGACTTTCCCCATTAGATTCGAGGAGTAAATGTGATCCATATAATCCCAAGTTCTTTCGGCTTCCATGCCAAATCAGGATTTTCCCCAATTATTCTCTAGAACCAAACTCCATTGATGGTCGACTTACTACCCAAGCCTATATAAAGATTCCTAGGGTGATTGCGAGACCACGACTAGAATGGAGAGACCTATATGAACTCCAGGAACTCCAGGGGTCCTTCCCTTCCTCCAATTTCACCCCATATCTCCATGCACCATCTCCCCTGATACCCCTTCCTTCCTGACCCAGTCCGTGTGTAGAAAGGTGAGGATTTTTTTGGTCTTTCAACCCCCTTTCATTGACTTGGCCATGCGGGTGCAAGAGCCGAGTTGGCGTGAGCCTATTGGCTCTAACCCTGCCCTAAAACTAGCAAGGATAGGGTTATCTATGTTGAGGCGGTGCACTCTAATTGGTCAATAATGAAATTATCTTACAAAATTTGTAAAAATAATTGGTACCTCAGTTCGGGGCATGTTATATATGAAATTTGATCAAAAAATGAGAGGAATGTAAATAAGGATAAAGATGAATAGAGATATAATGATTGGGAAATGGAAAAATGAGTTTACAATGCGGTGAACTGGGGTAGTTTTAGGACATTAATCATGTATACTTAGCATCAAAGCATGAAACCTCATATACAAAGTATCTATTAGATAAAAATATATACCATCTAAGTTCCTCATCCTTGGTATTTTTTACTACTAGGAGAAGCTTAGAAATTATCATAACACTTCTATTAAACTGAACAAGTTCAAACTTTTTTGTCAACCAAAGAATATAGGGGTGGTAAGCTACTACAACTCTTCCTAACCACCTCGTAATAGTGAAGATGAAAGAAATTAGGTTGAGGTATTCCTTAGATTCAATTGTATCATCATGTATGATTGAGACCTAAATCTGATCCTAGTTCAAAAAGTAGGACCAATTCATGATTATAAGTGATTAAGGTATGAAAACCCTAGTGTTGGTGATAATGATGCTTAACATAGTGAATCCAGTTATTTTAAGTTGTTAATTGTTATTTCTGAATATAATGCTAATCTAACCTGAGGATTGTTGGGTTTTCAAAAGTAAATAATCATGCATGTGAATAATTAGGGTTAAAGGTCATATCTTGGTATGTTTTTAATGAGCATATTTGAATCTAGGTGATCATAATGAAAGGATAAGATGGATCTAGTAATTAGGGTTCATCTAATGTTTAATATACATTTGAATTAGGGATTGTACCCTTATTCCTCATCCAAACCCAACATGACCCAAAACCCTAGATTAGGACCTGAGTAGGGTTTGATCTGAATAATGTGATGGTGACACTATAGGATTTATGTACATGCAAATTAAATGTTCATTGCTTGGACATGTTGATTGGATTGATTGAATATACTTTAGTATACTTGTATAATCTGCATGGCTCACCATGAAGGTACACGGTTAAGCTTATGACTAAACACAACATAGTTTGACAGTGTTTGCTGACTGTCTCTGGAAGTTTGAATCAATAACATATTGGTTGTTTATTTTCATTCTGTTCAATGATAATGACACTATGAGTATCACATAAAGATGAGAATATGTGAAGAATATGCCAATTTCCACTTGTAAACAATTGATTGAATATATGTTGTTATATTACTTGCACATTTTTGCATGCACCCCACGTACACAATATATTTTGATATACTGATCCGTTCTTTTATTTAACAAAATTTAAAGTAGGTGCAATATATAAAGATATCAAACTTGATTATCCCGATGAAAACTATGTGAAGGTATTAAAGATAAGTAAAGGAGGATTAGATAGATACTTTTCTCATATGCACATTTTCTTATGTAAGAAATTCATGTAACTCTGTGAGGAGAATTTTGTTAACTATATTTGAATTAATGGAAATTATTTACTATTATTTGTTAATTGGTTAGATCTTGATCCTTCCAAATTTTAGGTAATGGCTCTCAACTTTTTGGGTCTTTCTGTAATTAGGGGATGTTGAAAAGTAAGGTTGTTACATTTGGTATCAGAGCCCTAGATTTTTCTGATAATTAATAATTTATAATTTCAAATTAACAGTAGAAATATGAGGGAATTATTAGGGCAATTTCTAAAGATGATGGCATGCTAGAAGGGACCACGACTGGGGTCTATCAATGCTCTCTTCCTCACTTCTAGTCAACTTACGAGGACTCCCAGACCAATGCATTCTTCCTGGCCAAAGCTAGAAGATTTTTCCTGAAGTAAAATGCCTTTAAGTTTTTCTTCTCATTTTGATTAATCCACTTCTCATCGTCTTGCTCAATAAACCCTAATAAGAACTTCCCTTCTCATATTAAATTAGGGTTTTTGAGAAAAAGTAGGGTTAAGGCATCCTCTGCCAATTAATATACATGTAATGTGGAAATAATAATGTATACATAATGTGGAAATAATGATAGAGAAAAGAAAAATGTCTTATGGGTTTTGCTTACAGGGTAACCATAGATGGAACTAGGGTTGGTTTGGGAAAACCCTAAGGGGTAAGGGACATAGAAACCCTAAGATGTAGGGTGTAATCTCTAACCCTAACCCAAAACCCTAATCATAGGAAATGGGAAGTAGTGTGGATGAGATAGAAAACCCTACCCATATGAACCCTAATTAGGGTGAAAAGAAACAAGAATAATATAAATGAGTTAGGTGACTTAGTCGCTGATAAATGTTTACATGTGGAGCAAGGTATCAATGAGATTTTTTTAAGAAACATAAGAAACTTATGAGCAACTCATTTTATGGATATAACTTGCTTGAATCCTAAATAAAATACCTCTGGTAAGTTAAAGAACATGGGGTGAAAGAAAGTCATTATGGGAATGATGGTGATCAAGCTCTGTAAGGAAGATCACATTTGATCAAGTCTGGAAAGGAAGGCCTATGAACAAAACCAAGCATGGGTAAGGGAAGGTTATGAATCTCCACTGCATGGACTAAAACCCTAAAGAGAGGGTTTCCCATAAAGAGGCTCCCCTAAAGTGAGGGCTCACCATAAGAGAAAAAGTATAAGGGTTGAGAAGTTGTAACCAAAACTGTACGTTTGAAAATATAAAACCCTCTTTTAGGGTTGGTGTCCCAACCTGGGGTGGTTCAACCCAAAAGTGGGAAAAGGAGGCAAAACCTTAAAGCCTGTGGTGTTAGGTTGTGGTTAGAGAGCCTAACATCCTCATGTGAGACAAGAAAGTACCATAGGTTAGGACCTTCCCTAGAAGGGTGAGATAATAAATCAATCTAAAGATTGAGGTAACCTTGAATGTCGCATCAAGTGTGAAGGATTGAGAATACATAATATGAAAGCACATACACTCTTTTAAACTAAGTATGACATCTCTAGGGGACACAAGTAAAGTCACTAAGGAAATCGCTGAAAGTATGTGACCAAACATAGATAGGAAGGTTACTAATCGATCAAGCCTGGATTGGAAGGTTGATATGAAAGGAAAGTCAGTGTAATGACTGTGACCAAGCCAAGATAGTAAGGTCACCGATAGGCCAAGCTGGGATAGGAAGGCCAATATGATAGGAAGACATTGCAATGACTAGTGACCAAGCTGGGAAAGGAAGGTCACTAATAGGTCAAGCCAGGAAAGGAAGACTGATGTGAAATACCAAGCCGAGGAAGCATAGGTCACCATGGGCCCAATGAAGGGACATAAAGTGAATAGTGTGTACCCTAAGAGATGAAGGTTAAATAATTTCATAAGAAAACAATGTGCTTCAAAATGGTTAAAGTTGTAATATCTCAATAAACCCTAGGCAAGGTAGAGCCCTAAGTCAATCATAATGTCAAGTAGGGATGATTAAAGGTACATAAGACTGATGAGATTAGGAGGTGATTGTGCCCTGAAGGCATAAGAGCATAGGGTCAGGAGGTAGCAACTGTGTTTTCCCGAGGCCTATGAATCAGGATATTGGCCACCTTCATGAGTTCATTAGTCCCAAGGGGTGAATGTAAGAGGCACTCCCTAAATGCATAAGGATGAGATCACTCCAAAAGTACCTATACCTCTAGATACCTTGAGAAAATGACTAAATTTAATGAGACATGAGGTGTAAATATAAAAGATACAAGAAGTCATGTAATAATAAAATCTTAAGAGGAGTTGTGCACAAACTCAATAATGAGAAAGGATTTTGAATTCATGAAATATAAGAATATTATGGGATTAAAAGCAATAATGGTTTGGAGTCATTGATGAGAATGATTCAACCAAATGATGTGAGATCTTAAGATAATGTGCGGATACACCACTTTTGCTCTTGGAAAGGGATAAACTTTGAATTTGGGCTGTAGTCAAATGCTTATTTCAACTTATTATGAGTGAGAGGGATTGGGTAGACACATGTTATGCTTAAAATGGACATATGAGATTGAATACCCTAAGTTGAGGTTGATGACATGATGTACAGTTTGAGGTGTTATCTCACCCTTATTTGAAAATAATGAGCAATAGGTTGGAAACCAAGGTGAAAAGGTAATCGCCACATGAAATTGAAATCACAAAATGAAAATATAATCACCAATGGATGATATCATGTAAATACTAAGAATGTTAGTAGACCTTGAATAGAATTCAACTACCAACCTTTGTAATGATGTTAGAAATTTGCACATCAATAAAAGTTGTTAAAGATATCTAAGTAGGGTTTTAACCTTTAGATTTGAGAAATAAGATAAGTTATCATTCACCTTAAGCTCACTAGGTTTGAATTTCGATGAAAATATTCCTTTTAAGGAGGGGTGAATGTACTATCCTCAATTTTGGTGAAATAGAATTATAAGAAGTGATAAATAATTTCCCAAATGGTATAACCGATGGAATAATAATCTTACACACTATGTGGCATGGGTGCAACCCGTGGCCCAACTGAGACCCATGAGACTATTTACTTTGCAAATATGTCCTTGTGAAACAAGTTAAATAAATGTAAATGATTAATGTATAACTTAAAGATAATGGCTTTATGGTTTGTTAGAAAATGGAAAATTAAATATTGGACACGTTTTCAATGGGAAATAAAATATGTAGTGTTTTAGATAATTAAAGAGAAATTATCTAACCCAGTATGGCAACACAATGTTTGAGGTATCAAACAAGAATATCGTGTCCTGGAATTTGGCATAATTGAAGATAATAAAAAATAGAAGTGAATTCTAGAATTTGGAGAAAAAAGGGCTTTACTTGTGGTGTGAGTGATTACTATGAGGATATACTAAAAGAGAATGTCTTGGGTATATAAGTTATTCCAATAAATCTAAAAAATTTGATGAACATTGAGAAAGATATTAACCAGTTTTGATCCAAATTTGGGTCAAAAGGGTATTTCTAGTAGCCTAGAGAAATCCACAAAGAGAGAGGGTTTTATTTGCAATTATTCATGTTTGGAAACTAATTTAAATGGTATGATATTAGTAACAATTGGTTGTGCCCTTTAATAATGTCATGCGATCTAGAAACCCTTAGATTTTGATCCAATGATTTCTATACTTTCTTCTCCCTCCTACTGAAAAAGAAGTTTTGACTATAGTATGATCAAGTCCTCTCTTCGATTCTCTCCCTCTCTGATCCTTGAATTGAAATGGGGCTTTCCCCATTAGATTTGGGGAGTAAATATGAGCCATAGTCTCCCTAGTATTCCTGACTTCCATGCCAAATCAGGATTTGCCCCAATTGTTCCTTGGAGTCAGAATCCATTAATTGCCTACTTACTAGCCATGCCTATAGAAGGATCCCTACGGTGATTGCGAGACCAGAACAAGAATGGAGAGACCCATCCAAACTCCAGGAGTCCTTCCCTGCCCCCAATCTCACCCCAGATCTCCATGAACCATCTCCCCTAATACCCCTTCCTTCCTGACTCATGCAGGCTTGTGGTTGGCCGTCCCGGCCACCACTTTGCTCCAATAAAGGGTCGAGTGACTTCGACAAGTCTAAGAGAAGGCACCTATAGTGATAGTTTTGTCGCTAGGGCTCGAGAATATGGAGTCAACTATAGATTCCACTACCAAGCATCGTGTCAAGAAGCTGAGTCACATGAAGCAGGGTCGAAGATGATGATTGGCAAAATTACATCCTTGCCCCTGGGATCATGTGTGGAAAGGTGAGGATTTTTTGGTCTTTCAACCCCCACTTTCCTCGAATTGGCCACGTGAGTGTGGAGAGCCAAGTTGGCGTGAACCTATTGGATCTAGCCCTACCCCACAACCGGCAAGGACATGGCTATCTATGCTGAGGTGGTGCACTCTAATTGGTCAATAATGAATTATCTTATAAAATTTGTAGAATACAATTGGTAACTCAATTTGGGATGTTTTATATGAAATTTGATCATAAGAACATGAGGAAAGCAAATAAAATATGATTGAGACCTAAATATGACCCTAGTTCAAAAAGTAGGACCAATGCATGATTAATAAGTGATTAAGATATAAAAACCCTAGTTTTGGTGATTGTGATGCTTAACACAGTGAATCCAGTTATTTTGAGTTGTTAACAGTCATTTATGAATATAATGCTAATCTAACATGATCATAATCATAATGGTGATAGTTGGGGTTTCAAAAGTGAACAATCATGCATATGAATAATTAGGGCTAAAGGTCATATCTTGCTAGGTTATTAATAAGCATATTTGAATTTAGGTGATCATAATGAAATATAAGATGGACCTAGTAATTAGGGTTCATCTAATGTTTAATATACATTGGAATTAGGGTTTGTACCTTTATTCCTCACCCAAACTAGAACATGATCCAAAATCCTAGATCAGGACCCGAGTAGGGTTTGATCTAATTATTGTGATGGTGACACTATATGATTTATGTACATGCAGATTAAATGTTGATCACTTGGCAATGTTGATTGTATTGATTGAATATACTTGTAGTATAATATCCTAATCTGCATGGTTCACCATGAAGGTACATGGTTACACTTATGACTACCCACAATATATTTTGACAATGTTTGATGAGTGTTTCTCAAAGTTTGACTCAATAACATGTTGGTTATTTATTTTCATTCTGTCAATGATAATGTCACTATGAGTATCACATAAAAATGAGAATATGTGAATAAAATGCCATTTTCTATTTGCAAATAATTGAGTGAATATGTGTTTTCATATTACTTGCACATTTTTGTATGAACCCCACATACACAATATATTTTGATATACTGATCCATGCTTCTATTTAACACAATTTTAGGTTGGTGCTATATATGATGATATCAAGCTGGATAATCTAGGTGAAAACTACCTGAAGGCATTAAAGATAAGTAAAGGAGGATCATATACATACTTGTTCTCATATGTACATTTTCTTATGTAAGAAATTCATGTAACTCCTCTGAGGAGCATTTTGTGAATTGTATCTTAATTAATGGAAATTATTTACTATTATTTGTTATTTGGCTAAATTGGGATCCTTGGGAATTTTTAGTAATGTCTCTCAACTTTTTGGGTCTTTCCTTAATTGGGGGATGATAAAAAGTGACATCATTATAGTCAGGTCAAGAGTTCTAGTTTGAGTGGCAGTTGAAAGTACAAAATATCAAGAATTTTCCTGGAACCCACGAGTGTTGAACTGGTCAGTTCACCAGTGAACCAGTTGGTTCACACATGAGACAATCAGTTCAACCCTTAAACAATCATTTCACTATGTTTCCTATTTGCAGTTGTATTGGCAATTAATATTCAATTAATGCACAACATGACATTAACGTCAATCGTATTAATCAACCAAATACTCAGTTCAAAACTTGTACCATTTGGTTTAGACATCTAAGCCGACCAGTTCATTTTCTTAACCAGTCGTTTCAGAGATCTAATTGCCAACATTGGTTAAAATTGACCTGACACTTGAGTCAATTGGTTCAACACTTGAACCTGTCAGTTAATAATCATATCAGTCAATTTTCAACTATTGTTATTTAAATTGAATACCTAACACTTTACTAATCAAGTTAAACATCATTCATGATTAAAATCCTATTTAAAGTGTATCCTATGTGTGTGACCCTATAGATTCCAAATTATGTTGGAAGTGAATGTCCATAACTGATTTATGTCATCACAAGAAATGAGTGGTATCTAGAAAGACATCAATGCTACCCAAGTAATCAGAAAGATGGAGAAAAAATTCAACCTACAATCTATGATTGGTGTTATAATGATTATATTGTTCCTTTGTTACAGATATCCAGATTGAACTTGAGGCATGGAATCATCATCATCTTCAACATGGATCCATTTTCCTTGAAATAGAGCAAACTGTCTAAATATATATGTAAGCTCAATATCATATATTGCCTCACATGTATATGAGAATGCATTTCTCAATCTCACTTAACAAGTGGCCAAGATATCATACTCCTGTACGAGGGACAAATCCTATCTACATCACTCACAATCATCCCCATGGGTCATAATGCATCCGAGCACCACCTTTATTGAAAACCTTATTTAAGGTTACGGTGGACAATGTCAAATTACATCAAACAACATGTGATGAGTGTAGTCATTTTAGGTATGTGAACCACAATCACCACCATCACTATGGGATAAGATTTTGACTACCAATCATGGTTTCCATGAATCATTCTCAAGGTGGGTCTGCGCGATACACTTTCTTTAACAAGTATCTGTGTGTTTGGTTTAATATCACATATTCTGACTAATGGGATTTGGTCATCAACCAACACACACTCTAGTCTTATGTGTTATCACTGTCTATTAGTCTTCAACAATAACACCTAGATAGAAGCATAACAATAATGCATATACTCTTAACATCCATGTAATCTCATTGTTTAGGTCCTCAACCTGTAGACTTATGTCATTAAGTAACATCTTTCTTTAGACATTCATTATGTTACATCATTATCTCATAACTGAATAAAACAAAATAAATTGGAAGTTACTTTTATTATTAATTAATCCATTTACAATATTTGCCATTACAATTATCATATGATTCTCTCTCTGGGCATACATACCAAAAAACTCCCACTTGCACGTTGAGCCAATCACCCACAAACTTAATCCTAAGTGATCTCCTACTTCTTCTATGAAAATGCTTTTGTCAAGGGGTCAGCTACATTGCTAACAGTTGGTACTATTTAAATCTTCACATCTCCTCATTGTACGATCTCTCGTATGGGATGGAACTGCCTTTGTATGTTCTTGGAATGTTGATGTGATCTGGGTTCCTTAGCTTGTGCTATAGCTCCATTTCTATCAAAATATAGCTCAATTGTATCATTGATGCTTTGAACCACCCCAAGTTCTGAGATGAACTTCTTAATCCAAACAACCTCCTTTTCTGTGTTGGATGCAATAATATACTCGACCTCTTTTGTAGAATCAACAACTATCTATTGCTTTGAACTCTTCCATCTTGTAGCTCTATTTTTTAGGCAACAAAAATCTAGACTTTGATCTATAGTCGTCTTTGTCAGTTTGGAAGCTTGCATCGGTGTAACCTTTTACCACCAAATCTTCTTCACCATCATAGACAAGGAACTAATCCTTTCTTCACAAGAATTGGAACATTGAGTTCTAGAGATAGTTACACCAAGAGACATGGATAGGTTTCCTCTCTTTGAGTTCTCCATGCTGAATCGGTTCAACACTTTGTCAATGTATGTGCTCTGACTTATCCTAAGAAGCCTTATAGATATATATCTATAGATCTTGATTCTTAAGATGTAGGATGTCATTCCCCATCAATAGTATGTCAACATCGTACAATATGAGGAATACAATCATGCTCCCACTAACCTTCTTGTAAACACAGGGTTCATCTTCATTCTGACTAAAGATAAACTCTTTGATTGTTTCATCAAATCAAAGATTCTAGATCTGAGATGCTTGTTTCAATCAATAAATTGACCTTTCTAGTTTACAAATTTTATTTGCATCCTTTGGATTTATAAAACCCTCAGGCTGTGTCATGTACACATCCTCAAGAAGATTCTCATTAAGGAATGTAGTTTTAACATCCATCTGCCAAATCTCATAGTCAAGATAAGATGCAATGGCAAGTATGATCCTGATGGACTTAAACATGGCGACTAGAGATAAGGTTTTGTCATAGTCAACATCTTGAACTTATTTGAAACCCTTTGCAACCAATCAACCTTTCTAAGTTTTTATATTACCATCCATGTCAGTCTTCTTCTTGAAGACCCACTTGAACCTTATGGGTCTTACCCCTTCAGGTGGAACCACCAAGGTCCAAGCCTTGTTGGTCTACATGGATTCCATTTCAGATCTCAAGGCCTTAAGACATTTCTCAGACTCTGGACCCTTAACATATTCTAGGTAGGTAGTTGGCTCATCATCAATGATCGACTCATTGCCTTCTTGAGTAACTAGATAACAAAATCTATCTGGCTCAAGGCGAGTCCTACTACATCTGTGAGGTTCTTGTGTTACATGAGGAATTTGAGATTCCACAACGATATGTGACTATCAATGCTCCTCTTGTACTTCTATGGGTTATATGATTTGTTGTTAGTCTTGAACCTCTTCAATTTCTACTTTCCTCCCACTGATTCATTTGGAAATGAATTTCTTTATAAGGACTACAACATCCCTGGAAACAAACACTTTGTTGTCAGATGGTGTATAAAAATAATATCCTTTGCTTTCCCTAGGATATCCGACAAAATAGCATTTATCCCATTTGGGTCCAAGCTTTTTGGGAAACTGCTTTCTCACATAAACTTTGCAATGCCAAATCTTAGTAAAAGACACATTGGGATGCTTCCCATACCATATATCATATGGGGTCTTTGGAACTTATTTAGATGGCACACATGTAAATGCGGTGATTTCTTGAGCATAACTCTAGAAAGAAGTCATAAGATCACCAAAACTCATCATCGATCACACCATGTCTGATGATGTCTGATTCCTTATTTCTGATGCACCATTATGCTATGGTGTTCTAGGTGGAGTCCATTGTGATACAATACCATAGTGTCATTGAAGGTCCTCAAATCATGGCTTAAGTATTCTCTACATTAATCAGAATGAAGTGGCTTAATGCTTTTACCTAGTTGGTTTTGTACTTCATTCATGAAATCCTTGAACTTTTCAAGAGTTTCTGACTTATGCTCCATCAAGTAAACATAACTATACCTACTAAAGTCATTGGTAAAGGTAATGAAGTACTAATAACCACCTCTAGCATTTGTTCTAAAAGGGCCACATACATTAGTATATATGAGTCCTATCAAATCACTAGCCCTCTCATTGTTTCCAATGAAGGGAGTCTTTTTCATTTTGATCAACAAACATGACTCACACATCTCTATTGATTCAAAATCAAAAGAGTCTATATAAGCATCTTTATGGAGTATAGAGATGCAATTCTCATTGATGTTCCTTAGACAACAATTCCAAAGATATTTTTTGTTTGAGTTATCAACTTTTAATCTATTGGTATTAACATTATAAACATTTGTCGTTAGATCCAAGAAATAAAGACCACAAGACATTGGGGTACTTCTATAAAAGAGCTCATCTTTTAAAATAGAGCATTGACCATTCTTTATATGATACTCATATCCATCCTTATCCATACAAGATACACAAATAATATTTCTATTTATAGCATGTACAAGATAACAATTATTTAACTCTATTACTAGCCCCATAGGAAGACATACATTTTAGGGTCCAATTAAAGTGGCAACAACTCTTACTCCATTTGCTATGCACAGTTCAACCTTACCCTTTCGTAAATGCTTACTTCTTTTTAGATCCTACATATTCGACCATGTGTGAGATCCACATCTGGTATCTAGTACCCAAAATGAAGAAGTAGACAAATTTATCTTAATAGTTTATATACCTGAAATGGAGATCTCTATCCCCTCCTTTTTCCTTAGCTCCTTCAGGTTGAGAGGGCAATTTCTGTTCCAATGTCCAAGCTGGTGACAGTGGTGACAATTCCCTCCCTTATTCACCCTCCTTTTCTTTGAGTGCAGAAGACTTGGGTTTCTCGCACGCTCTATAATTCTTCTTATCTTTGCCTTTTCCCTTGGACTTCCCCTTTCCTTTGCTGATCACAGATTTAGGTTTGTCCTTCTTCATTTACGCTTCAATAGTTCTCAACATGTCAAGCAATTTTGACAATGGCTTGTCAAAATTGTTCATGTAGTTCATGACAAACTGGCTATATGACTCTAGCAATGACTGCATAATCACATTTGTGGCCAACGCTTAACCCAAGGGAAATCCCACTCTAGCAAGGTTCAACACATACCCAATAATATTGAGCACTTGAGGACCTATTGGATCTCCTTTTGCCATGTTGCAATTGAACAACGCCTTGGGAACATCATATCTCTCTTTTCTTCCCTGATCTTGATACATGTTCTTAAGATGTGTTACCATCTCAATAACATCCATGTTTTCATACTATCTCTGCAACTCATAGTTTATTGAGCACAACATCAGACACTTGACATCAACAACATCTTCAGAGTGCTTCTTGTAAGCATACTTGTTAGCCTTAGATGCACATGGAGCAAGTTCATCTAGATCTGGTGTCTCCAGGACACAGATCTTGCACTTTGTGTGAAAGGAGTTTTCAACACCCTGAACTAGTCATGGAAACTATTTCGTTCAAGTTGTCCTTCTCAAGGATAGGTCACAAGGAAAATATGTTATTGGTTGCCATTTAATTCTTCAAAAAAAAGTTGCAATTTGTCAAAACCTTTTTGATTTGATTTGATGAAAATAATATTTGATGAGGTTTTATTAGGCCTTTAATTAACTATTGCTACCACTATTTGTTTTTCAAATTAATAGCCCTCACATATCAATTTGGAAGATTGCGGCCTATAACCTTCTAGTGAAATAAGACCCAAAACAATTGAGTTATTACCCGACCAACGCCAACATCCATAATCAATCATTAAGGTAGGAAAATTTTTCCAGTTTCATCTTATGCAATTCTTGGATAGATGGGCATGACTCTTAGCCATAATCATATGCATGCTTCTAGGTTCTTAATATCATTAAGATCTCCTAGTTAATTCTAACCCAAAAGCCAACATGATCGTAATGCAACCTTCTTGGCAGACCCACATGACTACCATCACACTTCCATGAGATAGACAATGCACTATTCTTGGCATGCCCACACATAGTCAATCAAGATTTTCATGTGTGTTGCTTATGGAAAGTATATAAGACTTAATATTTGAATGATGGATTATATATATATACATATATATATACATATATATATAGCCAATCAACACATACTTATAGAACATATCATATACATGATATATCCCACAAATGAAAAAACATGCAATTATAAACATAAGCAAAAATTATGGCCATACTATTGTAATTCCTTAGAGACATAAGGAATTACTACCACTTGATGTCCACATCATATATAGCAACTTGTTGTTGATGAATATCTATGCTAGAACAAGTCAGGGACAACTAGTTCAACTCTTGAACTGATCACTTGACCTCCATATCATTCAATTGGTTTATTGAAATAGCCATCTAGTCTCGGGTTCAAGTGATGTTTTGAATCCTCCAACCGATTGGTTGGGACACCAAATAATCGAATCACCTCCTATCATTTGGCCTCCTAGGTCCTCCACTCAATCGATTCATTTTCTAAAATGGTCGATTGGTTTGGAGAAGAACGTCTTCTTTTCCATAACAAAAGTTATCCTATCCTATTTAACATATTACACAGTAATAGAGAAACCTCTAGTAACATTTGAGGGGAGCATAGGAAGGAAATACTTAATATTTTTACATATGGAGAAGCAGAGAGAGGCTCAATATGAAATCTGAGATATAAAATAGGAATAACAACAATCCAACCAAGCACAAAGATCTACAGGTTATTATCCATAACCATGCCAACATCCACTATCAAAACTAATTTTAAGGTGGCACATATAAATTGGATATATATATATATATATATATATATATATATATATATATATATATATATTGTGTGTGTGTGTCTAGGGATCGCATGCGGTCTTTAATCATATATGCACTTAATCATTTAAATATTCACATAGCATGTAATAAATAAATGTTGAAAACTATCATCCGATCATATATATTAAATCCTAGAACATATTAAATTAACCTAACTTTGATACCACAATAGGGAAATATGGCATCATATTCAACAATGGAAACAAAATTTTTATTGCCATATTCCCCCTAGATAACACATCAACAATTATACAATGGGAAAGAGGGTTGCAAGGTATATACTTGGTATTGGAGCAAGTCCAATGACAACCCCTTACTGCAACATGCTTCTTTCTTCAAGTTGTACTTAGACGACATTGACAACAACCACCTAGTTGATCACCATAGATGGCGATTGACTTCGTCCTCCTAGTGAGTGGAAACAACCTCCTCACCTATGCAATAGTCCTCATGGACCACCATGAACTCTTTTTGTTCTAAATAAATGAATAAGGAGTTGCCCTTTCTAGTCAACGTACTAGCATTGACTTGCTCTCCCTATTATCTCTTCCTTAATGTTCCTCATTTGACGGGTAGAACTTGCTTGGGTTCTCACGTTACCACAACTATATTGTGGGTCTAGAAATCCTTGACTACACCTCTATTTATAGGAGGATCAAGGTTAAGAGTTCTAGTCTGAACGGAGTTGAAAGGATGGAAATTAATGAATTCTCTAAATCTTGTGAATGTCGAACTAGTCAGTTCACTAATGAACCGGTCGGTGCACACATTATACAACCAATTCAACCTTTGAACCGATCATTTCACTATTTTCCTATTCACAATTGTATTGGAAATTAATATTCAATTAATGCACAACATGATATCAACATAAATCCTTGATCCAATCAGATTGATCAACCAAACGGTCAGTTCACAACCTGAACTGGTCGATTCAGACATATGAGTCGATTGGTTCACTTGTTGAACCAATTTTTTCGTAGATATCATTGCACACATTGGTTTAGATTGAACTAAAATTTGAAACAATCAATTCAACACTTGAACCGATCGGTTCATAGTCCCGTAATTCAATTTTCAACCATTGTTGTTTAAATTGAATACATAAAACTTTAGTAATCAAGTTAAACATCATTCATGATTAAAGTACTATTCCAAGTGTATCCTAACTTATGTCATCACAAGCAATGAGTGGTATCTAGCAAGACATCAATGCTATCCAAGTAATTAGAAATTTGTAGAACAACTTCAACTTAAAATTTGTGATAGGTGTTACAATGATCGTATAGTTCCTTTGTCATTGATATCCAAACTGAACCCAAGGCATGTAATCATCATCCTCTTCAACGTTCAATCCATGTTCCTTGAGAAAGAGTAGTCTGTCTAAGATATAGGTAAGATCAATATCATATATTCATTCACGTACACATGGCCATGCATTTCTAAGTCTCTCTTATCAAGTGGCCAAGATGTCATACTGTTATAGGATGGACAAATCCCATCTACATCACTCACAGTCATCCCCATGTCTCACAATGAACCTGAGCACCACCATTATGGAAACCCTTATTCAAGGTCACAATGGATTATATCAAAGTACATCGAAAGACATGTGATGGGTGTAGTGATTTTAGGTATAAGAACCACAATCACCACCATAATTATGAGAGATGATCCTAAGTACCAATCATGGTTTCCATGCATCATTCTCAAGGTGGGTCTGTCTGATACACTATTCTTTAATAAGTATCTATGTGTTTGGTTTGATATGACATTTCATGACTAATGAGATTCAGCCATCAACCAACACACACTCTGGTCTTATCTGTTATTACTGTCTATCAACCTTCCGTAATAACATCCATCTAGGGACATAACCAAAATGGATATAATCTTAACATTCGTATGATATCATTCTTCAAGCCTTCAACTTGAGGACATATGTCATTCAGTCATATCATTCTGTAGATATTTATTATGTTACATCATTATCTCATAATTGAATATCACAGAATAAATTATAAGATTGTGTTTACTATTAATTAAATCATTTACAAGATATGCCATTACAATAATCATATGATTAGCTCTCTGGGAACACAGACCAACACGTATGTAACTATATATACATACACATAGGATAATTTATCATTCATATATAAAAAATACACCAATACACAAGTATGTTTAACATGGATAATGTTACGTACACCCATATATAATCTAATCCAATATGTCATATAAACTCATGCATATGTATATACATATAAATATGTATCTATGTATGTATCTATATGCATATATATGAATACATATATGTATATATACGAATATATATATATATATATATATATATATATATATATATATATATCTGTGTGTGTGTGTGTGTGTGTGTGTGTGTTTGTAAATATGTATATATATGTATATATGTATATCTATATATATGTATGTATATGGATATAAATATATATGTTTATAAACACACTTTATTATATTTGTTCTTTTTTAATCTTTACCATTTGATTCAGATATTGGCCAATAGAGTTAAATATATTTCCTAGATTTATATTGCATTCCTAGATACTACAACATGTATATATGTATCTATGGTTTTCATTTATATATGTAATAAGAATCTGAGATGACAACATCAAGTGGATGGTAGAGAAAGTTTCTATCTAGACACTGAACCTTAACTTCTCTAAAACTCTAATGACAACATATGCGGTTCCACCGACTAATATTGCCGCGATTAGCCAATATATAGGAGACCTTCCTGGGAGAAGCCATCATGCCCGCAACTTCAATGCTCACACACCAGGTCCTCATAAAATCTGTGAAGTCATCGTGTAGATGGCACCTAATAAGGCACCCATACCCGATGACATGCTTATAGAGTTTCTTCTGTCTTAGTGGCCCCATGTAGGGAACTCAGTTACCTTGATAGTACAGAAGGCCTACAACATAGGTCCCATTGATTCCCAACGGTCGAATTCGCACACGATGCTTATACCAAAGGTCCGCCAACCACATTGTTGTAGTGAATTTTGTCCAATTTTTCTAAACAACATGTGCTTCAAAATCATTTCCAAAGTCATCATCAAGAGGCTAAAACCACACCTGGCCTCTTGGATTTATGATACCCAATCAATCTTCATACATAGGAGTCATATCAATGACAATATAATCCTTATAGAAGAGTTGATCCACTCAATGAAGTACAAGCCCCCGGGGAAGAATTGGATCAGTATCAAACTTGATTGATCTAAATCCTTCTATAGAATGAATTGGTAGTTTATCTGGGACACCCTAGAGAAGGTGGGTATACAGGTGAACACGAATTCTCTCATAATGAATATAATCAACAACCGCTCATCATCTATACTTTGGGAAGGGTCACCGCTACCCCCCTTCAGTAGCCCAAGGGTCACTACTACCCCCTTTCAGTAGCACCCAGGGCATGCACCAAGGGGATCCCCTAAGTCCATATATCTTTGTCTTTTACTTGGGAAGACTAAACCAAACCATCACAAAAGAAGTCCATTTAGGAAACTGGAAGACTATTATTTTATCTAGGGATGCTACTCCTCTCTCACATGTTTTTTCACAGATGATATCATGGTGATGTCTGAAGCAACAACTGGACAAGATGCCGTCATAGAAAGAATCCTGGATGAATTCTCCTTGGTCTCAGGACAAATGGTCTCTATAGAAAAGTCTCACAACTATTTTTCAAAGAACACTTTGACAAATATGAAATCAACATTCTGTGAGCACCTTGGTATACCCAAGAAGAATGACCTAGGGTGGTACCTTGGCATCCATGTGCTCCACCATCGACTAAAAAAATACACCAACTCAACTACCATCATCTCCCTCCAAGAAAGAATGACCAGTTGGGCATCTCATCAGCTCTCTCTTGTAGGACAGATCACCCTTGCAAAATCAACATTTTGGGCGATCCCAACATACTCCAAGCAGATTGTTCATCTCTCCCTAAGATTTTGTGAAAACATTAATAGGCATTTTAAGGACTTCATCTGGTCGGGAGGCCATGACAAGCACAATCTCTCACTTATCTCATGGAAAAAGATTATAGCTGACAATAGAAATGGAGGTCTTGGCATCAAAGATGTGCGATCAGAACCATGTTGTAATGCTCAAGAACATATAGCTATTCCTAAACAATTATTCCCTTTTCTGGGCTTGTATTATGAAATAAAAGTATATGCAGTTAGGTAGGATGAGCAATAAACCATGCTCTTTGGTCTAGTCCTTCCTCAAGATTTTTTTTGGCAATGTCAAGGACGTATACCATAAGGTCGTGATCTCTATGAGCTATACTTATGTTTGGATTAATAAATGGATTTTGAGTGTAGTTTTGTTGATCTTGAGCCAACACTTGTTATCCCTATTGGACTCAAAAAACTAAGTGTGAGTTCCATGGTTTGAGACGACGGTGTTTGAGACCAAGACTTCATTACAAACTACCTCCCCAACATAGCCTGGACTACAATCCATCTCATGCCAGACCACACCTTGACGTGGGCTTGGATACTATGATTTAGCCCTTCGAACAACATGGGGAGCTTATTGTGACAAAGTGAATTTTTGCATTATAATGAAGTAATTACACTTTTTCCCTCATTATACTCACTCATGGTCCCAAATTAATTTTCTTGGCTTCATAATCAATATTGATACTCAAAATCAAAATATGGTGATCAATGCAGACTTTATACAAATTATAACACCACAAATGTAATTGAATCATCACATTGTATAAAGAAGAAAATTTGTCCATCAAACTTCGTTTTCTGGTCCCCAAACATTTTGTAAAGGTTCTCTACATTTTTTTGAAGCTATGTTACAAAAATAATCTCATTTGGAGATTCCTACAACTATCCATGAATTTTTGAAGTTTTGCATCTAAAAACCCTTTTTATATCCTTTTATTTGCCCTTTTGTTGGCTTTTCCATGTCAGCAATCCAAGACAAGGATCTGGGGTGACTTCAACCCTTGGATGCGTCCTCCGATGGATCAGGGGCTGATCTAATGGCCCATGCATTATCTTCAACCCCCCCACTGATTGTGGGGAGGTGTACTTACGACCCCAAAAGAGCAATCAACCCCAAGAGGGCTCGATTCAAATTTCTAATCGAGAGGGAATGTTCACCTCACAATTTTGTAATCACCCAACCCTACTTTGACTGTGTTTCTCACCTTGTTGTGTCGACAAAATTCACCCCTCATTCTCCCCTCTCTTTCCGGTGGCCATGGCTGCCACCAAAGATCGGTAGCCCTAAAACCGAGCCCCTACCACTATAAAAGGACCCCCTAAGGTCCGAAGCAAGTGCACCTTTCTCAGAGCTCAGCCTTGCACACCATCTCAGCCTCAAACACTATTTTCACTCACCGAACACCTATTGCCCCAAGCAGCACCGCCGTCATTACCTTTTGGGCATTCCTTCTCCACGCCCCCAGCAATCCGCCACCACCACTAGCTTTGTGGGGTCACGACAGACCTAGGCGGCACCTTAGCTTACTCAATCGATCACTCCTACCCCTAACTACCCTACGTGTCAGAAAAAACTCTGCACTTCTTCTAGGATCGCGAGGACGCGTTGTTCGTGCGACTATAGGAATGGGAGAGCAGGAGCCCCAGGCCACCAACTCAATTGCAAATCAAACCGGTCCAATGCTTAGCCAGACCACCAATAAACCGGCCAAATAGAAGATTTGAACCGGGTCCGTGATCGATAAACCACACACTCACCTGCGCCTTCGTGGCATGATTTCAACAATCCACCGATCATCAGACTGCCATCCATTTTCTAATTTAAGGTATTTTTACCTCCTCTCTACTCATAAATTCAATTAAATGCCCAAATCTTGTTTTAATCGTAGAAAACACATCCTAGATCCAAAAATTACAAATAATAGTCCATCTTGATCAGAAAAATCAAATGAATCCTGAAAACTCAAGAACCTAAGTTCATTCCCTATCATCCTTACTTGATAGGATCAAAAAGAGTCATTGAGTTCAATTACATGCCCCAATCCAAGAAGAAATTCTAAAAATACTCCTAAAGTCTAATTATAGATGTTTCTCACTAATATACCTAGATCTTTTTCCTTTGCTTATTTAATTTGTCAAATGATTCAACAATGATGTTTAATCTTTAGAAACCTTAGATTTAGACTTTGATCATTTTCTTGTAATCTAGAACTAATCTAGTTGAATCATGTACTCTTGAAAATGAATAATTAGTGATCTAGATATATTTATTTGATACAATCTTTATTATAATGAATAATGAGTAATCTTGATATTGATCTTAATCTCGCTAAACCCTTGATGTACTTTTGACCCATCAATCTGATCTTGAATTCTAATTATACTAAGTACTATGATGATGATCTACAAATTTGATGATGACTTGGATAATGACCATAAATTAGGGTTAACACATATGATCCTAGAAAACCTAGGTAAGTCATTCACACTCAAAATACTTGACACTTGGAATAATGTTGGACATATTGAAATATTGATTGATTATAAGTGAATGACCCAACCCTAAGGTTGACATAGGAAAAGGGTAACCCTAATCTTGAATATTGAAACATGATCTCCAAATATCATGATCCTGACCCTTGAACCAAACATTGTGATTTAGGATCTGACTCAAAGGGTTGACCTATTGATTCAGATATTGATTATGATATAAAGTCTTCAGTGAAAGGTACACTATTATACCCATTCTTTGGTTGTAATGAAGATACTTTTTATGTATTTCTTGATTGTGTACTTGGCTATATACTTGGTTGAGATATTGTTCCCTATTGACTAGGATTCTGTATTTCTTATATTATATTCTAAGAGCTATTGTTCCCTATTGATTAGGTTTCCATATTTCTTATATTATATTTTGAGACAAACTGGAAAACATAAATGACATGCCCATTATGACTGCCCGTATATTGATAATGATGATGATGAAATTGATAATGTTGATATTGAGTGCAAGAAACTCCTCATTCAGAGGTGGACTTATACATTGACCTCCTATCTCCTACGATGAGAAGGAGTCTGGTGACCTCCCCATCACATTGGTCTAATAGAGTCACACAATATATATAAGCATACTATTATTACCGCATAATGGGAAATCGTAATAAAAAGTGAATTGTTTTGAAATAAACATCTTGTCAAATAAATGTTGGTTTTGCAAATTGCTCATTATAGTTTTGAAATATAAGTCCTTCCAAGTACACTAATATTTCTATAAACCATTTTACGTGTTATTATATAGATTGATTTTCTTGATTTTAGGCAAACATTGGAATCTTGACTATATCACTTCCACACTCATATACTCAGATGACAAAGATTAATATAAAATATCTCCTATATTGGGTTATTTTGTTCTTTTAATATCAATTTTTTGAGTTAATATTTCTTATTGTATATGCCAGTGTATTAGATCCTGTCGGGCCACTCAGGGATGGGCGCTTCAATCCTCTTACTATTGTCTAGGAAGTAGGATTGGGATTAGGGTAAGAATGGTTCCGTGACACTTACATCCAAGTCCGCCTACCAAAGGATACTTACTAGGAAATACAATTTGATGGCTAATGGCTGGTAATTTGGAAGCTCAAAGTCCCTGAAAGAATAAAAGTGTTTGCTTGGATCCTACAACATAAAGCCCTGTTGAACAACGTTGAGAAAATCTAGAGACACATTGAAGTCAATGCAACTTGCCCAACCTATCATAATGCCTTAGACTCCCTTCTTCATAGTCTCTAGTTTTGCAGTGTTATCGAGCCTATATGGAACCATTCTGGGGTGGAAATAGACTTCTTTTCACTCAACAAGGATGAGTGGATTTCTAGACTCATCAAACCCTCTCCAGTCACAAAACCAGCATGTCGCCTCCTAGTTTCTTGCTGGCATGTCTGATAAGTAAGGAATGAGTTGATCCACAATGTGAAACAACCCAACACAGTGGTCAACACAACTTTCATCCACAAGCGTAGTACCACCATCGCCAACCTACCCTTTACACAACTTGAGAATTGTCCTACACCTTGCAGGCCATACCCTGGGTTGGGGACTTATGATTACCATGCGTTCATTGATGCGACCTTTAACATTGATACTCTGGAAGCCAGCCTAGACATCCATATTGTGGAACATAATGGTAGATGTAATTTGGGTCTGGGCATTCCATTATATGCTCACTTAGCTCTAGTAGAAGTTCGTGCAGTAGTGCATGTGAGTGGCATCTGCAAAGGGAAAAAATATAGTAATGTAACCATTCTCACAAATTTGATGAATGACATTCAAATCCTCAGCCAAAGCTCCACCCCCAGCCTCATGCTCTATCCACTATGGAGACAATTTTAAGGGCTCTGCCAACACCCACAATCATTGGTTCTTCATGTACCTCACAATCTAAATAAGAGGTCAGATGCCATCATAAAAAAATCCATTTCCCTTTAATCGTTTCCTTTAATTCCAATAAACCTTAATGGTTGTATGTTGATGTAAACATCATCTTTGAACATTTTTGTCCTATTCTAGAGCACAATATGAACAATTGTTTAGCTCTGGATTGTCAAAAAAAATGACAAACATGAAGATAGTAAAAGAACTAAGTCAAGTTATCCTTATAACCATGTTTTATATATGTTTAATATATATCTTCTTACATTGATTGATCTGACGCTAGGGTTTAGAAGAGGAGGTAACCATGACTATATCCATGGACATGGAGGCCGTGACTCAGGGGGACCATCTGTAAAGGTTTATGGATCTAGGGAAGACATCATGGATGAAGGGAATGATGAAAACCTCATGGAAAATGTGGTAGAGAGAAACAAACAAAGGAGAGCAAGAACGACATCACTATGGCTTTGCCTAGGGACAAGAGGGTTAACCCTAAACTATCCTACAAGGAATCAACAACCAAGACTTCTATATACACCCTTTCTTACTTGAACCCCATGTTTCTAGACATGCTCAGGGATATTGATATTATCATAGATCTAATATGTGTTCTTCCATAATTCTTTGTCAAGAATGATATTATCTAATCACTCCTTGAACCCTAGATACAAGTGGCCATAGTGAAAGAAATTGGCATAAACCTAGGATTCCAGGCTTTGGTAAATAGGATCTATTTCCCCTGGGAAACCATCAGAACACTTTAGGGTCATCGATCTTGAACATGGTTACTATATTAACCATTTCACAGACCATGAGGATTATGTAAGCCATGGCCAAAAAACCTTGGATGATGTTTGGGTATTATTTATATGCCCAGATCTTGGATCCCCTCCTTTAGGCTTACTGAACTAATCCCATAAAGGCTTGTCGTTTGGGTTTGAGTTCCAAACATGCCTATTTTTCTTTATAAAATGCAGCTGTTGTGGAAAATAGGCAATGCGATAGGCAAGACAATCAAGATCAACATAAATACATCATAATCCAATCAAGGCAAGTTTTCCAGAATCATTGTCAAAGTTGAGACCACCAATCCTTAATCCCAACAATGTTAATAAAAAATGAGCATTTCAAGCTCCAATATGAAAACCTCCCTACCGTATGCATGTAGTTAGGACACGTGGGCCATGCTTACACTGACTTAAAACATGTTACATTATCATATAGAATGAAAAAAACATGTATTTGATGTATTGCAAGAAGTTACAATGCATTCCCTTTTACATGACAAGAGAGTAAGGGGAAACCAGAACCAGAAAACATGGGATAAATGAAAATCTAAAGACAAGACAAGTCTTAAGAACTTAGAAAAACACACAACACAAGATAACAAAACACACAACACATGATATCACATAAATCATATATACTAATACTCTCGATCAAGTTGGAGCATAGATGTCAATCATGCCTGTCTTGTCCATCAGTGTAGCAAAGTGAGTCCTGGGAAGTATCTGGGTAAAGATGTTAGAAGTCATATCTTCTATAGGAAGATAAGGAATACAAATACATCTAGAAAGAACAACTTCTCAGATAAAGTGGCAATCCACTTTGATGTGCTTTGTGAGCTAATGGAAAGTGGTATTTCTGGAAATAAATGTGGCATATTTATTATCCCAATGCATAGGAATAGGATTAGAGTAAAAAATATCATATTCCTTTAGGAGTCCTTGGACCCACATTAGTTCACAAGCATTATGAGACATAGCCCTATATTTTGCTTCAGCACTTGACGGGGAAAACATAGTCTTCCTTTTACTGTGCCATGTAACCAGAATGAAGGAACGATCACTAGAAGTAGATTTTTAGTCACATTGACTACTGGCATAATTCGAGTCAAAATACCCAACAAGTTTGCTTTCCAGGAGAAGATTTCAAATATTTAAGAATGTGAAAAACAAAATCCCAATGAAATTGTCAAGGTTTGTGCAAATACCTACATACAAGTCCAACAACAACAATATCATCAAATCTCATCAAAGTGAGACAGATAAACTCACCAACCATTCATTGATATTGATCGTTATCAGGACCTGGTGGTGAAGATTCATCATCACAATTGGTATTGGGATCCAAAAGAGATCTAGAAGGTTTAGAAACAAGCATACCTACTTCTATAAGAAGGTCCATCACATATTTACATTGTGATAGATAGTCACTAGAAGACAATTAGGAAACTTCAATTCCCAAGAAGTATCTGAGTTTACCCAGATCTTCAATAATTAAAATGTTATTCTTGATATCTTTTGGTATCTGAAATACCTTCATAATCATCACCAGACGAATGATATCATCCACATAAACAATAAGCACCACGAGTGTAGAGCTATTTGTTTAATAAAAATAGAATGGTCCGAATGTGAGTTCCGTAATTGAAACTTGAGAAGTATTTGACTTAATTTATCAAACCATGCTTGTTGGCTTTGCTTTAGGCCTATACTGCCTTCCTGAGTCTACAGACCTTGTAACACTCCCCCAAACTAGTAAAACCAGATGGTTGCTACATTTAAACTTCCTCATGTAGGTCACCATACAGGAAGGTGTTTTTGACATCAAGTTGATAAAGGGGCCAATCTTTATTGACTGCTATAGAGATAAGTACTCTCGCAAAGTTGAGGGGTGACACATGAGAGAAAGTTTCAAACTAGTCCACTCCATAGGTCTGAGTGTAGCTTTTTTCTACAAGGTGAGCCTTCAACCTTTCAATAGAACCATCTGGTTGATATTTGATAGTAAAAATCCAATGACATGCAATCGTTAGACAATTTTTGTGACGATCAACAAGATCCCAAGTCTTACGATCTCATAGGGAGGTCAATTCACTTTCCATAGCTTAACGGCATGAATGATGTTGAAGGGCTTGTGTAGCATTCTTTGGTACAGTAGTAAATCATGAAAATCTAGAAGCAAGATTAACGGTAAAAAAATGACTAATCAGATGGTAGGAACAAACACCTTTCCTTAGGATGATAGAAAGATGTAGGTTAAAGAATGCTTGTGGGATGTGGTGACCTACAAATAAGGGATGAATTGGTTGTTAAGGAGATAGAGAGGAAGCTTTAGTTGTGGACGCCTCTTCTATTTCATCAGTTGGATCATGTTCTACTACCTCAGGCATAGGAATAGGATCCATCAGGTCACTAGATAAGGTCAACCCTTCATCAGAGTAGTACGACATGTTTTGAAAGAACACAACATCCACACTTACAAACCACTGTCGTTGACAAGATCATAACACTGATATCTGTTCAGAGTTTGGGAATATCCCAGAAAGACACTTAATGGAGCAGGGGTCCAGTTTAGATATCCTATGGAAGATATTCTTAATAAAATAGGTGCAGCCAAAGATGTGCGACAGAACAGAAAACAAGGGCCCATCTGGATACAAAAGGGAAACAAGGATTTGATTATGCAACAAAAAGATGACATATGATTAATTAGGTAGAATGCTGTAGAAACAACTTCAGGTCAGACATGTTTAGGAACATGATAGTGAAGAAGAAGTGTGTGCTACTTAAAGAAGATGTTATTTCTTCCTTTTTTCCACACCATTTTGTTGTGGTGTGTAAGAGAAGGAAGTCTGATGAATAATACCTTTAGAACTGCAAAAAAGATCTGAGTTTCTTAGATTTTTGCATAAGTTCAAGGGCATTATCGATTCACAAAATTTTAACAGTGGTTTGGATCTCAGTAATAAAGGTGGTGATAGTTTGCAAAATAGTACTATGATCCTTTAGAAGTGCCAACCAAGTCACCCTAGAATAATTGTCAATAAAATTCATAAAATAGAGATAGTCAGACTAACTAGAAACAAAGAATGGACCCCAAATATTGGCATGAACAAGATCAAACATATTTTTAGAAAGAACGTCTTTGTTTTTGTAAAATTAGATCTAGTTTGTTTGCCATACTGGAATGATTCAAACGTAAATTTTTTGTTAGGAAAACTATGAAATAAGAAACACAATTTTGTAGTATAAGGATGACCTAGGTGATAGTTACATTATAGGATAGTCAAAGAAGAAGATAGCAAAGTTGTAGTAGATTACAACAAATCCATGTAGTACAGTCCATCTGGTCCCTCATTTCTCGAACCAATCCTCTTCCTCATATGGAGATCCTGAAACATGCAACCCTTAGGGTAAAAAGTAATCGATCACTGAAGGCTCTGAACTATTTTATTGATAGATAGAAGATTCAAAGGAAATCATGGAACATATAACAAAAATTTTAAGGGAAGACTTTGAGATAAAGATATAGTTCCAATTCTTTGGACATCAGACTGAGTCCCATCCTCAATAGTCACAAAAGGGACATTTGTAGTCTTAAATAATGCAATGAAAAGTTTTAAACAACTAGAAATATGGGTAGATGCACCAGAGTTGATGGTCCATTTATTTTTACCAGTAGTAGAAGGAGATGCAAGTAAGGCAGAGGAACCTTCTTCAATAGTAGTTGTTGGTGAGGATATACGTTCATGGAGAAGTTTGTCAAACTTTGAGTGATTCCACTGAACTGTGGGTTGGGTAGAGCTTGAGACAACATCAGTTGAATTGACACAGACATCAGATGAGACCTAATTTTCCCAGGTAGGTGCACCTTGCTTTTTATAGCAGTGGTCCTCATTGTGGTTTCATTGCTCGTAGAAGTTGCAGAAGTGGTTGGAAGAAGGGTGTTGAGGTTGAGATTGTCTAGGGCCAGAAGGAGGACCTCTTTAAGGAGTACGTCTACCATAGCCTTGATCATGATCACATCCACATCCTTGACCAGAATCACAGGAGCGAACCGCAAGGTTCGAGTTATCTGAAGAAGTACCAGGTATAAAGGCCATAGAAGGAAGGCATTGAAAGTGCTTGAGAATGTCCCTTAGTGTAGGTAAGGGATCACTAGATAAGATTTGGTCTATCACACCTATAAAGGAGTAAGGCAAACCATCCAAAAATTGAACAAGATGAAGTTTGTTGTGTTGCCGTTGGACTTTTTTGATATTAGCAGTGAGTGGATGATATACTTTAAAGTCATTCCAAAGTGCTGAACACTGGTTGTGATAGTCTTCTACAGAGTTGTCAGTGGAATACTCCATTTTAGCCAAGTTCTTGAAGATCTCAAAGACCTTCTTGGGGTTTGCCTGATGTGAGTACACATGGGAAAGTTGATCCCACCGTCTTTTGATTTTGTAGGTGAAAAAGAGATTGGTTGATCTTTAATTCAACACTGTTCACCATCCACATCATGATAACATAATCATATTTGGCCCATCTGTCATAGTCTTGTTTGGCTTTTTCAACCTACTATGACTTTAGGAGGATCCTTAATAGAATAAGAAATATGCAAGTGACGTCCTTGGGATTTGACATCGAGTTTGAATGATGTTACCTATAGATAGTAATTTGATCCATCAAGTTTCACGGTTGTAACACACAAGCTTTGTGAAGGATCTGAAGTCACCATGGAAGCCAGAGAGATGATGCTAAAAAAAATGTGATAGAAGTGGTACAAAATGGCATATCTGGATGACAAGATTTGAGAAACTCACAGTGGAGCAACAACAATAGAACATGAGCAGTAGAAAATAGTAGCAAAAGAGTAGATATAAACAACCCACATAGGGGCAGAGGAAGCAACAAAGAGATCCAAATAGATGCAAGGAACCCACATAGGAGTAGTAGACAGTGCAGTAAATCTGGATGAACAGATCTGAGACACCCACATAGGGGCAGTTGATAGCATCAATGGATCTGGATCAATAGATTTGAAGAACCCATATAAGAGCATCATAGAGAGAAGAAATGACATATGCCTCCATAGTATTAGATTCCCTCCACCATGATGCATAGGTAGGAAGAGAGGTGATACTTTTAGGTTTTCAACTTGCTATTCTATGACTAACTCGAAGAGGAAATGATGGAATGCAGGTCGATGGGGTGGAGGTCGACGAGTTATAGGTTGATGGTTTGGAGGACTATGGTGGTGGAATGAGGTGGAAGGTCGATGAAAGAAAAGGTTGATGGGTTATAGGTCAATGGTGGTGATGGAAAGTGAAGAGTTCATTATAGGTCGATGGGTTGATGGGTCAATAGTTGGAAGGATAAGGGTTGGTCAATGAAGGGTTGGTGGAGGTTGATGGGTGGAAGATAAAGGGATGGTAGATGGGGGGAAGATAAATGGTTGGTGGAGGTTGATGAGTGGAATGGGAAAGGTTGGTCGATGGGTGGAGGTCAAAGGGTGGAAGAGGAAGGGTTGGTAGATGGGTGGAGGTCGATGAGTGGAAAAGAAAAAGTTGGTTGATGGGTGGAGGTTGATGGGAAGGTGGTGGTGATGAAGGTTATGGAAGGAGGGGATGACTAGATGGTGGGGATGGTAGAGGTAGTGGAGTCCAATGGTAGGGGGGTCGAACACTTCTGATACCATATAGAATGAAAAAACCTTTATTTGATTTATGAGAAAAAGTTACAATGCACTCTCTTTTATAGGACAAGAGACTAAGGAGAAACTAGAAGTAGGCAATAGGGATAAAAGAAAAGCTAAAGACAAGACAAGTCTTAAGTACATAACAAAACGCACAGTACATGCTAATAATACACACAACACATGATAACACATAAATCATATAAGCTAATAAATCACAACCGACCTTAGACACAACCTCGACCCCAATAGAAATGCTAGAAATAACCTATACTATGTCAATCCAGTCCCAAAAGCCTGAGCATTGGAAACCATCAATAAAGCCTGACCAAGAAAATAAACCTCCACTGAAGAAATCTAGTATTGGAAACAACTCTAAGCCCTAGGAAACTATTAAGTTAGGAAAAATTGAGTCTAATTGGGAAGAGGTCATGAACAAGAAAAAGAAAAGAGCACAAGCAAGGAAGAAATCTGCTACAAGTAGCACACATACCACCACATAGAAGACAAACACTAAGCAAGACACCACTATAGTTCATATTAAAAATGATGAAGCTAGCCAAAGGAGGGTCTAGAATACCCAATCTAGAAAGTAATACTAGTTCCAAGTTAGTAAGATAGGAGCAGGAGTAGGATATCACCTCATATCCCATTTCTAAAGCAAGGTCAAGAAGACAATGATTATGTCATGGTAAAAATTATAAAACTAGCCTACTAATTTTCCTTATCCCAAAATGGGTAAGGAAGAAGGGTAAGACTCATGAATTAATTTCTAAGAAGGAAGCTCCTCAAGAGGAATCAACCAGTGGTGCCAAAAGGATGATAGACTTAAAAAATATCCCAAATGGATTCACTGAACCAGATCATCACATGCAAGGGGGTGGAGCAGTTGAAAAGAAATCTTCGGGATTGTGTGCATCCTTCAATTAAGGAACCCCCATTAAGCCATAAATATATTGATCTATTGTTGGAAAGTAAATGGTGCCTGCTCAGCCAACAAAGCTAGATTATTGATAGAACTCAAAGTTCCTCGTAGATTGCACATTTTACCTATTATTGAACCTAAATGCAGCAAACACTCTACTAAGAACATAATCTACAACATTGTATTCCCATCTTCACATTGGGTAGAGGAAACTTTTTTCCGATGGCATTTGGCTTATGTGGAATAACAACAAGTGTGGTTTGGAGATACTCTACTACCATCACCAATTCATCCATTCTAAAGTCAACAGAAGTTGATTCCCTACTATCATCTATTCTAGCCCAAGTCTTATGAAATGCATGTAATTTTGGATAGATTGGAGGATATCTCAAATTATATTGATGGAGTCTGGGCTATAATTGGAGATTTAGACCTCAGAGAAGTGTGGTGGAAATTTCTTTGACACATAAAACAATAAGTAATTCAACTTGTGTCTTATGAACACAATCCTTAATGATGTGTGATACTAGGGCCAATTTTTCAATTTTCAAAGCAGATGCCTATGGGTGATACTTGACAGAGTCATTACAAACCTGCAATATCTACCTACCTATCCTAATGCATTTATCATTCTCTTACCAAGATTTGCATCAGACCACAATCCAATCCTCTCAACTACCAATCTGTCTATGAAGAAGAATCCTATCTTCAAAAATAAAGCATCGTGGAAGCTAAATCTTGACTTCAAGATGCAACTTCTACAACAGTATAATCAATAAGAGTCCTTCATTACAACTCTCACTATGTTCAAACATAATACACTTAATGGGGATGCAAAATGTAACCAAAAGAAACACAAGATGAAATAAAAGCTCCTCTCATAGATAAAAAAGTGCCAGGTACATGCCCTCAAATGTTTCTAATGTTGATGCATGAAGCATTGCGCTTCAGGAGAAATATAACTAGATCCTCCTGCATGAGGAGGTTGACTAGTAACGATGAGCACATATTGATTGGCTCCAATTTCAAGATTAGAACACTACGTTCTACCAATCCTATGTTAAGGCACATAGATACTTCAACAAAATCACTAGTCTGAAGGTGATTCGGGCAAGTGGACAACCTCACCGTTGGTGACTGAGGCACTCGTCTAGTTCTTCTCGAAGCTCTTGACCTGAGACAACCCCTCTCATCAACATGTGATTAAAAATTATGCTGGCCATTTTCCTTAGCTGTTGACTAGTGAAACTCATTCCATGGAAGCCATCCTATCATCTAAAAAATCAAGAGAACCACATTCATGATGTCGTCATCAACTACACCCGACCCAAATGATTTATGCATTGAATTCATGCAAAGAAATTGGAACCACATAGATCCATCCATCTCAACATATGGCAAGGGTGCCTTTGTTAGTAAGAAAATTGAGAAAAAGTACACCTAATTCCTAAATGGTTCTTATTCTAAAAGTCAAAACTCTGCAATCTTGTGGCGACCTCAAGACAATCTCACTTAATAATGATTGTTTCAAGTTTCCATCCAAGGTCTTAGTCGAGAGGAGTAAACCTTACCTAAAGTCATGGATATCATAATACCCATCAAGCTTCATCCCAAAAAGGTCTATCAGTGACAACATCCTCTTAGTACAAGAGGTCATGCATTCATTAAGGAAAAACATCAAAGAAAAAATGGATGTGTATCAAGTAAGATATCTCCAAGGCTTTCAATCGTATGAGTTGGATTTTCATTGAGGACACTCTCAAACAAACTGCCATGCCTCCAAACTATGTAATCTAATAATGCAAATCATAACTTCAGGCCATAGATCAATTCCTTGGGAAGGAGAACCCCTTCTATCCTTAAAGGCAACCCATGGGGTGATAGAAGGGGATACTATTAGTCCTGTGCGTGGACATGCTTATCAAAGCCATCACCAACATTGTTGAATCCAAATAATGAAAACTTATAATCCTATCCATAGGTGGAACCAAACTTTCCCATGTATACATTATTAATGATATCCTACTCATGAGTCAAGCGTCTCTTCAACAAGTCACGGTAATAAATAATGTTATAAATTCCTTTGTTACTATTTTTGGCAATGTTGTCTTATAGGAGAAATTGAAATGCTTATTTAGTTCCAATGTATCAAGATCAGATGTGCGTGCCATTAGGAAACTGGGTTTTCCTTGAAACAGAGATCTAGGGAAGTATCTTGGTGTTCTTCTCCTCCACCACTGGCTCAATAAACAAATACATGCCAGCATACTAACCTCTATCAGGGATCCAATGAACATTTAGACATTTTGTCATATTTCACTAGTAGGGAAAATAACACTTGTAAAGTCGACTCTATAGGCTATTCCCACTTATACAATGCAGACAGTCCATCTACCACCTCATCTCTACGATGATATCAATAAGTATACTAGACAATTCATTTGGTTAGGAAACTAGGAACACAAGAAATTATCCCTGGTGGTTGGAAGAAAGTTACCTCACAGAAGGACATTGTTGGTCTCAGAATAAAAAAATGGTAGGGACTACAACCATGCTTTGATGATAAAAAATATATGGAATTTCCTGAATCAACCTAATAAGCTATGGATCAGAGTTATGACAATTGTTTCCCCAAAACTCATCTTTATTCTACAAGTCTTCCTACTCTGGCTAGAGCTTAATCAAAAAAGTACATCAAATTGTTAAAGCTTGTAGTTACAAAATTGTCAAAAAAGGTCTGAGCACCAATGCATGTACTGATAAATGGATTACGGGCAAATTAGTATGAGATTACCAAAGTGATCTCATATACCCACCACAGCTAGAATCCCTACAATTACAGTCTATTCAGTTAGACTCAGACAATTGTGACTGTGACTTTATACATGAATACCTAATTGAAAGTAGTTGGCAGGCTATTGAATACATTCCTCCACCAGTTGCATCTACTAGGGACGACATCTACGGATGACCTTTGGAGAGAAATGGCCAAATGACTACATGACCGACCTATCGTTGGATCTGAAGAAATGACAAATCTACAAACCATGACAGTTGGAAAAATGTATGGCAGAAAAATATTCATGTACACATCCGAGTATTCATATTGCTCCTTCTACATAGAAATTTAATCACAAATCTAGAGAAATGATGACATCACATAGAGATAAGCAATGACTTCCCCGTGTGTAACAATGTCGAGGATTCCATTCTCCATGCACTGAGAGGTTGTCTATTTAGCAAGCCTATATGGAGTGCCAAGGAGAGACCCTTGCACTCAATGAATTAGACTGGATAATGAGTTGACAACCTCAATCTCTATTGATGAAAAATCCTTTGTCAAATGGTTTGTTGCATGTTGGCATATCTGGTCATGTGGGAACGATCAACTCCACCAAGGCACTAAAATTCATCCACTACCAAGGTTAAGTTCATAGAGGAATGAAGTGAATCTATCTTCAAACTAGAACAATATCTCCCCCAAGTAGAGATACCTCATTCATGGGTGTCGAGCATGCTACCAAGACACCCTACTATCTGCATTTTTACTGATGTTTCCTTTCAACCAACATCTAGCATGGCCACTATCGGCATTCACACTATAAACATTGAGAGTAAGTGCATCAAGGGAACTAGTTTCCCAATCAAAGCTACCTCTACACTTGAGGCAGAAGTTCAGGCTATCCTGCAATAACTAAAAATTTGTTAAAAAAAAAACAAATGGATTGATGTTCTAATATTGTCTCACTCCCAAAAGGCAATCTCTACACTGGGAGACACTGAGAGAACATAGCTATAATTCCATCCCCACTCAAGGCTAGGAAAAATAAGGTTCAACTCCATATTTGACATTGGATATAACTACAAACCTCATAGAATGAACACTATAGCAGTATCTATTGCAAAGCATTGCCTATTTTTCAATTTAGTGGTTTCCTTTACTTTGCCTAAGCCATACTAGCTCAATCCAAACATTATCCTTGAACTTGGGTTTTTATCCACACTAGAGATCTAAATAAATAAAAACTACTCTCTAGTTTAAAAAGGTAAAAGAAACCAATATCTTCAAATAGGATATTATTGCATAACTACTATATACCCAAGACTAACACTCTACTATGTATATTAAGACAATAAACATTAGGGTAATCTTATGACCACGTTGAGTGGGACAACCAAGACTAACACTCTACTTGCTTGATGTAAAATCCCTTTCTGGTTTCATGATAAAACATACCAACATATAGGCATGTGTTAAGATAGATCTGAATAAAGCTTATGACTATGTCAAGTAGGACCCCATGTGGGAGATCATACAAGATTCAGCTTCAACCAAAGATTTATCATCAAATAATATTTATGACTTCCTCCTTCTCCATTTTTATGAATGGTTCCCCATAATGTCTCTTCACTGCAACAAATGGCATATGATAAGGGGATCCCATCTCCCCTCTTTGCTTCACCCTTATAATGGAGGGCCTCACCAAATTGATCCATAAGGATGGGAACATAGGTAGAATCAGAGCATATGAAGTCAGTGGTGTCAAGGTGTATTCACATATTGTGTTTGGCAATGACATCATGCTAATTTCCGTGAGAAATGCCTGAAGACTGAAATAATTCAAAAGAATCATGATCTGTATATTAGTCAAATTAAATTAAAGATTTATATCTAGGTTGTGTGACAACATAAGGGAGAGGCTTAAGACTTCAATTGGGATGAACTTTGGTACCCCCCACCAAATATCTTGGTGCCCATATTTCTGGAAGTAAAGGTACCTCACATGAATTCTATATGTACCTGGATAGCCTGGGAAGAAAGATTGACAGTTAGAGTGGATCAAAAATGCCTCTTGTAGGTTGAATTAGGCTCATTCTGGTTAGCTCAATCATTCAAAGTATGATAAACATTTTTGGGGGATGTATATGAGATACCAAACTCGATCATAGAAATAACTAAGACCATCACTTCTAGCTTCATATGGGGGGGTCGTCATCATGGTGTGGTCTGGGACACAATTGCTAAGTCATATGATGCAGGTGGACTTAATATCAAGCATCCTAAAGACATCATCAAAAGTAGTCAACTGAAGAGGTTGCCTAAAGGCTTTAGGTGTAAAGACAACATTTAATCATGTTGGGTGACTAGGGGATACAACAACAATACTCCTAATATAGGCCTGTAACATTCTCAGATCAGGAGAAGCACGTGTAAAAGATGGGAGCTGACCAAACTCATATACATTGTTGATGATAATGACGTTTCTAGACTTTAGAGTTAGCAGATGACACCATGGATCAACAACAATACATATAGACGTTCCCCTACTTCAAATATCTCTAGTGATCTTTCCACATCTCAAAGTGGATCACCCACTACTTACAAGGCTGTTTTGGGCAAACTGATGATGAAGGACAAGTTGCTAAGTGATTGTGTTTACCCTATGTTACACACACCGAAGTCTTTCAATATTTATAAGACCCTATGAGACACACTTGCATAGACAAACTGTGACGACCCAAATTTCTATATACTTTCCTTAGTGACATCCACAAATATGCGTGCACTCATTTCTATATATGTTAGAAGGGAAAATATAAGAAATTAAGTCAACTAAAATCATAGGAAAGTCAAGATCAAGTTCACATCATCATTAGATAGCCACACAACACTTCATTAATTTAGAATAAATAAAGTCATTACATGCTAGTAATTGAGAAGGAAGAATGAATAAGTCTATGAGAAAGAAAAGTATGATTATTACATAGGATCTATAACATCCTATTATAACATCTAGAAGAATAAAACTATCTAACTAAAATGAATAAGATAAGAAGTGGAGATCTATCTACTATCCTGCATGCTCATTATTTATTGGCTTTTGGTACTTTGAAGTGCATCATATGTTGCTTGTACCTAGAAAATACGGGAAACAAAACATCAACAAAAGTTGGTATGTGGAATTAAAGAGCTATACTATGCTGGTATATTGAAAATATTTAAAAAAGAATAAAGAGAAAGAAACATTATTTAATGGCAGAAAATTAGGTAATCCCAAGTTATTAATCACATTTCAAATGAATATGCATTACTATGGTAGACTAGCACAAACATAAACTAATTGGGCCCTATCCCGACGTACCTTGTACCATTAGGGATCTCACTGCGTACCTTGTACCATTAGGGAGGTACTAGTCAACATTAATTCTTTCCCTATCTAATAGGGAGATTAATGAGCACCACTAGTAACTACATTTCATTTTCTCATTCATTTATGTTCTTATATGTTCAATGCGGAAATTGATAATACACATATATCTACATCCAACAATGTACTCAAATACATGCATGCAATTACATATATTTAACATCCAACAAAACTAGTCATATAATTATATCCACATACCGTTAATTTTAGATCTGACTTCTACAAGTCCTAGATTAGGAGAAAGAGAGTAGATCACCCTGAAATGTAAAGAAGAACCTAAAGTCACCATGGGTTCTCATCATTCCATAATAGGGTTTAGATTATTAGGGATATCTCTTTAGGATACATATGATTTGATAGATCAGAGTTGGATTCTAAGGGTCAGGGTCATTCAAATTCATTTAGGGTCATTTAATAGTTAGGGTTTGACATAAAGTTGTAATAAGTATACATATGAAGAGAGGAAACTAGAAATTAGGGTTTTCCACAACTATTGAATCAAATATCCCTCTTTGATTAGGGTTTTGAGTAACATGATGATCAGGACCACAATTAGGGTTTAGGATGTCCACAAGACAGATCTAAATCAAGGATGACTATTATTACAAAAATATAAATATTAAAAGGTCATTAGGGCTTATAGGCCATACTTTCTGAAAAGGGATTGGATCTAGGTCCTAACTATATTTTATTTATATAGATAGAATTTTTTTGATGAAAATGATATATAGGTTCGATATAGTTTGAAATTCCTAGCATTTTATAGGATTTTTCTAAGATTTGGCCAATCAGATAATTTCTTCAAGAAATAAACGAAAAAATTAAAATAAAAAAGTGAGCTCTGCTTTGTGGATCATGTGAGGGATCTGACTAACCGAATCCTCCCACTGACCCGCGAGCAGATGCTCATTAGAGGGGAGGATCAGAACGGGCGAAAAGATTGAATGGCCCAAGGGATCTGGAATAGAACCCATTGGCGGGAAAGGGCAAAGTGGTCAATCCTCCTACTTGATTGCTCCCTGCTCGCGTGCCATGGCTGCAGTAAGGGAATCAATAGGGTTGAGTTGAGGTGAGGTCAAGGTTCTAGGCTATGTTGAGCATGGCTAAGGAGTGGGTCAAAAGCGTGGGGTCTCGGTGGTTGTGAAGTGATCAAGGTCATCGACAGTGGTGGTCTGAGTTCTAAGTTTTGATCAAAACAGGTGGGGAAAAAAGAAAATGCATTTTGGAGATATACCTACCCTCAGGTTGGATTGAGGGGTCACGACACTCAGTGCTAGGTTCATGAGGCTTGGTGATATGTCCCTACAGCTCGACGTGCTCCCACCCTTGCCAGTGATGAAGCTTTCAAGCTCGGTTGCGGCGGCTTGTCGACCCAAGGTTCAGGACCTTCACGACTCCAACTGAGGGTGGTGGTCGACTCGTTGGAGTCCCTCGATGGTGTTGCTATGTTCGATTGAGTGGAGAGAGTCACTAGAGTGAGGAGGAGGTCGAGGTCAAGCAAGGTGAGTGTGTTCAAGGTCAAGGAGGTAGGGGCTTGCTTTGTTGGAATCGATGGTGGGGAATGATAAAAGGGCGGTCGGTGGAGCTCTCGGGGGTCTTATATAGGCGTAGGGTGGTCGAGGGAGTTAAGCCCTAAATCAGGCACCGCCGCCAATGAGATGCGCGAAGAAGGTGGAGGTTGTTCTCCCTATTCCGAGTGTGAGGGGCGTCGAGTGAGGGGTTTCTGACTTCATCTCAGTGAGAGGAGTCTCTCCTCCAAATATCTCGTGCGAGCGTTGTGGGAGTTGGGCACGCGAGGTAGCTGTTGGGGTCGGCGCTCTGTTGGGGTCAAAGTCGAAGAAGGCGGAAGGTAGAAGACGAGGTCTATGCCATTGGATCTTTAGTTGGTCTACGGTCACACTCATCTAATGGCTGAAAAATGGGCCGGGTAAGGGGTTAGTCCGCGTGACACATCAGTGTCACATATTCAACCAATTAAAACTAGAACTTAGGTCCTTATCTCAAATACCAATGAAATATGCACATAAATCCCAATTGCTAATGTCTCCTAATTGGGTAGTCCAATTGAAATGAAATTTCAGGTGAAGATTTATGATGTCATTATACAACCATGGTATAAATTTGAGGGTAAAACTCGAATGTTGACTACATCAATTGACTATGTGTCTTATTGCATGTAATTCAACTTTATATGATACTAGGGTTGGAACTACATGAAATTGATAAGTCATTGAGTCAAATTAGTGAGGGATATGGTTGAGGGCATTATTGGAATAAAGAAAATTATAAGAGAGAGAGAAATATATGAAAAACTCACTCTGTCACATTCTCCCCTCCTTTTTAAGAATTTTATCCCCAAAATTCAAGCAGGCTGAAAGAGATGTAGATATTTCTTCTGGACCTCGATCTTTGGCTCCCAGGTGGCATCAGTCTCATCATGGTGGCTCCACAGAACTTTCACTATTTCTATACGTCGATTATTGTGAAGCTCCTTTGACTTAAAGTCAAGAATTCTAACTGGGGACTCAGCATATGACAGATCATCCTTCAACTCGAGGGGCTCATGATTCAGAATGTGACTGGGGTCTTTAGCATAAGGTTTCAGATTAGATAGGCACATTCACCAACCCTTTCTAGAACCTCAAATGGTCCAACATAATGAGGACTGAGCTTTCCTTTGTTCTTTGCCAAAGCTCAGATAGGTCAGATCTTTAGAAAGACGTGATCACCTTCCTTGAACTGATGTTCCTGCTTGTGAGCATCTGCATAAGATTTCTACCTATCCTGTGCTTGCTTCATCCTCTTCCTGATCAGTATAACTTATCGATATATAGCTACATCTCCTGAAATTTCATAAAGGTATGTTCTCTGAAGTCATCCCAGTGTAGTGGAAACCTGTTGAGGCACCCATATAAAGCTTCATAGGGAGGCATCCTAATACTTGCCTGATAGATATTATTTTATGTGAACTCAGCTAAAGGTAGGTAATGGTCCCACGAGCCTTCCCAATCAAGAACACAAGATCATAGAAAATCCTCCAAAATCTACACGGTACGCTCTGACTGCCCATCTGTCTATGGATGGTAGGCTGTACTGAAGTTCAATTTGGTGCCCAATTCTTCTTGAACTTGTTTCCACAGCTTTGAAGTGAAATTTGGGTCCCTGTCCGAGACAATAGATGCTGGAACTCCATGCAGACATACTATCTCTCGTATATAGAGGTCGACCAACTCAGATACTTTCACAGTAGTCTTCACAGGGAGAAAATGAGCTGACTTGGTGAGACGATCCACTATGACCCATGCAACATCGTATCCCTTCCTGGTCCTAGGTGATCCCACCACAAAGTCCATGGTGATGTGTTCCCATTTCCATTCCAGAATCTCAAGGGGTTGTAGTAGACCGCCTGGTCTCTGATGCTCGACCTAGATTCTTTGGCATGTCAGACACTTGGAAATGAAGTCGGCAATATCATGCTTCATGCCCCTCTGCTAGAACTAACATTGTAGGTTTTTGTACATCTTCGTCATGCCGGGATGAACTGTGTACTTTGACCCATGTGCCTCACTGAGAATCATTATCTTTACCACTGACTGCTCAGGAACCCACATACGGTTCTTGTATCGAATACCACCATCAAGACCCACAGATAGATGTGTTTCAGGATTCGACAGGAGAGAGGAAAGCTCTTCAAGATCAGTACTATCCTTATGTGCCTCAAGAAGTTTGAAATCCAAGTTGGACGTGATGGACATGTTATTAACATGCACATGATCAGACAAAAACTATGGCTTCTATCCTACCAGATCCTCCATATTCTTCCATTCAGGAACAACTAGAGATGCACACACTGCCCTTTTCCTACTAAGGGCGTCAGTGACTACATTTGCCTTACCTGGATGATATGCAATGGTGAAATCATAGTCCTTCAGATATTCATTCCATCGACGTTGACGCAGATTCAAGTCCTTCTGAGTCAGGATGTACTTTAGGCTTTTGTGGTTGCTGAAGATGTCGAACGTTACCCCGTACAAGTAGTGTCTCCAGATTTTAAGTGCATGAATGATTATAGCTAATTACAAATCATGTGTGGGATAATTAAGTTCATTGGGTTTTAGCTGCCTAGACGCAAAGGCCACTACCTTTCCATTTTGCTGCAGGACACATCCTAACCCATTCCTTGAAGCACTAGTGAATATCACAAACCCTTTATTGCCAGAGGGTAGTATAAGAACAGGAGCCGACATCAACTTCTACTTTAACTATTGGAAACTGGACTCACAAGCAGCTGACCAGATGAAGTGCTCATCTTTCTGAGTAAGCTTAGTTAGAGGAAGTGCCACTTTGGAGAAATTCGTAATAAAGCGACGATAATATCCGACCAGACCCAAGAAGCTCTGGATTTCAGAATGATTTTGAGGAGGTTGCCAATCAAGTACAATAGAGACTTTGGCGGGATCAACAAATATATTACCTCCAGAAATTACATGTCCAAGAAACATGACTTTGTCATTCCAGAATTCACATTTTGAAAGCTTGCCATAAAATTTCTGGGTTCAAAGAATGTCAAGAATTGCTCGCAAGTTTTCCTAGTGTTTTTCCATAGAATCAAAATAGATCAAGATATCATCAATGAAGATGACCACAAACTTATCAAGGTAAGGTTGGAAAACTTTGTTCATCAGGTTCATAAATACGCCTGGTGTGTTGGTCAATCCGAATGGCATCACTAGAAATTCATAATGCCCATAGTGAGTTTGAAAATTAGTTTTAGAAATATCAGAATCCTTGATTTTAAGTTGATGGTAGCCAGAACGAAGATCAATCTTTGAGAAAATTTTAGCAGTACAAAGTTGATCAAAGAGGTCATCAATACGAGGGAAAGGATACTTGTTTTTAATAGTAGCTTGGTTCAACATGCAGTAGTCAATACACATACACATAGAACCATATTTCTTTTTTATAAAAAGAATAGGAGCACCCCAGGGGGAAACACTAGGATGAATGAAACCTTTGTCGAGAAGTTCTTGCAACTATTTCTTCAACTCCATAATCTCAGCAGGATCCATCCTATACGGTGCCCTAGAAATCAGAGTGGTTCCAGGAAGAAAATATATGGAGAACTCAATGTCTCTATTTGGAGGTAGCCTAGGAAGCTCCTCCAAAAATACGTCAGGGAAGTCACGTACCACCTTCAGACTTTCTACAGGCCCGCTACTAGGACTGTTCTCTGAGACTAATGCGAGGAATACTTTACATCCTTTTGAAATGAGCTTTTTATCTTTAAGAGAGGAGATTATAATATTATTATATAATCCTCTTCCCCTAGGGATTTCCACAAGACAAGAATGAGGTTGAGAGAGGACTACCATCTTCTTTGTACAATCAATGTGAGCATGATATGTGTATAGCCAGTCCATGCCAAGTATAATATCAAAGTCTTCCATTGTTAAGAGAATGAATTCAAAGGGCATATCATGATTTTCGAATATAAGAGAGAGGAGATCAATTTTCTGTAGGGTTGTGAGTATTTTGCCACTAGGAGTAGACACATCCATAATATATCCTAAGTCCCTTATATGCAGATGTAACATAGAAGCCAACGTTCTGGAAATAAATGTATTTGTAGATCCAGAGTCGAATAAAGCTTTAACATGATGACCATTTAATAATATAGTGCCTACACATGATAATTGAGTTATGAATAATTTGCAGGCTTGAACAAGATATTAAATTATGAAAAGAATTTAGGTTACCTTCACAAAGTTGGTTGAGATTTGCCTTGGCCTCTTCTGCATTCACTGTAAATATTCTACCATTGCGGTGTCCTAGAGGTTGTGGAGCACCTGCTGTAGGATTGCCAAAGACAAAGGGAGTGGGTTACTTGGCGACAAAATGGCCCTCCTTCTTGCAGTTATAGCAAACCAGCTTGGTATGTCGGCATATCCCACCATGGAAACACCCACAAGTCTTGCACTTGGGATGATTTGTCCTTAGCTGGTTATGATGGCTTTTCTATCCTCCCTTTCATGAACCTCCTCATTTCCCTAATCCCTTATTGTTATGTCCAGGATTGAACTTTCTAGACTTATCTTCCTAAGTTGTGGTTAACCCTAAGTACCCCTTACTGGAAGGTTTCTGCATGCCCTGCTCTCTCTCATGCTTGAGGGCCATGTCTAGGGCTTCATCTATGCTTCTGGGATGGGAGGCTATAACTAGGGTTTTTAGATGGGAAACGAGGCAATCAACATAATGCTCGGTAAGACATTCATCTGTCCTAATAGGTGCATAATGTCCTAGAAGTCTAAACTTCCAGGTGTAGTCAGCTAATGAGAGACTACCCTGCTTAAGCTCCATGTACATCTTCTCCTTCCTCTTCCTTTCAGCTATGGGCATAAAATGATCAGTAAAGAGGGTTTTGAAGGCTTCCCACCCCATATTATCTATTTCTTCTCCCCTATTCTCACCATAGTTCTCCCCCAGATTTTCGCCCCTCCCTTAAGAAGATGGGTGGCAAACTTGACCTTCTTCTTGGTGGGTACTTCTAGGGTACGAAAACCATTCTCCACAGAGAGGATCTAAGCCTCAGCCTTATCCATGACCTCAGGTTGATCTTCCCCCCATAAGGTATCAGGGTTGAGTTTGATGAAATCCATCAGCGTCACCTCCTTTTTCCTAGAGGAGCTAGGTTCATGGGTTCCCTTTGTGGCAAGGGTTTCCATAAAGTCTAGAAGGATTTTCTTTTGTTCCTCCCACCTTTCCTTGGTCGTGGTATCGGGATCAGGTACTTCTGAGGTTTTAGGCTCTTTTCTCTTTTTAGTGGATGATTCCTCCGAGGCCTTTGAGTTGCGAGTCTTAGGAGGAATCCTAAAATTAATTTGGATATATTAGATTTATTACTTCAACAATTATTCTCATCATTATCATTATTTTTATCACATAATATTTCATTATTCTCTTTTATTAAATATTATTTTTCTTAATGTTACGATTTGTGGAGGATACCCTAAAATCCTTATCAGTTGGTCCTTAAGACTTTCTAAATAGAGAGACTCTTTCCTAACCTTATATCATAAAGGTGAGGGAATTTTTTTTTTCAAAAAATAGAGATAAGAGGGAAATATAGAAAAGATGAGAGGGAATTTCTATATATGAGATGGATCATAATTTAAGGTATGTCCAAGAAGTAGGGGACATTTAGGATATCGACCAGGTAGACTTACACTGCCTTATAGGTAGCCTCGTGATTGCCAAGCAAAGTGGCTCAGAGACTTTAGCCAGACCTTAGGCAGATGCTATCCTAGTCACCTCAACCCTTCACATCCCTAACTCAAGGACTACCCTAGACTCATAATAGGGTGAATAAAGGTTATGTGACTATGATGTGTGAACATTGGCTCTGATATCAATTGTGACGACCCTAATTTCTATATACTTTCCTTAGTGACATCCAGAGATATGCGTGCACTCATTTCTATAAATGTCAGAAGGGAAAATACAAGAAATTAAGATAGTCAACTAAAATCAGAGGAAAGCCAAGATCAAGTTCACATCATCATTAGATACCCACACAACACTTCATTCATTGAGATTAAATAAAGTCATTACATGCTAGTAATTGAGAAGGAAGAATGAATAAGTCTATGAGAAAGAAAAGTATGATTATTACATAGGATCTATAACATCCTATTACAACATCTAGAAGAATAAAACTATCTAACTAAAATGAATAAGATAAGAAGTGGAGATCTATCTACTATCCTCCATGCTCATTATTTATTAGCTTTTGGTACTTTGAAGTGCATCATATGTTGCTTGTACCTAGAAAATATGAGAAACAAAACATCAACAAAAGTAGGTACATGGAATTAAAGAGCTATAATATGCTGGTATATTGAAAATATTTAAAAAAGAAGAAAGAGAAAGAAACATTATTTAATAGCATAAAATCAGGTAATCCCAAGTTATTAATCACATTTCAAATGAATATGCATTACTATGGTGGACTAGCTCAAATAGAAATTAATTGGGCCCTATCTCTGCGTACCTTGTACCATTAGGGATCTCCCTGCGTACCTTATACCATTAGGGAGGTACTAGTCAACATTAATTCTTTCCCTCTCTAATAGGGAGATTACTGAGCACCACTAGTAACTACATTTCATTTTCTCATTAATTTATGTTCTTATATGTTCAATGCAAAAATTGACAATACACATATATCTACATCCAACAATGTACTCAAATACATGTAGGCAATTACATATATTTAACATCCAGCAAAACTAGTCATATAATTATATCCACGTACCTTTAATTTCAGATCTCACTTCCACAAGTCCTAGATTAGGAGAAAGAGAGTAGATTACCCTGAAATGTAAAGAAGAACCTAAAGTCACCATGGGTTCTCGTCATTCCATATTAGGGTTTCTATTATGGTTTAGATCATTAGGGATATCTCTTTAGGATACATATGATTCAAGAGATCAGAGTTGGATTCTAAGGGTCAAGGTCGGTCAAAGTCATTCCGCATCATTTAATAGTTAGGGTTTGACATAAAGTTGTAATAAGTATACACATGAAGAGAGGAAACTAGAAATTATGGTTTTTTTCACAACTATTGAATCTAATATCCCTCTTTGATTAGGGTTTTGAGTAACATGATGATCATGACCCCTATTAGGGTTTACGATGTCCACAAGATAGATCTAAATCAAGGATGACTATTATTACACAAAATTTGAATATTAAAAGGTCATTAGGGCTTGTAGGCCATACTTTCTGAAAATGGATCGGATCTAGGTCCTAACTATATTTTATTTCGACAGATAGCATTTTTCTGATGAAAATGATATATAGGTTCAATATATTCCGATATTCCTAGCCTTTTCTAGGATTTTTCTAAAATCTGGCCAATAAGATAATTTCTTAAAGAAATAAAAAAACAAAAAAAGAAAAGCGAGCTTTGCTTTGTGGATCATGTGAGGGATCCTACTAACTGGTTCCTCCCATTGAAAAGATGGAATGGCCCAAGGGATCTAGAATGGAACCCATTGGCGGGCAGGGGCAAAGTGGTCAATCCTCCTACTTGATTGCTCCCTGCTCGCGTACCATGGCTGCAGTGAGGGAATCAACAGGGTCGAGTTGAGGTGAGGTCGAGGTTCCAGGCTATGTTGAGCATGGCTGTGGAGTGGGTCAAAAGCATGGGGTCTCAGTGGTTGTGAAGTGATCAAGGTCGTCGGAAGTGGTGGTCTGAGTTCTAAGTTCCGATCAAAATATGTGGGGAAAAAAGAAAATTCATTTTGGAGATATACCTACCCTCAGGTTGGATTGAGGGGTCACAAAGCTCGGTGCGAGGTTCTTGAGGCTTGGCGATAGCTCCTTGTAGCTTGACGTGCTCCCACCCTTTCCAGTGATGAAGCTTTCAATCTTAGTTGCAGCGGCATGTCGACCCAAGGTTCAGGACCTTCGCGACTCCAACCGAGGGCGGTGGTCAACTCGTTGGAGTCCCCCGATGGTGTTGCTACGCTCGATTGAGTGGAGAGAGTCACTGGAGTGAGGAGGAGGTCAAGGTCAGGCAAGGTTAGGGTGTTCGATGTCAGGGAGGTAGGCACTTGCTTTGTTGGAATTGATGGTGGGGAATGATAAAAGGGTGGTCGACGGAGCTCTTGGGGGTCTTATATAGGTGCGAGGTGGTCGAGGGAGTTAAGCCCTAAATCAAGCATCAGCACCAATGAGAGGGGAAGAGAAGGTGGAGGTCGTTCTCCCTATTCTGAATGCGAGGAGCGTCGAGTGAGGGGTTGCTAACTTCATCTCAGTGAGAGGAGTATCTCCTCCAAATATCTCGCACGAGCATTGTGGGAGTTGGGCGTGCGAGATAGCTTTTGGGGTCGAAGCTGAAGAAGGAAGAAGGTAGAAGACGGGGTCTATGCCGTTGGATCTTTAGTTGGTCCAAGGTCACAATCATCCAACAACTGAGAAATGGGCCAGGTAAGTGGTTAGTCAGCGTGACACATCAATGTCACATATTCAACCAATTAAAACTGGAACTTAGGTCCTTAGGTCAAATACCAATGAAATGTGCACATAAATCCCAATTTCTAATATCTCCTAATTGGTTAGTCCAACTGAAATGAAATTTTAGGTGAAGCTTTATGATGTCATTATACAACCATGGTATAAATTTGAGGGTAAAACTCAAATGTTGACTACATCAATTGACTATGTGTCTTATTGCATGTAATTCAACTTTATATGATACTAGGGATGGCACTATATGAAATTGACAAGTCATCGAGTCAAATTAGTGAGGGAGATGGTTGAGGGCATTATTGAAATAAAGAAAATTATAAAAGTGAGAGAAATATATGCAAAAAATCACTCTGTCACACAAACATACTAACCCATAAGTACACAAGGTCATTTATTGTACAACCAAGCAACAAGATAAGGGTCAATCAATAGGGAGATAGGGGGCACTAGAGTTCGATTAGGTTATCTCGGTTCCTAATGCATAGACTAGGGTTCAAGGGTTTGAATGGGGTTTGTTTGATCCCAATAAAGTAGGTCAAGCAAGAAATTAAAGGGAACAATCAAACGAAACCTAAGTTAACCCTAGACAAGTTATTTCTAAGTATCAAAAAAAGAAAGTAAGAAAGAAGAGAGCGATTATGACTAAGGAAATAAAAGAAAAATCTAACACTAAGACGAGACAAGAAATTTAAGCAACTAGAGGAGGAAAGAACCTAGAGTAGCACTAACTAGCTTATATTAGCACAAGAAATCAATAATAAGAACTATCTATACTAGCAAGACCTAAATATCAATAGAAAAGAAATTAGCAAAGAAGGAAATTAAAATAATTAACTAAGCCATCACGAACTAGAAAGAAAGAAAATTGGGATTTTAAGCAAGTTATGGATGTTTGGGCCATTTGTTGGAATGTAACTAGAATCCAAGTTGAGGGGTCATAACATGCAAATTCTATCCATTCATTCTAGATTGATTAATGCAACAACTAGATAAGTTCTATATAATTACCCTAAGATACTAGTTGGCCATGGGTGGTATAAAGCGTGTGAAGGGGAATTACACCCTTGCACACCCTATCCAACCCTATGAGGCTGAATTGGACTAGGTCTTAGGTGAAATTTTAATAGTATCTATCAAGTCTAGGTTTCTAGAGTAGGTGTCCTTAGGTAATTGGGAGTCAAGGATAGGAATGAAGAGTGAAGGTGAGGATGTTTTACCTCACATCACTTACCATCTAGTCTTTAGGAAAGTCCTAGGCAATTTCACTAAGTGCTACTACACTAGCTACTTAGATCTTCCACATAGAAGTAAGAAAGGGGATATGAATGTTAGAATATAGGGCGCTAGCTAATGATCCACTAGTAGGATGTAGGAGAAATCCCTAGGATAACCTCATACAAGCTCCTAGAATCTAAGTGGTTTCAAGTAGAAATCCACAAAAAGTCCTTGTTTGTAAGAACAAACCACAAAAAGAAATATGAGAAATAAGATAGAAGTAGAAGACAATCATCATAAAACAAGTATATATAGTTTTACAAGCTATTTATCCCAACATGGTATCAAAACAACATTTTAGTCCCCAAACAGTCCACCTAGGGCAGCTTTGCAGCTCATAGTACTAAAAGAACAAAAGAAGAAGAAGAAGACATAGCCATGAAGCTTGTTAAAGTCCCTTCTTAACCTCCAACATGAGCAACATCTTCTCCTTCCTTGGTGGCTAGATGGAATGGAGTGGATGGTGGAAGTAGCTAAGACCCTAGAAAATTAGGGTTTTGAGGTAAGGGAAGATGAAAATGGAGTAGAAGTGATATGGATACTTAGGGAGTTTAAGGAGAAGCTATGAGGGGATGAGATGTAGATAAACTTGTGCTACAACCTCCACCTATGTATATATAGGTGGTAGGGAATCACTAGGTTAAGTTGGGGGCAAAGTGGGTATGACAATGTAGAAAAAGAATAGGGTTTGGGTGGCCACACGACCATGGTGGGTAAGGTGTAGCTAGAAAACTAGGGTTTTAAGGTAAGGGAAGGTGGATGTACAATGGAAGTGATATGGATACTCAAGGAGTCTAAGGAGTATCTAAGTGGGGCTGAGAGTAGCAAACTTTGTGTTATAACCTCCACCCATGTATATATAGGTGGTAGGGAAGCACTAGATTAAGTGGGGGAAAATGGGAATAATAGTGTATAATAATAGTAGTGTTTGGGAAGAAACATGGCCATGGTAGGTAAGGTGTAGCCCGACTGTGGTGAGAGGGAATGACCATTCTAGGTGGGGGTGAAATGTCAAGTTAAAAATGAAAAAATGGAGGCTGATAGAATTGCCGTGTTGGGTACCACAACCATAGTGGTGGCTAGGTGGCATGTCCGTGTTGGGTTGCACGGTCTTGGTGGGTGATATGTGGAATAACTGTGGTGATCTATTTATCTTGGGGTCATTCTTTTCAACATGCCCATTCTGATCTTTGGCAACACAGTCGTGGAAGATGCCAAAACTATTTTGGGAGCTTCTCAACATGACCATGCTAGCTAGAATGACTGTGGTAGTCAGGTTTTGGTAACTTCTCAACAATATCTGATGCCATTGTGATTTTTGCATTTGTATCATGATATTTCTGTGTCCCCATGGTCACACTGGGGGCTTTGCTTGCACTTTGAGCTTTGAACTTCATGACCCATGGGCCTCTTTTTTCTAGCTCGACCCATGGCCACTAGAGGTAATTTGGGAGATCTTCGAGACCTTCTTTGGAATCCTCCATGACCCTAGGATCATTTTCCTTCTCTCCCATCCATCCAAGGAATAGTCCAAGTACTTAAAAAAATATGTAAAGAGTGTTTGTAAGTGAATTTTAAATAAAGCCATATAAGCTTGCAATATAACTTGTCTATATGGGATCAAAGTGCAAGAAGACACAAAATGAAGCCCTAAAATAGGGTCGCACCACCCCAAACTTAACACATACTTTTCCTCAAGTATTCTCCAACTTAATCTATCTTTCAAATCATTCAACAAAAATATGATCATGATGTGATTTGGCTATAATGAGTTCACATGTGAAAGTAGGCATGTAATTCACTACTCTCTATTCATCTACCATTTTCAAATGTAAATTAAGTACTAAGCACAAAAGCTTCAAAGATTGGGTACCAACCACACATGTAAGTGATGCAATTTTCATGAACCTTTGGGTAAATTGTATCATGCATGGCATACATTCGAATGGTTGAAAATACTATTTCACTTGCTAGAACTACAAAATACACTTCATCCCACCTATCATGGCCCACTTGGCTTGTGTAGGGGTGTGAGGACTAGAGATTATTTACCCTAGCCCTAATAGGCATAAAAAGAGAAAGAGTTAGGAAGGGAGTGGAGTGCTATTACATTGGATCACTCATTTGAGATGCTATTACTAAGATCATCCCTTGTTTCTTGTTTCTTGTTTCTTTTTCTTTTTATGTACCCTATATGTTAGGAGGGCATATGGTGAAAAGAGTGAAGTGGGGTGATATAGATATGGCCACCCCAACTTTAGGATGGTGTTCAGGATAATATGTGCACTTTTGACATCTTGTTATGCGAAGGAGAGGTAAGAAGATGATAGAAGAAATATCTGGTCAAAGAGGGGTCATGGGTAGTGAGGATCCATGTATGGTTTCATCCAAGTAAGCTAGTCCACGTAACAATCACCAAACAAATATATGATGAATAACATGAGCAATATTATGATTACAGTCTTTTCAAATCAACTAAATAATCCCAAGCGTGCAAGGCTTGCAAGGTTCACATTTTTAACAAAACTAGTTTTATCAACTTGTGAGTGGCCTCGAGCACATGAAAAATTTAATCATAGGACTCATTGGGCCAAAAAATCATAAACAATTTGTGTTATCCCAATTCAAATCATTCACATCATGATGGATAGATATTTCATGGAAACACACTATGGAAAAAGTAAATTCAAGCATGTGTGAAATGGTCAAAATAGTACCAATTTTCATTCAACCACATCTAAAACTACATTTAGGAAAATATCACATAGCAAGAAAATCCTAGCTAAAACACTCAAAAAATACAAAAATCTACATGCAATGTGTAACATGGAATGGCATGCAAAGACTCTATTTAAAAAAAAATTCATAAAAATGCCAAAAATTAACCTACATATGTGTAATATAGAACAAAAAGTATGGATACAGAATTATGAATGTTGGCTATACTATTTGATCATCTTCAACAAAAAATTAGAATAAGGAACATAGTGGAAAATGGGGTAAAGCAAGGGCTTACCGCCCTACCACACAAAACTTTTAAATCATGCTATCCTCGACATGAAATAGAATTTTAGGATGACAGGGTCGAGGACATTGAGTAACAATAGACAATCACCAATAGAGTGGAGAGGTCTCAAGGTGTACAGTGAGCGGGGCAGAGCCACCACAATCGTTCTATGCAAAATGAATGTTCTAGCTTGCCAACACCATGTCCATGTTGTGTAGAATAGTTGTAATGGTCCCCTTCATGTAGTTTTTCTACTAATTTGCAATTTTCTCTTCAATTTCCATATTTTACTTGGAAATATCCTCTATTCATCATCTTTCCTCCTATGTACATGGTCTAAAAGGATTAACAAACAAAAAAACCATAAAGTATAATGTGTGTGTTTCTTGGAAAAAACAAAACAAAAATGGTTATGAGAAAAAGAATATCAAACTAACATGGGTTGCCTCCCACTAACACTAAGTTTAGAGGCTTCAACCAGGCTTGGTGTTCCTTTGTCTATCATTCATTCACTAGAAAGGTTCTCCCATCATCATAATAGACAATCTTATCAAATATTTCCCCTTATGATATTTATCCCCTTTGGTATCATCATTATAGATCGAACAATAATGGTCCTCATCAACAAAACTATTCATCTCAGTCAACTTAATCCCCTTGGGAAGCTTTCCTATTATCTTCTTCTTATAGGTATATACATCCTTTCTAAACTTCAAATAAATTGGGCTTTGCTTGATGATGTCAAGCAACAGAGTGGTCAGCATAATCTTCCTTAAGACCTTCAGATCTTTCATGTTATACCCTGTCTTACCTTGAGGAAGGGGTTCTCTAAGGCATCCAAGGTATGGGTTCAATCATAGTAAAGACTTTAGAACCTTGAAAAATCACATTGGGATGTCTGGGATCATGGTTTGGGGTATTTGGTGGTGTTACCATAAACAATGGTGGGATACATGACATTATCCTTTCAAAAGCTAGGTGTTATCTCCTCAAACAAGGGTCTAATAGAAGGTATTGTCTTCTCCAACAAAGGTGGGACAGAAGGAACTCTAGTGCGCTTGGTACTCACACATAATGATGAGACAACAAGTTTTTGGTGTTGTTAGCACCCTCACATGAACTTTCTGGCAGTGACTCTCTATCATAATCTTTGACCATTTGATCATGTTCCATTTTTTGGATTCCTCAACAACCTTGTCAGCTTATATGGCAAACACCATGTTTACTTTCTCATGGGGAGGAGGGGGATCTCGTGATGACGATGGTCGTGGTGGTCTTCGGCTTGGTGAATTTGGATTTTGGAAGATGTAGTCTAGTTGTTTTGGATGTTGTTGTGAGGTGGTTGGTATTGAGGTGGTGGTTGTTGGGTATTTTGAAGGTTGAAGGGAGGTTGTGGCAATGGAGGAGCATATGGGTTGGAGGGTCCTAGATATTGCTACAAGGTTGTTACTTGCCCTTGTTGTGATACATAAACACCTTGAGGAGCACCCATGGAACCAATATAATTGTTTTAATTGGCCATCATTTGGGAAGGGAGTCTTCCCACCTGATGGTGGGCAAGTGAAAGGGAAATCTGAGTTAGACTTTGTGCAAGGTGGCTAATTGTTTGTCCATAGGAGGGCACATCCTTCTTCACTTCATCTAGATTCCTCAATGTGCCAAGCACTTCCTCTTCGAACATTGAACCGTTCTTTGGTCTTTGGTATTGCATAGGCTGGCCTAGTTCTTCCTTCCCTTAGTTCAAAGAGAAATTAGGATGGTTCCTTCATTCTTGAGTATAGGAGTTAGACATTGGGCCTTGGTTGTTTCAGGTGACATAAGATTGGAGAGCTTGCACTTCTTCACAAAGAGCATCGATAAAGTTGGTAGAATGTCTATAAGAACCTACGTCACGAGTCTTCATGAGGTTCATCATATCCGTCAATATCTTCATTACTTGTGGATTTTCATCACTTTTGTCTTGGGGAGGGGGAGCTCTTGTATTTCTATCAGAATAGGGACCCACACTAGAGGCTCAATGTCGAGAGTTTTTGGCCAAGTGCTCAAAGGAGGGACAAGACTCTTCTTGAGGCTTGATAAAGAATGCTCCTGTAACATCCCAAGATTTGAGGTCTCATATAACATGATCTTAAAAGGAATGATTGGACTACCCATATCACCAAGGTGCACCTCCTTTTCCGGGAACCCATCACTAAAGAACTCCATAGTTAAGCGTGCTCAACTTGGAGTAGTACTGGGATGGGTGACCTATCGGGAAGTTGATCCTGGCATGCACGTGAGTGAGGACAAAGCACATAGTTAAGGCTAGTGGTGGTCTGTGGGGACAATTGTCATTCTAAAAGTCTACTAGAGCCTTGGGCAGTGGGCTTGGGCTTTACAGTTCCACTACAAGATGAGTTTACAACTGTTTGACCCATTTTAGGAATTTTGGCGTAAAAAGATTGCAACAACTTACATATGGGCACTTCTTGATGAGGGAAATTTTATAACAACTTTTGGAATCGCTCCCAGGTATCATGAAATTTCTCGTTCTCCCTTTGAAGGAATGAGGTGATGTGTCTATGCATTTGAGTTATCTTAGCTATGGGGTAGAACGTCTTCAAGAATTCATTCTTCATATCCTCCCAAGTGACAAGATCTAGCTTGCACAAATACCATTCTTTCCCTTGTCCATGAGAAAAAAATGGAAACAATGTATGCTAAAATGAGTCATTTGTAGAGGCAAGAGTGCCGGAAGTGGATGATTTCTCCACAAAAGAATCAATGCCTCATTCTCAAACCTGTAGAGGGTGGATAGTAGCCAAAAAGAGAGAGATGAATGGAGAATTCTTACCCTGGCATTTGATCTACCCTTATGGAAATTTGTGAAGTTTAGTTGTCAAGCATAAAGTAGTCATGAAGTTGGTTGGGCAGTGGAGGACCTGGAGGGACACATGCCTTCTCCTCCTGGTCATGAGAACACCTATCTCCCATCTCAGCCTCTTGGAGTTTCTTGTGTTTGTGTAGAATTTCCTTCTTCCTATATCAGGATCCGTTGGAACCAAGTCAGTGGAGAGTAAATGATTCTCGGGTATGTAAAAACTATCACCTTCAAAAGGCATAGATAAACAAAAAAAGTTAAGTCAGAAAGAAAGTTTGCACAAATAATACAAAGAATTAATAATAGCAATGATTAGGGTAGTAGGAAAGGATAAAAGCTAAACTAACTAGGTAAGTGAAGCGTCTGTTTCCCCGACAACGGTGCCAAAATGCTAGATTGCATTTACCCAAAGGTACACACAACCAAGTCTTTCAATACTTATAAGATCATAAGAGACCCACTCAGGAAGACTAAAAGACTAACCCACAAGCATACAAGGTGTGTTATAGCATAAGCAAGAAATAGGATAGGGGTCGATCTATAGGGAGAGAGGGGGTACTAGATCCACTACTACATATATGACTTATGGCATTGTTTTTTTCAAGGGAAACCGAGGAGGTAACATATCACATCAATTTCTTAAAGAAAACCACCATGGTTGGACCACTAAGAAAACACATGTTGTGCTTTTTTGTTCTTGTTGGTTGTTTCACAAAGACCCCAACACGATAGATCACCTATAAAAATACAATTTTGCACAAAATTTTAGGAGACATTTCCTTTTCTTCCAAAGACCCTATCCTTTATGTTTCTTATAAAACAATTGACGAGATAAATAGGTACGCTCCAAATGTCTCCTTGTATTTCTCATAATTTATCCTATTGGATTTACAACATGAACCCATGAGAAAGAGTTACACGCCCCCTTCCTGTTGAATTCCCCCTCAATCTCGTCGGTTGACTTTTCCAAAACCGATGATGTAGGTGTTTCTGGGATGCATCGTTAGTCGTTGGGTTTGACTTAGTTTACCAACACTATATTTCAAGTTTTGTCATAGGTGTTTTCAAATTAACTAACAACATAGGGTTACATCATCGGTTGTTGCTAGTAATCGACACCATATGACTGACTTAAATCCCATGAGAAACCCTTTCCCCTGCATGCATTTATTTAGAACCACAACTTTCTCAAGAAATTTTCTATTCCTCTGCTCATTGCCACAACTCCTCTGCCACCCAACTCCTCACTGTCGGTCACCACAACTGCCTCCTTAGCTCCCTCCAGAGATTCCTTTTCTAGCCAACTACCTCAGGTCCTACCATAGCTACTCGCCACAGTGAATCTTCCTGCCTCCTATACCACCACAAATGATGCTTCTTGACGCCTCAGTTGGAGCCTGCTAAGTTCCTCCTCCTCCTCCTCCACCACCTCCAACCACAACCACATATGTTTCCTCTCCTCTGCTGCCTCCAGCCACTGCCGCAACCAATATCTATAGATTAGTATCAATCAAGGATCAGAAGCTGATAGGTATTAAATCTAATGATTGTCACACTGTAATGCAACATATATTTCTTGTGTCTATTCTATCTATCCTTCCTAAGCATGTAAGGTTTGCAATCACTATGATTTGCTTCTTCTTCAACACTCCGTGCAACAAAGTAATTGACTGTGATTATAGATAAGTTGTAAAGATAAGTGGTCCTTATCCTATGCAAACTTGAGCAATATTTCCTCCCTTCATTCTTTGATATCATGGTACATCTGGTTGTCCACACGAATAGGGAAGTGAAAATGTTGGGTCCAATTTTCTTGCATTTGATGTATCCTTTTGAGCAGTACATGATTGTTTTTAAAGGTGATGTTCGGAACCATTTTGGGCCCATGAGAGTATCATTGAGGGCTATGTTTCTAGGGTGGTTATGGACTTCTGCAATGACTTTTTGTATTGCAATGAAAATCCAACTAATATTAGGAATCTTTTTGTTTATTCTGACAAAGGTACTTCAAGAGAATGATAAATAAATATCAGTGATGAATAGTGGGAACAAGCACATTTGTACATTTTACACAACATTCATAACATGGGTATTTGTATCATTGAACACAACAATGAGATAAATACAAATATTCCTTGTGTCAGTTCAATGTGGCTTTCTAGAGACCATAATCGAACATTTATTATGTGGTTTATAGAGAAAGTATTCAGTCAACTATCTTAAACACCAAATAATGTTTCAGAAACTATCAAATGGGTTGTGTATAATCCAAATATGCACATTACATATTACGAAGTGGATAGGTGAGAAGGATGAACCATTCATCATGGAATCTCAGGTAAAGTAGGTATTCTATATTGACAATCCTACAAATGAAAATTGGTCTGTCATTCTTCATCAGAAAAGACAATAAATTTCAGATCCTATTGATGAAGAAGAGTAGTATGACAAGTATTATAACTCTAGTCCATTCTTTGTTGACTTACCAAGTGTAAATGTTAAATCTAATGTCGATGACTATACACATGAAGACCACACTGAAGGAATATTAGTTTAAGGTATAATACATGTAATATTTCATATGTTATTTTCATTATAATAACATGTTTAAATTTTATACGTGATATGAATTTTTCATATGTGATCTGACTTTTTTATAAGATAAATTGACTTTTGCATATGTGATCTGAATTTTTTTATATGTTTACCTTTTATTTTATAGGTGCTATCTGACCAGGAGCACAACGGTCCCAAGCATGAAGATCTTGAGTGTGAGGATCCTACTATGCCTCCTGACTAGGGTGATGACGATGCTAACAAATCTAAACATTAGAGAGGAATAACTGTGATGAAAATTTCAGCATATAGGGAAGGGAAGAAGGGCCTCGTTGAATTTAATGAAGTAGGCACGTCGATTACTAAGGAGTTAATCAACTACTATGGGGTCCTTGGTGAAGAAAAGTGTCTTTCCTTGTTGATGATTGGAGACAAACGAGTAGCACCCCTAAAGACCTCATCTAGAAGGTGTTGGAGGTGAGATATTAGGATTTACATTTTATAGTATTTTCCTATTCTTTCTTTTCACATTTCTAAAAAGTAGTGAATGTTGAAACTTTTTAGGCCCAATATGAGCTCGATGAAATGTTGCATTGCAAGTCTATTATGAAGCTCGTTGGGAGAATACATAGAGATTGGTAAACAATCCTCACAAGACTACATCTTTGTATATAAGAAGGATAAAGACCCCACTCTACAAGGACATTATCTTGATAGAAATGAGTGGCTGGAGTTTGCTGAGTAGAGACAAATAGATGCGTTCAAGGTATTGAATTAATTACATTCTTATGATTTCATATGATTAGTTAACATAATTTCTTATTGAATTAATCAGGACATTCAAGATGCAAATATATCACTATCTCTGCTTAATTACATTTATTAACATAATTGTAAATCTACAGTGTTGTGTACAAGACAATGGTTGGGCATGCACATATTATGTGATGTTGTACATGCAGACAATTATCACACAGACTATAGATGAAATGTATATAGAAGGTAATGTTATTAATCTTAAATCATAATTAATGAAGTAGTCTCATTTGATATTACAAACAATCAAATTTAATTAGAATTACGTGTGATTCTCTTTGTAGTATTTTGACACTATTGTAGAAGTAAGCTTAATTAGGTTTGTTAGATTCCTAAAGCATATTCTAGGGTTCAAGAGTTTGATTGGGGCTTGTTTGATTATATAAAAGTTGGTCAAGCAAGAAATTAAAGGCAATAATCAATCAAAACCTAATTTAACCCTATAAAAGTTAATTCTAAGTAACAAGAAACACAACTTAGAATGAAGAGAGAAATTAAGACTAAGGAAAAGAGAGAAATTAAGACTAGGGAAAGTAAGGCAAGAGCTAACACTAAGATTAGATTAGGAATTTAAGCAACCAGAGAAATAAAAGGACCAATATTAGTACTGACTAGCTAACATTAGCCCGAGAAACCACTGAGAGGTACTAGGCAATTAATGATGCTTGCTAATCTAGCACCCTTTTTCACAACCTTTTAAGTCTTGTCACATGGAAATTCTTATTTTTTTCCAGTGAAAAGAAACAAATTATTATTTTCTTCCTCTTATCACAATTGAACTTGAATCTCACCAAAATCTATGCATTTCTTATAGGCTCAGAACCTCAGACAATAGGCTCACTGTTCCAGCCGATCGGCTCACCAGTCCCATCCGATTGGCTGACTTGATCCAGACAATTGGTTGATGCCTTCCCTTAGCCACCGAGCCTCATTCAAGAACTCAGTCTAAATGACACGTCATTTGAATGTCAAACGATCGTTTCAGAGCTCAATGAAGGAGATTTCCCACCCAGCAGAGTGGGTCAAAGAGTGCTGCCACCCAAGACTTAGGGTTGCTGAATGCTACCTCAACTCCCGTCCTTACCAGATTTCCCAACTAATCGGCTCGCGTAACAACCGATCGGTTGGAAGTGTGCATCCAGTTAAAAAATGCAGTCGCCTGCCTCATTTTCCCACAACCCTAGTTGTAAAAGCCCCCTACTTCTCCTATAAAAGGAGAGGCACTTACTCCTCACATGGACATCATCTTTTTTACGAAGGATTCCGAACAATCATTCTTTTGTTCTTGAGTTTTGTTCATCAATAATGTGTAATTATTTGCAAGCTAAGTGTCCCTTTTAATTATTGTTCTTTTACCTTACTCATTTTAGATCTAGTATTCTTCTCCATCTTCTTTTGTAGACCGTAGAAAGGAATTAAGTGTCAGCCATTTAATTATCTCTAGCCTAAGGAACTAATCCTTTGATAAGTCTAGACTATGGATAGAACACTTTCTTTCTCTGTATCCCTTTTCTCGACAAGCATGAGTGAGTACTTTTCCTATTGTGGCAAGGGGAATAGCCCCTTTTCCATGGTTTGAATCGACTTAATCCTTAAGAATTACTTCTTTCAGACGGCTTTGGTTTTAAGAACTAATGATCTATCAGAGTAATTAATCGATTTGGTCATATGTTAATTCGGGTGGAAATGACCATGGAAGCCTAGATGTAGAACACTAAAACCATTTGCATAGAGATTTTGAAATGACAGTGGATATCTCTTTTTTGGGATTATGGGCTAAGAAACATGATCACCAGGACCAATGGGCTCATGCAGAGTTCATCTGTTGTGGGTTTTAATTAATTCACATGCCTTCATTGAATTCGTCGTTTTAAAGGATTTCGTTTATTCTTGCCTAGGCTAAGGTGGTAAAAACCCCTAAAATCCTCGATTTCCCATCACTTGATTTCAATCACCATTTGATCTGCTCTCTTTACATTCCAGTCTTTCATTCATAATAGTTTTATTTGTGTTAACAATCATCTCAATTTTCCTTATAGCACGACAAATTTATTTCTTGTTAAGTGCAATCTTATTCTTGTGTTTCCTTATTGCTTTAGTGTTAATCACCAACCTCCAAACCCGATCTTCACCTTCTGCTCCAAAATTTAAAATTCCAAAAATAAATAAATAAAATCTTTAAAACAATTGGGATTAGAGATAACAACTTCAAAAACATTGTCCTATGGAATCGACCCTTCTATACAAACCTTAACCAGAAAGTACAAAAGGATTAAACTCTACGATAATTATCTTAGTGATTGTAGTGCACTTTGACACATTATCAATTTGGCACCATTGTTGGGGACAACGAATTGTTTTCTTGAACCCCAAAAACTTTTGAAAAACTTTTTTTTCATTTTTTATGCCTTTTGAGTAACATTAAGGAAGTGCTAATCCTCCTTATGCTGAGTTTCCATTCCAGTAGTCTTCTTTTTCTACACACAATTAACTGCTTATTTGTGCATGTGATGCCCGAACGCCAGATTGACATAGTTTGATCCTGAGATAGATAGAATTTTTCATCGTCTAAACCACCAAAATAGAATTAGAATGGATGGGGAAGAAGTTGCTCGGAGGAAGGCTCTAGCGGCTCAAAGAGATCACATCTTAACCGATAAAGCGGCTAGTCTGGCCGCTTTTTGAGTAGCCTGCATGGCAGAACCAGAAACCTTAGAGGCCAATAGGAGGGAAGCCGAATGGCAAAAACAATTAATTTTTTTTTCTATTCCCAAATCTGCCTATGCCCAACACCCAGTCGTGCCTCCTGACATTATTGCCCCCCAATTTGAGATCTGAACCCAATGGTTCACCATGATCCAAGCAAACCCATTCTCTAGCAACAATGGGGAAAGTTGCCAAGATCATCTTCAAAGGTTCATTGACCTTTGTTCCTTTAACTAACTACTCGGTGTCTCTGAAGATTCAATCAGCCTTAGATTGTTCAAATACTCTCTTACCGACGAAGCTAGTAGCTGGTACAACACCATGGAGAGTGAGGAACATGTCACAACTTGGGAGGTTCTACAAAATAAGTTTCTTGAAATCAAGGGACAAATCACTCACTTTTATATGTCCCTAGGAAATCCCTAGGAGAAGCTTGGAAAAGGTTCACGGACTTACTTAGAAAATGTCCTCATCATGATATCTCTCAAGCCCAACTCATAGAAATCTTTTATCGTGGTGTTGATGATGATACCAACTTTTTTCTTAATTCCTCATCTGGAGGGAATGTCATGCACTAAAGTCTAACCAGTGCATGGGAGGTGGTTAAACATGCTTCTGAAACAAGGACTAGAAGACGAATTGGTGGAATCCTTAGGGTAGCCAAGGCTGAAGTTGATCCTAATATCCAAAGCATAGCAGAAAGCCTTAAATTAATTGCGATAAAACAAGATCATTTAGAGTCATCCTTAGCCACCTATAGAGAGTTACCCCAACAAATAAAAGCTGTAGACTCTCTTTGTGGCATCTTCCAAGGATATGATCACACCACTCTACACTGCCAATATCTTTACAACACCCCATGCAACTTGAATTAGGTCAACAATTGGAGGACCTAAACTCTATTCACACCATACCTGGTCAGGGTTACTTCAATCCCAATCAAACTAGAAACTATCCTGGATTCCAATATGGGAACCTTTCAGGTGTTGAAAATTCTAGCCAACTCAAATCCCAACAAAAGCCTCCATACCCTCCACCACCTGGTTCCCATACAACAATCAAAGGAATTTTGGGAACCAAGGGAACTATCGAGGTATTCATCCAAACTGACCACCATATCAAGGACAACAATTTCAAAACTTGAACCTCCCTCCTCAAAATCTCAACCAGCCACCTCCTCAAGTAGCTCCTCAACCACTACCAAATGATCCTACTCCTACTCCTTCAGCTGGTGAAAGGATAGTTGCCTTGGAACAAATTATCATTGCCCAACAAGCTCATCAAAAGGCAACAGACACCTAGCCAACTCATTTGTTTGCCCAATAGAAACCTCCTTTTGACACTTTTGTTGGGCAGCCTGAAAACAACCCCAAACAGCTCAAACAACTGACGGTCATTTCTACTCATTCGGGAAAGGTGCACTCCCCTCCTCCTCCAAAAAAACATGCAGCCACACATCTAGAATTCGAGGACAAGGACATGGAAATTGTTAAACCTGAAGCTATACATGAGCCAACCATCCTTGAACCCCCTCAGATAGAATCCAAAGAACCAATCTACAAACCATGGTCTCCCTACCAAGCCTGCCTTAAACAAACAAGGCTCGACGCCCACTTCATGAAATTTAGGGATGTGATGAAAAAATTACATGTCAACATTCCCTTCCTTGATGTTTTAGTAGACATGCCCGCCTGATCCAAATACATGAAATCCCTCTTGACTAGGAAGTATGCTACTAAAGAATATAAGACTGTCAAACTTGCAAGGAACACTTCAGACATAATCCAAAGTAAAATGCCTTAAAAATAGAAGGACCCTAGTTTTTTTGGAATAGGATGCTACTTAGGTGATAATGATTGTGGAAAGGGCCTAACTGATTTAGGAGCCAATATATCCATCATGCCCTACAGCCTTTGCAAAAGATTATGATTCAATGGCATATTACCCACTTCCATGACCATCCAATTGGTAGACTCATCCATGACCAAACCCATGGGAATCATAGAAGACATTCTATTTAAGGTTGGGAATTATGACTATGTCCCTTCTGACTTTTTAATCATGGACATAAAAGAAGATTTGTGTTACCCTCTCATTTTCGGTCATCCTTTCTTAGCCACAACCCAAACCTTGATTGATTTTGAGGTCGGGACCATTCTGTTAAGATTAGGGAAGAAAACCCTAGAGTTTAGGGTAGTTGAAAGCATGAAAGGGCCTAGTTTCTAGGAAGAGGTCTATCTCCTTGACTACATTGATAAATTATCTCAACTGAGGAAAGAATGGGAGTTAGTTGATGACCCCCTACACACATCCCTCACTAACCCCCCTGAATGTGACTTTGACAATGAACAATTAGATCAATGTAAGGCTCATTTAGATAATTTTAAAGAAATCCCTAATGCTGAAATTGATGACCTTAAAATGATCTCCAACATGGAAGAAAAACTTGAACCACCCAAGGCCCCATAAATGAAGACTCTTCCCATAGGTTTGAAATATGTCTTTCTTGATGAACAACAATTGTGCCCTGTTGTCATAAATTCTGACCTTACTCTTGAACAAGAAAACAAACTTATGGTTGAACTTAGGAAAAGAGGAACCACCTTAGGGTATAAAATGACAGATCTAGTTGGAATAGATCAATCCATCTACATTCACAAAATCCCTATGATAAAAGACAACAAACCGTCCTGAGATCCACAATGAAAACTCAGCCCAAACATGAAGGATGTTGTTCGTCTAGAGGTGATCAAAATTTTTATTGCAAGAATCATCTACCCCATCTCCGATTCCCCATGGGTTAGCCCAGTTCATGTTATTCCCAAAAAGGGAGGGACCACTGTCATTAGAAATGAGAAGAATGAACTCATTCCCAGCCGCACTGTCACAAGATGGCAAATGTGTATTGACTATAGGAAGCTCAACAAAGCAACTAGGAAAGACCATTTCCCACTTCCCATCCTAGACCAAGTTCTTGAACACTTAGCCCATCAACAATACTTTTATTATCTAGATGGATACTCAAGATTTTATCATATTCCTATCCATCCTGAATATTAAGAAAAAACCATCTTCATATGTCCCTTTGGGACCTATGCTTTTAGACGAATCCCCTTTGTCTTGTGCAATGCACCAGCCACCTTCCAATGGTGTATGTCAGTCATCTTTGCAGGATTGATCAAAACATTCATGGAAGTGTTCATGGATGACTTCTCCGTCTATGGAGATAGCTTTGACTCATGCCTTGGAAATCTCGCCCTTGTTCTTGTTAGATGTATTGAGTCACACTTATTCCTTAATTGGGAAAAGTGTCATTTCATAGTTAAGGAGGGCATCGTTCTAGGCCATAAGGTAAGAAACCAAGGCATTGAAATTGACAAATAAAAAATTGAATTTATCACCAAGCTTCCACCTCCAACCTCAGTCAAAGACATCTGAGCCTTCTTAGGACATGCCAATTTCTATCGGTGATTCATCTGTGACTTTTCCAAATCACAAAACCTCTCACCAACCTTCTTTAAAAAGAGGTGCCTTTCCATTTTGACAAGGCATGCATGGATAACTTTCTATGTTTGAAGATTGCTCTCACAATCACTCCTATCATTCGTGCACCAGACTAGGCCCTACCCTTTAAAATCATGTCTGATGCTAGTGACTTTATTGTAGGTGCCATCTTAGGACAATGAGATTTTAAGAAACATCATGTCATATACTATGCATCCAAGACCTTAGATGAAGCTTAGTGAAATTACACTGCCACTTAAAAAGAAATGCTATCCATTGTCTATGCATTTGATAAATTTCACTCAATCTTAGTTGGCTCCAAAGTTATTGCTTACACTGATCATGCATCCATTCACTATCTCATGACCAAAAAGGATGCCAAACCTAGACTCATAAGATGGATTTTGCTATTGTAGGAGTTTGATCTAGAGATCCTAGATAAAAAGGGGTCTAAAAATGTCGTGGCTGATCACCTAAGTCGACTTAGCTACAACCCAATCGATGAAACCCCCATAAATGAATCTTTTCTTGATGACCAACTGCTTAAGGTAGACTCCCAATTTCACTAGTTCACTGATTTTGTAAATTATTTAGCTGTCAGTATACTACACCCTAAATACAAGAAACATTCTAAAGCTAAATTTTTACATGATGTCAAAAAATATTATTGGGATGAACCTTATCTGTTTAGAATGTCTGCTGACAGTCTGTATCATCATTGTGTTTCTCAAGAAGAAAGCTATGACATTCTAGAACAATGTCATTTTGGCCCCTATGGTGGATACATGAGTTCCCAGAAAATAACCAGGAAAGTCTCACAATGTGGGTTCATTGGCCTACCATCTTCAAAGACTCTTATGATTATGTTCTTTCATGTGACCAATGTCGAAGGATGGGTAACATTTCCAAGCGTGACCAAATGCCCCTAACCTCTTGGCAGGGATTACAAATTTTTGATGTTTGGGGAATCGACTACTTGGGCCTATTTCCTCCTTGTTATGGGTTTGATTACATATTATTTGCAGTCGATTACATGTCAAACTGGGTTGAAGATGTACCCACTAAAATCTAGGACTCCAAACCTATTAAGAAACTCTTTAAAGATGTTATTTTACCAATATTTGGAGTCCCACACACCGTCATTTCTGAAGAGGGATCCCATTTTTTAGAGAAACATTTTTAGTCCTTATTGAAAAGATATTGCATCTACCACAAAGTCGCCACTCCTTACAATCCTCAGACTAGTGGACAGGTTGAATTATCCAACAAACAAATCAAATCCACCTTAGGAAAGACTGTCGATCACACTGGGAAAGATTGGGCATTGAAAATCAATGACGCTCTGTGGGCATACCAAACCGCCTACAAGACACCCATAGGCACCACCCCTTTCAGGCTGATTTATGGCAAATCATGCCACCTCCTGAAAGAATTAGAATACAAAGCCAGTTGGACTATCAAAAGCCTGAATTTTGACCTTTCTACAACCAGAGAAAACGTCTTCTCCAAATGAATGAACTAGACGAACTTAGAATGAACGCTTATGAAAATGCGAGAATCTACAAGGACCAAACTAAACTATGGCATGACGGTCACATCAAGTGCAAGAACATTAAAGAAGGTGACCAAGTTCTAGTATTTAACTCCAGACTAAGACTTTTTCCTAGAAAGCTTAAATCTAGATGGTATGGTCCCTACCTCATCATGTGTGCCTATCCACATGGTACCTTTCTTCTTTGGGATAAAGTTTTGGGTGAACTTGAGGTTAATAGGTATCAACTCAAAAGATACATAACCACTGAAGACCTTGTCACTTCAGATACCAATAAATGCTCATACTTGGAAGATCTTAACTTGACCGACCCTCAGCCTCCCCCAGAATCTCAATAAATTGGTATCTCATCTGTTGAGCCTCCGACATAAAACAAGGCACTTGTTGGGAGTCAACCCAACCCTATTTTCCTTTTATTGCATTTTCTTTACCTTGTTATTTCATCTTGTTATGTTTCCTTTTTCTCTGAAAAGCCAACCAATCATCTCACTGCGCCAACCGATGGGTTTGGGTTTTCTGAACAGCGACCCCTTCTGCTGCCCAAACGGTTGTTTGGCTTCTCAACTGACCGGTTCAATGCAATCATAAATCCCTCAAACTGCCTGGCCACCCAACCCCCTCCCCCACGCATCGAGCCAACCATTGTTTGAATGTGAGGTGTCTTGACACATTAGATTCCACCCTCCACCTATGCCAACCAACGCCACGAGCTGAACGACTTGTTTACCAACCGATCGGTTTGACACCCTCACATGGCTATATAACAACCCCCATGGTGAGCTTCACCCTCATCCATTTTATTCTCTAAACCTAGCTGCCTCTCACCACCTGAGTGCCTCTATCGAGCACCACTCCTACCCACCTGAGCGACCAGCTCCCAGTCCAACCAATTGCTTCATCTCCTCGACCGAACTATGGTAAAGCGAGCCGCTCGCCTTACCTGCTCTATGAGCTGAGCTCATCCTCCGCAAGAAGGTTCCTCACAGCGAGCGACCGACCGCTTCCTCAACTGACTGATCATACCCAGTGGACCGCCCACCTTGCCACACACCCGACCTCTGCTAGCAGCCGCTCGCATAGTGGAAGCTGACTAGCTCCTACGTTGGCTGATCATTTCACTTGCTCGACCGACCACCTCTGTCCCACTACAACTCGCCTCACCTACTCAGCGAGCCGCTCGCCTCGTGCCCTTGCCGCTCGTCTCACGCCCTTTCCACTGCCATACTCACCTTGCTAACCGAGCACCTAGGAGATGAACCGCTCGACCAGTCTGTACCCTTTTCCCCCTCGATCCACCACAGCAAACACCACTTCCCCCTTCTTCATCCTATAAAATGACTGTTTTAAGTCTGAGACGCCAGCCTGACTGTCTCACTATTCCTGATGATCAGTTCACACTCCACAGTATCCATGTTCAACTGATTCTGCAAGAACAAAAGGAAGTCCATTGCCTCTTCCTCCAGGGACCCACCTCGCCGATCCAGATCCCACCTTGGGATTCAATTCTACACACTCTCCCCCACTAGTGAGTTCTCCCCTGAGCTTAATTAGGAAATGCTCAATGACATCAATGATGCAGAGGCTCTTCTCTGTGAGATGGAGAGCAACCAGAAGGCAAGCAATGACCCAGATTCCACTACCCCCCGTCCACCCCACATAGCCCCCATTCCTGGCAGTTATGTCCAGTTCACCAGCACCGAACACCTCAATCATTATGAAGATTTGTTTTCCATAGGTGTTTCCCTCCCCCGTTGGGTATGTGGCACTACCCTCGATGCTATAGGAATATGTGAAGCCACCAACAACATTCTCTGTAAAAACCACATTCTCCTATTTCCATACCATGTTACCTCAGTGTATTGTGATATCACTCTTGAGTTCATGTCTACCTTCCACCGCTATCACTGTTCCCAAGGCAACTCCAGTTGCTAGAATAAGATTTTTGTGGAAATTTTGAAGATCTCTTTCTGACAGTTCACTTCTTTCATCCTTGATGGCGACGATGATTACTGGTTAGATCATTGTATAGAGTGAACCCATGATTCCTACCCCGACCGGTTTGATAGAGGCCCAAGGCCTCTAGAAATATTTGGCGTTGGAGGCTCAGACGTTACAATCCACTGCAGTGGCAAAACAACTTAGTTCTTTTCAAATTAACTAAGAAATCATGCATGCTGGCCTTGGAGGCATGATGGAATTCATTCAAGGTCATATACTTGAAATGACCACAATGGTCTGCATTTTGATTTTGGTTATTGATTTAGTTGAGCAAGCAGATGACAAACCATTATTCTCTCCTTCTTAAGTTATATTTTATGGTGGGCGACCAATGCTGGAAACTGGCTAACTACAATGAGGCAGTCAAAGTATAGTACAGAACATATCTGTGAGTGGTTAGGTATATATAACACAGTAGTCTCAGCTAACTAAATTCAAATTTCTATCCTAAATAGATGGTCTTTAATTACTTTTTGTCATATAAGATGAATGGCTAACCATGTCATGCATTGACTTACAATACAAGAATTTATACAATAAGAAGTTTACGAGCATGAATAGACTCAAACTGTAGATTAGCTCGTATATGTAAAGCAGTAGTTCATGAAACCGTAAGAGCTGAAAAGTTCATTTTAACAGGGTCTGAACTAAACTTCGGCGAAGTGGGACTTAGTTTTGCCGAAACTTCAAACTTCAAGCCTAGGCGAAGTCAAATCCTCAATACTTTGGCTTCATCTAAACTTCAGGGTGAGGTTTCCATGATTTCGTCAAAATTGGTTTTTTTGTATGTATTTTTGTCTCAACTTCTCTGAAGTTGTCAAAGTTTCCTCGAGGTTGGCGAAGTTGGGGCGAAATTGAGACAACCCAGAACATTAATTCTGACTAGTGCACTAACGGCCATATAATACATAAGTGTCGCCTCGAACCCTCTTCACAACTTCTTATATCAACTCCTATGTTTGTTGCTGCCACTCTTTCCTAGAGAGGGTCTTGTAACTACTATTTGGTTGTATATTTGTATATAATACATATGTTCGACACTTGACTGTATTTGTATGTGTATTGCATGTTTGACCATTGCAGGCGCACATCATATTATCAACCTACTTAGGGCTAGAGACTCATGAATCATGTATTTTTATTAAATTAGCAATTATAAGATAGAGGCATTAACATAATTAAAAGTTTTCAAACGAAGATTCCTTCAAATTCACATCATTTTCTTCAAAAATCGACATCAAAGTTTGTCAAAGTTTGCGTCTAAACTTCCTCAAAACTTCCTCGAAGTTTCCACAAACTTCCACTTCCATACTTGGCGAAGTCGACACGAAGTCGAAGTCCTGCACCATAGTCTGAATGCACCACAACTGTGGGCTGACGGGCTGTGCTGCTTCTGGTGCATTGTGTGCTAGAGATTCAAGACCAATGTGAGTTGGAACACCATCCATTTTCTATCAGATTTGAACTATATCATGTTTCTATTCTCATTTTCTATGCAAAAAGAATACTTTGTATGAAGTGGTGTGATCGAACTAGTACTTGGTTAGCTTCCGTGCATAATCACAACATATTCAAGCACGGTAGATAGTTGTAGAATATCTACCATTATACCTACTATTATGGTCACAGAGTTTGAGTACAAAATTGTAACCTGCATTATAATTTTGGATGTTATAATCCTACAAAGTCATCAGAAAGAATTACTAAACACATGTTAATTAGATCAGTGCTAAAGTTCTTGTTAATGTCTACACTAAATTTGACTGTACCTCTACGTATCTTACATCTACTTTTATTATTTTTCATTATGCTTAGCAATTGGCAGATGTTATAAAGCAAGCTTTCTAAGAGAAGAGGAACCGTGAGTAGGGGTGCGCAAGACACCACCACTAGATTGGATTTCAACCTAAACAAACAGAACTTTGTGCTTCATTTGCTTTGGTAGTTTGCAAACATGATAGAGCTATTGCTGGCTCCAAACTGAAACACGGTATGGTCTACAAGATGTTGTTATTGTGACAAAACATGAGCATTTAGTTTCAATATTTGACGTTGAGATAGGAATATTTGGCATTGAGACAGAAATATTGAAACTAAACACTAACGTTTTGTCACAATAACAACATCTTGTAGACCATACCGTGCTTTACTTTGGACCCAACAATAGTTCTATCATGTTTGCAAACTACCAAAGCAAATGGAGCACAAAGTTCTGTTTGTTTAGGCTGAAATCCAATCTAGTGGTGGTGTCTTGCGCACCCCTACTCATGGTTCCTCTTCTCTTAGAAAGCTTTATTTATAACATCTGCCAATTGCTAAGCATAAAGAAAAATAATAAATGTAGATGTAAGATACGTAGAGGTACAGTCAAATTTAGTGCAGACCTTAACAAGAACTTTAACACTGATCTAATTAACATGTGTTTAGTAATTCTTTTCGACAACTTCGTAGGATTATAACATCCAAAATTATAATGCAGGTTACAATTTTGTACTCAAACTCCGCGACCATAATAGGAGGGATAATGGTAGATATTCTACAACTATCTACCGTGCTTGAATATGTTGTGACTATGCACAGAAGCTAACCAAGTACTAGTTCGATCACACCACTTCATACAAAGTATTCTTTATTCTTTTTGCATAGAAAATGAGAATAGAAACATGATATAGTTCAAATCTGATAGAAAATGGATGGTGTTCCAACTCACATTGGTCTTGAATCCAACACACAATCCACCAGAAGCAGCACAGCCCGTCAGCCCACAGTTGTGGTGCATTCAGACCATGGTGCAGGACTTCGACTTTGTGTCAACTTCGCCAAGTGTGGAAGTGGAAGTTTGTGGAAACTTCGATGAAGTTTTGAGGAAGTTTAGACGCAAACTTTGAGAAACTTCGATGTCAATTTTTGAAGAAAATGATGTGAATTTGAAGGAAACTTTGATTGAAAACTTCTAATTATGTAAATACCTCTATCTTATAATTGCTAATTTAACAAAAATACACGATTCATGAGTCTCTAGCCCTAAGTAGGTTGATAATATGATGTGCGCCTGCAATGGTCAAACATGCAATACACATACAAATACAATCAAGTGTTGACCATATGTATTATATACAAATATATAACCAAATAGTAGTTACAAGACCCTCTCTAGGAAAGAGTGACAGAAAAAAACATAGGAGTTGATATAAGAAGTTGTGAAGAGGGTTGGAGGTGACACTTATGTATTATATGGCCGTTAGTGAACTAGTTAGAATTAATGTTCTAGGTCATCTCAATTTTGCCCCAACTTCACCAACTTTGAGGAAACTTCAACAACTTTGGAGAAGTTGAGATGAAAATACATACAAAAAAACTAACTTCGACGAAATCATGGAAACTTTACCCCGAAGTTTAGACGAAGCCAAAGTATTGAGGAGTTGACTTTACCTAGGCTCGAAGTTCGAAGTTTCGGCGAAACTAAGGCCAACTTCACCGAAGTTTAGTTCAGACCCTGTTACAATGAACTTTTTTGCTCTTGCGGTTTCATGAACTACTACTTTACATATACGAGCTAATCTACAGTTTGAGTCTATTCATGCTCATAAACTTCTTATTGTATAAATTCTCATATTGGAAGTCAATGCATGACATGGTTAGCCATGCAACTTATATGACAAAAAGTACTTAAAGACCATCTATTTAGGATAGAAATTTTTATTTAGTTAGGTGATACTACTGTGTTATATATACCTAACCACTAACGGATATGTTATGTACTATACTTTGACTGCCTCGTTGTAGTTAGCCAGTTGTCAACATTGGTCGCCCACCATAAAATATAACTTAAGAAGGAGAGAAGAATGGTTTGTCGTCTGCTTTCTCAACTAAATCAATAACCAAAACCAAAATGCAGACCATTGTGGTCATTTCAAGTATATGACCCTGAATCAATTCCATCATGCCTCCAAGGGCAACATGCATGATTTCTTAGTTAATTTGAAAAGAGCTAAGTTGTTATGGCACTGCAGTGGATGGTAACGTCCGAGCCTCCAATGCCAAATATTTCTTTCATCCTTCATGCCCTGCCTTACTAGTGGGCCCAAGGCCTCCAGCATTCAAAACCCGGTGGTCTGCTACCTCCATCACATCCTCGCTTACACTATATATAGTAGAGAAGGTACTCAGGGAGTCATTACTTATATTGAACTCTACGCCCTCTGGTTCCTCTTCAATGAAGTACCCTTCAACTGGGGGAATCCCTTTCTAGAACATTTCAACACCCAAGCCAGATGTACCACCTCATCATCCTTCCGCATTGGCCATTTCATCCCCCAACTTGCCATCTTTCTTCACTAAACCCACATTCCTTTCACACCACTCCCGCTCAAAAACCACCTGATCGACATTTACTACATGAAGATCAGCAAGTTCATTTGCTTGGGTGCCAATGGTATCTACTACCTTCTCTTCAAAGATTCATAGGAGGTTCTACAACTTCCCTTGTATGCAAGGTTTGCTGCAACGAACCTTATCTATGAGCGCACCGATCTACCATGACACATCCAGTGGTACAGTGTGGAGCACCCAGACCCAAACGACATACCCGGGCCACAAGCCCACAGGAGGAGCATTTCTTTGGAGGCTCACGATGATGCCTCTGGTCCACCGCCACCATCTCACAGTCACTCCAGGAGGTGACCAGATGATGATGCAGGCGCCTACGGGTTCTACAAGAGACAACAGTAGTTCGATGAGATTCAGCACAAGCAGCAGCGCCAGGGCCACCAGCTCAACCACATGTATCTTATGCAATATTCACACGATACTTGGCATGTGGACTGTGACCAATATGCCCCTAGCCGCCCATCCTACGAGGAGTATGGGCCCCAATAGGCCTACCCAGATCCCCAATCCCCTTACTAGGGAAACTACTAATACTCCCACCAGTAACATCCACCATGATAGTGATCTTCTTCCCTCCATCTCAGTCCAAGGGTTTGCTCTAGACTAGCAAAACTCTAAGTCCAGGGTGGGGTGGGTGGTACGTGTTCCACCCCTTATCATCCCTTTTAGCATTTTACTTTAGTATTTCAAAATTGAGTGCATTCTCCTTTTTAAAACTTTGGCTTTCACCTAGTCGGCCAATCGAAGTACCTTCTTTTTTCAAAAATTAGATAAATCTTTATTTCACAAATTGTTCAAAATTTTCATTTCTTTTGTGAAAATATCAAGTTCGCCATACCTAAATTAGCAATATTCTTGGAAAAGATGGCAAGACTTAGAGTATCAAATAGAATCAAATGCAAACATTCTTATCTTTAGCACTATATTAATTAATCAATCTTTCTCATATAATGTATTTACACGATTTTTCTTACTGATGCCACAACACTCAGAAAAAAAAAATTGCACAGGAAAATAATCTACACGTAAAACCCTAAGTCCAGGGTGGCATGCTCCTCCTCCTCCATTCCTCCATACCCCTCATAAATTTAATAGGGGCATACCGCCAAAAGATGAAAAAAAGAACACAAAAAAATTATGGTCAATATCCCGAGTCGAATAGAGGAGGGATCATTCTTCCACACCCCTCGTAAATGTAATAAGGGCACAAAACAATTGTGGTCAATGTTACCACAAGTCCATGAAATTAAAATCCCGAGTCAAATAAAGGAGGGATCCTTCTTCCACACCTCACTTTTTCTCATTCCCGTATAAAAAAATTAAGTTTTTGAGTGTTGAAGAACAAGTGGGATTAAGATTGTTTTTGCAAAGTATAGGTTTGAAAGAGAAAGTTATGAAAAATGCTTGTTCTAAGAAATATAGAACTTGTATTTATTGATTCTAGGAGATGGTTTTGTGGCCATGAAAAGGATATAAGATACTACTAATTAAGGGAAGATGAAGATGTTATTTCAATTTTTTTGAATTTTTTTGATATTTTAATTGCTTGAGGATAAGCAAAGGATTAAGTCCATGGTATTTTGATGCGTGCTAATCTAGCACCCTGTTTCAAAGCCTTTCAAGTCTTATCACATGAAAATTCTTATTTTTTTTCCAGTGAAAAGAAATAAATTATTATTGTCTTCCTCTTATCAAAATTGAACTTGAATCTCACTTAAATCTATGCATTTCTTGCAGACTCAAAACACTAGATGATCGGATCACTGTTTCTGCTGATCAGCTCACCTATCCCCAACCGATCGGCTCACCTGATCCATATGATCGATTGATGCCATCCCTCAGTCACCAAACCTTGTTCAAGAACTCAGTCTAAACAACACATCATTTGAATGTCAAATGATCATTTCAGAGCTCAAGGTGGGAGATTTCCCGCCCAACCGAGCGGGTCAAAGAATGCCACCACCCAAGAATTAGGGTTGTTGAATGCTACCTCAACTCCTCCTCTTATTAGACTCCCAACTGATCGGCTCACGTGCCAACTGATTGGTTGGCAGTGTGTGTCCATTTCAAAAATGCAGCCGCCAGCCTCATTTACCCACAACCCTAGTTGTAAAAGTCCCCTCCTTCTCCTATAAAAGGAGGGGCACTTCCTCCTCACAAGGACGTCATATTTTGTACAAAGGATTGTAATTAGTCATTCTTATGTTCTTGAGTTCTGTTCATCAATAAAGTTTAATTATTTGCAAGCTAAGTGTCCATTTTAATTATTGTTCTTTTACATTACTCATTTTAGATCTAGTCTTCTTCTCCTTCTTCTTCTGTAGACCGGAGAAAGGAATTAAGTATCAACCATTTAATTGTCTCTAGCCTAAGGAACTAATCCTTTGATAAGTCCAGAATATGGCTAGAATACTTTCTTTCTCCATTTCCCTTTTCTCTACAAGCATGAGCTATTAGTTTTCCTATCGAGGTAAGGGGAATAGCTCCTTTTCCATTGTTTGAATCGAATTAATCCTTAAGAACAACTTCTTTCAGATGGCTTTTGTTTTAAGAACTAATGATTTATTAGAGTAATTAATCAATTTGGTCATATGTTAATTCAGGTGGAAATGACCATGGAAGCCTAGATGTAGAACACTAAAACCATTCACATAGAGGTTTTGAAACGACTGTAGATCTCTCTCTTTTGGGATGATGGACTAAGAAACATGATCACCAGGACCAATGGGCTGATGTGGAGTCCATCTTTTGTGGGTTTTAATTAATTCACATGCCTTAATCGAATTCATCATTTTAAAGGATTTAGTTTATTCTTGCCTAGGCTAAGGTGGTAAAACCCCTAAAATCCTCGATTTCCCATCACTTGATTTCAATCACCATTTGATCTGCTCTCTTTACATTCCAGTCTTTCATTCATAATAGTTTTATTTATGCTAACAATCATATCAATTTTCTTTGTGACAGGGAAAATTTATTTCTTGTTAAGTGCAATCTTATTCTTGTGTTTCCTTTTTTCTTTAGTGTTAATCACCAACGTCCAAACCCAATCTTTACCTTTATCTCTAAAATTAAAAATACCAAAAATAAATATAAAGTTCTTCAAAACATTTGGGACTAGAGTTAACAACCTTAAAAATGTTGTCCTATGGGATCGACCCTTCTATACTAACCTTAAACGGAAAGTAGAAAATGATTAAACTCTAGGATAATTATCTTAGTGATTATAGTGCACTTCGATGCATTATCAATTAAATAAGAAAGCATGAACTAGAAAGGGAGCAAAATGGGGTTTTAAGAAAGTTATGGAGGCGTGGGTGATTTGGGGGAATGTAACTAGATCCCAGTTTGCAGTAATAACATGAAAATTTAATCCATTCATTCTATATTTTTAAACCAAATAACAAGATAAGTGATATAGAATTACCCTAAGCTACTAGTTGACCATGGGTGGTATAAGGGAATGTGAATTTCACCCTTGCACACCCTAAACAACCTTATAGGGCTCAATTACACTAGGGTTTAGGTGAAATTCTAATAGGATCTAGAAAGTCTAGGTTTGTAGATTACTTGTCGTTAGGGCAGTTGGGAGTCAAGTCTAGGAATCGAGAGTGGAGGTGAGGGTGTTTAAATTCACATCACTCAATGGCACGCCTTTAGGAAACTCATAGGCATTTTCACTAAGAAATCTTACACTAGATACTTAAATCTTCCACATGGAAGTAAGAGAGGGCATATGTATGCTTAAATATAGGGTGCTAGCTAGGGATTCATTGGTTGAACCTAGGAGAAATCCATAAGATAGCCTCGTACAAGCCATTCTCTGGCAGAGTCTAAGTGGTATCAAGAAGAAATCAATAAGAAATTCATGTATTAAGAACAAACCACAAGAAGAAATATGGGAAATAAGATAACAGTAGAGTACAATCATCATAAGACGAATTTGTAGAGTTTTCAAGATTTTTCCTCCAATATTGTAGCAAAGTAACATTTTACCCGCCGGGGGGGGCTTAACAACTCATATACCTAAAAAGAACAAAGTAAGAAGAATAAATAACCATGAAGCTAGTGAAATATTTCTTCTCCTTCACCTCCAACAACAAGAGAAACACCTTGTCCCTCCTTGGTGGCAAGATGACATGGAATGGGTGGTGGAAGTAGCCAAAACCCTAGAAACCTAGGGTTTTGAGGTAAGGGAAGGTGGAAGTGGAGTGGAAGTGAAATGGATACTCAAGGAGGCTAAGGAGGAGCTAAGGAGGGTGGAGAGGTAGCTAACATAATGCTACAACTGCCACCCATATATAGGTGGTAGGGAAGCACTAGGTTAAATGGGGGAAAAATGGGTAGAACAATGTTAAAAAATAGTAGGGTTTGGGTGGCAACATTGTTGTGTTAGTCAATACAACCATGGTGGGTAAGGTGTAGTATGTTTGTGGTGAGAGGGAATGGTTGTGATGGGTGGGGTGAAATTTCAGGTTGACATTGTGAAAATGGAGGCTAGTAGCACAACCATGCTGGGAAGCATGGCCTTGGTGGAGGCTAGATGTCACAACCTTGGTGGGTTGCACAGTCATGGTGGGTGATATGTGGAACGATCATGCTATGTGGCATTGCCTTGGTGGGATACATGGCTTGGGGTCCCTCCTATTTTGATATTTGGCAACATGACCATGGTATATAACATAATCATTCTGGGATCTCCTTGGCACAACTGTCCTAGCTAGTATGGTCGTGGTATTGAGGTTGGTGTAGATACTCCTCAATATGTGATTCTACTATGATTTTTTAATTTGCAACATGGTCGTTCTATGTCACTATGGCTATAACAACCTCACTTTTTGGCAACCCCCAATTAAATAAGGCAATAAATTGAGAGCCATTACCTAAAAGTTCCCAATGATCCAGATTTTACCAAAGAACAAAATAATAGCAAATAATTTCCATTATTTCAAATATTATTTACAAGATGTTCCTCAAAGGAGTTACATGAATTTATACCATCAGAACCATACATATGGGAACTATATGAGAAGAAGTATACATGTAATCCTCCTTATAATTAAACTTTACCATCTTTATTGTAGATTTCAGCATATCTTGATTACTTCATATTTAGCATGTACCTAAAACATTGTGAAACAAAAGCATGGATCATCATATTGAAATATACTATATATATGGGGTGCATGCAAAAGTGTGCAAGTACATAACAACATACATTCAACAATAACTTGAAAATAAAAACTAGCATTCTTTTCACATAATCTTTCTTTATGTGACACTTAGATTGGCATTGTAATTGAACATAATGTAAATAAACATTAAATAATTTAGTTGTTCAATCCTCAAGAAACACTCAGCAAACACCAACAAACTTATGTGGGTAGTCATAAGCCTAACCATGTACCTCTTGTAGAACCATGATGGTTATCAAATCATACTTCAAACATATCATTCAATCAAGAAAACAAAGAGGAACCCAACCATTTAGTCTGTATGTATGTAAATCCTAAAGCTTTACCATCACATTAAACAGATTAAACCCTACTAATTTCCTAGTCTTGGGTTTTAGGGTTTGGATGAGGAATAAGGGTACAAACCCATACATTAACCATTAGGTGAAACCCTAATTACTATATCCAACATATCATTTCATTACGATTACTTGGATTAGTCGAAATTAGTTAAAGTTATCATATTTGACTTCCAAACACTAATTCTTCATGTGCATGCCTATTCACATTAGAAACCATAATTATACATAATTATGACCATGAACATGTTAAATCATCATTATGTTCCACAATGTTAGATAACATTTCAATGAAGTGTATTTAACATGATTAAAAACCTATTCATTAAAAACTAGGGTTGTTATGCTTTAAAACCATTAAATAAAGTCTCGATTCCATGCAACTTCTAACCACTCTGGTGATTAGGGTTTCACGGTGGCCACCAAGCTCACTTGAGTGGACACTCTTTCTCTTATAGGTACAAGGGAGGCAGTGATTATTCTGGTCCTGAGCCAAGATAGCGAAAGAATTGTATGACATATGCACTGGGATCAAACTAACATAGGATGAAGAAGTGGTCATAGAGATTCCAGAGGAGGAAACTATCAATGGAAAAGAACAAATTGAACTAGCCCTAGTTGCACAACTTGTAACAAAACAATCTTGCAATTTTTTGGCAATGAAGAAGACACTAATGCAAGCCTGGGAATTGTCGAACAAGGTTTTGTTCAAGCAATTGGAGGAGGGGTTGTTCATCATACAATTTTTCTAGTGAAGGGATAAGAGGAAAGTTATGGAAGGGGAACTGTTGAATTTTGAGAAAAAGTTGCACCTATTTAAAGAAATTGAAGAAGATGAGCAACCAACAAAGATAACACTACACTTTAGTATGTCCAGGATCTAGTTGTATGGCCTTCTATTAGGGTTTAGGTCTGAAGCACCAATAAGAATAATTTCCAACATGATAGGGAAGGTGACACACACAGACCGAGATGACCTGGGCTAGGAAGCATCCTCGAGAGTCCAAGTTCTACTAGATGTTTCAAAGACACTGAAGATGGTGTTGCGAGTCTAAAGAAAACATAGGTGGATGGTGGAAATTGAAGTGAACTACAAAAGGCTCTGATCTTTCTATTATATTTTTGGGCTTCTGGGACATATTCATTGGGACTTCTAGGGGGTGTACGAGGAGGAGGAGAATCACCAATAAGGGCTATGGCTAAAGGCCTCACCAAGAAAACCAAGAATCACGACGGCCAAAGAACAATTTAGGGAAGGCAAGTTCATACAAAGGGTACTTTTCCACACCAAACCAACATTAGTAGGAAGGGATGATGTCAGTCCATGTAGGAAGATCTCGAATGGAAACAACAACAATAAACAAACCAAAAATGGAGACAACAATAGGGTTGATGGTCGCACGCATGAGTGATTCGGGAGGAGGAATACCTAAACCAGGGGGAGAAGGATGGGCATCACAACAGGGTTACCAAAATGGTTGCTACCCGAGTTACTATACCTGTTGATACAGATGGCACCGAAGATACAGAAAGGAAACTTGCTTGTAGGATGTTGCTTGAACACAGAAAAGATCTTCAAAGAAAGGAGGACACAAAGGGGAAGATCATGGAGTACACAACAATAGAGCTGTTAGACAACTTTCAAAAACAAAATTCTCAGAGAAAACACCAAAAAGTGAGGAAGATGAACACTCCCAATGGTAGGAGGAGAGCAGTGAGTGGAAACTTGAACAGTTGAAGAAGATAAAATGAATGCAGACATATAAGCAGATATGATAACAAAAATGAGAACCCCAATCATGACACAGACTCAGAAGAAGAAGGGGCAGATGAACATATTGGGATGGAAATAGAGAAGTGGAGGATAGAAGGAAAAAAATGCTATCTCGGCGTACAAGATGAGCTAAGTAGCTAGGCTTGCGATACCGGAGGAAGAGGTTACACATACCACAACCACTAGAAAGAGGCACATGGACAGTGATGTGTTGGACATGGAAGTCGACGAGCAGGTCCAGGAGGACCACGGGAAAAAGCAGCAAAAAGTGATCTGCAAGAGGTAGAGTAATGAAGGGGTGCAAGACACTCAAGTAGTATAGGTTGGCAATGGGCAACCTGTGAACAACAATGAAAAACCTGAGTTGGAACTGTTAGAGTATGGGCCACTATGAAACTGTCCAAGCTCTGCACCCATGGTGTTAGAGAGAGAGACCAAATTTGGTTTTCTTAATGGAAAACATGGTTCCAATGACAAACCTACAGGAGGAAAAAATGACGTGCAGCTTCATAGATGGGATATGCTTATCCAGTGTGGGAAGAGTAGGTGGGATTGGTTTCTAGTTGAAGGACATTGTGGTAAACATCACCAAGTATTCACAACACCATGTGGAGTGCATTTTGAAACACGATAGGGAGGTTGTCCAATGGAGAGTAGTGGGTATATATGGCTGGGAAAATCAAGCAAAAAATGTAAAGACCTGGGCTCAGATGTGGAAACTCACAACACAATATGACTTGCCTGCTATTTTCTTTGCTGACTTTAATTAGATACAATCACATATAGAAAAACAAGGTAGGCCCATGAAACTAGAGAGATTCTTACAATAGTTCAACAACACTATTGATGACAGGAGTTGATAGAGTTGGGATTCACTGGAAACTCATACTCGTGGTGGCAAGGAAACACACCAGAGATGTTGGTGCATGAGAGACTAGATAAGGTACTAAAAAATTCTGGCTGGCATAATATCATTTTAGATAATAAGGCAATCCACTTACCAAGGTATGCGTCTGACCATGCACTTATTATTGTCATGACAGAGAACAAGAGGAGGAAAAAGCAACAAAATGCACACTTTTTTTATGTTTGAACCAATGTGGGTTAATGAACCACAATGTACTGATCCCATCAAGAAGAGTTGGGAGGAAAGCATGTGTCTCAGTGTGCTAGAAAAAAATAAGGCATGTGGGGAGGGATTAAATGAGTGGGTGGATGAACTCTTTGGGAACATAAAGAGGAAAAGAAGGAAGTTGAAGAGACACTTTAAAAATTTCAAAAACTTCCGACTGACATTGTAGTACTAGAAAAAATGCCCTGTAGTATTGGCACATAAAAATGAAGCATATTGGTATGCAAGAGCAAGAGTAAATGAGCTAAAAGAGGGTGATAAAAACACAGCCAATTTTCAATACAAAGCAACATCCATGAGGAAGAGAAACTAAATAATGGAATTGAAAGATAGGGTAGGCATTTGGAAGGAGGAAGAAGATACCAAAGCAATTGTGTTGGAGGTTTTTGAGGAACTGTTCAAGATTTGCAATCCATCAGGCTTTGAGGAGGCAACAATGGGCATAAAAAATCTAGTTGACCACACTATGATGGAATGCCTTGAAGAAGAATTTACTCACAAAGAGATATGGTAAGTAAGTAATTCTATGAAAGCTAACAAGGAACCTGGTCTGAATGGCATGAAAGTCATGTTCTTCCAAAAATTCTGGCACATTGTGGATAGGGATATTGCCAACTACATAAAAGGGTGGTGGAAGGAGGAAATAGATATAGGAGAGGTCAATGCGGTGCTAGTAGTTATGATACCCAAAACTCAAGAGCCAAAATAATTAGCAGAGTATAGACCCATTAATGTCTATAACGTGGTCTACAAAATTGCCTCTAAGGTGGTGGTGAATAGATTGAAACCAATGATGAATGATATTATTATTGAAAACCAGAGTGCTTTTATAACAATTAGACTGATCACAGTTAACCCATTATTGCATACAAGTTGTTCCATACTATCAAAGGGAGTAAGGAAAAGAAAAATTGCAATATTGCTTTAAAGCATGACATGTCAAAATCTTATGATAGGGTGGAATGAAGTTTTTTGGACCATGTGTAGCATACGATGGGGTTTGCGGAAAGATGGAGAAAGAAAATTAAATAGTGCATCTCGTCAGTGATGGTACACGGTGAGCCATTTGGAGGATGGGATGGCTGCAAAGGCTTCTCATTTCCTATGGAGTGTATGCTCGGGCAGCTTGGGGACTCTAGGGTGGTTATATGATTGACATTGCCACCTAGATGGATAGTGTTTGCTATGATGATCAGGGAGAGAGTCAATCACACACATGATGTTTGAATGCAACCACACCTAGAATCTGTGGAGGTTTAGCTCATGGGAGATATAGTATGTGGTCTCTAAGCTTGCCGCTCAAGGCCCAGTAGTGGAGGTCAGTGAACTGTTAGGAAACAAAGGGGAAGATGCAACTGATGAACTGGTAACATTTTTATGGGCCATATGGACTCACATGAACAAACAAGACTTTTAGGACACGGATTAGGATATTAGGTATACCTACAAGTCACTAGTAGCACTACTGTAGAATCACCAGAGGCATAAAAAAAGAAGTGGAGCGACCATGGAGCACCAGTCACTCACCATCTACTATGAAGACCACCAGAATCAGGGAGGACAAAGATGAACATGGATGAAGCTTGGAAGAGAAGGGAAAGGACTGGAGTCAAACTGGTTTGAAGAGACCATGCAGGAGTACTGGTCATAGTAGAAGGACACAACAGATAAGATGCGACAGATGTGAAGCTAACAGAAGCACTGGCAGTGAGAGAGTTGGCTATCTGCAAGTAGCCGCATGGGAATCAATGATTTGGTAGTTGAGACAAACTCCTTAATAGTCTGGAAGGCTTTCTATTCAACATAAAAGAGACGAGATCAACTGGGCATCATCGTAAATGACAATTGTTAGTCTTAGTTAGTCTTTCTCATTTTTTAGACTAGATCATAATAGTAGGAAGTTAAATAGAGTTTCACATGAGGCTTCCTCACAAGATAGAAGTAGTATGAGTTATTTTTCTTTTATGCAAAATTCCCTTCAAACTTTCTGAACGTAGCTTCGGCCAATTTGTCACATTAATAGAGAAGATGGGGTTGTAAAAAAATGCCATTTTAACACATATTTCTGATTATCCAATTTAGAAACCCTAATTTTAGAAAGATATGAAATTTTATCCCAAAATAGGTCCAAGATGCTCTATTTCCAAAAAGGTTAAGCTTTATTCATTAATATCATTTAAACAAGTGATGACCATTAAAACCATGAAACTAGGGTATAAATATTTACATTAAAATTGTATCCTTCAATTTTTTTTGGAAAAGGAAGCATTATCAAGTCTCAATTATATTTTAATTCCATTCTTCTTAATTTTTAATCAAATTTCATATATAACATGTCTCAAACTGAGTAACCAAGAAACAAACATCTTTAAAGAACTAGATCCATATACATCATATTTACTATGCCAGCATTCCACATTGCTCACAAAGCCTTATATAATATGTTTCCTGTTGATTCATCATAGTGCATCTCTTGCTATGCCCATCATCTTTTAATATATACTCGATTAGGGATTCATGGTAACAACAATAATGGTAACACCATGCCATGTAGAGAATCATTCAACTTTTATCCTTCTCTTAATGAGGGTTAGGATTTCCTCTTATTGTCAATTAGGGTCTTCAAGTTCATTATTATCAATCACACTTTAATCCCCACCATAAGAGTTATAATATTGCCATAAATATTCAAGCATACTTAATCACTTTCATGAATCAACATCAATTAATTCTCAACATGAAGTATTACCTTTCCCACATGAGGTGTGCATATTTATCTGTTCATTTTTACTATAACTTTGATCCCAACATACTCATTACATTAGTTAAATTCACTTTAGGGTATATCATCTCACACTTAATGAAGTGCATTCATCTCGTTATCCCATAGTGCATCAATTATTTATAACCAAAGTGTATCGGCCTACATATCAAACCTTGTGTCGGTCTAGACACATGTGTTTGTGTTAGCCAAGGTACCATTACTTGGATTGGACAAAGCACATCAATGGTATCGGTTTAGAGGTGCTTGAGAAGGTATATTGGTTATGGTGTATTCTAGGGTACCAACCACCCTATCACCTTAAGTATCGACCACACCATCTCATTCTGTATCAGCCACTCAACCAACTACGGTATCAACCACATTATCTCATTCTGTATCGGCCACTCAACCAACTAGTGTATCGGCCACACCATCAACTAGTGTATCAGCCACTTAGCTCATCATGGGATATCGTCCTCTAGGGTTTGAGTTGTAACTATTGAACCTTTATTCAATACCTTAGTTTCTTTCACTTATCAGCCTCACCAATACTTAGTGTATCGGTCAAGGCTTCAAAGAATATGTTACCCCCACCTTCACATGATGCTTCGGGCTAGAGAGGTGTCAGATAGAGGGTGTATCAGTTTAGGGTTAGGGTTATCCATATTAGCCTCTCTACTCAACTAAGGCATATTGGTTTGATACACCATCTTCACTAAACATATATTGGTTATGACAAGCTAATGTCATTGAGGCTTATCATTTTATGGTGTTCTACATTTCATCCTAGCTCCTTCTAGGTCATAATGGATTAACAACATATTGTTTTAGAGCAGAACAAATCATGTTGGCCATCGATGTTATGGTGTAAGTATGGGTATCGAATTGGCTTTCACCCAGATATCAGTCTGCCCTATTCCTAGCCTTTAGTGATAGGTTTGACAACAGCAAGGACAATAGTCCTATTAATGTAACAAACTGATGAGATTTTAGGTATTCCTAAGTATCAATTTACATTCATTCAAATTATTTTTTACAAATTTTATAAGATAATTCGTTGTTGACCAATTGGAACACACTGCCGCAGCATAGGTAACCCTATTCTCACTGGTGGTGGGGAGGCCTAGAGCCAATAGGATCACTCCAACTTGTCTCTCCACACTCGCATGGCCAAGTCGAGGAAAGGGAGTTGAAAGACCAAAAAAACTCACCTTTCTACACATGATCTAAGGTTTAGGGATGTAGTTCTATCAGTCATCATCTTCGATCCTATTTCATGCATCACAACTCCTTGCTTCCATGGTAAAGAGTCAAATCCATGGTTGAATCCACATTATTGAGCCCTGGGATAAAACTATCTCCATCGTTTCCTTTACCTACCATTATCAGAGTCACTTGACCCTTTAATGGAGCAAAGTGATGGCCGAGATGGCATCGAACATGAGACTGCCTAGGTCAGGAAGGAGGAGGTATCAGAGAAGATGGTTCATAGAGGTTTGGGGCAATATTGGGGTAGGTAAGGACCCCTGTAGTTCATATGGGTTTATCCATCCTAGTTCCGATCTCGTAAACACCCTAGGAATCCTTATATAGGCCTGGCCAGTAAGTTGACCATCAATGGAGTTATGACCCTACATACTTCACAAATGTAGGGAAAATTTGGGGTAGTTAGATAGAAAAGGTCTCCCAAAGACATTGGGAAAGGTTTGAAAGGGTTTCATGGATTAGAGCGAGAGAAGAGAGAATCAGATTGAAAGAGGGTCACTATTTATTGGTTCCCGATTTGGACAGGAGGTGGAAGATGATTCATACATCATCACATCATGATCCAATGGCAATTAGGTCGTGTAAAAGTCAGATAACCAACCTTTGTTTCGAGTTATCATAATCATGACATTTAAATGCATAAATTCATTAATGACTACACTTTAGGAAAACTAGTTAAATTCTTAACTCTCTCTCCTTTTGTCCAAATAATCCCAAAATTTTAAGGAAAGCTTTTATTAACCAAATCTTGGCATGGTCAAGACTTGAGACTGAAATATAAAAGTTCATATTACTATCCCTACCCTCTAAGTCTCCCTTTTTATATGATTTATTTTAAACACTGAATAAATCCTTTTCTCTCCCTAAACTTAGCAAGATCTCCTATTTGGATATGTTTTCTCACTAAATACAACATGGAACTAAATCTAATTAATTAGTTTCATTTATCCTATTCTTTTCTATAAAACTCCACAAAATTCCATATTTAAAATACTAATTATCCTTTAGTTTTAGTAATTTCTTTATTATTGGATTTTTCTCTCTTTCTTTATCCAAAATCTATTAATGGATTAATGAGAATAGTGAACTACATGAAATCCATTCCATATGAAGTGTTTTCTCTTTCAAACCAAATTTTTTGAGAAAAGACATATAAAGAACCATCTTTCTAATATGTCCTCAATATTACAACAATTTGTTTTAAAAACATCAGAAAAGATGGGTTATAACATCCTTTCCCTCTTAAAGGAATTTTGTCCTCAAAGTTTGACTAGTCCTCCAAATAGATGGGTATGAGACGATCTCCTCATATATTAGTTATCCAATGTCTATAAATCCATTATATTTTATTTTTGTTTGAATTCCTTCTATTTCCTTATCTTTTTCCACAAGGACCTATTTGCCAAGCAAACAGTTTCATGGGCCTCCTGTTGGCCAAGTGGACACTATTATAATTGTATCAAATATAATTTGGAAAATTGGTTATTCAAACAAGTTCTTTATATTTATGTCCTTCAAATTTACCAAAATTGAGGAAATAACATTCACCCCTCCTTGAAAAGAAATTTCATCCCCAAAATTCAAACCTAGTAAGGTTGAGGTGAAAGACAACTTAACTAAATTTCACAACTTAGGGTAGAAACACTACTTAAATTATCCTTAATCATTTTTATTGATATGCATATTCCTCATATAATGACTAAGATTGGTACTTGAATTAAATTCAATGTATATCCACATCCTTAGTATTTACATGATATCATCTTTTAATGATTATATTTTCATTTGGAATTCCAATTTTTACTTGGTGATAACCTTTTCCTCCTAGTTTTCCACCCTATTGTTCATTTATGTCCACATAACGGTGAGGTAACACCTCAAACCCTAGTTTATTTCATTTATATTGAGTTAGGGTATTCATTCTCATATGTCAATTATAAGCATAAAATGTGTTTACCCAATCTCTCCCCCTCATAATGAGATGAAATAAGAATTTGACTATAGACCAAAAATAAAGTTCATCTCATTCTAAGAGAAGAGATAGCGTGTCCATACATTATCTTAAAATTTCACATTTTAGGTAGAATCATTGTCAACATGACTTTAAGTCATACATACTTTGTAATTCCTAGTATTCTTATATTCCATGAAGTTAAATGTCTTTTTCACTCTTGAGTTTCTACACAACTCCTTTAATTATTACATGACTTCTTATATATTTTATAATAACACCTCATGCATTATTATCCTTAGCCACTTCCTTGATGTCTCTAAGGGTACATGTACTTTTGGAGTGATCTCATTCTCATGCATCTAGGGAGTTCCTCTCACATTCACCCATTGGACATCATGAACTCATGAAGGTGGACAATCTCCTGAGACATGGGCCTTGGGCAAACATAGTTGTTACCTTCCTACCCGATGGTCTAATGCACTCACGGCAAAATCACATTCTATTCTCATTAGTCTTATGCACATTTCATAATCCCTACTTGACATTAGGATTTACTTAGGGCTCTATACATGTCAAGGGTTTATCGAGGCACATTATTTTCTTTAAAACAGATTTCCTCCATCTCTTATGATGCTCATTATTCACTTTATGTCCCCTCGTTGGGCTCATGGTGACCCTACCTTTCGGGCTTGGTCCCATACTGTCCGCCACTTTGATAGTGAATTTTCTCATGTTCTCCAAAGATTTCATACTTGTATTCAAAGACTTATACTCAATATATGTGCTCTCATGTTTTGACTACTTAATTCTTCACACTATAGGTGACATTTAAGGTTACCTCAATCTTTAAATTGATTTATCATCTCACCCTTCATGGGAAGGTCCTAACCTAGAGTGCCTTCTTTTCTTAAAGGAGGAGGTTAGGCTCTCTAGCCACAACCTGACCCCAAGGTCTTAGGGTTTTTCCTCCCCCATAGGTCTTTTTCTCACTCTTGGGTTGAACCATCCCTAGCCATGACACCAACCCTAAAGGTTTTCATATTTGCAAACATATATTTTTTATTACATCTTCTCGATCCTTATCCTTTTTCTCTCATGGCGAGACCTCTCTTTAGGGGAACCTCCTTTGTGGGGAACCCTCTCTAGAGGTTTTAGTCCCTATATTGGACTCTCAAAACTTCTCCTCACCGGGCTTGATTTTGTTCATATGCCTTCCGTTCAATGATTGGCTTGAGGTGACCTTCCGTTTCGAGCTTGATCACCAATCATTCCCATAAGGACTTTATTTCACCGCATGCTATTTAAATCACTAGAGGTATTTTATTTACTATTTGAGCAAGTTATATCAATAATATATGTTTTTGATAGTTTACTTATGTTTCTTAAAACATTCTCATTAATGCCTTACTCCGCATGAAGGCATGCATGGATGACTGGGTCACCTAACTCATATTGGTTTTTTTTGTAATAGTAACCCTTGATGTGTTTTGCCTTAGTTTGCTTATGTTTTGGGGCCTTCCTTTTTTGTCTAGGTGCCCTTCTTTGTAGTGTAGCTCATCTATACTATCTTCTTTTTGGAAATATCCTTACCTTATTAAAAAAATGCCTTGAAACAAAAGCACATATCTACATATCAAAATATACTGTATACGTGGGGTGCATGAAAAAGTGTGCAAGTACATAAGACCATATATTCAACAATAACTTGCAAATAGGAACTGAAATTTTCTTCACATTATCTTTCTTTATGTGATACTCATACTGGCATTATAATTGCACAAAATGTAAATAAACAACCAGCAATTTAGTTGTTCAATCCTCAAAAATGACTCAATAAACACTTTAAAACTAATGTGTGTAGTCATAAGCATAAGCGCGTACCTCTTGTAGAACTATGAGGATTTTCAAATCATACTTTAATCATATCATCCAGTCAAACAAGCAAAGAGGAATCCAATCCATTAATCTACATGTTTGTAAATCCTAAAGTGTCATCTTCACATTAAATAGATTAAACCCTACTAGGGTCCTAATCTAGGGTTTTAGGACTTGGATGAGGAATATGGGCACACACCCTATTTCCAGCGTATGTTAACCATTAGGTGAAACAATAATTACTATATCCAACACATCCTTTCATTATTATTATGTGGATTAGTCGGAATTCATTAAAGTCACCATCTTTAACTTCAAAACCCTAATTCTTCATATGCATCGATATTCACATTAGAAACCATAAAACCATTATGATCATGAACATGTTAAACCATAATTATGTTCCATAATGTTAGATAACATTTCAATGAAGTGTATTTAACATGATTAACAATCTATTCATCAAAAACTAGGGTTATTATGCTGTAAACACCGTTTTAACACATGACTAATTATCCACTTAAAAAACCCTAATTTTAGAAACATATGAAATTTTAACCCAAAATATCTCCAGGATGCTCTTTTTATCCAAAAAGGTTAAGATTTATCCATTAGTATCATTTAAACAAGTGATGACCATTAAAATCATGAAACTAGGGTTTCTGTGCATATTTTACATTAAAGATTGTATCTTTCTACATTTCTAGGCAAATAAGCATTATCAAGTCTCAATTATATTTTAGTTACATTTCACTCATTGTTTTGATCAAATTTTATATATAACATGCCTCAGACTGACTTACCAATTATTTCTATGAATTTTATAAGATAATTCATTATTGACCAATTGGAGTGCACCACCTCTGCATAGATAACCCTATCATTGCTGGTGGTGAGGCCGGGCTAGATCCAATTGGCTCATGCCAACTTGGCTCTCCACACCCATGAGTCTAAGTCAAGGGAAGGGGGTTGAACAACCAAAAAACTTCACCTTTCTACACACAATCCCAGCGACAGTGATGTACTTCTTCCACCCATCATCTTCGACCCTATTTCACACATCTCTGCTCCTTTCTATTATGATCAATAGTCAACTTCATGGTTGACTCCACGTTCACAAGCCTTAGCGATGAAAATATCTCCATGGTTTGTTCACCAAACCTACCAGAGTCACTCGACCCTTTAATGGAGCAAAGTGGTGGCCGAGATGGTGCCAACCACGAGCAGGTCTAGGTCAGGTAGGAGGGGGTATCATGGGAGATCATTCATGGAGATTTGGGGTGAGATTGGGGCAGGGAAGGACCCCTTTATTTTATCTGGGTTTCTCCATCCCAATTATGATCTCATAAACACCCTAGGAACCCCTATATACGATTGGCTAATAAGTTAGCCATCAATGCAACTTTGACCCCACAAACTTTTGGGGAAAGCTTCGATCTTTCATGAAAATAGGAAAAATATGGGGTATTTAGATTTGAAAAGGTTTTGTAAATATAGTGGGAAAGGTTTCAAGGAGTTTTGTGGATTAGAGAGAGATAAAGTATTAGATTTGAAGAGGGTCACTATTTATTGGTTTCCGATTTGGGCTAGAGGTGGAAGACAATTTAGACATCGGCAAATCATGATTCAATGGCCACTGGGCCACACAAAGTTAGATAGCCTAATCTTTGTTTCCAATTGAAATAATTGTGACATTTAAATGCATAAATCCATTAATGCCTCCAATTTAGAAAAAATAGTTAAATTTTCAAATCTCTCTCCTTTTATCTAAATAATCCCAAATTCTAAAGGAAAGTTGTTATTATCCAAATCTTGGTGTGGGAAAGATTTGAGACTGAAATTGTTATAATCTCATTTTCCAAACCATTTAATGAGATTTGTGAAACTCCTTTAAAAGATAAATAAGATCAATGTTTGATTTCATGGTTTGATTTGAATGAATTTCGTGAATAATAGCCTTGCATGCTTTCTTGATGGGCCTTATTGGCCATTAAGCCCAATTGAAAGAAAAAGAAAAAGAAATGAAAAAGGAATTCAATGGGATAATGGAATATATAAGAAAATGAATAAAGGATAATTAAAATGATAAAATATATTTTCCCAAAAAAATATAATTTTGAGTTATAAAGGTTCCTTGGGGTTCAAGGAACTCAGGATAATTATATAATAGCAAGGGAAATAAAGAATATGAGGAAAATATGAATAAAAGGGTGTTTTCTTGTAACCAAATAAAAGGGACCGTTTAATTAAGATAATGATCCCAATTTTTTCAGGATGAAATATAAAAACATAATAGAGTTTCCCTTAAAATTTGAGCCCAAGAGGAATTAAGAGTTGAGAGTTATCGATTTTTCAAGATTATCTTCAAAAAAGGATTTCCCTTGGAATTTAGGAAATCGACTTTCCTTTTTGCAAGAATAGGCACGATGAGGGCCGTTGGATTTTAATCCAACGCGTGCTTCTCATCGCCATTATCCCAGTGGGACGTGGACTTGGACAAGTTACATGGGATTTTCCCCTTTTGTTTCTGATCGTTTCAGTGCGTGTGGACTCATGGAAAGAGTCCCATTGAATTTGGGATAAGGAGACGAGTCTTCCAGACACTTTTTTGATGAGCTTTTATCGTGTCTACATGAAACGCCACATTGGGCTGTGTTCTGAGATGGCAGTAGGGTTGGGGGAACCCTAGATAGGCCTCCACACCCTATAAATAGGGTCCATTGTGACTCCTTGCACCCTCACGATCCCGCACGTCTACTCCATTAGCCCCAAGACCCCCTCTTGCGCTCGATTACCCCTGCTCCAATGAGCTTCTGCCGCGGAGCCGCCACGTGGTTCAAAGAGGAAATGAAGGCGAAGGAGACGAGCAGCAGCCTTAGATCTTGGGACCACCGTGAGCCCAAGCACGATCCAACAGATTGGCTAAAAGGGGAGGGCGCACATATGAGAAGCGGAGTTGGAGAACGCGAAGCGTTTGATCAAGGGTCCATCATGGACCAAGGAACATCCAACGACTAACGATGAGCAGCGGGGCGTGCCACTTAGTTAGTGGACCCAGCTAGTGAGGAGCGTCAGATCGATCAGTGGACCAGCGGCACACTGATCCAACGCCCGAGAATTTTTGGTAAATATCTCTCTCTGATCGAAATTATAGATAATTGCTTTTCCTTGCTAAAATCATAGAAATAACTAGGAATCTCATATAAAGGAACTTTATATATGAAAGTTGAGTAGAAAAATACAAGGAAACTAATAAAAATGATTTGAGAACCTAGTTCTAGTTCCTTTTGCAAAAGTGCCTTGATTTGTTAGAAAAATGAATTACAAGTTAATTAGAAACCCTAACTGTACATAAAGGATGATTCTTTGTAACTTAATAGGTTAAATTGAGGATTATCAACCTGCTAATTAATAATATGAAGTTTTCATCCATTTTGAATACAAAGATGGTTAATTTAGGGTTTATGTCTATGAATGAAAGATAATGTACATGAAAACCCTAATTTAGGGTAAAAGAAGAAGAAAACCATGTTATTTTAGATTAAGGAAGTCATTTTCTAAATAATGATCCTAAAATTGTTAGGAATATTAAAAGGAGAGAATTTAAAGGTTTTAAGAGATTTTGAGGAATTAGGGTTCATGAAAACTAAGAATGAAGGCAAAACCCTAGTTTCCAAGAAACCCTAAAATTGGGATAGAAACCCTAAGGGATATGATGAAATTGGATAAATAGTAATAAAAGTAAACTTGTACTTTTATTTCAGGGTTTCTTTGCAATTTTCTTGATTGATTGGATTTTCTCTCTCTACAAATTAATTTTGTATCTAAATCTGCAATACAGGTATGTGGTTACTCTTATGATTATCCCGATTAGTTTTCCTAGGATTTTATCGATGTTTCCCTCATGGCTTGAAATAACTATTGGATGTTTTAATTCATGCAACTATAGAGTGACTATGACTATCACTATGAGTATACATGTATAACTGGCTAGATCCGAGTCTACCCCTATGTCTATGCAAAGGCTAAGGATAACCTAGAGCAAGGTCTAGGGTATCATGAGTTAGAAACTGGGCTACACATGTGTAGTGCCATGCGACTCTTAGCATACCATGAGTTAAGGAGTGGGCTACCTATGGGTAGTGCCATAAGACTCAGCCCTAGAAATTGATTCACCTATTAGGTAAAGTCATGACGGGTATAATGGGAATCTACCATAAGGGAGGTAGTATCCAGGTCCACTGTAGGGACAACGCAGGGGATAGGGTACACATGGATCACGTAGTTATACTTAAAACATAAAATCATTTGTTAAATGATAATTGAATGCAATACATTGTTATGGATAATTGCATGATTAGTGAATCCCCCACATACCAGCTTTGGCTGATCGACGTTTTGTTTGTCGGCATTTTAGGTACAAAACAAAAAGGACAAATAGTAAATCGTCATATTGTGAAATACATGAATTAAAGTCCAAGGAGGATTAGTTAGTTGGTTGCAGTTCTAGATAGCATTATAGAAATCCCAATTTTTTTCAAAGGTATGAAAAATTTTTATTCACAACTTTTCAGTATAGTCTAGTAGGATTTAATAATTGTTATCAATTAATTGTTGAACCTTGGTCTGAAAATTGGATAACGACACCGACCTCTTGGTCTCCCTTAATTGGGGGTTACCGGAAGGTGGGGTCGTTACATTTGGTATTAGAGCCAAGGTTCTCCACTTAATTGTTAATAATTATTAAATTTTACAAACTCTGTAGAACCCATGGGAGTTATTAGAGGATTTTCTGAAAGACTGAGGTGTCTAGAAAAGGATCAATTCTGGGGGCTGGCAAAATTTTCCTCCGCACTGGTAGTTAGAATACGAGGACTCCCAAATTGTGTGACTGCCTGGCCGATGTCCTAGGAATTGAATCAAAATAAGATACCTTTAGGACTTTCTCATCTTATTCATCACTTATCATCACATATTCTATTAAGGACTTTAAGAGTTAGTGTTTTCTCTCTCTTCCTCACCCTCATGTGGTATGGGCAAGTAAGTTAAGGATTAAGGAATCCTCCATCAAATTAATAAAAGATACATAATGAGACATCACTGACATAATTATAATTAGTTTAATGATAAACTAAAGGTCTGTTTGTTATGCTTATGTAGATGGCTCGTACAAAGACAATTGCTATCCCCGAGGGTACTGGGAACCCAACTAGGAGTGCTTGGCCTTCCCGCAAAGGAAAGGGGTCTTCAGAGAAGAGGAAGAAGAACCATGATGGTGAATCCTCTAAGAAGAGAAAGAGGCCTGAAGAGACCACTCATGAGATCCCTAACCCTGACCCGATACCCTTCGGCAACCTTGATCAAGAGCAAGACCAAGGGTATGAAGAGAAACATGTGTACAAGGAAGTAGACCAGATGGAAGAAGACCAAGCTGGAGGTCCGAAACCGACCATGATGATCCACACCCCTGAAGCTTTGTGGATGGAGCAACAGAGGAAGCTGACAAAGGACATTAATGCCTTGGACCTCTGAGACCTAACCAGAGCTGAGAATGGTGAGCCGCTTCCGGTTTGTCCTAGACTGGGGGCCACCATCCTAGACTTCGTCAAGTTAAATATCAAAAAGTTCTGGGGAGAGGACATGATAGAGGTAGTCGAAAAAGTGAAAGTTTGGCTGCTTGCAGTCGAGAATGGATTCCACATGCTTGAGGTACAGTCGAGCAAGAAGGTCCTCTTTGCTGCTCACCTCTTGGAAGGAGCAGCCAAGATATGGTGGGAGACCCACATCACCGGCCGGGATTTGACAGAGGAACCCATGGCATGGGCTGATTTCAAGACGATCTTCACAGCCAGATTCTTCCCAGTCTCAGCTAAGAAGGAAAAGTAAAGGGAGTTCACCAACATGACCCAAGGAAACTCTTCTGTGTCAGACTTCGGGCGCAAGTTCCGAATCCTGGAGCATTTTGGATACAAGATGGATGAGGAAAGAAGGGTGGACCACTTCATAGAGTGTCTTCACCCTGCCATCAAGCCCCATGTGATGGCAAGCAAGCCTAAAACGTTCGTCGATGCCTACAACACTGCTTTAGACATGGAGAGGACCTTGATGTCTGCCCAGTTTCCACCCAATGGGTACTTGGGTTTCACTAAAGGAGCCCAAGGCCCGAGAAACAACCACAAGAAGGGTCCAGTACGTCATCAAGCTAAAGGAAAACATGGAGGAAAAGGGAAACCCAGTCAAGAGAACAACCAACCTCCTTGCCACACTTGCAGAAAGGGGCATGCCGGTGAATGCCGCTACAAGAAGAAGACGTGCTTTCGATGCCACCAAGAAGGACATATGTAATCCGTCTGTCCTATGCCAGATCCCAAGGGACCAGGACAAGTGGCAGCTCCACCAATAGCAGCTCCACTAGTAGTAGCCCCACCTATAGCTGTAGCCCCACCTGATGGAGAGAGAAGACAAGCTCGACTGTTTGCCATTGACAATGAGGAGGCTCAAGTTAATGCCAAATGGTTGATCGAGGGTAATAACCCTTAGAGTTTTCTTTTATGTTTTAAAGTTAAGCATGTAATGGTCTAATGCATGGTGAACAATAATGTAGGCATGCTTGAAGTTATGGTACATAATGTGAAAGCTTTGTTTGACTCTAGATCTACTAATACTTTCATTTCGAGAAATCTTTCAACTGTTCTATGTTTGGATATCAAGGATTTAGGGTATGTCTTAGATGTTACAACCCCGAGTGGTCGAATCTTTACTTCCCTTTTGAAAACCCCATTGGTATCTGTAAAATATCGAGATCATGATTTTCCTACAGACTTTATCCTTCTTGACATGAATGATTTTGACATAATCATTGGAATGGATTGGCTTTATACATATAGGGCCAATATCGACTGTAGAGAGAAGAAAGTGATCATCAAGAGACCAGGTCAACCACCTTGTGTCATTAGGGGTAAGAAGGATGCCACTACCAACCCGTATGTGTCAACCGTAAAAGCAGAGCGGATGGTGAGTAAAGGGTGTCGAGCTTTCCTAGCAGTAGTCACCGAGCTAGAAGCCAAGGTGCAACCCTTAGAAAAAACAGAGGTAGTTAGGGGCTATGCAGATGTTTTCCCAGATGATCTACCTGGGATTCCTCCCGAAAGAGAGGTAGATTTCTCCATAGAGCTAGCCCCTGGTACAAACCCTATTTCCCAAGCACCTTATAGAATGGCCCCTGCTCAATTGCTTGAGCTAAAGAAGTAATTGCAGGAATTGCTAGATAAGGGTTTTATCCACCCTAGCACATCACCTTGGGGAGCGCCAGTTCTTTTTGTAAAGAAAAAGGATGGTTCACTCCATATGTGCATAGACTACCAGATGATCAACCAGGATACCATTAAGAACAAATACCCTTTACCCCAGATAGATGACTTGTTTGACCAGTTGAATTCGGCTCGAGTCTTTTCCAAGATCGACTTGAGATAGGGTTACCACCAGTTGAGAGTCAAGAGTGAGGACATCCCAAAAATAGCTTTCAGGACCTGGTATGGTCACTATGAGTTTGTGGTTATGCCTTTTGGGTTGTCCAATGCACCCAATGTGTTCATGAACCTTATGAATAGTGTGTTTCAACCCTTCCTTGACTTGTTTGTCATAGTATTCATAGATGACATGCTAGTTTATTCGGATAACTTAGATCAACACCGAGACCACCTAAGTAAAGTCCTTGATATCTTGAGAAAGCAAAAGTTCAATGGGAAGTTCTCTAAATGTGTGTTTTGGATAGACCGAGTCAAGTTCCTTGGACACATCATCTCAGGAGGAACGATCACTGTAGATCCAGGTAAAGTGTCGGCGGTTCGAGACTGGCCAGCACCAAGGAACCCCTCTGAGATTCGAAGCTTATTGGGGTTAGCAGGATATTATCGACGCTTCATTACAGATTTCTCAAAGACCGCCTTGCCTTTGACCATGTTGACTCGGAAAGATGTGAAGTTCGTGTGGTCCGATGTTTGTGAGGCTTGTTTCCAGGAGCTGAAAGAGAAGCTGACCACTGCACCAATTTTGACTCTACCATCAGGCAATGAGGATTTCATGATTTTCACCGATGCATCAAAGATGGGACTAGGTTGTGTGTTGGAATAGAATCGACATGTGGTTGCATATGCCTCCCGACAGCTCAAGCCCAACGAGGTGAATTATCCGACACATGACCTGGAGTTAGCTGCTATCATCCATGCCATGAAGATATGGCGACATTACCTGTATGGTGCTACTTTTGAAATCTTCACCGACCATAAGAGCCTGAGGTACCTCTTGACGCAGAAAGACTTGAACCTACGATAACGACGATGGATGGAGTACATGAAGGATTACGAATTCACCATTTCCTATCATCCCGGAAAGGCGAATGTCGTAGCTGATGATTTAAGTCGAAAACATCTAAGGTGTGTAGGTGTGTTGTCCAGATAGTGGAAGAGCTTAGAAGAGCTGGTGGAATGGTCACCTCAACCATTAGATGATTGAGTTTGATTGGCCAACATCCAGATACAGTCTGAATTGTTGAGTGAGATTGTAGCAGCATAGTTGGCCAGCGGAGGACTTAACAAGATGAAAGGATTGACGAAGAAGCCTCAGACCCATCTTTCTTTGGGAGTATACAGAGGAATCCGATTTGAGAATCGCATCTGGGTTCCTGAAGATTCACCATTGAAGGAACGTATCCTACAAGAGGCTCATGGTTCCAAGTACACAGTACACCCAGGAACTATGAAGATGTTTAAGGACATGCAGAGGTTTTTATGGTGGCTAGGGATGGAGAGAGACATTGCAGCTTATGTAGCCAGTTGTCTTACATGCCAAATGGTGAAGGCTGAACACCAACGAACCGAAAGACTTTTATATTCTATAGAGATTTGAGAGTGGAAATGGGAGCAGATCACCATGGATTTTGTGGTGGGTCTACCCCAGACCAAGAGAGGTCACGATGCGATATGGGTTGTGGTAAATTGCCTTACCAAGTCAGCACACTTCCTTGCCCTAAAGACCACTTCCAAGGTGTCAGATTTAGCTGAGATGTATATCAGAGAGATAGTGCGCTTGCATGGCATACCCAGTTCCATCATCTCAGATAGAGACCCAAAGTTCACTTCCAAGCTGTGGAAGCAGGTTCAAGAGGAACTTGGTACAAGGTTGAAGTTCAGTACCACTTATCACCCCCAGACAGATGGTCAGTCAGAAAGGACAATTCAAACCTTAGAAGATCTGCTGAGAGCTTGTGTGCTCGATTGGGGAGGATCATGGGAGCAATACTTACCTTTAGCTGAGTTTGCCTACAAAAATAGTTACCAAGCCAGTATCGGGATGCCTCCATATGAATCTCTATATGGGAGACCGTGTCGTTCACCACTTCACTGGGATGATGTTGGTGAAAGGACCTTATTGAGGTCAGATGAACTCCAAGTGTATGTTGATAAAGTCACTTTGATCAGGAAAAGGATAAAGAGAGCCCAGGACCGACAGAAGTCGTATGCTGATACGAAGCAGAGTGATGTGCATTTCACTGTGGGAGAACATGTTTTTCTGAAAATCCAACCACTCTGAGCTATAGCTAAGAATAGAGGAAAGTTGAGTCCCCGATACGTGGGTCCATTTGAAGTGTTAGAACAGATTGGTGAGGCCGCATATCATTTGGCGTTACCCCCTCAACATAGTATGATGCATGATGTGTTTCACGTGTCCAATCTAAAGCGATATGTGCAAGATCCGAACCATGTGCTGAGCATTGAACCCATTGAACTTCAAGAAAAGTGGTCTTATCCTGAGTTGCCTTTGCGGATTCTAGATACCAAGGTAAAAGAGCTCAGAAATAAGAATATTGAGATGGTAAAGGTTCTTTGGAAGCACCATAGAGAGGATGAGGCCAAATGGGAGCTAAAGACAGACATGGAAAAAGCATATCCTATTTTGTTTTCTTGATTGTTGAATTTTGAGGGCAAAATTCCTATAAGGAGGGGAAGATGTTATAACCTCATTTTCCAAACCATGTAATGAGATTTGTGAAACTCCTTTAAAATATAAATAAGATCAATGTTTGATTTCATGGTTTGATTTGAATGAATTTCGTGAATAATAGCCTTGCATGCTTTCTTGATGGGCCTTATTGGCCATTAAGTCCAATTGAAAGAAAAAGAAAAAGAAATGAAAAAGGAATTCAATGGGATAATGGTATATATAAGAAAATGAATAAAGGATAATTAAAAGGCTAAAAGATATTTTCCCAAAAAATATAATTTCGAGTTATAAAGGTTCATTGGGGTTCAAGGAACTCAGGATAATTATATAATAGCAAGGGAAATAAAGAATATGAGGAAAATATGAATAAAAGGGTGTTTTCTTGTAACCAAAGAAAAGGGACCGTTTAATTAATATAATGATCCCAATTTTTGCAGGATGAAAGATAAATACATAAAAGATTTTCCCTTAAAATTTGAGGAAGAAAGGAATTAATAGTTGAGAGTTATCGATTTTTCAAGATTATCTTAAAAAAAGGATTTCCCTTGGAATTTAGGAAATCAACTTTCCTTTTTGCAATAACAAGCGCGATGAGGGCCGTTGGATTTTAATCCAATGCCCACTGCTCATCGCCATTATCCCAGTGGGACATGGACTTGGACGAGTTATAGGGGAACTTTCCCCTTTTATTTCTGATCGTTTCAGTGCGTGTGCACACATGGAAAGAGTCCCATTGAATTCGGGATAAGGAGACGAGTCTTCTAGACCCTTTTTTGATAAGCTTTTGTCATGTCTACATGAAACGCCCAATTGGGCTGTGTTCTGAGACGGCAGTAGGGTTGAGGGAACCCTAGAGAGGCCTCCACACCCTATAAATAGGGTCCATCCTGACTCCTCACACCCTCACGATCCCACACGTCTACTCCATTAGCTCCAAGACCCCCTCTTGCGCTCAATTACCCCTGCTCCGACAAGCTTCTACCACGGTGCCGCCACGTGGTTCGAAGAGGAAAATAAGGTGAAGGATATGAGCAAAAGCCTTAGATCTCGGGACCACCGTGAGCCCAACCATGATCCAACAGATCGGCTAAAAGGGGGCGCACATCTGAGTAGTGGAGCCGGAGAACGCGAAGCGTTTGATCGAGGGTCCATCGTGGACCAAGGAACATCCAACGACTAACGGCGAGCAGCGGGGCATGCCACTTAGTTAGTGGAGCTGGCCAGTGAGGAGCATCAAATCGATCAGTGGACCAGCGGCACACTGATCCAACGCTTGAGAATTTTTGGTAAATATCTCTTTCTGATCGAAATTGCAGATAATTTCTTTTCCTTGCTAAAATCATAGAAATAACTAGGAATCTCATATAAAGGAACTTTATATATGAAAGTTGGGTAGAAAAATGCAAGGAACCTGATAAAAATTATTTGATAACTTGGTTCTAGTTCCTTTTGCAAAGGTTCCTTGATTTTGTAGAAAAATTCATTACAAGCTAATTAGAAACCCTAAATGTACATAAAGGATGATTCTTTGTAACTTAATAGATTAAATTGAGGATTATCAACATGTTAATTAATAATATGAAGTTTTCATCCTTTTTTAATACATAGATGGTTAATTTAGGGTTTATGTCTATGAATGAAAGATAATGTACATGAAAACCCTAAATTAGGGTAAAGGAAGAAGAAAACCATGTTATTTTAGATTAAGGAAGTAAATTTCTAAATAATGATCCTAAAACTGTTAGGAATATTAAAAGGAGAGAATTTATAGGTTTTAAGTGATTTTGAGGAATTAGGGTTCATGACAACTAAGAATGAAGGCAAAACCCTAGTTTCCAAGAAACCCTAAAATTGGGATAGAAACCCTAAGGGATATGATGAAATTGGATAAATATTAATAAAAGTAAAGTTGTACTTTTATTTCAGGGTTTCTGTGCAATTTTCTTGATTGATTGGATTTTCTCTCTCTACAAATTAATTTTGTATCTGAATCTGCAATACAGGTATGTGGTTACGCTTATGATGATCCTGATTAGTTTTTTGAGGATTTTATCGACGTTTCCCTCATGGCTTGAAATAACTGTTGGATGTTTTAATTCATGCAACTATAGAGTGACTATGACTATCACTATGAGTATACATGTATAAATGGCTAGATATGAGTCTACCCCTGTGGCTATGCAAAGGCTAAGGATAACCTAGAGCAAGGTCTAGGGTATCATGAGTTAGAAACTGGGCTACACATGTGTTGTGCCATGAGACTCTTAGCATACCATGAGTTAAGGAGTGGGCTACCTATGGGTAGTTCCATGTGACTCAGCCCTAGAAATTGATTCACCTATTAGGTGAAGTCATGAGGGGTATAATGGGAATCTACCATAAGGGAGGTAGTATCCAGGTCCACTGTAGGGACAGCGCAGGGGATAGGGTACACATGGATCACATAGTTATACTTAAAATATAAAATCGTTTGTTAAATGATAATTGAATGCAATACATTTCTATCGATAATTGCATGATTAGTGAATCCCCCACATACCAGCTTTGGCTGACTGACGTTTTGTTTGTCAGCGTTTTAGGTAAAAAACAAAAAGGACAAACAGTAAATCATCATATTGTGAAATACACGAATTAAAGTCCATGGAGGATTAGTTAGTTGGTTGCAATTCTGGATAGCATTATAGAAATCCATTTTTTTCAAAGGTATGCAAATTTTTTATTTACATCTTTTCAATATAGTCTAGTAGGATTTAATAATTGTTATCAATTAATTGCTAAACCTTGATCCGGAAATTGGATAACGGCACCGACCTCTCGGTCTCCCTTAATTGGGGGTTACCAGAAGGCGGGGTCATTACAGAAATATAAAAGTTAGAATCAATTTTCATAGCTGCTAAGTCTCCCTTTTTCTTTTAAACACCAACTAAATCCTTTTCTCTCCCTAAACTTGGCAAGGTCTCATATTTGGAAATGTTTTCTCATTAAATACAACACACAACTAAATCTAATTCATTATGTGTCTTTATCCTATTCTATTCTAGAAAACTCCACACAATTCCATATTTAAAATAATAAATATCCTTTACTTATATTAATTCCTTTATTATTGGATTTTATCTCTTTCTTTATTTGATATCTATTAACCAATTATTAATAACAGTAAATTACACAAAATCCATTCCATATGAAGTATTTGCACTTTCAAACCACAATTTTTGAGAAAAGACATATAATGAACCAACCTTCTAAAATTCACTCAATATTACAATATTTGTCTAAAAAACGTGGGAAAAATCAGGTTATAAAAACAACCATGTTGGGGACTTTTCTTGCACTTTAAGCTTTGAACTTCATGATCCATGAATCATTTTGCACTAGCTAGACCCTTGGCCACTAGGGGTAAGTTTAGGGAGCTTTTGGACCTTATTTGGACTCCTCCATGGGTGGAGGAACCTTAGGATCATCCTCCTCCTCTCCCATCCATCCAATGTGTGGTCCAAGTACCTGAAAAACATGCAAAGAGTGTCCATAAGTGCATTTGATAGAAAACCATTTGTTAGGGGAAATAACTTTCAACCTAACATGTCTAGATGTGATTGAAGTGCAAGAAGACATGAGATGAATCCCTAAAATAAGGCTTCATCATGAAGGTGGGGGCTTCAGGTTGACCCTCTTTTCTATCTCTGTCATAGAGGGGAAGAAATCCATGAGAAGCTCTTCAACAATTGTCCTTTTACCAAATTCATATGGTCTATCATCTGTATAGAGAATGGTTGGGGGATGAATACCACTAGAGACCTTGATGGAGCACTAATCTAGATCAAAGACAAGTTTCACAACAACAAGCATAGGATGGAGTTTGCAGGTATCTGCATTAAAAAACTTTTGCTACTATATATAGGAGGAAAGGAACAAGAGGACCCACAATGGGGTTAGAAGTAATGAGACATCCATTGAAAAAAATATTGGTAGAAGTATAACAAAATGTTGCAAAATCCAAGAAAGTCTTAGATTGGGGCTTATGTGCCCAAGACAAACTACACTAGGGCATTTTGTAGAGTTACACCCAATTTTTTTGTAGATGACCTTTGGTCACAAGTATATTTTGTACATCTTAGCTATAACCTCCTTTGTAAATATATTTGCCTATTTCCAAAAAAGCATTAGGGTAATCAATAGAATTGTATAACTTATTATCATCACCAAGTCTTGTATCCTTGATACTTTGAATAGTATCTGATCCATGCTTTAATAGAACACTCTATATAGTTTCTTGTATGTTCATTATAGATATTAGTATATTGCTACATACTATATAGATAGTAGAATAAGCACTATAAAATATATATGATTATTAAAATAATACTTTATTTTATCATTTTCTTATGTTTAATAGTTGTAGTTTCAGTGGGCTAAAGATATGGTGGAGAGACTGACCTACACTTTTATCAACCCTGAGCTGGTTCTTGATTGATGATTTTTTGTTCAAAAGTTTAGGGTTGAAGATACCACTTTAATTTTTGAATTCATAAGATCCAAGATGAAGATAGTCCGATCAACATCAAGAATTGAGGATGTCATGGTAGCCCTCTTTAACTATTCAACATTGTTGAATATCTTCATTCAATATGATGTATCAACTCTCAAGTGTCAACCATAGTCGGTAGCACCACTTGATATATTTCAAACCTTTGATATACATGTCTTTGTGAAGCTAAATGAGATCAATGAAATTTTTTCAAGGTGGTCAAAGGATGTTGTTGGGAAATATGGCATCAAATATGGTACCGAAAACAAAAAGTTTACTGCCATATTCCCTTTAGACATTAGATCATGTCAACAAACTTGTAATGGGAAAGAGGGATTTCAAGGTATATTCCTAGTTCTCGAGAAAATCTAGCGACTTAACCTTGTAGCAACATGGTTCTTCTTCAAGCAACACTTGAGCAGTCATCAACAATGGCCTCCTAGTGAAACACCATAGATGACAATTAACAATGTCCTCCTTGCATTTGAAATAGGACTCAATCCTCTATGTAGTCCACACAGACCACCAAAAACACCACATTGTCATACTAGAGCCAACACAATAGAGTTGTCTCTTCGAATGCCATCTTACTAGGGTTGATTTACTCTCCCATGTTGTCTCTCCCTTTCTATCCCTCACTTTTTAGGTAGGACTTTCTCAGGTTCTCATGTTACCACAATAGTGAGAAGACAACAATTGTTAGAGCTTATTGTTGTGTCTCTAGAAAGCCTCGACTACCCCTCTATTTATAGGAGGGTCAAGGTTAGGAGTTCTGGTCTCAACGGGAGTTGACGAGACATGGTCTCATGAATTTTTTGGAACAAACAATCCATGAACTGGTCGTTTAACACATGAGACAATTGGTTCGACACTTGAACCAATCCTTTCACTATATTTCCTATTCACAATTGTATTGGAATTTAATACACAATTAATACAAAACATGAGGAAAGCACCAATCATTGATCCATTCATACTGTTCGTGAATCAGACATTTCACATGTGAAATAGTCAGTTTACACTTTCAAAAAGTTGGTTCATTTCTAATCTGGTCATTTCATGTTCTAAACTTGGTGGTTCAAAATTCCTATACTTCAAATGTACAACCAATGTTTTTTAAGCTGAATACCTAAACACTTTAGTACTCGAGTTAAACCATATTCATGAGTAAAATCCTATTCCACATGCATCCAATGTGTGTGACCCTATAGGATCCAAATTACATTGGTAGTGAATGTCCATAACCAACTTATGACATCACAAGCAATGAGAGGTATCTATAAACACATCATTTCTACCTAAGTAATTGGAAAGTTGGAGAAAAACTTTAACCTACAAACTGTGATCAGTGTTACCATGATCATATAGTTTCTTTGTCGCCGATAACTGGACTAAACTTGAGGCATGGAATTGTCATCCTCTTCAACATTCAATCCATCTTCCTTGAGGTAGAGCAATTTGTTTGAGATGCATGTGAGCTCACATATCACATATTGAATCACATGAGTATGGCCATACATTTCTCAGTCTCGGTTATCAAGTGGCATGTATATCAATCTCCTATAGGAGGGAAAAATGCCATCTACTTCACCTTTATGGCAATCCTTATTTAGGTCACGTTGGATGGTGTCAAAATACATCAAACAACATGTGATAAATGTAGTGAATTTAAGTCTATGAACCACAAACACCACTATCACTATGAGAGTTGATTGTGACTACCATTCCATGGTCTCTATGTATCACTCTCAAGGTGGGTTTGTCTGGTACATTGTTCTCTAACAAGTACCCATGTATGTTGTCTGATATCACATGTCATGACTGATGAGATTCTATCATTAATGAATACACACTCTTGTCTTACATATTACTACTATCTATTTTGCTTCCACAGTAATATTTGATTAGTGACATATGAAGAATGTATATTCTCTTATGATCTCATTATTTAGGTCCTCAACTTGAAGATATATGTCATCGAGTAACATCATTCCTTAGACATTTACCATGTTTGTGTCATCATCTCATGATTGAGATAGGCATAATAGATGTAATTACCTTTATCATTATCAAATCAGGTATTTAATGCCTGACTCAAACATTGTATGATTGGCTCTTTGGATAAACATACCAACAAATGTACCTATGGTTGTTAGTGATCAAGTTCCAGTGAGGTATGGATTCAAGGGTCATCATGACATGATCATCTTTTTTTTTGTTTTTTGGAGTCTTGATTCATAATAGCAATTTTGGGTGATTGAAATTGTGCCATTATTTGCAAGTCATTGAGGTTAATCAGACTTGTTGTGTCATATTGAGTTGTTTTCATATAATTACAACGTGATTATTGTATGAATTTGAAAGAGTTTGGGATTGGCAGTGTAGTGTTTAGCCTTCTTGATCCCTAGTGTTGGATAAGAATGACGGAACTAGGATAGGATGGATAAAAGGTTGGTTTACATTGTAGAGGTTGAGTATCAGAGGCCAACATGCTATGTCATAGATGATGGTTGAGCTTGTCTATTCCAATATGGCTAGGGAGCATCAACAAACACACTGGCTCCTACACAATGTGGGTTTTATTGTTTATAAGGATTTTTTGGATTGTGTTTTTTATATTTCCAAGAAGCAACAAAAACAAGTAATGAGCGCGTTGGTTGTCCCAACTTATATATATTCCAAGTGACCATCGGAGAGAGAAATTCCAAACTAAATAAAAGATGATCAAAAGTAGGGCCTATCATTACAAAGAAGAGAAGGAAATCATCTTCATTTATAACTTCTTTAAAAGTTGGTGTGGTCATCGACTATACTTTTTCGGTGAGAGGCATTGCAGACATAAACCTTACTCTTAACTTGCTTTCAATGATTGTAATTATCCAGTTTAGTTTCTTTCAAAAATTCTTCACTCTAAAATGACTACTAAAAATTTTGTGAGTTTATACCATGTTTTCAAATTCCATTAAACTAATTATAAGAATACTAACTCCTCAAAATAAGACTACAATAAGATAGACTAAATTAACATAATTGGTTATTGAAAACATAATATATTCAAATACAATTAAAATTATGTATTGATTCCAAAGACATGAGTTGTCCAAGTTGGTGTATAATTGAATTACAAGGTGCTACTAAAGTAATTACTCACAAGAATTTCTAGTTGTATGATAAATATGTCAATGTGATTTATGAAGATAAATTGAGGGACTAGTTTATGGATATATCTCAAGCGAGGAGAATGAACTCATTTATACACATGAAATTCAAATATTTTTAGTAGGTGTCAAACAATAACATACTTTTATAAGATAACCAAATGAGACTTGAAATGAAGGACCAATTTGCAAAATATAATTAGCATAGATATTGTATTTTTACTCAAAATCGATTTACTACTCAAATTTTGTATGTTTCATGAAAATATCTTTAGAATCATTTGATGCCCCATAAATGACAAGGTAACCTATTCCACTGATAACACCAAAATTTAGGCATTTATGCTAGACATTTATTTGTAGTTTCATGTCGTTATAGTCTTAATATGTCTAAAATAATTGTATATTCTTATCTTTCTGTAAATTATATATTTTTAAAGATATAGTTTCACAGTTGGCCAATTTTGGGACATGCAACCACCGACTTGAGAAAACATCAACTCTTCAAGATTTCTCCCCGAGAACCCAGTCAGGTTCACTCGTACCCAGTCGGGTTCAAGCATTGATTTTTGCTACAACAAACATCAACAACCACTGAACCTCTTCACCATCAATGACTATTGAGTATACATGTCAACATCCATTGAGCCTCATTTGCCATCAGTGATTTCCAAAACTCCAATGATCGCTAAAGTTCCACAACCAGTGATCGCTGAAGCCAAAGATCTGTTGTTTGCTGAAGAAATGTGATGGAAGAGTTCTACCCAACTGGGTTGACCTCGACCTACTTGGATTCATCATTGAATGTCACATATAAAATCTTAGTGATCACTGAAAAGTCAAAGATCTTCTAGCATCAATGATCGCCAATGAACAAGCGTCCGCTGAAATAATAAATGAAAGATCTAGAGGCGGGTGAATAGAGTTTCTAATTATTTTTAAATCAATTTAAAACTTCAATTTCAATATGGAGAGGAGCACTAGGAAGAGACTCACAATTTAGAGTGGTTCCACCCTACGAATCAAAGGAAGTCAGTCCACTAACCGATTGTTTCCAATTGAGATTTGGAAGTGATCAATCTTATTACCTCTCATGAAATTACAATAAAATATATTCACTTCACCTCAATCTCTTGTTTATTGGGACCCAGAAGAGAACCCAAGTAGAGGATGATGACCCACCTCCCCTACCTTGACACAACCTTCACCTCCCTGAAGTAGCGTTAATCACCTCAGAGCGGCCATCACTCCTTGAAGTACCTCCAATCGTCTAGGAGCAGCCTTCACGTCTAGAAGTAGATCCAATCACCTAGGATCAAGCTTCACGCCTTGAAGTAGCTATGAGAAAGTTCCCTTGGATAACCCCCCACATTTGGAGTAGTCAAGGAGCAAGATTGCATCAACTTGACAAAGTAGATTGGAAGAGGGAAAGTTAAACAAATGTAGTATAGTGCTTTGATCCTATAGCAAGGGTTAGACCTCCTAGACACTTAAGATGGACATTTCCAGATGTTGTCTAGGAGATTGTAGCTATAGGACACTAACTAAGAGATCAAGGAAGAAGATAGTAAGTGTATTTCAGCTATGTTGCTCTCTACAATGATTGCTCAGGTGTTGCTTGTGTGTTTTTGTGTCCTAAGGTGACCTCTATTTATAGGAATGGGTTTTGGGTAACTAGGGTACTTTTTGGAAGTGTCTAGAGGGTTCTAAGACAAGATATAGTCATTAGAGTTGGATAAAATTAGGTGCAATAACTAACTTAGTTGAATGTAGAAAGAACAATCCAAAATCGTATTCGATCTACCAGTTTTTCGACCGACCATGTCTCCGCCTTGAATTTCTTCAACCAAGCCTGAGTTGAATGCACATCTATTCCAATGGCTGTCCTCAGCTACCAACTACTTGGTCTAGCAGTCATATGATTGGGACTAAAGATGTTTCGGTTGACAATGTTTTCTACGGTAAGTGATTTAGAGCACAAATTTGTAAGAGTTTGATTAGTGCTCTGCCTCCTAGATTGAGGTGGTTCTTGGTCAACAATTTTCTTAACTAAGAGATTTTTTGGTTGACATTTTTCACGACCAAAAAATCCCTATAAATGAGTGTGTAAAATTGTGGAAAATCTATCAATTCATTTTTCTAATAAAGGATAATGACTAAGGGGGGCCCTAACTAAGGGTTTTAGGTGTATAGGGAAAATCTAACACTTGATTTTACATGACTTCTAGGTACTTCTACACTATATACTTATACAAGTCATTACACATTGTACGAACATTTAAATACAAGCATTTGAGCATATTAACATCATCTATCCATTGAGTGTGATTGTAGTACCCCTGACCAGGGTTATGGCTTAACCCTAGAAGTTTTGATTAAGTAAGATACTTACCAACTGATTCTAATCATGTGAAAAGAAATTAAGGCTTCTTGTGAAGTTGTTTTCAAAGTTTGAGCTTAATTGCAAACTAATTGTGATTTATATGAAAGTTTGAGTGAAAACTGAAATGTACCCAAGATGGGGGTTACATTGCAAACAGTCACATGTGGAATGTTTTTTAAGTGTTTTAGTATCTCAAGAAAGAGAATTATGATAAGTGGTGGCTTGTGGAAAGCCTAAATCCCAAGTTACAACTCATTTGAACAATGCTAGTACCTTGTACACCAATTTTGGTACAATTTGTAATTTACCCAATATGTGGGGTTAAAATGTAAATCACCACATCTAAAGTGTCCCTACTCCATATATGTATATTTTAGAGGAAATAGAAAGAAGGATACACTATGTTTGAATCACTTGTGAGTGGTGATACTCTTGGTAATGAAGGACCAAGAATGAGTTGAAGGCAAAAGCCTTACATGTGTTGTATCGAGTTGTAGACTTGATATAAGGAGCCCTATCGGACAAGGAGCCAAAGTGGGAGCCTCCTATCATTTTTTTGAGCCTTGGCAAAGTCCATGATGGGCAAAGCACCTCAAGGAGTTGGCCCATGATGGGTTTCAAAGTTCCTTACAAAAAGGGTATCAGGTTGCTTATTTAATGAGATAAAGACGAGATAACTTGTCCAACAAGATAAGTAAGGGCCGAGATATTGTGTCTAGGTTATGCTCAAGACTCTTGCATGGAACGATATACATGTGTGAATGCATGGCCACGTGTCAACCATGCATGGCCACATGTGATCTAGTAGCTTAAGGTGAAGACACATCTTATATGCTTTATCTCATAAAACCAAGTTTATATACTTAACCTTTCACTGACCTATGAACGTTTATGATCCTCATAACCACTCCCCATGGAGATATCATGCAAATACCCTTAGGTATCGTGCAAATAAGCTCAAGGATCTAGGAGATCTCGAGCATCAAGCTTTATGTAAGGCTTTGGTCACCTTCAACCTTGGTTAAAGTAGGATATCAGGTTATGAATACTCCTTTCTTTTCTTCTTCACCAAGTGCTTAACTATGGTGATCTCTTAACCATGGAGGAGTTTTGAATGAGCCTGGAACTTGGAGAAACTCTTCTTAAACATTAGGACATGAAACTTTGGAGCTTGGAGCCTTGAAGCAGATCACAAGGCGGGTTATATAACTTGAACCCTATCATGTTATTATTCATCACCTAAATTGATATGCTTAAATGAACTACCTTTAATTCTGAAATCTTCTAAAATAGTTGATGAAATTATGAGTTATAGTAGTTTCCTAGACCTGTTTCCATGAACTATAATAGTTATAATGGAGGTATAGAGGTTGAAGAAGATGGTATCACTTGATATAGTAATATCGGGTTCAAGCATACACATAAGTATCTCTAACCCGATATGGGTATTATACTTGCATCACTTGCCTGATATACTTGTGAGATTACATACCCTTGCATGATATGGAGATGAAGATACTATATTAAAACATGATATGGTGTTATACATAACCATTTGCGTGATAGGGAGGCAAGTAAGGTCTCAATGCACGATAAAGTGTCAAGTAGGCACTTCAAGGAATTTGATATGTTGAAACCCTAATTTGAGTAACCTGATATGAGTGGAGGTAGCAAGTATTTCTTTCCTGATATGATCATGTAATTATATACTTGTGCATGATATCATGAAGCACACATGTGGTGAACGATATGAATAAATGAATCAAATACTTATGCACGATATCATGATGGATTCAAGAATAAAATGTAACCTGATATGGTTGGAATATATCTACCCGATATGAAACCCTAGAAAAGGTTAACCCAATATGAAGATGGATGCTAGCTCATGCACTATATGAGTCATTCTTTTGGCATGATATGAGAGATACCCCACTTATGCTTATGTATGATACAAGTCTAGACTACACCTCTTACACGATATAGAGGTAGTGAACACTCTAATCAACATAGAGTTGAAAACCCAAGATGATGGGTAAACTGAGATGAGTGGTGAATGATACTATATGTATGATATGTGTGACATCCCTTGGATGCTAAGAATAACACCTACTCCTACCTTATGAACAATATAAGGTTCAAATCATGCTTTATGCGCGATATGGTATAATCCACCAAATGTGGTGTAGAATTCTAGAGAATGGTTTGAAACCCAATATACCCTACCCCTTGTGTAATGGGTTGTGGTATGAGAATTCAATAAGACATTTAGAATGTCATGAAACTATATGATGAGGTTAATCCTTGAAGGAATGAAGGGATCATGAGTTTATGGGTTTATCTAACATGGTAACTTGATATGCTACCTAAGACGGATGCCCGATATAGATGCTCGATATGATACCCGATATGGATGCCCGATATGGGGCATATCTTGTGAACGATATGACACTAAACATAAAGCTTATATCTGATATGGGGTCAATCATCTAGCTCATACCCGATACAAAATTAATATGAAGTAATAAAATCTAAGTGATAGTCCATATGATGTGAGTACATAATATGCTGATTAGGGTTTACACCCTCAAAACAAGACATGGTGACGTGGTTATACCACATGCCCGATATGAATATATGACATAAAGTAAGGGATGTGGTTTAATGTATAAGATGATAACACATCCATCTTGATACCAATATGGAAGTGACACTTCAATCATGTGTGGTTGATTGAGTGACATATGTTGAACATGGTGTTAAATGAAAGATAATGTGAATTGTTAATGATGGACTAATATTCCTCAAAGAGGAGGATTGAATCAAAAGTATGATGTATTCGATATCCTAGTAAGAATGAGAGAGAAACACATGCTTGTGTTGTTAATCATTTAATGATAAATGATGAGAAAATATATAAGTATGATTGAATACTTATTATATCAATGTATGCTCCTAGATGGGTGGAGCAATGAATTAGGGTTTGGATTAATAATATAAACATGAAACCCTATTTGGCTATAAAGGGAAACCCTAACCCTAGTGATGGGAAGGTTGTATTTCTCTTATTACATGAGCCTTGTGAGGCATGTTAAATACTTGTATAACAAGTATAATGATTAATGGACTTGTGAGCCATATGAATAAGTTGTTGCCTAGTGAGAGGTGACAAGATGTGTAATGGCCTTATGAGCCGTATGAATAAGTTGTTTCCTAGTGACATGTGATAAGATGTGTAATGGCATTGTGAGCCATATGAATAAGTTGTCTCCTAGTGAGAGGTGACAAGATGTGTAATGGCCTTGTGAGCCAGATGAATAAGTTGTTGCCTAGTGACAGGAGACAATATGTATAATGGCCTTGTGAGCCATATGAATAAGTTGTCGCCTAGTGAGAGGTGACACGATGTGTAATGGCCTTGTGAGCTAGATGAATAAGTTGTCGCCTAGTGAGAGGTGACAAGATGTGTAATGGCCTTGTGAGCCATATGGATAAGTGTTTGCGTAGTGAGAGGTGAAAAGATGTGTAATGGCCTTGTGAGCCATATGAATAAGTTGTCACCTAGTGAGAGGTGACAAGATGTGTAATGGCCTTGTGAGCCATATGAATAAGTTGTTGCCTAGTGAGAGGTGACAAGATGTGTAATGTCCTTGTGAGCCATATGGAATACTTGTACAACAAGTAAAATGAATACCTGGGTATGAGGACCTAGAGGTAATGATTATTTGTTATAGAAATAACAATGTTGTGTGATGATCCAAGGGTTTAAATACCCAAATCCAGTAACCATTATAATGATGATGTGAAGGGATGAGAATTCAGAGTAATGTGATAAGGGACTGAGATCCCAAGTGTCATGCATTTTTAAGAGTTGAAAAGTATGTGATAAATGTATTACACCTTTGTTTGTAGCATTTGTTGTGATTAATAATGATAACTTGTTTGATGCTAAAAGAATGTTGTAATACATGTAATATATCATTAGGAACTATAAAATGTTGTCCTGAACATAGATCTATCAGCATTAGAATTTGCTAAATGGTGAAACGGGTTCCCCACGGCATAACCCAGAACACACATTTTTGAATATGTGGAGAAGGGAGCCTAACTATCCATGACTTAATAATGTCATAAGAATGTCTCAAAAAGAGCATGGTGAACTGACCCGTGGCTCAAATCCTGGTGCCCTTGTGACCATGGCTCAAGGGCATGGTGCCTATGTGACCATGGCTCAGAGTATGGTGCTTGTGTGACCATAAGTCAATAACTGGGGAAAGTTGTTGTAGATGTTCCCCTAAGAGAGCATAGTTGACACTGTAGCTCTAAGAGAGGATGCCGACGTACCTTGACACAGCTATTTGCAGTCGACACAAGATGTCCTGCTATGCCTAAGTGGTCTCATACTGATTGAGACAACTGAGGTCATGGAAACTGGCTCTCCCATTGACCTTGTACATTACTAACTTGTAAGAAGGTTGTGGTTAGTTGGAGATGAACGGGGTATGCTTCATCTCCTCAGGGCATAAGTGTGAATATTAAAATATGTTCAATTGTGTAGGATATCTGCTTAAGGATGGATTACAAAAACATTGATTGATGCGTAATTCTGTTATATATTTTAGTTGATATATGTTATTTATGATTTTTTACATTCCTTGCAAAGTAGATAGATGATTTATAACTCTACCATGGGTAGATGCTGTGTTCTCCTTGAGAAAGGAGATTATCTTATTCTGTTCATACAATGATTAATCCTTCCTGCTAACATAAAAGAACCCCTACTCAATTTTTATAATGTTTATCATCAATAATAATATGGTTGGCGGAGAGTTATAACTCTCACTAGGACAATTGTCTCACCATGTGGGATCCACAATTTTTAGGTGGACGTGCACGAGGCAGTGGAGACCTTTACACAGAGGAGGAACAACATCTGGGGCAGCAGTAACAACTCAAGTTGAGTGTACTGTCTGTCGTGTCTTGTAGATAGAAGTCCTATGTGTTGTCTCTGTACTCTCAAGTCCTTGGGGTTGGTTCGTACTGGTTTCATGAATGATATGAGATTTTGGCTTGAATGCCTCAAGGTTTTATGTTTCTCCAGTATGTGTTTTGATAGAGCAACTGTTATATTTTGTCCTCGAGATGAGATAAAACAATGTTGTACAATGTAAATCATGATTTTTATGAGGTTTGGATCTTTCAGTAAAAGTTTTCTAGACAAGGATCTCCTTGCAAAATGGTTTTAAATTTTAGTGATTTTTGTTAGTCCGTTGTTTATGTTTATTCCGCTTAATTAGTAACGATTTGTTTGTTGGTTTGATGATTGTCACCACAAGTTTGGTATCAGAGCTTAAGGTTCGCTAAGTCTACAGATACATATGACTAAGGTATTGAGTTTGTGTTAGTATCCTCCAGTATACCCAATAGTGACTTCTGCTTATGTAGAAGGAAGGGTGAAGTTTAAAAATGACTGGAGAACATGAGGGACACATTACTGAGGGAAATGTTGTTGTACTAGGAAAGAGTGCAAGGGAATAGACAAGAAAAGAATGAGTGCCTGAGCATTCCCATCTTGACCCAATCAGGATAGAGAATCCTACTTTTTATGCTCTTGAGAGGAAAGTTGGGACAACAGTGATGCATATAGTAGACTGAATACTAGCATTACAACTGAGGTTACCAGTCCTCAATATAGAAACTTTGGGTTTTGAAAAGGTTCATGAATGACATAGTCATGTTGGAACAATGGAAAATGTCGGAAGGGTTGACATATGGCAAGAAAGTAGACTCTTTCATAAGTATAGACAAATAGTACATCTATGATGGCAGTGCCCAAGGAAGGGCACTAAGCTGAGAATGAAGGAAAGGTCTCTACAATTCTAGAGACATGTGCCTAGTTGTTGTAAAAGCCAAAGTTTTTGGTGCCACCAGTGCAATAAATGGCTAGTGCACCAGGGCAATAGTCATTATGTGAGGGAAAAAGTCTTAACTTTGCACTTATAAGAACTCCTGACTTAGCATTTACAATGGTAATAAGACCGATAAGACCATGGTACGAGGACAAGACATGTAATAGATATGGACATGTTGAGCATACTAAACTCTTTTCTTTGAAAAGAAGGGAAGAAATGACTCAATAACCGAGGCAGAATCGACATGGCTTATGAAAGTTACAACCCAATAATGTAAAGAGGCAAAAGCAATAACATGAAACATATAGCCTCTCTGTGTTGAGTCAACCTGAAGTGGTGGATGACCATGAGGGTAACCATCAAATAGAGCTTTTTCATTTTGATATGCCTTATATTGATTTTTTTTATAATCATAAAAAGGATTGCTGTTATGGACCTCCCTATTGATTTCCCTATGGGAACATAGGGAAGAAATGATGAGAACTAGAATTTATATTTTGCTCCGTATTCTTTTAAATGTTCTATAATTTCTCTTATCTGTGTGAAAAAGGATAAGGTATATATGTGTTTCCTGGAGAAAATCCAAGAATGCTAAGTCCTATGTTTTTTATGATATGAAAAGTAAGGAACATGATAGTAAACAAAGTGCATACTACCTAATCCTAGTACTTATATACCCTAGCCAGGTATTCAACTATTGAAGATAAGGTGAGTATGGAACTCTCAGATTGTTATCTTTCTAATTACTCTGATCGAGTAGTCATTATGAGACAATCTAGTGAGTATAATGAAACTGGAAATATGGTATGGACATTTGTATCACATCCTAAGTGGGGTATGAGATTTCTCAGGTCAGTCCGTGTGTATGAGGAAGTAAAGATTATAATCCTCACGAAATGAGAATGAGAACAAGGGAGGTGATCCCTATTTGATAAAGTCTATGTGAATAGTAAAGATCTTTTCCCATAATGTGGAAATGGGGAATGTGATAAAACCATGAAATGTTCATGAATATGTTAACCAATAATAAAGAAAGGGATGATGATATGTAATCATCCATATAATGCCTATGTAGATGGCAAGGAACCTGAGATGGAACAAGTGTAATTGACATATGAACGGTGAAAGTTCATGTAATAATCTTAGGAGATGATGATGTCTCCTCTTTGATGAACAATCCTGGGTAATGATGGGGTGATGAAAGGAATATGTTTCTTTGTGTTCTTTCCTTTCAGGAACATGGCAATCAAGTGAGCTTGAGGACACTTGATGTGCATGAGTTACAAGTAATCTATTGATGGATACTTAGAAAAGTATCAGTTTGTCTTGAACGTGGGTTCCAAGATAAAGATATGGGTAATATATTATGTTCCAAGATACAAGAAAGATCCTTTTGTATGTTGACTCTGGTATTAACAATAGAAAAATGGATATGATAAAAATATGATGTGTTTTCGATGCATGTGAAGGATAACAAGATAAGAAATTCTGGTATCCAAGATGTGCCAGAAGGTATGTGAGAGTGTGAATATGACTCTTGATAAGATGAATAATGTTTGGTTATCTAGAAGGGCCAACATTGAGATAACTCTAGTAGGAAAATCATATGTTAGGGGTTTATGCCTTGCATAAAGATAACCTTTATAAAGATGTATTATTTGAAGAAAAAAATTGCATAATCATTTTGGGAAGAAACTTATCAGGCTAAGGATAATTCCTTAAATGTGTCCCTATCTAGATCTATTGAAGCAGATTACTCATAACATATAGAGATATCTCTGAGATAAGTTCTTCTTTAATAAGTGGCCTCTCCTTATAACAAGGGAATGTACAACAAATAAGAAAATTGGTACAAGTTGTAAGAAAGTTTTCTGTTGTGTCAAATAGAATTAGAATGGAACTAAAAATATATGATAAGACTTGTAAAGACCCAAGTGGGTGACAAAATGTAATCCTGATCTCTCCTTGAAAGAGAAATGATAAACTGAGTGAGGAGTATGGAAACTCCCTAGAATCTTGTCACATAAAAGATGTGAGTCAATAAGGTTTGACACTTGAATTATTCATAATAATTCTCTGACTCAGAAAGTGTTACTTGACACAGAAGTTGACTTCACAATTAGTGATGGATAAAATAGTTGAGTATGGATCATGTATGATAGATCTTATCATGATCTTTTATGAAAGGGATTTGTGCTAGTTAAAGTTCTTTGACATCTCCATGACATCAACATGTTATGTGGAGACTTGATGATATGATGCATGAACGACAATTGTCTTCCTCCATCTGGGATTTTGGGGACGAAATCCTTGTTAGGGGTTTATAATTGTAATACCCTTGACCAGGGTTATGGCTTAACCCTAGATGTTTTACTTAAGTAAGATACTTACAAACTGATTCTAATCTTATGAAAAGAAATTAAGGCTTCTTGTGAAGTTGTTTTCAAAGTTTGAGCTTAATTGCAAACTAATTGTGCATTATATGAAAGTTTGAGTGAAAACTGCAATTTACCCAAGATGGGGGTTAAATTGCAAAATGTCACATGTGGAATGTGTTTTAAGTGTTTTAGTATCTCAAGAAAGATAATGATGAGAAGTGGTGGCTTTTGGAAAGTCTAAATCCCAAGTTACAACTCGTTTGAACAATGATAGTACCTTGTACACCAATTTTGGTACAATTTGTAATTTACCCAATATGTGAGGTTAAAATGTAAATCACCACCTATAAAGTGTCCCTACTCCATATATGTATCTTTTATAGGAAATAGAAAGAAGGATACACTATGTTTGAATCACCTCTAAGTGGTGATACTCTTGGTAATGAAGGACCAAGAATGAGTTGAAGGCAAGAGCCTTATATGTGTTGTATCGAGTTGTAGACTTGATATAAGGAGCCCTATCGGCCAAGGAGCCAAAGTGGGAGCCTCCTATCAGTTTTTTGAGCCTTGGAAAAGGCCATGATGGTCAAATAACCTGAAGGAGGTGTCCCATGATGGGTTTCAAAGTTCCTTACAAAAAGTGTATCAGATTGGTTATTTAATGAGATAAAGACTAGATAACTTGCCCAACAAGATAAGTAAGGGCTGAGATATTGTCTCTATGTTATCCTCAAGACTCTTTCATGGAAATATATACATGTGTGCATGAATGGACATGTGTCAACCATGCATGGACATGTGTTATCTAGTAGCTTAAGGTGAAGACACCTCTTATATGCTTTATCTCATGAAACCAAGTATATATACTTAACCTTTCACCAACTTATGAAAGTTTACGATCCTCATAACCACTCCCATTGGAGATATCATGCAAATACCCTTAGGTATCTTACAAAGCAGATAAAGGAGCTATGATATCTCGATCATCAAGCTTTAGGTAAGGCTTTGGTCACCTTCAACCTTGGTTGAAGTAGGATATCGGGTTATGAATACTCCTTTCTTTTCTTCTTCACCATGTGCTTAACTATGGTGATCTCTTGACCATAGAGGAGTTGTGAACGAGCCTTGACCTTGGATAAACTCTTCTTAAACCTTAGGATGTGAAGCTTTGGAGCTTAAAGCCTTGAAGCTGATCACAAGGCGGGTTATATAACTTGAACCCTATCATGTTATTATTCATCACCTAAATTTCTATGCTTAAATGAACTACTTTTAATTCTGAAATATTCTGAAATAGTTGATGAAATTATGAGTTATAGGAGTTTCCTAGACATGTTGCCATGAAATATAACAGTTAGAATGGAGGTATAGAGCTTGAAGAAGATGGTATCACTTTATATAGTGATATCGGGTTCAAGCATACACATAAGTAACTTTAACCCGACATGGGCATTATACTTGCATCACTTGCCCGATATGCTTGTGAGATTACATACCCTTGCATGATATGGAGATGAAGATACTATATTAAAACATGATATGGTGTTAACCATAACCCTTTACACGATAGGGAGGCAAGTAAGGTCTCCATGCATGATATAGTGTCAAGTAGGCACTTCAAGGAATTTGATATGTTGAAACCCTAATTTGAGTAACTCGATATGAGTGGAGGTAGCAAGTATTTCTTGCCTGATATGATCATGTAATTATATACTTGTGCATGATATCATGAAGCACATGTTTGGTGCACGATATGAATACATGAATAAAATACTTATGCATAATATCAGGACAGATTCAAGAACAAAGTGTAACCCGATATGGTTGGAATACATCTACCTGATATGAAACCCTAGATAAGGTTAACCTGATACGAAGATGGATGCTAGCTCATACATGATATGAGTCATGCTTGTGGCATGATTTGAGAGATACCCCACTTATAATTATGCATGATACAAGTCTAGACTACACCTCTTACACGATATAGAGGTAGTGAACACTCTAATCAACATAGAGTTGAAAACCCAAGATGATGGGTAAACTGAGATGAGTGGTGAATGATACTATATGTATGATATGGGTGACATACTTTGGATGCTCAGAATAACACTTACTCCTACCTTGTGAACAATATAAGGTTCAAATCATGCTTTATGCGCGATATGGTATAATCCACCAAATGTGGTGTAGAATTCTAGAGAATGGTTTGAAATCCAATATACCCTAGCCCTAGTGTAATGGGTTGTGGTATGAGAATCAAATAAGACATCTAGAATGTCATGCAACTATATGATGAGGTTAATCCTTGAAGGAATGAAGGGATCATGAGTTTTATGGTTTATCTAACATGGTAACCCGATATGCTGCCTAAGATGGATGCCCGATATGATACCCGATATGGATGCCCGATATGGGACATATCTTATGCACGATATGAGACTAAACACAAAGCTTATATCCGATATGGGTTCAATCATATAGCTCATACTCGATACAAAATTAATATGAAGTAATAAGATCTAAGTGATAGTCCATCTGATGTGAGTACATAATATGCTGATTAGGATTTACACCCTCAAAACATGACATGGTGATGTGGTTATACCACATGGCCGATATGAATATATGACATAAAGTAAAGGATGTGATTTAAAGTATAAGATGATAACACATACATCTTGATACCAATATGGATGTGACACTTCAATCATGTGTGATTTATTGAGTGACATATGTTGAACATGGTGTTAAATGAAAGATAATGTGAATTGTTAATGATGGACTAATATTCCTCAAAGAGGAGGATTGAATCAAAAGTATGATGTATTCGATATCTTAGTAAGAATGAGAGAGAAAAGCATGCTTGTGTTGTTAATCATTTAATGATAAATGATGAGAAAATATATAAGTATAATTGAATACTTATGATATCAATGTATGCTCCTAGATGTGTGGAGCAATGAATTAGGGTTTGGATTAATAATATGAACATGAAACCCTATTCATCTATAAAGGGAAACCCTAACCCTAATGATGGGAAGGTTGTATTTCTCTTATTACATGAGCCTTGTGAGGCATGTTAAATACTTGTATAACAAGTATAATGATTAATGGTCTTGTGAGCCATATGAATAAGTTGTTTCCTAGTGAGAGGTGACAAGATGTGTAATGGACTTGTGAGCCAAATGAATAAGTTGTTGCCTAGTGAGAGGTGAAAAGATGTGTAATGGCCTTGTGAGACATATGAATAAGTTGTCACCTAGTGAGAGGTGACAAGCTGTGTAATGGCTTTGTGAGCCAGATGAATATGTTTTCGCCTAGTGAGAGGTGACAAGATGTGTAATGGCCTTGTGAGCCATATGAAGAAGTTGTTGCCAAGTGAGAAGTGATAAGATGTGTAATGGCCTTGCGAGCCATATGAATAAGTTGTCACCTAGTGAGAGGTGACAAGATGTGTAATGGCGTTGTGAGCCATATGAATAAGATGTTGCCTAGTGAGAGGTGACAAGATGTGTAATGGCCTTCTGACCCATATGGAATACTTGTACAACAAGTAAAATGAATATCTGGGTCTGAGGACCTATAGGTAATGATTATCTGTTATAGAAATAACAATTTTGTGTGATGATCCAAGGTTTTGAATACCCAAAACTAGTAACCATGATAATGATGATGTGAAGGGATGATAATTCCTAGTAATATGATAAGGGACTGAGATCCCAAGTATCATGTGTTTTAAAGAGTTGAAAAGTATGTGATAAATGTATTACACCTTTCTTTGTAACATTTGTTGTGATTAATAATGATAATTTTTGGCTAAATTGGATATTATGATAATCCCTTTGTTTTTATGATGACAAACATTTCTTTCTTGTGGTTTTAACTTGCTATTTGAGTGTTTCAGGGACAAGCATATAATGTGGTAGATAGCAAAGACTTTGCTAAAATTACTTTATTTTCATGATTGTAATCAAATGTAAACTTGTACAAATATATAACGTACAAGTAGTTAGATATCATGTAAATCAAGCATTTAGATCTTCCCTATCCACACATAACACTTAGATAGGTCATCCCCAAGATAGTATCACAATTGCACATTGATACACACACTTGGTAAATGAATACATTGAATCAGTGATATTCTCGGTCGACAAATACTTCAACCGAGACATTCTCAGTCGACAAATCCTCGACCGAGAATAGACCCTATTAGCTCTTAGAATGAGTTAGAAAAGTGGTTGGGAGTTGAGTTGAACATTGCAATACACTTTCCCCAGACTCACCCTCGGTCGACAAATTCCTCGACCGATAGACACTCGGTCGACAAACTTCTCGACCGTGAAGGTGTCTGTCTGCACTTTTCAGAAGTAATTAACTAGCCATTACTAATGAAATTAGTGGATACCTAACAACTAGTTAAGCACTAAGAACCCCATAGAAAGTATCTAGAACGTCCCTAAGCACTAGTAGGCCATTCCTATAAATAGGACATGCCTTAGGACGCCTAAACTAACTTGAGTACACAACTTGCATATACAATTTACTTAAGATCACATTGTAGCAAGCCATTAGCAAAGCTTTCACTTGCAAAACATTTCCACAAGATGTGAATTCGTGTCCTATAGATTGATATCTCCTATCCACTATACATTCAAGTCCATCCACTTTGGTTAGGAGATCAAATGCTTGATACAGGATTCAAGCCTTTTGCTACATTGGTACAGTTGTACTTTGTTGCTTCTTTCTTGTTCCTTTTTATTGTTTTGGTTCTCCTTTGATACTCCTAGTTGGAGGCTGCGGAAAGGAGGTTGTTGGAGCTTCTTTGGTGGTGAAGGTAGCTCAGAGGAATTAGGATTACTTCAAGAAGGTTGTCTCAACGGGAAGCTACTTCAAGAGGAAGGCTACTTCAAGGGGGAGCTTGGAGTTACTTCAAGGAAGGCTGCTTCAAGGTTGGTGAGACTACTTCTAGGTGAATGCTATCCTAAGGGTGAAGGTATTTGTATCTTATGTAACATCCTTGTGAGGTAATAAAATACAAGTGCTTTCAAAATCCTAATTGGAAACAATTGGGTAGTGGACTGACTCCCTTAGTATTTGCTAAGTTTGGAACCACTCTAAACGCTGTGTCTCCTTCTCCAAATTTCAATTGTGGTTGCTTGGTTGAATTAATTTTAAAAATCATTATAAAACCCTATTCACCCCCCCTCTAGTTGTTTTTCAATTGGTATCACAATAGGCTTCAAGGAGCTCTAATCGAGTCTTGAAGAAGATGGGTGATGGGGTACTAAACAACCTCAACTTGGAAGGAACACTCATAGCTCAGCCTCCACCATTTGATGGCACCAACTACACCTATTGGAAGAGGAGAATGCAATTCTACTTTCAAGGGATAAGCTAGGATCTATGGAGAATGGTTTCAAATGCTTACACCGTTCCTCAAACGGAGTATGCTACATGGGATGCTAATACGGTAAAGCTAGCCCAACTGAATGCAAAGGCTGTAAGTATTCTTTATTGTTCAATTTCCATAGGTGAGTTCAATAGAATACCAAATTGTGAAACTGCACATGAAATATGGCATAGACTCTCTATTACTTATGAAGGAACAATCCAAGTAAAGAATTCTAAAATTTGTATGTTTAAACAAAAGTTTGAACAGTTTCGTATGGAACCATGTGAGTCTATTAGTGAAATGTATGCAAAGTTTTCTTCTTTTGTTAATGGTTTGAATGCTTTAGGTAAAACAATTAGTGAAGGATAAAGTGTCAAAAATTCTTAGATCTCTTCCTCCCAAGTACAAGCTTAAAGTGACGGCAATTGAAGAAGCCAATGATCTCACCCGGCTAAGGATGGAACAACTCATTGGCAACTTAGAAGCACATGAGGCAACCTTGGAGGAGGAAGAAAGATGAGAGTGTAAACTTCAACAAGGGAGAAATAAGGACATTTCATTCAAAGCATCAACCAAGATTAGTCATGACACAAGTGAAGATGAGAGTGAAGAAGAAACTCTCATTGTAAACGGTAAGCAGTATAGAAGTTTTAAAACTAACAAAAATTCTAGTGTTTCTTCTTCCAGGTGCTTTGAATGTGGCAAGAAGGGACACTTAAAAGGTGATTGTCCCAAACTTAATAAGGGGAAGAAATCATCTCACAATAAGAAAGAAAGAGCATATAAAGCTGCATGGGATGATTCAAGTGATGATAGTGAAGATGGAGAAAATGAAATAGAGTGCCTTATTGTTACAACAAATGAAGAAGAAGAAGAGGTAAGCTTTTTTGATTTTCCAAAAGAATATCTAATTGCTAGTCTTCAAGATACACATGAGAAATATGTTGATTGGAAAAAGAAACTAAAGAAAGCTACTAAAAGTGATGAGGATTTGTATGCTAAATTAAATAATCTTTCTTTTGAAAAGGACATTATTATTTCTGAAAACATTACCTTGAAATCATCTTTAAATGATTGCAATATGAAGTTGCTTACTTTAGAAACAAATCATGATCTTCTTTCTCAAGAAAAGGTTGATTTGCTTGCAAAGCTGAATAATTTTCAGACTCAACCTATCCTATGTAATCATCTAGATTATGATGTTATTGTTAAGGAAAGAGATGCTTTATCATCTAATCTAGATCAAGCGAAGTTAGATATCAAAAAGAAAATACATGACATTGCCAAATTACAAAGAGAAATTAGTAGCTTGAGAAACAATGATATTCTTGATAAAATTCTACAAGATTCTTTTGGTCAGATTGTAAGAAGAGGACTAGGTTATAAGCCCAAAGGTAAATCTTTTCAAAAACCTAGAATGAGAAGGACACTAGTTCCCAAGACTAAAGTTATGTATGTGCCTAAAGCCAATCCATCTAAGAAGAGAAATGAAATTTATTCTATATGTTGTCATTACTGTTTACGTCTTAGACATTATTCATTCTCTTGCCCATATAAGAAAAATGATGTTGATCTAGTTTAGGTTCCAAAAACTTAGAGATTTTAATTTGATTAGTTGAGATTTGACCTAAAATGTTACTTTAATATTCAAATGTCTTATCTTGCAAAACTGAGCCTTAACTTTCATATTCTTGCAAAATTATATTACTTTATGTTTTCTTGCAAATAATTACTGAAATATAATATATAAACACACTCGGTCGAGAAAATATTCGACTGAGACACTGTCGGTCAAAAATTAGTCGAACAAGCAGGTTACTTTTTTAAGCTTGCAAAAATCTGATAAAACTTGTACAAACAACAGAATACTCGGTCGAGAAAGTCTTCAATCAAGATAAATTCGATCGAAGAAAAGATTGACCGAATCAAGTTCTACTGAACCTATTTAATTGATCCAGTTTGCTATCAATTTGCTATTAATGGTTGATTTAATCTGCAAATCAAGAATGAATCTTGGAGACAATTCTTTAAACATATTGATAAACTTGCATCATGACTTATTAAATATACTTTGATTATAACATTCTTATTAAACTTGTTACAAAACATGTTGATTAAAAACCTGTATACTTTTTGCAAACTAAAATTGGACATGCCTTCTTGCAAAAATGAATCAATACAAATATAACATAGATTGCAAGTTCATTTTTAATTCCTATAATCTCCTACATGGTTTGGCTTAAAACTAAAAATTATGAACCATGTCGATTTAATCAAGGAAATTACTATTTTATAATAATCCACATGGGTTGTCCTAAGTATTCCTTGGTTTATCTATATAGAAATCATGTGTCTTGAAATTTGCATTTAAATGATCATGATCATTGTAATTATGGATATGCCTTTACTGTTTCACCATGATCATTGTCTTTCATCTTATACTTGGTTTGCTTAAAATAATCTTTGATCTATATGTATAAAAAACCATGAATGGATATTGTTTTCAAAATGATCATAGTGGTTCAGCTCATTACACATAAAGATAATGTTATCATTGAAAATACAATTTTTGCATCAAGATAAATCTCTATGGCACAAATGCATCTTGACATATTATTTAAATGATTATCTTGTGCTTAGCTTATGGAAAATGATATCATCCTTGTTATAGATGAATAGTCTTTGTATAATACTCTATAGGCTATGTTTCAAAAATCTAATCAAACAGATCATTGTAAATGCTTAAAATGGAAACCTGTAGAAATTGCCTCTCGGTCAAAATATAAAATCAACCGATGGGCGCGCATGTCCAAGTCAAGGTCGACCTAAAATAAGCTTGACAAAATTCTTAATTGTAAATCATTTCCTTGCACTCAATCTTAGTATATTGAAAACAATATTTCAGTGCATAACTCTCATAAAAGGTTAACTTATTATGATCTAATCCTTATTGTGACCTTAGAATCCTTAAATTATATTGATTATAAGATTAAGGGGGAGCTCAAAAAAACTATCTTGACTATAAGATTACGAAGGAGTTCACAAAATTTTGTAAACATCATAAAGAAAATTTGAAACTAGTTATGACATTAGTTTCTTTAAAGTAATCTTGGAGCCTACAATATTTACAATGGTATTCTCTAAAAAAATTAGGGCTTAACATCTCATGCATTTGGTTAGAGATACATTCAGTGATGAGATTAAAAGAATCTCATATCATTTTAGGGCTTAACATCCTTTGTAGATGGTTGAGAAACTACTAAATATACTCATGACCTGAAAGGATTCTCATGTCATTTTCAAGGCTTAACATCCCTTGTAATATGGATGAGAAATCAAAACACCTGTGCCATGAATCTAAAATGATCTCATGTCATTTCAAGGCTTAACATCCTTTCCAAATTATTGAGAAATAAATTGTGGCTAAATTTGACATAAGTGGTTTGCTTTGAGTTTCAAATTATCAAATTATGGGGGAGAAATAAAAGTCATAATTAATGTTTAGCTTGGTTATCTTTTTGAAATGACAAAGGGGAGAAACAATATAAAACAAATGAAAACAGTTTCATAATCTCTTGGTTTTAAAAATGATATTGTTTGAACAAGAGAATACATGAAAAGTAAATGTAAAGGAAATTTTAGGTATGAAACTCATATGATTTACATTACATTGATTTATACTGGAAATGTTTTCCATCTTCAAAAAGGGGGAGATTGTTGGCTAAATTGATCATTATCATAATCCCTTTGTTTTGATGATGACAAACATTTCTTTCTTGTGGTTTTAACTTGCTATTTAGGTGTTTTAGGGACAAGCATATAAGGTGGTGGATAGCGAAGACTTTGAAGATCAATTTGCTAAACTTACTTTATTTTCATTATTGTAATCAAATGTAAACTTATACAAATATATAATGTACAAGTACTTAGATATCATGTAAATCAAGTGTTTAGATCTTCCCTATCCACACACAACACTAAGATAGGTCATCCCCAAGATAGTAGCATAATTGCACATTGATACACAAACTTAGTAAATGAATACATTGAATCAGTGATATTCTCGGTCGACAAATACTTCGACTGAGACACTCTTGGTCGACAAACTCCTCGATCGAGAATAAACCCTATTAGCCATTAGACTGAGTTAGAAAAGTGGTTGGGAGTTGAGTTGAACGTTGCAATACACGTTTCTCAGACTCACCCTCGGTCAACAAATTCCTCGACCGAAACACACTCGGTCGACAAACTTCTTGACCGAGAAGGTGTCTGTCTGCACTTTTCAGAAGTAATTAACTAGACGTTACTAATGCAATTAGTGGATACCTAACGGCTAGTTAAGCACTAAGAACCCCCTAGAAAGTATCTAGAACGTCCCTAAGCACTAGTAGGCCATTCCTATAAATATTACATGCCTTAGGACACCTAAACTCACTTGAGTACACAACTTGCATATACATTCACTTGAGATCACATTGTAGAAGGCCATTAGCAAAGCTTTCACTTGCAAAACATTTCCACAAGCTGTGAATTCATGTCCTATAGGCTGATATCTCCTATCCACTATACATTCACGTCCATCCACTTTGTTTAGGAGATCAAACACTTGATATAGCATTCAAGCCTTGTGCTACATTGGTAAAGTTGTACATTCCTTCTTCTTTCTTAGTTCGTTTTTATTATTTTGGTTCTCCTTTGCTACTCCTAAGTTGGAGGCTGTAGAAAGGAGGTTGTTGGAGCTTCTTCAATGGTGAAGGTAGCTCGACAGACCTAGGATTACTTCAAGAAGGTTGTCTCAACGGGAAGCTACTTCAAGAGGAAGGATACTTCAAGGAAGGTTGCTTGAAGGTTGGTGAGACTACTTCTAGGTGAAGGATATCCTAAGGGTGAAGGTATTTCTATCTTATGTAACATCCTTGTGAGGTAATACAATACAAGTGCTTTCAAAATCCCAATTGGAAATAATTGGGTAGTGGACAGACTCCCTTAGTATTTGCTAAAGGTGGAACCACTTTAAATGTCATGTCTCCTTCTCCAAATTTCAATTGTGGTTGCTTGGTTGAATTAATTTTAAAAATCATTATAAAACCCTATTCACTCCCCCTCTAGTGGTTTTTCAATAACTTGTTTGATGCTAAAAGAATGTTGTAATATATGTAATATATCATTAGGAACTATAAAATGTTGCCCTGACCATAGATCCATCAACGTCAGAATTTGCTGAATGGTGAAATGGGTTCCCTGCGGTATAACTCAGAATGCATATTTTTGAATATGTGGAGCATGGAGCCTAAGTGTCCATGACTCAATAATGTCATAAGAATGTCTCAAAAAGAGCACATTGAGCTGACCCTTGGCTCAGAGCATGGTGCCCTTGTGACCATGGCTCAAGAGCATGATGCCTATGTGACCATGGCTCAGAGTATGGTTACTATGTGACCATAACTCAATAACCGGGGATGGTTGTTGTAGATGTTCCCCTAAGAGAGCACAATTGATGCTGTAGCTCTAAGAGAGGATGCCTACGTACCCTGGCACAACTATTTATAGCCAATACAAGATGTCCTGCTAAGCCTAAGTGGTCTCGTACTGACCGAGATAAGTGAGGTCATGGCAACCGACTGTCTCATTGACCTTGTATGGTACCAACTTGTGAGAATTTTGTGGTCAGTTGGAGATGAATGAGGTATGCTTCATCTCCTTAGGGCATAAGTGTGATTATTAAAATATGTTCATCCGTGTAGCATATCTGCTTAAGGATCAATTACGAAAAACATTGATTGATGCACAATTCAATTATATATTTTAGTTGATAAATGTTGTTTATGATTCTTTACATTCCTTGAAAAGTAGATAGATGAATTATAACTCTACCATGGGTAGATGCAGTGTTCTACTTGAGAAAGGAGATTATCTGATTCTGTTTATACAATGATTAATCCTGCCTGTTAACATAAAAGAACCCCTGCTCAATTTTTATAATGTTTATAATCAATAATAATATGGTTGGCGGAGAGTTATATCTCTCACTGGGACAATTGTATCACCCCGTGGGATCTAGAAATTTTAGGTGGACGTGCACGAGGTGGTGGAGACCTTTCTATAGAGGAGGAAAAACAACTGTGACAGAAGTAAAACCTTAGGTTGAGTGTACTATCTATTGTACATCTTATAGATAGAAGTCCTATGTGTTGTCTCTGTACTTTCAGGTCCTTGGGGTTGGTTTGTACTGGTTTCATGAATGATCTAAGATTTTGGTTTGAATGCCTCGAGGTTTTATGTTGCTCCAGTATGTGTTTTGATAGAGCAACTATTATATGTTGTCCTCGAGATGAGATGAAACAATGTTGTACAATGTAATCATGATTTGTATGAGTTATGGATCTTTCAGTAAAAGTTTTTTAGACAAGGATCTCCTTACAAAATGGTTTTAAATTTTAGTGATTTTTTTTAATCTGTTGTTTATGTTTATTCAGTTTAATTAGTAATGATTTGTTTGTCGGTTTGATGACCACCGTTATAGTGATCTCCTTGAAATACTCAAGTAGCAAGTTAGATCCACACAAATGAAATATTTGTCATCATCAAAATAGAGGATAACGAAATGTCCAATTTAACCAACAATCTTCCCACTGACGAGCAGTAGCTCAGCTGGTTCGCAGCGCAGGGCCCCTCACGAAGGGTCCTGGGTTCGAATCACGCTGGGGCTGTTTGGAAAACATTAAATCCCACCACATCAGCCGACCTCTGATGTGATTTAAAATGGGGAAACTCTGCTGAGTGGGCCGTAGGGTCCCTCCAGGTTTACCAGCTCTGCTGTCTAGGCCTCCGCCTGGGGAGTTGGGTTTCCCCCGGTCACCAAAAAAAAACCAACAATCTCCCCCGTTTTAAAGATGGAAAACATTTCTAAAATATAAGCAAAATGAATTTCATACATGAGAAGAACATATCCTTGAGTGGCATGAAAATGTGTGCTAGTATGCTTTGAGAGATATGGAACATGATATCCATCTCGTAAATCCATTTAACATCAAATTCATTTTTTCCAAGATATCAAAATTGTGAAACCGTCATGAAGCTCAATGAATATTTTGCTTTATATTTTATTTCTCCCCCTTTGTCATCGCAAAAAAGATAGTCAATGTGACGTCCCCAGATTTTGATTTCTCCAACCCCTATTGGGAATGAGATGTCAGAATCCGAAAACATCATCCAATCATACCAAAGAGCGATACAAAAGCATAATACGCATACATTAACATACAACCATAACATTCTCAACATTCAACATGTAAATTTATACAACATGAATTATTACACATGATTTACAATTACATATTGCATGAAATTTCTACAATCTAAGAACATGTATGCTAAACTAGGATCTACATAATAGGTACAACCTGAACAGTGCTCACTTCACATCTTTTATCCCACGCCATCTCTGAACCTAAAACATACGTGAAACAACAAATCAACACACAAGGTGTTGTGTACATGGGCAGAAAGATACATATATTTATGGCTTTCATAATTTTGAAAAAGATTTGCAGAAGGAAAGAAAATCATAGAAAACACTTCTTTATTAAGAGAAATATGCCAATTTAAGTCATTTTCCTAGATGAATTGCATTATCAAGGTGGACTAGTACCAAAACATAAATATTGGGCCCATCCCCGTGTACCAAGTACTCTAGGGAAACTCCCCGTACACCATGTGCTCTAGGGAGGTGTACTAGCCAACATTAATCCATTCCCTCGTAAGGGGGATAATGAACACCTTAAATAACTACAAAGCATCTACTTATCATTTATGTTTACAATTGATAAAACATCGAGTACTATATAGTGCTACTACATCCAATATTTGCAAATAGAAGAGAGCATACATACATATCATGATTGCAAGCAAGAAAACCATAGTCATATACTTAAATAAAAACCCACGTACCTGAGTTCAGAGATTTCTTATACATCCATGGTCATCTAGATAATCTGGTCATCACCTGGTTAATAGCAATTAATCATCATTAATAAATGTTCATCATATTCTAGGTATTTTAGGTCCAAATTAGGATTTTGCCAAAAATAGGTTCCATCTAATCTGAGGATGGTATCTGATATTTTTCTACTAATCATGCAGTCATTTTAGAGGTCTGGTCCAAGTTTCATATTTTTCTGATGATAGGTCAATTTTATAGAATTAAAATGAGACTAAAAGCATTATTCAGTCATTAATAGGATATGACCTATTATTTAGGTATATTACTCAGATCAAAGTCTAAATATGGGTGTATATCATCATTAGGGTTCTAGGACAATTTTCTGAGAATTAATCTCAACCAGATATTATTTATTTCATTCAATAAACTGTTAAAAGGAGCATTGTAATCTAAATTAAATATCGTCATTGAAAGTAATTCAAGGGTCTGATCTAGGAGTCCAGTAATGTAGAGAACATTTTTCTGAGTATAGGGGTATTTTAGAGCATTTTTAGGGTAAGTGGTCTATTTATTATGCTTTTTCTAAGTTTCATTATATTTCTGCAAAATAAACATCTATATACCTTATGTGGGGGGTCCCACCACTGGTGGTGGCATCCTTTGATTGGCCGTGCTGGCCCTGGAGAGGGAGGCACGTAGATCTTCTTTCACTTGCGCTGACCTAAGAAAACTGGCTGGCCTGAGATTCAAACCGGCTTCGTCTCCATCCCTCTTTCGCGATCAGCTTGACGCGAGGCGTTGTTCCTGCGTTTCTCACATCGCTTTCGGTCCTGCGCCCCTTCCTTCCCCCTTCGTAGACCACCAATGTTGCCATGAGCCTGACCTTCGACAAGCTCCATGTTCAACTCCATGCAGATGCCTGGAGGAGGAGAGGGAAGGTTGGATGTGTGGTGTGTGGGTTTTCTGCCTATGCACCGCCTGGAATTTGAGTTCCGACGAGGTGCACAACCTTCATCGCTCTACCTAGATGCTTCAAGGCTAGCATACCAGATCTGACACGCCCCTAGACGCTACGTTATCAACTTTCAAGGAACTAGATCCTCGCCGCTATCCCAGATTATGTCGGCGGTGGTGGTATTAATAGATGTGAGTTTGGGGTTCTGCTCCACCTTATCCTTCGCCCAACTGCTCGAAAAAGGCCAAGCTAGACGGTGCGTAGCACCTCCGTGGATACAGGAAGAGGGGAAATGCATCTCCCTGCTCACATATGCATTGCTTCATTCCGCAAGATAGGGTGTCGCTGTGAGGTGGACCTACAATGATCTCTAAAGCTGGCTCCTTGTACCTTTCATCACCACCAAGATCGATGGTTCAGCTAGTTGCTAGAGCCCGTGTTCAGATCTGACGCCTATGTGCAGGCCTAGATCTGACTCGATCCACAGAGCAGAGGTTGTCTTCGTCTACTCCTGATGCTGTGATTGGGTTTGTGCTACACCTGAGATTGATGGTGGTAGGCAGTAGTCGGTCCCTGATGTCAGCTGCTCTCTACGACCAAGGGTAACCTGGGTGTCCAGACGCTGAGGGGCCGTAGAATTGGTGGCCAGGCTAGGAAGAAAATAGATATGGACAGACAGGGGTTCGGCGTACAGGTGATCCCTCTGGAAGCCTTATATAACAAACCTCTTACAGTCTCACTTTAGCGGCGCACACTCCAAACCAGTGTAGAGTGCATCCGACTAGTACTACGGCCTTAGAACAACCAATCGAGCCGGAAGAAATGGAAATTTGTTTTCTCTGCTTTTTACCCTTGTGATATCTTGAAAAGAAGGTAGCCGAGATCCGAAAATATCGAGGATCACAACCAATCGTAGACTCATGATTACCACAAGAGACACCTATCCATGGATCAATATATAAGAGTCAAACTTTCCTCCTATTTTAATGTTTTCATAACTTTTAAAGCATCAAAACAAAAGAAAGAAGTGTTGGTCATACCCCGCTCGTGACCAGCTACAAGCTTTGAAGTCATGCACTTATACTCCTTTATTAAATACTCTAAATAAGATCCTTTTGAAAGGTATCTGATACCAACTATGACGTCCCCAGATTTTGGCTTCTCCAAACCCTATTGGGAATGAGAGGTCAGAATCCAAAAACACCATCCAATCATATGAGAGAGCAATGCGGAAGCGAAATACGCATACATGAACATTCAAATCAACTTCTCTCCAAGTTTGGGAAATAAAATAAACTATTCGACCAATCAATTTGCACCTCCAAACAACATAATATTTAAGTATATAAACTTCAAATATAAATCAACCAACTATCAACTCTTGATCAAATAAGTCTGTCTCCCATCATTTGACCACATCAAACCTCGAGGTCCATCATTAAAATATTTCTATATATGTATACTTTAATTGGGCACTTCACTTCATAATTAATCAACATTGGCTAATAATACATGCTAAGCATCTACATGTCCATAGAATTCCCTAACAACAACATGTATTCTATAATGGAATTGTGGCCAATATGTGGGTCAAAGGTACCCATCTATGCATAAATGTCGCCTCAACTTGGAATTTACCAATTAAGAAAAGTCATGAGCTTCAATTACTAAATTGGACACAAAACCCTAAAATCAAGGCCATCACATTCACCCCACCTTATATGGAATTTCGTCCTTGAAATTCAACTAATCTCATCCTTAAGAGGTTATTTAGGAGTTCAGCTTCATATACATCATCATTGCTTAGGTTCTAAGATCACCATAGTTGCATACACTCTAATTTCTTAGCTTAGGGTCTAGAGATTCTTGGGTGTGTCCACCCCACCTTATATATGTGGAAGCATCAGTTAATGTCATAGCCATAACATGACATTATGATATCTTAGGATTACATCACCCCTAAGGATACGGGTATTGTTCATACTTTTAAAGTTCAGGAGGAGATTCGTTTATTAGCCATGATGTTCAGATCATTCAAATCCAACATCATAATTATGTCTTATGATCAACATCTTACAATGATTTCAACATTAGAGGAGAATTATCTTCATCCTTGATATTAGGATTTTCTACTTTAAGAAGGACTTACATAACATGCTTGACCATTAGGGTTTCACCCTATGGTGTGATATTCATACTCAACGTGGAAGCATACATTGAGAAGGATCAAAGTTACGAACTATATTTCTGATCATATATCATATGATCCAAAAATATCTTTATATCAAGTTCATGAGTTCAATTTTTAGTGTCTTGCATGTATTATGTGAAGGGAAAAAGAGAATATACTAAGTTTATCCCATTATCTCAGCATCATATCTTTTATGTTTCATATGAAGGGGAAGAGAATATTTTAAAATAAAACTTATCACGATTTCAATCTTGGGTACTACATGTATGATAGGGGGAAATAGAATAGGTCAAGCTTATACGAGTGACTCCTTATATATAAATCATCTATATAGCTCAAGTGACGTTTCTATCATCATATATTTAGAAAGAGAAGAAGAAGGGAGAACATGTATTTTGAGTATCTTTTACACAAAGCATCATACTCTCATACTTAGAGTTCATATATATTACCTCACTTGCAACTAATGATGAGATTCGCAAAATATGTCACTCCAGCTAGGACCTAACTCAGCCAAAGGATTGACTTTATCATATGGGTCATCTACCCATCCTTTTATTTTACCCAATTCTCACATATAGATTTGAATCATGCATAAGGACTCAACTCAACACTCGAGAGTAATCTAGTGTAGGACATTTTTTTTTACATATATCTCATATATTGGAGGCTAGGTCCTATGACCTTCTCCCTGTGGGTCTTACTCTCTCTAGAGTTCACCACATATCTCATCCTACCACTAGACATCCTCCTTGTATAAGAGCTTGAGGATCATGCACACTCAACTTTATCCTAAACTTAGATTGCCTTAATAAGAAAGGAGTATGTCTTTTCTTCATCAAGACGTAGCTTAGATTTTCTATAATTGAACTCATCTCATATGCAACTTAAATCTTTATACGGAAACTTATACTATCAGAGATCAAACTTAGATAAGATTGCACATGCTTATTTCAACTATCATTCTATCATCTACTCTATGCATCACCTATCTTGATAAGGCTCTAGACATCTATTCTAGACTGCTCTCTCTTCTAAACTGATGTCACTCCCTTTTACTTAGGTTGCATGAACACTAACTACTCTCCAGTGTGAGGGACACATTTTTATATTTACATATAGGTAATAAAATATTATATAGTTTTTCTCCGAGAAGGCATACGACAGAGAAAACTATCGAGGTGCGAGCCGATTCGGAAACTAAACCAAACCAGCAAACTTGAGTGTCCCACACACAGTAGATAGTCTAGTGCCATGTCACCTAGTAAAATGGTGAGAACAAGGTGTAGACTAGTGTAGCTACCCAATACATATGAGCTCTATATGGAAAGGGTCTCACACACTTGTATAAACCTAGTTCTCGAACATCTAGGTTCTAACCTAGAGGCTAAGTCAGAACTTATTCCTATAAAACAACTTACTAAGTTTCTAGGGTTTAAAGTGAAAGGTGAGATTAAGATTTTATGTTTTATGGTGAGCAAATGTCAGGTGTAGCTATTGTTCATGCTCTGATACCAACTGTGACGTCCCCGGATTTTGGCTTCTCCAAACCCTATTGGGAATGAGAGGTCAGAATCTGAAAACACCATCCAATCATATCAGAGAGCAATGCGGAAGCGAAATACGCATACATGAACATTCAAATCAACTTCTCTCCAAGTTTGGGAAATAAAATAAACTATTAGACCAATCAATTTTAACCTCCAAACAACATCATATTTATGTATATAAACTTCAAATATAAATCAACCAACTATCAACTCTTGATCAAATAAGTCTGTCTCCCATCATTTCACCACATCAAACCTCGAGGTCCATCATTAAAATATTTCTATATATGTATACTTTAATTGGGCACTTCACTTCATAATTAATCAACATTGGCTAATAATACATGCTAAGAATCTACATGTCCATATAATTCCCTAACAACAACATGTATTCGATAATGGAATTGTGGCCAATATGTGGGTCAAAGGTACCCATCTATGCATAAATGTCGCCTCAACTTGGAATTTACCAATTAAGAAAAGTCATGAGCTTCAATTACTAAATTGGACACAAAACCCTAAAATCAAGGTCATCACATTCACCCCACCTTATATGGAATTTCATCCTCGAAATTCAACTAGTCTCATCCTTAAGAGGTTATTTAGGAGTTCAGCTTCATATACATCATCATTTCTTAGGTTCTAAGACCACCATAGTTGCATACACTCTAATTTCTTAGCTTAGGGTCTAGAGATTCTTGGGTGTGTCCACCCCACCTTATATATGTGGAAGCATCACTTAATGTCTTAGCCATAACATGACATTATGATATCTTAGGATTACATCACCCCTAAGGATACAAGTTTTGTTCATACTTTTAAAGTTCAGGAGGAGATTCGTTTATTAGCCATGATGTTCAAATCATTCAAATCCAACATCATTATTATGTCTTATGATCAACATCTTACAATGATTTCAACATTAGAGGAGAATTATCTTCATCCTTGATATTAGGATTTTCTACTTTAAGAAGGACTTACATAACATGCTTGACCATTAGGGTTTCACCCTATGGTGTGATATTCATACTCAACTTGGAAGCATACATTGAGAAGGATCAAAGTTACAAACTATATTTCTGATCATATATCCTATGATCCAAAAATATCTTTATATCAAGTTCATGAGTTCAATTTTTTGTGTCTTGCATGTATTATGTAAAGGGAAAAAGAAAATATACTAAGTTTATCCCATTATCTCAGCATCATATCTTTTATGTTTCATATGAAGGGGAAGAGAATATTTTAAAATAAAACTTATCACAATTTCAATCTTGGGTACTACATGTATCATAGGGGGGAAATAGAATAGATCAAGCTTATAAGAGTGACTCCTTATATATAAATCATCTATATAGCTCAAGTGAGGTTTCTATCATCATATATTTAGAAAGAGAAGAAGAAGAAGGGAGAACATGTATTTTGAGTATCTTTTGCACAAAGCATCATACTCTCATAACTAGAGTTCATATATATTACCTCACTTGCAACTAATGTTGAGATTCACAAAATATGTCACTCCAGCTAGGACCTAACTCAGCTAAAGGATTGACTTTATCATATGGGTCATCTACCCATCCTTTTATTTTACCCAATTCTCACATATAGATTTGAATCATGCATAAGGACTCAACTCAACACTCGAGAGTAATCTAGTGTAGGACATTTTTTTTTACATATATCTCATATATTGGAGGCTAGGTCCTATGACCTTCTCCCTGTGGGTCTTACTCTCTCTAGAGTTCACCACATATCTCATCCTACCACTAGACATCCTCCTTGTATAAGAGCTTGAGGATCATGCACACTCAACTTTATCCTAAACTTAGATTGCCTTAATAAGAAAGGAGTATGTCTTTTCTTCATCAAGACGTAGCTTAGATTTTCTATAATTGAACTCATCTCATACGCAACTTAAATCTTTATACGAAAACTTATACCATCCGAGATCAAACTTAGATAAGATTGCACATGCTTATTTCAACTATCATTCTATCATCTACTCTATGCATCACCTATCTTGATAAGGCTCTAGACATCTATTCTAGACTACTCTCTCTTCTAAACTGATGTCACTCCCTTTTACTTAGGTTGCATGAACACTAACTACTCTCCAGTGAGAGGGACACATTTTTATATTTACATATAGGTAATAAAATATTATATAGTTTTTCTCTGAGAAGGTAGACGACAGAGAAAACTATCGAGGTGCGAGCCGATTGGGAAACAAAACCAAACCAGCAAACTCGAGTGTCCCACACACAGTAGATAGTCCAGTGCCATGACACCTAGTAAAATGGTGAGAACAAGGTGTAGACTAGTGTAGCTACCGAATACATATGAGATCTATATGGAAAGGGTCTCACACACTTGTCTAAACCTAGTTCTCGAACATCTAGGTTCTAACCTAGAGGCTAAGTCAGAACTTATTCCTATAAAACAACTTACTAAGTTTCTAGGGTGTAAAGTGAAAGGTGAGATTAAGATTTTATGTTTTATGGTGAGAAAATGTCAGGTGTAGATATTGTTCATGCCCTGATACCAACTGTGACGTCCCCGAATTTTGGCTTCTCCAAACCCTATTGGGAATGAGAGATCACAATCCGAAAACACCATCCAATCATATCAGAGAGCAATGCGGAAGCAAAATACGCATACATGAACATTCAAATCAACTTCTCTCCAAGTTTGGGAAATAAAATAAACTATTCGACCAATCAATTTTCACCTCCAAACAACATCATATTTAAGTATATAAACTTCAAATATAAATCAACCAACTATCAACTCTTGATCAAATAAGTCTGTCTCCCATCATTTGACCACATCAAACCTCGAGGTCCATCATTAAAATATTTCTATATATGTATACTTTAATTGGGCACTTCACTTCATAATTAATCAACATTGGCTAATTATACATGCTAAGCATCTACATGTCCATAGAATTCCCTAACAACAGCATGTATTCTATAATGGAATTGTGGCCAATATGTGGGTCAAAGGTACCCATCTATGCATAAATGTCGCCTCAACTTGGAATTTACCAATTAAGAAAAGTCATGAGCTTCAATTACTAAATTGGACACAAAACCCTAAAATCAAGGTCATCACAATCAAGTATTAAAATAACTCCCCCTTATAGGATACCCCCCCTTAATAAAATTCCCATATTTTAAATTAGAAAAGAAAACCAAAGTAAATGTCCAATGGAAGACACAATGTCAAAACACGCGCTAGAGACCAAGAATATAATGAAGAATCTTAGGAGAATATATCAAAGATAATGTCTTCAAGCAGAGTAATAAGTAACTTCCTTCTGATACATTGAAATTGAACCAAAGGAAGCAGTTTGGTAAAATATCAGCCAATTGTTCTTCTTTATCAATATGATGAGGAGAGATGTTATTCTTAGCAATATGATCTCTCAAAAAGTGATGTCTAACATCAATGTGCTTGACATGACTGTGTAGAATGGGATTATGAGACAAGTTTATTGCACTAGTATTATCATAGAAAATTGGCGTAAAAAAATACAAAACCATAATCATTCAAGACTTGTGTCACGGAACCATTCTTACCCCAATCTCAATCCTATTGCCTAGACAGTAGTAAAAGGATTGAAGCACACATCCCTGAGTGGCCCAATAGGGTCTAACACACTAGCATATATAATAAGAAATAATAACTCAAAAACTTGATATTTAAAGAACAACTAACCCAATATGGATATATAGACAATTTATCCTTATCATCATAGTATGTAGAGTGTGGAAGTGATCTTATTTAGTGTTCCATTTGTATTGCCTAAAATCAATACAAAAATTCAATGCAATTGCACGATACACTAAATAAAAACAAGTAAAATGGTTTATAAGAAAAATTAGTGTACTTGGAAGGACTTATATTTGAAAATTATAACGAGCAATTTGCAAAACCAATATTTATTCGACAAGATGTTTATTTCAAAACAATTCACTTTTTGTTATGAGTTCCCATTATGTTGTAATCAATAAGCATGCTTCTATATTTTGTGTGACTCTATTACCCTAACGCGATGGGGGGCTCACCAGGCTCCTTCTAACCATAGGAGATAGGAGGTCAATGTACAAGTCCACCTCTAAATGAGGGGTTTCTTACACTCACTATCAACATTATCAACATTATCATCATCATCATCATCATTATCAATATATGTGCAGTCATAATGGGCATGTCATTTATGTCTTCTAGTTTGTCTCAAAATAAAATATAAGAAATATGGAATCCTAATAAAAGGGAATGATATCTCAACCAAGTATATAGCCAAGTACACAATCAAGAGATACATAAAAAGTATCTTCATTACAACCAAAGAGGAGGTATAATAACACACCTTTCATCGAAGATTTCAAGTATAATTAATATATGAATCAATAGGTCAACCCTTCGAGTCAGATCCAAAATAATCAAGATTGGATCAAGGGTCAAGGTCATGATGCTCAGAATATCATGTTTCAATATTCAAGATTAGGGTTACACTTTCCTATGTCAACCTTAGGGTTTGGTCATTCACTTATAATCAACCAATATTTCAATATGTCCAACATTATTCAAGTGTCAAGTATTTTTGAGTGCAAATGACTTACCTAGGTTTTCTAGGATCATATGTGTTAACCATAATTTATGATCATCATCCAAGTCATAATTCAAGTTTCTAGATCTTCATCATGGAAATAAGTTCAAGGGTCTAGATCAGGTAGGTCACAGAATATAGTACACTTATATTCACAATATGACAATTCTAGATTCACAATCAAGATTAGTCATCACTTTATGGAACGAAATAATATTCAAGATTTGAATAAGTCGAAAGTTTTGATCTAGATTCACTAACGAGTCAAGTGTGCTTTTAAAATATCAAATAGAGACATCAGAGTCAGATAGTAAGGTTTCTACAGACTGAACATCATTATTGAACGATATGACAAAATAAATGAGAAAGAGTTTAAAATATTGAGGTATCAGTTAAATATATCAAGAATTAGGCTTCAAAAGTATTTTTAATGGGTTCATTAGATTTTTCTAATCAAAACATACTATTTACCCAAATTATTTGGAGTCAGGGTGCATTTCCTATGATTAAACATAGATTTAACTATTTACTGAAATTTTGAGTAGAGAGAAGAAGAATTACCAGAAAAGGTAGCTGAGATAAATCATCAGCCATTAGATCCTTGGTCAAATTTGACCACCTTGGAGGATCGACGAATGAGAGCGGGGCGACCCCTCATGCACGTGCACTGGTAAGGGAAGAGGGAGTAGTGGGCATGAGCTTCGCAGACCGTTGATCTGGGACCTGGTCAAGTTTTGACCATGATCTGACGATCACAAATGCTCACAGTGCCTTCTCAGGCCTGCACACAGGGCGGTAGCACCGTGGCAGCCAGAGAAAAGAGGGAAATGAGGGAGAGGGACGGTGAGGGAGAGATGAGGTGCCAGTGAGATTCTTCGGAGCAAACGAAATGTATAGGTGGGGTTTTTATAAATGGATGGGGGCCAGGGTTAGGGTTTTGAGTGGGCGTCCATGGCGGTGGCTGAGAGGTGTGATCAGGCCTCTCGTTTGCCCTCAAAACAAGTGGAAAAGTAGAAGATAAAGGGTTTGATGAGTTCATATTGGTGGGAGGTACACCTTTGTACGTTTTATTTTCAAAACATAATCAAGGATGGATCAATGGCGCGCTCGGCTTCACAGCTGTCCTCCCCGCTAATTGCCGGAGGTAGGTGATAGGTTAGTGGTCGCTTGATCTGGCCTAGATCCACATGGATTAGATCTAAGGTATGGGGTTTTCCCCCTCCCTTTGCAACGAATAGGTGATGTGGAAAAGCCCATAAAAAGGGCAAAAGGCATTTTCCATGCATTATCTTCAAAAATTCTTAGACAACTGTAGGAATGTCTAAATGACATGAAATTTGGATCATAGGTTCACAAATATGTTGAGAATATTTATAAAAAAATTTAGAGTCATATGATGAAGTTTGATGCATCAATTTTATTCTTTGTACAAGATGATGAATTAATCAAACTTGTGATGTTATAATGTGTATAAAGTCCACATTGATCACCATATTTTGATTTCGAGTATCAATATTAATTATGAAGCCAAGAAAAATGATTTGGCATCATGAGTGAGCATAAGAAGGGTGAAATTGGAATTAGTTTATATTAATGCTAAATTTCACTTTGTCACAACTTGTTGCATATAAAGCACTTGAGCACAACAGGATCTTGCAACCATGTATTCAACTTCGATGGTAGATAAAGCAAACATATTTTGTTTTTTTACTAAACCAAGAAACCACAACTCTTCCTAGCAAGAAACAACCACCACTTTTCTCTTTTGATCAAGATGACAACCAACATAATCGACATCAACATAAGCTTTCAAATCCAACAACTGACCCTTTGATACCATAACCCAAAATTTATAGTGCCAGCAAGATATCTCATAATTCTTTTGACAAATTAAAAATAAAAATGCTTAGGATTCCATTGAAATCTAGCACAAAGTCCAATCAAAAACATAATATTCGGTCTATATGCGGTCAAGTATAGAAGGCTACCAATCATGGCTCTATATAAGGAATCATCAATGGGTTTATCATGTTCATCCTTGTCCATTTTGGTGGAGGTAGCCATAGGAGTGGTAGAACGTTTGCAATTATCCAAGTGAAAATGTTTTAAAAGTTCCTTATTATATTTCTCTTGGTTTTGGAAAATTCCAACGGACATTTGTTTTATTTGAAAACCAATGAAAAAGTCAACTCTTCCGTGAGACTCATTTCAAATTCTTTTTGTATGATGTCACTAAATGGAGTGTTTAAGGATTCATTTGAAGCACCAAAGATAACGTCATCAACATATATTTGAACAACTAGAAAATCTGACTCATATGATTTGAAAAATAATGTGGAATATGACTTTCCAATAGAGAAACCATTATCAAAAAGTTAGTTTGTAAGTCTTTCACACCAGTTTTAGGGTGCTTTTTTTAGACCATAAAGATCCTTCTTGAGTTTATAGAAATGATCAATCTTGTTTGGAATCTAAAAACCAGGTGGTTGGGAAACATAGACTTATTCTTCTTTGAATCCATTTAAGAAATAACTTTTTACAACCATTTAGAAAAGTTTTCAAAATCTATGGGTAGCTAGAGCTAATAACATACGAATAACCTATAGTCTAGATATGGGTGCATAAGTTTCATCAAAATCTATCCCTTCTTTTGATTGTACCCTTGAGCAACCAACCTATCTTTGTTTCTAACCACTTCCTCAACTTCATTAATTTATTTTGAAAAACACACTTAGTTCCAATAATGGTTGTAACATACTGAATTTTGGACTTTTTGAGACAAAATTTCTATGTTGGGCTATACTATATCATTTTTCTCGCTCAAAACCCTTGATTCATTTTTATCTAATTTCTATTTGAATTTCTTTTGAAGTGTTATGAATGTTGCTCAACAAAAGTTCACTTCATACATATTTGGCCGAATCTAAATGAACCAGGAACCACTTGGATTAGCTTGACCCAATTTAAACACATTGTTTTTGGTATCCATTTGAAATAAATTTTATATAATTATAAATTTAAGAATGAATTCAAAAATAAATTTTTCAATTTGCGCGATCAATATCAGATTACCTAAAAATATAAAAATATCAGAATCACAGTGGGTAACTTTTTGGAAATGTGGGATTAGATTAAAAGTGTAGGGATTTTACTAATAAAGTCTTAGAATTTTACAACCTTTTTGAAATAGTCAAATACATACACAAATAGAGATTAGAGAAGCATCATTCACATCATTAGCATGTCACATGACCTCCTTACCGATTTATAATTTTATCGGACTAGTCAATATGTGTGATGGATTGGATTTCTGGTTTAATTTCAAGGACAAAATATCTTTTAAGGTGTGTAGGATGTGATGGAGTGGACTTTTGGAATCCTAAAATGTACAATGGCATAAGTGAAATCATATGGTTGAATTATATTGAGAGTTCCAAATACTTGAAAAAGTATGGATGTTTTTGATATTGGTATCCAGTTTATATTCCATAAACGTATGCCTATGTGAAGTATTTGGTTGATAGGACAAATGGTTGAATACCAACACCATATTTTAGTAGATCGTAGAGGAAGTGACAAGGAATCCGTGGTTATTTATTTTGGGGGGTTGATATTCCTACAAGGAGTTATGAGTCTTTGAGTATCATCAAATAATGTGCATTTTGAGGTATATTAGAATCAAGGTTTGATATCTTTAGCCTAAGTTGCGGGTATACATCCTGTCACACTTTGGTTAAGCCGATGGGTGACACGACTATTTTCCTTAGTTGTTAGTGCAACCCATACACAACCCTCAAGTTGCGGACTGGTGATGTGGGGATCTCATGGCTATTGGGTTGCTAGATCGGAGGGCTGAGAGGTTATCTACTGTGCCAATTCAAACCAACTACGTGGGAGGTAGATCACCTCTCACGGGATCAATACACCATAATCAGTGTTCGTGGATCGAGAGTAGTTTTGACCAGCAGTCGTCTTCAGATCAACAAAGGAGTGAAGGACTCCCTTTTGTTGCACACAAAACAGAGATGAGGCAGGCAGTTCCACTTCTTCGTCTGTGCTGCCTCTTAACTAACATGTACATCTCACTGGGAGGAGTTATACAATGAGATAGGAAGTAGGATAGAGGAAGATCTAGAGCAGTCTGCGAGGAGCTGGGTCTCCATGAGTGCTTGCTAGAGATCCAACCACCAGCGACGTAGGGATCTGATCCAAGCAATCAACGATGAGGGCTAGAGGTACAACTCGTGCTGGACTGGACGGGGGCATCGGTCAAGCACTAGAATGAGAGAGGATGAGGAGGAGAGCCTAGTGGTTGATCCATGTATAGGCCTTCTCGTCACTAGTGGAGCATATCTGGCGGCGGTAAGCTTGCTGGAAGCTTCCAATTGTGCCCTAGCAGCGAGATCGAGAGGTTGGAGGAGTAGTCGAGTAGGAGTGGTTCATTTCAAGCTACTAGTAGAAAATAAGTGTGGCGATGAGAACTTGGATGAGTGCAAATCCTCACCAGAGTCATCCCAGCAGCGATACCCTGTAGAAGGTAGATGCTGAGATGTGATGTAATATTGAGCGGAGGAAGATGGAAGGGGCGTCAGACTGGAAAATTAGGGCATGATGAGATCACCGTTTCTTGCTGGAGGAGACTTGTGTCGAGAAGGAGGAGCATAGGCGGCCAATATCCATCAGAGGTCTTCCCACAGTGGCAGCTTGGGTAGAAGAAGGCCACCCGTAGGGGTGCAGCCTTACGGAGCTTACAATAGTGGAATCGCAGACGAGAAAGAAGAAAGAGAGATGCGGATTGGCCCAAGTTAGATTCTTTGTGAACTGGACAATCACATCCCAGACCAAAATAGGTGGATCAGTAAAGAACCAACATGCTCAAACAAAGAAGAGCAACGCCCCTTAGAGGCCAGGTGGCTGATCCCTACCGACCAATGAAGGTAAATAGCTCAGTATATATGTATATCTTTAATAAATCATAGAAATTAGCTCGATGCTCAGAAAAATACAAACAAGGTACCGGTTTTCTTAGAAACATGCATTGAACAACATGGAACCATTATATTATCCTTTTGAAGCTTAAATGTCAGTAACATCATATAAGATGCTATATTCTTATTTATTGGATAATAAATGTTAGATGAAGACCTAAAATTATGAGAATGCATCAGTAACTCTAAAATGTGTTTTAGAATCCATTTGACATTAGATATGATCACGTTATGACAACTAATCATGTATTTTTCTTAGAATCTATATCTAGGCCTAATAACCCTAAATAAAATGTAGAAAATACATAACTAGTCAATAAATGTTGAAATATTCAGTATAAGCTCATATAAGTAACTAGAAGATAATATGTACATTTGAGATCAATAAAAAGCAAAAAATCCGTATTATATGATGTTGACACTTAACAAATGGTTGTAACCCTAGTTTGAATAATGTATATAAACTAGGGTTAATATGTGCATAAAAAGGATATGGTACCTAATGTTCAGATAATGAATCATAATCTAGAAAACAACGCCAGCCAGATAATCCTAAGACAAGAATGCCAGTAAAAGTGGGAATGTCCTAATGATCTAAGTCAAACCATAAAATGGATATAACTAGGGTTGAGATGGTAAGAACCTAATGGTGATATTGGATCTTGTCTTAATCAAGGTTGATAAGTATATAGATGACATCAGGAATATGATATTTAGGTTATCTCTTTGGAAGGTATGCCATTACCTCTTAGTTTATTATATAATATGCTTGTGTTATATGTATAGTAAAATATTTGGCATATGGTATTGGATGAAATGATTGTTCTTGTATAATATATTGCTTAATTTTCCGTACTTATGCCTATGAACACATGAAACATAAGATATCTGATCCATCATATGATAGCACTAAACTCTTTGGTTGTACAGTGCTTGGAAAGTGATCTCAAACTCTTTGGTAGTAGATCACATGTATAATGATCTCAAACTCTTTTCTAGTAGATCATAAAGGCCTTAATGCATTGGTGATCTCAAACTCTTTGGTAGTAGATTAAATTCATAATGATCTCAAACTCTTTGGTATTAGATCTTAAGGCCTAAAAACATAAAAGCCCTTGGGGGCAGATGTACGAGATATATGATAGAAATGTGCATAAAATATATGTGTTCTCTTTTGTTAATGAATATCGTAGTGCAAGTATACACTTTACCTTATATTTTTTAATACTTCCAAGTATTGGTTTTATCTTATTGCCAAGATATGATGAGAGGTATAAAAAATACACATAGGCATACTCAATACAATATTCTTGAATATTGTGCTGACGTGTACCAGTTGTAATCTCTTGTTTAGGTTCAAGTTATGTTGTTGAAGAACGAGGATAGTTGAGAGTTGTGTGACGAGATGATGTACATGTGGTCATGTTGTCTTAAGATCATGTAGTTTAGTGGTAGTACATGTATATGTATAAGTTTGTTGTTCAATATGTAATATCAAATGTTGTGACAATTCATGTTGTAATTATATGTTGAATGGTGAACATATGTTGTATGGTTTTATTATTGTTCATGTGCATGTGCTACTGATTATTTCCTTCTGACTTCCTCTGATTTTCTTCTTCTTAGCCTAGTATGTGGTGTTTAAATTAGGATTCTCATTGATGTGAGGGTTTCAATTTGGACGTCACACATCAGATTAAGTTTTAGAATATTTGGGGACGTCACAGGTGGTATCAGAGCATGAATAATAGCAAAACCAGACATTTTCTCATTATGCAACTCAAAACTAAAGAACCTTGAACCTTAAAAATATTTAGGGTTAGATTAGTCATCTTTAGAGACTAGATCTGACCTAGCCTCTATGTTAGCACCTAGATGTATGAGGACTAGGTCTAGACTGGTTCTTGTTGTATAGCAAGTCCTTAGATGTCGTTCTTTCCTTATAGTACATCGGTATGGGATGTTGCCTTATTTGGAAATGACGTACATCACAGGAAGAAAAACCTTTGGCATATGATGCATCTATGTTTTGGGTAGCTACACTAGTCTACACCCTACCCTCACCCTTTTCACTAGGTGACATGACACTGAACTCTGTACAATGTGTGGGACACTCATTTTGTGGATTTGTTTTTGATTTCAATCGGATCAAAACTCGATAGTTTTCTCTGACACATGTTTTATCAGAGAAAAACTATATAATACTTTATTATATATGTAATTATTACAAAAATGTGTCCCCACACATGTACGAGTTGGAGTTGGTCATGCAACCTAATTTAAAGTGAATGACATCAGTCTAGAAGAGAGAGTAGATCTATATTAGATGTCTAGGGCCTTGTTTGAATGTATGATAGATGGAATAGATGAAAGAAGTTTTGATGATATGGTTTAAGTCTTACATAAATGATATAAGTTGATTGATGATGATAGAAGTTTGTCTTTGAGGAAAGTTCCATTTTGAGGATTTAAGATAATCTTTGATGATGAAAGTATGTATGTTTTTGAAAGATAAGATAAGCTAAGAAAAGACAAGGTTGTGAATCAGCATGAGCCTCAATCTCTTTTATGAAGGAGGACCTCTAATATTAGGACCAGTTTTAGGGTTAACTCCAGAGAGAGTGAGACCCAGAGGGAGAAGGTTAGAGAACCTAAACTCCAAGATATGATAATGATGAGAAATATGTGATATGATATGTCCTAAACTAGACTACTCCTCAGTGAATGAGTTGAGTGCTTAATGCATGATTCCTATAGATATCTTGAACCCTAGATGTCCTTGGGAGGACCAAACCCTAGAGTCAGAGAGAGGCTAGTTATATATGCATATGTGAATTAGGAAATATGAGAACCTACCATCTGGGTGAGGGAGAGAGAGTCCCAAGACCCTGGAGGAGGTAAAACTATGTTAGTTTTTATGAAGCCTCATGCTCGGGTTGGTGGTACCTTATAGGAATCTAGCGGTGTTTATATAGGGAGAGTTTTGGGTAAGCATGTCTCATGGGTAGAAAACCTATGAAAAGAAAGTCATAGCATGTTTTGGTTTGTGCTTATGTGGCTAGAGCTTATAAAGCTATCACTAGTACCAATGAGGTATACCTAATAACTATTGTTAACTCACTCCTAAAAGGCATATGTGAATGTTGAACATGTTCTAACAATTATCTAAATAAAATGTTGATGACACCTTGATATAATGGGATAACTTTGGTTAACTCCTTTTGGAACATGGTAATATGATTTGGAAACCCTAATGCATGTGTAAAGATGATGATAAAACCCTACCATTTTAGATATGTCATGACGTAATCAGAGTCACTAAACCCTTTTTCACTCTTTTATGAAGGGGTGTTTCACCCTAGATGTTTTAAAACCTCCTAATAGTGGTTTGGATATAGTTGTAGAGCTTTTGCTTTTGGATATGTTGCACATAGAGTGGTGCCCTACATATGGATAAGGACCTTGAGTTTTCCTTGGAGTATGAGTATGGCTTAATTTTGAGGATAAAATTTCTTTTAAGATGTATATGATGTGATGGACTAGATTTTTGGTTTAATTTTGAGGACAAAATATCTTTTAAGGTGTGTAGGATGTGATGGAGTGGACTTTTGGAATCCTAAAATTTACAATGGCATAAGTGAAATCATATGGTTGAGTTATATTGAGAGTTCCAAATACTTGACAAAGTATGGATGTTTTTGATATTGGTATCCAGTTTATATTCTATAAACGTATGCCTATGTGAAGTATTTGGTTGATAGGACAATTGGTTGAATACCGACACCAAATCTTAGTAGATGGTAGAGTAAGTGGCAAGGAATCCATGGTTAATTTTTTTTGGGGATGTGTTGATATTCCTACAAGGAGTTATGAGTATTTGAATATCATCAAATAATGTGCATTTTGAGGTATATTAGATCAAGGTTTGATATCTTTAGCCTAAGTTGCGGGTATACATCCTGTCACACCTTGGTTAAGCCGGCGGGTGACACGACTATTTTCCTCAGTTGGTAGTGCAAGCCATACACAACCCTACGGTTGCAGACTGGTGACGTGGGGATATCATGGCTCTTGGGTGGCCAAATCGGAGGGCTGAGAGGTTATCTACTGTGCCAGTTCAAACCAACAACGTGGGAGGCAGTTCACCTCTCATGGGATCAATCTACCATGATCAGTGTTCGTGGGTCGAGAGAAGTTTTGACCAGTAGTCGTCTTCAAATCAACAAAGGAGTGAAGGACTCCCTTTCGTTGCACACAAAATAGAGACGAGGCAGGGGGTTCCACTTCTCCATCTGTGTTGCCTCTCCACCAACATGTACATATCACTGGGAGGAGTTATACAATGAGATAGGAAGTAGGATAGAGGAAGATATGGAGCAATCCATGAGGAGCTGAGTCTTTGTGAGTGCATGTCGGAGATCCAACCACCAGTGGCGCTGGGATCAAACCCAATCAATCAATGACGACGACCATAGGTACAACTCTTGTTGGACTGGACGGGGGCATCGGTCAGGCACTGGAATGAGAGAGGATGAGGAGGAGAGCCTGGTGGTCAATCCATAGATAGGCCTTCTTGTCACCAGTGGAGCATCTCTGGCGGAGACAAGCTTGCAGGAAGCTTCCAACCACACCCAAGCAGTGAGATCGAGAGGTCGGAAGAGTAGTCGAGTAGGAATGGTTCATTTGGAGCTCCTAGTAGAAGATAAGGTTGGCGATGAAAACTTGGTGTTGTTAATATTTATTAACGTCATTCATGCAACAACGACAGGTGCAATGCAATTAACAGTTTCACGCAGATCCAAAATAATAAACGAAGATCAAACAAAGTAGGAGAACAGAAATAAAGGAGTTAGATTTGCAAACCAGATCGTTCGTTGAGAAACAAACGTAATACTTAAAGAAATCAGTTCCCGGCAGTCCTCGCGGATAGGCACCGTTCTCCCAGTCTCAATCCGGTACGAACCTGGAACTTGCACATCTCGCTCGCGCTCGACATATTCACGTTGCACTGCTACCAGTATAGCACAACAACCATAGGAACCACCGCCTGGTAGCTGCGTCTCGGTGACGGGAAGAAGAAGTCATGTTTCGCACAGGAGAACAACTCCACGAAACGGCTTGGGGAACAAAAGACACTCGCTCTGAATTAGGGCTCTCCAAACACACGATGGCAGAAGACTATTTTTCGTGTGTGTAACCCTAATGATCGGAGGCATATATATAGCCACACACGTCCCTAATCCTATTCCCAGTGAGACGCAAACACTCGGTTGCTCTTGTACACAATACAGAATAATCTGCAAAAGAGAAACACTTTCCAGTTAGGATTAAGAAATCCGAATAGGAAAGAAACAATTAATTACATGTGTAATTAATTACTTAGTCGTATCCTAGTACATAAAGAAGACGGAAGACATTCTCCACAATCCACAATCCACAAGCCACAAGTCGCAAGTCGCCAGCCCGAGCCCGAGCCCGAGCCCGAGCCCGGCCTGGGCAAGCCAGGCGAGGCGTGGCACGCACGCGTGTGTGCGTGCGTACATTGTGATGTGGTAACCCCACCCACCAACGAGGTGAGCATACCTCCCTCCTAGGACTCCTTTGGACACTAGTGCCCCATGTAATCCTACATATGAGGACCACAAAAGTTCTAGGAGTGAGCAATATGGGATAAAACTTCTTTGCCATTTGTACTAGGTACAACACTACATTCTCACATTTACTTGTTGTACTGCATTGGGCTTAACCCATGCTAAATAAGTGATTACTACCCGCGTTTCACACAGGAGAACAACTCGATGAAACGGCTCTGGGAACGAAACGCACTCGCTCTGAATTAGGGCTCTCCAAACACACGACGACAGAAGACTATTTTTGGTGTGTGTAACCCTAATGACCGGAGGCATATATATAGACACGCACGTCCCTAATCCTATTCCTAATGAGATGCAAATACTCAGTTGGTCTTGTACACAATACAGAATAATCTGCAAAAGAGAAACACTTTCCAGTTAGGATTAAGAAATCTCAATACGAAATAAACAATTAATTACACGAGTAGTTAATTACTTAGTCATATCCTAGTTCAAAAAGAAGACGGAAGACGGAAGACATTCTCCACAATCCACAAGCCACAAGCCCAAGCCCAAGCCCAAGCCCAAGCCCGATCTCGGCCCGACCAGGCCAGGCGAGGCTTGGCATGGTGTGCGCGCACGTGCGTGCGTTGTGATGTGGTAACCCCACCCACCAAGTAGGTGAGCATACCTCCCTCCTAGGACTCCTTTGGACACTAGTGCCCCATGTGATCCTACATATGAGGACCACAAAAGTTCTAGGAGTGAGCAATATGGGATAAAACTTCTTTGCCATTTGCACTAGGGACAACACTACATTCTCACATGTACTTGTTGTACTACATTGGGCTTAACCCATACTAAATAAGTGATTACTACAGTAACAGAGCTACAGTAACAAGCTACTACAGTAACTAGCTACAGTAATCATTTATCTAACAATCCCCCACAAAGTCCAATGTGTAGTGTGCTCTACCATTCAGTCCTCCATACTATGCTTTCAACAGATACCTTTCGGTTTTAATCTACCTGAGTTATCAACCTGTGACTCCCGTAGGAACTAGGTGAACAAAAGTCTTGAACCTAAACCTTGGGTACAAGAGTATAGGTTGGTAACAACACGATAAACACATGGTAGTAAAGAAAACAATGCATTAAGGCCATGCATACAAAATTTTATATCATGATTGATAAAAGAGAACAACCCAATTCTCCTGTTGCGGCCTACACAACATCAATCACTTAGCTGGAGTCTCCAAGAATGTACTGCTAACATCCTGTCCTAAGACTTGACACCATTAAGAGACTACTCTCTTACTAACTTGCAGTCATGACACTAATAGGTTTCCCAGGGAATAGACACACAGATGCAGGAAGCATCAAACAAGAATACATAGTGTCATCCAATTTACCCGACAACTTGTTATTACCACATTGAACCCAATTTGTGGGATCTCCACTCTTTTGGGTTGGGTTGCTACTGCCTGCAAATCTATAGGGGTTTTAGTCCCATCCCCAACCTGGATTTTTCCACTAAAGCCAAGGTAAGACCTTTAGTGAAAGGATCGGCTATATTATCTTTGGTATCGACGTAGTCCACAACCACTACCCCATTAGACACTAACTCCCTTATAGATTTCAATCTGACTTGGATGTGTCTACACTGTTTTTGATTGTACTTGGAACTCTTTATCTTAGCAATAGTTGTAGTGCTATCACAGTGAACTGAAATTGCAGGAAGCGGCTTCATTACCATAGGTAAACTAGACATAAGTCCATGTAGCCATTCAACTTCCAATCTAGTTTCATCTAAAGCATACAACTCTGCCTCAAAAGTGGATTGAGACAATATGGTATGTTTCTTAGACCTCCAGGAAATAGCTCCTCCTCCCAATAGGAATACATATCCTAAGACACAATTACTCCCAGAATTCACGACAATCCAGCTTGCATCACTATATCCTTTGACTACAGAAGGATGTTTACCATATTGCAGCCCAAGGGAACTTTTTTTTAATTAAGCCAGGAGGTTTTCTATTCACCTCACCCTCCTCATGTGAGCACAAAATAATCAAATACATCTCCTTATGAAAATTGCAGGTATACCCAACACCAAGAACCAAGACAACACACATTCAAAAACACAAGCCGATCAACACCCAAACACACACACAAAAAAACCATCAAAACAACTCCCGAAGCAACTCACCACACCCTTCTCATGAGAGACACCCGTCAGGGGTGTTTGAACTGCATCACCACATACGGAGTATGCTTCTTCTCTAGATCAACCATTCCATGAATCCTAGGAGGCGTTCTTCTTATATCAGATATCACCATCGGCTCATACCTATTGATACCCCACTTACCAATCTCCCTGGGAATTGAATTGACAACCCTATGAACCAGCGATCCCACAATGCCTTCCTCCTCCATGATGCTCCTCAACTCCTTGACAACACGGAGCAACCTCCAGGGGATGCTAGCTGTCCCCCATAGGGTGTGGTAGGTACTGTCATCATCTATCTCAACGACTGCTATCCTCAAGCATTGGTTCTCCGCAAATTTCAGACCCACAACACATGCTTGAAGAAAGGTAGTAGCATGGTCATCAGTTGTAAGCCAAGCTCTAGTAATCTGACACACAACTGCGTGATGGTTTCTAATGATACTAGCCATCAACCACCTCTTACATCCATTAGGGTCCAGCCCAAGGGAACGTATTCCCTTGAAATACCTCAGAACTCTGTCAAGAGCTTCCCAATGGGTCTTGTCGGGACAACTGGTGTATCTACTTAACTTGTTCACGGAAAACGCAATGTCTGGATGTGTACATTTCATAAGATGCATCAAACTTTTGATAATCTGAGAGTATCATAATTGAGACACTGGAACCTCAGTCTCATTCTTGAACAAGGGTTTGGATGAATCATATGGAGTCTTAACAGGTTTACGTGATGTGTACTCAAACCTCTCCAGTATCTTCTCAACATAGTGAGACTGAGAGAGAGTTATTCCATCAGTAGACCTTATGATTTTAAGCCCTAAAATCACATCAGCGACACCCATATATTTCATCTCAAACTTGCCACACAAAAATGACTTTGTCTCATTTACTACTTTCATATCGGAACCAAAAAGTAGGATATCATCGACGTATAAGCATAACAAAATGAATCCATTATCGACAATCTTGCAGTAGAGACACTTATTAAATTCATTAGAAATAAAGCCAAATGATGATATCATAGAATCAAACTTCTCATGCCATTGCTTAGGGGCTTGTTTCAAGCCATATAACGACTTAACAAGTTTACACACTTTGGACTCATTCCCACGACCCACAAATCCCTCAGGTTGTTCCATATATATCTCTTCTTAAAGATCACCGTGTAAGAATGCGGTCTTCACATCCATCTGATGGATATAGAGATTATAAATGGACGCCAATGCTATAAGCAGTCAGATTGTGGTCATACGGGAAATAGGTGAATAGGTATCAAAATAATATATTCCTTCCCTTTGTGTGTAACCCTTAGCAACTAACCTAGCCTTATACTTATTGATTGTCCCACCTGTATTAAGTTTCTTCTTAAAATTCCATTTGCAACCAACTACAGAACAACCAGGAGGCAAATCCACTAATTCCCAAGTTCCATTCGAGAGAATAGACTGGATTTCATCATTAACAACTTCTTTCCAAAACTTAGCTTTTCGGAGATTCCATAGTTTGTTTTAAAGTAACATGATCATCCTCAAAATTGTAAGTGAGAAACTCACTTCCAATGTCTTTGGATGTCCTAGGCCGTTTACTTCTCCTTGGTTCAACTATTTCTTCAGAATCATCCGATTCAGAAATAGCTTGCTGAGTCGCCCCCCACATTTGTCATCCTTTCCACGTGCTCGAGAATGGAACCTGTGGTAAATGAATCTTCTTGAGATACTTCATTGGGCACACCAATTTTCATAGGAAACAAATCCTTGAAGAATGTTGCATCATGTAATTCCACAATTGTATTGACCTCAATGCCAAAGATATCTGATTTTACAATAAAAAATCTATAAGCATAGCTTGTCTCTACATAACCCAAAAATATGGCATCAACCGTTTTCGGTCCCAATTTCTTCCTTTTGTGTTCAGGGACAAGTACCTTTGCAAGGCACCCCCACACTCGAAGATATTTAAGACTTGATTTCCTTCCTCTCCATAACTCAAATGGACTACTCTCTGAATGTTTATAGGGAACTCTATTCAGAATATGGCAAGGTGTATTCAAAGCTTCCCCCCACATAAAGTTGGGTAATCCAGATGTTTGGAGTAATGTATTTACCATATCTATTAAGGTTCAGTTTTTGCGTTCGGCTATTCCATTTGATTTTGGTGAATAAGGAGTGGTGACCTCATGAACTATACCATGTAATTGGCAAAATTCCAAAAACAAGTTTGAGGTATACTCTCCTCCCCTATCTGACCTTAATTGCTTAAGTACCTTACTGATTTGAGTTTCTACTTCTTTCTTATAAATTTGAAATTTATCCAATGCCTCATCTTTACTTCTAAGTAAAAAGACATAACAATATCTACTCACATCATCAATAAAAGTTATAAAATAATGTTTTTGATCTCTCGTAGCAACACCATTAAATTCATAGATATCTGTATGCACTAAATCCAAAATTTCCGAATTCCTATTCACAGAATGAAACGACTTCCTAGGCAATTTAGCTTGTGCACAAATTCCACATTTATTGTTATTAATTTCAGATTTAGGGATCAAATTTAGATTCATCATACTCTTCATTGAGGCAACATTAACTTGTCCCAAACGTGAATGCCATACATCAGATGAAACAAGATTCATGCAAATAGAACTATAATCATTCAAATTTAGAATGGAATTTGAAACAGGTTCAACATGAATCTTAAACAAGTTCTCCACATCACATAAGTACCCCTTGCCAAAAAACAAAGAATCACAAAGGTGTGTAATAATAGCCTTATTACATTTATAGTCTAGTCTATAACCTTCCCTAACTAATATGATGGCACTAAGGATATTGCGTCGAATGGTTGGAACATGTCTGACCCTGTTAAGAGTGAAAACCTTCCCCGAAGGAAACTTCAAGTCCACCCATCCTTCGCCTTTGACTTCTGCAGAGATGGAATCACCCAAAGTCACGGACCGACCTCCAGAGGCCTGATAAGACACAAACAGGGATTTATCAGCACACATGTGTACATTAGCCCCAGTGTCAATTATCCAATAAAGTGGTTCAAAAATAGAAATGATTTCAGGTTTAATAGACACGTACCCATCATTGAGGTTCAAGGATGTAGTCATCATGTGGACCACAGCCTCCTCAGTTGCAGATGTGGTAGCTTTCTTTGCCTTCTTAGTAGGACAATCCTTGTTCCAGTGGCCAACCTGTCCACAAGTCCAATAAGGTTTGTTCTTCGGTTTCTTTTGGAACTTTGCCTTAGGTTTATGTGCATTCTTAGATTTCTTATCTATGGTGTTTTTCACAGAAGTAAAATTAATAGTTGGATTTGCATCAGTAGGCACCTTGACCCCTTTCTCCTTTAAGTGTTCTTCTTGTATATTAATATCCATCATTAGTTCATCCATGGTGTGTGTCCCTTTGCGATGCTTCAGAGACATACCAAATGATTCCCATGACTTAGGGATTTTTTCTATGATAGACATAACAACAAACTTCTCAGGCAACACCATCTTGGCATCTGAGAGTTCATGAACTAGGAGTTGTAGATCATGTGTTTGATCAGAAACTGATTTACCCTCAACCATCAGAAACTTAATAAATTTAGACACGCAGTATTTTTCCGCACCTTGATTTTCAGTGCTAAAATTCTTAATTAACAATTCCCATAAAACCTTGGACGTAGTGAATGGCGACTTTGAGTAAGAATCATACATTTTGTTATTTAAACAAAATAGAATCAAATAGTGGCACATTTTATCACCCTTCTTCCAATTAGCAATTATATTTTCATTATCAAGAATTGTTTCATCAGATATAGGTTCAGTTTCAACTAAGTACTGATCATAACCCACAATATTCAGCCAAATTTCCATCCGACTCTGCCAACGGGCAAAGTTGGCACTAGTAAATTTTTCAGGCATATTGTTGGTATAAATTTTACATCCCGAACCACCCTGACTGGCCATTGTTAATTAACGATAGAAATTTGATTTCTTTAAGACTATTGTTAATATTTATTAACGTCGTTCATGCAACAGCGACATGTGCAATGTAATTAACCGTTTCAGGCAGATCCAAAATAAGAAACGAAGATCAAACAAAGCAGGAGAACAAAAATAAAGGAGTTAGATTCACAAACCAGATCGTTCATTGACAAACGAACGTAATAATACTTAAAGAAATTAGTGCCCGACAATCCTCGCAGATAGGAACCGTTCACCCAGTCTCGATCTGGCATGAACCTGAAACTTGCACCTCTCGCTCACGCTCGACGTACTCACGTTGCACTCCTACCAGCGCAGCACATCAACCACAGGAACCACTGCCTGACAGCTGCGTCTCAGTGACGAGAAGAAGAAGCCGCATTTCACACAGGAGAACAACTCCACGAAATGGCTCGGGGAACGAAAGGCACTCGCTCTGAATTAGGGCTCTCCAAACACATGGCGGCAGAAGATTGTTTTTCGTGTGTGTAACCCTAATGACCGGAGGCGTATATATAGACACACACGTCCCTAATCCTATTCCCAGTGAGACGCAAACACTCGGTTGCTCTTATACACAATACAGAATAATCCGCAAAAGCCCAAGCCCATGCCCGAGCCCGGCCCGGCCAGGCCAGAATAGGCGAGGCGAGGCGAGGCGAGGCGTGGCGCGTGCGTGCGTGCGTGCGTGCGTGCGTTGTGATGTGGTAACCCCACCCACCAAGGAGGTGAGCATACCTCCCTCATAGGACTCCTTTAGACACTAGTTCCCCATGGGATCTTACATACGAGGACCACACAAGTTCTAGGAGTGAGCAATATGGGATAAAACTTCTTTGCCATTTGCACTAAGGACAACACTACATTCTCACATGTACTTGATACACTACATTGGGCTTAACCCATGCTAAATAAGTGATTACTACAGTAATAGAGCTACAGTAACAAGTTGCTACAGTAACTAGCTACAATAATCATTTATCTAACACTTGGACTAGAGCAAATCCTCACCGGAGTCATGCCAACAACGACACCCTACAGAAGGCAGACGTTGCGATGTGATATAGCATCGAGCGGAGGAAGATGGAAGGGGCGTCAGAAAAGAAAATTAGGGCTTGATGAGATCATGGTTTCTCACTGGAGGAGACTTGTATGGAGAAGGAGGAGCATAGGCAGCCACTCGCAGTCAGAGGTCTTCCCACAGTGGCGGCTTGGGAAGAAGAAGGCCACCCGCGCGGGCACAGCCCTACAGAGCGTACAACAATGGAATCACAAATGAGAAGGAAGAAAGAGAGACGCAGACTGGCCCAAGTTAGATTCTTTGTGAACCGAACAACCACATCCCAGACCAAACTAGGCAGATCAGTAAAGAACTAGCCAGCTCAACCAAAGAAGAGTAGCGCCTCTTAGAGGTCATGTGGCTGATCCCTACTGGCCAATGAAGGTAAATAGCTCAGTATATATGTATAACTTTAATAAATCATAGAAATTAGCTCGATGCTTAGAAAAACACAAACAAGGTACTATTTTTCTAAAAAATAATCATAGAACAACATGGAACTATGATATTAGCCTTTTAAAGCTTAAATGTAGTAACATCATGTAAGATGATATATTCTTGTTTAATAGATAATAAACGTCAGATGAAGACCTAAGATTATGAGAATGAGTTAGTAACTCTAAAATGTGTTTTAGAATCCATGTGACATCAGATATGATCTTGTTATGACACATAATCATGTATTTTGCTTAGAATGTCTATCTAGGGCTAATAACCCTAAAAATTTAGAAAATACATAAATAGTCAATAAATGTTGAAATATTCAGTATAAGCTCATATAAGTAACTAGAAGATAATATGTAAATCTGAGAACAGTTAAATGCATGAAATCCATATTATATGAAGTTGGCCCTTAACACATGGTTGTAACCCTAGTTTGAATAATGTATATAAAGTAGGGTTAATATGTGAACAAAAAGGATATGGAACCTAATGTTCAGATAATGAGTCATAATCTGAACAATAACAATAGTAAGATAATCCTAAGAAAAGAACACAAGTAAAAGTGGGAATGTCCTAATGATCTAAGTCAAACCCTAAAATGGATATAACTAGGGTTGAGATGATGAGAACCTGATGGTGATATGTGATCTTGTCTTAATCAGGGTTGACAAGGATATTTATGACATCAGGAATATGATGGTTAAGTTATCTCGTTAGAAGGTACGCCATTACCTCTTACTTGGATTATTATACAATATGCTTGTGTTATGTGTGTAGTAAAATATTTGGCATATGATATTGGATGAAATGATTGTTCTTGTATGATATCTTGATTGATTTTCCATACTTATGTCTATGAACACATGAAACATAAGATATTTGATCCATCATATGATATCACTAAACTCTTTGGCTATACAGTTCTTGGAAAGTGATCTCAAACTCTTTGGTAGTAGATCACATGTATAATGATCTCAAACTCTTTGGTAGTAGATCATAAAGGCCTTAATGCATTAGTGATCTCAAATTCTTTGGTAGTAGATGACATGCATAATGATCTCAAACTCTTTGGTAGTAGATCTTAAGGCCTAAAAATATCAAAGCCCTTGGGGGCAAATGTACGAGATATATGAGGGAAATGTTCTTAAAATATATGTGTTCTCTTTTGTTAATGAATATCTTTGTGCAAATATACGATTTTCCTTATATTTGTTTAATACTGTCAAGTATTAGTTTTATCTTATTGCCAAGATATGATGAGAGGTATATAAAAGACACATAGGCGTACTCAGTACAATATTCTTAAATATTATACTGATGTGTACCACTTGTAATCTCTTGTTTAGGTTCCAGTAATGCTCTTGAAGAACCAGGATAGTTGAGAGTTGTATGACAAGCTGATGTATAGGTGGATCTATTGTCTTAAGATCCCGTAGTTTAGTGGTAGTACATATATATGTAAAAGTTTCTTGTTCAATATGTAATATCAAATGTTGTAACAATTCATGTTGTAATTATATATTAAATGGTGAACATATGTTGTATGGTTTTATTATTGTTCATGTGCATGTGCTATTGATTATTTCCTTCTAACTTCCTCTGATTTTCTATTTCTTAGCCTAGTGTGTGGTGTTTAAATTGGAATACTTGTTGAAGTGAGGGTTTCAATTTGGATGTCATACATCAGATTAAGTTTTAGAAAATCTAGAGACGTCACAATATGTCCTGGATACACTTGACTGGTCAATTGTTATAAACAATACACTATAAAATTACCTATATAATGAGTCGTCATTTGTATTTGATAATTACTATTCATCTTCTTTTCCTATGGAACACGTTTAATAAATTAATACCTTCCTCCCTCTTTTTCCCAATGGAAATGATCGCTCTTCCTATGATCACTTAAATTCTTTGACATCATATAACACTAGTAAATAATAAATAGATACATCTGAACTGCGTAAATGTGGGACCCAGTCACCCCAATCCTTGGCTCGCGTGAGGGGCGCGCACATGGGTCATCTTCTCTGACCCGACGACTGCTATGCTCCCCCTTGACGATCGTTTCCTCCCTTCTCACTCCACCTCGCCCCTCTGTTTCTTTTGCATTGAATTTCCAATGGTTTACTCTACCAAACCGGATATCTCAAGACCTTCTCCTTGCACCAGAGAAGAAACACCCAATCTATCAGCTATTTAAGGCCTAAAATGATGACGAGCTCCAACCAGAGAGTTGTGACGTCTCATGAGAAATTGATTAGCTCTGAAGCATCAATGAGAAACCAAAGGCACGACCATCCCCTCCTTTTCTCCTATATAAAGCCCAGACCCCAATGTCGACGAGCCCTCACCTCCCCCACCCGCGACGACCCTTCAATCACTATCTGATTTTCTTTGTGATGGCCTAACTTCACAAAAAGATTCCACCTCAGCCAATGAATCTTTCTAGATACTTGGTCCTCCCTAATATCATGTGAATTTTAGAGACTACATTAGTCATCCTCTCCGACCAACTAGAGGCTGTTGGCGAGTTCTGGCCCTTGCCAATGTTTACTGACAACACCACCACCTTCCTTTATGCTCCATCTGCCTTTCTGACTCCTCAGGACTCAGTGCTCAATCCCCTTCAATGTTGTGGTACCCTCACCCCTATTCTGGAGTTCTGAATTCCGACCAACCTTTGAGGCACCACTTCTGCTGCCAAGCCTCCTCACAGAGCAAGGAAGGGCAAGATCCTAGTCTGGCAGCCCTCACTAAACCTCACTGGACATAGGTTGAGTCCAAGCGCCACCACAACTCCTCCAGCCCCACTCCGATGACTCCCCTATTTCTACTAGTAGGTCCTTTTCCTCCCCTTCATTCCTTCTTTTTAATATCATATCAATAATGTTAATAATCCATGTAATTGTAGTTATATTAAGTACAATATGTGACATAGTAGACACTAGACTAGATACAAAATAAATCATTCCCTATAGCAGAATTATATATTTATACACACATGTGACAATTGCATCATTTTAAATGATTAACCAAGAAAAGGTATAAAAGCCTAAAAAAGTGTAGGAAATGGATTAAACCCCATATTCTCCTAAAATGATGGATTAACTTACATTTGACAAAATTCGACCTTTATGACTAATAACTATATATTTTGATGTTGGCTCCTAATTAGGACAATAAAATGACTAGAATAAATATTACTGACCAATAAAGAGAGATGAATGATTTTAGATAGATGAAACTTACTAAATGATCATAAGTGTTTATATCCGATTGAATTTGACCAGAATTACTAGTATTTACAATATGTAATTATCACTCATAATTTGAATAATAAATGAATAATATGAATACAATTTTATGATCATTGAAGACTATAGTCTTAATGCTAGTCTAGCATTGTTTTACAATAAACCTACATATACACACAAGTTCGTAATATTTCAAATTAACTTATCCTTCATGATCTAACATTTTAACCTATGTCACATATTAATCATGACCCAAAACGCATATGTATATATATACATGCATATTTCTTATTAAGAATAGAGTATGGATCTAGAGATTAAAATTATCGTAATTATTCTATTTTGCAGAATTTTGGATACGAGAGAATAACATTTTAGGACCTACAATAGAGGAAATAACTATATGTTGAAGTATGAAACCTAGATGAAAATATAGAAATCATAGTGAAGAATAGAATATGAAATAGTAATTCAATATGGAAAATGACATACTCCTAGATAAGTCAATTTGAACAACTTTTAACCTATGATGACATAGAATTCCTTTTTCTAATTAGATATTGTGAATCCTTGAAGCTTATTGAATTGTGAGTTAGAAACATCTTGGAATCTTACTGGGTGGAAAAGGTACTAGATTCTCTATTTAGTTATTGATTTATTCGGCTTCCCTCTTGAAATTCCATGTATATTGTTTTTTGGTGAACCCAATACTTTCCATAAGCCATTTCTGCCTCTTTGAAAGTTCACCACTTTATATTCATTATTGTTAAACATTGATAAATATTATGTTAAGCACTGGAATTGACTTCTTGGAGTTTTGACTCCCTAGACTTTGGTCCCTTTGGGCTTTGGCCCTTTAGAGCTTTGGCTCCTAGAGGTTGGGTACGTTCTTCCACCCTATGTACAAGTTGTAATGGATTAGTGGTCCCCTAGTATACTGGTTGTAATAGCAGGATACCGTGTCATTCTCCCATAGATGATTGAACACATGGCATTGTAGTCATTGATAAAGAAATGATATGATAGTGATTGATCCTAATATTTAAATTGATCATTTTGTTGCAAATAATATTGAATATTTTGATATATTGAACTTGGAAAATTTTGTATAATTGTTAACGTTGTCAATATCATGTTGAATATTTTGATCTAGTGAACTTAGATATTTTTTGTAGAATTGTTAATCTTGTCAATACCATCTTGAACTCTATTTATAGAAACCATTGATACATGTTATTCTCTTTTATCTAAACTAAGTCCATGAAATAGTCCCCTCCTAGAACTCATCTCATACCTGAATCATGTTTTGTACCTATGTTTTGCAAATAGCTCAATATAGGAATTTATTAGCAACATTTACGACCCTTTATTTTCCCTTCAATGGGGTCCATGTGTGGTTTTATTCCCTTTGGGAACTCATGCGCAGGTGCTAGATGGAAGATCTTGAAGAGACGTGTACTGGGTAGTCCTCCGTTGAAGACTAGATAGAAATGAATTTTTATTCTTAAACTTTGTAATCATATTTGTAAGCTTCCGCGATTCTTATGTACAAGCATGATTGTAATAAAGATTGTTTATGTTTTTTATATTATTTTGTAAATATTTGATCGTAAAGACCGAGTCTTTACAATGGTTTTCCCTTGAGGTCTCAGAACTAAATCACATACATCATTCTTAGTGAATTGGTTTATCTCTTCTTGCATAGAAATGATCCAATAATCATTTTTAGAGCTTAATTTATCTTTTTCGGTTCAACATTTGATACAAAGGACATGTTTGTTGTTAGAGTAGGCAGTGGAAACAAAAATTTTACTTGACCATAAACCAATAACCAAAAGATCACATAAATATCTATGTAATGGGAAGAATGGTTTTATCGAGATATAACTGGTCCTGAGGCTTGCTCAGTGACAATAACTCATAGCAAGTGCGGTCTTCAACCACCTGTCTTCGACGGCGTATGTGCAACTCCTGGTCTTGACCCGAACTACATTTGACTGTCATCCTCTTGAGCGGAAGAAGTCTCCCACCTCTATGGATAGTCCACACAGACTACTGAGAACTCTAGTCATCCTAAAGAACAGACTAGAAGGAGTTTTCCCCTTTTGTCGGCATACTAGTCACCAACACACTCTCCCACAATCAGTTTCTATTTTGCAGTTGTCTTTCCCGTGTTGTTCCTCCCTAGATGGGTAGAATTTTCTTGGGATATCTCAATTACCACAACTAGAGAGGACAACAACTTTGCAAAGACTAATGTTCTGAGTCGTGTCTCTAGAGAAACCCCCTGTACCCCTCTATTTATAGTAGAGGGAAGGTCAGGGTTTCCAGTCTGTGCGGGAGTACAACGGTCTGAAATTTCAATGAACAATTTGCATCGCGGCAGGCAAAATGGTCATTTCATAACTAAATCACTCATTTGGCAAGGTGAGCCGATCGATTCACTAGTGAACCGGTCGGTTGGGAGTGTGAGTTGATCAGTTCACCCAGTGAACTAATCGTTTCACTTCCCAGACTTTCCTATAATTGACTTTCCTTATTTGTTTCTAATTAATGCAAATATTAATTATTGTCTCAATCAAATTGAACAAGTGAAAAAAAAAACTTTTCTCACAAATCAGGACAACTCAACACTGCTCGTTTCGTCCAGTTGAACCAATCAGTTCACTAGAGTGAACCGGTCATCTCACTGACTATGAGCCGATCGGTTCACCTAGTGAACCTATCCGTTGGTGGTCCATATTGTATAGAACACAGTCAATTCAGTTCTCAATCAATCTGACACTCTAATCAATTATTTCAATACTTGAACTTGATGAATCTGAGCCAAGTCTATTGATTGAATGTTTGATTGAGTACCTAAAGACTTTAGTAATCATTCCAAATATCATTAATGGATACACTCCTCTTCCAAGTTAATCCTTTTTGTGTGACCCTATAGGTCACATTTCACGTTGGTAGTTAATGTCCATAACTAGCTTATGAGATCACAAGAAAAGAGCGGTACCTAGTCGCACATCAGTGCTACCCAAGTGAAAAGGAAAGTTGGAGAACAACTTTCAATCCTACAGTCTATGATTGGTGTTTCAGTAAATGTATAATTCCTTTGTCTTTGATATATTGAATAAACTCAAGGCATGAAGTTGTCATCCTTTCAACGTTCATTCATGTTTCTTGAACTAGAGTAGACTGCCTGAGATATGAGTGGCATCAATATCATATATTGATTCACATGTGCATGTACATGCCTTTCTCAGTCTCGCTTATCAAGAGGCCTGGAAATCATACTCCCTTAGGAGGGACAAATCCCAAATCTATCACCCACAATCTATCTCATGAGTCAAAGCCACCCAATAATCAATGTTATAACAACCCATGTTTTAGGACTACGTTTGATGATGTCTAAGTGTACCCAATCACATTCGATGAGTGCAGTGATTTCAGGTCTAAGAATCACAAACACCACCATCACTATGAGAGATGATTCTGACTACCATGTCATGGTTCCATGTGTCACTCTCACAGTGGGTCTATTTGATACACTGTTCTCTAACATGTATCTATGTACTTGGTTTGATATCATATATCATGACTAATGAGACACTGTCATCAATCAACAAACACTCTAGTCGTGATGTGTCATTGTTGTCTATCAACCTTCCACAATGACATCTGACTAGGGACATAACAAGAATGCACATACTCTTAGCATCTATATGATCTCATTGTTTATGATCTCATTTTTTTTTGAAGTTAAACAAAAAAATTTCATTATGGAGGGGCCATACGGCATCTACATGAGGTGAAAAACAAACTAAAAGACCACACAAAGATCAAGAACAGATACAAACCACCAAAAAAACTCATATCGGAATCTGATAAGGACAATAATGTATAGATTCCTCTTCTCCTTCGCTGGCTAAGGCAGCTTTCTATGAGGAATACCTTCAACCTGAGTATGTATATGTGGTAGAGTACCTGCACCAAATTTGTGTTCCAAAAGGATATTTTCCCCGCACTTGCTGCCATACAAACTCCACAACAAAATTGACCGAGAAAGAAAAATCTACCACGAGAAGAGAAAGCAACGTTGATTAACAGTGAGATAGACTAAACAAGAGAACAATCTAAATAGAAATACAATAAAAGAGAAAGGGATAAGAAACTCATCGCAGTCGGGCTCAACGGCAGGGGGGAAGAAGATCGCTGCCTCCAAAGACACCATGTCCACACACCTCCCGAAGAAGAGACCTTGCTGATGACGGGCGAGAAGAGGCTAAGGGGGAGCGGGGCACCGCTTTGCGGTGGCCAAACCCCCTCCCCCCAGCCAGCCGCCTATGCAAGAAGAAACCCTAGTGGTGCCAGGGTGAGAGTGGGGAGAGATCTCGGGGCTAATCTTATCTTCGGTTTCTGCTCCATCATATATCTCATAATTGATTGATCTAGAATAAATTGGAAGCTTGCCTTCGATATTTATCAAATCAATCAGAACATATGCCAATCGAATCATCATATGATTGGATCTCTAGGCGTACATACCAACAGACTCCCACTTGCACTTAGAGCCAATCACCTTTGAATCATATCCTTGGTGATCTCTAAACATGTCCCACATATTTCTATTGTACTAGTGCTAATGCATTGAGTTAGCAACATTTTTCTTTTGTTGGTATATTGCATGTTTCAAATCTCCTTGTTGTACGACATTTCTTAAGAGATGGAGTTGCAGTAATATGCTATCTGATATTCCTTGCCAAGTAATTAGATCCATAGTTTGACTTAGTATTTCTACTTTGTCATCAATGGTAGGAATATCTATAACTTCATCAGTATGAACTTATAGATCCATATAGTATCCTCTGGTGTTCATAACATAAGGATACTCGACATTCATTTTATAATTAAATGGCCTTTTAATTTTTCTCAAAACATTTCCATTTAACAACTCTTGTTCACTTTACAATTGAATATAACTTTTATATTTTGTATTTTGCGATCATTTTTATGTTATTTTAGAAACTTGTGTTAGTGTAACTAATTTGCATTCAACTCTTCCTTTTATTACCACAGAACTAATCCTATAATACGTCACAAGTACTTAAATGAGTTCTCTATGGTATTCTGGTGACTCTCACTGGAAGTAGACAAACATCCACTCATCATGTCCATTACATACAAGATAACTAGTTGAGAATATCATATTGTCATGTTCAATACATACAAGATGTTGAATGCATATATATATTCTTGTCATGTCGGATACATACAAGATAATGGGACAATTACATACATGATAGATCCAATTACAAATGCATAAGGCACCTATCTATGTGTCCTTATTCTTCATAAGAAATTGGGACACTAGGCATCTGAGAGACTAACTCCATGTAATATGGACAAGTTTTGTCCCACTGAATCTTTGCATACTGAACCCTTAAGCATAGACTGCCAATGTATGCTCTCTCTTTACTAGGTCAAGAGACTTTCGATAACTATATCTATAGGTCTCTATTCCTATCTCATAAGACATTTCTCTTTATTCCTGTAAAGAAGGTATTTCCACATCAATTTCATTTTATTAGAACATTTCATTCCTCATCATCATATGGAACATGAGTATGCTCCCACTAAATCTTTGTAATAATAGATCCTTTCTTTATTTTGAGATACCAGTCAAACCTTCTGACTATATAATCAAAGTAAAGACTCGAGTTCTGAGGTGCTTGTATTTAATCAATCATATTGATTAATCTCTTGTAACTTATAGGTTGCATTTGCATTAACAGAATTATAAACCCTTAAGGTTGTGTCATGTACATAGCCTCAAGTTATTCCTGCTAGGAATGTGGATTTAATATCCATATGCTAAATTTCATAGTATTTAAGTTCCAATAGAAAGCAGGATCCTTTATCGCCTATAACCACTACAATTGGTTAAATAAAATCATCAGGTTCAATAGCTTGAACCCACTTGAATTTATCTCAACCAATCAACTCTTCAAATGTCATCCATGCCAGTCTTAACTCTTAAGACACATTTGCACTTATGGGTTTTTTCCCTATAAGTGCTACCATTAAGGTCATACCTTATTTGGTTCACATGGAAGTCATTTTGGATCTTATGGCTTCAAGGCATAACTCAAAACCTAGTTCCTCAACATCATCTTGATGGATTATTGGCTCATCATCATATGACCAATTAATCACCTTTGAGTTTGTAGGATATCATTATCCATCAAGCTCAAGGTGTTTTCTACTATATATATGAGGTGTATCTATTGCATAAGGAATTTGAGATTCCACAACATTTGTGATTGTTAATCTCCTTTTGTACATTTATTAAGTGTAAAGCATGTTCTTTAGAAGAATTATAGAAGATTAGTTATTTGTTTGGTAATCATACTCTTACTATTTAGAGTATGATTCCTTCTTTGATTTAGACATCATTATGCCTTAATAATGAGTTCTCTATGATACACTATCATAGTTACTCACAAGGTCCTCAAACATTTGGTTTAAGTATCTCGTTCATTGATCATATCAAAAAATTAATACTTTTACCAAGTTTGTTCTTCATTTATGATATTCTTGAACATTTCAAGATATTCATATTGGTATTTCATTAAATAACATATTTTAAGTATTAGCATTTACTCCAATAGGTATGTATATACATCAATATGGATTATACCTAATAGAATAGTCATTCTCCCACTGCATCTAGTGAAGATTGACTTGTCATCATGCCCAATACACAAGACATTCATATCTTATGATGGTTAATTAACCAAGAGAGTCTAGTTTATCCATCAACATGGATCCTAGAGATGAATTTCTCATTCCTTAGTTTAGATGATAATTCTAATTTATAGTTTGAGTCATCAATAACTTTTAGGTATTATTTTTTAATCTCATGCATACCAAGTACCAAAAGATAAATAAGGCATTGCCATTAAAGATCATATCTTTGAAATTGAAACATGAACTTTATTGATAGACATCCTTGTCATTACAAGATGCAGAAATAAGATGTTTCTATTTATTGGAAAAATGAAATAGCAGTTCATATCTCTATTGCATGCCCTTTGGGCTGAAATAAACTAAACGGTACTTCTATCTACGGCAACAACATTTGCTCCAATGTTTATGAGTGTTCTTTCTTGCTCCTTTTACAAAGGACAATACTTCTTTTCATATCCTACACATCATATATGTCAGATCTATATTTTGGTATCATATACCTAAGATAAAGAAGCATTTTAAGTTTTTTTTCATAATACGTAAGGTGGATACTTCCATCCCCTCCTTCTTCTTTAGTTCATCTATGTAGAGAGGGCAATTTCTCTTCCAATGTCCTGTTTCATGACAATGGTGACATTTGCCTCCCTTTCTCACCCTCCCTTGGCTTTGAGAGTTGAAGATGACTTGGGCTATTGGCTAGCATCAGAACCTTTCTTTTCTTTACCCTTGCCCTTGCCCTTGCATTTAGACTTTCCCATCTTGCTGCTGATCATCATCATAGATTTGGGTTGTCTTTCTTCATATGTGCCTTGACCATCTTCAACATGCCCAACAACTCTGTCAATGGCCTGTCAAAGTTGTTCATGTTGTAGCTCATCACAAACTAACTGTAGGATTTTGGAAACGATTGTAGTATCACATCATTATCCAACTCTTATCTCAGAGGGAATCCCAGTCGAGTAAGGTTCTCCACAAACCCAATCATCTTAAGTGTGTGAGGGTGTATTGGATCTCCTTCTATCATGACTCACTTGAACAATGCCTTGGAGACATCATATCTCTTTTGTTATGCTTGGTCTTGATATATGTTCTTGAGATGTTGAACCATCTCAATGACATCCATGTTCTCATGTTGTCTCTACAACTCATAGTTGATTGAGAACAACATCTAGAACTTCACATCAATGGCATCCTTACTATGCTTCTTGTAAGCATCCCTTTCAACCTTTGGTGCGGTGGGAGCAGGTTCTTCTAGTTCTGGTGTATCTAGGACATAGAGCTTTTTCTCTTGAGTGAGAAAAATTCTCAACGTCATAAACCAATCATGGAAATTGCTCTCATTTAGCTTGTTCTTCACAAGGATTGATCACAATGAAAAGTGATTGTTGTTGGTAGCCATTTATTCTACAAAAGGAAATTTCCAATTTTAGCCCAAAACTCTTTTGATTTGATTTGATTTGAAAATTAATGATATTAATTAGGTCTTTAATGAATTATCTCTCCCACTACTTTGATCAAGTTGATAGCCCTTACCATCAATTTTAAAGATTGTAGCGTACAACCTTCTAGTGAGCAAGATCCTGACATCCTTTAAGTTATGGACCAATGAGTGATGTCACCCACAACTAGATTCTTTTAGGTAGGTAACTTTTGCCACTTGCATCATATGCAACTCTTGACAGATGTCATGTGCAACTCCTTGACATGTTCATCTTTATGCCTCAAGGTTCTTGATCCGATCAAGGTTACCTTGTTAAGTTTGACCCAAAAGTCAACACAATGAATATGCACCCTAAGAAAAGGTAGACCCACATATTCACCGTAATGACCGCCACCAAACCAATAGACAAATCGTTACTAATTTAGCAGAATAAACATAATCAACATATTAACAAAAATCACTAGAATTTAAAACCATTTTGCAAGAAGATCCTTTTCCAGATAATTCTTACTAAAAGATCCAAAACTCATACATATCATGATTTAGATTGTACAACATTATTTCATCTCATCTCGAGGACAACATATAACAGTTGCTCTATCAAAACACATACTGGAGCAACATAAAACCTCGAGGCATACAAGACAAAATCTCAGATTGTTCATGAAACCATTACAAACTAACTCCAAGGACCTGAGAGTACAAAGACGACACATAGGACTTATATATACAAGACATGACAGACAATGCACTAACCTGAGCTGTCACTGCTACCTCAACTGTAGTTTCTCCTTTGCAGAAGGGTCTCCACTGCCTTGTGTATGTCTACCTAAAAATTGTGGATCCCACAGGGTGAGAAAATTGTCCCAGCGAGAGATATAACTCTCTGCCAACCATATTATTATTGTAGATAAACATAATAAAATTGAGCAGGGTATTCTTTTATATTTAATAGCCAGGATTAATTATTGAATGAATAGAACAAAGTAATCTCCTTTCTTAAGGAGAATGATGCATCTACCCATGGTAGAGTAATAAACCATCTATCTACTTTACAAGAAATGTAAAGAAACATAAATAACTTCTATCAACCTAGACATATAACTGAATTGTGCATCACACAATGTTTTCCGTATTTGATCTTTAAGCAGATATGCTACACGACTGAACATATTTTACAATCACACTTATGCCCTGAGGAGATGAAGTATACCCCATTCATCTCCAACTGACCACAAAATTCTCACAAGTCGGTACCATACAAGGTCAATGGGAGAGCCAGCTTCCAACACCTCACCTGTCTTAGTTAGTACGAGACCACACAGATTCAGCAGGACATCTCGTGTCATCTGTTGGCAGGACATCTTGTGTCCATGCAAATCAGCTATGTCGGGGTATAGCGACATCTTTGCTATAGAGCTACAGCCGCAACATGCACTCCCTTAGGGGAACAATAGAGACACAACCGTCCCCAGTTATAAAATTAATGAGTCATGGCATATAGCCATACTCTGAGCCACAAGCCAGTTCACCGTGCTCATTACTGTGTCTACGACCACTGTCACACTTGTGCTAGGATATGGCATATAGCTAATTCCCAAGATTTCAGACGTAAGGGGATCAACTCACATATGGTCGTCCAGGCTCATGCCCTCACATATTCAAAAATATACGCTCCAGGTTATCCCATGAGAAAAACTCATTTCACCATTCAACAAATTCTAACGCTGATGGATCTATGGTCAGGGAAGCTACATTTTATGGTTTCTAATGATATATTAAGTGTATTACAACATTCTCTTAGTATCAAACAAGTTATAAGCATTAATCACAAACAAATGCTACAAAGAAAGGTGTAATACATCTATAAAGTACTTTTCTAATCTTGGAACACATTTAGATATATATAACACTTGGGATCTCAGTCCCTTATCACATCACTGGGAATTCTCATCCCTTCACATCATCATCATCATGATTACTAGATCTTGGTATTCAAACCCTTAGTTCACCACATAACATTGGTACCTCTGTTGCATGTAAATATTACCTTTAGGTCCAGACCAAGGTATTCATTATACTTGTTGTACAAGTATTTCATGTTTTTTCACATGGTTTGATTAAGCATCTTGTCACCTCTCACTAGGCAATGATTATTCACATGGCTCACAAGGCCATTAAACATCTTGTTACCTCTCACTAGGAAAAAACTATTCATATGGATCACAAGGCCATTAAACATCTTGTCACCTCTCACTAGGCAATAACTATCTTTTAGGTCATCAAACCTTATAAACATTATAGTTATTGTATAAGTATTTAGCATGCATCACAAGGCTTATTAAATAAGAGCCGTAAAACCTTCCCATGATTAGGTTAAGGGTTTCTCTCTATATCCAAATAGGGTTTCAAGTTCATATTATCAATTCAAACCCTAATTCATTGCTCCACACATCTAGGAGCATAAATTGATATCATAAGTATGCAATCATATTTATTTGTTCTCATCATTTATCATTAAATGATTATCAACACAAGGTATGAGTTTCTCTCTCATCCTTACTATGATATTTATTACATCATGCTTTTGGTTCAATCCACCTTTTTGAGGAATGTTAGTTCATCATTAACAATTAACATCATCTTTTATATTGCAATTAATTCAATATGCAACATATGTCACTCAAGTAATTACATATGATTGAAGTGTCTCTACCCTATTGGGTATCAAGATGTGTGTACATTATCATATCATGCTTTAAGCTACATTCTTTACTTCATGTTGTGTATCCAAATCGAGCATGTGAGATAGTCACATCACCATGTCATGTTTTAGGGTGTATCCCCTAATCATCATATCATGTGCCCATATCAAATTGGCTATCACTTAGTTCTTAGAATTTCAAGATAACTTCATATCGGGTATGAGATATGTGCTTGACCCCATTTTGGGTATAAGCTATGTGGTTGATACCTATCGTGCATAAGGTGTGTGCCATATTGGGCATAGAGCATAAGCCTCATCATGTATCATTTGAGTGGTATATATACAAGATACCATATCAGTTTCTCGTTCAGGATTTTCATATCGGGTAACATATTGGGTTGCCATGTTAGGTAGACCCTTAGACTCATAACCCCATCATTCCTTCAAGGATCAACCTTATCATATATTTACTTGACAAGCTAGGTGTCTTTTTGAATTCTCATACCACAATCCATTACACAAAGGGTAGGATATATCAGGTTTCAATCCATCATCTAGGGTTTTCCACCAGATTGGGTAAATTATGCCATATCGTGCATGAAGTATGAATTGAACCTCATATCATTCATAAGATAGGAGTAGGTGGTATTCCTATCAATCAAGGGATATCATTCATATCATCCATGTGGTATCACTCACCACTTGTATCGGCTTACCCATCACCTAGGGTTCTCCAACTCTATATTGTTTAGAGTGTTCACTATCTCTCTATCATGCAAGAGGTGTAGTCTTAGACTTGTATCGTGTATCAGAGGTAAGTGGGTATCTCCCATATCATTCAAGGGGCATGTATCATATCATGTGTGAGATATCATCTATTTTTATATCAGGTTCACCCCCATCTCGGGTTCCATATCGGGTTGATGTGTTTCAACCATATCAGGTTACATCTTGTATTTTAATCCATGTCTTATATTATGCACAAGTGTATACTCAATCAATCATATTGTGTACTAGGTATTGGATTCAAGGTATCATATACCAGAGGTGTATTACATTATCATATCATGCAATAAAACTTGCTTAACTTACTCATATCGGGTTACCCAAACCAGGGTTTCATATCGACTTACAAGTATGCTCTTGCTCCTATATCGGGCATGGAGTCTATATCATGAAATAGGTATTTCTGTTAACACCATATCATGTTCCAAGATACAAACTTCATCTTCATATCATGAAAGGAGATATAATCTCTCAAGCATATCGTGCAAGTGATGGTTGCACATACCCATATCAGGTTAGACGTACCAATTTGTATGCTTGAACCCGATATCACTTTTTAAGTGATACCATCTTCTTCAAGCCCTAGAACTTCATTCTAACTGTTATTGTCCATGGAAATAGGTCTAAACAACTACTAGAACTCATAATTTCATCAACTATTCAAGAAGATCTCAGAATTAAAAGTAGATCATTAAGTATAGCAAGTTATGTGACAAATAATAATATGATTGAGTTCAAGTTATATAAACCACCTTGTGAACAATTTAAAAGCTCCAAGCTCCAAGGATTTACGTTCCTAAGGTTGAATATGGACTTCTCCAAGGTCCAAGACTCATTCACAACTCCTCCATAGACAAAAAATCACCATAGTTAAGCATTGGTGAAGAAGGAAAGAAAGGAATATTCATAACCCGACAGCCTACTTCAAACAAGGTTGAGGGTGACCAAAGCCTTACCTAAAACTTGGTGCTCAAGATCTCATTGATCCTTTGAGGTATTTGCATGATACCTAAGGGCTTTGCACGATATATCCAAAGGATATGGTTGTGAGGATCGTAAACTTTCATAAGTTGGTGAAAGGTGAAGTATATATACTTGGGTTCATGAGATAAAGCATATAAGAGGTGTCTTCACCTAATGCTACTAGATGACACATGGCCATGCATGGTTGACACGTGGAAATGCATGCACACATACATATCTTGATTTACAAGAGTTTTGAGGATAAGCCAGGGGAGATATTTTGGCCATCATTTATCTTGTTTGAATAAGTTATCCCATCTTTATCTCATTTTTAAGGGAATCTGATATACTTTTTCAAAGGAGCTTGCAACTCATCATGGGCCACCTCCTTGAGGTTCTTTTCCCATCATAGCCTTTTCCAAGGCTCAAGAAACTTATAGGAGACTTCTACTATGGCTCCTTGGCCGATAGGACTCCTATATCAAGTCCTCCATTCGATAAAACACATATAAGGCTTCACCTTCAACTCATTATTGGTCTTTTCATTACTAAGAGTATCATCACTCAAAGGTGACTCAAACATGGCATCCATGTTGGTATGTATGCCCTGAGAGCCAATCATGGGATGATTGGTGGGATACATTAAGATTGATTTGATAAACAACAAAGGCAAGCTTCCAATTCTTTTTGGTTCAGTCATATGAGATAGTGATAGAACATATTGAATGTCTAGAGAATGACAGAACTCAATGACGTATGCTTTCAGGTTGAGGACCTAAACGATGAGATCATACAGATGCTAAGAGTTTGTACATTCTTGTTATGTCCCTAGTCGGATGTCATTATGGAAGGTAGATAGACAACAATGACACACAAGACTAGATTGTGGTGTTGGTTGATGACAGAATCTCATTAGTCATGATATAGAGATATCAAACCAAACACATAGGTACTTGTTAGAGAACAAGTGTACCAGACAGACCCACCGTGAGTTTAACACATGGAACCATGACATGGTAGTCACAGTCAGTACTCACAGTGATGGTGGTGAGTGTGATTCTTAGACCCAAAATCACTACACTCAACACATGTCGTTGGGCACACTTTGACATCATCAAACGCAGTCCTGAAACATGGGTTGTTATAAAGGTGATGATTGGGTGGCTTTGACACATGGGGCTTTTGAGGGGTGAGTGATAGATATGGGATTTGTCCCTCCTGAGGGAGTTTGATATCCAAGGCCACTTGATGAGTAGGATTGAGATAGGCGTGCGCATGCATGTGTGAATCAGTATGCGATATTGATGTCATACATATCTCCTTCAATCTACTCTGAGATCAAGAAAGTGAATGAACGTTGACAGGATGACTGTTCCATGCCTTGAGTTCATTTGGGATATCAGTGACAAAGGAATTATACATTCACTGTAACACCATTCACGATTTGTAGGATGAAAGTTGATCTCCAACTTTCTACTTTCACTTGGGTAGCACTGATGTGTGACTAGGCACCGCTCTTTGCTTGTGAAGTCATAAGTGTTATGGACTTTCACTGCCAACGTGAAATGGACCTGCAGGGTCACACACATAGGATTTAACCTGGAAGAGGAGTTTTGTCCATAAAGCAATGTTTAGATTGATTACTAAAGGAGTTTAGTTGTTCAATTAAACACTCAATCAGTTGATGGCTCAATATCGCATGGTTCAAGGTGTTGGACGCATTGATTGGAGTATCAGATTGATTGAAATCGCAATTGACTGATTTTGCCCAACCTGTGCTCCCAACCGATCGGCTCATGTGATGAACCGGTCGGCTGAGGTGCTGAACCGGTCAGCTGGAGTGTCCAGGCCGATCGGCTCATGCCCAGGTTGAAATGACCGGTTCAAGAGTTGAACCGATCGGCTCAACTCGTGCAACCGACCAGTTGGGAAAGTCATGTCGGCAAGAATTTTCCTTTGGTTACAAATTGCCCAATTTGATTGGGAATAACATTGGTATACGATACCAATTGGGAACGAAACAAAGAAAGTCTTTTTGATCCGGATTAGGACTATGAACCGATCGGTTCAGGGCACCAACCGATCGGTTGGAGTGCCCCAAACGATCAGCTCAGGTCCAACCGATCGGCTCAATGGCCGAACCGATCGGTTCAGTTGTGAACCGATCATTTCAAGTTGCGAACCAGTTGCTTTTTGTGGAAAATTCTCGAACCCTTCTACTCCTGCTTTAGTCCCATATTGCCGGACACAGAGAACCCTGTCCCATGACCCGCCTATATATATAGGGGTATTGGGGGCTTCTCAAAGTACAACTCAATGCAAGCCGGTTGCTTTGCGAAGTTGTCCTTCTCTCTGGTTTTGGTAACCGTGAGAGATCCCGAGCAAGTGCTTCCCGCAAAAGGGAGGTGCAGCAAGGGAAGGACAACTGCAGTTGCAACTGGCAGCAGGAGAGTGTGTTGGCGACTAGTACGTCAACAGGAGGGTGCGACTCCTTCCACTTCCTTGTGGGACAAGGAGTGTGGAGTTCCAGGTGGTCCGTGTGGACTACTACAGAGGCGGGAGGACACTGCCACTCAGGAGGACAACTGTCATCCGACAGTCCGGTAGGAGGAGGAGGAGTCAGTCCCGGTGCGACCAGGAGTTGCACAGATGCCGTCCAAGACCGGAGTTGATGACCGCGCATTGCGCGAGGTATTGTCGCCGAGCAAGCCTCGTGACAAGGTATGATTCCAAAAACCATCCTTTCCTATTATATAGACGTTGACGCGTTTCCTCGGTATGGGTTGGGGAGAAAATTTTTGTTTTCGCTGCCTTCTCTGTCTCCCCTATAAACCCAACAGTGGTATCAGAGCCACGTCAACTGCTCTATATTTTAGGAATATCGATATGATCGATTTTGGTTTGTCGCCTTTATTTATTGCATGCGATGCGAATAATATCGGCTTTATGCATGTCCAATCCTAAATCCACAAATCCCTAATTACATATATGATATGTATTATTAATGCACTCGATACGCGTCGCCCTTAAATGAGTTTTGTGGTGGATGTGTGTAGCGTGATTATGGCCTATAAACCCCTATCTGTGTGTGGTTGTTTGTGGTTGCTTGCATCTCGCTCTGCGCACCGATCTTCCCTCTCTTATTCCTGATGTAACTCGAAATAATTCGAGATTCTTTCCTACCTTTGCTCCCCCCGAATGTAACTCGGGGTTTCTTCTTTTAAGAAATGTAATAATAGGATAGATTTTATTTCCTGTTATGTCAAAGACCGGCGCACATCCAGACGACTGCTCAGACGATCGGTTCAAGGCGTGAACTGATCGGCTGACCTTGCAGACGGTCGGTTCAAGGAGTGAACCGATCGGTTGATGTCCGGTTCGAGGAGCGAGACGAGCGGGTGGCGGACATGACGAGATGCACGACGACCAGGCGAACCGATCGGTTGGAGGAGCCAACCGATCGGCTGGTGGCACCCAGACGACCGGATGGAGAGTACAGATCATTTGATGTGATGAGTTGATCAACTCGGATGGCAAGGCACATAGTTAATCTTGTACATGTTGCATGTGATGTAGACCTAGATGACCGTGATTCCTCTTGGCTCAAGGAATCACATTAGGATGGCCATAATCATCGCTTTTTATCATTTGTGCATGTTTTCTGTGGGATATAGCATGTATATGATACGTACTATGTATTGTGGTGATTGGGTATGTATATATAAAACCAAATCCCTCATTAAAATATTAAGTTTTAGATGCCTTCCAAATGCGACACACGTGAAAAGCTTGATTGACCAAGTGTGGGCACGCCCAAGCGTGGTGCACCGTCTATCTCGTGGAAGCGTGAAGGATGAATGTGTGGGTCTGCCCAAGCAGGGTGCATGTTCATCGTGTTTTCTTTGGGTCGGACTTAACAGGGTGACCTAGATAGGATCTAGCGCCTTGAGGCATGGAGATGATCATTGCAAGGAGTTGTAGATGACTTCTTATGAAGAGTTGCATATGATGCAATTGGCAAAAGTTGCCTACCTGAGAGATCTATGTTGTGGGTGACAGCCCAACCTGGTCCATGACTTAGAGGATTTCAGGATCTTGCCCACTAGAAGGTTGTACGCTGAAATCTTCTGAATTGATGGTGAGGGCTATCAATTTGAAGTAAAATAGTGGGAGCGATAATTAATTAAAGGCCTAATTTTATCGTCAACTTTTCAAATCAATCAAACAAGTCAAAAGAGTTTTGGACTAAAATTGCATATATTTCCTTTTGTTAAAATAAATGGTTAATGAACAAATCACTTTATTTGCGATCAGTCTTTGAGACCAACAAATTAAATGGGAATAATTACACGACTGGTTAGGATGGTGAGAAGTGTTCTCAAAGAGCGAAAGCTCCAAGTCCTAGTTATACCAGAACCAGATGAACTCGATCCCACCACATCAATGGCTGAAAGTATGCTTATGGAAGCATACTGAGAAAGACATTGATGAGGAGTGCTTGATGTTGTGTTCTCTGAACTATGAGTTGCAGAGACAACATGAGACATATGATGTCTCCAAGATACTGTCCTAGTATGTCATGACAGAAGGAGATCCAGTAAGGTATTCACACACTCAATGTGATTGGGTATGTGGAAAACCTGATTAAGAAGGATTCCCTCTGAGCCAAGAGTTGGCTATTGGTATGACACTGCAAATGTTGTGAGAATCATACAATTCATGACAAGCTACAACATGAACAACTTTGACAAGCGTTGACATAGTTGTTGGAATTGTTGAGGATAGTAGAGGCAAAAATGAAGAAAGAAAAACCATAGTCTTTGATGTGATCAAAGAAAAGGTAATTCTTAAGGGCAAGGACAAGGGCAAAGCTAAGAAGTGTTCTGATGCTAGCCAAAAATCCAAGCCGTCTTCAGCCTCAAGGCACATGGGGAAAGGGTGTATGAGGGATTGCCCTCTATATCTGGAAGAACAAAAGAAGATGAAGGAGGGGATGGAGATCTCCACCTAAGGTATCAGGAAATGAACCGCTTCTTTATCTGAGGTATATGATACCAAGATATGGATATGTCATATATGATATGCAATATCCACAAAGAAGTGATGGCCTTTGCGAAAGGACCAAGAAAGAAATACCCATCATTGGAGCAAGTGTTGCTGCCATAGATAGGAGTATCTTTCAGTTTATTTCAGCCTAAAAGGGCACGAAATAGAGTTGAGAACTGCTATTTCATATATTGCCAATAGATAGAAACACTTTATTATTGCATATTGTATGACAATGATGGCAATTAATAAAGTTGATGTTTCAATCTTAAAGATATGATCTTTATGGCAATGCCTTGTTTATCTTGTAATACATGGTATGTATAAGATAAAATGATACCTAAAGTTATTGATAACTCAAACAATCAAATTACCATCAATCATGAGAAATTCATTTCTAGTTTCCATATGATGGATAAACCTAGACTCTTTTGGTTAGAGAACCATTAATAGACATGAATATCTTGGACATGATTAATCAATCTTCACTAAAGGTAGTGGGAGAGTGATTATCCTAGTAGGTATAATACGTGTGATGTATTTACATACCAATTGGAACAAATGCTAATACTTCAAATGGTGTTTAGAGAAATGCCAATATGAACATCTTGAAGTGTTCAAGATTGTCATAGATGAAGTACAAATTTGGTAAAGTATTAATTCTTGATGAGATCAATGAATGAAATACTTGGACCAAATGTTTGAGATCCTTATGAGTGATTATGATAGTGTATCATAGTGAACTCATGATTAAGGCATGGTGATGTCTAAATCAAGAAGGAATCATACTCTAAGTAGTTAGAGAATGATTATCAAATAACTGAATTCTTCTTAATAAAAGAATACCCCACACTGATAAAGGAAATTAAGAATCACAAGGGTTGTGAGTTCTTATATCCGTAACAGATACACCTCAATTATCTATGTGATGAGTTGTTCATGTGATGAGTCAACTATCTAGATGAATATGAGGAACTGAATTTTGAGTTATGATTTATGATCATTACATCCTAAATGATTTCCATGTGAACCATAAGGTATGACCTTGATGGTAGCACTCATTGGATGAAATCCATAAGTGCAAATGAGTCTTAAGTGTTAAGACACATGGATAACATTTTGAGAAGGATGATGCTTGTTGATTGCAACTTAATGACTAAGACATTTGGCATATGGATACTAAAACCGCATTCCTATGAGGAATAAAACCAGGATGTGTACGTGACACAGCCTATAAGGTTTATGAATCCACTAATGCAAATGAAGTCTATAAGTTATAATGAACTAATCAATGTGATTGATTGAGTACAAGCAACTCAAAATTGGATCTTTACTTTGATGATATAGTCAAAGGGTCTGACTGATATGTCAAAGATAAAGAAGGGATCTGTGATTTAGTGGGAGCGTATTCACATTCCACATATTGTTGTGAAATGGAATTGTTCTAGAATGGAAATCCAAAAGTGGAAATTATCTTTAAGGAAGATAGAGATGTTTCCTATATGATAGGAATAGAGATCTATAGAGATAGTTCTCGACAAATCTCTTGACCTGGAAAAGAGAGAGCATACATTGGCAATCTGTACTGAAGGGTTCAGTATGCACAGATTCAGTGGGAGAAAACTTGTCCATGTTATATGGATATTAATATCCCAAGGCCAAGTGTCCAATTCTTATGAAGAATGGGAACACTAAGAATAGATATGGATCTATCATGTATGTAATCATCCCATTGTCTTGCATGTATGACATGGCAACAATAAAATGCATTCATCATCTTGTATGTAGGACATGGCAATATGATGTGCTCATCCTGATAACTCGTATGTGGGACATGACGAGTGGATGTCTGTCTGCTTCCAGTAAGGGTTACTGGAATACCATGAGAACTTGATAAGTGCTTGTAAAGTGCTAGTTCTATGGAGATAAGGAAGAGTTCGATGTAAAGAGTTACATTGATGCGAACTTCCGAAAGGACAGAAAATTAATCGCAAAATATACATAGGATGTATAAAAGTGAAAGTTTGTTGATAATTGGAAGTGTTCCAATAAAACCATTTAAAAGGGAAATGCTGAGTATCTGTGTGTTAGAGAACAGCAGTGGATACTATATGGATCTAAAAGTTCATGAGATGAACTTATATTCCACTCATTGATGACAAGTCTGGAATCCTTGATCATGTAATGTGGCTAAAGGTTAGCAATAGAATACTAGATCGCATATTACGGCAACTCCATCTCATACGTATGACGTACAGCGAAGAGATGAGAGACATGCAATTTAAAAATGACTTTGGCAAGGTGTTGCCATTACTCACTATGTTGAAACTAGAGCACAGTAACATGTGGGACATGTTTGAAGATCACTATGAATATGATTCAAGGGTGATTGGCTCGCAGTGCAAGTGGGAGTCTGTTGGTATGTATGCCCTGAGAGCCAATCATGGGATGATTGGTGGGATACATTAAGATTGATTTGATAAACAACAAAGGCAAGCTTCCAATTCTTTCTAGTGTAGTCATATGAGATAGTGATAGAACAGATTGAATGTCTAGAGAATGAAAGTACTCAATGACGTATGCTTTCAGGTTGAGGACCTGAACGATGAGATCATACAGATGCTAAGAGTTTGTACATTCTTGTTATGTCCCTAGTCGGATGTCATTATGGAAGGTAGATAGACAAGAATGACACACAAGACTAGATTGTGGTGTTGGTTGATGACAGAATCTCATTAGTCATGATATAGAGATATCAAACCAAACACATAGGTACTTGTTAGAGAACAAGTGTACCGGACAGACCCACCATGAGTTTGACACATGGAACCATGACATGGTAGTCACAGTCAGTACTCACATTGATGGTGGTGAGTGTGATTCTTAGACCTGAAATCACTACACTCAACACATGTCGTTGGGCACACTTTGACATCATCAAACACAGTCCTGAAACATGGGTTGTTATAAAGGTGATGATTGGGTGGCTTTGACACATGGGGCTTTTGAGGGGTGAGTGATAGATATGGGATTTGTCCCTCCTGAGGGAGTTTGATATCCAAGGCCACTTGATGAGTAGGATTGAGATAGGCGTGCGCACGCATGTGTGAATCAGTATGCGATATTGATGTCATACATATCTCCTTCAATCTACTCTGAGATCAAGAAAGTGAATGAACGTTGACAGGATGACTGTTCCACGCCTTGAGTTCATTTGGGATATCAGTGACAAAGGAATTATACATTCACTGTAACACCATTCACGGATTGTAGGATGAAAGTTGTTATCCAACTTTCTACTTTCAATTGGGTAGCACTGATGTGTGACTAGGCACCGCTCTTTTCTTGTGAAGTCATAAGTGTTATGGACTTTCACTGCCAACGTGAAATGGACCTGCAGGGTCACACACATAGGATTTAACCTGGAAGAGAAGTTTTGTCCATAAAGCAATGTTTAGATTGATTACTAAAGGAGTTTAGTAGTTCAATTAAACACTCAATCAGTCGATGGCTCAATATCGTATGGTTCAAGGTGTTGGACGTATTGATTGGAGTATCGGATTGATTGAAATCGCAATTGACTCATTTTGCCCAACCTGTGCTCCCAACCGATCGGCTCATGTGATGAACCGGTCGGCTGAGGTGCTGAATCGGTCGGCTGGAGTGTCCAGGCCGATCGGCTCATGCCCAGGTTGAAACGACCGGTTCAAGAGTTGAACCGATCGGCTCAACTGGTGCAACCGACTAGTTGGGAAAGTCATGTCGGCAAGAATTTTCCTTTGGTTTCAAATTGACCAATTCGATTGGGAATAACATTGGTATACGATACCAATTGGGAACGAAACAAAGAAAGTCTTTTTGAGCCGGATTAGGACTATGAACCGATCGGTTCAGGGCACCAACCGATCGGTTGGAGTGCCCCCAAACGATCGGCTCAGGTCCAACCGATCGGCTCAATGGCCGAACCGATCGGTTCAGTTGTGAACCGATCATTTCAAGTTGCGAACCGGTTGCTTTTTGTGGAAAATTCTCGAACCCTTCTACTCCTGCTTTAGTCCCATATTGCCGGACATAGAGAACCCTGTCCCATGACCCGCCTATATATATAGGGGTATTGGGGGCTTCTCAAAGTACAACTCAATGCAAGTCGGTTGCTTCGCAAAGTTGTCCTTCTCTCTGGTTTTGGTAACTGTGAGAGATCCCGAGCAAGTGCTTCCCGCAAAAGGGAGGTGCAGCAAGGGAAGGACAACTGCAGTTGCAACTGGCAGCAGGAGAGTGTGTTGGCGACTATTACGTCAATAGGAGGGTGTGACTCCTTCCACTTCCTTGTGGGACAAGGAGTGTGGAGTTCCAGGTGGTCCGTGTGGACTACTACAGAGGCGGGAGGACACTGCCGCTCAGGAGGACAACTGTCATCCGACAGTCCGGTAGGAGGAGGAGTCGTCAGTCCCGGTGTGACCAGGAGCTGCACAGACGCCGTCCAAGACCGGAGTTGAAGACCGTGCATTGCACGAGGTATTGTCGCCAAGCAAGCCTCGGGACAAGGTATGATTCCACAAACCATCCTTTCCTATTATATAGACGTTGACGCGTTTCCTCGGTATGGGTTGGGGAGAAAATTTTTGTTTCCGCTGCCTTCTCTGTCTCCCCTATAAACCCAACAGTCCCCTGCTTTCTCTCTCCTCTAATAGATACATAGAGGGAGTAGGGACACTCTAGAGGTGGTAATTTGCATATCAACCCTACATTTTGGGTAAATTGCAATTTGTACCAATATTGGTGCACAAGGTACTAGCATTATTGAGACAAGTTCAAACTTGGTATTTAGGTTTTCCACAGGCCACCACTTCTCATAGTTCTCTTTCTTATGATGCTGAAACACTTAGAACACATTCCACATGTGAAGTTTTTGCAATGTAACCCATCATCTTGGGTAAATTGCACTTTTCACTCAAACTATCAATTATTGCACAAATAGTTTGCAAATAAGCTCAAACTTAATAATAAACTCCACAAGAAGCCTTATCACTTTTAAAAATGATTAGAACAAGTTTATAAGTAACTTACTTAAGCAAAATCCTAGGGTTAATCCATAACCCAGGTCAGAGGTATTATAATTATAAACCCCTAACAAGAATTTCGTCCCCAAAATCCCAGACGAAGGAAGACAATTGTCATTTATGCATTTTATCATCAAGTCTCTACATAACATCCTTATGTTAAGGAGATGCCTTAGGACGTTGACCAAACAACGTCCTTCCATAAAAGATTATCATAAGATCTGTCACACATGACACATACTCAACTGTCTATTCATTACTGACCGCGGAGTCAACCCTGTATCAAGTAACACTTTCCAAGTCAGTGAAGTACTATTCATATTTTGAATAATTCAGGTGTCAATCCTTATTGACTCACATATTTTATGTGATAAGATTCTAGGGAGTCTTCCATACTCCTTACTTAGTTTAGCATTTCACTTTCAAGAAGAGATCATGGTTACATTTTGTCACTCACTTGGGACTATAGGTCTTATCATACATCTTTAGTGCCACTCTAATCTGTTATCTCAACACAAAAATTTCTTATGACTTGTATCAACTATCTTCCTAATTATGCATTCTATTGTCATAAGGAAAAGTCACTTACTAAAGAAGAACTTATCTCAGAGTTACCTCTAAATGTTATGAATACAATGCCTCAACAGATCTAGATAGGGATAGATTAATGAATTATTTTTAGCTTTGAATAGCTACCTCTAAAAATGATTCTACAATTGTTCCTTCAATTAATACACCCTTATCAATGTTATGTTTATGCAGAGCATAAACCCCTAACATATGATCTCCATACTAGAGTTATCACCAGGTTGACCCAAACATTATTCCTCTTATCAGGAGTCATATTCTCACTTTACCATACCACCTAACACATCTTGGATACCAGAGTCCCTTACCTTGGTATCCTTCACATGTGTTGAAAACACATCACATCCTATTCATTTCCATTTCTCTATTGTTAATACCAAAGTCAAACATACAAAGGAATCTTCCTTTTATCCCGGGACATTATATATATTACATGTATCTTTATCTTGGAACTGAAGTCTAAGATGAACTGATACTTTTCTAAGTATCCATCAACAAATCACTTCTAACTCATGCACATCAAGTGTCCCCAGACTCACTTGATTGCCATGTCCCAGAAAGGAAAGAACACAAAGGAACATATTCCTTTTATCACCTCATCATTACCCAGGGTTGTTCATCAAAGAGGAGACATCATCAACTCCTAAGATTATTACATGAGCTTTCACTATTTATGAGTAATTTACTCTTGTCTCGTCTTAAGTTCCTAGCCATCTGCATAGGAATTATATGGACAATTATATATCATCACCCCTTTCTTTTCTATTGCCTAACATGTTCATGAACATTTCATGGTTTATCATATTTCCCATTTCCACATTATGGGAAAAGGCCTTTACCATTAACACAGATTTTATCAAACATGGATCATCTCCCATGTTATCTTTCTCTTATCATGAGGATTATGCTTTTTTTACTTCCTCATATACATAGTTTGATCTGAGATCATCTCAGATTTCGATTTATTACACTTGGGGTGTGATAAAATTATCCATGCCATATGTCCAGTTTTGTTGTGCTCACTAGATTGTCTCAGAATGACTACTTGATCAGAGTAATCAGAAAGATAACAATCGAAGAGTTCCATACTCATCTTATCTTCAATAGTTGAATACCTAGACAGGGTATACAAGTACTGAGATTAGATAGTATGCACTTTGTTTACTATCATATTCCTTACTTTTCATATCATCAAGAACATAGGACTTAGCATCCCTAGATTTTATCCAGGCATCACTTATATACCTTATCCTATTTCACACAGATAAATGAAATTGTTAAGCATTTAAAAGATTACCGAGCAAAATGTAAGTACTCTTCTTCCTTGTGTCCTCATAGGACTAGTCAAAGGAAACTTAATAACAACTACTTTGTTATAAATAGAATCATGAAATGACATATCAAAATGAAATTATTTCATCTGACCTGTCTCAATTCGTGGATCGTTTACTACCTCACGTTGATTCTTTTCATAGAATCTTGTCATTTCCTGATCCCAATGTCGTGCTCTATTTCTCAGTGCTGATAGACCTGCTCGGGATGTCTGTCTACGTCCTCATATGCCACATCTAGACCATTTCCTTTGAGAGTCTTGTTGACTCTACCTCAGCGGTTGGGTCATTTCCTCCTTCCTTTTTGGATAAAAGGATCTAATATACCCAATCTGTTTACACTTATAACACATATTATAAGAATCCCCTGGCCTTGTCGGCCTTATAACTGATGTAGAGGCCAAATAAAGAGTTCTAAATGGTGGAATATCAGGTCCTTTGACCTTTCTTGGTAACCACTTCCCTAGTGCATTAGACATTGGTTGCACTGGTGCTACCAAAAACTTCCCCTTTTTAGAACTACTAGGCATCCATTCCCGAGTTTGGATAGATCTTTTCTTAATTCCTACCTCATTATCCTCTTCTGGACAATCTCTTTTGATATGTCTTGGTTTCCTACACCTGTAGCAAACCCTGATTTTAAACCGTAACCTAATTCTTTCAACATTTTCAACTTCCCCAACATAACTATGTTGATCTGAAACTCTGTTGGAGCCCAGAACATCATCATTAGGGGCTGGTAATCTGGGTTGTGTTACTAATACCCAGTCCACTATACACATCACTGTTGTCCTAACCTGCCTAACAATGGTATCAAAAGAAGGATCCCGTATCATAGAATTTAAAACCATTTTGCAAGAAGATCATTTTCCAAATAATCCTTACTGAAAGATCCAAAACTAATACATATCGTGATTTGCATTGTACAACATTGCTTCATCTCATCTCGAGGACAACATATAACAGTTTCTCTATCAAAACAAATACTGGAGAAACATGAAACCTCGAGGCAAACAAGCCAAAATCTCAGAGTGTTCATGAAACCATTACGAACAAACTCCAAGGACGTGAGAGTACAAAGACGACACATAGGACTTCTATATATAAGACATGACAGACAGTACACTCAACCTAAGCTGTCACTGCTGCCTCAGCTGTAGTTTATCCTCTATAGAAGGGTCTCCACTGCATCGTGTAAGTCTACCTAAAAATTGTGGATCCCACGGGATGAGACAATTGTTCTAGCAAGAGATATAACTCTCCGACGACCATATTATTATTGCATATAAACATAATAAAATTGAGCAGGGGATTCTTTTATATTTAACAGGCATGATTAATCATTGTATCAATAGAACAAAGTAATCTCCTTTCTTAAGGATAATGATGCATCTACCCATGGTAGAGTAATAAATCATCTATCTAATTTACAAGGAATGTAAAGAAACATAAATAACATCTATCAAGCTAAGACATATAACTAAATTGTGCATTAAGCAATGTTTTTTGTATTCGATCTTTAAGCAGATATGCTACACAGCTAAACATATTTTACAATCACACTTATGCCTTGAGGAGATGAAGTATACCCCGTTCATCTCCAACTGACCAAAAACTTCTCACAAGTCGGTACCATACAAGGTCAATGGGAGAGCCGGCTGCCAAGACCTCACCTATCTTAGTCAGTACGAGACCACACAGATTCAGTAGGACATCTTGTGTCATCTGCTGGTAGGACATCTCATGTCACTACAAATTATCTATGCCAGGGTATAGTGACATCTTTGCTATAAAGCTATATCCGTAGCATGCACTCTCGTAGGGGAAAAATAGACACACAATCGTCCCTAGTTATAAAATTACTGAGTCATGGCATATAGTCATACTCTGAGCCACAGGCCAGTTCACCGTGCTCATTACTGAGTCTATGACCACTATTGCACTCGTGCCAGGATATGGCATATAGCCAATCCCCAATATTTTGGACATAAGGGGATCATCTCACATATGGACGTCTAGGCTCATGCCCTCACATATTCAAAAATATGTGCTCCAGGTTATCCCATGGGAAAAACCCATTTCACCATTCAGCAAATTTTGATGCTGATGGATCTATGGTCAGGGCAGCTACATTTTATGGTTTCTAATGATATATTAAGTGTATTACAACATTCTTTTAGCATCAAACAAGTTATAAGCATTAATCACAAAAAGTGCTACAAATAAAGGTGTATTACATCTATTGAGTACTTTTCTAATCTTTGGAATACATTTAGATTTATATAACACTCGAGATTTCAGTCCCTTATCACATCACTAGGAATTCTCATCCCTTCACATCATCATCATCATCATCATTACTGGATCTGGGTATTCAAACCCTTAGTTCACAACATAACATTGCGACCTCTGTAGCAAGTAACTATTACGTTTAGGTCCTCAGACCAAGGTATTCATTATACTTATTGTACAAGTATTTCATATAGCTCACATGGTTTGATTAAGAATCTTGTCACCTCTCACTAGACAACAATTATTCACATGGCTCACAAGGGCATTAAAAATCTTGTCACCTCTCACTAGGCAACAACTACTCATATGGCTCACAAGGCCATTAAACATCTTGTCACCTCTCACTAGGCAACAACTATCTTTTAGGTCATCAGACCTTATAAACAATATACTTATTGTTGAAATATTTAGCATGCTTCACAAAGCTTATTCAATAAGAGACATACAACTTTCCCATTATTAGGTTCAAGGTTTCTCTTTATAGAAAAACAAGGTTTCAAGTTCATATTACCAATTCAAACCCTAATCCATTGCTCCACACATCTAGGAGCATAAATTGATATCATAAGTATGCAATCATACTTATCTATTCTCATCATTTATCATTAAATGATTATCAACACAAGGGATGAGTTTCTCTCTCATCCTTACTAGGATATTGATTACATCATGCTTTTGGTTCAATCCTCCTGTTTAAGGAATATTAGTTCATCATTAACAATTCACATCAACTTTTATATTGCAATTAATTCAATATGCAACATATGCCACTCAATCAATTACATATGATTGAAATGTCTCTACCCTATTGGGTATCATGATGTGTGTACATTATCATATCATGCTTTAAGCTACATTCTTTACTTCATGTTGTGTATTCAAATCAAGCATGTGAGATAGTCACATCACGATGTCATGTTTCAGGGTGTATCCCCTAATCATCATATCATGTGCTCATATCAAATTGACTATCACTTAGTTCTTAGCATTTCAAGATAACTTCATATCAGGTATGAGCAATGTGCTTGACCCCATTTTGGGTATAATCTATGTTCTTGATACCATATCATGCATAAGGTGTGCACCATATCAGGCATAGAGCATATGCCTCATCATGTATCATTTGAGTGGTATATATACAAGATACCATATCGATTTCCCATTCAAGATTTTCATATCGGGTAAAATATTGGGTTGCAATGTTAGGTAGACCCTAAGACTCATAACCCCTTCAGTCCTTCAAGGACCAACCTTATCATATAGTTACTTGACAATCTAGGTGTCTTAATGAATTCTCATACCACAATCCATTACAAAAAGGGTAGGGTATATCGGGTTTCAATCCATCATCTAGGGTTTTCCACCAGATTGGGTAAATTATGCCATATCGTGCATGAAGTATGAATTGAACCTCATATGATTCACAAGATAGGAGTAGGTTCTATTCCTATCAATCAAGGGATATCATTCATATCGTCCACATGGTATCACTCACCACTTGTATCGACTTACCCATCACCTAGGGTTATCCAACTCTATATTGTTTAGAGTGTTCACTGTCTCTCTATCGTGCAAGAGGTGTAGTCTTAGACTTGCATCATGTATCAGAGGTAAGTGGGTATCTCCCATATCATGCAAGGGGCATGTATCATATCATGTATGATCTATCATCTATTTCCATATCGGGTTAACCCACATCTTGGGTTTCATATTGGGTTGATGTGTTTCAACCATATCAGGTTACATCTTGTATTTTAATCCATGTCTTATATTATGCACAAGTATATCCTAAATCAATCATATCATGCACCAGGTGTGTGCTTAAAGGTGTTGTGTACCAGAGGTGTATTACATGATCATATCGTGTAAGAAATACTTGCTTAACTACTCATATCGAGTTACCCAAACTAGGGTTTCATATCAACTTACAAGTATTCCCTTATTCCTATATCGGGCATGGAGTATATATCATGCGATAGGTATTGTGGATAACACCATATAATGTTCCAAGGTACGAAATTCATCTTCATATCATGCAAGGATATATAATCGCACAAACATATAGTGCAAATGATGGTTGCACATACCCATATCGGGTTAGAGGTACTAATTTGTGTGCTTGAACCCGATATCACTTTATGAAGTGATACCATATTCTTCAAGATCTAGATCTTTGTTCTAACTATTATAGTCCATGGAAACAGGTCTAAACAACTACTAAAACTCATAATTTCATCAACTATTCAAGAAGATCTCAGAATTAAAAGTAGATCATATGTATAGCAAGTTAGGTGACAAATAATAATATGATTGAGTTCAAGTTATATAAACCGCCTTGTAAACAACTTCAAAGCTCCAAGATCCAAAGATTTATGTTCCTAAGGTTGAATATGTACTTATCCAAGGTCCAAGGCTCATTCACAACTACTCCATAGACAAGAAATCACCATAGGCAATTGGTGAAGAAGGAAAGAAAGGAATATTCATAACCCGATATCCTACTTCAACGAAGGTTGAGGGTGACCAAAGCCTTACCTAAAGTTTGGTGCTCGAGCTATCCTTGCCCCTTTGAGATACTTTGCATGATACCTAAGGGATTTGCATGATATCTCCGAAGGATATGATTGTGAGGATCATAAACTTTCATAAGTTGGTGAAAGGTGAAGTATATATACTTGGGTTCATGAGATAAAGCATATAAGAGGTGTTTTCACCTCATGCTACTAGATGACACGTGGCCATGAATGGTTGACACGTGTCCATGCATGAACACATACATATCTTGCTTTACAAGAGTTTTGAGGATAATCTAGGGGAGATATTTCGGCCATCCTTTATCTTGTTTGGATAAGTTATTCCATCTTTATCTCATTTTTAAGGCAATCCGATATACTTTTTCAAAGGAGCTTGCAACTCGTCATGGGCCACCTCCTTGAGGTGATTTTCCCATCATGGCCTTTGAAAAGGCTCAACAAACTGATAGGAGACTTATACTATGGCTCCTTGGTCGATAGGACTCCTATATCAAGTCCTGCATTCGATACAACAAATATAAGGCTTCACCTTCAACTCATTATTGGTCGTTTCATTACCAAGAGTATTATCACTCAAATGTGACTCAAACATGGTGACCCCTCCTTTATCTCTCCTATAAAATATACATAGATGGATTAGGGACACTCTATAGGTGGTAATTTGCATATCAACCCTACATTTTGGGTAAATTACAATTTGTACCAAAATTGGTGCACAAGGTACTAACATTATTCAAACAAGTTCAAACTTGGTCTTTAGGCTTTCCACAAGCCACCACTTAGCATAATTCTCTTTATTATGATGCTAAAACACTTAGAATACATTCCACATGTGACATTTTTGCAATGTAACCCCTCATATTGGGTAAATTGCACTTTTCACTCAAACTATCAATTATTGCACAAATAGTTTGCAAATAAGCTCAAACTTAACAATAAACTTCACAAGAAGCCTTATTACTTTTCAAATGATTAGAACAAGTTTATAAGTAACTTACTTAAGCAAACTCCTAGGGTTAAGCCATAACCCAGGTCAGGGGTATTACAATTATAAACCCCTAACAAGGATTTCGTCCCCGAAATCCCAGACGAAGGAAGAAAATTGTCATTTATGCATTTTATCATCAAGTCTCTACATAACATCTTGATGTTATGGAGATTCCATAGGACTTTGACCAAAAAAAAGTCCTTCCATAAAAGATCATCATAAGATCTGTCACACATGATGCATACTCAGCTGTCTATTCATTACTAACTACAGAGTCAACCCTGTGTCAAGTAACACTTTCCAAGTCAGAGAAGTACTATTCATACTTTGAATAATTCATGTGTCAATCCTTATTGACTCACATATTTTATGTGACAAGATTATAGGGAGTCTTCCATACTCCTTACTTAGTTTAGCATTTCACTTTCAAGAAGAGATGAGGGTTACATTTTGTCACTCAGTTGGGACTATAGGTCTTATCATACATCTTTAGTGCCACTCTAATCTGTTATCACAACACAAAACTTTCTTATGACTTGTATCAACTATCTTCCTAATTATGCATTCTATTGTCATAAGGAAAAGTCACTTACTAAAGAAGAACTTATCTCAGAGTTACCTCTAGATGTTATGAATAGACTGCCTCAATAGATCCAGATAGGGATACATTAATGAATTATTTTTAGCTTTGAATAGCTACCTCTCAAAATGATTCTACAATTGTTCATTCCTGAATGAACTCAAGGCATGGAGTTGTCATCCTTTCAACGTTCATTCATGTTTCTTGAACTAGAGCAGACTGTCTGTGATATGTGTGACATCAATATCATATATTGATTCACATGTGCATGTGCATGTGCATGCCTTTCTAAGTCTTGCTTATCAAGTGGCCTAGACATCATACTCCCTTAGGATGGAAAAATCTCATATCTATCACTCACAGTCTATGTCATGTGTCAAAGCCACCCAATCATCATAGTTATAACAACCCATGTTTCAAGATTGTGTTTGATGATGTCAAAGTGTACCCAATCACATTCGACGAGTGCAGTGATTTCAGGTCTAAAAATCACAAACACCACCGTCACTTTGAGATATGATTCTAACTACCATGTCATGGTTCCATGTGTCACTCTCGTGGTGGGTCTGTCCGATACACTATTCTCTAACATGTATCTATGTGCTTGGTTTGATATGATATATCATGACTAATGAGACGCTATCATCAATGAACACACAGTCTAGTCTTGACGTGTTATTATTGTTTATCAACCTTCCACAATGACATCTGACCAAGGACATAACAAGAATGTACATACTCTTAACATTCGTATGATCTCATTGTTCAGGTCCTCAACCTGAAGACATACATTATTGAGTATTGTCACTCTTTAGACATTCATTATGCTCCATCATATATCTGATAATTGATTGAGATAGAATAAATTGGAAGCTTGCCATTGATATTTATCAAATCAATAAGAGCATATGCAAATCCAATAATCATAAGATTGTCTCTCTGGGCATACATACCAACAGACTGCGACTTGCACTTAGAGTCATTCACCTTTGAATCATATTCTTAGAGATCTCTAAACATGTCCCACATGTTTCCGTTGCACTAGTGCTAATCTACCGAGTTAGCAACATTTTTCTTTAGTCACTATATTGCATGTTTCACATCTCCTAGTTGTATGACATTTGTATGAGATGGAGTTTTCATAATATGCTATCTGATATTCCTTTCCTAACAATTAGCTAAATAGTTTGACTTAGTATTTCTACTTTGTTATCAATGGTTGGAATATCTATAAGTTCATTCTTATGAACTTCTAGATCCATATAGTATCCTCTGGTGTTCATAACACAAGGATACTCAACATTCCTTTTAGAATTATATGGCCTTTTAATTTTATTTGGAACATTTCCATTTAAAAACTCTTGTTCACTTTACAATTGAATATAACTTGTAACTAATTTACTCAACTCTTCCTTTTATTACCATAGAACTAATCCTTTAATAGTTCATAAGAACTTAAACGAGTTCTCTATGGTATTTTAGTGACTGTTACTGGAAGTAGATAGAAATCCACTCATCATGTCCACTACATATGAGATAACTGGATGAGCATATCATATTGTCATGTCCATTACATACAAGATGATGACTGCATATATATATGTATATATATATATATATATTCTTATCATGACCGATACATAAAAGATAATGGGACAATTACATACATGATAGATCCAATTGCAAATTCATAAGGCATATATCTATGTGTTCCTATTATTCATAAGAATTTGGGGCACTAGACATCTGAGATACTAACTCCATGTAATATGGACAAGTTTTCTCCCACTGAATCTTTGCATACTGAACCCTTCAACATAGACTACCAATGTATGCTCTCTCTTTATTAGGTCAAGATGCTTTTGAGAACTATCTCTATAGGTCTCTATTCCTATCACATAGGACATTTATCTTTATTCCTTTGTGGAATATGAATATGCTCCCACTAAATCTATGTAATCACCGATCATTTCTTTATTTTGATATACCAGTCAAACCTTTTAACTATATAATCAAAGTAAAGACTCCAGTTCTGAGGTGCTTGTATTTAATCAATCATATTTATTAATCTCTTATAACTTATAGACTGCATTTGAATTAACTGAATTATAAAACCCTTCAGGTTGTGTCACATACACAACCTCATGTTATTCCTACTAGGAATGCAGTTTTAATATCCATATGCCAAATTTCAAAGTGCCTAAGTTCTATTATCAAGCCTGATCCTTTAAGGCCTATAGACATTGCAATTGGTTAAATAAAATCATCAGGTTCAACACCTTGAACTCACTTTAATTTATATCAACCAATCAGCTCTTCAAATGGCATCCATGCCAGTCTTAACTCTTAAGACCCATTTGCACTTATGGTTTTATCCCTATAAGTGCTACCATTAAGGTCATACCTTATTTGGTTCACATAGAAGTCATTTTGGATCTTATGGCTTCAAGCCATAACTCAAAATCGGGTTCCTCAACATCATCAAGATGGATTATTGTCTCATCATCATGTGACCAATTAATCACCTTTGAGTTTGTAGGATATCATTATCCATCAAGCTCAAGGTGTTTTCTACTATATATATAAGGTGTATCTGTTACATATGGGATTTGAGATTCCACAACATTTGTGATTCTTAATCTCCTTTTGTATATTTATTTAGTGTAAAGCATGTTCTTTAGAAGAATTCTAGAATATTAGTTATTTGTTTGATGATCATACTCTTACTATGTAGAGTATGATTCCTTCTTTGATTTAGACATCATTATGCCTTAATCATGAGTTCTCTATGATACACTATCATAGTTACTCACAAGGTCCTCAAACATTTGGTTTAAGTATCTCATTCATTGATCATATTAAAGAATTAATACTTTTACCAAGTTTGTTCTTCATTTATGATATTCTTGAACATTTCAAGATATTCATATTGGTATTTCATTAAATACCATATTTGAAGTATTAGCATTTACTCCAATAGGTATGTATATACATTATTATGTATTATACCTAATAGAATAGTCATTCTCCGACTACATCTAGTGAAGATTGACTTGTCATCATTCCCAATAAACAAGACATTCATATCTTATGATGGTTCATTAACCAAGAGATTCTAGTTTATCCATCAACATGGATCCTAGAGATGAATTTCTCATTCATTTTTTTAAATGATAATGCTAATTTATAGTTTGAGTCATCAATAACTTTTAGGTATTATTTTATTTTATCTCATGCATATCAAGTACCACAACATAAATAAATATTGACATAAAAGATCATATCTTTGAAATTGAAACATTAACTTTATTGATAGACATCCTTGTCATTACAAGATGTAAAAATAAAATGTTTCTATTTATTGGCAAAATGAAATAGTAGTTCATAACTCTATGCCCATAAGGCTGAAATAAACTAAAAGGTACTTCTATCTATGGCAGCAACATTTGCTCCAATATTGATGAATGTTCCTTCTTGGTCCTTTCACAAAGGCCATTAATTCTTTCCAGATCCTACACATCATATATGTCAAACCTATATCTTGGTATCACATACCTAAGATAAATAAGCATTTTAAGTTTATTTCATAATACCTGAGATGGATACTTCCATCCCCTCCTTTTATTCTTTAGTTCATCTATGTAGAGAGGGAAATTTCTCTTCTAATGTCCTGGCTCATGACAATGGTGACATTAGCCTCCCTTGCTCACCCCTCCATTGGCTTTGAAAGTTGAAGACGACTTGGGCAGATGGCTAGCATTGGAACCTTTCTTTGCTTTGCCCTTACCCTTGCCTTTGGACTTTCCCTGCTTTCTACTGATCATCATCATAGATTTGGGTTTTATTTCTTCATCTATGCCTTGACTGTCCTCAACATGCCCAACAACAATGTCAGTGTCCTTTCCAAGTTTTTCTTGTTGTAGTTCATCAAAATCTGACTATAGGATTCTGGAAATGATTGTAGTATCACATCAGTAGCCAACTCTTGGCTCAGAAGGAATCCCAATCGAGTTAGGTTCTCCACATACCCAATCATCTTAAGTGTGTGAGGGTCTACTTGATCTCCTTCTGCCATGATGCACTTGAACAATGCCTTGGAGACATCATATCTCTCTTGTCGTTGTTGGTCTTGATACATGTTCTGGAGATGTTGGTTCTCAATGACTTCCATGTTCTCATGTTGTCTCTACAACTCATAGTTCATTGAGTACAACATCAAACACTTCACATCAATGTCATCCTCAATATGCTTCTTGTAAGCATCCCTTTCAGCCTTTAGTGTGATGGGAGTGGGTTCTTCTGGGTCTAGTGTATCTAGGACATAGAACTTTCACTCATGAGTGAGAACAATTCTCAACTTCCTGAACCAGTCGTGGAAATTTTTCCCATTTATCTTGTCCTTCTCAAGGACCGATCACAATGAAAAATGATTATTGTTGGTAGCCATTTATTCTACAAATGGAAATTTGCAATTTTTGATCAAAACTCTTTTGATTTGATTTGATTTGAAAATTGATGATATTAATTAGGTCTTTAATTAATTATCGTTCCCTCTATTTTGATCAAACTGATAGCCCTCACCATCAATTCAGAAGATTGCAGCGTACAACCTTCTACTAGATTCTTTTAGGTAGGCAAATTTTGCCAATTGCATCATATGCAACTCTTGATAGATGACATGCACAACTCCTTTGCATGTCCATCTTTATTCCTCAAGGTGCTTGTTTCGATCAAGGTCACCTTGTTATGTCTGACCCAAAAGCCAACACAATGAATATGCACCCTACGAAGGTAGACCCACTTATTCACCATGACACTTCTACGACATAGACGGTGCACCACGCGAAGGCATGCCCATACTTAGTAGATCAAGATTTTCATGTGTGCTACTTTTGGAAGGCATCTTCAACTTAATATGTTTGTTGAGGTGTTTTAATATGCTTATATATGCATATATGTATCCAATCCCCACATATATAGTATGTATCATATACATGCTATATCCCACAAACAAAAACATACAATAACGATAGAGTGATGGTTATGACCATCCTATTGTAGTTCCTTGGAGACACAAGGAACTATGGTCATCTAAGGTCTACATCACATGCAACATGTTATTGATGAAGATCTATGCTTGCCAATCCAGGTTGACTGGTTCAACCTTTGAACCAGTTGACTCACCTCTTAACCGGTCAGTTGGTCTCCTCCACCCAGTCATCTAGCTTCTCTAGATGGTCGGCTTGTCCGGTCGTCTGGGCTTCTCATTGGTCCATCAACTACTCCTCAGTCGGTCATCTCAGTCCATCAAGAAGTCATCTTTAGTCTTTGTCATAACAAGAGATAAAGCTAATCCTATTTTACATAATCTTTGTGAAATCTCGAGTTACATTTGAGGGGAGCATAGGTAGAAGAGAATCTCAAGTTATCTCGAGTTACATTCAGAATAGAAGAAGAGGGCTCAGTGCGCAGACTGAGATGAAAACAACCATAACCAACCACACACATGCACATAGGGTTTATAGGGCATAACCATGCCACACATCCACCTTCAAAACTATTTTAGGGTGATGCGTATCGATTGCATATATACCATGTCATATATGTATATATTAGTTTGGGATCATGTGGTATTAATCGAATATTCACGTTAGTCATTTAAATATTTGCATCGTATGCAATAAATAAAAGATGGTAAAACCAAAATCTTATCATATTGATTATCCAAAAAAATAGAGTATTGATGTGGATCTGATGCCACTGCTATTTTTTTGTGGTCGGAGTAGGCAGTGGAAACAAAATTTTTACTTGACCATAAACCCATAACCAACAGATTGCATCAATATCTATGTAATGGGAAGAATGGTTTTAGTGAGATATACCTAGTCCTGAGACTTGCTCAGAGACAATACCTCACTGCAAGTGTGGTCTTCAACCACCTATCTTCAATGGTGTCTGTGCAGCTCCTGGTCTTGACTCAGACTACTACTAACTATCATCCTCCTAAGAGGAAGAAGTCTCCTGCCTCTATAGATAGTCCACATGGACTATCGCGAACTGTGGTCATCTTGAACAATGGGATAGAAGGAATTGTCCCCTTCTATCAGTGTACTAGTCATCGACACACTCTCCCACAACCAATTGTTGTTCTATAGTTGTCTTTCCCTCTCTATTCCTCCTTGGACAGGTAGAACTTTCTTAGGCTCTCTCTATTACCACAACTAGAGAGGACAAAAACTTTACAGAGCAACTGATGTTCTGAGTTGTGTCATGTGAGAAGCCCCCTGTACCCATCTATTTATAGTATCTAGAGATAATAACATACGAATAACCTATAGTCTAGATATGGTTGCATAAGTTTCATCAAAATCTACCCCTTCTTGTTGATTGTACCCTTGAGCAACCAACCTAGCTTTGTTTCTAACAACTTCCTTGACTTCATTAATTTTATTTTGAAAAACCCACTTAGTTCCAATAATAGTTTGACCTTGAGGTCTCAGAACTAAATCACATATATCATTCTTAGTGAATTGGTTTAGCTCTTCTTGAATAGAAATTATCCAATAGTCATTTTTTAGAGCTTAATTTATCTTTTTAGGTTCAATAGTTCATACAAAGGACATCTTTGCAACATCTCTAAATGATGACTGGGTTTTTATTTCATCAAAAGGATTTCTTATGTTTAGGTCTTGAGGGTGATCTTTGATTATTCTAGGAATATACTTCCATGACTCATTAATTTGTTCAACTTCAGAATTTTTGTTATCTTTTGTTGATATAGTTAAGTCCTCAGTTTGATGTGTATTATCATTCAAGTTTTCACTTTCAATTTCATTTTCAACATTTTGTGTTGTTATTTCATGAAATGTGATATGAATTGATTCCTGAACTTTCTTAGAGTTAGTGTTGTAAATTCTATTGCCTTACTAGATGTTGAATATCCCAAGAAAAATCCTTTTTGTGACTTAGGGTCGAATTTATCTCTATCATCTTTTGTGTTCAAGATATGGCAAAGTGTACGAAAAGTATGAAAGTAGTCAACTCTAGGTTTCTTATTAAAGATGAGTTCTTAAGGAGTTTATTAAGCTGAGAGTGAATTGAAACTTGGTTTAAGACATAACATGTTGTATTTACTGCTTCAACCCAAAGGGTTTTATATGTGTTATGTTCAAGTAGCATTGTTCTAGCCATTTCTTGTAAGGACTGATTTTTCCTTTCAACTATCCCATTTTGTTGTGGAGTGTGTGCAGCTAAAAAATTATGTGTATAGCCTTGAGATGTACCAAATTCTTCAAATATGTGGCTTTAAAACTCTCCCCCATGATCACTCCTAATGGTACATATTTTGTTTTGTAGTTGATTTATAATCTTAGAGCAAAATTGAATGAATATTCTAATAATATCATCTTTTGTTGAAAGAAAGTGCACCTAGTATATCTACTATAATCATCAATAATGAAAAAAATACCTTTTACCACTGATATATTGAGTCCTCATAGGACCAAATAAATCCATGTGAATAAGTTTTAATGATCTAGTAGTACTAAGCAAGGCTTTAGATTTGAAAGAAGTTTTATTTGCTTTCCTAGAGTACATGGTTCAAAAATTTCAAGTTTATCAAAAGAAAATTTGGGTAAACCACAATAAAGATCATATTTAAGAAACTTTTTTATAACATTTGAGCTTGCATGACCTAGCTCTCTATTCCATAATTGTAAAGATTCATCATTTGCAAGAAGACATTTTCCAATAATGGCTTGCATATAATTAGGTCTAAGTATATAACGTTTTCCTTTTTTTTCCTCTACATAGATAACATCATAAGTATTTTCTATGAGAAACTTATAGGAAGATTTGTTAAAAAGAACATCATAGCTACTGTCACACAATTGACTAGCACTAGTTAGATTGTGGAGTAATCCATCTACAAGTAGCACATTTTGTTTTGAAGACTTGTACCAAAATTACCTATCCCAATGATTTTACCTTTGGAATTATCTCCAAATGTTACCATTCCACTCTTCTTTTCTTCAAGTGTGTGAAAGGCCTCCTGGTTTCCCGTCATATACTTGGAGCAACCACTACCAACCACCCAATCCTGCAAAATATGAAGGTTTTTGGTACCCATGTGGTGGTCCTTTTTGGTTAATAACATATATATATGCCTGAAATATTAAATAAATTTTAGTGTTTAAAATGAATCAATATGATGAGCATTTTATAGATTTAAAATATCAATGTTGATCAAAAGTAAATAATTTGATTTGTAAGAAAATAGTTTTGTCAGGCTTGTTTTTGTCCAACCTTGACTTCGACTGGGAGGCCCCTCAGTCGAGATCTTAATCGACCGAGTGGCAGTTCTATAGATTTCTAGAATATGCAACATTAATAGGGTGAACAAGTTATATAATTTTCTAGTATTTTAATCATGAATCACACAAGTAAATAATCAAATACATAAAGCTATACATTTTAAAGCTTATTTTAGTTGAGATGAGACACATGTGAATTTCACAATGAATTTTAGGTCAAATCTCAACAAGGTGTCTCAAAATATCAATGTTTGGGATCTCAGAACCCAAATAATACCCTTCTTCTTCTTCTTGTATTCACAAGAGAATGAATAATGTCCAAGATGTTGGCAGTAGAAAAAAGAGACAAAGTTAATTTTATTTCTTTTCTTAACATTTTGGGTATGTGCTATATTGTTCTTGGGCACATAGATGGCTTTGGTTCTTGGGACTAGTGGTTTTCTAGATCTTGGATTTTGGAAAGATTTTTCTTTGGGTACATAGCCTAGGCCCTTTCTCCCAACCTATCCAGAAGTGTTTTTCAAGATTTTATCAAGGATTTCATCATGTTTTAAACTATCAACATATTTTTGTAGTTCATCAATTTTAGGAAGTTTCTTTATAATATCTAGATTGGCTGGAGTTATATCAGAAAGTAAGGAATCTCTTTCTCTAACAATGATTTCATAATCTAAATGTGTAAAAGTCATTTATCTTTGCAAGAAACTCAACATTTTCTTGAGAAAGAAGATCATTATTATTTATTAAGACAAGCAACTTGGATTATAATCATCAACAGAAGCTTTCAAAGTATCATTTTTAGAACGAAGGCTTTCATTTTCATAAGATCATATATTTTAGCATGCAACTGATCATTAATTTTAGAAAGCTTTTTCAATTTTCTATTGCAATCAACATATTTAGTATGAGTTCTTCAAGACTATTAACTAAATTAGTTTTAGATAATTTAAAGAGATCTACCTCATTTGAGTTTTCATCTTCATTTTCCTTATCCATGAGACATTCCACTCCTTCTTCTCCACTTTTGTTGCCATCACTTGATTCATCCCAAGGTGTTTTGTATGCTTTGTCTCCCTTGTCCTTCTTCTTGAAACAAGATTTCTTACCCTTCTTATTTTAGGACATTCTTCACATATCCCTTCGTGCCACATTCAAAGAACCTAAGGGAAGAAGAAGAAGCACTAGAAGTTTTCTTAGATTTTTACCTTCTAAATTTCTTACCATTTACAATGAGTGCATCCTCTTCATCATCTCCTTCTCTTGTCTCATCACTATCTTGACTGATGACTTTTGATTGAGCTTTGGTTGTACGCTTCAATGTGATATCCTTCCTTCTCCCCTTTTGGAGTTTGGCCTCCACTATTTCTTCTCATTAAAGAGTGACCTCATGTGTCTCAAGGTTGCCAATCAGTTGCCCCATCATCAATTTGGTGAGGTCATTTACATCTTCAATGGTTGTCACCTTTGGCTTGTACTTTAGAGGCAATGATCTTAGGATCTTAGATACTTGATCGTCTTCACTAATGTACTTGCCCAAAGAATTCCAGCCATTGATGATAGAAGAAAACCTAGCATACGTCTCACTTATAGATTCATTAGACATCATATAAAATTGTTCAAACTTTTGCTTAAGCATATTTATTTTAGCATTCTTAACTTGAATGGTGTCTTCATATGTAACCAAAAGTTTATGCTAGATCTCATAAGCAGTTTCACATGAAGACATGTGATTAAAATTATATTAAACAATATAAAATGTTTACAGCCTTGGAATGTAGTTGAACTTTCTTGGTGATAACCTCCAACTTTGATGATTATCTTAGTCTTTTTCTTTAGTTTTCCGTAATCTTTTTAAATTAAATATATACATAATCCCTAAATTTTCCCTCTTATTATAAATATACTATCAGACTAACTTTTCCCATTTATATATGCACAAAAACACAAAAAAATATATCATAAAAGACTAACTCAGCCTCAAGACCACATGGACTCAAACGGTCCTCAGACCACATGAAGCCAAACGGTCCCGAGACCGCATGGAGTCAAACGGTCCCAAGACCGCATGAAGCCAAACGGTCCCGAGACCGCATGGAATCAAACGGTCCCAAGACCGCATGAAGCCAATCGGTCCCGAGACCGCATGGAGTCAAACGGTCCCAAGACCACATGAAGCCAGTCGGTCCTGAGACTGCATGGAGTCAAACGGTCCCAAGACCGCATGAAGCCAATCAGTCCCGAGACCGCATGGAGTCAAACGGTCCCAAGACCGCATGAAGCCAATCGGTCCCGAGACCGCATGGAGTCAAATGGTCCCGGGACCGTTTGGAGTCACACGGTCTCAAGATCGCATGAAGCCAACCGGCCCCGAGACCGCATGGAGTCACACGGTTTCAAGACCGCATGAAGCCAACCGGTCCCGAGACCGCATGGAGTCACACGGTCTTGAGACCGTATGAATCCAAACGGTCCTGAGGTCCAAACGGTCCTGAGGTTCAAACGGTCCTAAGGTCCAAACAGTCCCGAGGTCCAAACGGTCTTGAGGTCCAAACGGTCTTGAGGTCCAAACGGTATCCAAACCGTTTGGACTTCACTCAAGTCCTATAAATAAGACCCCAAGGGTCCTCAACCGAGCATCAAGTTTCAGACGTCCAAAGGCTGCCTCAATCGCTCCAGAGCAAATCCGACTTCCATCTTCTGCCCAGGGGCTTCCGGTCTGAGACCCACACTACATCTCGAAGCTGCTTTCTCTCTCTCTGCCAAAGAAGGTGGGAAGAGGGAGATCTCGTCATCAAGCAACCTGTGAAGCTGGTGGATCGTTTCTCTCTCTCCAAGGGGTTGACTTTCCTCTTTCCTTTGTGGGGATGATGCTCTCTCTCTCTCTCTTCTTGCCTCCTTCTTGGTCCTAGTCATGAGCGAGTAGTCTCTCTCGCTAGGGTGCGGGGAGTAGCCCCACTACCCATGCTTTCATATCATGTAAATGTAATCCATAGTTTGCAATATAGAGTTTTTATCTTCTCAGTTCAACATCAAACGTTTAATGAATGCTTGTTGCTTGATCACCAACTTGTGTTATCTTTTATCTTTTAGTATGAATTGTCTATGTTTGTACTATTAGATTTGAAACTCGTTTGTATGTTGGTTCTTGGTGCATGTATTCACCATGCATCTGTTTCAGTATCTAGAAGTGTATCTCAAGGAGTGGAGTAAACTCACTATCATTTGTTGCACTTTCATACTATGAAATGGAATCAGTTGACGTATGGAAGTGCAATCTTGGTAAGTCGAGGAACACACTTCGAGAAGGGAATGATGCAAAGTAAGTGATCATTTGTTCGGGAATGGCTGGCATTGCAACATTCCTGCACTTCTCATAGTTAGCTCCCCAAAAGGAAGCTACGTATACAAAGATACTAACTGACTAGACTCTTTTTGCAGGTTATGTTTTGCTTAGCATATGCTGATCTGTGTGTAGTGGCGGTGAAAAACCGATCACACCCTAGTGACTTTTATCATAGTTTAAATCCTTAGATTTACTTGCTTTCTTTACCTTGCATGTTCTTAGTTTAAAACAACAAAACCAAACTTTCGATTTAAGCGCCTGCTATTAAGTAACTAAGTGAAATTCCAACGTTTTCCATTTTGTTGCTTGCAACAAGACCGTTGTCCTGAGGATTCGACCCTTAACTATACTACGATAAGACTTCCATGTATCCTAGCATACGTGGGTGGAGTTGTCTATCTAGTATATGCAAGGCTAAACCTAAAGACTCACTATCTTTAGGATTTTTAGTTGGTGCACGCAATTCCACGTAAGTGGAAGCTCCATCAAAAATTGGCGCCGTTGTCAGGGACAACAGAACGTTTTAATTTCATTTAGTATCTTGCTAGTTGGTTTAGGGTTTTACACTTTCTTTTAATCATTAAACCATATCTTCTTAAATCCATTATATCTCCACCATCATCTAAAAGGGTGTTTTCTTCTCTCTACTCAGGTAGAAAACGTGTATGCAACCAATGCGTAACCTCGGATTCTCCCCTGATCCAAAGTACAACTCTGAGGTAGAGAGAAGCTTCCACCGTCGCATTTGAATTAATCGCCAATGGGCCAGGCAAATGGCTGAAGATCAACGCCAGGCTTCTTTGGTGATGGAGAGGGTCAACGCCACCATCGCCGCTCAAAGGGAACAACTCATCGCTGATACTCATGCCCAGATTCAAGTGGAGATTTGTGCAGAAGAACAAGCCCGCATTAGAGCTGAAAATGAAGCAGCAACCCAAGCTGCTCAGTTGGAATTAAGGAACAAGCAGCTGAGGGACTACGATGTCCCAAAGAACTACGAGGACAACCATCCGGTCTGACCTCCGATCATCAACATCCCCAACTTTGAGATTCAGACCCAATGGATCCAGATCATGCATGGCATCTCATTCTCTGGAGGCTCTGGAGATGACTGCATGGATCATCTGAAGAGGTTTAAGGCACTTTGCCTCCTGGTCCCGCAAGCCGGAGTTGCTTTTGATGCAATAATGCTTCATCTTTTTCACTTCACCCTGTCTGGGAGAGCTCTGAGTTGGTATAACTCACTTGACATGGAACGTATAATAACCACTTGGGCTCCCCTAGAGGAAAAATTCTTAGAGAATTTCTTCCCCCTTCACTGACTTATGAGATCAGGGGGCAGATCAATCACTTCTCTCAGCTACCTGGGGAATCCCTTGCTGAATCATGGGAAAGGTTTTAAGAACTTTTGCGCAAGTGCCCACATCATGGAATCTCCCAGATGCAATTAATAGAAACCTTCTATCGGGGAGTGAGTGATGATATCAAACCGTTTTTGGATTCCTCATTTGGAGGAAACTTCATGAGAAGGAATTATGAAGACGCCTGGAAAATTGTTACGCTCGGAGATGAAAACCAGTCTAACTGGGGACGATCAGCCAGTAAAGGTGTCCTAAAGGTCTACAAAGTTGAAGAATCAATGGAGATGAAGGACATAGCTGAAGCCCTGAAAGCCATAATTCATAAACAATAAGCGCTTGAGACTTCTCTCGGAGAATTTGATAAGAAGAAAAATCCTCTAGTTCAACAAGTCAAGGCCATCACAGGATCATGTGAGGCTTTTCATGCTTCTGACCATCTGACCCTTTGCTGCGGTATGCTGTATAATGTGATGATGGATCTGCATCCACCACCACAACCATATGAACCTATCACTGACCATACAGAAGAACAACTACCGGAACAAGTCAACTCTATCCACTCTATCCCTGGACAAGTCTATTACAACCCTAATCAGCCAAGGAATCATCCAGGATTTCAGTATGGAAACCCTGCTGGGACCGCTAATCCACAACATCAAACGCAGGGAGGATCCTCTAGTAGGCTACCACTTGGGTTCCCAAACAATTTCAACCAAAATCAAGGGAATTCCAGGACTAATTTCCCTCGGGCTAACTATCCCAGGAGCCAATTAGCCTACTACCAGTACACTCATCCTCGACTCCATCCACAGCTGTATACTCAGCAACCTCAGCTGGCGCTACCACCACAACAATCTCAACAAGCCCAATAACAAAGCCCTCTGAAAAACACTCCTTCTCAACCGGAAGATGAAATATCATTGATAAGGAAGGTGCTGCAATCTCAACCGACTATGCTCGCTAATCAGCAAGCACAACAAAAAGCAGTAGAAGCCCATCTTGCCCAGATCGCTGCACAATTGAAGCCTACGACAGGCACATTTGCAGGGCAGCCCGAATCAAATCCTAAGCATGGACAAAACAAACATGAGCAATTGAATGTTTTCACCATGAGATCGGGACGCACTCTTCATGGGACTACCAAGATAATCCCAGATAATGATGATACCCCCGCTTGCATGATGAATGAGAGCCCGCAACAAGGAATAGAGAAGCCCACAGAGGGCACAAAGGGCAAAGATAAAGACCAAGTGTCCGCAGAACCTGAAGTTTTGCAATATAAACCAAGAATCTCGTACCCAGGTAGACTGCGAGAAACGAAGATGGAAACCAGGATTCAAAAGTTCAAAGAGGCGATGAAGAAACTGTACATCGAGAAAGTATATCCGCTCCTTGATGCTCTTTCCGAGGTTCCGACATGGGCAAAATATCTCAAAACCTTGCTATCAAGAAAGTATATCACCGAGGAGCAAGAAACTATCAAGCTTTCTCAGACCACTTCTGACATCATCTTAAATAAGATGCCTACAAAGAAGAAGGACCCAGGCTCCTTCGGAATCCAATGTTGCATTGGAAATGCATCTACTAAAAAAGGATTAGCTGACCTAGGGGCCAGTATATCCATCATGCCTTATTCTATGTGCAAGCATCTGGGTTTCACCGAATTGCTGCCTACGGCAATGACTATTCAATTAGCTGATTCCACCATAACTGCACCTCTAGGGATCATTGAAGATATCCCAGTAAGGATAGGAAGGGATGCCTACGTCCCGTGTGACTTTGTTATCATGGATATTAAAGAAGACTTGAGATATCCGATTATTTTCGGCAGACCTTTCCTCGCTACTTCCAGGGCACTTATCGACGTCGAAGCTGGCACCATCATTCTTAGGCTCGGAAAAGAAGCAATTCAATTCCGAGTCCTTAATAGCATGAAAGGTCCTAGTATCCAAGAGGAGGTTTTTCTTCTTGACGCAATACAACAAATGTCTCAGTTAGAAATATCCGAGCCTGATGACGAACTAGAAAATGTCCTAATCAATCCAGATGTTGAATTCTCTATGAACGAACTAGTTCAACAATGTCTGCAACATTTAGAAAAGGCCGAAGAAGCATCAACGACCACTTTTGAAGAACTTAAAGTTGTTAGCATTATAGAAGCAGCTGAGCCACCAAAAGCCCCTGAAATGAAGACTTTACCCACAGGACTTAAACATGTTTTCTTAGATAAGGAAAAACTATGCCCGATCATCATCAGCTCTACCCTTACAGAAGATCAGGAAGAAAAGCTTCTGGATGAGCTGAAGAAGCATAAAAAGGTCATTCGATATAAGATAACTGACCTAACAGGCATAAATCCAGCCCTGTGTATGCACATACTTCCAATGGTTGAAGAATTCAAGCCATCCCGCGAACATCAAAGAAAATTGAATCCTAATCTCAAGGAGGTGGTTCGCCTGGAGGTCCTCAAATTACTCAAAGCTGGCATAATCTACCCTATCTCTGACTCCCAGTGGGTCAGCCCTGTCCAGGTTGTTCCAAAAAAAGGAGGTACTACTGTAGTGCTTAATGACAAAAATGAGTTAGTGCCCACCATGACTGTAACAGGGTGGCAGATGTGTATTTACTATAGGAAGCTGAACAAAGCCACGAGGAAAGACCACTTCCCTTTACCCTTCCTTGATGAAGTCCTGGAACGCCTAGCTCATCAGAAATATTTTTGCTATCTCGATGGTTATTCCGGGTTTTACCAAATACCCATACACCCGGAAGACCAGGAAAAAACTACCTTCACCTGTCCTTTTGGGACATATGCCTTTAGAAGAATGTCGTTCGGGTTGTGTAACGCACCCGCTACTTTCCAACGGTGTATGTCTGCCATTTTCGCCGGTTTAACTGAATCTGTCATGGAATTATTTATGGATGATTTCTCAGTTTATAGAGATTCCTTCGATAACTGTTTAATCAATCTTGGACAAGTTTTGCAACGCTGTGAGGAAATGAACCTTATCCTGAATTGGGAGAAATGCCATTTCATGGTAATAGAAGGTGTCATCCTCGGGTACAGGGTGAGTGACAGGGGGATCGAGGTGGATAAAGAAAAAATTGACGTTATTTCGAAACTGTCGCCACCGAAAGATATAAAGGGAGTAAGAGCTTTCTTGGGTCATGCGGGGTTCTACAGAAGATTCATCAAAGATTTTTCAAAGATAGCAAAACCCATGACCCAGCTTCTGACTAAAGATACTGAGTTCATATTCAATCAAGAATGTATGCAAAGCTTCTCCACCCTCAAGAATGCTTTAATCTCCGTGCCTATTCTAAGAGCCCCGGATTGGTCGCAGCCTTTTGAAATCATGTGCGACACAAGTGATTACGCTATAGGGGCTGTTTTAGGACAGCGAATTGGTAAGAAACCTTACATCATCTACTATGCATCCAAAATGCTAGATGAAGCACAAAAAAACTATACTATCACAGAGAAAGAGTTTTTGGCTGTCATCTATGCGTTCGAAAAATTTCACTCATATCTGATTGGTTCTAAGGTCATTGTTTATACTGACCACTCCGCCATTCGATATCTGATTCAAAAGCAAGATGCCAAACCCAGGCTCATCCGCTGGGTGCTGATGCTTCAGGAATTCAACCTGGAAATTAAGGATAAAAGTGGAGTGGAGAACATTGTCGCTGACCATCTCAGCCGTATCGAGGTTGAATAAGAAGACAAAATCCCTATCCGGGATTCTCTTCCATACAACCAGCTTATGAAGGCCACCCATGGATTCCCTTGGTATGCAGATATCGTCAATTATCTAGCCACAGGGATTATCTACCCCTCTGCTTCCTACCATGACAAAAGGAAGTTCCTTCATGACATAAAACAATATTATTGGGATGAACCCTACCTGTTTCACCTTTGTGCTGACGGACTTTTCCGTCATTGTTTACCAGAAGAAGAAATAACCCTGGTCCTTGAGCATTGCCATTCAGGACCCACGGGGGGGGGGGGGGCACATGAGTGCTAAGAAAATAGCTATAAAAGTTTTACAATCTGGTTTCTTCTGGCCCACCATATCAAAGGATTCATACGATTTTGTGAAAGCTTGCAATAAATGCCAATTTTCTGGCAACATATCAAAAAGAGATGAAATGCCCCTCACTATGTGGCAGGAAATTGAGCTTTTTGATGTGTGGGGGGTAGACTACATGGGCCCTTTCCCATCATCCTATGGCTTCTCTTACATCTTGGTCACGGTGGACTACGTCTCAAAGTGGGTTGAAGCTGTACCCACTGTGTCCAGCGATTCCAAGCCTGTTATTAAATTGTTCAAAGATATTATCTTCCCAAGATTTGGAGTTCCGAGAACCGTCATATCAGATGGCGGGACCCATTTCTTGGAACGAAGTTTTGAAGCCTTACTAAAAAAGTACAGAGTCAATCACAAAGTCGCCACACCCTACCATCCATAGACTAGTGGACAGGTTGAGATATCAAATAGACAATTTAAGGCAATACTTGAAAAAACGGTGAATAGAAACCACACTGATTGGTCCACCAAACTTTCTAATGCCCTTTGGGCATACCGAACTGCATATAAAACACCAATCAGAACAACCCCGTTCCGTTTGGTGTACGGGAAGTCATGTTGTCTTCCAGTAGAGCTGGAATTCAAAGCCTGGTGGGCCATCAAACAATTAAATTTCGATCTCAAAAGTGCAGGAGAGAATAGACAACTCCAATTGCAGGAGCTAGAAGAGCTCCGAATGACCTTCTATCAGAACGCCAGAATATATAAGGAGCAGAAAAAAATGTGGCACGATGGTCATCTCAAAAGGAAAGACATCGCCGTCGGCGACAACATACTCCTTTTCAACTCCAAGCTCAAGTTGTTCCCCGGAAAACTTCGAACAAAATGGTCTGGGCCCTTCACCATAAAGCATATTTATCCAACTGGAGCTGTCATAATTATCGACAATAACGGAGGAGAAAGGACAGTCAACGGTCATCGTTTTAAAAGATACTACTCTCCGACAGACAAAATTCCAAGACAAACCATAGAAATCAAAGACGTCACACCGTCAACATAACAACGTCTCAGCTTCGTCGAGCCAGCGACGTAAAACCCAGGCACTACTTGGGAGGCAACCCAAGATTTTAGTTTCTTTCTTTATTTCCCATTCTCTTTACTTTAGGTTTATCTCATGAAAATACAAAAAAAAAATTATGCAACCAAAACAAGCATAAAAATATATACCTTAACCCTAACAAACGGTCCTGAAACTGTTTGGAACCAAACGGTCTCGAAACCATTTGGAACCAAACGGTCTCGAAACCGTTTGGAACCAAACGGTCCTGAAAACGTTTGGGACCAAATGATCTTCAAACCGTTTGGGAATCCAAACGGTCGCTAAACCATTTGACCTACGATATTTGTCAAGTCAATCCCCCGTCTCCTATAAATATAAACCCTACCCCTTCATTTTTCTCTCTTAGGCTCTCGAACCCTCTCGTGCTTCTGTGCAAGAATTATTCCATTGCCTCTGCTCTCCCTGTTTCCGTCCTCTGCCTCCGATGACCAGGTTCCCGTGCTTCTACACGGCAACCTCACCTTCGTTCCACCACCATTTGCTTCTTCACCGTCGACGCTACCAACAGCTGCAAGGTAGTCCAACAGTGCTACCATTTTTTCGCTTCCGCAACCCTCTGCACCACTATTATCATCGCCAGCGCCACCGCGGCGCTTCCTCTTCTCCAATGCCGGTGCCATCATCGGACTTGTCGTAATCCTCCTTATCTTCATATCTAGCGTCGTCGGCTCCGACCGCCGTCACCTTCATTTTAATCATCGACGACCTTTTCCATCGCCGTTTTCACCGCCGACGGTCTTTTCCTCCCGCCGTTTTCACCCTCGCTGGCTCTAACCTGTCGTCCCACCTTCCAAACAGTTCCCAAACCGTTTGGGACCAAACGGTCTTCAAACCGTTTGGAACCAAACGATCTTGAAACCGTTTGGGACCAAATAGTCTTCAAACCGTTTGGAACCAAACGATCTTGAAACCGTTTGGGACCAAACGGTCTTCAAACCGTTTGGAACCAAACGGTCTTCAAACTTTTTGGAACCAAACGGTCTTGAAACTGTTTGGGACCAAACAGTCTTCAAACCGTTTGGAATGAAACGATCTTGAAACCGTTTGGGACCAAAACGGTCTTGAAACTGTTTGGGACCTAACGGTCTTCAAACCATTTGGGACCAAACGGTCCTGAAACCGTTTGGCTTTCCATAATCTCTAAAAATACAAAAAAAAAATATATATATATATACATAAAACCACATAAATACAAATAAAATCTAATTTGTTTCTAAACATATTGTTCTAATTCATGATTTTTCACTTTGCAGTTATGGCATCGCCAGCAAAGAAGGTCATCAGATTCGAAGACCTCACAATCTGGACAACAGAGCAACTAATGGAAGAACAAGCTAAGCTCCAGAAGATAAGAGATGAATTCAACAAGACAGGGAAGGCACCACCAAATGTAAAGATGATGCAAGTCCTATGCGACCTTGATCTCCTGAACAAGTGCCTGGGTGAGACACCCGAAGAAGAAATTGAAATTTCTTCTTCTGATGATGAAGGCTCGGAGTACACACCAAATCCCGAGGAGGAATCCCCAGCCGAAGAACAAAAAGGGAAACACAAGGTCCTGGAGACTGCAACTGGGCAGCCCTCCAAGAAAAGGGCAAGAAAGCAAGTTCGCCCTGCCTCTGCTATGGACCAACCCCTTGCATCACCTACCACCACCATCCCTGTTACCACCACCACCTTCCCTCCTGTCACCACCACATCACCACCACTAGAAAACCTTTACATCCAGACCATCCAATCCATTGATAAAATCTTCAAACCCACTAAGTATGTTTGCTCCAGCGTACTAATTAAGATGGGGATCAATGACCGAATCTTCAACACACTAGACAAAGCCAACCTCGCAAGGCTATGTTTAGTACCTGAGATCTCATACTCTGAGACCACCATCGAATTCTTCACCTTTCTTACAAAAGAACCCGTTGATATCATGGATAGATCACGGGATGGAGGTGACAGAAGACTAGTCACCCAAATTTTCGGCAACAAGGTGGTCTTAACGGAAAATATGTTGAACAACATTTTTATTGACAATCACCAGTAGCTGCAAAAAGCCAAGGCGGTGGGAACCGAGCACCCTGAGTTCAACAGACACATATTCTGGAAATCTCTAACTGGGCTCCCCACCTATGATGCTAAGACATGCAAAGCATCAAACATACACTCTGGTTTTGTGCGCACCCTACACAAAATTCTTGCTGGCGCACTCTTCCCCAGGACAGAAGGGGGGAACGTTACAATCTCGGATCTTTTTGTTCTCTGGTCCATTCTTAACAAAAAGCCAGTTAACATTGGATGACAAATGATCCAAAAATTATCAGCCTTCGCTCTGGGGAAGGAAATCTATATGGGGGGTCATGTCACATCCATTATCAAATACCTCAAGATGGACATACCCCTATCTCGTTGCACGCAATTAAAGGGCGACATCCTTACCAATGAACAAACTCTGAAGAACTCCTTCATCATCAAGGAAAAGTATGGGAAACTACATTATGTCTTCTGCCCTACGGTCAAGTCTTCCGGAACACTTCGCCCGCTTCTGGAACTAGCAAACTACGACACAGAAAAACTCCTCTTCTCTGACGAGGAGCTTACACAACTCCTAGCTTCGATTAAAACAACCGAAAAGAAATCAACAGCGGGACAGACGGAGCTGAGCATCACAACCCCGACAGCTCATCCATCCAAAATACCTGTCAAACAACCTTCCAGAAGGCAGTTGCAGGCACAACAGCTGTCGGGGACACCAACATCAAAGCCAAATCTAGAGGCTGAGACCCTCCATGAAGATGTCTTAACCACCTCATCAATCGACTCTTTCATTCAGAGTCTGCATGACCAGCTAACCGCCACCACCACCCCACCTTCCACCTCTCCAATATCTACCACTCCTCCTTTCTTCACAACATCCACACAACCATTCACATCCGCTTCTTCACCCCTTTTTCTTTCGGGCCCTCCCTTCTCCACCCCTATTCCCGACTTTACCACTTTCCTATTCCCCTCCACAGTTTCTACCCCATCTCTATCACTCCCACCGCTTTAACCTGAGATACCACCACCCTTCACATCCACCACCACCCCGACACCGTTGGTGACTCCATCCACAGTCACCACGCAGTTTGGGGCATCATCTGTGTCTCTTTCGCAAGGCACTACCACCCTTCCACATAGACCCCAGCCACCCCACCCTTCCGCCTCTGGGGTCCCTTTTGCTAATATCGGTGAGGAATTCGGCCGTCAATTCGACGCTGTCCGAAACCTCCTCACCGATCCTTCTAACATTTTACATTCTATTTTTTCTTGTGTGCAGGGTTTATCAGGTTAGGTGGCCACGATCGACGAACATCACCGAGCCTTGCCCACCATCCTCCAAGGTTTCCAGCAATGACAAGATGAGGTGGCTAAGCAAGTTGAGCACATCAACAGCCACTACAACAACTTGTCGGACTTGGACCTTGGAGCGAAGCGCCAGAAAGAAGCAACGAAAAAACAAGTCGATGAGATCTCTACACAGACTCAACCTCTGCCAGAGATTCTCCGCGAGCTCCAACATCAACAAGCAGTCCTGAGCACGCGCTTGTACACCATCAACAACACCCTCACACAACTACATAATCGCCAAGAGGAATCAGCTAACAATGACATCCAGCAGCTGCGTGCTCAAGTTACTGATCTAACATCACGTCTCCTCTCCACCGAGGGCCGATATAATGACCTCAAAGAATCCCACGACGCACTGCTAGAAACACACGAGCATCTGCAGGTGGCTTACGATGAGTTGCAAGCCACCCATCGGCGGTGCAGCAAGACCGCACACAAAAATCCAGCAGACAAGGCGGCGGACGACAAGGATGGCGATAGTGACGAAGATGAAGATGAAGACGCCAACTCATCTATGGATTCAAACAACGATACCACCTCTTCTGGTGGCAAATCAGATGACGGAGAAGACCTTGACCATGCAACCAAACCTTCTCACAAGGGCTCTGACAAAGATCAGCATGACAATGAACATCACCCCAAGTCCCCTCACAATGATAATGTTAACATGTCATACGGGGATCCATTCATTGATTATTCCGCTCTAGGGTCAATCGGGGAAACCGCTAAAGACGCGGCTTTCACTGAGCTCCAACAATGTCTATTAGGAACCATCGTCAGCCCACCCACAACATTCGCCCCACCTATCTCCGCACCTGGCACATCTATGTCCTCCCCCCATGACTAGGATGAGGTAGAGCGAGTGAGTTTAGATACTGATCAAGAACTCGACTCTGCCTCCAATTACGATGACGATCTGCAGACCTATACTGAAGTCCTGGATCACCCTTCTTCCCCCACTCCTCAGGAATGTTCCCCGCCACCACCTCTACCGCATAAAATGCATGACCTGGACATGGCGGCCATCTCCACACTAGATGCTCAGGACATTTTTATAATGAACACTATTGTGGATGATGTGAAGGCAGGGGAAGACATCATCTATAATAACACCAAAACTAGACGTAAGATGACACGAGAAGATTTTCGTACCATCCTACGACCTCGGTCCACGATACCTATGGCGATCTTCCGTGTCCTTCTTGACAATAGAATCGAAATCTATAGAAGTCATAATAGGAAACAACCGGTTATCAACGCCTCGCCTGCTATGTCTGTTGGCCTTTTATACAAAGACATAAGAGAAAAGTCAATCGAGAGGCTGCGTGTTGGTATCGCACGTCGGACACGTTTTCTTACCGTTCCCTTCCAAGTTTCGGACCACTGGCTTTTCATGATTGTGGATACTGAGGCTCGGGATGCCAAGGTGTATAATTTCTGCGGCGCCAAGCTACCAGCCGACATAATAAACTTAGTCGGTGAAGCAGCAGGAGAAGCAAGGTGTATACCCTTCCGGCTGCTTAAGTTGATTTGGGCTGCACGCCCATCTCTCTGCCAGGATTGGAGCCAACATTGGTTCAAAATCATAAACCCTCAAGTTCAAGCCGCCGAGGGATCTGGGGATTGCGCTTTCTGCACCATACATCACATCCAAGCGCTGAACCAGGAAATCCTTTTTACTGATCTGGTTGCTGAAGATTTTCACTCCTTGCGTGGGCGTTATGCCATGGAGCTCATATGTGATAGACGTTTCTTCAAGGACCCGACTATGGCACCAGATGACGTCCCTCGCTACCTCTTCTCAGCTTTCCAGCGACCGTAGCGGCGACCCTTCCGACAAACTCTGAAGGAGTCGGAGAAATCGACAGTACCAGTCGCAGCTACCGAGCAAAGTAAAGGAGAGTCGATCCTTTATCTGCCATTGAACCAACCTTTCTTGACTTCGACCGCAGTGCTTGCAAAGGTCTCTCCGACATCGAACTACGTCTCATCATGTCGAGGCTCTCAGCTGAGAAGGATGAACTCGTATTCATGTCTTGAGACATTTTAGTTATGGCAAACACGCTCCGAGAGACTTTACAGGTTAAAGGATCCCTCTCTGTAAGCCTTATGGCCGCTTACCAGTTCCTACTCGACCAAAATAACCCCACTACATATATGGCGTCCCCATACATGAAGGATGATCTTCTAAAGCTCAAGAATTTTGGCACAACTGACGCGCTGATCTCCTACCTACAGCACACAACGCCGACGTTCATCATGTTACCCTTCCTCTATCACGAGCACTGGTTGCTCCTGGCCACAAATCTCCTAGAAGGAACAACTACAATATATAACAGCTCCTATAGCCAGTACAATCCACGACAGAAGAACTATGTCGTGACACCAAGGATGCCAACAGAGGTAGTGGCAAAGGAGTGCGTCGATAAGTTCATTGCTTTTCTAAGTCAGCATACAAGGGCGTACGACAAAGAGCATTTTCACCGCCCTTCTTTCTGCCACAAATGCCCCCAGCAAATCCGGGAATCAAATGATTGTGGCTTCCACATCCTCTACTGGATGTACACCATCATCGTTCTCCAAAGACCAGTAGAAGAAATGACTGACATGGATTACCACGCTCTACGAGGACAGTTCGCAGCAAATCTACTTCATTCCCCGGGGGCAAATGAAGAATGAACTTAGCCTGCTGCCCTTGTCCTAATTACTTCTCAACCTATCACTTTGACACTCTGAGGATAGAGTGAGTGATAAGTTGGGAGGGGTACATTAGACAAGGGCGAGGTACCATTTTCTCCATCCCTTTTTTTTCCTTCTCTATTTGTACATATTTTCTTTTCTTCTCTTTTTCAACTTTCTTTTTAAAATAACCCTCTTACCTTTAGAATCTTGTTAGTCCCCAAAAGTAAATATCACTTAGACATTTTATGGCGATTTAATAATGTCCCTCCACTATTGATTTTCATGCTTTTGCTTCACTTCTTCATCTGACTCTCCACAGGTCAATATCAAGGCAGAAATAAGCTGGGCTCTCAAGGATGAGAGGGGCATCAGGCAACTTCCAAATCAACAAGCTCTGCAAGTGGACCACAAACCAAATAAATGCATGTTGAAAAACTCTAAGAACAGTTTTCCTCTCTTCAAAATAAAAGAGGCTTGGCCGCCCAAAATAAATTCCCAAACAAAACCCCAAAACCCAAGCCGTGAGTCTTTGAATAAAAGCCAGAGAGTCGAATAAAATTATGAGAGTTGTGCCTTAAATAAGGATCTATATAAAGAACCGATGAAGGTCTCACCCGGCCGGCACATTCAGCTACCATCACAAAGGCAGATGTGTCGTGCCCGGTAGTGAAACCCTAAGGTATCTAAATATATGAAAGGCTTATAAAGGACTCACCCGGCCGGTACATTCAGCTGCCCTCACAAAGGCAGATGTGTCGTTCCCGATAGTGAGATCCTAAAAGCATAGACAACCCCTCCCCCACTTGAAGGGGGAGTTACACTTCAAGCCTTTAGCGAACCCTCATACCCTCTCTAGGTTCCAATAGGTCTTTCTGAGAGGTATAAAACGGATTGGAGTCAACAACATGCATAAAATAAAGGTGGTCCTGATGCGAGCTATGAGATACGGAAGGAACCTGAGACCCAAGCAACTCTCGAAACCTGAAAGAGTCAAGGCAAGCAATAAGACATGATATGACCTTAGGAGAACTCAGGTTAAGAATTGAATCAAGAGTATGGAAATTCTAACTAAATAAAATCACCTCGCCATTACATGTCTCAACTCTATCTAACTTGAGGACAAGCTAGACTCTAAGTTAGGGGGGTGATAACCTCCAACTTTGATGATTATCTTAGTCTTTTTCTTTAGTTTTCCGTAATCTTTTTAAATTAAATATATACATAATCCTTAAATTTTCCCTCTTACTATAAATATACTATTAGACTAACTTTTCCCGTTTATATATGCAAAAAAACACAAAAACATATATCATAAAAGACTAACTCAGCCTCAAGACCGCATGGACTCAAACGGTCCTCAGACCGCATGAAGCCAAACGGTCCCGAGACCGCATGGAGTCAAATGGTCCTAAGACCGCATGAATCCAAACGGTCCCGAGACCGCATGGAATCAAATAGTCCCAAGACCGCATGAAGCCAATCGGTCCCGAGACCGCATGGAGTCAAACGGTCCCAAGACCGCATGAAGCCAGTCAGTCCCGAGACCGCATGGAGTCAAACGGTCCCAAGACGGCATGAAGCCAATCGGTCCCGAGACCGCATGGAGTCAAACGGTCCCAAGACCGCATGAAGCCAATCGGTCCCGAGACCGCATGGAGTCAAACGGTCCCGAGACCGTTTGGAGTCACACGGTCTCAAGACCGCATGAAGCCAACCGGCCCCGAGACCGCATGGAGTCACACGGTCTCAAGACCGCATGAAGCCAACCGGTCGCGAGACCGCATGGAGTCACACGGTATCGAGACCGCATGAATCCAAACAGTCCTGAGGTCCAAACGGTCCCGAGGTCCAAACGGTCTTGAGGTCCAAACGGTCTTGAGGTCCAAACGGTCTCCAAATTGTTTGGACTTCACTCAAGGCCTATAAATAAGACCCCAAGGGTCCTCAACCGGGCATCAAGTTTCAGACGTCCAAAGGCTGCCTCAATCGCTCCAGAGCAAATCTGACTTCCATCTTCCGCCCAGGGGCTGCCGGTCTGAGACCCACACTACATCTCGAAGCTGCTTTCTCTCTCTCTGCCAAAGAAGGTGGGAAGAGGGAGATCTCTTCATCAAGCAACCTGTGAAGCTGGTGGATCATTTCTCTCTCTCCAAGGGGTTGACTTTCCTCTTTCCTTTTTGGGGATGATGCTCTCTCTCTTCTTTCCTCCTTCTTGGTCCTAGTCATGAGAGAGTAGTCTCTCTCACTAGGGTGCGGGGAGTAGCCCCGCTACCCATGCTTTCATATCATGTAAATGTAATCCATAGTTTGCAATATAGAGTTTTTATGTTCTCAGTTCAACATCAAATGTTTAATGAATGCTTGTTGCTTGATCACCAACTTGTGTTATCTTTTATCTTTTAGTATGAATTGTCTATGTTTGTACTATTAGATTTGAAACTCGTTTTTATGTTGGTTCGTGGTGCATGTATCCACCATGCATCTGTTTCGGTATCTAGAAGTGTATCTCAAGGAGTGGAGTAAACTCACTATCATTTGTTTCACTTTCATACTATGAAATGGAATCAGTTCACGTATGGAAGTGCAATCTTGGTAAGTCGAGGAACACACTTCGAGAAGGGAATGATGCAAAGTAAGTGACCATTTGTTCGAGAATGGCTGGCATTGCAACATTCCTGCACTTCTCTTAGTTAGCTCCCTAAAAGGAAGCTAAGTCTACAAAGATACTAACTGACTAGACTCTTTTTGTAGGTTATGTTTTGCTTAGCATGTGTTGATCCGTGTGTAGTGGCGGTGAAAAACAGATCACACCCTAGTGACTTTTATCATAGTTTAAATCCTTAGATTTACTTGCTTTCTTTACCTTGCATGTTCTTAGTTTAAAACAACAAAACCAAACTTTCAATTTAAGTGCCTGCTATTAAGTAACTAAGTGAAATTCCAACGTTTTCCATCTTGTTGCTTGCAACAAGACCGTTGTCCTGAGGATTCGACCCTTAACTATACTACGATAAGACTTCCACGTATCCTAGCATACATGGGTGGCGTTCTCTATCTAGTATATGCAAGGCTAAACCTAAAGACTCACTATCTTTAGGATTTTTAGTTGGTGCACGCAATTCCACATAAGTGGAAGCTCCATCACTTTACTATCTCTGCATCCCATTTATCATACTCCATAGTTGGAAGCTCGTATGGATGCGTCACCATTCTCCATAGCTCCAAGCTTATCCCTTGGAAGTAGAATTGCATCCACCTTTTCCAATAAGTGTATTTGGAATTATTGAATGGTTATGTCCATGTCACATACTTCCCTTCAAGGTTGAGGTTGCTAAGCAAGTTTTCCCCCATGGTTCAAGATTCATGGGATCTCCTTGAAGACCTACTCTAATACCAATTGAAAGATCTTGAGGGGGGTGAATAGAGATTTTGATTATTTTAAAATTAATTTAAAACTTAAATTGCAAAAAGGATAGGGGAAAAAGGAAGACACTCTCAATTTAGAGTGGTTCCACCCTTTGAATCGAAGGATGTCAGTCCACTACCCAATTTTTGCCAATTGGGATTTGCAAGTGATCAATTTTATTACGTCTCAAGGAATTAAAATAAAATACATCCACTTCACCTCAACCTCTTGTTTATCGGGATGTGGAAGAGAACCCAAGGAAAGGATGACGATCCACCTCCACCACCTTGATGCAACCTTCACCTCCTTGAAGTAGCATTAAGCACCTTGGAGCAACCTTCACTCCTTGAAGTAGCTCCAATCGCCTAGAAGCAGCCTTCACATCTTGAAGTAGCTCCAATCACCTAGGAGCAACCTTCAAACCTAGAAGTAGCTCCAAACAAGCTCCCTCGGACAACCTCCCACACTAGGAGTAGTCAAGGATCAAACCAACATCAACATGAAGAATTAGATTGGAATAAGAAAAGTTACACCAATGTAGTACAACACTTTGATCCTATGTTAAGAGTTAGACCTCGTAACCACTTAAGATGGAAGTTTCTAGATGGTTTCTAGGAGTTTGTAGCTATAGGACAATAACTTAGAGCTCAAGGAAGAAGATAACAAGTGTATTTCAGCTATGTTGCTCTCTAGAATGATTGCTCAAGTGTTGCTTGTGTGTTTTAGTGTCCTAAGGTCACCTCTATTTATAGGAATGGGTTCTAGGTGACTAGGGTACTTTGGGAAAAGTGTATAGAGGGTTTTAGGATGATATATAGCCACTAGAGTTGGATAAAATTAGGTGCAACAACTAACTTTGTTATGACCGCATCTGAGCTTAATTGGTAAACTAGGGTTTACATGGATGATTATATGCTAAATTGGATTGATCATTTCTTGAATATAATTAATGATTATAATTCAATTATGATGTTTTAAACCTAATAATAATGTTAAGTGTTCTATTGTTTGAGAAATTAGGGTTAGAGAAATATAAACCCTAGTTGGCTGAAATTAGGGTTTTGATGGTACATGAGTACAAAATTTGATTAGGATAGCAGTGTGGTAAATGATTTTTCATATTTTATAAAAATTTTGTATTTAATTTAATTTTGGATATTATATGCATAACTCAATCATGCATATTGGATAAAACTTTCAGAATATTTGAGTGTTCTTTGAATGTGGTTCTCGGTCGAACTATACTTCGACCAAAATGTTGACAGAGTGCTTTTCAGTAGTGTAGTGTTTTATTTTTAGTTATTTATTGGTAACTCAAAATTATCTGAAATTTTAATTGGATATCTAAAACTCAATCATATTTAATATTTAAAATTTTCATAATTTTTGGATGCGTTTAGACCTTATCAGTAGATGAATTACAGTAACTAACATTTTTGTAGAATTATGGATAGCAGTGCACTATTCGATTTTTATTTATTTAATGGAAGCATGGATTTATCTCAAATTTTAACTGAAGCTTTATAATTCAATTATACACAAAATGACAAATTTGAATAATTTTTGGATAAGGTTTGATTTCTGAAATACATGAATTCATAGAAACCTTTTTATGATAGAAAAATCTGCTGAAATAAGAAAACGTTCAGTGAGGGGTCAATGTGCAATTAACCCAAGCAACTCAATTGCTCTATATGGTCGGCCTAACAAACAAGGATCTCTCATAATTCGTGATTCAATATAGTGAAATGAAATCCTAGAGAGAGAGGGAGAGTTAGGGTTTGAGAGGAGAAAGTGATGGAGATGCTGACCTAGGGTTTTGCGGTCTAGGGAATGATGAAATCATGTAAGTTTAGCTTCTTTGGATATAGTTTCATGGTGAATCTTCTCCCACATGTCCAAATTCTGTCCATCCTCTAATTTGGTCCAAAACGGTATCAAAACTTCCCCTTTTCTCACTCTTTCTTCATAATCCCTCATTTTTAGGGTTTCCGAGTTGAAAGGAAGAAGAATTGGGTGAATTGCTAGGGATTTGATATGGATTCGAGATTTTTAGATATGGGATATGTTTTTAAGGTGTTTTCACACCTTAGGGTGAGTGGGAACTTCCTTTAAATAGTATATTGCATGAAAATTGGTTAAATCAACCATAATCTTTAATTGCTTAGTATGGGACTACAAACCCTGAATTGTCTATTTGTTCTAAGTTGTTGCAAAATGATATGAAATGGATTCTTCCTTTGTTTGAATGAATTTCAGATGATAAAATCATATTAGAAATATATATAATGCATTCTAATGATAATTCCCTAACTATTCGTAGAGGTTATAAGTAAATAGAGAAAGTTGCTTATTTAGATCCCCTTGGTTTTGAATTATTGTTTATCTAAATTCATAGTACATATATGTCAGATACTATCTTGGATTTCATTTAAAGTGACTAGTGTTTGTTTGGTATCTCAGTGAAGGTGGTGAAACCCTAGATGCGAGGAAAGTTGGATATTTGCGAATAGATATCGTGAAATCCATTTGAAGGGATTTTCTTAACATGATAGACTTTATTTATTCAATGTTATTATTGATGCATGATATCCCAGTGAATGTCATGGAAACCCAAATTCAGCTCAGTGCCACGGTTTCATACATATATTGATTTTATATGATTTTTTTATAGTAGTCTTTATTCAGTGAATGTTTATGTCACATGAAATCTTTGTGGGATCCATGGGAATAAGTTTTTACCTAGTGAGAGGTGACAATATGTGTGATGGCCTTGTGAGCCATGAGAATACTTGTACAACCAGTGAAATGAATACCTTGGTCTATGGACCTAGAGGTAATGGTTACCTGTTACAGAGGTACCAATGCTATGTGATGATCTAAGGGTTTGAATACCCATATCTAGTAATTATGATAATGATGTGAAGGGATGAGAATTCATAGTAATGTGATAAGGGATTGAGATCACAAGTATCATGTGTTGTAAAGATTTGAAAAGTACGTGATAGATGTATTAGACCTTTCTTTTTAGCATTTGTTGTGATTAAATGAAACCCTACGGGTAGGGTGTTCAATGAATCAAGTATTGTGCTATCAATGTTCTCAATTATTATTAATAATTCTTGGCATGATAAGTAATTAACTCTTAATTGAGTTATGAGATGCACAACTCAAGATTTGGGTTGATATGCATATTCTTTGAGAAATTACAGATAAGTTGCAGGTGCTATTGATGATTACTCATATGTCAAGTAATTAACTCTTATCAGTGTAATAAGATGATAAATTGCACGATTCTAGCATGTATGTGCCAAGTGGACATGTAATCTATTTATTTTAGAATTTTAGTCTGCCTGCATGTATAGCATGTTGATTACTCAATATATTACAGTGTTTTGAATATACTTCTCTGCCAAGTTTAGAATGATATACATGTTGTATTATAACTTCAAATAAGTAGACGCGACACCATAGACATACCAGAGTCAAGTATATGTAAGAGAAGGGCACAATGTAGAAAGAGCTTTCTAGGAATAATAAAATAATAGACTTATGAGCCCTGAACACGGTAGAACCCCTAGGGGTGAAACGACCTAACCCTGGAAGCGTCGAATATACGGGGTTCGAAACATGCTATCAGGTGGCACGGGGGATGAAGACCTAGTAGAAGTCTCCTTAAACTATAGTTTGCAGTGTCCAACATCAACCAGTAGTCCTGGTGGCACTAGAGTACAAAAAAGCTAAGAGGTGGATTGACTCTCCGCCTGTGTGCTCAGGTTAGAGGAGGAGTCCAGTTTAGGCCAGAGAGCCATTTCCCTATTGCAGACCAGGAGAGTAGTCAGATTTAGCATTTCTCACGTGCGTCCGCTAAGTCTTGTACGGTGTAATTGTAGTGCACTATGAGTCTTCATATGTAGAGTACATTGCATATGATCAGGGCATAATAAAATGAATGAGAGGTCAACCAAGTGTGCACAGTTAATCAATTATTCTTTGTATGTTTCTAAATTATTAGTTCTCTTTATGATCAATCAAGCATTTCATATATTGATTCACTCTTATAGATATTTAGAGTATCCTGCCATATTTATGATTGTCAATTATTATACTCTTTAAATCTTACTGCTGTTATAATTGATATCAATTGCTCAAAATTATATCTGTAATTATATCTGTGCTTTTGACTATTTCTTTGAAGTACTCATTCACTGAGCGAGTAGGATCACCCCTCTACTCACAATTTTTAGGTAAATGACATGGACTTGAAGAAGATATCATTGCATCAGAGTAGATCTGCCAGAAGAGTTAAGTCTGAGTATAGTTAAGTTCAATCAATCCTTGTCACTCTAGGTCCTTGTAAATAAATAAGAGAGAGTTGTAAATGATGATGTATAACATTATTCATCTTTTAGCAATATGTGTGAATCAACAAGTCTTATGTGCTTAAAAGTATGAGGAACATAATGAATATTCATACATGCATTTTACTAGTTGAAATCAGATTAGAGAAATCAATGTTTAGATTCCCTTGTAAAGTTGGTTTATGTGGTTCAATGCGAGAAAACAAAGAGTTTTGAAAGAGAAGAAAAAGTTAAGGTTGATCTTTGTATTCGTTAAATCCTCAATTTATGCCTTAATCTCATGATTACGGGAAATTGTGAGATCGGGGTGTAACAACTTTGGTATCATAGCTTAGGTTGAGTTGTCAGGGACCATTAAGTTTGTAAGTTAGAGTCATAAGTGTGGCAGATAGGAGATGTTATGTTGTTAGCTCTGGGGATTTGAGTATTTGGATATCCTGGCCTGGTATTTGAGTACTTGGATCATTCAGTATCAAGCTACTCTATCAATTCTTTCATGTATACCCTAGCCAGGTATACAATGGAAGGATGGGCTAGAGAGGAACCCTAGAAATATTAGGGTTAAAAACAAGATAAGTAACATAAATTAAGAGCATAAATTTAAAATGAGATAGAACTTTCATTTCATATTGTTGTTTTATTGGAGATGAATAGAAATGCTCTTATATGTTTGAATTCAGATATTCAATATTTTGAAATATATATGGGTCTTTAAGATTTGTTGTACACTATGCAGTTGTTTCATTTATTGATTACATTCTTTGTATCAAGTTGACTATAAATGAACTTTCCTAAGTGGATATTCTTTCCACATGTTTGAGATTAATATGAGTTGGTTAATCTTGAGTAGCTCTTGGCTTTAGGACTATAGGTTCGGCCTGGTCCGGCTGGCAGCATGCATTACTGGGGTCTAATGACTCCTATTAACAATATGATAAGAGTAGACTCTAGATAAATTAGACCCACATCATAGTGAGAATGTACATACACTAAGATGTTGAAACATATGGAAAAGATATGAGAAAAGTATGTAAGGGCCAAGGTAATAAGAACCAATCATGAGGAATGGATTATCTAACTGAGTAAAATGTTTTTATATACTCCAAAGCAAAGGAAAAATAGAAGAAAAGAGTTAAGTATATGATAAGTAAATATAAGTGATGAGTCTTCAGAAGAGTTAAAGTAAAGAGAATTATATAAATATGTAAATCATAAGACTAAGATAAGAAACTAAGTTAAAACAAAGATAAATTTGGAAATGATGAGCTTGATTAAGGAATGAGGGTTATGATATAATTGAGAGCATGGAATGCATACCTTTATTAATAAATTTAATACATTCATCCTTACTACCTTTGGATTCCAAGTCTTTATAGAACAACAAACTAGTTTCTAAAAAAAACAAAAAACAAAAGTGTAGTTTAACAAAATGAATAAGTTATACAAAGGTAGACTATACTCAGGAAGGAAAAACTTGATATAAGAGAAACTATGTTTCACCCATGCATGAGCCATTTGATTTAAAATGAAGGATATGTAATGTATTAAACATGAGTTGAAACTAGTAGAGAGAATATTGATTTAGAATTTCAACTTCACATTAGTAGAAGGATAAAAAGAAATATGTGCAACATGGTATACATGATCATACACATGAATAAGCAACATGATCATAAGAGAAAAGTAGAAGTTAAAGATAACAGGTGGAAGAGTAGTAAATGGGAAGAGGATTATGGAAAGTAAGGAAGGGTTTGAAACATGGTGGAGTAATATAGATTATAAAAGAAAGAGGTTCGGAGATTCAATCAAGTGCTAGTTAGTCAACTATCCTTGTTGATAACTAAATAAACCTACACACGACAAATGTATTAATGGGATGTTTGAATATAAGAATTCGAAGTCTCAGAACCGTCTTCTCTTCCATATATTACTTAATGAGAGAAATGTGGGAATAAAGTGATAAGAAAATGAATCATATCTGATGCATAACCACCATGGTAGAGGCATCTAGTGAATGTAATAATGAAACACAATATGATGATGAAACCTTAGAAGGGTAAATTGAGAATGTAATCTATCTGAATGGCAAATTAAGATGAAGGACATTCAATTGAAAAGATAATGAAGACTTTAGTAAAAACTTGTGAGATCTAAAGTTTGAATTTCAAATTAAGGGAGCAAAGACACACCACAATAACTTCATGCTACTGATAAAGGTCAAACCCTAGAATGTTTAGAGTTGTAGTAGTTCAAGGGTTGTCACTAGTGATATGACCTTGAATATTAACATCTCTATAAAACAAGATCATGATATTTGCACTATGAGAAGTAAACTAGCACTGATAGTAATCCTAGCTAATTTGAAAGGCAGATAAACAATATAGAAATGATTTAGAGCAAAGGATAAGAAATAGATTTGAAATATGAGAGGTGTGTTTTGAACAAAAGGAGAAATATAATATGAGTGAAGTGTGATATGAAATAAATTCGTATAGTAATAGCAAGAATGATGAATAATCTATTCATACATTGTATGTTTCAATTTTAGGGATGTTTAATCTTCATGATTAAAATGAGAAGGATAAGTAGCAAAAAGTAAGTAGTAATGAATGAGGAGAGAGATAAGAGAAAACAATGGCTTTTAGTAATATGTGAATTTGTTTTTAGAAGTATACTTTTTTGAAGGCATATTAAGGGATGTAAATTGGTTCTACGTATGATTTCAGTGTACATGTGCAAGTAAAATGTTAATTAAAGGTGTCTGATAGTTTAAGTCATTCATACCAGTAATCCATCTTAGTATTGTACAATTGTGGTATGGTGATATGGGTTGAATGATGATGGAACAAATGGAGGGTTACCCTTAATAAGGTAGTCTTACCTATTCACTCATATGAATAGAAGGGATGATAACTATATTGTATTGATATGTAACCCTAATGTGGTGTAGCTTGTTATACATAGCTTTAATATAACTAAGTGATGGTAATTGGGTATGAATAGTCCTAAAATAACTAATACAATTATGGAGTACTCTGTTACTATTTTTTGAAACCCTAGTATGCTATAACCCGATGGTTACACCTTGAATTATGTGTGGGTTCATACTTGAGAATAATATGGAATGTGATGGTAATGCTTCACCTTATGCTTCCATGATCCAATGGGGATTCCGTGAGTAGTAATGTACAATTGTTGTTGAATCTAGTCTTTTAACTCAAGACGATTTTGCTATTTGAGTAGCACAATAGTAAAATTTAAAAGAACATGGTGAACTCTCATTCATGATTTAGAGGTAATACATAATAATAGTACATATTTAGCAATATGAATTGAGATAGTTTGATCAGATTATTGATGTTGAGGTAACACCTCAAGAGTATGAAAATATTGAAATGGTTGTTTCTCTCTCTGAGACGACCTGAAACCAAATCAGACCATCACAGTGTAAATAAACATAAGCAGCGGATTACTGGAAAAAAAAATCACTAAAAATTAGAACCATTTACAAAGAGATCCAAACACAGGAAAACTCTTTTATCAAGAACCAATGTATTTTATTTACATCCTGGTTCATAAGTACATATCATGTACCATCCCTTCTCAAGGATTACCAGCAACAGCTGCTCTGTTAAAACTATACATAGGAAGCATAAGAACCTCGAGGCATCAACCCAAAACCTCAGATTGATTCATTAAAAGTACTAACTTCTAACTCCGAGGACCTGAGAGTAAAGAGACGACACATAGGACTCTATATACAAAACATGACAGCCTGTGCCTCCTCCTGGAATATCACTGCTGTCCCTATTGCTACCACTGCTACTATTCCCCTACAATAGGGTTGTTGCCTCTTCTTCTGTGTCTACCTAAAAAGGTTGGATCCCATTGGGGTGAGACAATTGAAATTGTCCCAGCAAGAGATATAACTCTCCGCCAGAAACATTATTATTGTAGTTTGATAGAATAAAACTGAGCAGAGGAATCATATATATATTAAACAACAGATAAATCAATGACTAAATATATTAGAGCAATATTCTTATTCGAAACATTTCAGTTATAACTTGATAATGTAGAATGTCACTTATCCAATAAGGAATTTGAGAACATGTATAATATTTATCCATCTAGGATATGTTAAGCAAGGTAACATCAACCATTGATTCTCATATTTCAACCTTAAGCAAATACACTACACGACTGATTACATTTTACAATCATACTTAAGCCCTGAGGAGATGAGGTATACTGCTCATACTCCAACCGGCCATTGCGAAATCGAAATCGGTACCATACATAGGTCAAGGAAGAGTCAGATTCCCATGACCTCATCCTCCTCAGTTACTGTGAGGACAAAAATTCAAGACATCTTGTGTCTTTGCTAAATAGCTTTCCAGGGTATACTGGCAACTTCTCTATAGAGTTACAGTGGTGGTTGTAATCTCTTCACAATCGAGAGATTTCATATTTATCTCACATCAATCTGGCATTAACATTATCGGGAGATTTGTGATACATCCATCCTGGTATCGGAAGATTAGTGATACATCCATCCCATCATATATAATGAAGGATTGAGAGATTTAATGTTTATCTCACATCAATTCCTCCATTAGGGCATAAGGATATTTGCACCCATAACCCCCACATACTCAAAAGTATGCCCTCCAGGAGATCCCGTAGAAAATCTGTTTCACCATCACCAACTACTGACGATGATGGTTCTATGGCCAGGGCTCTACGTGATAAGATTTTTCTTGATTAATTAAGTACATTACCATATTCTTTTAGCATGAGTCAGGCTTTCAAACATAAATTATTATAAAAAATGTTACAAAGAATGAGTAATACTTCTATCAAGTACTTTTCAAAGCCTTATAAAACATTGTGATCTCAATCCCTTGTCACATCAGGGGCATTCTCATCCCTTAGCATCTCATCATCATGCTTATGGAATATGGGTATTCAAACCCTCAGTTCATCAAAGAACACTTGTTACCACTTATCAGGTAACTAATACCTTCAGGTCATCTGACCAGGGTAAACATGATACTTTCTACATAAGCATCTCACATGGCTCTCAAAGCCCATTTAATTTCTTATTACCCCTTACTAGGCAACAAAGCATATTATGGCTCACAAAGCCCATAAAACAACTTCAATAATAAAACATCATAGCTCATACCTGGCTATGTCCAACATCTCATGATACCTGCATGATTAGTACACATGATAACATTTATATCAATTACATATCAACACTATGTAGTGTAAGGGTAGCATCACTATTCCATCATTAGGGTTAGGGTTTCCCAAATTCATGTCAATTAGGGATACTCATCCCATTACCCGAAATTTGGGTTATGGTTTATCATCATATTACCCAAGATTAGGGTTATATGCACTATAACCCAAAATTAGGGTTTCACATACCTTCACCCTATATTAGGGTTTCACATCACATCATTGCATTAGGGTTTCACATGACATCACCCTTGATTAGGGTTTACCATCACATCACTGCATTAGGGTTTCATGCATCACCCTTGATTAAGGTTCCTTATAATTTTCCCCCAAATTAGGGTTTCATGTAACTTTACCCGAAATTAGGGTTTCATGAAGCATCCTCTTAAATTAGGGTTTTTCATTATATTACCCTAAATTGGGATTTCTGATATCATCACCCTAGATTAGGGTTACACCATTACCCAAGATAAGGGTTTCACCTAGCATTGCCCTAAATTTGGGTTAGGGCTCATCAACCTTCTCAATTAGGATTTCATGATCTCTTTATCAAGGATCATACCCTAATTACATATTTGATTACGACCTCATTTTTAGTGTCCCCCAATTTATAAAGGACCTTAAAATCTAGATCCATTACCTAAATCTTCTAGGATCTAGATTCACAATTAGCAAATAATTATAGATTATTGCCAGTATTTTAGAAATATTGCCTACACCATGTATAATGATGTTCCTATAAGGAGTTACGTAAATTTTTTGCATGATAACTATTGTCTATTAGATGAGGAATCTAACTAATCATGCTTTACTTAGCCTTAATGTCTTCAATTGATTTCATTGTCTTCAGATATTCATATATTGCAAGATGCTTATGGAAGACAATGCAGACAATGAAATCAATTGAAGACATTAAGGCTAAGTAAAGCATGATTAGTTAGATTCCTCATCAAAGTTTAACCCCTCAAAGGTACTAATCACCATTGTACCTTAAAGATACAATCATTGCTATTATCTTTGATAAACATCTTTAACAATCATAGGGTTAATTAATCTTTCATAGATTTGAGACTATTAGGTCTCCAAACGGTTTTAATACTTTTAAACCTTCAAACGATTTTGACCTCTTTGACCTTCAAACGGTTTTGAGACCGTTTGCCCTCCAAACGGTCTTAAGACCATTTGGGCATCTAGGTTTGAGACTGTTTTCTCTTAAATGGATTTGAAACTATGTAGTGCCTTCAACCCTTGAAACCGTTTAATCAAAATAACCTTGAAGCCGAATGAACAACCCATCATTGAAACCAATTGAACATCAAATGGTTTTGAGACCGTTTTCCCTCCAAACGGTCTGAAGACCGTCTGATCCCAAATGGTCTCAAGACCATTTGGACTCAAATAGTCTCAAGACTATTTGGTCCAAACCACCTTGAAACTGAATGGATCAATTAGGGTTTCTTAATCAATCAATTTAGGGTTTCCACTCACTGAACCATCCAACATTAAGATCATTGAAGTAGATCAACTTGTAACCCTTGGATCTCCATCCATCCATGACTCCTCTTGACCTCAATCGGTCTTGAGACCATTTGACCTGAAATAGTTTTAAGATCGTTTGCCCTCAAATGGTCTTGAGACCGTATGAGCCATTCAACATAGAAATCGACTCAATCAATTTAGGGTTTCAACCAATCAATCCGATTAGGGTTTGTAATCAATGGATCATCCATTCTTGAAACCATTATAATTAAATCAATTGGAACCATTGGAACTTCATCCAACTACATCAGAAATTGACCCCAAATGGTCTTGAGACCGTTTGACCTCAAATGGTCTTGACACCGTTTGACCTCAAATGGTCTTGAGACCGTTTGCCCTCAAACGGTCTTGTGACTGTTTGATCACCAAACGGTTTTGAGACCGTTCAGTCATCATGGTTGAAGATTGTTTTCTCATGATATTTATTGATGTGTGTGCTAAGATGACATCATCATCTTCAAGCTACAAACCTTCGAAATTTTCTGTGATCTTTGTGGTGATTTCAACAATTAATCAAAAGGAAATTTGTGAATGAAAAAGGAATCAACATATGCTGAAGGAAATGGAACCAATAATAACATTTAAGGGTTCAAGTTATATAACCCACCTTTAAAGTTGAATCCAAGCTTCAAGTTTCACGTCCTCAATGGTGAATGAAGCTTTCTCAACTATACAAGGTCCGTTCTCAAGTCTTTGGATGCAAAGGATTGGCTAAAGTTGAAGATTGAATGGAGAAAAGAAGAAAATAAGCATTGAATTTCGATTTCCACCATGAAATCAAGGTTGAAGATGATTAAGGAGCTCACCTACATGTTGGGGTACGTCCTCCTGTTGCTCCTAAGCTCCCTTGTGCACAGCCAAAGCAAGGAAAGGAAGAAGAGTCGAAAAAGCCTTTCATGTGGGTCAAAGATGGAGTGTATATAAGGGAATTTCAAGAGAGAGAAAGTGTTATAAAAATCCTTCATTTCCCTAAATTGGTGCCACTTATCCCCTTCACTTCCTTGCATACGAATCCATCATCTTTTCCTTCAAAAACCTCTTATTTATCCATGAATTAAAGAAAACAAATTAAGCACCTTAATCAATATAATAATAATATCCAAAAATGAGTGGATATTACTTTTTCTTTAACTAATGTGAGTGGGCTCTCCACTCACTTTAGATATTTTTGTGCCATTGAAAGGCAAAAGGACGTCCATTATTATATAAAGTACACCACCACATTTTTGGTTGAAGGGCACTTCCATTAATATGTTTATTTTTGCATTAAATTGAATTAGGGTTTCAATTATGCTTAAATCTTGATTATTTTAATACCAAGATTCTCTCTCCTCCAAAGAGATTCAAATGAGATGCCCCTCTAATTGTTTGTCTCTAATTGATACCAAGAAACATTAGGGACTCTCCAGAAGTGGTATTTTGCATATTGAACCCTAGGTTTTGGGTAAATTGCACATTACACCAAAACTAGGTTTTAATGCACAAACATTGCTTAATAAGCTCTTTCTTGGTGCTCCGGCTTATGGAAGCCAACCTCAACATCATTCTCATTCATCTGATGCTTCAAAACTTGAGGAACATTTTATCATGTACCATTTTCAAGTTAACCCCTCAACTTGGGCAATTTGCACTTTAGTCCAAAATGGGGAAACCATTATTTTCAACATTATTCAAAAAGGACTAAAATTGAAATATAAGTTCCTCGTGAGCCTTAATTACTTTTCAAAAGATAAGAGAAAACATATAATTATCATTCTTAAACAAAACATCTAGGTTTAATGCATAACCTAGGTCAGGGATATTACAAATTATCCACCCCTAATAGGGATTTCGTCCCTGAAATCATCAAGAGAAAAGAGAAGGGTACTTCCTCCTCATCTCTTCCTCTATCTCCCACATAGCTTCTTCAATTCCACGGTGATGCCAGAGAACTTTCACTAGAGATATGTCTTTCTTTTTTAGCTTTTTAATTCTTTTATCAAGGATCATCACAGGTCCTTCAACATATGATATATCATCATTTAATTCTACCTCCACAGGTTGCAAAACTAATTTTGTGTTAGGATGACACTTTCTCAACATGGAGATATGGAACACTAGATGCAATTTATGTAGCTCAAGTGGCAACTCTAGCTTGTAGGCTACCTTTCCAATTTGTTCAATGATTGGATAAGGCCCCATAAATCTAGGAGCTAACTTTCCCTTCTTTCAAAATCTAAGGACACCTTTCCAAGGTGAGACCTTGAGATATACCCTATCTCCAACTTGGAATTCTAAAGGTCTCCACCGTTTATCAGTGTATGACTTCTGTCTATCCTGTGCAGTCTTTAATTGTTGTTGTATTACTTTAATCTTCTTAGTTGTCTACTGCACAAGTTCAGGACCCAAAAGTTGATATTCTCCTATTTCATACCAACATAAAGGAGACCTACAACGTCTACCATATAATGCTTCATATGGTGCCATATCAATACTGTGCTGATAGCTATTATTGTAAGCAAATTCTATCAAACTCAGGTGTAGATCCCAACTTCCTACAAACTGAAGGACACATGACCTAAGAAAATCCTCCAAGGTTTGTATGGTCCTCTCAGATTGTCCATTTGTCTGTGGATGAAAGGCAGTACTAAACCTTAACTATGTACCCAAAGCTTTATATAGTCGTTCCCAAAAATGACTCGTGAACTGGGGACCTCTAACAGAAAAAATAGTAGCTAGAACCCTGTGTAAACGCACGATCTCATCTATATAGATCTGTGCAAGATTCTCAGCAGTGTAGGTTGTTTTGATAGGAGGGAAATGTGCTGTCTTAGTCAACCTATCAATTATCACCCATATGGAATCATGACCTTTAGTTGTTCTAAGCAAGCCAACCACAAAGTCCATGGTCACATGATCCCATTTCCATTGTTGTATAGGAAAAGGTTGCATTGTTCCTATGGGCTATTGATGTTCATGTTTAACCTGCTGACACACCAGACACCGCATAACAAACTCAGCTACATCTTTCTTCAAACCAGGCCACCAATACATATCTTTCAAGTTATGATACATTTTGGTATTCCCTAGATGCATTGCATACATCGAAGAATGAGCTTCCTCCAAGACTAACTTCCTTAAATCATTGGCATCAGGTACTACCATCCTACCATGGTAACAGACTACCTGATCCTCTGACTCATGAAAACCATCTCGTTTCTCATTACCATACCTTGACATGATCTGCTGAATCACAAGATCAACTTGTTGTGCTTCTTTAATCTGCTGTCTCAGAGTAGGTTTCGCTTGCATCTCAGCTAACAGCCTGGCTAACAATGATACCTTAAGTTGTACATTGTTTTGCCTCAAGTAGATAATCATATATCTTTTAAAGCACACTAAGGAGTTTATATGTGCTTTATCTAAGGCTGGTGATAATGATTTCCTACTTAGTGCATCAGCCACTACATTAGCCTTCCCTGGATGATTATCAATTGTACAATCATAGTCCTTGATTAACTCCATCCAATAGCTTTGTCTCATGTTCAACTCATGTTGTAAGAAGATATATTTTAGATTCTTATGGTCTGTGAAAATTTGGAATGTTTCTCCATAGAGATAATGTCTCTAGATCTTCAAAGCATGAACCACAACATCTAGATGTAGATCATGTGTAGGATAATTGTCCTCGTGTTTCTTAAGTTGTCGAGAGGCAAAAGAAATCACTTGATTATCCTGCATCAACACACATCCTAGACCATTCTTAGATGCATCACAAAAAACTATGTACCCCTTCCCTTTCTCAGGTAATACCAGCACAGGTGCACTTGTTAACCTTTTCTTTCAATAGCTGGAAAGAATGTTGACACTTATTATTCCAGACAAAAGGAACCTCCTTCCTGGTCAACTTGGTTAGGGGTAAAGCTATAGAACTGAAGTTCTTAATGAACCTTCTATAATAGCCTGCCAGTCCAAAGAAACTGCATATCTCCGTCAGTGTCTTTGGTTGTTCCCATTGCAGGACATATTCTACCTTCTTAGGATTAACACAGATATCTGAGGTAGATATTACATGACCTAGAAAAGAAACTTCTGGTAACCAGAACTCACATTTGCTAAACTTAGCATATAGCTTATGCTCTCTTAGCAAAGTTAAAGCCTGATGGTGGTGTTGCTTATGCTGTTGAGCATCTCTACTGTATATCAAGATGTCATCTATTAAGACTACTATGAACTGATCAAGAAAAGGTCAAAAGATTCTATACATAAGTTCCATAAATGCAGATGTTGCATTAGTTAGTCCAAATGACATAACTATGAACTCATAGTGACCATACCTTGTACTAAAGGCAGACTTAGGTATGTCACTCTCCTTGATACGCAACTGATGATATCCCGACCTCAGTTCTATCTTAGAGAAGATAGTTGCACTACACAACTGATCAAATAGGTCATCAATCCTTGGTAGAGGATACTTTTTCTTTATGGTTACTTTATTCAATTGCCTGTAATCAATGCATAACCGCATAGATCCGCCCTTCTTCTTAACAAAGAGAACTGGAGCACCCAATGGTGAAGTACTCGGTCAGATAAAACCTTTCTCAAGCAACTCCTATAGCTATTTCTTGAGCTCTGCCATCTCAGTAGGTGCCATTCTATACGGTGTTTGTGCTATTGGTTGCGTGCCTGGGATTAGATTAATCTCAAAATCAATCTCTCAGGGTGGAGGAACATCTAGAAGTTCCTCAGGGAACACATCTTCAAACTCCCTAACTATCAGAACTTCAGAAAGGCTAGTACTCTCTATTCTGGTATCTACCACATGTGCCAAGTATGCGAAGCATGCTTGTCTCATCAGCTTCTCAGCTACCATAGCCGATGCTAGACAAGTTGGAAGAATCTTTCTATCTCCCTGAAAGATCCATGTGTCACCGTCATCTGCAAACACAGCTTGCTTGGAATCACAATCCAAGACAACCTTATACTTTTCTAGGGAGTCCATCCCAATAATTATATCGAACCTGTGCATCTCAAGTAGTATAAGATCCACCTAATTGTGATGTTTAGAAAATGAAAGAATGTAGGAAGAATACACCTCCCGCAACACTGTAGATCCCAACAAAGGGGTTTCTAATAGAAGATAATCTACTCTATAACTGACAGTCATATTGCAGTCAAGGATCACTTCTCTAGTGATAAAGGAATGTGTAGCACCCGAATCAATCAAAATAGATACAAAGCAGGATGAAGACATATCAAAATGAAATAGTTCCATCTGACCTATCACGACTCATGGATTAACCACTGCCTCAGGCTGATTCATTGCATAGAATCTCATCGTTGCTTCCTGTTAACCCTGTTCTCAGTTGTTGGGTGACGACGAACCAGATTGGGATGCTTGTCCACGTCCTCTAGTGCCACCTGAAAATTGTCACCTCTGAGAGCCTTGCTGACTCTGCCTCAGAGGTTGAGTCACACCTACATCTCTATCTTGACAATCTTTTATCAAATGCCCCATCTTTCCACATATATAATAGCCTCTACTCTCCCTCTATGGCCTGGGTGGTCCTGTTACTGACATTGAGGATGAGCTGTGGGCTCCCTCTGGTGGTAAACTACAACCTCTACCCTTGTTGGATGTCCATTGTGTCTGGGTATTGAATCTCAGTGGTGCTATTGGTGTAGAAAATCTCAGTTTCTTGAAACTTTTGGACCTCTGTCCTTGAAATTGAGTATACACCTTCTTACTCTTAGTCTGACACTTCTCAATCACCGACCTTTCTATCCATCTCACAAACTCTACAAAGGTGGCGAACCTCTCCATGTTCTCTAAGGCAGACATAGGAGTGGTCAAATCAACATTTAGCCCCTTCTCAAAACTCCAAATTCTCTCTTCATCAGTAGCTGCCATATGCAGACAGAACTGCAAAAGCTCCATGAACTTAGCTTCATACTCGCTAATGTTCATTGGTCCTTCCCTTAACCTCTCAAACTGAGAGATCTTCTCGTCTAGATACGTCTTGGGAAAGTATCTACTGACAAATTCTCGTCAGAATTCTCCCCATCTAATTTCAACACCTGGCCTCTTGCACTCTTCTATTGTCCACCAGTGGCCAGCACTCCCTTTTAGAAGGTACACTGCATGCCTCACCTTCTCTGCTTCAGGGATATTGAGGATTATAAAGGCCTTCTCCAACTCAGTCAACTACAAGTCAGCATCTTTAGGGTCAGTTGTACCAGCATAATCTATGGCTCCAACCTGGCGAAGTCATTCGAAAGTCTTGTCGGCTCCCTGCCCTTCATTATGGGTTGGTTCCCTAGGTGCAGGTGGTGGCATCCTATCTGCCATATGCGTCATAGTTGTCACGAACTACCCAAACAGATCATGGAAAGCTGGGCTCTCTAGTACAACTTGGTTAAGCTGGGGATGTTCAGGTACTGGTTCCTCCGTAGTCTGGTCCCTTGCACCTCTTCCTGGTGCAGCAATGCTGCTCTCAGCAGCCTGTTCTTCGTATGATCCATACATATTTAAGTTCTTCTTATCTTCGTGGATGAGCAGAAGACATTATCAGATGAACTGGAAGACACTAGAACAGACTCAACAACCTTAATCCTATGTTTCTATAGAGTGAGTGAACCTAGAGCACTGATACCAACTAAACTGAGATGACCCGACACCAAATCAGACCATCAGAGTGTAATTTAACATAAGCAGCAGATTATTGAAAAAAAAATCACTAAAAATTAAAACCATTTACAAAGAGATCCAAACATAGGAAAACTCTTTTATCAAGAACCAATGTATTTTATTTACATCTTGGTTCATAAGTACATATCATGTACCGTCCCTTCTCGAGGATTACAAGCCATAACTTCTCTGTTAAAACTATACATAGGCAGCATAGGAACCTTGAGGCATCAAGACAGAACCTCAAATCGATTCATTAAAAGTACTAACTACTAACTTCAAGGACCTGAGAGTACAAAGATGACACATAGGACTCTATATAAAAAACATGACAGCCAGTGCCTCCACCTGGAATATCACTATTTTCCCTGTTGCTGTTGTTGCTCCTCTTCCCCTGCAATAGGTTTTCTGCCTCTTCTTCTATGTCTACCTAAAAAGGTTGGATCATATAGGAGTGAGACAATTGAAATTGTCCCAGCGAGAGATATAACTCTCTGCCAGAAACATTATTATTGCAGTTTGATAGAATAAAACTAAGCAGAGGAATCATATATATATTAAACAATAGATAAATCAATGACTAAATAGATTAGAGAAATATTCTTATTCGAAACATTTCAGTTATAACTTGATAAAGCAGCATGTCACTTATCTAATAAGGAATTGAAGAACATGTATAATATTTATCCATCTAGGATATGTTAAGAAAGGTAACATCAACCATTGATTCTCATATTTCAATCTTAAGAAATTACACTGCACGGCTGATTACATTTTTCAATCATACTTAAGCCCTTAGGATATGAGGTATACCGTTCATACTCCAACCGACCATTGTGAAATCGAAATCGGTACCATACATAGGTCAAGGAAGAGCCGGATTCCCATGACCTCATCCTCCTCAGTCAGTGTGAGGAAAAAAATGCAAGACGTCTTGTGTCTCTATTAAATAGCTTTCCAGGGTATACTGAAAACTTCGCTATAGAGTTATAGTGGCGGATGTACTCTCTTCAGAATCGAGAGATTTCATATTTATCTCACATCGATCCAGCATTAACATTATCGCGAGATTCGTGATACATCCACTCCAGTATCGAGAGATTAGTGATACATCCATCCCGACATATATAATGAAGGATTGAGAGATTTAATGTTTATCTCACATCAATTCCTCCATTAAGGCGTATGCCCATAACCCCCACATACTCAACAGTATGCCCTCCAGGAGATCCCGTAAGAAAACCTATTTCACCATCACCAACTACTAACGATAATGGATCTATGGCCAGGGCTCTACATGATAAGATTTCTATCGATTAATTAAGTACATTACCATATTCTTTTAGCATCAGTCAAGTTTTCAAACATAAATTATTATAACAAATGCTACAAAGAATGAGTAATACTTCTATCAAGTAATTTTCAAAGCTTTATAAAACATTGGGATCTCAATCCCTTGTCACATAAGGGGAACTCTCATCCCTTAACATCTCATCATCATGATTATGGAATATGGGTATTCAAACCCTCAGTTCATCAATGAACACTTGTTACCACTAATCAGGTAACTAATACCTTCAGGTCATCTGACCAAGGTAAACATGATACTTTCTACATAAGCATCTCACATGGATCTCGAATCCCATTTAATGTCTTGTTACCTCTCACTAGGAAACAAAGCATATTATGGCTCACAAGGCTCATAAAACAATTTCAATAATAAAACATCATAGCTCATACCTGGCTATGTCCAACATCTCATGATACCTGCATGATTAGTACACATGATAACAGTTATATCAATTACATATCAACACTATGCAGAGTAAGGGTAGCATCACTATTCCCTCATTAGGGTTAGGGATTCCCAAGTTCATGTCAATTAGGGATACTCATCCCATTACCCAAAATTTGGGTTATGGTTTATCATCATATTACCCAATATTAGGGTTATATGCACTATAACCCAAAAATAGGGTTTCACATACCTTCACCCTATATTAGGGTTTCACATCACATCATTGCATTAGGGTTTCACATGACATCATCCTTGAATAGGGTTTCACATCACATCACTGCATTAGGGTTTCACACATCACCCTTGATTAAGGTTCCTTATAAATTTTCCCCAAATTAGGGTTTCAAGTAACTTTACCCAAAATTATGGTTTCATGAAGCATCCTCTTAAATTCGGGTTTTTCATTATATTACCCTGAATTGGGATTTCTCATATCATCACCCTAGATTAGGGTTACACCATTAACCTAGATTAGGGTTTCACCTAGCATTGCCCTAAATTAGGGTTAGGGCTCATCAACCTTCTCAATTAGGGTTTCATGATCTCTTTATCAAGGATCATATCCTAATTACATATTTTATTCATGTTGAAAGTGTTGAGGCTTAACCACTACCTAATTATTATACATGTATGAATTCCACTCTCTCTCTCATCCCCTCTAGGATGTTGATTACTTCAAACTTGATTTGATTAGGTCAACTCTTCATTCAAGTACATACATTTAGGGTTAGCATAGTGTGTTGAGATATTACTTCCATAAGCATCAAAGGTTAACCCCTCAAAGGTACTAATCACCCTAGTACCTTAAAGATACAATCATTGTTATTATCCTTGATAAACATCATTAACAATCATAGCGTTATTTAATCTTTCATAGCTTTGAGACGATTAGGTCTCTAAACGGTTTTAATACTTTTGAACCTTCAAATGGTTTTGACCTCCTTGACCTTCAAATGGTTTTGAGACTGTTTTCCCTCCAAACAGTCTTAAGACCGTTTGGGCATCTAGGGTTGAGACCGTTTGCTCTTAAACAATTTTGAAACCGTTTAGTGCCTTCAACCCTTGAAACCGTTTAATCAAAATAACCTTGAAACCGAATGAACAACCCATCATTGAAACCAATTGACCATCAAACAGTTTTGAGACCGTTTGCCCTCCAAACGGTCTCAAGACCATTTGGTCCAAACCACCTTGAATCTAAATGGATCAATTAGGGTTTCTTAATCAATCGATTTAGGGTTTCCACTCACTGAACCATCCAACATTAAGATCATTGAAGTAGATCAACTTGTAACCCTTGGATCTCCATCCATCCATGACTCCTCTTGACCTCAATCCATCTTGAGACCATTTGACCATAAACAGTTTTGAGACCGTTTACCCTCAAATGGTCTTGAGACCGTTTGAGCCATTCAACATAGAAATCAACTCAATCAATTTAGGGTTTCAACCAATCAATCCGATTAGGGTTTGTAATCAGTGGATCATCCATTCTTGAAACCATTATAATTAAATCAATTGGAACCATTGGATCTTCATCCAACTACATCAGCAATTGACCCCAAATGGTCTTTAGACCGTTTGACCTCAAACGGTCTTGAGACCATTTTCCCTCAAACCGTCTTGAGACCGGTTGATCACCAAACGGTTTTGAGACCGTTTGGTCATCAAAGTTGAAGACCATTTGCTCATGATATTTATTGAGGTGTGTGCGAAGATGACATCATCATCTTCAAGCTACAAAACTTTGAATTTTTCTGTGATCTTTGTGGTGATTTCAACAATTAATCAAAAGGAAATTTGGGAATGAAAAAGGAATCAACATATGATGAAGGAAATGGAACCAATAATAACATTTAAGTGTTCAAGTTATATAACCCACCTTCAAAGTTGAATCCAAGGTTCAAGCTTCATGTCCTCAATGGTTAATGAAGCTTTCTCAACTTTCCAAGGTCTGTTCTCAAGTCTTTGGATGCAAAGGATTGGCTAAAGTTGTAGATTGAATGGAGAAAAGAAGAAAATAAGCATTGAATTTCAATTTTCACCATGAAATCAGGGTTGAAGATGATTAAGGAACTCACCTACAGGTTGGGGTACGTCCTCCTATTTCTCCTAAGATCCCTTGTGTGCATCCAAAGAAAGGAAAGAAAGAAGAGTCAAAAAAGCCTTTCATGTGGGTGAAAGATGGAGTGTATATAAGGTTATTTCAAGAGAGAGAAAGTGTTATAAAAATCCTTCATTTCCCTAAATTGGTGCCACTTATCCCCTTAACTTCCTTGCATACGAAGCCATCATCCTATCCTTCAAAAACCTCTTCTTTATCCATGAATTAAAGAAAACAAATTAAGCACCTTAATCAATATAATAATAATATCCAAAAATGAGTGAATATTACTTTTTCTTTAACTAATGTGAGTGGGCTCTCCACTCACTTTAGATATTTTAGTGCCATTGCAAGGCACAAGGAAGTACATTATTATATAAATTCCGCCATCACATTTTTGGTTGAAGGGCACTTCCATTAATATATTTAATTTTGCATTAAATTGAATTAGGTTTTCAATTATGCTTAAATCTTGATTATTTTATTACCATGATTCTCTCTCCTCCAAAGAGATTGAAATGAGACACCCCTCTAATTTTATTGCCTTTAATTGATACCAAGAAACATTAGGGACTCTCGAGAAGTGGTATTTTGCATATTGAACCCAAGGTTTTGGGTAAATTGCACATTACACCAAAACTAGGTTTTAATGCACAAACATTGCTTAATAAGCTCTTTCTTGGTGCTCCGGCTTGTGGAAGCCATACCTCAGCATCATTCTCATTCTTCTGATGCTTTAACACTTGAGGAACATTTTATTATGTAAAATTTGCAAGTTAACCCCTCAACTTGGGTAATTTACACTTTAGTCCAAAATGGGCAAAACATTACTTTCAACATTATTCAAAAAGGACTAAAATTGAAATATAAGTTCCTCTTGAGCGTTAATTACTTTTCAAAAGATAAGATCAAACATATAATTATCTTTCTTAAACAAAACATATAGGGTTAAAGCATAACCCAGGTCAGGGATGTTACACTCTCTATCCTATGATTGATTCTGGCATAGAGAATTTGTTTGTTATCATTGAGAATTATTTCAAACATGTTGTGATTTAGTAAAGGAATAAAGGACTTAATGTTGAAAATTACATTCAAGTATTAAATACAAAAATATAATGACATGTAAGATTTCATAAGCTTAAAATAAACCTTGAATGTAATTTACTTGCATATTTATGTTTCGGGGATGAAACCTTTTTAGGAGGGGGGAATTGTTATAACCGCATCTGAGCTTAATTGGTAAACTAGGGTTTACCTGGATGATTATATGCTTAATTGGATTGATCATTTTTTAAATCTAACTAATGATGATAATTCAATTATGATGTTTTAAACCTAATAAGAATGTTAAGTGTTCTATTATTTGAGAAATTAGGGTTTGAGAAATATAAACCCTAGTTGGCTGAAATTAGGGTTTTGATGGTACATGAGTATGGAATTTGATCAGGATAGCAGTGTGGTAAATAATTTTTCATATTTTCTACAAACTTTGTATTTAATTGAATTTTTTATATGATATGGATAACTCAATCATGCATATTGAAGGACAATTTCAGAATATTTGAGATTTATTTGAATGTGGTTCTCGATCAAACTATACTTCGATCAAAATGGTGACAGAGTGATTTTCATAAGTGTAGTGTTTTATTTTTATTTATTTATTGGTAAATAAAAATTATCTGAAATTTTAACTGGAGATCTGAAGCTTAATCATAAACAACAGCTACAATTTTCATAATTTTTGGATGCATTTAGGCCTTATCAGTAGACGAGTTACATTAACTGACATTTTTGTAGAATTTTGGATAGCAATCCACTATTATATTTTTAATTATTTAATGGAACCTTTGAATGATATCAATTCTAACTGAATCTTTTTAACTAAATTATACATAGCATGATAAATTATCATAATTTTTGGAGAAGGTTTGATCTCTATGATACACAAATTCACAGAAACCTTTTTAGGACAGAAAAATCTGATGAAATAAGAAAATGTTTGGTGAGGGGTCAATGTGCAATTAACCCAAGCAGCTCAATTGCTCTATATGGTCAAGCTAACACACAAGGGGCTCTCATAATTCGTGATTCAATCCATAGAAATGAAATCCTAGAGAGCGAGGGAGAGCTAGGGTTTGAGAGGAGAAAGTGATGGAGATGCTGACCTAGGGTTTTGCGGTCTGAGGAATGATGAAATCATGTAAGTTTAGCTTCTTGAGATATAGTTTCATGGTGAATCTTCTCTCACATGTTAAAATTCCATCCCTCCTCTGATTTGATCCAAAATGGTATCAAAACTTCCCCTTTTCTCACTCTTTTTTCATAATCCCTCATTTTTAGGGTTTCTAAGTTGAAAGGAAGAAGAATTGGGTGAATTGCTAGGGTTTTGATATGGATTTGATATTTTCAGATATGGGATACATTTTAAAGGTGTTTTCACACCTTAGGGTGAGTGGGAACTTCCTTTAAATAGTATATTGCACGAAAATTGGTTAAATCAACTATAATCTTTAATTGCTTAGTATGCGACTACAAATCCTGAATTGTCTATTTGTTCTAAGTTGTTGCAAAATGATATGAAATGAATTCTTCCTTTGTTTGAATGAATTTCATATGATAAAATCATATTAGAAATGTATACAATGCATTCTAATGAGAATTCTCTTAGTATTCGCAGAGGTTATAAGAGTAAACTGAAATATAGGGAATTTGTCTACGACTGAAATTTGATGTATAAGTAAATAGAGAAAGTTGCTTATCTAGATCCCCTTGGTTTTGAATGATTGTTTATCTAAATTCATAGTACATATATGTCAGATACTATCTTGGATTTCGTTTAAAGTGAGTAGTGTTTGTTTGGTAGCTCAGTGAAGAGGGTGAAACCCTAGATGCGAGGAAAGTTGTATATTTGTGAATAGATATCGTGAAATCCATTTGAAGGGATTTTCTTGACATGATAGATTTTATTTATTCAATGTTATTATTGATGCATGGTATCCCAGTGAATGGTATGGAAACCCAAATTCAGCTCAGTTCCAAGGTTTCATACATATATTGATTTTATATGATTTGTTGATAGTAGTCTTTATTTAGTGAATGTTTATGTCTCATCAAATCTTTATGGGATCCGTGGGAGTAAGTTGTTGCCTAGTGAGAGGTGATAAGACATGTGATGGCCTTGTGAGCCATGAGAATACTTGTACAACCAGTGAAATGAATACCTTGGTCTAAGGACCTAGAGGTAATGGTTACCTGTTATAGAGGTAACAATGCTATGTGATGATCTAAGGGTTTGAATACCCAGATCCAGTAATTATGATAATGATGTGAATGGATGAGAATTCTCAGTAATGTGATAAAGGATTGAGATCCCATGTATCATGTGTTGTAAATATTTGAAAAGTATGTGATAGATGTATTACACCTTTCTTTGTAGAATTTGTTGTGATTAAATGAAAGCCTAAGGGTAGGGTGTTCAATGAATCAAGTATTGTGATATCAATGTTCTCAGTTATTATTAATAATTATTGTCATGATAAGTAATTAACTCTTAATTGAGTTATGAGATGCACAACTCACAATTTGGGTTGATATGCACATTCTTTAAGAAATTACAGATAAGTTGCAGGTGCTATTGATGATTACTCATATGTCAAGTAATTAACTCTTATCAATGTAATAAGATGATAAATTGCAGGATTCTGGTGTGTATGTGCCAGGTGGACATGTAATATGTTTATTTAAGAATTTTAGTTTGCATGCATGTATAGTATAATGATTACTCAGTATATTACAATGTTTTGAGTATACTGCTCTGCCAAGTTTAGAATGATATACATGTTGTATTATAACTTCAAATAAGTAGACGCGACACCATAGAGATACCAGAGTCAAGTATAAGTAAGATAAGGGTACAATGTAGAAAGAGATTTCTAGGAATAATAAAATAATAGACTTAGGAGCCCTGAACACCATAGAACCCCTATGTGAGGTCTGTGCCTTAGGGGTGAAACAACCTAACCCTAGCAGCGTCCAATATACGGGGGTCGGAACGTGCTATCAGGTGGCACGGGGGATGAAGCCCTAGTGGAAATCTCCTTAAAATATAGTTTGTAGTGTCCAACATCAACTAGGAGTCCTGGTGGCACTAGAGTACAGAAAAGACAAGTGGTGACTTGACTCTCTGCCTGTGTGCTCAGGTTAGAGGAGGAGTCTAGTTTAGGCCAGAGAGCCATTTCCCTGTTGCAGACCGGGAGAGTAGTCAGACTTAACATTTCCCGGGTGTGTCCGCTAAGTCTTGTACAGTGTGATCGTAGTACACTATCAGTCTTCATATGTAGAGTACACTGCATATGATCAGGGCATAATAAAATAAATGAGAGGTCAAACAAGTGTGTACAGTTATCCAATTATTCTTTGTATGTTTATAAATTATTAGTTCTCTTTATGATCCATCAAGCATTTTTTTTTTGGATAAGGTAAAATATTACTAGATCAACAAAAAGGGAGTATAGGAGTAAAAACCACTCCGTATACTATACAAAGTCACTACAGACCCCACATCAGACTGACCTCCGGGTTAACCCTACTAAGGGTCCCCGGGTTCGCTTTGCATAACCAAACCAAGTTATTTACAAACACATCAAAACATTGGACTTTGTCCCTCTCCCCTTTCCCATGTGTTCTACAATTCCTCTCATCCCAGATGTGATAGATGATGCCCATCCAAATAAGCCCAGCAAACCGCCTCATATGGATATCTAACCTGGTTAGATACAAAAGCTAGGTCATACAACCCTGTATATCCGAAGGTGGACTACCACCACCTTTCATCTTTAAGGCACATCTCGTCCATAGGTACTTGGTATAATCACATTCAAAGAAGAAATGTTGTTGAGACTCATCAACCAAATTACAAAAGGGGCAAAGTTTGGCACTAACATTGTACCACCTACTAACTCTATCCATGGTAGGTAGCCTCCCCAGAATGGTTCTATACGTGCAAAAGCTCCATTTCGGATAATGAATCTTGCTCCACAGAAGCTGATCCCAAGGGACTTGAGGTTGATTCTGGTTTATCCTCCAAGGAATACCCCCCGCAATTAACGTCCACTCCCCATTCACAAAGATATAATCTTGTTTGCAGTAACTCCACGCTTCTACCATTCTCCGCCAAATCCTAGAAACAGAACCAAAGGTCAAAACAGTAGTGTCGAGAGAAGACCCATACCTCCCCCGCATCCAAGAGCTCCAAATCGAATCAGGCTTCATCAAGAAAGAATGAACTCTTCTCAGCGTAGCTTCAGTCTGAATATCTTTGGTGTCCTTTAAACCCAACCCGCCTCCAGCACGAGTTTGCGCCACCTCTGCCCAGGCCACTGCGTGATGGCCACCACCCCAAAGAAATCCAGCCATCAAAGACCTGCACTGGTCAAGGATGAACTCAGGGAACTCCTTGAGCCTACACCAGAAACCCACCTTGCTCGCGAGGACGACCTTGATGAGGACCGCACGGCCCACCAAAGAAACCTTCAGGCCACTCCAACTCTCCACCTTCATCCAAAGTTCATCCAGGCAACCATGGAAATCCTTCCCTCGTCCCACTCCACCTGATAAAGGTAGGCCCAAATACTTCATAGGGAAACAACCCAACTCCAGATGTATGGCCTCCTTAAGCCTCCCCCTCCTGGAATCACAGGAACTGGATAAGAACGCCTGCGACTTTATGTCACTAATATGTAAGTTCGTAAGATCAGTGAAGCTTTGTAGAATGGACTTGACCCCTCTGAAAATTTTGGCATGAGCAGCCACAAAGAACATAAGGTCATCTGCAAAAATCAGGTGACTCAAAACTTTAGTGCCCATCACCTTGAAAGGTCTGATCGAACCATCTTCTTCCACTTAAAGTGTAAGGTAAGTGAGATTCTCCATGACAATCGCAAAAAGAAAAGGCGATAACGGGTCCCCCTGTCTCAGGCCATTGGAGGTAGAAAACATGCCTTTTGGAATACCATTAACCAGAACCGAGAATGACGTGGTTTGAATGCACTGTTTAAGGACATCAATGAAGCGGCTTGAAAACCCCAACGCCCCCATGGATCTCCACAACCCCTCCCAAGACACATTGTCATAAGCTTTAGAGATATCCAGCTTTAAACAGGCCTGCTTGGATCTATTCTTCACCTTGAAATCTCTCAGAAACTCAGTCGCTAAGAGGACATTATCCGTAATAGACCTCCCACTCACAAAGGCCCCCTGATTAGGTGAGATTATCTTTGGTAGCACTCTTTTCAATTTGCAGGCGATCAGCTTGGAAATGATTTTATAAGTAACCGAACAGCAAGCTATGGGCCGAAACTCACTCATGGTAGCAACACCCTGTTTCTTAGGAATGAGCCTAATAAAACCGTGATTCACTTGTCTCACCATTCTCCCCCCAACAAGGAACCATCTCACCGCATTGCACATGTCTCTGCCGACTATGTGCCAACAACTCTGAAAAAATTTAGCATTAAATCCATCTGGTCCTGGGCATTTTGAGGCACCAATGGAAAAAGCAGCCTCCTTAACCTCCTCATTAGACGCCAGCTTCAACAGCTCATAATTCATCTCCCCATTCACCCTCACATCAAGATTTGACCCCCTAAAAGAAGGGTTAACCTCGCTATTATAAAGTTGTTTGAAAAACCCCACAACCATTTCCTCCACTTTCTTCTCCTCATCCACGAGCTCACCCTTCTCATTGATCAAGTTATGAATATAGTCTCGCATATTGTTACGTTTAGAATTGCGATCTATGTCTCTCAACCATTTAAGCCTACTTCTCTGCCAACCTGAGATCTCATGAGCCTTCTCAAGTTGGATTAACCTTCTACTTGCTTTCTCCTCCTCCTCCATACACTGATGGTTCATAGGGTTACATCTCAGACAATTAGCTTTTATGTCAAAATCCTTTCTGGAAATCTTAATAAGATTAGGAAGATCCACCAACTTTTTAGACCACGCTTTCAGAACAACTTTGACCCTTTTGAGTTTCTCAGTCACCAAAAATAGAGGATTCCCATCCACACATCCCTCCCAAGCCTGCTTGATGAGACCCTCAAAGGAAGGCCAAGATAACCAGTGATTAAGAAACCTAAATGGTCGATTAGGTTGTTGATGTGTCGATAGATGAATTACGATCCATGAGTGGTCATTGTTTGGATGACCACCCAGCTTGAGCGCAGCCTCTGGGAAAATCTCAATCCATTTCTCATTCACCAAACCACGATCCAGGTTGCAGTAAATCCTTCTCACCGGAACTCTTTTATTGTGCCAAGTAATCAAACCGCCCTTCATGTTAAGTTCAAATAACCCCGCAGCATCAACTGCCTCATTGAACCTCCTCAAAATGGACTCCGGGATAGCAAGCATTTCATATATTGATTCACTCTTATAGATATTTAGTGTATCCTACCATATTTATGATTATTAATTATTAGACTCTTTAAAGCTTACTACTGTTGTAATTGATATCAATTGCTCAAAAGTGTATATGTAATTATATCAATGCTTTAGAATGTTTCTTTGAAGTACTCATTCACTGAGCGAGTAGGCTCACCCCTCTACTCAAAATTTTTAGGGAAATCACATGGACTTGAAGAAGATATCATTCCATCAAAGTAGATTTTCCATAAAAGTTAAGCCTGAGTATAGTTAAGTTCAGTCAGTCCTTGTCATTCTAGGTCCTTGTAAAGAAATAAGAGAGAGTTGTAAATGATGATGTATAACATTATTCCTCTTTTAGAAATATGTGCAAATCAACAAGTCTTATGTGCTTAAAAGTATGAGGAACATAATGAATGTTCAAACATGCATTTTTACTGTTGAAATCAGATTAGAGAAATAAATGTTTAGATTTCCTTGTAAAGTTGGTTGATGTGGTTCAATGTGAGAAAACAAACAGTTTTGAAAGAGAAGAAAAAGTTGAGGGTGATCTTTATATTATGTTAAATCCTCAATTTATGCCCTAATCTCATGATTAGTGGAAATTGTGAGATCGGGGTGTAACAAACTTAGTCAAATGTAGAAAGAACAATCCAGAACCCGATTCGGTCGACAAGTTTTTTGAATGACCATGTCTCTGTTGAGAATTTCTTTGATCGAGCCTAAGTTGAATGCACATCTATTCCAATAGCTATCCTCAACTACCAACTACTCGGTCAAACAGTCATGATTTGGATCAAAGTTATTTTGGTCAAGAATGTTTTTGACCGAAACTGATTTAGAGAAAAAATGTGTAAGATTTCGACCAATTCTCTGACTTCTCGACCGATGTGGTTCTTGGTGGACAACTTTCTCGAGTGAAAGATTTTTTGTTGACATTTTTATTGACCAAAAAGTCCCTATAAATGAGTGTGTAAAATTGTGGAAAATATATGAATTGATTCTCCTGATAAAGGTTAATGACTAAGGGGGATCCTAACTAATGTTTTAGGTGGATTGGGAAAATCTAACGCTTGATTTTACATGACTTCTAGGTACTTATACATTATACACTTGTACAAGTCATTACAAGTTGTACGAACATGTAAATATAAGAATTTGAACATATTAACTTCATATATCTATTGAGTGTGATCTCCTTGAAATACTCAAGTAGCAAGTTAGATCCACGAGAATGAAATATTTGTCATCATCAAATAGAGGATAAGTTGATGTCCAATTTAACCAACATCAATGACCGCAGAAGATTGAAATGTCAGCTAACACTGCCATTTGTCCCTCAATGACCGCTAGGACCGACGAACGATAAAAAATCAGCAATTAGATCTTCAGCGACTGCTAAGAAGCCAACAACCATTTATCACAATCTATCTAGCTATCCTTATAAATACCCCCTGCTACCTAAGAAAGGGTTTGACTATTCAGTTGCTTCCTATTCCTATTTTCTATGACCAACTATTCCCCTAGCTCTTCTATAGAGTTCTAAGGTCCAAAAGTGCTGAAGAGCACACCCTACATCCATCCTTTCGGTTGCTTCCCTCCACCCCCATTTTCCACCATCATTCACCCAATTGCTACCATTCCCAATCACCTTCCACCTTCATACATCTACCAAGATGTTGTTTGGGGTAGAATCAAAGAGAAAGGAGGCCAAGGAGTCGAGAAGATCAAGAAGGGTGACCCAAAGATGAGATCCAGCCCATATAGAGGCTAAGGAGCGAGAGACACCTCTACTCTACAGGCTAAATCTCTTCTTCTTCCCTTTTCTTCTACTTTTATCCTTATTTCCTATACAAACGATGTTATTACATCTTTGTTCAGTGCTAAATATACTTGTCCATGGCTAGTTGAGCTCCTTCTTAGATAAGTAGCATGTTTTGGGCATGTTTATGTATTTTTACCTTAAGCAAGTAGTTTTATTTAAAATCTAGTATGTTTCCTATTCTATCTTCCCTTTATGGTAGAGATTGTTGGTTTGGTTGATCTCTTTCTACCTTGAACTTCCGTTTCTGCAAAGATCGAGAGATTAGTCATAGAAATGGATAAGAGAAGGTAGTTTGGATTGAATCTGAAAGGAGGATGTACAAGGGTGATCTACATAGAACACTAGACTTGGAAATGGTCAGGTACACTTGAACCTAGTTGGGTCCAGGTCCGTCCACCTGAGTCCATGATCTGCGTCCTGTACATATCACTTATGTTCTGATAACACCCATTTTATGGCTGCTAGAGCTTATATTTTACTATCAAAACTACCTCCAAACCTGACTTCCTCTCTATTTTATCTTATTTGTTGAATAGAAATGATGCCCAGACCAGTTCCCGAAGCTCTTCAGGGAAAAGTACATTTGTACCACCTTCTTAAGGAAGAAGGAAGTCGAGTTATACAACCTCAAGTAGGGAAACATGAGTTTGTCCAACTACATCCAATGGTTCCTACTTCTGAAATGCTATGCCACCAACCTTGGAGCTGAGAGAAGGAAAACATTATTCTTGGAGGGCCTAAAATACCAAGTGGGCCAAAGTCTTGTTCCATAGCTTCCACTCACCTTCCAATAGATGGTGGATAAGGCCCTGGTCATCGAGTCCTACCTAGGATTCCAATCCTATAGACACAATAATGGCTACAACAACAATAAGAGGAAGAACCCTACCCAGAACGAGAATCGCAGATGTGATCAGTGGAATAGGTGCTCTTGCCACCATCCTCCAGGGATATGCCCTACCAACAATGTTGTTGATCGTAGAGACAACCAGCCTCCTCTGACCTGCCACGAGTGTGGCCACGTTGGGCATATTTGACCAATCTGCCCCCATTTCCAGCAGGGGCAGAATAATGCACAACAACCAAGGCAGAATCCACCTCCACAAAATAATAACAACAATAACAACCAGAACCTGAGGCAACCACCAGTGGAGAGGTGAAACGGGAGAGTGTTTGCTCTCAATGCTGAGGAAGTAGGAGAAGATAATGAAGTTATTGAAGATACCTTATATCTTAATATGCATCCTATAAAGGCACTGTTTGATTTTGGCTCACCAATACCTTCATATCCTATCATCTTGCATTAATGTTAGAAATAGAATTTGAGTATATGGATAATATATTATATGTAAAAACCCCTAGTGGTAAGATCTTCTCTTCATATCTCCAAACTCTGACCATAGACCTCTATATATCTGGTATAATGTTTCCCTTAGATTTTATCTTGCTCGACATGACTGCGTTTTATGTCATCCTAGGAATGAATTGGTTGAAGAGGTACAAAGTTGTTTTGTTTTTTGAAGAATAAAAGGTTAGTTTGTCACATCCTGTTGAGGAAGATTGTGTGTAAAGGGTAGGAAGTGAGAGGATCGACAATTTGTTATCTCTTCCATCAAAGTCGAAAAGCTAGTCTCGTAAGGGTGTAGAGCTTTCTTAGCCTCGATAGTCCTCGAGTCTACACCTCCTTTTCTCGGACACATAGATGTGGTGAAGGACTTCCCATACGTCTTTTATAACAACCCCGCCTCCCAGTAACCCCCAATTAAGGGAGACCAAGAGGTCAGAGTTGTTATCCCAATTTCCGGATCAAAGATTCGACAAATAATTTATAATAATTATCAAATTCTACCAAACTAAATTGAAATCCGGTATAAAATGAAACTACGCATACCTTTTTCAAAAACTTGGATATCTACTTCTATCTACATCGGCAGTCTATTCTAACTAATCCTCCTTTGTAGTTTTATTCTTATTTAATTCCACATATGCCACTTTACTATTTGTCTTTTTCAATCTTGTACCTAAAACACCGACAAAAAAAATGTCGGTCACCATAAATGAATATGTCGGTATGTGGGGGAAACAATAATTATGCAATTAACTATAAAAACATATTGCAGAGAACTATTATTTAACATAAAACTTTACATTTTCTGCATAACTGCTCAATCCATACATACCCTAGCCTCTGCACTGTCCCTGCAGTGGACCTGGATGCTACCTTCCTTATTGTAGATCCCCATTAAACCCCTCATGATCCTACCTAATAGGTGAATCAATTTCTAGGGTTGATGAGTCGCATGGCACTACCCATAGGTAGCCCAATCCCTAACTCATGGTGTGCTAAAGAGTTGCATGGCACTACCCATAGGTAGCCCAATCCCTAACTCTTGATAACCTATTGGTCCCACTTATCAAGTAGAACCTTTACCAAGTTACCCTTTTCATCATTAGGAAAGCCACAGAGGAGGACCAAGATCTGAGCCAGTCATGTATACATATTTATGGTGATAATCATAGTCACTTTATAGTTGCATGAAACAAAAGTCATCCAAGTAGTTATTTTCAGGAAACCGATAAAACATCTGAGAATCGCCGTGAAACTAAAGCGATTAACCATAAGCGTAACCACATACCTGATCCAGAGTAACTTGATGTCCAAGCATTAATATTCAATCAATCAACAATATCCTGAAAATAATGCAAAACATCCAAGTGTCATTGTTTTATCGAAAACATTCTCAAGATCAACTTGGATTCCGCCTTATTTCTAGGCCAACATTATGGTTTTATTAGGGTTTTAGCCTTCATTATACATTCATCACTTTTAATGCTCTTTTAGTTCACAAACCCTAATTTCAACATCATAGGCACAATTAAAAGTCAATTAAAGTCCAATATGCCTCTTTTACACTAAAACTACCATCTTTATCCAAGTCATGACACGATCATAGGTATTCACGAATTTGAACAATTAGGAACCTTTATACTCAAAATAGGTTAGAACCATCACATATCAGCTTTATTCACGAATTTGAACAATTAACACCATTAAGAGTCACAATTACTAGCATTAGGGTTTCAAGGCCCATTAAGGCTCATTCATGTACATGAAACTCTAAATTAATCAAAGTATGCATAAAGATCATTCTATTAGATCTAATTTTTCCTATTTATTAACAACATGTTAATATCAAATTTAAACATCCATATAACCCTTCCCAAATCATTAATCAACAAAGATTAGGGTTTTTCATTAGTTACACCTTTAAAGATAGCATCTTTACATACTTTTTGAATTGCAAGCAGAATTAGGCTTCAAATATAATTTCTTTGTGTTCCTATCATTCTGAGGATCAATTTTCAGATATCATTTGTCTTAATCAGAGTTACTAATTACTATCTATGAATTTGTAAAGAAATTACCTCCCGAGCCAATTAGAGAATGCCACGTCAACCACTAGAATTCTTTTTCTTTATCGGCAGGTTGAGTCCAAACTATGTCAAGAATACCTTCCTGCCCTAACCTTCCTTCACAACTGTCAGGGCAAAGACGTCTTTTTCCCCTCCGTCATCCCCTTCCTCACTTCTGCGAATAGGGTGACGCTGTCTGCAGGTCATGGTCAACTAAGTAGTTGACTTCTGCCTTTGGACCTCCGAATCCACTAGTGATGGCTCCATGAGCTCCGCCTCCCTGGCCCGAACTCACCTTGACACTTGCCACCATCCACGGTGGTCTGGTTTGGTGGCCACAGCAATGCTCATCGGCCTGTGGTAGATCCATGGAAGCTACAACCACCAGAGGAGCGCGAACCAAATTGGAAAAGAAGGGAACTCTGCTTGAGTTCGAGGAACTTTGCCAATCCAAAACTAGAAGAAAAGAACGCCTTATATATGTTGGGTGAGGGGGTTCAAAGGCTATCAGAGTCCATCTCCCAAATGATTTGGGAACTTTCTTGAATCCCCATGGAAACAGAGAACATTAGGGTTGTTTGCGCACAGATTTGCCTCCCTAATTCGATGGGAGAGTCCCCCTTCATCCAAATTGATCAAAGTGAGAAGGAATCAGAGAGGGAAAGGAGCCCTACTGTGCTTGATTTACTATATTCCAATATGAGATGGAAGATGATCTCAGAATCATCTGATCACCATCCAACATCCATTGTTGGATATCACGAGCCTGGGTTGGGCCCAAAGTTTCTTGATTACTTACTTTCTAAGGATTATCTTCCCATTAGGATAATTTGGAAAATTCATAACTCTCAATTCGTACATCCTTTTGCAACAAAAATTTAGGGAAACCTTTATCTTGGACTTATCTACTTGTACACCAAATTTGAGTGCCAAATTCCAAAGAAAAAGGGCATTATATTCATGTGCAAGTTATCTTCTAATAAGACATACATTAAGCATATTTTCTCTCTCCTAGTATTTTATATCATTTATTTGGATTCCTTGGAACCCAAGAAATCCTAGGAATTCGAAATTCCTTTTTAAGGATATTTCTTATCTTTCTAGATGCATCTACATCCTTTATTTCCCATTATCTTACGCATTCTTTTTATTAAAAATATTTCCTTTTAAGGATTTCTCTTCATCTTTTATTTTCTTTTTCCTCTTTCCCTATTTCTTCCATGACATGTAAATGAAATCTATTCAATTTTGGCCATTAATGACACTTTCCATGTATTTCTCATAATTATTTTTCTTAATATTCATTATCTTGTATCCTTTTCTATTATTTGGACTTTTCCTCTTTTATATTTATTAATGGATTAATCTAATAATAGGAATCACGAAATTCCTATCAAAAGGGATATTTGTAAAGTAATCCATTGTTTGAAGCAAAGCATACAACCTTTTTAAATAAGTCCAATTCATAAAATCTTTTCATTTCAATTATGAAAAAATATGCAAAACTGGGGTTGTAACATCCTTCCCCTCTTATAAGAATTTTGTCCCCAAAATTCCATCAAGCAAACAAACAATTCATGATAAGACTTTTCCTTGTCCATCGTTGGCCTCTATGTGGCTTTACCTTATCCATGGTGCTTCCAAAAAACCTTGATCATCACATATACTTTTCTTTGATTTCTTTCACCTTGGCATCTATAATCCTCACAGGTGACTCAGGACATTTCAGCCTCCCTTGGGGCTCACTAGGTTCATTGCTGAGCACATGACTCAGGTACCTCACATAGTACTCTAAATTGGACATATGGAACTTATCATACATTACTTTATCCTGAGAGGTAAGGTCAACCATAACCTTCTCCACCAATCCATCTCAAATGGATCCATGTATTAGGGACTCAACTTTATTAGCTATAGCTCAGAGGGGTCAGATTTTAATATCACATATTCTCCTACAGTGAACTGCATGTCAGTCTACTTTGCATCAGCTCACAACTCATGTCATCCCTGGGCTCTCTTTTCCATCCATTGCACGATCAAAGTGACTTCATCTGCACACACTGTGGTCTCTTCTGACCTTTGCCAGATGTGTGCTTCCTCGAGCACTAACTTCCTCAGATCATCAGCATCTGCAACCACCATCCCATCACGATAGCAAACCAGCCCATCCTCAGACTCATGCAATCCATCACGATTTTTGCTGCCGAACTCTGATCTGATCAATTGTACTGCATCATCCGTCTACTGTGCATCTTTAATCTGCTTCAGCGTAGGCTTGACTTGCATCTGTGCTAAAAGTCTAGCTAACAAGGAAACTTCCATCTGCACATTCATCTGCCGTAAGGAAACAAACATATCTCGTCTATGGCATACCAGGGACCTCAATTGTGCCTTCTTCGAAGAAAGAGAAGAAGACTTTCGGCTAAGCGCATCAGCTACCACATTTGCCTTACTCAGATGATACTCGATAGTATAGTCATAATCATTGATTAATTCCATCCATCGATGTTGTCGCATGTTCAACTCTTGTTGTGAAAAGATATACTTCAGATTCTTATGATCCGTAAAGATCTGACACACTTCCCCATACAGATAGTGTCTCCAAATTTTTAACGCATGAACCACTGCTACCAACTCTAAATCATGAGTCGGATAGTTCTCCTCGTGTTTCTTAAGCTATCGCGAAGGAAAAGAAACCACATGATCTTCCTGCATCAGCACACAACCTAAACCTTTATTGGAAGCATCACAGAAAACAACATAGCCCTTTCCAGGCTCTGGCAGGACTAGCACTAGAGCACTGGTTAGCTTCTCTTTCAAACTCTGGAAAGCTTGCTGACAACGATCATCCCAGACAAAAGGTACATCCTTTCTTGTCAACTTCGTCATTGCCAACGCAATCGCACTGAAGTCCTTGATAAACCTCTGATACTAAACTACTAAACCGAGGAAACTACGAACTTCTATCAGCGTCTTCGACTGTTCCCATTCTACAACGGACTCCACCTTTCTCAGGTCCACTTTGACTCCTTCTGCAGATATCACATGACCTAAGAAAGTCACTTCTTCCAACCAGAACTCACACTTACTGAACTTGGCATACAACTGATGTTGGCAAAGAAGAGTCAACGCTTGTCGAAGATGTTGCTCATGCTCTTGCCTGTCCTGACTGTAGATCAAGATGTCATCTATAAAGACTACAACAAACTGATCTAGAAACGGACGAAACACTCTGTTCATCAGGTCCATGAAAACAGCAGGTGCATTGGTTAGCCCGAACGGCATAACCACAAACTCAAAGTGACCATACCTCATCCTAAAAGCAGACTTTGGTATGTCATCTGCCTTAATCCTCAACTGATGGTATCCAGATCGTAGATCGATCTTTGAAAACACTATAGCACCACGCAACTGATCGAACATATCATCTATCCTCGATAACGGGTACTTGTTCTTGATCGTGACCTTGTTCAACTGTTGGTAGTCTATACATAGCCGCATCGATCCATCCTTCTTCTTAACAAACAATAATGGTGCACCCCAAGGCGACGTACTTGGTCGGATGAAACCTTTTTCCAACAACTCTTGCAACTGCTTCTTAAGCTCTGCGATCTCCACTGGAGCCATCCTATATGGTGTCTGTGCAACTGGTTGTGTTCCCAAAACCAGATAGATCTCAAAATCAATTTCTCGGGGTGGAGGAACACCAGGAAACTCATTAGGAAACACATCGGCAAACTCTCGGATGACCGACACCTCTTCAAGACTAGGACCTTTCACCTTGGTAACCACAACGGTATCCACAACGTGAGCTAAGAATGCCTCACATCCTTGTCGTAGCAACTTTTCTGCCACCATAGCTGATACTAAACACGTCGGAAGAATCTTCCTATCTCCCTAGAAGATCCACTTCTCTCCACCATCGTCAAACACAGCCTGCTTGGAACCACAATCCAAAACAACCTTATACTTCTCTAAGGTATCCATCCCAAGGATAACATCGAAACCGTGCATATCAAGTGGTATAAGATCCACTTGAATGTTGTGTCCCGAAAAAGACAAGACACAAGATGGACACTCTTCTTGAAGCATCGAGGAACCATCAAGAGGGGTTTCTAACATCAAGCTATCTTTCTTACAACTAACAGGTAAACGACAGTTTTCAAGCATACTATAGGCGATAAAAGAGTGTGTAGCACCCGGGTCAACCAGAACAAATATGAAGCAAGAAGAAGACATATCAGAATGAAATAACTCCATCTGACCTGTCACCACTCGCGAGTTGACTATCGCCTCCGGCTGATTCATAGCGTAGAATCGAGCCATTACTTGCTGTCCAAATCCTCTGCTCCCTTGAGAAGACAATCCAGCTTGTGACGCTTGACCGCGTCCTCGCCCTCTGCTACTACTAGCTGATGTCTATCTGATCCTTGTTGATTCTATCTTGACTGCTGCGTCACTTCAACATCTCTATTTGGGCAATTCGACCTGACATGCCCTATCTGACCGTAGGTATAGCATGTCCTAACCTCAAACCATGGCCTAGATGTCCCTGTCACTGCCACTAAAGTTGTACTATGTGCCTTAGACAGTGAAGAGACATAGCCTCTTCCCTTACTCGGAGACCACTACGACAGTACACTGGAACCTCTCATCACAAAAGGTGATGAAAACCTGGGCTTCTTGAAGCCACCGAACCTCTGTCCCTGGAACTTAGCATGCCTCTTCTTAGACATGGATTCTCTTTTCTCCCTTACTGATCGTTCAATCCTCCAGACAGATTCCACAAACGTAGCGAACCGTTCTCGATTCTCCAATGCGGACACAGGTGTTATCAGCTCAGAACTCAAACCTTTCTCAAAACGTCTGATCTGCTCCTCATCTGCTGCTGCCATATGAGGACAAAACCTCAACAGATCCATGAACTTAGCCTCATACTCAGTGATGTTCATCGCTCCTTTTCGTAGGTTCTCAAACTGACTGATCTTCTCATCCAGATATGTCTTCAGAAAGTATTTGCTGACGAACTCACGCCGGAAAACCTCCCAACCGATCACCTCACCAGGCCGCTTCTCCTCCTCGATGGTCCACCAGTGACCAACACTACCCTTCAAAAGGTAGACATTGTTCTTTACTTTGTCTGCTTCGGGGATGTCAAGGATCTGGAAAGCCATCTCAAGAATTGTCAGCCACAGATTTGCATCCGCCGGATCAACCGCTCCAGCATAATCCGAAGCTCCGACTCGGCAAAGCCGCTCAAAGGTCTTCCCAATACCTGATGCTTCTCCATGGGGAGCCCGTGCTCTCGGCAGAGGCACTGGAAATCTCTCAACCATGAGATTCATCGTAGCCATCATCTGCCCCATAAGTTGTTGATAGGCAGGGTGTTCAAGAATGGCTGGGTCAGGTTGGGGAACCTCAGGCACCCGATCTTCATATACCTGCCCTTCCGCTCCATCAACTGATGCAGCATCACTATTCTCAGCAGTGTGTTCTTCATAGTTTCCAGACATCTTGACTTTTCTTCCGCTGAGGGTAGAAGACAATTGTAAGAAAATCTGGACAACTCACAAGAACAGACACAACCTAATCCTAGATCCCTGTAGACTCGGCGAACCTAGAGCTCTGATACAAAAACTTGTAAGAGAACACATCCCACTATCACACAGATAGTGAGGTGTTACGTGAAAATGTGCGGAAAACACCATAACCACATATTACCAAAAACACGGGTTAATTAAAACTGATTGCGGAGAATAGATAAACTGTGAAAACTATTACATATAGGTCTTCATCCTGCAAAGAAACAAGTTATATAAACATTTACGAGCCCTAATACGTGTCCACGGCTTAGAGCAACAACTGTCTTGTCATCACATGAGTTCATCACATGTTATATATATACATAAAGGCCCATATTTGGCCAGCAGCAGGATGTACAAAGGATCAACAGCCATACATCGTGAAACAATGTCAAACGCTCCCAAGGACCTGAGAGTACAGGGATGAATCTAGACTCTACTACAAAACACCAAAACATCATCATATCCATCGCTTGCCTCCTATTGCTCATCTTGCTGCTCGTCCGCAACTCTGCGACCACCACCACACCTAGATCAAACACCTGAAAACCAGTGGGGTGAGACAATTGAACATTGTCCCAGTAAGAAACATAACTCCTCGCCAAAACTATAAAACCAGAAGGGTAAAGAAACAACAGCAGATATCTGGAAAATCTATAACAAGAGCAGTCTATATAGCAAAGCTATTCGTACCATTCAAGCTTACCAGGCTGTACGGAAAACATATCACCACTTATCACTTTATGGAACATGATTGACAAGATAAAATATATTGCCACATAACAAGAGGAACACATAAGTAACTGCAAGATATGACAAGATTAACTATACAAGCAAGGCCTCAACCAATGTTCCATGTTTTTCCTTAAGTAATAAATACTATACGGTTGGATTACATATTATTATTCCCTGAGGAAGTGAGTCTTACCACTCAAATCCAACCTTCGGTTGCGAAACCCAAATCCGGTGCCATACAAGGTCAAATGGAAGAGCCAGACTCCACGACCTTTCCCCTCATGGTCAGTGCACGAGAATAAAAGCAGGACCGCATTCTCATGCTTAAGTGGCCTCAGCCACAGGGTCAGCTCCATAGGCTACCCATCCTCTAGCCCGCCTCAGTACAGGTCTCGGCGCTAGTATCTCTGAGCCATGGGCCTGTTCACCGTGCTCTGAGCCATGAACGCATTCATGCTCCCATATCACATATTCTGAGTCATGGGCATGTTCACCATGCTCTATACATATCCAGAGTCGGCAACTGTAGTTGCACTCAAATCCTCAATATTTTAGGCTAGGAGAAACCTCGCATATTCAACAATATGCGCTCCGGGTTAACCCGCAGGAGAACCCGTTTCACCATCACCAGCTCCTGACGATGATGGATCTATGGCCAGGGCAACTACATGATATATTCCACTATGATTAATTAGTATCTTTTATATGGATTGTAAGATTCAACCAAGTTGTATAACATGTAAACTATAATAAGAAATAAACAACATAAAACTCAACATTATGCTTATATTGTAATCACATCATCATGATCCATCACAAGGACCCAACATCACATGTTATCACTTGGCTTCTTGCCAATCATCCAGATCCATCTCAAGGATCATCACATACCATGGGATCTCAATCCTTCATCATATACCTCCACTGCCTCTCAAGGATTCCTCATCAACATGGGATAGCAATCCCAAGTACATATTATCTCATTATCAAGAGTAACTATTAAAGCAATGTTACTCATCATATGTACCTTATAGCCCTTTTTCTTGGCTATGCATCACCTGCATGGTTAGTGGGCACAATAATCATAGGCTCAATAAAAAGACCATGTTTATCAATATAGGGTGACATTAACGATTATATACTTCATCAATTAAATCTCAACTTGTGATCATGGGCTTAGATTTCATCATAAGCAAACCATATTAAATGCTTACCATTACCTCAACTTTATACAGATAATCAAGATGCTCACTTTCATGTGTATAGCCATGTTAAGTTAAAGGGGCAAGCTTTATCATAATGAATACTATTAAGCATGCAAAGAGTTGCCATCGTTTAACAAGAACATATCCAACATATCGGCTTTCCATGATAAGAAGAACCCTCACTAAAACATCATAAACCCTCACTTAAAGGCTGTATCGAGCGTGGCTCACTCTATCGGCTGATACAAGAAGGCAACCTGCAACGCTGTGTTACCACCAAGGCAACCAAGCGTGCAGCTGAGCAAAGTCGCGTCAGGTGTCGCGCACTAGGTTTATCGGGCAACAACCAAGGGCCTGCCGTTCGTCTAAGCATGACGGGCGATAGGGTGTCGTGCAATGCCCGTTAGGGCTATCGGCTCACACACCCAGACTTAGGGCGACGCTCGTTACATGTCCATTAGCAACACACAACGACACTAACCCACAACTACAACAGACGCATGTCGAGCAAGGTACTCTACAGGGGGTAACGTCCAGAGGTGCAACACAAGCTACCATCAAAGGACCCGTCGTCCAGCTAACCAAACTAGGGCCTAATGGCCGTCACAGGGCACGGTGATGGTGTGACGCCCGTCATAGAGACCAGGGGTGTCGTCCACCACCAACCCACACATGTCGTCAAGCAGGGTTCTAGGTCAAGAGGGATGTCGGGTAGCACCTCCCCACACTCATAATGACCAAGGTACCACTCACAAGATCATCATCTACCTCGAGCACAAGGGTACCCAAAACCCTAATGGGTCAAGAAGATGGCTCACCTCAATCGACTAAGAAAGAGAGGTCTTGCACATCAACTATCCCCAAACAGTAACACAAGGGAAAACCCTAGAAAGAGTCACCACCATCACCAAGCTCACCCTTCTAGTCCATGGTGAGAGGAGAGTGTTGCTCAAGCAACTAGAACACAAGCTCACCTCTCAACTAAAACAAGAGAGGGGTGTTGCCCATGCTACTAGAAGCTCAAACTCACTCCTCTCAACTAAAACAAGAGAGGGGTATTACTCACCAAGAAACCCTAAACCCTAGGTTCGGCCAACATGGATACTTAAGCAAGATACTAATCTAACAACCTATAAACAAGAGCATAGAAGGAGATAGTGAAGTTAGGGTTAGGAGTTATGTAAATAACCTTAAGCAAGCTCCAAGCTCCAAGGAAGGATCGACCACCAACCAAGCTAGCTCCTCCAAGGGTGTCGTTCACCAAGCTTGCAAAGGAGAAGGGTGTCGTGCACCAAGGTAGAGGAGAAAACCAAGAGACTAAAGGATCCCTAGCAAGAGGAAAAGAACACATATATAGAAGCGAAGAAGGAGAAAACAAGGTAGAGCCAAGCAAGGTTTCGTGCACCTAGGGACACTTGTCCTAGTGCATGATCCACCACTCTAGCAAGCCCTAAATGCATGTCCAAGGTCATTGCTACATGCAAGCATCAAGCACCAAGTGTCCACTAGTGGTGACACAAATGATGTCAAAGCTTGGTCAAAGGCTCTTGGGCGACACACCATCCTCATGGGCGACACACCCCTGGGCGACACTACCCTGGGCGACACAGCCACCTTCTGGCTGATACAGGGGCTCAACAAGGCAAAGGCAAGGCTCAACAAAGCCCAACAAGGACAACCAAGTCCAAAGGAACTCAAGCAACGAGCCCAAACCATCCTCTCTACTCTGGAGGAAGCAAGGAGAGGGAGGAACACCTCACAAGATGACAAACTTGCCCACAAACCCTAGACCTGGGTTAATTGCAAGTAGCCCCTCCAACTCTCAACAAAGCACAACCAAACCCTAATCACCACTATAGGTGATTAGCAAGAAACTAAGCATCAGGGTTAAGCAAAGCAAACAGGGTAAACCCTAAACGGAGGTCAGGGTCCTTACATTTATCATCAATTCATAGTTCATTATGGTCCAATTCACATATGAACTCTATTTGTCATGAATTCCATCTTGATCCATTAGAAACCCCTACTTATCATATTAAGGGTATCTATCCATGATTAGGAACTTTTATATTCAAAATATCTTGAAACCATCATTTAACAACATATTATCATATTTTTCAAATTAAATATGATCTTAACCTCTTTTACCCTATGTTTGGGTTTCTAAGTGCTTAATCATTCATAACTGGTGTAAAACCCTAAATTATGCAATAAAACATCTAGATCAGGTTCAAGTTCATCATTACTATTTCAACGAGTTACCATTACTTAACCTCACCAATTAAGCATCTTGAACTTAACCATTAATTTCAATTAGGGTTTCTAACATAATTTCAAAGCACTTTTCATTAACATAGCACACTTTTGCAAATATGAACCAAATCAATATTTAAAAGTATTTTTATTGGATTCTACACATTCTCCTGATCAATTTTCATGTATACATTTTTCTCATCCGAGCTTTCTAGATCAAGATGTGATTTTTATAAAGAAAACCCTTTTTGTTGATTTATTAGCAAATTCTAGAAAATATGGTTCATTAGATTGATGATCCGTTGGTCCACTCAGGATCCAACGATCAGAGTCGTGCACGCTATCTTTTGTTTTAATTGTGAAGGACCAAACTACTCTTACCTCAATAGAAGGAGACGAGGGTATTCTAGTAAAACCGCGGGGTCCCTTCTTCAACCTCGCAACGCACCATCCTCTGTTTCGATGGTTGGTCAACAACTTAGTTGACTTCGAGATCCTTGGCGCCTGCTAGCGTGGCTATGGTCCATGAAGTTCCACCTTGCTCCGACAAACCTGACGAGATGCTCAATCACCCAAACAGACTCGTCCTTCACCCTAAACCACTCGCCAGAAGTTTGTCGTGGTTTACTGGTTGTAGAGGGGGGGTAGGTTAGATCAAAACTGATGACTGAAAACGTCTCTGGACTCGTCGTCGAGCTCTGCGACGATGGGGATAATTTTTAGGGATGCTGGCACCTTCGAGTGCCCTCCCTTATATAGGCTTAAGACCTGGGAGTCTTGCGGTTTGGGGGTTTCTCCCCTTGTCGATGATAGCTCTCAAAGTTAGGGTCTAACTTATTTGGAAAGATCTCCCAAAACTGATGGACTTGTTAGTCCATCGAATCATTGCTTCCAAACCGAGAAAAATGAATTTTCAAATTCATCTCCCAGTCCCACTGGACTCAGGGTAGATGACGCATAGATTCCCTCAGGTTCGTAGTCCTCTGGACCACGAGATCATCCAACGGCCAGCGTTGCTCCCCTATATAGCAAAAATCTAAAAATGAGTTAAAAAGGGTTATTTAGCATGTTAACTTGGAAAATTCATTTCTCTTTCCTCGTTTAACATTTTCTTCTCAAATTTTAGGGAAAACTTAATCTTGTCATTATCTAGCCGGTCATTAAATTTTGAGGTTAAATTCCAACGGTTGAGAGTGTTTCCTTCTCATCCAAGTTATTCATCAATTAATCCAAAATCAAGTAGTATTCCTTTTCCCTTTACCATTATCTTATTATTTTGGGTCCCTTAGACCTCAAGAAAACCTAGAGGCACGAATTCCCATATTGGGGAATATATTCTTGCCTTTATCTTCTTATCTATTTCTATTTCTCATATTGACCCTTTTTATTTTGCATTTTCCCTTTTTCTTAAAATATCTTTTGAGGATTTCTCTCTGTATCTCTTTTTATTTTCCTTATTGGAATTCCTTTTAACATTAGGAATCCTTTGGATATGGAAATCCACTAAGGATAACTCAGTTATACCTCTTTCCACTTATTTTCCACATTTTATCATTGTTTTCAATTTCTTTCTTAATAAAGAAATATTCAATTATTCTTTTCTTTTCTTATTGCTTTCTCTTTGCAATTTTGGACTCCTTGGAACCCAAGGAACCCAAGAGGCACGAAATCCCTCTTTGGATTTGCCTTATAGATGTTTGTACCTCATCTCTCTCTTTTCTCAAAACTCAATTATTCATTTCTTAATTGAATTTCCTCATTATTGGGCCCAATAGCCAATAAAGCCCATAACACAATCATCAAGGCTATTGTAAACAAACTCCATTTATTCAAAACAAATTATATTATTATTCATTCCAATATATTTAATGTGAGAAATTACATTCCTCACCAAAGGAACCCAAAATTGGGGTTGTAACATCCTTTCCCTCTTATAAGAATTTTGCCCTCAAAATTTAATCAAGCAAGCAAACAAACAGGATAAGCTTTTCATGTGTCAATCACGGCTCCCATGTGGCTTCACCCTTTCCATGGTGCTTCCCAAGAACCTTCATCATCTCATAATCTTCCATCTGAGTTCTTTCTTACCTTGGTATATCGTACCCTCATAGGTGACTCAGGACATTTCGGCCTCTCAAAAGCTTAATAGGTTCAGGGCTCAGCATATGGCTTGGGTACCTCACATAGTGCTCTAGATCGGACTCATGGAACACATTACACATCATGTTATCCTAAGGGCAAGGCCAAACACAACCATGTCCACCAATCCATCTCAAATGGACCCATATATCGGGGACTCAGCTTTCTCAGCTGTAGCTTAGAGGGGTCGGATTTTCACATCACATATTCTCCCACAGTGAATTGCATGTCAGTCTGATTTGCATCAGCTCGTGACTCATGTCACCACTGGGCTCTCTCTCAGCCATTGCACGATCAAAGCGACTTCATCTGCACACACTGTGGTTTTTTTTTTCTAACCTTCGTGAGGCCTCCTTCACCAACATCATCTTAATGAAGTGGTGACCGACACAACCTCCTTCTAGAACTTCTTACATCCCGATAAAGGCTATGGTGGTGAACATCACATCTTAAGAACTGTCCCTTTGTATCACCCTGAACAAGCACACTTTCTCTCATCAGACCCTCTAGTCTGGATCATATTGTCCATTAGTTAGGGGTGATAGGAAGTACTGAAACTTAGTTCTTCATGTACCTACTTCCACCTTATGGAAGTGAACATTTAGGTCATACTCAAGAACTTTTGAACTCGTATCATGGTATAGTTGAACCATCTCTCTCTCTTATGTAGTTCAACAGAATCTATCTCTTGACAATACGCCTTTCTTTCTCATGTTATCTAGGTAAGGCGATCTACCATAACCCATATTGCATCTTGACCTTCTGGGTCAAAGGGATACTTACCACAACATCCATAGTGATGAACTCCCATTCCCTCTCAGGGACTCCTCTATAACGATACACTGGGTTACTGGTGTTCATCCTTCACCTCCTAGCTTGCATGGCCACATGCTACATGCAACTTTGTTTTAAGCATCCAGAGTGATACCATCACTTACTATCTTTGTAGTACCAAGGTATATCATGACCTCCTATATTGTTATGATTCCTCAAGCTTGATACCTCAGAAACCCTAAACCACTCTCAAAAGGGTTTTATTACCTTCCTATCCAAAGAAGTGTATATGAGGTTCTATCACCATCCTTTTACTACATCAAGGACTAAACTGGCTAACCAAACAATCATTAATTATTCAACATATCTTGCTACCTCTTGTGTGTTAGCCAAAACACATCCTCTTTTCAAACATAGGGTTAGTCGAACAACCTCAACTTCTTCTAGCTTCCAGCTAACTAGGAAGCTATATCTCAACCAGAGCATTCATTACCACTTCTTATCGTTAGCTGTTAGGTAATGTTGAAGACATACACCTCCATGTATTCTACTTATCATCTCATCTCAAACTCTAAGTTTGTCTTCATCAAGAAATTCTGAGCTCATCCTAATGGTGATCAAACTCAACCTTGTATAACTTGGAAATTTCACAAAGCTTCTACTAGGAACATATTTACAAGGTGATTATCTTAATACTTTTATCGTTTGTACTTGTCCATGTATCATTCATTCCACTAAGGTATGTTATCATCTCTATCGTCATACCTTTTAGAAACATTCCAACTCGCATCATCTTTTATCCTTGGTGTATGGCATGCATACTATCCCATCTCTCCCTCTCATAACAAGAAGAAATAAGCATTTGGTAGCCGTCCAAATACATAGTTCTTCCCATTCCAGGAGTAGAGATGGTACATCTCACATTGCCAGTACACCTTCAAAACTAAGTTGAAACGTGCAACTTATGTCTCTACTTCTCTGTCATCTTGATATCAAAGTTAGTTTCATGGAAAACGGGTCTCGAACCTACTTGGGTCACCACACAATCCTTGGTCATCTCCTCTAGGTCTGTAGGGTGCCGACACTTTTTGGGGTCATTCCTTTTCCCTTATGCATCCAGAGAGTGCCCTACTCATCTGCCTTTTGGGTCCCATGAGTTCACGAAGGTGATCAATCTCCTAACCCCATGGCCCTCAGGCAATGATAGTTGTTACCTCCCGACCCTATGGTCATGTGCAACTAGGGAATTAGGCAACTCCTACTTCCATCAGTCTTATCCCTACCTGACCCTTAGATAGAATTAGGATTCTAACATAGTACATGTTCAACTTAGAACCTTACCCAATCCTTCATCATGTCTCTCTGCATTCTCAACTGACTTGCATCCCTTCATAGGGGGTCATGGCAACCTGCCCACCTTGGTCAGGCACCATATCGGTTACCTCCATGGTAACACCTCCACATGCACTTAGAGATGGTTATCTATGAGTCTACAAGTTCATTTTCATTCCATGTACTTTTCACTTAGCTTCTCAAGATCCTATGAAACTTCTTTAGGTTACCTCAAAACTAGAAAAACGGGTATACACCCTACCAAAGGGTCCCGCTCCCAGGATGGGAGGAAACTACAACTCTTGACAAAAAGGTCACAAACATCCTTAGGGTTTATATTCACATGAGCATACTTAACCCAGAAGCTACTAGGGCACAAGCATACCTACTAAACCATGCTTGGTCACACTTGTTCTCATCCTCAACATTAGACCAACTTAGGTATTGAGGGGTTCATCAAACATACCCTTAACTTAAGGGATTTCCTTTACCTATACACATGAGGAGTACCATGCTCGACACTATAGAGACTCCAATCTCATCATGAGCATCGGATGCACTGCTTCCCCTCTTAGGTCTAGGAACCCTAGGTTCACCTTTGGGTGTCCGACTGCATGCTCAATCTCTTAACCACGAATCAAGCATGTCCAAGGTATGTCATGTACTTCCATGATCCTTCTACTCGAGCAACACTTTGGAGTTGAGTCCTCTTACATGACAACCAACTAGGTATAAAGCATCACAACTGGTTACTTAAACCTCCTCAAGGTCTAAAGCACTCTTTATCTCACCCCGTAGGTAATCACTTATACCATAGGTACTAGAAGCATCATCCTCTCTGTAGGGTTTGGTTCCTCTAAAGGCAACCAAGATAGCCTCCAGGGATCAAGCATAAGGCAACCACTATCATCCACGTAGGTCTCATCATCCTCCACTCCCCACTATTCCTCATGTCTCAGAATCTAAGCTTCCAACCCTCTTTCTTGGGTCCTACTTTCTCTCTCTAGATCTAATTCCACATCCAGCATCACTACATGAAGTTGGATCAAGCCTACCAGCATATCCCTACCTGGGTGAAGCCTTTGCTCGACTCATGTTTGGATCAAGATTATCCTTAGCTCTTTATGTTTATCTCGTAAGACATCAATCATGCTTCCTTGTCCAGGGTTTCATCCTACTGTCAGCACTACCGACATAATCTGGGTGCAAGCTATACCCTACTTGCACAATCCCATAGGGTTCTATAGGTTCTTCTCTAACCTCATCCATGAAGGAGCTATCCTTTTCTCAAACATGCACAACCCTTCCCAGGGTCACCAAAGGTGCTAGGTCATCCAACCTCTCATGGCTCGTATGGCAAACCAAAAGCATATCTATCCAAACACCCAGTCAACCATGTCATCTACCTCATCATGCCATCTCTCTCTCTAACCTCCACTTAGGGTTAGGGTTACCATCATCCTTAAAGGATGTGCATGGTCTCTACTTTAATGGAGATCTCTACCTCCAAGACTCACTTTCTCTACTCATCCTCCTAACAAGAAGGTCTACTCAGGTCACTTCTGAGGGAAATGACAACTTATGTCATACGACCTAAGCATGTATCTATTCTGTTATGCTTACTCTATTAAGCTTATGTCCATGACATCTTATTTACATGCTTTTTATTAATTTGGTGGAGGATTCCTTAATCCTTATCAACCTTACCCATACCTTAAGAGGGTGAGGAGAAGAGAGAAATCCTTAATCCTCACGGTTCTTATCAGAATTTGAGTTGCAAAGGGATGAACAAGATGAGAGAGTCCTAAAGGTATCTTATTTCGATTCATACCCTAAGACTTTGGCCAGGCAGTCACACAGATCTAGGAGTCCTCATATTCCGACTAGTGGTGCAGAGGAAAATATTTCCAGCCCCCAGTCATTATCCTTTTCTAGACACCTCTGTCTTTCAGATAATCCTCTAATAACTCCCTTGGGTTCTATAGAATTTGTAAAATTTAATAATTATTAAAGATTAAATGAGGAACCTATGCTCTGATACCAATTGTAACGACCCCGCCTCCCGGTAACCCCCAATTAAGGGAGACCCGAAGGTCAGAGCCGTTATTCAATTAACAGGATCAAAGGTTCAACAAAAAATTAATAATTATTATGAAATTCTACTAACTAACTAGAATTTGGTATAAAATGAAAACCTTGCTTACCTTTGAAAATTTTGGAAATCTATCTATCCAGAGCTTGAATTATTCTATCTAATCATCCTTGCACTTTATTTCTCATTTCCACAATGTGTCACTTTACTGTTTGTTCTTACAATTGTTGTTCCTAAAATGCGGACAAACAAAACGTCGGTCATTATATCGAAATATACTGGTATGTGGGGACAACCAAAAGTTTTCACATAAGGATAACAATCTAATTATCACAATCAAGTTAATTAACAAGCCAATTTAAACTTTTCAGTATGACATTCTCCACCGCTTTTTCCCTAACCCTAGCATACCCACCTTAGGGTTTCCTTTGCCAATGACTTAAGGCCACCTTCTCAATCCCGAGCTTGGTGCCTGGGGGTCACCACTCATGGTTCCCTCTAGTCATGCAATATCATAGGCCACCATCTCATTCCCGAGCTTGGTGCCTGGGGTTACCACTCAAGGTGTCCATTGGTCTACTCATCTGGGCATGGCCTTTGGCATCATCCATCAGGGTGGCATGTAAGTGCGAGAATCCATACTTCTATTATTAATGTGATAATCATAGTGACTTTATAGTTTGTGAGTATGAACATCCAAACTGATAATTTTCATTCAATGCGATTAACCATCCAGAAAATCCTTGAGAAACTAAGGTGATTATTCATAATTAACCACATACCTGATCTGATGATTTGAATAGAAATATCCATGAAAATAAGAATCCAAGAAAGCAAGCATTTTCAACAAGATCCTGAAATAATCATGTAATTCTCTTTTTATTATTCATGCCATCAAGATCCATTAAACCTAGCTCGCTTCCTAGGGTTTCTAATTCACTTTTAGGGTTTCTATTGTAATTGGGGTTTCCCTTCATCTTTTACTATTTTAAACCCTAATTTAACACAATTGATCACCAACCCTAATTATTTCCACATCTAATCCTCAATTTCAGATTAACAACATAATTAACCATTAATTATGTTCATTAAGCCTATTTTACATTAAAGCTATTACTTTTATCCCTTTAATCCATGACAAGATTATTATACACATTTATCATCAATTCATAGTTCATTATGGTCCAATTCACATATGAACTCTATTTGTGATGAATTCCATCTTGATCCATTAGAAAACCCTACTTATCATATTAAGGGTATCTATCCATGATTCAGAACTTTTATATTCAAAATATCATCAAACCATCATTTAACAACATATTATCATATTTTTCGAATTAGATATGATCTTAACCTCTTTTACCCTAAGTTTGGGTTTCTAAGTGCTTAATCATTCATAACTGGTGTAAAACCCTAAATCATGCAATAAATCATCTAGATCAGGTTCAAATTCATCATTACTGTTTCAACAGGTTACCATTACTTAATCTCACCAATTAAGCATTGTGAACTTAACCATTAATTTCAATTAGGGTTTCTAACATAATTTCAAAGCACTTTTCATTAACTTAGCACACTTTGCAAATATAAACCAAATCAAGCTTTAAAAGTATTTTTATTGGATTCTACGCATTCTCCTGATCAATTTTCATGTATACATTTTTCTCATTCGAGCTTTCTAGATCAAGATATGATTTTTATAAAGAAAACCCTTTTTGTTGATTTATTAGCAAATTCTATAAAACATGGGTCGTTAGATTGATGATCTGTTGGTCCACTCAGGATCCAACGATCAGAGTCGCACACACTATCTTTTGTTTTAATTGTGAAGTACCAAACTACCCTTACCTCAATAGAAGGAGACGAGGGGCATTCAAGTAAAACCGTGGGGTCCCTTCTTCAACCTCGCGACGCGCCATCCTCTGTTCTGATTGTTGGTCAACCACTTAGTTGACTTCGAGATCCTTGGCGCCTGCTAGTGTGGCTATGGTCCAGGAAGTTCCACCTTGCTCCGACGAACCTGACGAGATTCTCAATCGCCCAAACGGACTCATCCTTCACCCTGAACCACTCGCCGGAAGTCCGCCGTGGTTTACTGTTTGTAGAGGGGGGGTAGGTCAGATCAAAACTGACGATTGAAAATGTATCTCGACTCGTCGTCGAGCTCTATGGTGATGGGGATAATTTTTAGGGATGCTGGAACCTTCGAGTGCCCTCCCTTATATAGGCTTAAGACCTAGGAGTCCTTCAGTTTGGGGGTTTCTCCCCTTGTCGATGATAGCTCTCAAAGTTAGGGTCTAACTTATTTGGAAAGATCTCCCAAAGCTGATGGACTTGTTAGTTCATCGAATCATTGCTTCCAAACTGAGAAAAACAAAATTTCAAATTCATCTCCCAGTCCCACTGGACTCGGGGTAGATGATGCACAGATGCCCTCGGGTTCGTAGTCCTCTAGACCACGAGATCATCCAACGGCCAGCGTTGCTCCCCTCTATAGCAAAAATCTAAAAATGAGTTAAAAAAGGTAATTTAGCATGTTAACTTAGAAAATTCATTTCTCTTTCCTCGTTTAACATTTTCTTTTCTAATTTTAGGGAAAACTTCATCTTGGCATTATCTATCCGTTCATTAGATGTTGAGGTTAAATTCCAACGGTTGAGAGTGTTTCCTTCTCGTCCAAGTTATTCATCAATTAATCCAAAATCAAGTAGTATTCCTTTTCCCTTTACCATTATCTTGTTATTTTGGGTCCCTTGGACCTCAAGAAAACCTAGAGGCATGAATTCCCATATTGGGGAATATCTTCTTGCCTTTATCTTCTTATCTATTTCTATTTCTCATATTGACCCTTTTTATTTTGCATTTTCCCTTTTTCTTAAAATATCTTTTGAGGATTTCTCTCTGTATCTCTTTTTACTTTCCTTATTGAAATTCCTTTTAACATTAGGAATCCTTTGGATACGGAAATCCACTAAGGATAACACAATTATACCTCTTTCCACTTATTTTCCACATTTTATTATTGTTTTCAATTTCTTTCTTAATAATGAAATATTTAATTATTCTTCTCTTTTCTTATTGCTTTCTCTTTGCAATTTTGGACTCCTTGGAACCCAAGAGGCACGAAATCCCTCTTTGGATTTGCCTTCTAGAAGTTTCTACCTCATCTCTCTCTTTTCTCAAAACTCAATTATTCATTTCTTAATTGAATTTCCTCATTATTGGGCCCAATAGCCAATAAAGCCCACAACACAATCATCAAGGCTATTGTAAACAAAATCCATTTATTCAAAACAAATTATATTATTATTCGTTCCAATATCTTTAATGTGAGAAATTACATTCCTCACCAAAGGAACCCAAAATTTGGTTTGTAACAAGAATGCTATTGCCTAAAAGCATACTATTTTGGGCAATTATTCTTAGCTTAGGCCAAACCGGTATCATATGGGCATGGGAGTCCTTGTAAACCAAGCTAGTGATGGGAAGAAAATATTGCCAGCCCTTGAAACCCTGATCCATTCTAGACACATTTGCTTCAACTTCATGTCCTAATAGTTTCCTAAAGGCTCTTATACCATGCTATAAAGAGGTGACATCACCTCCTTAATAAAATTTAAAGGAAGTACAAAACATCCATCTTTTTAGAAAGACAAAAGATATTGATGGATGCATGTATAATATTCGAAGTAAATAAGTGTGCACCAGATACATTGTAAAATGTCAATAACAGTGGAAATAAAAGTACTAAACCTATTACATGGCTTTCATTATTCATTACATGATTGTTCCCTAAAGAAAAAGATAAGAGAAAAGGATCTAGATATAGCAACCTATAAATCCTTTTAGATAGCTTGAAATCTACTCCTGAAATGACTTCCTTCAAACTCGTCCTTCACCTTGCTCAGCACCAACACCTGGGTGGTTGGGAAAGCTCACAGCAAAAGGGGAAAGAAAATAGGGTCTGTGTCACAAAGCTAGTCTAGGATAACAAGATAATTAAAGCAAATAATAAAAGGCTAGGTTTCATCATAAGATGAAGATAAAAAGAGTATGAGGCTATATTCAAAAGAAACTTTCCATTAACAATTATATTAAAAAGGATTTGCATGTAAGATAATTATGTCTACCTAACTAAGTAGGGTTGAGGCACCTTACAGACCTCTAACCTATAGGTGAGGAGAGAATAAGACATTCCCAGTCACCTACACAATTATATAGGGGAGAATAAAAACATTCCCTTGGGCGATAAAATACATGCTCTTTGTGGGTGGTTGTACATAAGTACCGCTACTTTAAATTAAATAGAACATAAATCTACATGCTAGAAAAGTTGTCATGGCAAGAGTAGTCATAATATTCAATAAGAATGGCAGTGAGGTATAAGACCCAAACAAGAAGAAATTATAATCTGATTTGAGGTATGAACAACATTAGGATTCAAGAATATAAGATTTAGGGTTCATTTAAGCCTCATTAGGGAAATATAGGGTTTGGCTGCAATTATCCCATAACAGGGTGTAAGCAATGCGCATACCACTCTTATTGATATCAATTACTAACTTTCACCACTTTAATTAAGTTCAAGTTCCACTTTGCCTATTATCAATGTATTAACATGTATTAGAGTACACAGTGCACATTAATGTATAGAAACCCTAATTTCAGATTTTTTTTTCAAAAATCGGATTTAGATTTTGAAAATATGACCAATGAACTTATTAGGTTCTCCTGATGAAAAAAACATATTTGTATGTTAATTTTGGAGTCATGATGATTAAGATGTAATTTTTATGGTTTTTATGCATTAAATTCATTTTTCAAAAACCACCATTCGTCAAATCATGAAATCAGACCTTGAGAATATTTTTATTAGATAGAGATTAATTTTCCAATTTGAAAACATATTTATTTGTCAAATTTGGATAAGCGGATTAGAAGATATGAATTTTTCAATTCTGACCAATAGGAAATTGCCACATCATCAAACTGATCGAGATAATTGAAGAGAGAGGGAGAAAACATCATTTGACACAAGATCAGGTTTGAATTTGTATAGGTAACCAAACCAGAGCATTTAGAGAAGGTAAAATAGCAAGAAACCAAAACTCTAGAAGAACATGGTAAATAGAGATGAAGATCATCGATTTTAAACACAGAAACATGAGTTTTAACTATGTACTAAGCAATATATGAGAATGAGGTTAACAAAATTCACCTCTAGTAAGGTAATAAGGTCTAAACAGAAAGGATCCCGAGATTAGAAGGTCTGGTTGTTCCATGCCAAGCTCCTTTCTTGAGCAAAGATCACCTTCTCCATTTTAGAGGTGCAAACCCTAGCAAAAGAGCGTGGAGATGAGATGTTTTAGGGTTCTAGGTGGAGTTTTACCATGGGGGGTCATAGTTCCGACCTATAAGAAGGTGGGAGGAATACTAACATCATGAAAACAGGGAAGGAAAGGAGGATACTTACTAGTTTTAGTCAAAATCACCAAGGAGGAGCTTAAGAAATCCTAAATAGAGAAATTTGGAACCGTAGGAGCCTTCTTAGCCAAGGTAGGCACCCTCTTTTACCTTGGGACAACAACTTCATGGCCAAACATAGAAGGGACGATGCTCTAAGCCAGGGGAAAGAGAAGGAGATGATTTCTCCTTGGATTGAGTGGTGGGAAGGGTAGGCATGGCTTTATAAAGAAGTGGGCAAGTATGAGGTCTCTATGGGACTTTCCATGTGTCCTTAGGCTAGGGCTTCATGGACATGCAAGAGGACAGCTCACAGACACTTCTTGTATATTAAAGGTCGCTCCTAAAATCCCCTGGAGACTTCTAGGCCATCCCCACCATCCTTCAAACTATGAAATAACCCCATTGGTTAATAGCTTTTAAAGATAAGCTCAGTTATAAATAGGGTAATCCCTATAATACCCTTGGAGAGAAACACCTTCAAAGTAAGGTGCAACCAGGTTCCCCATTGTCCAAAATCTCTAGAATGGTGAGGTAATATCTAAGGATTAAAATTTAGGTGATAATTTGCAAAGAAAACCTCCCAAATGGATAAATTTCATAAAAGTCCAACATGTACCTAAAATTGTATAACTTGCACAAACAACATCCAAATCAAACCAAATTTGAAAATTAGGCTCATTTTATGTTTTCAAATCACATCAAAAAGTTAGATTAAGGTTTATAGAACTTAATATTATGGTAATTAAGCTTATTTAATACATTAATCAAGGTTTAGGGCCTTGCACTTCTAGCACAAATTAATGTACCATTGTTCTACTAAAGTGGTGATTTTGCATTTTAGATCCTTAAATAAGCTTTCACTAAGGTACTTATGCATAAACCCTTATATTGGCACAATTAGTGAATAAATGTTCACTAAACCACTATAAATTCCACTAATTAAACACGAATGACATAAAGGACAGAAATAAAAGGGAAACTTGGGAAAAAGGTTTACATGGAAATTACATCTAAGATTCATCATGTTACATCTATATATCAATGAGAAAGGGTCACTATGTCCCATAAATGATGCATACGGAGCTTAAGGCTTACATGTTAGAAAAATCTAAATCCTATAAGACCACATTTCCAATCTTGAAAAGTTGTTGAAATTAATACTAAAATTCTATTTGCACCCAAATACAACCAATTGAACCTTTAGGGTTACATATAGTAACCTACTTGGGTACATTGTTAGTTAGAGTGGAATTAAGGTTGACCTCAGGATAGATAAAGATTTTAGAAAATGCCCTTTAACTAAAAAGGATATATGAGGTCTAATCATTTGTATCAATACATCAATCGCTTCATCATCAATCTTACACCTATATGTGAGCCTATCTTCAAGTTACTCAAGAAGAATTTTGACTGTAGATGGAATGAAAGTGTAAGGTGTGCTACAAGTACTAAACCCAGTAGTTCCATGATACCCTCTCACCATTTGATTAACAGTATGCAAGATGTCATTTGGGAGGAGTCTTGAGTAAATTAACTACCGAATCTGAGGGTGATACCTATAATTTGTAAAAACATTTCAATGATATTGAAGCCTTCTACATTAAAATCGAGAAGTATTATCTGGCCTTAATACATGTGACAAGGAATTTGTGCCACTATTTGAGTCCATGTCTTCTACAATTATTGCAAAGCATGACCCACTATGCTATTTGTGTGAATTCCCTATCCTCATGGGATGATGCACTAGCTGTCATGTAATGTTAGTAGAATTGACATCACATATAGACCAATGAAGGGAGTCAAAGTGCAAGCTCTAGCTGATCAACTAGCAAATTTCCCACTCCCTGAGTAATCTAAACATGAGTGTGAATTCCCAAATGAGGTCATAGGTAAGAGCATCCCACAAGACATCATCATTCCTATAAATTATGATTTGTAGACAGTCTGCTTCTATGGTTTTGTAGACCACAAAGGAGTTGGGATAGGAGTATTCCTTCCAAACTCTGATGGAGAACGACTATCAGTTGCTAGATGGCTAAAGCTCAATGCCACCAACATCATTGTTGAGTACAAAGCATGCATCTTGGTACTATATCTCACCAAAGAACAAGGGGTGTGTCATCTCAAGGTCTATGGTGACTCCCTCCTTTTGATATATCAAGTCCAAAACAATTAAAGAAATTGTCTTCAAAATTTGGTCCCTTACCAAGAGTGAATGTGTTCTCTCAATTGATATTTAGGAACGTTTCCTTCCACTTGATTGGAAGAGATAACAACACATTCATTGATGCTCTGGCTACCCTCTCTTCCTAGATCAAAGTCCAAGGGGACCAAACCTTCTTTTTCTAAGTACAAACCATCTTGCAACCCACCTTTTTCATGGTCATTGCCAACACAACAAATAGTGAATAGACAGCTTGGTTTCATGACATTAAATCATATATGGAATGTCAAGCCAACTTTGAAGGCCTCTCCCAAAGAGAATAGAAGGCATTCAAGCGACAATTCATGCAGTACATCCTAGGGAAGGACACCTATTGTAGATGTTACAACTAGACTCTCCTTCGATGTGTTGTGAAGATATAAGAAGAATCCCTCATGAAGGAAGTTCTTGGACACATATGGGTAGGAAATTCTACCGAAGAAGAGATATATTTTGGCATACTACTGGAACACCATGGAATCAGATTGCTACAAATATGTCTACAAATGTCGAGTTCATCAAATCCATGGTGACATTGTCCACATCTCTGCTAATCATATATGCACCATGGCCATATTGTTACGATCCTCTCCCCCTATTATTCCCTAAGAAGGAGGACCTAGAGGGCAAGGGACATAAGCATTATTTCATGATCATGATAAGTAAGTAACCAATAATAATCAATAAATTTTATTACATGGAAGAGCTGATAACAAGATAATCTCTCCCCAAGGGATTTTACATGGAATTTATACCTAATGTTTGCAATAGAAAGAAATTATATCTAACTATAATCCTCTAGATTGATTTTAACTTACCTATCTTGTTGGTGTCGTCTTCTTGCAAGTCCATGTTTCATAATTAGTTACATGTTACTAGCAGTTTAACCTAAAATTCCATGAAATAAAACACAATCACTATATATACGGGTATGTGGGGGAAACAAAATATGCACATGTATGATTAACAACATAGTCAGTCATATTTGCAATTAACAAAATAATCAAAACACCTTTTAATTTCTTTGACTCCTCAACCCTTAATCTCATATGCATACCCACTCACGAGTGGGCACCCAATCTTACCATACTCACTCTTTAGGAATATTACTTTGATCTACCCACTCATGGGGGATAATTTCATCTATACCCACTCACTGGGGGTGTCCATGATCTCATACTCACTCTATGGGAGCATTTATTAGCCAACCCACTCTCTGGGAGTGTTTTCCTTAATTATTATTATGCATGCATTTAAATTAGAGATATACAATGGGCATGAGCAAGTTATTTCTATATATTGTGATACTCACAAGGGCTTTATAGATGTGGGAAGTAAATAAACAAGCAAGTAGCTAAAATTGCAATTCATTCAATAAACTCTCGAGAAAACCACAAGAGTCAGTTATTTCAGGTATTCATAGGCATAATTACATACCTTTCACAAGAGTAACTCGACATCCAAGTGAAAGGCAATAAAACAACCAATCAAGCAACTACCCTAAAATTAAAGCATTATACCGCTGTATTATTATGTTATCCAAAATGTACCAGTAAGAATGACATGGGGTCCAAGTTAGGATTTTAGGGTCAAATTAGGGTTTCATTAGGGTTTTGGTTTCGCAAAAACTAATTTCCACTTTTGATGCCTTTTTGTTAATAAACCCTAATTTTATCATCATCTGCATTTTTAACTCAAAAAAATCCTAATTTGTCAATTTATGAATCATCAAAATCAAATTAGATCCAAGATACCCTTTTTATCCAAAAAGTTCAGTCTTTGACAATTAGGATCAATTAAACATATTAAGATCATCAAAACCTAGAAATTTGGGTTTTTATTCAGAAAACACATTAAAGTTGGTAACTTTAGACACTCTTAGAGATAAAACTAGGTCTTGATTTTATTTAGATTGCATTCCTTGTATTTTTTTGAGCAAGTTTCATATATGATATCTTATCATTGTATCATCCTACTAATTACTATAATTTTAGCAACTTTAATTGGATTTTGACCAATCACAGGCTACCACCTAGGTCGTGCACCTGGGTCCCAGCCTTGCCAACTCGACTCGGCTGAGCCAATCGACTTCCACCACCTGACAATCTATCCTTGTGTGGATTCACTTACTCAGGCTAGCAAATGAAGAGAAAAGGATAAAAGTGCCTTACCTATTAGAAGAGAAGTCGGTGGTAGATTGGTCTTTTCATAGTGAAATGTCTTCTTCCTATGCTCAGGTCTTCCACATGAACCCGACAGTCAACTAGCAAGCTAATTTTGAGATCCTAACCCTTTGAGCACTGAGTGAAGGTGCTATCACCTTCGCCTATCCTTGATGAACCTATTGATCGTCTCAATTCATCTGAGGGTGACCAGATTAGATGGGATAAAGGAAGGGTTCTCTGACGAGATGGTAGGTAGAGGCATAGGTGAAGAGCAAGAGGGGTAGAGCAAATGTTTGGGGAGTCGAGCGCTATCTTTGTGAATGCTTGGGTAGATTGCACAAGGATCACACCTCCTTTTATAGCCCCAGGGTTGGGCATTAATGTCTCTGTGAATTGGGAAAACCCTCTTTAGCCCTACATAGGTGGCAAATACTAGGTTAGGTAAGTTCTTCTTGGCCTCGGGAATCCAATGGGCAACTTTCTAAGATTGATTGATCATTGATGAGGGAGAGAAGAGCAATGGGAAAAGTTGTGTTCATGTTTTTGACTTGGCTATTCTGGTGAGAAGTAGGTGATGACTGGATCACCATTTGATCTTGATCCAACTGTCATTAAGATGCATGACAAATCAAACATCCATGTATATATCAAGTATTAAAAGGATTTTGTGACATTTAATGTTTATTTACATTAAACCACTAACTTTAGGAGTTTTGGAAAATTCCATATCTCAAACTCCTGTATTCATTTTAATCCCAAATTATTAGGGAATTATTTGAAGGAAATTATCTAAATTTGGGTGAGATTGGAGACCAAAATTCCAAAAAAATAGATAGTTTTTTAAAATCCATGTATCCTTCTTATTTAATGTATTTAAGACATCAATTTTATTCATTTATCTTTGTATCTTTTCCATATTCCTTATTTTACTTACTTTTCTCATTAGGAACCATGTGAAAACAAAACCAAACCATTAGTGTCCTTGAACACCACTTTTATAGAAATTTCCTGATGATTTTAAAAATGCATTATTATTTACTGATTACTTTTTATATTTCCCTTAATAATGGTTTTTCTTTCTTCCTTTTTCCCATATTCATTGTTGGTTTAATGAAAATAGTGAAAGACACAAAATCCAAAGAAATGGTGATTTGCTATTCAGAAGGGATTGGTAGCACAACTTGTTTCCCATCTCCCTTGCATTTCCTTGTACTCTTTGATTATGGACTTATTATTCATTGTATTGATGAAAAAAAAACTACTGCAAGTTTGATGGTGATTTTGTTAATCAAATCCACGCCTTTACAAACAAGGCATAGAAAGCACTTATCGTTTCACTATTTAAAACCAATCAAGTGTAAAATTATATGAAAAACTAGGTTATAACACATACCTTGACCATTTTTTGATAGGGGGATTGATATTATTGAGAAAATCAATACTAAAGCTTCAAACGGGAATTGCTGCATCTTGGTCATAATAGGCTACTTTCCAAAGTCAGTGGAAGTCATGTTCATCCATCACCTTTTCTTCATCTTAACAGGTAATCATGTTCTTCAAGAACAACATCATAAGCTAGCACGAGATACCACCAGAGGTGGTCTCCGACAATGATGCACATTTCATAGCTAAATTTGTGAAAGATTATCTAAACACTTTGGGTATCAAGCACCATAGAATGTCACCATATCGACCATAGATGAATAGATCTATTGAAGCTGCCAACAAATATCTAATAAAGATTATCATCAAGACAATTAACTCCACCATCAAATGGCATGAACATCTTACAATTGCTCTCTAGGCCTATCGAGTTTCCATCAGAACTTCCAAGGGAGCTGCACATTATTCCCTTATATATGGAATGGGGGTGGTAATACCCATCGAGCTCTAAATGTCTCACTCCACATACTAAAATCAAAGATTCTTGAAGCAAAGTGCGTTCAGGATCGAACCTACTACCTCAACACACTTAAAAATAACAAATTAGAGCCTTGCATCAGGTGTAATGTTTTCAAGATAAGATAGATCAAGTGTTTGACAAGAAGATATGCCCCCAAAACATTCAAAAGGTGATCTCATGCCATGTGTTATCCAAAATAATGATTTTACAGAAATGTTCAATCCTAAATGGAATTGACCTTACTTCTTTGATGAGATTGATGACTAGGGCTACCTATGTTTGAATGACATGGATGGATATTTTTCTTCATCACACAAACACTAGCCTCTTCAAGTGTTACTAATGTTGAAAAGTAATCTTCAATGATTTCAAGACTCTAGCATAGAGCCATGTAAGCCATGTAAGGTAGTCAAAAACACCTGCCCCTTTAAAATACACTTCAAATATACTTGAGTACTTGGATGAATCCCATCGTTTACCATCAAGAAGAAGGGTTAAATTAGAATTATTGGGCCCAATAAAAAAGGAGCATGCTTATTATCCTAAGGCCCCAATGGTTCACCAACCTAAATTAACTTCTTAAATAGGCCAATTAGAATATATTACTTCAAAAGTGTTCATGATTGTGGCAAAGGCATAGTCAAGCCCCATGGTCACTTTCACTACCAACACAATAGTGGTTGTTGAAGATATGAATCGCCATAGGCGAGTTAGACCTGATACTCATAACCAATGATCGCTAACACCTATATATGGGTGGAAAATACATAACTCAAATGAAGATATTTGTTGGTGTTTAATCTAAAAAGGGAATTATTAGAGGGTTGAAATAGAAATAAAAATTCCTTAAGTATATCCATACCACATCTTCAAAAATAGGTGAAGCCCATTGTAACACCTGGGCCCACTGTCCAAGGCTCTAGTGGAGTTTCAAGAATGACGAATGGCCCCATAGACCACCACTAGCCTTAACTGCACACATTGTCCTCACTCATGCGAAACCCAAGATCAACTTCCTGACTGGTCACCCATCCTAGTACTACTCTAAGTTGAGCACGTTTAGAACTATTATCCTCACTCATGAGAAATCCAAGATCAACTTCCTAATTGGTCACCCATCCTAGTACTACTCCAAGTTGAGCACGCTTAACTATGGAGTTCTTAGTGATGGGATCCCTATGAATGAGGTGCACCTTGGTGATATGGGTAATCCAATCATTCCTTTTAAGATCATATTATCTGATGCCTCAATTCCTAGGATGCTACACCCACATCCACATGGACTAACCCAGGAGGGATAGGATAGGAAATCTTCATTAGGAAAACCCAATTCATTCCTCAAAAAACCATTACCTCTCATACTAAGGCATTGATCATCAGGTCCATTCAAACCTTTATTCAAAAATATCCACGACAACTGGACATCTCACATGAAATTATTGAATAGTCCTTTAGTGAGAATGACACATGCTTGTAATTGATCTCTGCACTAAAGTGCATTGGGAGTAAAGTCCACTCGGGTGTCTCAAACACCTGGCACATTGACCCAACTTGGTAGGGATTCTCCATTTATACACCCATTAAATGGCATGACTTTAGGACATAACATGACATCCAAGTCTAGCATACTCTAATTCATCTTCCTCCCAAGAACGAAGCCCCCTTGTCGCAGAATAGGTTACAAACATTTGATGTGAGTAATCATCTACATTTATGTGACTAAGGGGGTGGTAGCTTAAATGATCAGGGTTTCAACATTCTAACTTCACTAATGGAAGTGGATGAAGAGGAGGTGGCCGCGATACATGCTCTTTTCTTTCTAAAAGCACTTAAGCCCATAACCATGTCTGATGCACTAAATTCATAGATACAAGGTTTGGGATGGTCCAGGTCACGTAATTAGTCAAAAGGGGGTTCATGGTGATATGCACATCAAAAAAATAGATACCTACTCTAAATGCATCACTAAAATAGCACCAAGGTAATACCCGCAACTGGTAGGACATATCATGAACTAAAAACTAAACTATTTTTATTTCAAATAAATCTCTTACATAACATGGAACCTCATGCAAACTAAAACAAAAGACATTATAAAAAATAAAGAAATCCATAGAAATTAAAGATCATGCCAATCCTCTGAAGGATCACATGTTACTATCATTGAAGATGTTGATGAAAGCCATTCTAAGTATTCTAGATATTAGTCTCTTCCAATAGGAAACAAGTCACAAATCATCTTTTACCAATTCAACCAAATGTTTTCCACTAAACCTTTATAGTCAATCATTCGTTTCTTAAAGAAATATGGAAGAAATTTATTTTGATATAAAAACCTGAAATGGTTGAATTGTCTCAATACCAACATTTTATAGTATGCAAAGGAGTGCTCCAATCCTAAGAACATGATCAAGAACTAAAAACTACGCATCATGTTCCCATAGTCTGAAGTATCTTAATGTAACTTCATCCATACCCCAACACACGTCTGATGCCATCACACCAGCAAGCCGTCAAGACAGATGACCATGCAACTAGAAAGGCTCATTGATTTGAATGTTCTTTGATAAGTATTACTAGAAATATATCAGGACTGATGTGCATCCCTAAGAAATTTGTAGGACTTTGAAGGTTTCCCTCATATTTTTGGTCAATTGTGCTTCATATAAGCTCTTAGACAACTTGACTAATATTAAGGGAACAACAATTTATTTCCACCAGAATGCATCCATGACTGCAAAAATAGCAGAAGTCACTTGTCCAACATACTCTCCAATGAATAACTCGACCCATACAATTAAGGTGCATGCTTGAAAATGAGGAATATATGGAGATACAACACCATGTTGTGATTCTCTCTTGAAGGAATACAATAGGGGGCCATATGTAGGGCTGTAAATGGGTACGGGTAGACCCGCGGACCCGCAAATCCGGACCCTTAAAAAACCCGTCACGGGTCTAATTTTTTATACCTGCATACCCTTGGACCTGTATAACCTTGGACCCGCATATAAGCGGGTCCAATAATGGGTATGCTTGGACCCAGACCCGCTAGACCCGTGTACCCGCTATACATAAGTAACTACTAAAATAATATGTTATATATATCATACTTTACTAGTCTAATTAATATAATTATTGAGATTATATCCTACTCTAAGGTTGAGACTAGTCATATAACTAAGATTTAACTATTCTAGTTACAATAACAAACATCATATGAAAACTTAAAATCAAAATGTCTACTAATCTACATTACTTTCTACATAAATTAAATGTTATGATCATGACTACAAATATGTAAATAATTACTCAATTAATTTTATTGTATAGAATATAGCATTGTCTAATATAACTATTACATGTTAATATACTATATGATAACAATATCTTGTTGTGTTAAATATATATAACATAGTCATTTATCTTACATAAAAAATATGATGTTTTATAGAACCGCTTACCCGCATACCTGCATCGCATACCCGCTATTATTGTGGGTACGGGTATGGTGCGGGTCCAGGTTTTGTATTATGCGGGTCTAGAACCGGAACCGGACCCACTAAATTAGATGGGTATGGGTATGGGTATGGCCAGACCCACACCGTACCCGCACCGTTTACACCCCTAGCCATCTGAATAAAGAAACCATCTTTGCTCAACCATTAAGCATCTAAGGACTTCGTCTTCACATCTAGAAGATGCGTCGACTCTGCAAACCAATCTTGACTTATTGGGTACTGTAGGGAAGTGCTCTTACAAAGAAATCAAGGGATGATTCTTTTCCACATCTTTCAGAGTGGGAGTCTGAATGACTTAACCAAAATGGAAGGAATGACTAACAGGGTCCCAAAATGGGCTAGATGATGCAGATGATGAGACACACTAAAGCTTACCAACTTGATTGACATCGCATTAGGGAGTTTGATATAATGATGCAAACACGACAAATTCATGGAGGATGTCTAAAAGAGGGACCAAACGTATTACTTACTCTCCAATGACATAGAATCTAAAAAGTGAAAATGTTTAGAGGAGATAAAGGAAAGTTGTCATATTTATAGGCTTTGGTAGGAGAAACATGCTACACTAAGACAAATGAAGTTTTGGTCATTTTTCTTGGGAGAAAGATGTGACCTGCCACATTATCAACAACAACAATCAATGTTGATTACACAACAAGATGGTGTAAAAGTGTGAAACAATGCATGTTAAGTGGAGCCACTAACCTAAATGTCTTGACCACCCATCAATGATCGTCATCATCCATCCCATCAAGGTTCATCCCATCAAGATCAACCCATCAAGGTAAAAGTCCTATTGACAACAAGTCTCCTCACATATGACCCATTGAGGTCCAACCCCTATTTGACCTATGGAAATCCAACCAAGACAAAGGTCCACTTCAACCTCACCCATCAAGGCTCTAATAAAAACCCATAAAGCTTCACGTCACCATCACCCATCAAGTCACCAATAAATACCTGTAAAGTTCCACTTTGATATCACCTATTAAGGATCCTACCAAGGCCCATCAAGGTCTAGGTAAAACACACCCATTGAATCTCCAACCAAGAACCATTGATGTCTTGTTCAACCTAATGCATCTAGGCTTCAACCAAGACCAATCTAGGTCCACTTTAATCTTGTCCATCGAGGCTTCAAGCAATACCTATAGAGGTCCCAAATATAAACCCATCTAGGTCCTTTTCAAAGACCCATAAAGGTCACTACTCCTTGAACTATTAAGGGTGTCATCTCTTGATTCATAAACCTCCTCAACATCCAACTTATCTAGGCTTAGGGTTTAAGGTCATCAATCCCAAGAACCTTGACCACTAATCTGTATCGTAGGGTTAGGGTTAGAACTCTAAGATGATACATGAGAAAACCCTAGTTCAAAGGAATCAAAACCTCATCAAACGATGACCATTGGAAGATACCAAATTCTAAGTACTAATTCTTAAACTAAATCACATTTACAAATCAGTCCTTAACTCAAAATATGGTTTAGCTATTTTGATCAATCAACATGTTATGTGATACTATTAAGTCTTTGGTTGAGTTTTTTGTGTCTAAATGAGTCCACTCTCCTATCTTTAAAATCATTTACAAATTAATCCCTCAATTTTGTTACATAAATTATTTTGATATCAAGTATTGCAAATCAAATCAATTTTACAAATATATCTTGATTTGACCATGATAATAAAGCACTCTTACATTTATAAATCATGCCCATGGAGTTACAAATAAATATTATTTAAATTAGTATATATTCACATATTAATAATTTGTGATGGTACATAATAAGTTAGAAATGTAAGGTGATAAGTTTGTATTATTTCCATTATCAAAAGTGGAAAAAGTATTACAAGCCAGTTAGATTTAGGAATTGAGTGTGGCATCCAACTTACATAAACAAGATTAACTAAAGTAACATGATTAACTAAAGAAGAAGTGATCGTTAGCAGTGGATTACTAAAAATCACTAAAAATTAAAACCATTTATCAAGAGATCCATTCACAGGAAACCTCTTTCATTCAGAACCAAAGTAATTCATTACATCTTGGTTCATAATTTACATGTCATGCACCATCTCTTCTCGAGGATTCCATACAACAACTGCTCTATTAGATTTTTACATAGGCAACTTAAAACCTCGAGGCATCAAGCCAAAACCTCAGATCGATTATAAAATCACAAACTACTGACTCCTAGGACCTGAGAGTACTGAGACAACACATAGGACTTTATGTACAAATCCTGACAACTAGTATCCCCACCTGGGATATTACTATTTTCCTTGTTGTTATTGTTGCTTCTCTTCTTCTGCTACAGAGATTCTTCCTCTTTGTCTACGTCTACCTAAAAATGTTGCATTCCATGGGAGTGAGACAATTATAAAAATTGCCCCAGCGGGAGAGATAACTCTCCACCAAAACATTATTTTTGCAGTTTAATAGAAATAAACTGAGCAGTGGAATCATAAGCTTAACAGTATATAATTTGATATCTAAGCAGATTTGAGCAACATTCTCACTTAAGCTTATCAGTTGTAACTTGATAAACAACATGTCTAATATTCAATAAAGAATGGAAGAACATTTGTAACACTTATCCATCTAGGATATACTATGTCAGATAACATCAACCAGTGATTCTCGTATTTCAATCTTATGCAAATACGCTACACGGCTGATTACATTTTTCGAACATACTTAAGCTCTGAGGAGATGAGGTATACCACTCATACTCCAACCTACCATTGCTAAATTGAATCAGTACCATAAATAGGTCAATGGAAGAGCCAGATTCCCATGACCTCCCACATCCCGGTCAGTATGGGACCACAAGCAGGACTATGTCAACTGCTCAAAATAGCTTTCTAGGGTATAGTAGCAACTTCGCTATAGAGTTACAACGTCAACTGCACTCTCATCGGCAATCAAGAGAATTAATGTTTATCTCCATCGACTCGACAATAAATATCATTGGGAGATTAATGATACATCCATCCCAACCATCGGGAGATTTGTGATACATCCATCCAGACACATGAAGGATTATGAGGTTTAATGTTTACCTTCCATCAATCTCTTCACCATGACGTAAAGTTATTTTCACCCATTTACCCCCGCATATTCAGAATATGTGAATTTCAGGAAATTCCATAGCAAAACCTGTTTCACCATCACCAACTACTGACGATGATGGATCTATGGTCAGAGCAATACATGAACATATTTCACTTGATTAATTAAGTACATTTTCATATTCTTTTAGCATCATCTAAGTTCTTAAACATAACTTGCTATGGCAATGCTATAAAGAGACATGTACTATTTTCATCAATTATTTATCAGTCTTTAAAAGACATTGGGAACTCAGTCCCTCATTTCAATACTAGGAATTATCATCCCTTCACAATCTCATTACCATGATCATATAGTTCTAGGTATTCAAACCCTTAGCTCATCCTTGAGCATTGTTACCACTTTTCCAGGTAATTATCACCTTCAGGTCATCTGACCAAGGTAAACATGATACTTTCCATTACAAGCATCACTCATGGTACTTGAGGCCCATTAACTCTCTTGTTACCTCTTTACTAGGCAGCAAGGTATTTTATGGCACACAAGGCCCAATCATAATAGTGAATTAAACATCATAGCTCATACCTAGCTATGATTATCATTTCAAAATACCTGCATGGTTAGCACAGACAATAATAGTGATATCAATTGCATATCAGAACCATGTAAAACAAATATGGATTCACTATTCAAGGGTAACACCACTATTCCCTTACTAGGGTTAGGGTTTCCCATTTCATGTCATTTGGGGATATTCATCCCATCACCCATATCAAGGTTATGGTTTATCACCATACTGCTCAAGATTAGGGTTTCATAAAGAATTACATAGTATCACCCTGGATTTGAGCTCCACATCACATCAAACATCAGGGTTTCTCATAAAATCACCCTAAGTTAGGGTTTCACATAAATCTCACCCCAGAATAGGGTCTACATTCAATAACCCACAATTAGGGTTTACTATTCATCCTGATTAGGGTTTCATGTTCCATTACCCATAATTAGGGTTTACTATTCATCCCAATTAGGGTTTCATGTTCCATTACCCATAATTAGGGTTTACTATTCATCCCAATTAGCGTTTCATGTTCCATTGCCCATAATTAGGGTTTTGCATCAAATTAACCTAAATTAGGTTTACACATATCATCACCCTGGATTAGGGTTACATCCTTACCCTGGATTAGGGTTTCACTTAGAATTGCCCTGAATTAGGGTTAGGGTTCAATAACTTTGTCAATTAGGGTTTATGCTCATGATTAGGGTTTCATGATCTCTTTGTTAAGGATCATACCCTTAATCACCACATGAATCATACTCATGTATGAATACGATTCTATCATCCGCTCAACTTGAATAGGTTATATCAACCCTTCAATCAAGCACATACAACTATGATTGACATAGTGTACTAAGTTATTGTTCTTATAAGCAATTAGGGTTTATCCCTTTAATGGTACTAATCATTTAGGTACTTTTAGGGTTTCAACCTTTGTACCTTCATTTATTATCATCACTATCAATCATTGGATCATTGGAACAATCATCACCTTCAATTTCCAAATGATTGAATCACAATTGGACTTCATTTGATTTTGAACTTTCATCACTAAACGATTTTGAAACCATTTGACCTCAAACGGTTTTGAAACCATTTGACCCCAAACGGTCTCAAGACCGTTTGGGCCTAATCAGTCTCAAAATTGCAAGGGTTCATTAGGTACTTTCACTAATCAATTGAATATGATTTGCTACATTGAAACTTTCTACAATTGAGATATTGAAATTCAACATTTATTGGCCCTTGGATCTTTAATCCTTCAATCCTCACCCTTGACCATCCAAACGGTCTTAAGGTGCTTTGACCATACAAATGGTCTTAAGGTGCTTTGACCATCCAAACAGTCTTGAGGTACTTGACCTCAAACAGTTTTGGTCTCAATTACCCAATCAATCTAGAAATCACAAACCCATTCGGTTTTGAAATGAATTATCCAATCAATCATGGGTACAATTATCCATTTGGTCCTATGCATATTTACCCATTCAGTCTTGGGTGAAATACCCATTCGGTCTTGAATGGAATTACCCATTTAGTCTTATATTTAATTGACCTTTCGGTTTTGAAACCGAATCTACTTATTCAGTTTTGAAACTGAATTAGTTCATGCAGTTTTGCAAACTGTTTGCTCCTGTTCTTGATTGAGGTGTGTGCTTGTGATGATGTCATCATCATAAACCTTCATCCCTACGAAATCTACTGCCATTTCCATGGAAATTTCATCAACTAATCAAAGGTATTGCAAGAAGAACAATTGAATCGATTGAATTGAGAAATTGAGTTCAATAATAATAGTTAAGGGTTCAAGTTATATAACCCGCCTTCAATTGAGCTTCAAAGCTTGGAGATTCACGTCAAAAATGGTGGAAGAAGATTTTGCAACTCTCCCAAGGCTCGTCCTCATGTTTTGGAGTGAAAAGATTGGCTAGAGTTGAAGATGGAGTGAAGAAAAGAAGAAATTATGCATTGATTTATGATTTCAACCATGAAATCAAGATGAAAGAAGTTCAAGAAGCTTACCTACAGGTTGGAGGTCGTCCTCCTGGTCCTTCAAAGCTTCCTTGGTCGTTTTTCAAGAAAAGGGTGGAAGCGAATTTGAAATTCCCCTTTTACTCTATGGATAAATGAGCATATATGTGAATTTTATTAAAAATTCAATTAGGAGAGAGAAGGTAGGAATTATCCCTTCCAATTCCTTTCCACTTGCCTCCTCTCCATCCTTAGGAACGAGGCTATCATCCTTGCCTCTTATTCTTCTCAATTATCCACAATTAAAAGAAAAAAAAATTAAGCACCTTAACCCTTTTTATATTAATATGCATAAGTTAATGGATAATTCTTTTTCTTATAATAAGGTGAGTGGAGTTTTCACCTCCTTAAGATATTTTCGTGGCCTAGAAAAGGCACAAGGGTGTTCACACTTGAGAAAATCCAACCATCTCGTTTTTGGTTTAAGGCCCTTCAATTATTATATTTATTTTTGCATTAATTTGAAATAAAGTTCCATTTATGATTAAATCTTGATTATTTTAATATTATGATTCTCTCTCCTTCACAGAGATACAAATGAGACGCCCCTCTAATTTTATTTGCTCCACATGATCCCAAGAAACAGTAGGGACCATTTTTAAGTGGTAATTTGCATATTGAGCACTAGGTTTTGGGTAAATTGCACATTACACCAAAACTAGGTTTTAATGCATAAACATTGCTTTATCAGTTCTTTCTTGGTATTCATGATATCACAAGACATAGCTCTACACCATATTCATTTTCATGATGCTTCAACACATGAGGAACATATTATCATGCACAATTTGCAAATAAACCCCTCAACTTGGGTAATTTGCACTTTAGTCCAAAACAAGCAAAACATTGATTTCAACAATATTCAAAAAGGACTAAAATTGTAGTTTAAGTTCCTCTTGAGCCTTAATTACTTTTAAAAAGATAAGAGCAAGCATATAATCACTTTTATTAAACAAAACACCCAGGGTTAAAACATAACCCAGGTCAGGGATGTTACAAGTTATCCACCCCTTACAAGGATTTTGTCCCCAAAATCATCAACAAAGCATTAAGAGAAAAGAGAAGGGTATTTCCTCCTCATCTCTTCCTCTAACTCCCACGTAGCCTCTTCAATGCCACGGTGATGCCAGAGAACTTTTACAAGACAAATTTCTTTCTTTTTCAACTTCTTGATTCTTTTGTCAAGAATCAACACAGGTCCTTCAACATAAGATATATCATCATTTAGTTCTACCTCCATAGGTTATAGAACTAACTCAGTGTCCGGATGACAATTCCTCATCATGGAAATATGGAACACCGGATGCAATCTATGTAGCTCAGGTGGTAGCTCCAGCTTATAGGCTACCTTTCCCATCCTCTCAATGATTGGATAAGGCCCCATAAATCTAGGAGCTAACTTTCCCTTTTTTCCAAATCTAAGGATACCTTTCCAAGGTGAGACCGTGAGATATACTGTGTCTCCAACTTGGAATTCTAAGGGTCTATGACGCTTACAGCATAAGATTTCTGTCTATCCTGGGCAGCTTTCAACTGTTGTTGTATTACTTTAATTTTCTCGGTTGTTTGCTGAACCAGCTCACGACCCAAGAGTTGGTACTCCCCTGTTTCATACTAACATAAAGGAGATCTACAACGTCTACCATATAATGCTTCATATGGTGCCATCTCAATATTATGCTGATAGCTATTATTATAAGCAAACTCTATCAAGCTCAGATGTAGATCCCAAGTTCCTACAAACTGAAGGACACATGCCCTAAGCAAGTCCTCCAAGGTTTGTATGGTCTTTTCAGATTGTCCATCTGTGTGTGGGTGAAAGTTTGTACTAAACCTTAACTGTGTACCCAAAGCTTTATGAAGTTTCTCCCAAAAACCACTTGTGAACTGGGGACCTCTATCAGAAACGATAGTAGCTGGAACCCCGTGCAACCGCACTATCTCATCTATGTAGATCTGTGCAAGCTTCTCAGAAGTGTAGGTTGTTTTGACAGGGAGAAAATGTGTTGTCTTTGTCAACCTATCAACTATCACCCAAATGGAATCATGACTTTTGGTTGTTCTAGGAAAACCAACCACAAAGTCCATGGTTACATGATCCCATTTCCACTATGGTATAGGCAGAGGTTGCATCGTTCCTACAGGCTTCTGATGTTCATCTTTAACCTGCTGACACACCAGACACCACATCACAAACTCAGCTACATATTTCTTCAATCCAGGCCACCAATACATATCTTTTAAGTTATGATACATCTTGGTGCTTCCTGGATGCATAGCATACATGGAAGTGTGAGCTTCTTCCAGAACTAACTTCCTTAAGTTATCAACATCAGGTACTACCATCCTATCATGATAACAAACTATCTGATCATCTGAATCATGGAAACCATCTCGTTTCTCACTACCATACTCTGATCTAATATGCTGAACTACAACATCAGTTTGCTATGCTTCTTTAACCTCTTGTCTCAGAGTTGGTTTTATGTGCATCTCAGCTAACAACCCAGCTAACAATGATACTTTTAGATGTACATTATTTTGCCTCAAGGAGATAAATATATCCCTCTTAGAGCACACTAAGGAATTCAACTGTGCTTTTTTTAAGGCTAGTGTTGCTAATTTTCTACTTAGTGCATCAGCTACCACATTAGCCTTCCCTGGATGATAATCAATTGTATAGTTGTAGTCCTTGATTAACTCTATCCAGCGGTGTTGCCTCATGTTTAGCACATGTTGTGAAAAGATATACTTTAGATTCTTATGGTCGGTGAAAATCTGGAATGTTTCTCCATAGAGATAATGTCTCTAGATTTTCAAGGCATGGACCACATCAGCTAGCTCTAGATCGTGTGTCAGATAATTCTCCTCGTGTTTCTTAAGTTGTCGAGAAGCAAAAGAAATCACTTGCTTATCCTACATCAACACACATCCTAAGCCATTCTTAGATGCATCACAGAAGACTATGTACCCCTTTCCTTGCTCAGGTAGCACTAACACAGGTGCACTGGTTAACCTTTCCTTCAGCAATAGGAAAGATTGTTGACACTTGTCATTCCAGACAAAAGTAATCTCCTTCCTGGTCAACATGGTTAAAGGTAAAGCTATTGAACTAAAGTTATTGATGAACCTTCTATAATAGCTTGACAGTCCTAGGAAACTGTGTATCTTTGTCGGTGTCCTTGGATGTTCCAATTGCAGGACAAATTCTACCTTCTTAGGATCAACACGAATACATGAGGTAGATATAACGTGTCCTAGAAAAGAAACTTATGGTAACCAAAACTCACATTTGCTAAACTTAGCATATAATTTATGCTTTCTTAGCAAAGTCAAAGCTTGACGAAGATGCTTCTCATGTTTTTTAGCATCTCTACTATATATCAAGATGTCATCTATGAAGACGACTACACATAGATTAAGAAAAGGTCGAAATATTCTATTCATGAGTTCCATTAATGCATCTGGTGCATTAGTTAGTCCAAACGACATAACTATGAACTCATAGTGACCATACCTTTTCCTAAAGGTGGACTTAGGTATGTCACCCTCCTTAATACACAATTGATGGTATCCCGACCTCTGATCTATCTTAGAAAAGATAGTTGCACCACACAACTGATCAAACATGTCATCAATCCTCGGTAGAGGATACTTGTTCTTTATAGTTACTTTATTTAACTGCCTATAGTCGATGCATAATGCATAGACCCATCCTTCTTCTTAACAAAGAGGATCAGAGTACCCCATGGTGAAGTACTCGGTCAGATGAAACCCTTCTCAAGCAACTCTTGCAGTTGTTTCTTGATCTCTACCATTTCAGTAGGTGCCATTCTATACGACGTTTGTCCTATTGGTTGCATTCCCGAGATTAGATTAATTTTAAAATCAATCTCTCCGGGCGGTGGAACACCCGGAAGTTCTTCAGGAAAAACATCTTCAAATTCCCTGACTATTGGAACTTCAAAAAGATGAGGGCTCTCCATTATGGTATCAACCACATGGGCTAAGAATGCAAAGCATCCTTGTCTCATCAACTTCTCAGCTACCATAGCTGACACAAGACATGTTGGAAGAATCTTTCTATCTCCCTAAAAGATCCATGTGTCACCATTATCTGTGAACACAGCCTGCTTGGAACCACAATCCAAGACAACTTTATACTTTTCTAAGGTGTCCGTCCCAAGAATTATAGCAAACCCATGCATTTTAAGTCATATAAGATCCACCTGAATGTGGTGATCAAAAAAGGAAAGATTGCGGGGAGAACACACTTCTCGCAATACTACAGATCCCAGCAAAGGTGTTTCTAACAACAAGCTATCTTCTCTATGACTGGCAATCATGTTGCAGTCATGAATCACTTCTCGAGTGATGGAAGAGTGTGTAGCACCCGGATCAATTAACACAGATACGAAGTAGGATGAAGACATATCAGAATCAAATAATTCCATCTGATCTGTCACAACTCGAGGGTTGACTACTGCTTCAGGCTGATTCATGGCATATAATCTAGTTTTTTCTTGTTGATGACCATGTGCTTGGTTTTTGGATGTTGATGATCTAGCTTGGGACGCTTGTCCACGTCCTCTAGAATCACTACTAGACTACTGCCTCTAAGAGCCTTACTGACTCTGCCTTGGTTGCTGGGCCACATTCCTGACTTTTTCAGGACAGTCCCTCACCACATGGCCTTCTCTCCCACATCTATAACAGGTTACATTTCCCCTCTGTGATATGGGTGGTCCTGTTACTGACATTGAGGCTGAGTTGTGAGCTCCCTTTGGTGGTAAACTATGGCCTCTACCCTTACTTGACGTCCATTGCGTCTGGGTATTGAACCTTGGTGGTGGTGTAGGCACAAAATACCTTGGTTTCTTAAAACTTCCAGAACTATGTCCTTGGAACTGTGGGTACTCTTTCTTACCCTTGGTCTATCGCTTCTCAATTACAGACCTCTCTATTCATCTTACAGACTCCACAAAGTGGCAAACCTCTCCTGGTTCTCTAGAGAAGACACCAGAGTGGTCAATTCAGCGTTCAACCCCTTCTCGGATCGCTGAATTCTCTCCTCATCTGTAGATGCCATATGCGGACAAAACCACAAAAGTTCCATGAACCTAGCTTCATATTCGCTAATGTTCATTTTTCATTGCCTCAACCTCTCAAATTGAGCGATCTTCTCATCTAGATACATCTTGGGAAAGTATCTAGCGACAAATTCATGTCGGAATTCATCCCATCCGATCACAACACCAGGTCTTTTGCCTTCCTCAATGGTCCACCAGTGGCCATCACTCCCTTTTAGGAGATATACAGCACGCCTCACCTTCTCATCATCATGAATCATGAGGATTTTGAAGGCTTTCTCCAGTTTAGTCAACCATAGGTCAGCATCTGCTGGGTCGACTGTACCAGCATACTCTATGGCTCCTACCCTCCTAAGTCGTTCAAAAGTCTTACCGGCTCCATGTCTTTCATCATGGGCTGGTGCCCTAGGTGTAGGTAATGGCATCCTATTCGTCATATGGGTCATAGCTGCAATAAACTGTCCAAACATATTTTGGAAAGCTGGATTCCCCATATCAGCTTGGTTGAACTGGGGTTGATCAAGTACATGCTCCTCCCTATCTTGATCTCTTGCACCTCCTCCTGGTGTAGCAATGCTGCTCTCAATAGCATGTTCATCATGTGATCCAGACATCTTTAGTGCTTCTTCTCCATCTATATGAGCAGAAGACACTATCAGACAGACTGGAAGACACTAGAACAGACTCAACAACCTTAATCCTATGTCTCTGTAGACTCAGCAAACCTAGAGCTGTGATACCACTAAATTGTGGCATCCAACATACATAAACAAGATTAAATAAAGTAACACGATTAACTAAAGTGGAAGCGATCATTAGCAGTGGATTACTGAAAATCAATAAAAATTAAAACCATTTATCAAGAGATCCATTCATAGGAAAACTCTTTCATTCAGAACCAAAGTAATTCATTACATCATGGTTCATAATGTACATGTCATGTACCATCTCTTCTCGAGGATTACATACACCATATGCTCCATTAGATTTGTACATAGGCAACTTAAAACCTCGAGGCATCAAGCCAAAACCTTAGATCGATTATAAAATCACAAACTACTGACTCCTAGGACCTAAGAGTACAGAGACGACACATAGGACTATATGTACAAAGCCTGACAACCAGTATCCCCACCTGGGATATTACTATTGTCCTTATTGTTGCTGTTGCTGCTCTTCTTCTGCTACAGAGATTCTTCCTCTTTGTCTGCGTCTACCTAAAAACGTTGGATTCCACGGGAGTGAGACAATTATGAAAATTGCCCAAGCGGGAGAGATAACTCTCCACCAAAACATTATTATTGCAGTTTAATTAAAATAAACTGAGTAGTGGAATCATAAGCTTAACAGCAGATAATTTGATATCTAAACAAATTTGAGCAACATTCTCACTTAAGATGATCAGTTGTAACTTGATAAAAACATGTCTAATATTCAATAAAGAATTGAAGAACATTTATAACACTTATCCATCTAGGATATACTAAGTCAGATAACATCAACCAGTGATTCTCATATTTCAATCTTATGCAAATACGCTACACGACTGATTACATTTTTCAAACATACTTAAGCTCTGAGGAGATGAGGTATACCACACATACTCCAACCAACCATTACTAAATCGAATCGGTACAACAAATAGGTCAATGGGAGAGACAGAGTGCCATGACCTCCCACATCCCGGTCAGTACGGGACCACAAGCAGGACTATGTCAACTGCTCAAAATAGCTTTCCAGGGTATATTGGCAACTTCTCTATATAATTACAGTGTCAACTGCACTCTCATCGGCAATTGAGAGAATTAGTATTTATCTCCATCGACCCGACATTAAATATCATTGGGAGATAAATGATACATCCATCCCAACCATCAGGAGATTTTTGATACATCCATCCCGACACATGAAGGATTGAGAGGTTTAATGTTTACCTTCCATCAATCTCTGCACCAGGACGTAAGGATATTTTCACCCAATTTACCCCTGCATATTCAGAATATGCAAATTCTAGGAAATTCCATAGGAAAACCTGTTTCACCATCACCAACTACTGACGATGATGGATCTATGGTCAGAGCACTACATGAATAGATTTCACTTGATTAATTAAGTACATTTTCATATTCTTTTAGCATCAGCCAAGTTCTTAAACATAACTTACTATGACAATGCTATAAAGAGACATGTACTATTTTCATCAATTATTTATCAGTCTTTAAAAGACATTGGGAACTCAATCCCTCATTTCAATACTGGGAATGCTCATCCCTTCAAAATCTCATTACCATGATCATATAGTTCTGGGTATTCAAACCCTTAGCTCATCATTGAGCATTTTTACCACTTTTCCAAGTAATTATCACCTTCAGGTCATCTGACCAAGGTAAACATGATACTTTCCATTACAAGCATCACTCATGGTACTTGAGGCCCATTAACTCTCTTGTTACCTCTTTACCAAGAAGCAAGGTATATTATGGCACACAAGGCCCAATCATAATAGTGAATTAAACATCATAGCTCATACTTGGATATGATCATCATTTTAAAATACCTGCCTGGTTAGCATAGATAATAATAGTGATATCAATTGCATATCAGTACCATGTAAAACAAATATGGATTCACTATTCAAGGGTAACACCACTATTCCCTTACTAGGGTTAGGGTTTCCCATTTCATGTCATTTGGGGATATTCATCCCATCACCCATATCAAGGTTATGGTTTATCACCATATTGCTCAAGATTAGGGTTTCATAAAGCATTACATAGTATCACCCTGGATTTGAGCTCCACATCACATCAAACATTAGGGTTTCTCATAAAATCACCCTAAGTTAGGGTTTCACATAAATTTCACCCCAGAATAGGGTCTACATTCAATAACCCACAATTAGGGTTTACTATTCATCCTGATTAGGGTTTCATGTTCCATTACCCATAATTAGGGCTTGCTATTCATCTTAATTAGGGTTTCATGTTCCATTACCCATAATTAGGGTTTACTATTCATCCCAATTAGGGTTTCATGCTCCATTACCCATAATTAGGGTTTTGCATCACATTAACCTAAATTATGTTTACACATATTATCACCCTGGATTAGGGTTCCATCCTTACCCTGGATTAGGGTTTCACTTAGAATTGCCCTGAATTAGGGTTAGCGTTCAATAACTTTGTCAATTAGGGATTATTCTCATGATTAGGGTTTCATGATCTCTTTGTTAAGGATCATACCCTTAATCACCACATGAATCATACTCATGTATCAATTCCATTCTATCATCCTCTCAACTTGAATAGGTTATATCAACCCTTCAATCAAGTACATACAACTATGATTGACATAGTGTACTAAGTTATTGTTCTTATAGGAAATTAGGGTTTATCCTTTTAATGGTACTAATCATTTAGGTACTTTTAGGGTTTCAACCTTTGTACCTTCATTGATTATCATCACTATCAATCATTGGATCATTGGAACAATCATCACCTTCAATTTCCAAATGATTGAATAACAATTGACCTTCATTCGGTTTTGAACTTTCATCACCAAATAGTTTTGAAACCGTTTGACCTCAGATAGTTTTGAAACCATTTGACCCCAAACGGTTTCAAGACCATTTGGCCTCAAACGGTCTCAATACCGTTTGGGCCTAATCAGTCTCAAAACTGCAAGGGTTCATTAGGTACTTTCAGCAATCAATTGAATATGATTTTCTACATTGAAACTTTCAACAATTGAGATATTGAAATTCAACATTTACTGGCCCTTGGATCTTTAATCCTTCAATCCTCACCCTTGACCATCCAAACGGTATTAAGGTGCTTTGACCATCCAAACGGTCTTAAGGTTCTTTGACCATCCAAACGGTCTTGAGGTGCTTGACCTCAAACGGTTTTGGGCTCAATTACCCAATCGATCTAGAAATCACAAACCCATTCGGTTTTGAAATGAATTATCCAATCAATCATGGGTACAATTACCCATTCGGTCCTATGCATATTTACCCATTCGCTCTTGGGTGAAATACCTATTCAGTCTTGAATGGAACTACCCATCGGTCTTGTATTTAATTGACCATTCGGTTTTGAAACTGAATCTACTTATTCAGTTTTGAAACGGAATTAGTTCATGTGGTTTTGCAAACTATTTTCTCCTGTTCTTGATTTAGTTGTGTGCTTGTGATGATTTCATCATCATCAACCTTCATCCCTATGAAATCTATTGCCATTTCCATGTCAATTACATCAACTAATCAAAGGTATTGCAAGAAGAACAATTGAATCGATTGAATTGAGAAATTGAGTTCAATAACAATAGTTAAGGGTTCAAGTTAAACAACCCGCCTTCAATTGAGCTTAAAAGCTTGGAGATTCACTTCAACAATGGTGGAAGAAGCTTTTGCAACTCCCTCAAGGCTCGTCCTCAAGTTTTGGAGTGAAAAGATTGGCTAGAGTTGAAGATGGAGTGAAGAAAAGAAGAAATTATGCATTGATTTATGATTTCCACCTTGAAATCAAGATGAAATAAGGTCAAGAACCTTACCAACAGGTTGGAGGTTGTTCTCATGGTCCTTCAAAGCTTACTTGGTCGTTTTGCAAGTAGAGGGTGGAAGTGAATTCGAAATTCCCCTTTTACTCTATGGATAAATGAGCATATATGTGAAATTTATTAAAAATTCAATTAGGAGAGAGAAGGTAGGAATTATCCCTTCCAATTCCTTGCCACTTGCCTCCTCTCCATCCTTAGGAACGAGGCTACCATCCTTGCCTCTTATTCTTCTCAATTATCCATAATTAAAAGAAAAACAAATTAAGCACCTTAACCCTTTTTATATTAATATCCATAAGTTATTGGATATTTCTTTTTCTTATAATAAGGTGAGTGGAGTTTTCACCTCCTTAAGATATTTTCGTGGCCTAGAAAGGTACAAGGGTGTTCACACTTGAGAAAATCCAACCATCTCGTTTTTGGTTGAAGGCCCTTCAATTATTATATTTATTTTTGCATTAATTTGAAGTAAAGTTCCATTTATGATTAAGTATTGATTATTTTAATATCAAGATTCTCTCTCCTTCACAGAGATACAAATGAGACACCCCTCTCATTTTCTTTGCTCCACATGATCCCAAGAAACAGTAGGGACCATTTGGAAGTGGTAATTTGCATATTGAACCCTAGGTTTTGGGTAAATTGCACATTACACCAAAACTAGGTTTTAATGCACAAACATTGCTTTATCAGTTCTTTCTTGGTATTCAGGATATCACTAGACATAACTTTGCATCATCTTCACTCTCATGATGCTTCAACACATGAGGAACATATTATCATGCACAATTTGCAAATAAACCCCTCAACGTGGGTAATCTGCACTTTAGTCCAAAACAAGCAAAACATTGATTTCAACAATATTCAAAAAGGACTAAAATTGCAGTTTAAGTTCCTCTTGAGCCTTAATTACTTTTCAAAATATAAGAGCAAGAATATAATCACTTTTATTAAACAAAACACCCAGGGTTGAAACATAACCCAGGTCAGGGATGTTACATTGAGAGATTGAAAATAGAAAGAAAATAATAAGTAATATATCAAGCATCGACTTAACATTATTTGTATCTCTGATGTATCCACCATCCATCCTCAAGAATGACTATGCCGGTGGACACACAAAAATAATGGGATTGGTTTGTCCCTTCCAGTTTATATGACCTTACAATTGATACTTATTCTGTCCCATGGGAATGGATATTTGAGGAGCAATGGAAAACCCAAGTTTGCATCACTACAATTGTCCTTCATACCATCTAAAAAATGGTTGGCAATGAAGAAACCATCATTCGACCAAACAAGCATAATATTACATCTTCCTCATTCCTCTTCAGTCACCAAGTCCCTTTCTAAAACCTAGCATCATCTGTCACTAGATATAACTCTATCACAGATACCCTCAACTTAATAAAAATTATAAACCTACAACATAGCGCCACCTCTTGCCTCCTCACAACCCTAGAACCAAACTACATCCACAACTCACTTTCACAACTTTTAGACCCCACAGACACAACTTCTACCTCCCATCATCATCATCACTGACTCATCGATATCCTAGGCTTCACTTTATTGACCAACAAGTCAATAGAAACATAGGAAGGTCAACTGCCTTACATACCATCCTTTCTACAACTTGATTCCTAATCAATCATGTTTGATGAACTACACATAGATCCTTACTTAGTAGAGGAATAGAAGACCTCCATATCAAGATCATTATCCATCAAGTCCTAATGGAATGTCATCTCCAAAGAAGTTGGAAGAATCTATTAAAACTACCTTCTAATTTCATCACCTTCGTGATGTCTATCTCATTAAACGTCCAGGCAATTATAAGGAAGAACTTATATCCCAGACGACATTGCAAATTCTGGATTGGAGATCCTAAACTCAAAGACCATTTAAACATGAAAAAACGATGAAACATCAATTCTACAATGAGAGTTTCTATCATGTTTTGAGAAACCTGACAAGATCCTACATATCTTACAATAGACCACCTCCATTCTGGTCTGAAAAAATCTAGATGAGATGTGTGACCAACCTATAAGAGATATTCATTGTAGGCCAGTTCGTTCATCAACCATGAGTAATATATTGTTTACTTTAATAAAAATTCTATAAGATCGAATGATAAGTTATAAAAGTAAAATCAAGGTCTGAATATAAATCTTTGGAACTTTCACAAACTATACCACTTGATGCAAACATTAAAAAATATATTGAGCACTGAAAAATTATACTAATGCATTAATCTCCAATCTCATTGGGTGTCCCTCATTTGTTATCAGTTTTAAACCCAAAGGATCAAACAAATACATAGTCCAAGTCTTGGAAACAATTATTAACAACTATTTATGCTAATTTTTGAGTGAATAGAAGGAAAATAAAATCAAAATAAAATACCATAACAAATTGTATTTATAAGTTAGACATATAAACAACAAGCCCAAAACTTATACAATATTGAAGGGATCTATGTTCACATTCTTGGAAACACCAAAAAACTGCATCACAATACTCACATAATCTTTGATGTCTCTCAGATCTCTAAGAACATCAATAATCAATGATGGCATTAGAAATGCCACATTTTCTATTCTGAACTCAACAATCACATAAGGCAAATGATTGAATAATATATATGTATATATATATATAATACTCAGTGACTATATAGAAAACAATTAAAAAATATGTGTACTTCCCTTATGACAGGGTATTAGGACTCACCATATCCAAAGTTCTATCATTGATGTGTTCAACCATTGAAACTAAAATATTTCACAAATATCTATCAACACTAAATAGTGTTACAATATATATCTATAATCTCTCCAGAAGGTTGATCACCATGGTATCTGATTGGTCTATATTGTCTAACCATCTTTCCAATGTCTTAAATCTAGGGCCAAACGAGTCAAACAACTTGTGGAATAAAATGTGGGATTGTAGGCTTCAGAACCCTACGGGACTTCTTAGCCATTGTGGGATGCATGCATGTATTCTCATATTAGCTTTCAATTAGTTATATAAATTGTAATATACATTTTTCATACCTAAAGAAGCAATGAGTCATTTGGGCCACCAAGTTAAGCCTCCTTCTACCTCTCTGACTATGGTGGCATCTGGGTGCTCAAATTGGAGAGGTGCATCTCTCATTTTGAGAAAGGCACATATGACTCTCACATGAACATGATCAACGGGAAGGGAAATACCATGAACCACATCGATGACAGAAGCATCGAATATTCCATGACATTGTATGATGGAACATCGATGGTAAGATGACATTTTCTAGCCACCTACAATTTTATGAAACACAATATTCAAATTGACACATATATATTGACTTGGGAGGTTATTTTATCATAATGTATATATAAATTGACTTAAGTTAAATCTTACCACGGAAATTCAATGTGATTCTAAAGGAATACTCCCAATACACTTGATAGGCATGTGATGATGTATAGGTTCCATGAATGCTAGAGAAGCCTTGAAATTCTTCAATGCTGCATCTCTCAATCTCTGTATGTACTTGTAGTCCACATCCCCTTTCTTGGTAGATTTGCACTTTTTCTAGGATGCACAAAAAATATATTTTATCCCATACCTAGCTCCAGTGGCCCTAACACGTCCATGATGTTCTTTTGTCCCTAGAGCAACCATCAATCATCACGTGTATCCTCAGGGGTGAACTTTCCCTCCTTTGTTTGCTCATCCAGCTCCAATTATTCATCATCGAAATCGACTAATCAGTAAAACTTAACAATCTAGTGAAAAAAGGACATGTACATATTGTGAGACCAAGAAATTTACCATTTTTTAAGCAACCTCATATGTTACTTGGGCAAAGATTTCTTTGGCTTTATTTTTCTTCGCATCTATCCACTCAATATAGTGAGGTAACCATCCAGAAGCAATAGAAGACTCAACGGTGGAAGGAGTAGAAGTAGACTGTCCTTACTCTTTCTTTCTCATTAGACATCATGTAATATAACCACCTGAATCCAACTGGTGGTTGTGCACATTCTTGTCATGCCTCTCTTTTTAGCATCGTGAATGGCCTGATTAATTCAATAAGAAATATTGTTAAGCAACCACAAGAAATCATAAAAATGTAATTCATTTAATAAGAATTATTATTGTAACGACCCCACCTCCCAGTAACCCCCAATTAAGGGAGACCAAGAGGTCATATCCATTATCCCAATTAATAGGATCAAAGGTTCGACAAATAATCAATAACAATGATCAAATTCTACCAACTAAATTGAAAACTAACATAAAATAAAACTTTGCATACCTTTTTCAGAAACTGGGATATCTACTTCTATCCACATCACGAGTCTATTCTAACTAATCCTTCTTGTACTTTAACTCTTATTTAATTCCACATATGCCACTTTACTATTTCTCCTTTTCAACCTTGTACCTAAAACGCCGACAAACAAAATGTCGATCAGCATATTGAAATATGTCGGTATGTGGGGACAACCAAAATTTCACAAATATCACTAACAATCTAAATATCACAATCAAGGTAATTAACAAGACAAATTGCACTTTTAGTGTGACTTTCTCCACCGCTGTTGCCCTAACAGTGGCATACCCCCTTTCGGGTTTCACTTTTTCCATTGACTTAAGGCCACCTTCTCAATCCCGAGCTTGGTGCCTAGGGTCACCCTTCATTGTGCCCTCTAGTCATGCAATATCATAGGCCACCTTCTCAATCCCTAGCTTGGTGCCTGGGGTCACCACTCAAGGTGCCCATAGGTCTTCCCTCATGGGCTTGACCTTTTTACATCTTCCATCAGCGTGGCATGTAGGTGCGAGAATACACACTTCTATTATTATTGTGATAATGATAGTGACTTTATGATTTGTGAGTATGAACATCCAAACTGTTAAGTTGCATTCAATGCGATGAATAATCCAGGAAACTCTTTGAGAAATTAATGTGATTAACCATAATTAACCACATACCTGTCAGGATGATTTGAGACAGAGTTAACCCAATCAATGCAAGAAATCCAATAGGAAAGTGAGCACACAAAGAGATCCTGAAATATGCATACAATTTCCTATCATTGATCATGTAATCAAGATCTATTAAACCTAGCTCGCTTCCTAGGGTTTCTAGTCCACTTTTAGGGTTTCCATTGCAATTAGGATTTCACTTCATTTATACTACTTTAAACCCTAATTTTAACATCATAGGCACAATTAAATGTCCATTAAGTCTATTATGCCTCTTTTATATTAAAACTACATTTTTTATCCTTTTAAGGCATGACACGATCATTAGGCCCAATTATCATAGTTGGTTCCCTAACAACTTATCTTTCATGAACTCTATTTATCATTAAATCCACCTTTAACCATTTAGAAAACCCTAATTACCATATTAAGGGTATTTATCCACAATTAGCCAACAACACTATTTGCATGCCTTCTAGATTGATTCTCATATTTAGATTATTTAAAGTACTTTGATACACATGGAACCATGAATCAAGACAATTAAACATAAATACCACACTTTTTGACCTAACTACTCTTTTATTAATAGGAAGTTCATTTCCAATTCTAAGTATTCAAAAATTATCATTTGATTCATTTATCTTTAAACTTTAGGGTTTTGCATTGATGGAATCATTAAAGATGATGACTTTGCATACTTTTCTAATTTCAAGAAGTTTAAGGTCCTGAATCTATTTTTAATGGCTTCTACATAATTTCTTGATCAATTTCCATATAAATTTCACTTTAATCTGACCATCCTAGCATTAGTTATGATATTATGAAATAATATCCTTCTATTTGGGGAAAAAGACTACTCTGCCCCTTTTCTCTTGTTCACCACCTGAGGGTAGAGGTGTAATATTGTAACTACCCCACCTCTCGATAACCCCCAATTAAGGGAGACCGAAAGGTCAGAGCCGTTAACCAATAACCGAGATCAAAGGTTCGACAAATAATCAATAATAATTAATAAACTTTACCAACTAAACTGAAAACTGGTATAAAATAAAACTTTTCTTACCTCTTAAAAACTGAGATTTCTAAACTTCTATCCCTAAAGATACTAATCTAACTAATCCTCCTATGCACGTTAATTCTCATTTAATTCTGCATATGCCACTTTACTGTTTGTTCTTTTCATTTGTACCTAAAATGCCGGCAAATAAAACATCGGTCAGTAAGAAGCTGGTATGTGGGGGAAACAATAATCGTGCAACTATGATAACAAAGTAATCAGGCAATTATCATTTAACAACCAAGATTACGTTTTAAACCATACTACTCAATCCTTTCCTATCCCCTATCTCTGTGTTGTCCCTGCAGTGGACTGAGATACTACCTTTCTCTAGGTAGATCCTTATTAAACCCCGCATGATCCTACCTAACAGGTAGATCAATATCTAGGGTTATGGAGTCGCATGGCCCTAACCAAAGGTAGCCCGATCCCTGAATCATGATGACTTGATGGACCTACCCCATTGGTAGCCATTTACTAAGTCATTTAATGTCACACCCCGATCTCACACTGACCACTAATCCCGAGATTAGGGAGCGACGGAGGGATTATTACATAAACAAATCACTGAGAACTTTTTCTTTTTAAAACCTCGTAATGATATTCAGATTATAGCTGTAAACTAAACATAATAAACTATTGCGGAAGCATTTCAATTAAACTGGCTAGAGAACATAAACAGAGTTTACAACATGTAACATTGCTTAACAGAAAGTAAAACATAACAGTTAATTTACACCTTTTACACATTCTCCATACATACTCTCTCTCACCCACACCATGTCCCAAGGACCGAGGGGAAAGGACTAAGAGACCTCTAACTAGACTAGCTACAAACCTTCTGCTGATTAAACGTTGGGATGAAAAGATCCTTCCGATTCCTGGAACTGTCGCTGACCTAAAAATGTTTGAGTAGAGGAGTGAGCCTACTCGCTCAGTGAATAGTTTTTCATTTAACTATCACTAAACAACTCGTCAAGTTTATTAAATTGAAATTAAGCATAAGAACAATATTATACATAGCAGTTCTAATGACATAGCAGATTTTACAGATAATAATCACATTTCTATACAACAACAAATATCGCATAACTATAAAGCATAAAATATCACAAACTGCATATCTTGAATAATAAAGCAATTATTGAGAACTAGCGTAGAAGTTCTAAACTCTTAACATATTAATTTTACTGTGATCCTATGTGAATGCATTTTAGTTATGCCCCAAACATATGCAGCGCACTCTGCATATGAAGATCTGTAGAGAACTACGATCCCACCGTACAAGACTTAGCGACACACCCGGGAAATGCTAAGTCTGACTTCTCGTCCTGGTCTGCATAGGACTCTCAGGCTCACAAGGCCTCACTGCACTAACTCTGAGTGCTCTGGACTCCTCCCGCAACCTGTAGTGCACAGTCGGAGGGTCTCTAAGTCTCCGATTCCTAGGCGTATCCCCAGGGCTGACCGGGACATTCTCTCGGATCTCCGATGCCTGGGCGTATCCCCAGGGCTGACCGGAATCCTACCTCTCAGACTTCGTGTCACCGAGACATTCGGTATTTGTTGGACACGAGTCTCCGATGCCTGGGCGTATCCCCAGGGCTGACCGTTTTACCCCAAAGGTACAGACCGCGCAATGGGGTTCTACGGTGTTGGGGCACCTTAGTCTATTAACTGATTAACATATAAACACTTAAACAGGAATATCACATTTACTGACTTCAGATCAAATCACAATACACTGTCATTCTAAAACTGTCTGAGCAATATATTTCAAATCATTGTAATTTCTGAGAAATTCTCATACCATGCATTCAGACAAATTAGAAATGCATAAATACCCCAACTTATTTCAATTTGGCACATACATAGCGAATTTACGCAATTGAACATCTTATTGCACAAATTAAAGAAACTTACTTCACATATGAGAATCATACTCAACATTTGTCAATTCTCTAAAATTCTCGAAAAACATGCACATTAATCCTAATCCTGGTTTGTGCATTACTTAACTCAATTAAGAGTTAATTACCTATCACAACATAATTTAATAACAATACTTGAGAATTTCTGGTAATATTTCAGAAAAATGTGCCATTTCATGTAAATATCAATTTACACATATTAACGTCAAAAGATATATGCAATTAGGGTTTTATTGCATATTTTTATTTACTCATATCAACTTTGAAATCATACATCTGATAATTTATCAGAAATCCTTATTGTCTGGGTTCATACCCAAACCATTCCATTTTCAGACATGAATTTCTAATTTCAACATTCAAATGAGCAATTTAGGTTCCAATGAACCATATAAATCTACTGATTCAATCCATACTGTTCAAATGCTAAATTTAATCATATAAGTGTCTAGAAGCATTTTATGAACTAAAAAGGTCGGGCGACGCCAAACGCTGCCCGACGCCTGATAACGCCTGTTATCAGCGTAATTCGCACACAAAACAGAAAGTATTCAACGCTTGAGTTTATTAATGATAAATAAATGAAATCCTACTCACTTTGATTCGGACTATCCGGATTCGTCCAGAACTGCGTCCAAGGCCTGATTCCGGGCGATTTCTAGGTTGTCTTCTTCTACCTTGGAATTGCTTGGAATTAAGCCTGCTACACCCAGCAGGTGCTTCACGCACGGCAGGTTGAAGGTGGCGGCCGATCCTGGAGCTAGATGCAGCTATAGCTGCGGATTTGCAAACTGGACCTCAAGGCGAACTTGGTTGCGGCGATTTAGGGTGATGGCCGCACCCAAGGGGCCTCTAGATGTTGCTGCGAGCAGCTACCGTTGCTGCAACGTAAGGGCACCGCCCCTGCTAAACAAGGTGCGGGTGATGCAAATGGAGGCGGGGAAGCTACGTTTTCCAGCCTTGAGCTCTTGGTCGGAGTCGAGCGGCTGTTTTGGTGCTACTGCTCGCGCCAATCAGGCTCCTAGCCGTAATTGCAACAGCCATGCTGCTGCTGCTTGTTGGGGCACTGCTCCTAGTAGGTTGGGTGCCGCTGCTAGGGCATGGTATAGAGGAGGAGGAAGGAGGTGGAAGGAAGACGGCGGTAGGGGTGCAGCTAGATCGGAGGTAAGGCTCCAGAAAAATCGCCTACGAAATCCCCCCCATTGCTACTGATCGGGTTGTCTGTTTGCTTGAGCGCCGCTTCCAGCGGTTTACAGAGAAAGAAATGATAGAAAAGGAAGGGGATAAGGGTCAAGGTCGCGGAGGGGCCGACTGCAATTTGCCCAAACATTTTCGACATTTACAACTAGTCCAAAAACACTCAAATGTCCATATCTTTTGACTCGAAAGTCAGTTTCGAGTGATTTTTCTTGCAACGGTTTAAGCACTGAATTCTCCACAACCTTAGGGCTAGAAAACAAGCTAAAAAGACTTTGTTATTAGTTCAAACATCATTAACATAAGTGAGTTCTCAACTCAACATCATTAACTGAATTATATGCTAAACTTAGTATTTACCGGTTAATTATAGAGTGGGTCATAACATTTAATGACCTGATGGACCTACCCCATTGGTAGCCATTTACTAGGTCAATCTATAAAGCTACAGAGGGGACTAGGATCTGAGCTAGTAGGCACATCTCTTATGTGATAGTCATATTCACATTATAATTTGAATGAATTAGATGCAACCAAAAATTTAATTCAAGTCATCGATAAAACCTCGAAAATCCTCGAGAAACTAATTTGGGATATTCATAGGCGTAACCACATACCTGTCAAGTTGATGTGAGACAGAAATAATCCAATCAACCAATAGGCAAGAAAGCATTCAATAAGATCATGAAACAATTATACAATTTCCTTTTATTACTCATGTCATTAAGATCTATTAAATCTAGCTCACTTCCTAGGGTTTCTAGTTCACTTTTAGGGTTTCTTTTGCAATTAGGGTTTCCCTTCATCTTTTACTATTTTAAACCCTAATTTAACGCAATTGATCACAAACCCTAATTATTTCCACATCTAATCCTCAATTTTGGATTTAGGGCATAATTAGCCATTAAATAAGTCCATTAAACCTATTTTACATTAAAGCAACTATTTTTATCCCTTTAATCCAAGACAAGATCATTATATCCATTTATCATCAATTCATAGTTCATTATGGTCCAATTCACATATGAACTCGATTTTCCATTAATTCTATTCTTTATTCATGAGAAAACCCTAATTACTACATTTAGGGTATTTATCCAAATATTAGGAACTTTAATGCTCGAAATAGCTTATAACCATGAAAACTCAGTTCTATACATGAAATCAAATAATTAAAGCCATTAGTAGCCCTAATTACCAACATTCGGGTTTCAAGGCCCTGTAAAGCCTATTTATGCACATAAACTCTAAATTAAACTAATTACGTGCAAAGTTCATCCTTTTTATTCTTAATGTTACTTTTTAGCATTAACAGGCTAATATCAACTTTAATCATCCATTAAACCCTATTAAATATATTAATCAATTCAAAAATAGGGTTCTTTAAACATTAAAGTATTAAAGTTTCTATCTTCCATTACTTTTCAAATTAGAAGTAAAGCTAGTCTCTAATATTATTTTTATTGAATTCCTCGTACTTTTCCGAGAAATTTTCATGTATAACTTATTATCATCGGAGTTATAAATAATTAACTACGATTTTCACAAAGTTAATTACCTTCAGGCCAATCGAAGGCTGCCACCTGGAGGTTTGCTCCTCCCTAGCAAGAAAACAGATCGGGTTCATTGGCGTTTTCACCCCTGACTTCCACTTTAGGGCCACGCGCCCCCGAAGGCAAGGAGGTCATTCCTCCTTTTCTTCTTCAACCTTTGTGACCCCCCTTTGCTCGCGATCCAGACCTGTCTGACGGTCAATAGCGGAGTGTACCTCCGTCCTCCGGTGGTCATGGCGCCCAGGCGAAAGCTCCATGTGCTTCGCCTTCCTCCCACAGATTCACAGCAGCTCCTCCCACCTCCATTGGTGGTCGAGGTTTCCCTCCCCACTAGTCGGCTCCTGTTCTGAAACAGGGCATCTTGCCCACGGCAGGATGGCCCAACCAGGGTACAATGAAGGAGAAACTCGGGCACCCCTCATATGCGTTGATCTCTAAGAAGGGTTCTTACCCCTATTTATATATCATAGGGACAACACGATCATTCCTATTGTTGAGGGAGTTTGACCCCGGCCTGGACACTAGGCAAAACCCAATCCTTCCTAGAATCGGCAGAACCAAGAGGTCAATAAGTTCAGACTGGACTGCTGAAACCACTGGAGCACTTTCCCGTCTTGCACATTAATTGTGTGCAGAGTAGAATGATCGGGTAGATTCCCCATATTGTTTCCCCCCTTCCTGATTAGAGTCGAGGTACATCCACCGTTAGATCCAGATCTAACGGCTATCGGGCCCTCAGTAAGAATAGGAAACAAATCGGATTGTGACATTTAATACAATCCTTCTCACTTTTGGAAAAATGAAAAAATCATATCTGCCAAACCACATGTCCAATTAATCCCAAAATTTGAGGGAAACTTAATGAAGACTTAATATGCCTCTGCGCCAAATTCGGACCCATTATCTAAATAAATAGGATCCCTTTCTTTAATTGCAAGTTATTACTCAATTATGCATATTTCTCATCTATTTTCTCTTTCCTTTGCCTTTAAATTATTATTCTGAGTTGCTTGTACCTCAAGGAACCCTAATGTCTCGAAATCCCATCTTGGGAATATCCATTAGCCTTTTATTTATCTTTTATCCATTTTCTCATTATCTTGCTTATTTTCTTATTCTTTTTAATGATTTCTCTTTATCTCTCTTCTATTTTCTGTATGGGAGTTCCTTTTAACATCAGGAATCCTTGGGATACGAAATTCCACCAAGGATAATTCAATTAAACTTCTTTCCACTTATTTCCCATATTTTCTCATTATTTTCAATTTCTTTCTTGATAAGGAAATATTTATTTGATCTTTTCTTTTCTAATTGCATTCTCTATGCAACTTTGGACTCCCTAGAACCCAAGGAACCCAAGAGGCACGACATCCACCTTTGGATTATTATTTCACCTTCTAGATGTTTCCACACCTTTCTTATCTCAAATTCTCAATTATTCATTAATTAATTGAATTTTCTTATTATTGGGCCCAATAGCCAGTAAAGCCCACAACACAATCATCAAGGCTATTGTAAACGAAATCCATTTATTCGCAACAAATTGCATCATTATTTTTCCAATTATCTTTAATGTGATAAATTACATTTATCACCAAAAGGAACCCATACATTGGGGTTGTAACATCCTTCCCCTCTTATAAGAATTTTGCCCTCAAAATTCCATCAAGCAAGCAAACAAATAGGATAAACCTTTCTTATGTCCATCAAGGCTCCCATGTGGCTTCACTCCTTTCCATGTAGCTTCCCGAGAACCTTCATCATCTCATATTCTTCCATCTGAGTTCTTTCTTACCTTGGTATATTGTACCTTCATAGGTGACTCAGGACATTTCAGCCTCTCATAAAGCTGAATAGGTTCAGGGCTCAACACATGGCTTGGGTACCTCACATAGTGCTCTAGACCAGACATATGGAACTCATCACACATTACTTATCCTAAGGGGAAAGGTCAAACATAACCTTCTCCACCAATCCATCTCAAATGGACCCATATATAGGGGACTCAGCTTTCTCAGCTGTAGCTTAGAGGGGTTGGATTTTCACATCATTTACTCTCCCATAGTGAACTGCATGTTAGTCTGCTTTGCATCAGCTCGAGACTCATGTCACCACTGGCTCTCTCTCTCATCCATTGCACGATAAAAGTGACTTCATCTGCATACATTGTGGTTCTTTTCTGACCTTCACGAGGCCTTCTTCACCAACATCATCTTAATGAAGTAGTGACTGACACAACCTCCTTCTAGAACTTCTTTCATCCTGATAAAGGCTAAGGTGGTTATCATCACATCTTACAAAGGACAATGGTTGTCTCTATGTATCACCCTGAATGAGCACACATGCTCTCATCAGACCCTCTAGTCTGGATCATACTAACCATTAGCTAGGGGTGATACACTATTCTATCATCGAGTTCTTCATATATCTACTTCCACCTCATGGAAGTGAATCTTTAGGTTATACTCAAAAACTTTTGAACACGCATCATGGTGTAGTTGAATCATCTCTCTCTTATAAGTAGTTCAACTGGATCTATCATGTGACAGTACTCTTTCTTTCTCATGTCATCTAGGTAAGGCGATCTACCATAACCCATATTGCACCTTGACCTTCCTTGGTCTAGGGGAGACTTACAACATCCATAGTGATGAACTCCCATTCCCTTCTGGGAATTCTTTATACTTTATATCCATGCACTGGGTTACTGGTGTTCGTCCTTCACCTCCTGGCTTATATGGGCACATGCTACATGCAAAATCACATCAAGCCACCAAAGTTCTACTATCACTTACTATCTTGTAGTATCACGGTGTTTGGTGATCTTAAAACCATGATCTCTAGTATGTCATGATTCCTCAATATCGGTACCCTAAATCACTCTCATCAGGGTTTCATCACTTTCCTTTCCAAGGAAGTACATCAGAGGTTCTACAACCATCCTTTCATCGCATCAAGGCCTAGGCTGGCTAACCAAACAACCACTAATCTTGTAATATCAGAGTGTTATCCAAACTTATCTCTTTTCTAAACTTAGGGTTAGCCTAACAACCTCTTCTAGCTTCTAGCCAAACTAGGCAGCTATATCTCAACCAGAGCATCTATTATCGCCTTTCATCCTCCATGCTTCATACTTATCATCTCATCTCAAACTCTAAGTTTATCTTCATCAAGAAACTCTGAGCTCATCCACCTGGTGATCGAACTCAACCTTGTATAACTTGCAAATTCCACAAAGCTTCTACTAGGAACATCCTTACAAGGTGATTATTTTAATATTTTTTATCATTTGTACCTGTCCATGTATCATTCACTCCATCAGGGCACATTATCATCTCTGTCCTCATTCCTTATAGCAACATTCCAACTCACATCATCTTTACCCTTGATGTATGGCATGCATACTGTCCTATCTCTCACTCCCATAACAAGAAGAAATAAGCATTTGGCGGTCGTCCAAACACAAAGTTCTTCCTGTTCCAAGAGTAGAGATGGTACAATCCACATTGCCAATACACCTTCAAATCTAAGTGGAAACGTGCAATGTATGTCTCTACATCACAGTCATCTCGATATCAAAGTTACTTCCATGGAAAACTAGTCTCGAACCTACTTGGGTTACTACACAATCCGCAGTCATCCCCTCTAGGTCTATAGGGTGTCAACACTTTTTGGGGTCATCCCTCTTCCCTCATGCATCAGAGAGTGCCCTACTCATCTGCCCTTTGGGTCCCATGAGTTTATGAAGGTGATCAATCTCCTAACCCATGGCCCTCAGACAATGATAGATGTTACCTCCCGACCCTATGGTCATGTGCAACTAGGGAATGAGGCAACTCCTACTTCCATCGGTCTTATCCCTACCTGAACCTAGGATAGACTTAGGATTCTAACATAGTACATGTCCAACTTAGAACCTTACCCAATCCCTCATCATCTCTCCTTGCATTCTTGGGCTGTCTTTCATCCTTTCTCAGGGATCATGGCGACATGCCTACCTTGGTCAGGCCCCATACCGGTTACCTCCATGGTAACACATCCATATGCACTTAGAGATGGTTAACTATGGGTTTACAGGTTCAATCTCATACCATGTACCTTTCACTTAGCTTTCTCAAGATCCCATGAAACCTCTTTAGGTTACCTCAACACCAATAAAACTGGTATACACCCAACCAAAGGGTCCCTCTCCCAGGATGGGGGGAAACTACAACTCTTGACAAAAAGGTCAAAACCGTCCTTAGGATTTACCTTCACATGAGCATGCCTAACCTAGAAGCTACTAAAGCACAAGAAGGCCACCTATTAAACCATACTAGGTCATACTTGTTCTCTTTCCTCAACATTATATCAACTTAGTTGTGAGGGGGTTCATCAAACATACCCTTAACTTAAAGGGTTTCTTTTACCTCTACACATGAGGAGTACCATGCTCAAAACTATAGAGACTCAAATCTCATCATATGCATTGGGTACACTGCTTCCCCTCTTTGGCCTAGGAGCCCTAGGTTCACCTTTGGTTGTCCGACTGCATGCTCAATCTCTTAACCTCAAATCAAGCATGTCCAAGGTATGTCATGTATTTCCATGATCCTTCTACTCGAGCGACACTTCGGAGTTGAGTCCTCTTCCTAGAAAACCAACTAGGTATAAAGCCTCACAACTGGTTACTTAAACCTCCTCTGGGTCTAAAGCACTCTTTATCTCATCCAGAAGGTAATCACTTGTACCATAGGTACTAGAAGTATCATCCTCTTTCTAGGCTTTGGTTCCTCTAAAGGCAACCAAGATATCATCAGCCTCCAGGGATCAAGCATAAGGCAACCACTATCATCCACGTAGGTCGCATCATCCTCAACTCCCCACTATTCCTCAAGTTTCGTGGTTTTAGGCTTCCAACCTCCTTGTTGGGGTCCTGCTTTCTCTCCCTAGAGCTAACTCCACCTCCAGCCATACTATTAGAGGTCCCTTCTCTATGAAGGCTCAAGCTCACAAGCATACCCCTATATGGGTGAAGCCTATGCTCAACTCATGATTGGCTCAAGATTATACCTCGCCCTTTATGCTCATCCCATAAGCCATCCATCATGCATACTGGCCAGGGTTTCAACCTACTACCATCCACTGACGTACTCTGGGTGCAATATATACCCTACCTGCATAAGCCCATAGGGTTCTATAGGTTCTTCTCTAACTTCATCCATGAAGGAGCTACCCTTTGCTCTAACATGCACGAACCATTCTTGTGTTGCCAAAGGTGCTAGGTCATCCAACCTCTCATTGCTCGTGTGGCAATCCAAAGGCATATCTATCCAAACACCATGTCAACCATGTCATCTAACTCATCATGTCATCTCTCTCGCTAACCTCCACTTAGGGTTAGGGTTAACATCATCCTTAAAGGATGTGCTAGGTCTCTACTTTAATGGAGATCTCTACCTCAAAGACTCACTTTCTCTACTCATCCTCCTGACAAGAAGGTCTAGCCTCAGGCCTCTCCTGAGGGTAATGACAACTTATGTCATACGACCTAAGTATGTATCTATCCTTTTACGCTTACTCTATTAAGCTTATGTCCATGACATCTTATTTACATGTTTTTTATTAATTTGGTGGAGGCTTCCTTAATCCTTATCAACCTTACCCATACCTTAAGAGGGTGAGGAGAAGAGAGGATACCCTAATCCTTAAGGTCCTTATCAGAATTTGAGTTGCGAAGGGATGAACAAGAGGAGAGATTCCTAAAGGTATCTTATTTTGATTCATACCCTAAGACTTTGGCCATGCAGTCACACAGATCCGGGAGTCCTCATATTCCGACTAGCGGTGCAGAGGAAAATATTGCCAGCCCCCATTCTTGATCCTTTTCTAGACACCTCTATCTTTCGGATAATCCTCTAGTAACTCCCTTGGGTTCTACAGAATTTGTAAAATTTAATAATTATTAATGATTAGATGAGGAACCTAGGCTCTGATACCAATTGGAACGACCCCGCCTCTCGGTAACCCCCAATTAAGGGAGACTGAATGGTCAGAGTTGTTAACCAATAACACAGATCAAAGGTTTGACAAATAATCAATAATAATTAATAAACTTTACCAACTAAACTAAAAACTAGTATAAAATAAAACTTTGCTTACCTTTTAAAAACTGGGATTTCTAAACTTCTATCCCTGAAGATACTAATCTAACAAATCCTCCTGTGCACGTTAATTCTCATTTAATTCCGCATATGCCACTTTATTGTTTGTTCTTTTCATTTGTACCTAAAACGCCGACAAAAAAAACGTCGGTCAGCAAGAAGGTGGTATGTGGGGGAAATAATAATCGTGCAACTATGATAACAAAGTAATCAACCAATTATCATTTAACAGCCAAGATTACGTTTTAAACCATACTACTCAATCCTTTCCTATCCCCTATCTTTGTGTTGTCCCTGCAGTAGACTGAGATACTACCTCTCTCTAGGTAGATCCTTATTAAACCCCGCATGATCCTACCTAACAGGTGGATCAATATCTAGGGTTATGGAGTCGCATGGCCCTACCCAAAGGTAGCCCGATCCCTGAAGCATGATGACTTGATGGACCTACCCCATTGGTAGCCATTTACTAAGTCATTTAATGACCTGATGGACCTACCCCATTGGTAGCCATTTACTAGGTCAATCTATAAAGCTACAGAGGGGACTAGGATCTGAGCTAGTAGGCACATCTCTTATGTGATAGTCATATTCACATTATAATTTACATGAATTAATTGCAACCAATAGTTTAATTCAAGTCATCGATAAAACCTCCAAAATCCTCGAGAAACTATTCGGGATATTCATAGGCATAACCACATACCTGTCAAGTTGACGTGAGACAGAAATAATCCAATGAACAAATAGACAAGCAAGCATTCAATAAGATCCTGAAACAATTATACAATTTCCTTTTATTACTCATGTCATTAAGATCTATGAAATCTAGCTTTCTTCCTAGGATTTCTAGTTCACTTTTAGGGTTTATTTTGCAATTAGGGTTTCCCTTCATCTTTTACTATTTTATACCCTAATTTAACGCAATTGATCACAAACCCTAATTATTTCCACATCTAATCCTCAATTTCGGATTTAGGGCATAATTAACCATTAAATGTGTCCATTAAGCCTCTTTTACATTAAAGCTACTATTTTTATCCCTTTAATCCATGACAAGATCATTATACACATTTATCATCAATTCATAGTTCATTATGGTCCAATTCACATATGGACTCGATTGCCATTAATTCTATTCTTTATTCATGAGAAAACCCTAATTACTAAATTTAGGGTATTTATCCACAAATTAGGAACTTTAATGCTAAAAATAGCTTTTAACCATGAAAACTCAGTTCTATACATGAAATCAAATAATTAAAGCCATTAGTTGTCCTAATTACCAACATTAGGGTTTCAAGGCCCAGTAAAGCCTATTTATGTACATAAACTCTAAATTAAACTAATTACGTGCAAAGTTCATCCCTTTTATTCTTAATGTTCCTTTTTATCATTAACAGGATAATATCAACTTTAATCATCCAATAAACCCTATTAAATATATTAATCAACTCAAAAATAGGGTTCTTTAAACATTAAATTATTATAGTTGTTGTCTTCCATTACTTTTAGAATTAGAAGTAAAACTAGTCTCTACTAGTATTTTTATTGAATTCCTCGTACTTTTCTGAGAAATTTTCATGATAACTTATTATCATCAGAGTTATAAATCATTAACTACGATTTTCACAAAGTTAATTACCTTCGGGCCAATCGAAGGCTTCCACCTGGAGGTTTGCTCCTCCCTAGCAACAAAACGGACTGGGTTCATTGACACTTTCACCCCTGCACTTCCACTTTAGGGCCATGCACCCCCGGGGGCAAGGAGTTCATTCCTCGTTTTCTTCTTCAACCTCCGCGATCCCCCTTTTCTCGCGATCTAGACCTGTCTGATGGTCAATAGCGGAGTTGACCTCCGTCCTCCGGTGGTCATGGCGCCTAGGCGAAAGCTCCCTGTGCTCCGCCTTCCTCCCACGGATTCGTAGCATCTCCTCCCACCTCCATTGGTGGTCGAGGTTTCCCTCCCCGCTAGCCGGCGCCTATTCTGAAATAGGGCATCTCGCCCACGGCAGGATGGCCCAACCAGGGTACCACGAAGGAGAAACTCAGACACCCCTCATATGCGTTGATCTCTAAGAAGGGTTCTTACCCCTATTTATATATCATAGGGACAACACGATCATTCCTATTATTGAGGGAGTTTGACCCCGGCCTGGACACTGGGCAAAACCCAATCCTTCCTAGAATCAGTAGAACCAAGAGGTCAATAAGTTCGGACTGGACTCCTGAAACCACTGGAGCACTTTCTCGTCTTGCACATTAATTGTGTGCAGAGTAAAATGATCGGGCAGATTCCCCATATTGTTTCCCCCCTTCTTGATTTGATTCGAGCTACATCCACCGTTAGATCCAGATCTAACGGCTATCAGGCCCTCAGTAAGAACAGGAAACAAATCGGATTGTGACATTTAATACAATGCTTCTCACTTTAGGAAAAATTTAAAAAATCATATCTCCCAAACCACATGTCTAATTAATCCCAAATTTTGAGGGAAACTTAATGAAGACTAAATATACCTCGGTGCCAAATGTGGACCCATTATCTAAATAAATCGGAACCCTTTCTTTAGTTGCAAGTTATTACTCAATTATGCATATTTCTCATCTATTTTCTCTTTCCTTTGCCTTTAAATTATTATTCTGAGTTCCTTGTACCTCAAGGAACCCTAATGACTCGAAATCCCATCTTGGGAATATCCCTTAGGCTTTTATTTATCTTTTATCCATTTTCTCATTATCTTGCTTATTTTCTTATTTTTTAATGATTTCACTTTATCTCTCTTCTATTTTCCGTATGGGATTTCCTTTTAACATTAGGAATCCTTGGGATACAAAATTCCACCAAGGATAACTCAATTAAACTTCTTTCCACTTATTTCCCATATTTTCTCATTATTTTCAATTTCTTTCTTGATAAGGAAATATTTATTTGATCTTTTCTTTTCTTATTGCATTCTCTATGCAACTTTGGACTCCTTGGAACCCAAGAGGAACGAAATCCACCTTTGGATTATTATTTCACCTTGTAGATGTTTCCACACCTTTCTTATTTCAAATTCTCAATTATTCATTAATTAATTGAATTTTCTTATTATTGGGACCAATAGCCAGTAAAGCCCACAACACAATCATCAAGGCTATTGTAAACAAAATCCATTTATTCGCAACAAATTGCATCATTATTTGTCCAATTATCTTTAATGTGATAAATTACATTTCTCACCCAAAGGAACCCAAACATTGGGGTTGTAACATCCTTCCCCTCTTATAAGAATTTTGCCCTCAAAATTCCATCAAGCAAGAAAACAAACAGGATAAGCCTTTCTTATGTCCATCAAGGCTCCCCTGTGGCTTCACCCCTTTCCAAGTAGCTTCCCAAGAACCTTCATCATATCATATTCTTCCATCTGAGTTCTTTTTTACCTTGGTATATTGTACCTTCATAGGTGACTCAGGACATTTCAGCCTCTCATAAAGCTGAATAGGTTCAGGGCTCAGCACATGGCTTGGGTACCTCACATAGTACTCTAGACCATACATATGGAACTCATCACACATTACTTATCCTAAGGGGAAAGGTCGAACATAACCTTCTCCACCAATCCATCTCAAATGGACCCATATATCGGGGACTCAGCTTTCTCAGCTGTACCTTAGAGGGGTTGGATTTTCACATCACATACTCTCCCATAGTGAACTGCATGTCAGCCTACTTTGCATCAGCTCGAGACTCATGTCACCACTGGCTCTCTCTCTCTCAGCCATTGCACGATCAAAGCGACTTCATCTGCACACACTGTGTTTCTTTTCTGACCTTCGCGAGGCCTTCTTCACCAACATCATCTTAATGAAGTGGTGACCGACACAACCTCCTTCTAGAACTTCTTTCATCCCGATAAAGGCTAAGGTGGTTATCATCACATCTTACAAAGGAAAATGGTTGTCTCTATGTATCACCCTGAATGAGCACACATGCTCTCATCAGACCCTCTAGTCTGGATCATACTAACCATTAGCTAGGGGTGATACACTATTCTATCATTGAGTTTTTCATGTATCTACTTCCACCTCATGGAAGTGAATCTTTAGGTTATACTCAAAAACTTTTGAACACGCATCATGGTGTAGTTGAATCATCTCTCTCTTATAAGTAGTTCAACCAGATCTGCCCCGTGACAATACTCTTTCTTTCTCATGTCATCTAGGTAAGGCGATCTACCATAACCCATATTGCACCTTGACCTTCCGTGGTCTAGGGGAGACTTACAACATCCATAGTGATGAACTCCCATTCCCTTCTGAGAATTCTTTATACGTTATATCCATGCACTGGGTTACTGGTGTTCGTCCTTCACCTCCTGGCTTGTATGGGTACATGCTACATGCAACTTCACATCAAGCCACCAAAGTGCTACTATCACTTACTATCTTGTAGTATCACGGTGTTTGGTGATCTTAAAACCATGATCTATGGTATGTCATGATTCCTCAAGATCGATACCCTAAACCACTCTCATCAGGGTTTCATCACTTTCCTTTCCAAGGAATTACATCTGAGGTTCTACAACCATCCTTTCATCGCATCAAGGCCTAGGCCGGCTAACCAAACAACCACTAATCTTATTATATCGGAGTGTTAGCCAAACTTATCTTATTTGTAAACTTAGGGTTAGCCTAACAACCTCTTCTAGCTTCTAGCCAAACTAGCCAGCTATATCTCAACCAGAGCATCTATTATCTCCTTTCATCCTCCAAGCATCATACTTATCATCTCATCTCAAACTCTAAGTTTATCTTCATCAAGAAACTCTGAGCTCATCCACCTGGTGATCAAACTCAACCTTGTATAACTTGCAAATTCCACAAAGCTTCTACTAGGAACATCCTTAGAAGGTGATTATTTTGATATTTTTTATTGTTTGTACCTGTCCATGTATCATTCACTCCACCAGGGCACATTATCATCTATGTCCTCATTCCTTATAGCAATGTTCCAACTCACATCATCTTTACCCTTGATGTATGGCATGCATACTGTCCTATCTCTCACTCCCATAACAAGAAGAAATAAGCATTTGGCGGTCGCCCAAACACAAAGTTCTTCCTGTTCCAAGAGTAGAGATGGTACAACCCACATTGCCAATACACCTTCAAATCTAAGTGGAATCCTGCAACTTATGTCTCTACATCACAGTCATCTCGATATCAAAGTTACTTCCATGGAAAACTGGTCTCGAACCTACTTGGGTTACTACACAATCCTCAGTCATCCCCTCTATGTCTATAGGGTGCCGGCACTTTTTGGGGTCATCCCTCTTCCCTCATGCATCAGAGAGTGCCCTACTCATCTACCCTTTGGGTCCCATGAGTTTATGAAGGTGATCAATCTCCTAACCCATGGCCCTCAGACAATGATAGTTGTTACCTCCCGACCCTATGGTCATGTGCAACTAGGGAATGAGGCAACTCCTACTTCCATCGGTCTTATCCCTATCTGACTCTAGGATAGACTTAGGATTCTAACATAGTACATTTCCAACTTAGAACCTTACCCAATCCCTCATCATCTCTCCTTGCATTCTTGGGCTGTCTTTCATCCTTTCTCAGGGATCATGGCAACCTGCCTACCTTGGTCAGGCCCCATACCGGTTACCTCCATGGTAACACATCCATATGCACTTAGAGATGGTTAACTATGGGTTTACTGGTTCAATCTCATACCATGTACCTTTCACTTAGCTTTCTCAAGATCCCATGAAACCCCTTTAGGTTACCTCAACACCAATAAAATTGGTATACACCCAACCAAAGGGTCCGTCTCCCAGGATTGAAGGTAACTACAACTCTTGACAAGAAGGTCACAACCATCCTTAGGGTTTACCTTCACATGAGCATGCCTAACCTAGAAGCTACTAAAGAACAAGAAGACCACCTATTAAACCATACTAGGTCATACTTGTTCTCTTTCCTCAACATTAAATCAACTTAGTTGTGAGGGGGTTCATCAAACATACCCTTGACTTAAGGGGTTTATTTTACCTCTACACATGAGGAGTACCATGCTCGAAACTATAGAGACTCAAATCTCATCATGAGCATTAGGTACACTGCTTCCCCTCTTAGGCCTAGGAGCCCTAGGTTCACCTTTGGATGTCCGACTGCATGCTCAATCTCTTAACCACGAATCAAGCATGTCCAAGGTATGTCATGTACTTCCATGATCCTTCTACTCGAGCGACACTTCGGAGTTGAGTCCTCTTCCTGGACAACCAACTAGGTATAAAGCCTCACAACTAGTTACTTAAACCTCCTATGGGTCTAAAGCACTCTTTATCTCATCCAGCAGGTAATCACTTATACCATAGGTACTAGAAGCATCATCCTCTCTCTAGGGTTTGGTTCCTCTAAAGGCAACCAAGATATCATCATCCTCCAGGGATCAAGCATAAGGCAACCACTATCATCCACGTGGGTCGCATCATCCTCAACTCCCCACTATTCCTCAAGTTTCGGGGTTTTAGGCTTCCAACCTCCTTGTTGGGGTCCTGCTTTCTCTCCCTAGAGCTAACTCCACCTCCAGCCATACTACTAAAGGTCCCTTCTCTATGAAGGATCAAGCTCACAAGCATACCCCTATGTGGGTGAAGCCTATGCTCAACTCATGATTGGCTCAAGATTATACCTAGCCCTTTATGCTCATCCCATAAGCCATCCATCATGCATACTGTCCAGGGTTTCAACCTACTGCCGTCCACTGACGTACTCTGGGTGCAAGCTATACCCTACCTGCATAAGCCCATCAGGTTCTATAGGTTCTTGTCTAACTTCATCCATGAAGGAGCTACCCTTTGCTCTAACATGCACGACCCTTTCCCGGGTCCTTTTCTGACCTTCGCGAGGTCCCTTCACCACATCTACTTAATAAAGTGGTGACCGACACAACCTCCCTTACAGAGATTCTTTACATCTCGATACTGGCTATGGTGGTTATTATCACATCTTATACAGGACAAGAACTGTCTCTATGTATCACCCTGAATGAGCACACATGCTCTCATCAGACCATCTAGTCTGGATTATACTAACCATTAGTTAGGGGTGATAAACTGTACTAATATCGAGTTCTTCATGTACCTACTTCCACTGCGTGGAAGCAAATATTTATAAAGAAATTTTGAACTCGCATCATGGTGTAGTTGAACTATCTTTCTCTCATATGTAGTTCAACCAAATCCATCCCTTGACATCATTCTTTCTTTCTCGTGTCATCTAGGTAAGGCGATCTACCATAACCCATATTGCATCTCGACCTTCATTGGTCTAGGGGAGACTTACCACAACATCCATAGTGATGAACTCCCATTTCCTCTCAGGGACTCTTTATATCAACGCATTGGGTTACTGGTGTTCATCCTTCACCTCTTGGCTTGCATGGTGACAAGCCACGTGCAACTTCATCTTAAGCATCCAATGTACTACTGCAACTTACTATCTTAGTAGTACCATGGTGTATGATGAACTTAAAATCATGATCTCTTGTATGTCATGATTCCTCAAGATTGATTCCTCAGAAACCCTAAACCACTCAAATCAGGGTTTCATTGCCTTGTTTTCCAATGAAGTGTATCTGAGGCTCTACAATCATCCTTTTCTTGCATCAAGGCCTAGGCTGGCTAACCAAAAAACTACTAACTTGTTCAACAAACTTTGTTAGTGTTAGCCAAACATATCTCACAAACTTAGGGTTGGCCTAATAACCTCTTCTAGCCTCCAGCTAAATTAGGCAGCTGCACCTCAACCAGAGCATCCATTACCACCTTACATCCTTCTGTGTAAGGTAATGTTGAAGACATACACCTCCATGCATTCCACTTATTATCTCATTTCAGACTCTAAGTCTATCTTCATCGAGAACACTCTGAGCTCATCCTCTTTATCAAACTCAACCTTGTATAACTTGCAAATTGCACATAGCTCATGCTAAAACCTTCCTCATAAGATGACTACCTTATTTCTCTTGATGTTTGTAAACCATCCACATATCATTCACCCCACAAGGGTATGCTATCATATCTATTCTCATACCTCAAGGCAACTTTCCAACTCACATCATCTTTATCCTTGGTGTATGGCATGCGTACTGTCCTATGTCTCACTCCCATAACAAGAGGAAATAAGCATTTGGCGGCCGTCCAAACACAAAGTTCTTTCTGTTCCAAGAGTAGAGATGGTACATCCCACCTTGCCAGTACACCTACAAATTTAAGTTGAAACGTGAAACTTATGTCTCTATATCACGATCATTTCGATATCAAAGTTACTACCATGTAGAATTGGTCTCGAACCTACTTGGTTCGACACACAATCCTTCATCATCTCCTCTATGTCTATAGGGTATCAACACTTTTGGGGTCATCCCTCTTCCCTTATGCATCTAGAGAGTTCCCTACTCATCTTCCCTTTGGGTCCCATGAGTTCAGGAAGGTGATCAGTCTCCTAACCCATGGCCCTCGGACAATGATAGCTATTACCTCCCGATCAACCCTATGGTCATGTGCAACTAGGGAATCAGGCAACTCCTACTTCCATCGATCTTATCCCTTCCTGACCCTAGGATAGACTTGGGATTCTATTATAGTACATGTCCAAGTTTGAACCTTATCCAAGCCTTCATCATCTCTCTCTACATTCATGGGTTGTCTTTCATCCTTTCATAGGGGTCATAGTGGCCTTCATACCTTGGTCAGACCCCATACCGGTTACCTCCATGGTAACACATCCACATGCACTTAGAGATGGTTATCTATGGGTCTGCAGGTTCATTCCCATCCTATGTATTTTTCACTTAGCTTCTCAAGATCCTATGAGACCTATTTAGGTTACCCTAAAACCAACAAAATTGGTATACACCCTACCAAAGGGTCCCTCTCCCAGGAAGGGAGGAAACTACATCTTGGTAACAAAGGTCACAAATGCCCTTATGTCCAGGGTTTACATCCACCTGAGCATGCTTATCCCTAGCAAGCTACTAAGGCACAATCAGACCACCAACTAAACCATGCTAGGTCACACTTGTTCTCATCCTCAACATTGGACCAAGAACAAACCTTCCCATGTCAACAACTTAGCTATGAGGGGTTCATCAAACGTATCTTGAACTTAAGGGGTTTCCCCTTTCCTCTAAATATGAGGAGTATCATGCTTGAATCTATAGAAACTCAAATCTCATCATGGGCATCGGGTACACCACTTCCCCTCTTAGGCCTAGGAACCCTAGGTTCACTTTTGGATGTCCAACTGCATGCTCAGCCTTTAACCACGAACCAAGTAGGTACAAGGTATGATATGCACTTCCCATTATTCTTCTACTCGAACAACACTTCAGAGTGGAGTCCTCCTCAATGACAACCAACAAGGTACAAGGCCTCCCAACCTATTTCTAAGCCTCTTCAGGGTCTAATAAACTATTCTTCCTAACCCTAGAAGGTGAACATCTATACCATAGGCTCATAGGTACCAGCAGCCTCACCTTCTCTCTAGGTTTCAGTTTCTCCATAGGCAACCAAGATATGCTCAGCCTCCAGGGATCATGAATGAGGCAACCACAACCATCCACTTAGGTCGCATCATCCTCAACTCCCCATTGTTCATCATATCTCGGAGTCTAAGCTTCCAACCTTCTTGCTTGGGTCCTGCTCTCTCTCTCTCGAGAGAGAGAGAGAGCTAATCCTACAACCAGCCTCACTAGTAGGGGTCCTCTCTCCATGAAGATGGATCAAGCTCACCAACATACCCCTACCTGGGTGAATCCTATGTTCAACTTATGTTTGGTCAAGATTATTCATAGTTCTTTATGCTTATCTCGTAACCTATTTATCATACTCTCCTGGCCAGGCTTTTGACTTACTGCCTGCACTACTTGACGTACTCTGGGTGCATGCTATGCCCTACTCACATAATCCCATAGGGTTTCTATAGGTTCTTCACCAACCTCGTCAATGAAGGAGCTATCCTTCACTCTAACATGCATGACCCTTCCCAGGGTTGGGTCGCTAAAGGCACTAGGTCGTCCAACCTCACATGGCTCATAACGTCATGGGCATCTAAAAGCATGTCCACACTCCTGATCTATCATGACATCTAACTCATCATGTCATCTCTTTCTCTAACCACTGCTTAGAGTTAGGGTTAGCATCATCCTCAAAGGATGTGCCATATCTCTACTTATGATGGAGGTATGTACCTCTAAGACTAACTTTCTCCACTCATCCTCCTGACAAGGAGGCCTAACCTCATGTCTCTCCTGAGGGCATGACAACATATGTCATACGACCTAAGCATGTATCTATTCTTTAGTTTACGCTTAAACTATTAAGCTTATGTCCATGACATCTTATTTACATGCTTTTCATTAATTTGGTGGAGGATTCCTTAAACCTTATCAACCTTACCCATACCTCAAGAGGGTGAGGAAAATAGAGAAAAACCTAATCCTTAAGGTCCTTAACAACATTTGAGTTGAGAAAGGATGAACAAGATGAGAGAGTCCTAAAGGTATCTTATTTCGAGTCAAATACTAAGACATTGGACAGGAAGTCACACTAATCCGGGAGTCCTCATATTCTGACTAGAGATGCGGAGGAAAATCTTGCTAGCCCCCAGACGTGATCCTTTTCTAGACACCTCTATCTTTTGGAAAATCCTCTAATAACTCCCTTGGGTTCTACAGAGTTTGTAAAATTTAATAATTATTAAAGATTAAATGAGGAATCGAGGCTCTGATACAAAATGTAACGACCTTGCCTCCCAGTAACCCTAAATTAAGGGAGACCAAGAGGTCAGAGCCATTATCCCAAATAATAGGATCAAAGGTTCAACAAATAATCAATAACAATTATCAAATTCTACCTACTAAACTGAAAACTGGCATAAAACAAAACTTTGCATACATTTTTCAAAAACTAAGATATCTACGTCTATCCATATCAGGAGTATATTCTAACTAATTCTCCATGCACTTTAACTCTTATTTAATTCTACATATGCAACTTTACTATTTGTCCTTTTCAACCTTGTACCTAAAACACTGACAAACAAAACGTCGGTCAGCATATCAAAATATGTCAGTATGTGGGGACAACCAAAATTTCACAAATATGGCTAACAATCTAGTTAATTAACAAGCTGGATTATGCTTTTAGTGTGTCTTTCTCCACCGCTTTTGTCCTAACCCTGGCATACCCCCTTTCGGGTTTCACTTTTTCCATTGACTTAAGGCCACCTTCTCAATCCCGAGCTTGGTGCCTGGGGTCACCCTTCATGGTGCCCTCTAGTCATGCAATATCATATGCCACCTTCTCAATCCCGATCTTGGTGCCTGAGGTCACCACTCAAGGTGCCCATAGGTCTTCCCTCCTAGGCTTGACCTTTTTGCATCATCCATCAGGGTGGCATGTAGGTGCGAGAATACACACTTCTATTATTATTGTGATAATCATAGTGACTTTATGATTTGTGAGTATGAACATCCAAACTGTTAAGTTGCATTCAATGTGATGAATCATCTGGGAAAGTCTTTGAGAAACTAATGTGATTAACCATAATTAACCACATACCTGTCAGGCTGATTTGAGATAGAGTTAACCCAATCAAAGCAAGAAATCCAATAGGAAAGTGAGCACACAAAGAGATCCTGAAATATGCATACAATTTCCTATCATTGATCATGCCATCAAGATCTATTAAACCTAGCTCGCTTCCTAGGGTTTCTAGTCCACTTTTAGGGTTTCCATTGCAATTAGGATTTCACTTCATTTATACTATTTTAAACCCTAATTTTAACATCATAGGCACAATTAAATGTCCATTAAGTCTATTATGCCTCTTTTATATTAAAACTACCATTTTTTTATCCTTTTAAGGCATGACATGATCATTAGGCCCAATTATCATCTTTGGTTCCTTGACAACTTATCTTTCATGAACTCTATTTATCATTAAATCCACCTTTAACCATTTTTTTTGGAAAGTTACCGAGAATCTTTATTCATCCTACTCTCGGGTTGCAGGCTAAATTAGCAGACCTTATAGGACCATAGCATGCCCGTTGTTCCTCCCAGAGCTCAGCTGGTATGAACTCAGGGCATTGACTCCAGGTTACTGATTTTGTTGCATATCGGACTGCCCATTTGGCAAGACAGTCAGCCATTACATTCAATTCCCTTTTGATAAAGATGATTTGAATATCAGGTTTTTGTGCCTTGAGGTTCTCAAATCTAGTGACAAAAATCTTGTACTTGGGCATGTCGACTTCTCTGGAGTTCAGAATAGACCATGATAGTTTGTTGTCGGTCTCCAACATTACATGTTCTGGTCTATGGATTACTACTTCGAGGCCTCTACATATTGCTAGAAGCTCCACCTCTAGGATATGAAGGCCACCTGTCGGTTGAGCGCCGCCCACTAGCCACTGATGGTGTGCATTCCTTACGATGAAACTTGTCGCCGCCGTACCTGAATGTTTTCGAACGGAGCCGTCAACATTGATTCTAATAGTGTTCTCCAGTATTGGAGGACACCCTTCTTTTGTTTTACATTTGTGCATAGGAGTTGTAGGTCTAAAGGCATCCGTACTACAGTTGACATGAGATGAGATGTTCCTTATAAGGATGATTGGGGGACATTGGATGCCCTTGAAGATGAATTCATTCCTTTGCCTCCACAGATGTTCCGCCATCATGGCGAACCAGGTTGATTGAGGCATGCTCACCATTTTATGCTTTAAGTTACGAGAGAACCACTCTAGTAGAGAGTTGCCTGGCTCAAACGTCACTTTGTAGACCTTGGTAATACCAGCTCACGCCTCCTGTGTGTATGGACATTCTATCAGGATATGGATGATTGTCTCATTGATGTTGTCGCATCTGGGGCAGTTATCATCCCTGGTGAAACCTCTCCTTGTCCGGGTAGCATTCGTCACAAGGCTGTCATGCAGGGCCTTCCATAGGAACACTTTAGTTTGTTGTGGCACCGCCAATTTCCAGATCGTAGTCTAGTTACTAGGAGATCTAATGCATGCATTGTTTAATAAGGTTTTGTAGTAGTTTTGAGTTCTGAACCGGCCGTGTGTGTCATCTAGGTGGCACCATACATCAGCACCTCCCGCCTGAGAAGGAGGGATCATGTTGAGTATTGTTTCAACATATGCTTACGTGAACTAGTGAAGGATAAAGCCCGCATCCCACTCTCCATTCGAGGCCATGGAAGCGACCTTTACATCTTGAAGCTCGTCAGGGACCATTTTATGTGTCTTCAGAGTAGGTGTGAGGCAGCTTCCCACCCATTTATCATTCCAAACCGAGGTGGTGTTACCACTGACAATAGCTTTGGCAGCTTTGTCCATGACCTTGCTTCTATTGTCCACCATGAACTTCCAAAGTCTCGATCTAGTGGTTCTTCCGTCTCCTTTCTTATGCGAGTATTTATGCTCCATAACCTCTGTCCATAGATTGCCTTTGTTAGTGTAGAAATCCCAAATAGTTTTAGACAATAGGGCCTCATTTTGCAATCTGGCCGGTTTGATGTTCATTCCCCCCATCTTTTTTGGTGCTATCATCTTCTTCCATGAGATGAGGCTGATGCTTTTATGAGCGTCTGGCCCACCCCAAATGAAGTTGCAAATAGTTCTGTCGATGCTATCGTAAAGGGAGAGAGGGAGCAAACTGGATTGCATGATATAAGAAGGCATAGCGTTGAGAGAGGATCTGGCTAGCGCCACCCTTCTAGCTAACGATAGAGTGTGAGTTGTCCAAGAGCTCATGCGCCTGTCTAACACATTAAGAAGGTCAAGATACATCATTTTGCTTGTGCGTTTATGGAGCATGGGTACCTCAAGATGTTTGCCTAAATCCTCAGTAGCTTCCATCTTCAGAATTCTGCACACCCGACGTTGGTAACTCGATCAGTATTTTTGGAAAAATATACAGAAGATTTCTCCATTGATAGCACCTGCCCAGAAGCGGCACCGAAACGTTGGAAGCACTGGTTGATCAGTCGAGCTTGTTCCATCGATGCCTCCCCGAATAAGGTGATATCGTCGGCAAAACATAAATGTGTCAGCCTAGGACCTCATCGAGTTATGCGTAATGGTTTCCATCTGCCCTCTGCCTCCATCATGGTGATGCCCTGGCTCAGACGCTCCAGGCAAAGAACAAACAGATACGGGGATAGTGGGTCCCCTTGACGGACTCCCCATGAAGCCTTGAATTCTGGTAAGATTTTTCCCTTCCACGCAATGGCAATGTTGCCACTAGTCACAATGTTCATTATCACTGTGATGATGTGAGATGGTATGGGTGTTCTCTGTAGGGTGTCGTAGATGAAGCTCCAGCTCATTCTGTCATATGCCTTAGCCAGGTCCAGTTTTAGGATCATGCTTTTCTGACCACTGCTTCACATTCTCATGGTATGAATCACTTCTTATAGAAGGATGGTATTATCTGAGATTTGACGCCCCGTAATGAAGCTTGTCTGGTTCGGCGAGATCCACTCGCTCAAGAAGGGCTTGATCCTCTCCACTATAATCATAGAGATCCATTTCATGCTGACATTGTTTAAAGCAATAGGCCTGAGATGGTTGCAATTCTCTGGCGTATTGTTCTTTGGTATCAACACTAAGGTGGAGGATGCCATCGAATTTGGTATATGCTACCCTGCAAAACACTTAGCGATGGTTAGTTTTAAAGATTGTTTGATGGTGTGCCAGTTCTTCTGTAAGAAGTCGGCATCAATGCCGTCAGGGCCCGGTGCCTTAAGTGGGTTCATCCGGTTGAGAGCCTCCAAGTATTTATCCATAATTAGCCAACAACATTATTTTCATGCTTTCTAGACTGATTCTCATATTTAGATTATTTAAAGTACTTTCATACACATGGAACCATGAATCAATCCAATTAAACATAAATACCACACTTTTCGACCTAACTACTCTTTTATTAATAGGAAGTTCATTTCCAATTCTAAGTATTCAGAAATTATCATTTGATTCATTTATCTTTATGGTTTAGGGACTTGCATTGATGGAATCATTAAAGATGATGACTTTTCATACTTTTCTAATTTCAAGAAGTTTCAAGTCCTGAATCTATTTTTAATGGCTTCTACATAATTTCCATATCAATTTCCATATAAAGTTCACTTTAATCCGATCATCCTAGCATGAGTTATGATATTATGAAATAATTACCTTCTATTTGGGGAAAAAGACTACTTTGCCCCTTTTATCCTATTCGCCACCTGAGGGTAGAGGTGTAATCTCCCTATCTCACATGTCCCACCTGCGATCTTTCGCTCCCTTATGAAGTAGCCATGGACAAGTCAACCACATCATTGACTATCCTATCTACGCTACCAACAACCCTAATCTCTTCAGCCCTGCCTTCGCCTGCTCTGGCCGCACCTAGAGAGAACCTGCATGACACTCGTGGTGGCGGGAGGCGGTGCCCCCATAGGTCACTCGCCGGCCTGCAATAGGGCAGCAACAACCTTCTTGGGGAAAGCAGTCGGGGCCAATGGAGAGTTCCTGGAACTAATTCAAGTTGGTTCACATCTTTCTCCCCCATCGCGAAGAGGGAAGCACCCTTTATATAGGTACACCAGATACATATACAGCCATGGAGTATGACCCTATCTGCCAAATAGGGAAAACTAACCCACACATGGAAACTAGGGGGAACTAGGGATGGTTCAGTCTGACTCTATCTCCTGATTCCAAAGGACATCTTATTTTTCCAAATCGTGGCCTGAGGAGAGAGAGAAAAACATGAGAAGATCGCATGTCCTGTTGATCTTTCCTTTTCTAACTCAAGCTGGAAGACGATCTCTAAATTGTCCGATCGCTATCTAACGGTCGTCATTTCTAGCGTTCAACCAAAAAGAAACCGAATTTCGATTTTCAAGATAATTCCTCATTATTTAGGATAACTTAGAAAAATCATACCTCCTAAACCAAGTGTCTGATTAATCCAAAATTTTGAGGTAATCTTAATAATAACTTAATATTACTCTCTACCAAATTTGGGCTCATTATCTAAAGTTAAATGTTCCTTTTCTTTAGGTTCAAGATATTACTCAATTATGTACATTTCTCACCTATTTTCTCTTTCCTTTGCTATTAAATTATTATCTTGAATTCCTTGGACCTCAAGGAACCCTAAAGGCATGAAATCTCATCTTGGGGAAATATTCCCTTGACTTTTCTCTTATTCTTTTCTCTCTTTCTTACTTATTCCTTTTATTAAAATAACTCTTTTCGAGAATTTCTCTTTGTCTTTCATTTCCTTTTTCCTCTTTTCATATTTCTTTTATTAGAAATCACATAGAAACTAAATTTACTTAATTGTGGCCATTAATTCCACTTTCTAGAGATTTAGATGTATTTCTCATAATTACTTTGCTTAATATCCATTATATTGTACCTTTTCCTTTTATTTGGACTTTTCATCTTTTCTCCTCGTTTATATACATTATTGGATTAACATAATAATAGGAACCATGAAATTCCTATCAAAAGGATAATTGCAAATAAATGCATCCATTGAAGCAAAGCATACCACCTTTTCAATTAAGTCCATATTTATATAATCATTGCATTTCAATTATGAAAACATATGTAAAATTGAGGTTGTAACAATTATTACGTGACCATAAGAAATCATAGAAATGTAATTAATTTGATACCTTGAATGCATTTTTTTATATTCTTAACACAAACTCCTTCCAATCACCTTTATCAATATAGCTCCATTTAAGAGTGGGGTCTTGATCCTTCTTGTATCCAAAGATGTGGTCTCTTGTGAGGATTGGCTGCCAATCTCTATGTATTCTCCCGACGAGCTGCATAATAGACTTGCAATGCAACTTTTCATCAAGATCATACCAATGCTAAAAAGGTTCAACATTCACTACTATTTAGAAATGTTAAAAGAAAGGATAGGAAAAAACTATAATAAAAAAAATGCATTTATCTCACATCTAACTGGCTCCAGATGAAGTCTTTCTTGGCCGTACTCACTTGTATCCAATCCTCAACAAGAGAGACACTTTGCTACAACCAAGGACCCCATAGTAGTTGACAAACTCTTTAGTAATCGGTGTGCCTACTTCATTGAATTCAATGACGCCCTTCATCCCTTGCCTATTTGTGGAAATTTTCATCACAATTATCTCTCTTACATTTTGATTATCAACACTGTCAACACCCTGGTCAGGATGCTCAGGATCCTCACACATAGGCTCCTGGCACTCGGGATCACTATGCTCCTAGTCAGATGCCATCTATAAAATCAAAAGTAAACATATAAAAAAAGTCAGATCACATATACAAATTCACATCACATATAAAAAGTCAGATCATATATGAAAAGTCATATCACATGTGAACAAATAAATACACTATATGATGCAAATAACATATGAAATGTTACATGTATACCTTAATTTAATATCCCTTCTATGTGATCTTCACATGTATAGTCATCGATGTTAGATTCAACATTTACACTTGGTAAGCCAATAGAAAATAGATGAGAATCATCATACTTGTCATAGTACTCTTCTTCAACAATAGGATCTAAAATGAACTGTCTTTTCTCATGAAGAACGACAAACCAATTTTCTTTTGCAGGATCATCGATGTAGAAAACATGTTTTCCAGTGATGCCACGATGAAGGGTTCATCCTTCTCGCCTATCCACTCAAAATTCACAATTGTGAAATCGAGTACGTCAACTACAACTCCTTTCTTGTGATCAACCCATTTACACCTAAATAATGGAACTCTAAATTCTGTTTAGTCAATTTCCCATATGTCTTCAATGAAATTGTAATAGAACATCTTTCCTTCATGTGGACTTTTGGTCTTGGTACTAGAAAAATTCAATGAAGAGGCATGAAGGGTGACCCCACTATTTTGGATGGCACTCTTATCATCTTGATGTTTTGTGTATTATGAAAATACATTTATGTCAAATCATTCGTAAGATGTACCATGGGTCTTTGGCTTATATGTGATCCATTTGATAGTTTATTCTAACCTTATTTGGTGTTTCATATAGTTGATTGAATACTTTATTTTCAAACCACCTAATAAATGTCCGATTATGCTCTCTAGTAAGCCACATTGAACTGTCTTGGGATAACTTGTCTTGATCTCATTGGTGTGTTCGGTAATTTAAATATGCATATCATCAATGTTGTGTAAAATATATAAGTCTGCTTGTTCCCACTCCTCATGAGTGATATCTATCTGTCATTCTCATGAAATACCTTTGTTAGAATAAACATCAAGATTCATAGTATTAGATGGAGTTTTATTGCAACTCAAAAAGTCATTGCAAAATTCCAAAACCTCCCTGGAAACATAACCCTCAATGATACTCCCTTCGGGAAAAAAATGGTTTTGAACATCACCTTTAAAAATACTCATGTAGCGCTCAAAAGAATAGTTACAATGCAACAAAATTGGACCCAACATTTTCACTTCCCTAGTCAAATGGATAACCATATGTACCATGATATAAAAGAATGAAGGGGGAAAATACTTCTCAAGTTAGCACAGGGTAACAACCACTTCTCTTTGAAACTTATCTAGAATCTCAAAATCAATTACTTTGTTGCATAGAGTGTTGAACAAGAAGCAAAGCCTAGTGATTGCAAACATTACATACTTATGAAGGATAAATTCAATAGCCACAAGTAATATATGTTGCATTAGAGCATGATAATCATGAGATTTAAGACCTATCAACTTTAGATCCTTCATTGATACCAATCTACAGATATTGACTGAGTATCCATCTGGTACCTTAATTGTAACACCCAGACCCACTGCCCAAGGCTCTAGTAGGGTTTTAGGAATGACGATTGGCCCCAAAGACCACCACTATCCTTAACTGTGTGCTTTTTCCTCACTCACGTGCAAGCTGGGGTTAACTTCCCGACAGGTCACCCATCCGAGTACTACTACAAGCCGAGCACACTTAACTATGGAGTTCTTTAGTGATGGCCTCCCAGAAAAGGAGGTGCACCTTGGTGATATGGGTAGTCCAGTCATTCCTCATAAGATCATTTTATCTGAAGCCCCAAATCCTAGGATGTTACAATCTCCCCCACTTAGACTCCTGACGTCCTCGTCAACGCTCAACTATTTGGCCTCATAATATTTCCCCATTTTAGTGCAGAGCCAGAATGACTCATGGACACCCAGATCCCGATCATGGAATACCAACGCAAGGGTGGCTACGTCAACCATGGACAATCCTTTCCAACTTGTTTAGACCGTACGACTCAAGACTGGCATGCCACATGCCCTTGTGGGCCCCACCTACCGGAGGGGAATTGGTTCTGATACCATTTGTAACACGTGGGCCCATTACCCAAGGCTCTAGTAGGGTTTCAAGAATGACGACTATCCCCACAGACCACCACTAGCCTTAACTGTGCACTTTTTCCTCACTCACGTGCAAGTCGGGATCAACTTCCCAACTGGTCACCCATCCTAGTACAACTCCAAGCTGAGCACGCTTAACTATGGAGTTCTTTAGTGATGGGCTCTCGAAAAAGGAGGTACACCTTAGTGATATGAGTAGTCCAGTCATTCCTTATAAGATCATTTTATCCGAGGTCTCAAATCCTAGGATGTTACATTAACATTACGCAAGCACTTGCAAAAAGTTCTCTTCTAATTGTAGACAATGTGTAACAAGCAAGAGGTGGATATGGCGACCCTGGGTAACTTCTTTTCTAATTATTTCCTTATACCCATTTCATGTAGACCCATTCTAGATTTGATGCCATCTTTAGTCTTACCAGGTATATTCAACAGAGTACCAATAATTCTATCACAAACATTTTTCTCAACATGAATGACATCGATACAATGTTGAAATGTCAAACAACTCCAATAAGGAAGGTCCCATAATATTAACTTCTTTTTGAATAAAAACTTTTCACCTATGGGAATATTACATGGTCTCTTACCAAAATGATTTATAGTATTGTTTACTCTTACATCAACAACCTCCCTTAACATAGATTTAGGGGCACTCCATTCCTTAGTTGATCCATTGAATGTTTACGCAACTTTCGATAAGGATGTAGCGTTGGTAGAAACCTTCTATGACAAAGATATATAGCCTTAGCACTATATTTTCTTTAGGTAGAATCTATATTTTCCTCATATATAGGACATGCCTTGGTTCCTTTGTTGTTGTATCCAAACAAGTTCTCATAACTAGGAAAGTGATTAATAGTGGAGAACAGTAAGCACGTAAATTAAACATCTCTTCACTCAAAACATCATAAGTCATCACACCTTCTTCCCATAGCTTCTTTAGGTTATCAATCAGAGGTCAAGACAAACATTAATATCATTGCTAGGTTGTTTGGGGCCCCATATCAGCAATGATAGCATGGCATATTTATTCTTCATACACAACCACAGAGGAATATTGCATACAACAATCATAACATCCCAAGTACTATGTTTGCTACTTAATGTTCCATATGGATTCATCCTGTTAGTACAAAGTCCAAGTCTTAAATTTCTAGATTCTTCACCAAATCTAGGATATAATAAATCAATCTTCTTCCATTACGGGGAATCAGATGCATGTCGTAGCATACAATCATTAATTTCCTTTCCCTCTACAAGCCAATATAAATTTTGCACATCTACAATATTAACAAATAGGAGTTGAAACCGTGGTATTATAAACAGATACCACATCACCTTGGTAGGAGTCTCGGTTTTGGTTTTACCTGGTGTCGTCCTTTTATACCTAGACGGTCCACATTTTAGACATTCTTTCATATCGATATAGTCCTTTTGAAACAACACTCAATCATTTGACTAGGCATGTATCTTCTTAGCCTCCATTACCATTGGGCACAACATCTTTTTCATTTCATATGTTGAGATTGGAAGCTGGTTTCTTTCAGTGAGAATTTCTTTCAACAAAGACAATAGAGAAGTGAAACTTTTTTCGCTCCATCTATTCTTAGCCTTTAGAGTATACAATCTCAACACATCACTCAACTTCATAAACTTAGTACAACCTTTATATAACGGTTTCTCAACATCATGCATAATATTTGTAAATAAGGGAGGTGGGTCTGTAACATTTACCTGACAACTATCTAGCATCGCGTCAACCATGTATGTTGTAATTGGCACATTCTCATCAACATCATCAGCCATTTCTTCTTCGACATAGTTTCCTACCAACATTTACTGATCTCATACTAGGAATCTCTCCATGCCAGTACTATTTTGTATAACCATGTACAATCCCATTGCACATGACATGATATTTGATCATATAAATAGTGGAAACTTTCAAATTTTTACTACAATTCCTACATGGGCAATAGAACATATCTCCAGGTTGTTTTCTATTCTGCTCTACAAATCTTACAAACTCATTGAGACTATTAATAAACTCTAGAGTACAACAATTTGACTTAGACATCCATAATTGATCCATTTTTATGAGATGGGATATGAGTAACTCATCAGGTTCTAGATAGTTAGTTAATTTGAGAAGAAAAAAAAATGTTTGAATTGAGCCCTAATCATCTAGTAGAATTCACATTCATCAATGTGTACCACTTATCCATTCTTGAGTACTTCATCTCACTAATAAGTGTATAATGTGTGTTTGATTTTAATAAATTTTGACAGTATTTCCCTGTAGTTCTTCAAGTACACTGATGTAGATGGGAAAATACCCACCTACATATGTACTTAGAGAAAAATGGGAAAATGTTGTTGAAATTTATTGAAATCGAACATGCATTGTACACTTACATCATAAGTGAAATGAAATGCTCATGAACAGCCCCAAATTGGAGACTATCCAATGTTTACTCCTAATGAGTAACTCACAGATGAGTTTCTAGGACAACAGAGTATAGGGGTTAGGATCTACAAATTAGAGTTTACTTTTTAGAAGTTTAGGATTTAGGGTTAATAAAGTAAGTTTATATCAATTTCAATGTAAATCAAGTTAATTTTGAGAAATTCATATCAATATTAGTGTATTAATTCCTAGCTGTGATCATTTATCCATACTAACATTTCATTGCTAATATTAAACAATGCACCTATAATACATATAAATGAAAGTAGTGTGATCATTTATCCATACTAACATTTGGTTGCTAATATTGCTAACATTAAATAACACACTTAACATAAGGGTTTAGGGTTAAGGTAAATTTATATCAACTTCAATGTAAATCAAGTTAATTAAGAGAAGTTCCTATCAATTTGAGTGTATTATTTCCTAGGTGTGATCATTTATCCATACTAACATTTAATTGCTAACATTAAACAATGCACTTATTGATATAAATGAATGCACTTAGAACGGAACATTCATCAAAAAATACATAGAAAACATCAATTATCCATACAAAAAATTATGCACTTATCTACACAAAAAATTATGCACAAGATTAGGCATAAAATGGGGCATTTTGAAGCACACATACCTCTTCTTCAAGTAGAGGCGAGGAGGAGCACTGGCGACATTAGAAGATGTGAGGAGGCTGGAGAAGTGGCAATGGAGTAGCATCGGCTAGAAGAGGAGCAAGCAACAATAGTGTGGGAGCAGCACTGGCGGTGAGCAGTTGGGGAGGAACCTCTAGCGGAAGATCTACTGGGAGGAAGCTATACAGGAAGCTCTAGCAGCAGAGGAAGGTGTGGAGGAAGCTCTGGTGGAGGAGGAAGTTGTGGAGGAAGCTCTGACAATAGAGGAAGCACTGGCGATGAGCAGCTCTAGCGGCGTAGAGGAGAAGAATCACAAGAAAAATAATCAGAGCAGTGTTCAAGAGAAACGCTGGTAGGAGAAAGAGAGGAAAAGGGTTTCTCAGGGTGTTTAAGTATGACCTACCCCATTGGTTATATACAAAATCGACGACCTAGGGTTTAGGTTATATACAACTTTTCTATCAGTTGTATTCAATAAATCGAGGCCTAACTCTGCATCCCAGATGTCATCCAACGACACCTAAGTGTCAATTAAGGTGAAGACAACCGACGAGAAACACAAATTGGGGGTTGGAAATTTTTTGCGGGACACATGGCGCTTACATCTTTCTCATTGATCGTTGTAGATACAACCAATGAGAAACACCAATTAGTTTCTGTGAGACACATGGCATGTACACCTCTTTATCCCGTTAGATGTTTATAAAAGAACTGATGAAATAAGGTTTTGGAGGAAAATGTTATGCCTTGCAAAAATTTTATGTGGAATTCTATTTTTACAGACGACATATGACGTCAGTTTCTTTGAGAAGCGATAGATGATAAAAAATTACATCACATATTTTTCCAACTAGTCAAACCGTGGCGGTTGTGTTTAATGAACTGATGCAAAAGATAACATTGTCGATTTCTATTGAAAAAATAACCGACACAATATTTCATATATGTAATAGTGAAAGTGAGACTTTAAGATAAACACAGTCTCCAACTACAACTCAAGCAGCATATGTAATTGCATGCATATGACTTATTGCTTGACATATGGTGCTTTCAACTACTACCTGTTGGCCTTGATCTTTGGTGTCATCTATTGTATCAACTCAAGATCCAAAAATTGATATTTTGCACCTGTCTCAAACCAACAAAGAGGTGATTTGCAATGGCTTTCATACAAAGCCTTGTATGATGACATGTCTATGTTCCTATGGTAACTTTTGTTGTACGAAAATTATATCAAACTCGAGTGAATATCCCAATTGCCAACAACTAAAGTACACCAGCTTTCATAAAGTCTCTATGGTACTCTCTGACTAAGTCATTTATTGTATGGCGTTGTTTTGTTACAATTACTTGCCTTCTACATTAGAAAACTAAAATCGAGAACTATGCCATGATTTATTTCAATCATATACTCACAATCAGAACTTATGCAAGAATGAGAACTATGTATAAGAATGTGAAGGACCAAATGGCTTCTCCCAATATAGGCTCCCTTGTAGATGCCAGTACTAAGATCAAGATTTATTAGAATGTGAAGGACCAAAAGGCATCTCTATAGTTCTCTCTTACTAAGTCATTTATTATATGTCATTGTTTTATTACAATTACTTGTCTTCTACATTAGAAAACTAAAATGGAAAACTATGCCATGATTTATTTCAATCATATACTCTCAATTAGAACTTATGCAAGAATGAGAACTATTTATTAGAATGTGAAGGACCAAATGACATCTCCCAATATAGGCTCCCCTGTAGATGCCAGGACTAAGATCCAGATTTGTAGATACGAATTGAAGCAGAAGAAACATCGGATCATAAAAAGTGAACACTGTATATGAACACATTTCCCTTTCAAATTTTCTATGATATGGCTGACTTGCATTTTATAAAAGGATAGTGCCATTACTTTTTGAAGATAAGTTTTTCGCTATACTAGAATCCAATGTGACATAAAAAGGGACAAATCCTTTGTACATGGTATAGATTTGTGTTACAATATGCTGTGCTCATAGGAATAAGTGTGAGAAGTTGTAAATAACAGATAGACGGGAGGTACGTATACATTTTACTAAACCTAATCCGTTAATTCAACTGGTAAATCAATCACTTTGCTATTCGCCGGGTGCGGATTCTAGAACCTGCTGGGCACCGAGAAAGGAGTCGAAAAATTCAATTGTCCTACATCACGCAACGGGTGCTATAGGACGTATCTGTCCATAATAATGGATATAAAAAATGACTGAATCTATTATTCAAAATGTGTGAAAATCTGTACTACCTTCCCACTTATACGGCCTGTTTGGTACGCAGTGAATGGATGAGAGAGGAAGAGAGGGGAAATGACTTAAGTTATTTGGTTGCACACATTGAAGGGGGAGAGAAGGGAATGGAGTGGAATGAATCGTGTGTATTTCCAGCCACTCTTCTCCCCACCAAATCGGAGTAGAGACAAAGGAAAGGAGAATGATTTGGCGGAAAATTTATTCTAAAACATGGATGGAAAAATAGAATGTGGAGGAAAAATATAAATAATATGGTGGGAAATACTTATATCCCTCAAGTGAGGTAAGAGAATTGTAACGCACAAATTAGAAATGTTGAAAGAAATCTGCAGGAAAATTTAGAAGGAAAAATTAAAAATAAAAGGAAACTAGAATAAACATAGCACACCATTTAGAAGAAATCTTAAAAAGTCTAGAAAAAATGTTGTTAGAGAATACGTAAATTTTGAAATAAATAAAAATTACAAACATAATAACATAAGAAAAAATAAAAAATAGAGGGAAATGTGGAGGAAACTCTCAAGTTATGGAGGGAACTTAATGAAACGAAGGGAAAATTATAAATATGGAGGGAACTACACGTATAACCACAATGGCTATAAAAAGAGAATCAGTAAAATATATTTTGAGATAAAATATATGTTTTGCAACATCCAAATATGTTCGTTGCTTTTTTTATTTTCCTGTCAGAAAACAATTATGAATTATTGATGGATATGCTGAGAAACAACTAAAGTATAAAATTTAATAATGTTAGACATGAGAAATATATCTTCTTCATTAACAAACTAATTATGAATAGTTTTATTTTGATCATGAGACATGTGATTTTAATTTATCTTGATTTTGATATATTAATATGTGTGTGGTGTATGTAACATTTTGCAATAATATGACTTGTTAAAAAAATGACATTTTTTTATATCTTTTATGTTTCTCCCTTCCCTTCCCATGCTAACCAAACAGAGTAAAATAAGTGTCCCTTCCCTTCCCCTCCTTTCCCCTCCCCTCCCCTACCCTCCCTTTCTCTCCCCTTCATTCACTACGTACCAAACATAACATTAGTTCAATATGTGAAGGATAAATCCAAACCAGAAAAAAAGACCCAATACTTACCCACGCAGTACTACAGAACAGTCACATAACGAACTAATGGCCCGTTATTCCAACACCAAATGAGAAGACAAGGGCCTCGATTATGCTCTATGAGAGTTCTAACGACAGTCTATAGACAAAATTTTTATGATTGTAATGAATTTGGGGAGTGGTGGAGAGTAATGATGTATAGTCGAACCCATCAATGCTAAATAAATTGAGTGTTGGTCCCGAAGTTATGTATATTGCCGAAATTATTCTATGTTGATTATATCTCTGTGACGTTCCATAGTCGAACAACCAACACTTATATCGACACGAACAGTAGGAAGAACACAGAGCTGTTGCTGCGCACATGCTTGTCGCGTATACCACTGACATTCTGTTTTGTTTTTGTAGGTGTTGCTTGAAATTTTTTTGGCAGATTCAGCGTTGTCGACACTGAAAGTCTGAAACATGTATACTATTCTGCACATGCAATGTTCCTTCTAAATTTTTGAATGGAGTGTGCATGCGGTAGTGGCTTGCAAAACGTACCATGGAATGGGTTTCAATTTTAATTTATTCAACAGTTAAAATACAAACTCACGCGTGCACGGAAAGGGAAGGCTGAAAAGGTTTCAAGCCTGACCCACTACGATTTCACTCTTCCACGTTGAGAGCACTTTTTCTTGTGGAATATACCGGCACTACATTGACCATGAAAAACACTATATTCTGAACCTGTGGGAACAATATATCCAACGATACGTTTTCCAAGAAATTGATATAATTTACCGCAGATATTATGGATCTGTTTGGCTGGTATTTGCAAGCAATAGTTTCGACAAATGTAGGTTGTTGCAAAGTAAATTTTTATGAACTATTTACCTTTTTTGAAAAAGTAAGGGGCCGAATGGAAAAATATTGAATTTGTCGAACATGAACGTTGGAGTTTCCATAATTTTGGAAACGAAATACTTGCAAACTAGAAACCAAATAGAACCTCGATTAAGTAGTACCCAGGTTTACTGTATGCATATAAATGTCCTAGGTTATATAGAAAACTTGGGACCCTTTGATGTCTCGTCAATCGTACGTACAAAGGTGAAGCAAACTTTACCCATAATGTTCAATTACACCTTTCAACTATTTGGATGGATGAAAAATCTTTAGCTCGTTTTTTGCACAGTTTAATTATTATTCTTGTCGTAATACGGAAACTCCTTTTAATAACTCAACCAAAGGGCATTTGAAAAGCTGATCCTATTTGTAAGTCTATCCATAGAAAGGTATACAAAAGAAGCTTAACAAATCACCAAATCCATCAATTATAGAACTCACCAAGAGAATTGCAATGAATCATCTTCTCCACAAGTAGAGTAGGATAAGAAAATAACATGGCATTTACTTTTTCCAAAACAGGTAATCACACCACAAAAACTAATGACACTAGCGAAGCATTTCCTTCGCCAGCTTTTATTTAACGTTTAACATTTTACATTAAAGCATAAGATGCCGTGTAGATTTTTTAACTAATTTTTCAGGAAAGGAACTGCAATTTGTTGCTACGAAATAACCTGATATGCTCGTAGAATGGAAGTGGGTTAACACTTTTTCTTTGACTAGGTCCCATCCATGTTTATTCTCGCTATCTGTAGCCCAATGACATAGATTTTGTTTGCTCCCACTTTGAACCGTCTGATCTACTAGATGAATGAAGTAGCAACAAGCATTCCACAATCTAAGGACTTGCACAGTTCCTCTTTATGAACACTTTAAGGACCTGAGACCTCGTGCATAAAGAGGGATACATGTAATAATAGTAGTACTATGAGGTTTCCTTTTAATACAAATTTCGAAAATTGTAACCAACTATTGAATTTGTTTGCTAGAGAAGAACGAGGTGAATAAGAAACCTGACTTACCTTAAAAAAATCCTTAGACCTCAACCCTTTGCAGAACGAGCCTATGGCGTACCCTCTAGCACACATGGGTCTACTGAAAAGAGCGTAGATTTCCCATTGCCAACAGAGAACGAAAAGGATTTGTGGTCATGTCACGGTTCTTTAGCACGTTATTAAACAACGAATGAATATTTCATATTCAATGAATATGCATATATAATTACGTATATTTTCTTACGTTGCTCTGTGCAAGAAATGCCGGCATTGCTTTCGAATTGTTCCACCCACAATTTTTAAAAGGGAATATATATATACATATATATATATATATATATATATATATATATATATAGTCAGGCTAGAATACATTCGAGTGTACAGATCGCACAAATACACTCAAGTGTGTTTGCATATCAAGACTATTTTTTGCAAAATATAAACCATTGATCTTCACCGTAATACTATAAATAGGCTACATACAAATTTTGAGCCCATTTGGATGAGTGTAAGTCACTCATCCAAGGGCAACAATATCGATGTGCGGAACTAATTTGAAATGTCTAATTTTTTCGGTCTTTATAACATGACCAATAAATGTCCAAATGTGCTCAAATTTTGCGTATGAGCTATTCACAAGATGTTTAAGAAGATCAATGGATTATATTTTTGAAAAAAATATTGCATCATGAAAAACTATTTGAGTGTATTCTGCTCTGAATACACTCGAGTGTATTCTAGCCTGATTCTCTCTCTCTCTCTCTCTCTCTCTCTCTCTCTCTCTCTCTCTCTCTATATATATATATATATATATATATATATATATATATATATATATATATATATATATATATATATATATATATATATATATATATATGGGTGTTCATTCATTGCCTGCGCGGGTAGCCTGGATTTTCGCTACCCGACAGCCAAAAAAGTAACTCTCCTGCCTAAGAAAGTAACTCTGCTGTAAAAAAAATAACTATGGTGTAAAAAAAGTAACTCTACTGGCCAAAAAAATAACTTTGTACAAAATATACAGCAGATATATATAAGGATGGGTTTTTTGATTTTAGAGGGGCAAATGATGTTATTTTTGGCTAAAATTTTTTGGAGAGCTAGAAAAAATAGTCCTCTACAATTGTGAAATTTTTTTTTTGAAAAAAAGTGATCGGAAGGGTGGGCGGGTAGCTACCCACGCGGGCAATAAAGATGGACCATATATATATATATATATATATATATATATATATATATATATATATATATATATATATATATATATATATATAGGCTATTCATTCGTTGCCCGACGGGTAGCCAGAATTTTCGCTACCCGCTGGAGTAACTCGGGTCAAAAGAGTAACTATATGGTATGCTGGAATAACCCGTCTGAATAGTAAGAGTAACTATATGGTATGCTGGAATAACTCTGAGTGCAAAGAGTAACTGCGCAGAAAATATACAGTCAGTAATATATATGGACGGGTTTTTTGATTTTGGGGGGGCAAATGATATTATTTTTCGATCAATTTTTTTGGAGAGCTAGACAAAATTATCCTCTACAATTGTGAATTTTTTTTTTAAAAAAAAATAAGGAAGTGTGAAAAAAAAAATAATGTATATATATATATATATATATATATATATATATATATATATATATATATATGTTTGTGTGTGTGTATATATATATACATATATACAGTCAGTAATATATATGGATGTGTTTTATGATTTTTAGGGGACAAATCATATTATTTTTTGATCAAATTTTTTGGAGAGCTAGATAAAATGTTCCTCTACAATTGCAAAAAAAGAATTTAAAAAAATATCAGGAAGTATGAAAAAAAATATCAGGAAGTGTTGCCGGGTAGCTACCCGTTAGTTACCCGCCGGGTATTAAAGATAAGCCCATATATATATATATATATATATATATATATATATATATATATATATATATATGTATATGTATATGTATATGTATATATATATAGATATGTATATATACAAATATATATAAATATATATACATTTCTATATATACATATATATATACATATATATATATATATATATATATGTAGAGAGAGAGAGAGAGAGAGAGAGTCGGGCTAGAATACACTCGAGAGTATTTACAGCAGAATACACTCAAGTAGGTTTTCATGATGCAATATTTTTTTCAAAAATCTAATTCGTTGATCTTCTTAATCATCTTGTCAATAACTCATATAAAAATTTTGAGCATATTTGGACATTTATAGGTCATGTTATAAAGACCACAAAAATTATACATATCAAATTTGTTTCGTGCATCGATTTTGTTGCCCTCGGATGAATGACTTACACTCATCCAAATGGGCTCAACATTTACATGTGGCCTAATTATAGTATGATAATAAAGATAAATGGTTTACATCTTACAAAAAATAGTCTTGATATGTAAACACACTTGAGTGTATCCGTGCAATCTTTACACTCAAGTGTATTCTAACCTGACACTCTCTCTCTCTCTCTCTTTCTCTCTCTGTCTCTCTCTCTTTCTCTCTCTCTCTCTCTCTCTCTCTCTCTCTATATATATATATATATATATATATATATATATAATTTTGATGTTCACTAGACGAAACTATATTTGGTGAAAGGTTTCCTCTTTGTCTTTAGCAATCACCTTCAGGACTTGTGGGCACTCCATAAATGCGAAGACATTTGTGCGGTCTGTTTGCATCTCTACTAATCTTTGCAATTTCAATCTTTGGAAGTTATTTGTCAATATGTTAACTCTTTGCGCAAGAGGCGACGTTGTGAACATTTATTCAGAAATTCTACTAATAATTTAGAACCAGTTAACACCTCGCATCTCCTCCACTAGAGATTAGATATTGCACTCATACTTCTCACTATAGCTAGTAATTAACCTTCCGATGGATCAATGCATGAGTGTTTTTGTGCGCCTCCAACCACCCATTATTCTTGATCATCTCGGGCAACAAAGTTTGTGTTCAACATGCTTGACGTATTGTGCAAGGTAGTATCAACTGAAATTTGAATCCATCATGTCTAAGAAGGTGTTTACTTTACTTGTTGTATAGCTTATTGGCCCTGAGTAGGACCTTCTTTTATGTCCAGTATGCTAGGTGCATAAGCTTGCACATCAAGAGTCATATCCCTCACAATTAAGGTGTGATTGTTGAACATGAAGGAATTGCTTGCCTTCCAAGACTTCCAAAATGCGACCATGAATGTAATGTTGCAGTTAGAGACAAGGATATTATTCCCCAAGATCCTCTTTATCCAATCATAGATGGTGCTTATGTTGTAAAAGTCATTACTCAAGATTGGATGAATACAAATCCATATAGATTTTATCACAGGACAGTCTCAGATGGCATGAATAGATATTTCAACACAAGCTCCACATCACTCACATCTTCCTTTGTCTATAATTTTTCTATTAATTCTTAGTTCGTTCATGATGAGCCTATCATGGTATAACAACCAGATAAATAGCCCCATATGATGAATAAACTTCAGATTCTAGATAACATTCCAAAACCTTTGTAAAATAGCCACCTTATCCTTTACATTGTTCTTAAACATTTTTTTCTTCATTCTTAGTTCTTTTGTGAGGATCCTATCATGGCATTCACAGTGTCCTCCTCGAAATATGTAGAAGAAATCACCGATCCCATTGGTCCTCCTAGGTCACCAGACTCGAGACAGGCATATCTTTTAGCTATTCTGGTATCATTGCCCCTTGTTTCTGTGATGGAGTTTTGGCATTCCTCATCTATTTATCTTACCAAACGGATGTCTCATGGACATTCATAATCAATAATACAATAATACTTTTATCTTGATTAGCAGTGATGAATCCAATGCCAAGTCATCTATCTGGTACTCTGATAAGACTCAGATCTCTTACATTTATCCTAGAAAAGTGGTTTCCAAATTGTACTTGTCTTTTGCATAAACTTATCAACTATTTTCATTAGTAGGGCATTATTAAACTTTGTCGTGGCTCTCAAACCTAACCCTCCATCTTTTGGTGATGCAATTAACTTGCTCCAGGAAACTACGTATGTGGATTTACTTTCCATCTGACCACTCAAAATATTGTTCCTTGTAATATGGTCCAACCAACCACATTACTCATATATGAAAAAATATCCAAATTGATTTGAATTCGATTTTGCCATTTTTTTACGAGCTAGCCATTAAAATAAAATCCTAAAATGAAAACATAATAAAATTGCTTGTTACATTGACAATGTTAAGGAGAAATAATAAATATTTTAAAATTTATCTTAAATTCTATGTTGTCAACACTAAAATAGTGATTAAGAAATGTGCTAAAAGATTTAGAAATCTTACATATGAGACCACTAAATAATTCTGGAACTTTGATAACATAAACTACTTTTGTGTAACACACTAAATAATGTGAAAATTATTGAAGTATACCAATTATCCTAAATTTCATACATAGAACACCCATATTCCTAAGATATTGTGAATACCTAGGTAGCTTGTGAGTATTAATATAGAGACAATGATTTACACAATCCTAATGCTTATGTAGTATAGTTTGTCGTAATATGGTGATTTCAGGCACTTCCAAAAAATCATGTAGATAAAAAGATCATAAATGTCAAATCCACTTTGAAAAGGTGGGATTGTCAAATGTTTTTTCTAGTGAATGCTCAAAATTAGGTTTTGGCCCACTCGGAATGAAAATTCTCACAAGATGTATAAATTGCAATGCTACAATCTCTATAAAATTATCATTGTATTGGGCCCACATAGGAATGTGAATAGTTTACGATATGATATTTTTGGTATGAGGTGATTATTTTTGCATAAAAGGTAAATTAGCCCTTACTCTTGCACAATCTCTTTCTTATATAATAAACTATTTAATTAGTATGTGTTAGATTTATCTAATCCTAAGGACTACATGTGACAAACACGACACCTTTAGACAACTAAAGAGATTAATATAATTATATTACATCTCAACTATCCTTTATATTAGTATTAAAAGGAATATATCTAAACTTGTCTAAAGATATATGCCTCTCTCAACTATTACCATATTGTCCAAACAATTAGGGTCATCTCAAAGTTTCATATTCAATAGTGTTGCACTTCATATAATCCTCATGGGTAGAGAATTTCTATTTGAAATCTCACTAATTTTAGTTACATTTTTATGCCCATTTTCTTTTTCTCCCATTATAATATTTCTTTAGTTATTTATTTAATTTATATGTTGATGATACAATGTGAAGAGAAGTCATGCTACACTTTTGATGACTATTTATGTTCATACTCCTTTTCTTTTTGTATTTTATCCAATTTACTTTTTCATCATGTTTGCTTTTGTGTGTGTTAAATTTGATCCATGTCAATGTTTGACAACATCCATGATAATATTTACATCTTTGGCTACCGAGAGAATGGTGTTTTTTCTTCTCTGCTTTATAGATGGGTAGTGGTATAAGACTAAACACTTCTTATCCAATTGTCATTTAATTCTCAAAAGTACCCTTGCTAACTTGGCGTCATTTTTCACAAATGGATGAAAATAAGTAACATAAATTGTTAACTCCAAGAATTTTCTTTTCAGAATGATGATATTATCAATCCCTTCTTATAGATAATTTAATATACAAATATATATCTCAAATGGTTTTGAATTGTTTTTTTTTCTTTCTCTAACATATACGTCTTGATCTAAGACCAGATTAACTATGTATCAAGGAATGGGATTATATAAAATGGTACAATATTTCATTTAATTTTATATGATATGTAAAGAATATACATTCATTGCATGGATTATCTTAGAACTATACAAACATTCTCGAAATTAATTATATAAAATACAACACATTTTTAAAGAAACATAGTATTTATCACATACTAAATAGCTCTTTTTCATTCTTATTCTCCATTAAAACTAAAATGACTTCAAAATTTTCTTAGAAAACATATATTATGTATTTCAAAAATATATATAATCATATAGTAAATACAAAATCAGAATTTCACAATTCTTTAGTTGTTGTAAAATATTTTTCCTTCTCAAAATTATTTAGTTTTCATGTGTTTGTGTGATGCTCAAACCCGTGACAGAGCACAAGCATGCCTCATGGCTAAGTATGTCATAGAGCGAGAAAATGAAAACCAGGAACTTGAATATGTCTTAACTAACATCATCCAATCAATAATGAAAGAAAAATTTTAGATATATTGTCCAACAAGATACACATATACCAACATAAAGTAAGGTCCACTATATTTTTCTATAAACGTTAAACAATATAATCCAAGTCACAACCTATTCAAAAAACATACCATGTTTAAGTATACAACATATACATAATATTAAAGGCATTCAAACAAAGACTGACTCATGGATACATCTTCAAATAAAATACCTCACATAAGAATGAAATGTAAAGGGATGAATTAATGACGCCACAAAAGGCTAGATACCACTTTCTATATCCCAAGAGATGGAGATTCCACACTAGAACATTGTTGAGGAATATGTTGAGTACCTAATAAGGGTGGGAATACACTTGAGTGAGACCAAAGTCCCAACATGAGATGGAGTATCCACAGAGTAACCATAGCATGCAATATCATGTAGTGAATGAATTAATCAGTTATGTAGATGAATTTAATGTCTATGTAATAAATGAATTAAGAAATTCTGTAGTTGAAGTAACACATTTAACACATTTAACAATGGCAATACAAGATGCACAAAGTAAGACTATTGTACAAGTTAATATACACATATTGATTAGAAATTTTATTATAACATCGTGGGGTAGTTTGGAATATACCTTCCAATCTTCCAGATAGCAATTGTGAAATTCATGGGTCCACCATAGAGGATCTTAGGTTTATTTGGTCTTACAAAGATCATGCCATACCTTGATTAATGTATAAAAGGTAGGGATTACAACCTTGCAACTTAGATAACCGTTCACAAAACTTCTCAAATCGCAACAACAATATTGACATATAACAAGATATCACATATTTCCCAACCACATTGGCATGACTATCACATAAGAACATGAACTATAGCCTAGACCACACTCATATATGAATGGGTGAATTTAGTAAGTTTTGGGTACCATACCTCATATGGCTTCTCGATATGTTGCATAGTTTCAACAATGTGTGACACAAAGGTTTAGTAATATCCTCAAAGGAAATAAAAGATTGGGTCCTTTGTATTCAACTACATAAACTATCTTCCAAGTTAATAAATAAATGACATGTTAGGATAAATATACAATTGAACTAATTCTTGTTCATAACATGTACTAATAAACTTTGTATGAATTATATACAATAATATTTAACCTACCTCAAAAAATGTGTCTTTAATTGTTTTGTGTAGACAATACTAAATGGTTAAATACATGGTTATCCTAAAATGGCAGGAACATATATTTATAACCCTCAAACATTAAAACTAGTATAGTTCTTGAAATCCACATGGTTAACTTGCATAACCAACCAATATTGGACTCAATCAAATCATCCTAGAGCCCTCAACAAATTTAGGAAAGCAATTAGTATATATTGAATCCTAATCAATTAATGATCTAATTAAAATAATGATTTTCTATAGCTTTGTGACTTTACTTTTTCACACGACCCTTTAGAACCCATATTTGGGTTGGACTCCTTGTCCTTGAGCTAGATACAAGATCCAGAGATGTCTCCCTCACCCAGGAGGGCTCTTTTCCCAACTACAATGTGACCCTAATCTCCTACATACTCCTATCTTGCTCTCTAATTCATTTCATGTGTGTTTGAGATTGGATTCAATTCCACAAACTAGCTACCACGATCTTCTCAAGCCCAAAATTTTTAGATTCTTTTCCCTAACCACTCGTCATCATCATCATCAACTAAGACTCAATTCCAACTATGTTGGGGATGGCTACACAGATCCTTCTTTTCCATTCAGCTCTATCATGGGTCATATTATGGTTGAGATGTAAACATTCAAAATCAATCTTTATAAGCTCTTCCCATATTAATTTAGGATTTCCTCTTCTTCTATTAATTCAAAATCTTTCTTTTCCCTACCCACTCTTGTCAAAAAAGGCCCTCCTGGTCTCCCTGTTCTTTTGAAATTCAATTTTGTTTGGACTCTAGATCATCCTCAAATTCGAGACACACTCACACACAGATATATATATATATATATATATATATATATATATATATATATATAAGTCTCGAATATGAGGATGATCTAGAGTCCAAACATATATATATATATATATATATATATATATATATATATATATATATATATATATATATGCTTGGACTCTAGATCATCCTCAGATTTGAGACATATATATATATATATGTGTGTGTGTGTGTGTGTGTCTGTGTGTGTGCGTGTATGTGTGTGTGTATCTATTTTTATATATATATATATATATATATATATATATATATATATATATATATATATATATATATATATATATATATCGGAATTAGGTAATTTTATTCTGAAACCCTCAAGCAAATAGCCTTTGGGACAAAAATACAATGTAGTCCTTACCACTACGTTACACAACTTAGAACAAATTAATATTTTGAGGAAAACTTAGATATATATATATATATATATATATATATATATGTGTGTGTGTGTGTGTGTGTGTGTGTATGTGTGTATGTATGTGTAACATACCGAATCTTGAACCCTACCCTAGAAGTTTGGCCCTTTGTACGCATCTAAACAAGGTTAAAGTTTTAGACCTAAAAGATGTTTAGTATATACTAATAAGCTAATGCATGAATAAATCACCTTAATGTAACCTAATGTTCTCACATTAGTCTCAGGCCAATAATGGACACATAATATATGTCACATGAAATAATAATAAAAATTTGTGCTAAAGATCACAAATAACTCTATTGGTGATAATATTAAGTTATGAAACATAATGGAATAAGAAATAGTGATAATGATGAAGTAATGTGTTAATAATGGCCTCAAATATTAATTGTGACATAACTTATTAAAATAAATCCCAAAAGTGGAATCTAAGTCAGACATCATGTTCCTTGTTCCCAATTACCTTGGGAGCCAAGTTTCACATTATTCACATAATAATTATTAGTATATTTCATTTAGGAAAGAAAGATCTAAGTTTTCCCCAAAATATCAAATAAAATAGTAGATGACTCTAAAAGAGGAAAAAAATCTTTAATTTGTAATCTACATAATAAATATAACCTTTGGGTGAATTTTCATCCAATTTGGAGAAAGTTTGCTTAAAAGACAAAATCAAGAGAGAGAAAGTGTGTAGAACCTTCAAAATATTAAATAAAATGCAAACAACTCTAACATGTAAGATTAATGGCAAATTCGTATCCAGCATATTAAATATGACTTGTGTGTGAAGTTTCATCAAATTTGGATAATCCTAATGTCATTAATAAAGGAGGCAAGAGAAAATAGTAATTAATTTATTTGACATATTAAAAGTTTTCAAAAAGTAAATCCAATTGCATATTCAGATTCCTCATGTCCAAAATAGGTTGGATGTAAAGTTTCATTTAATTTCAGACTTATTTTCACCCTTAAAAAGGGAGAGAGAAAATAAAAAAAATAATTTCATTTACACTTTAGTTGGATTCGGTTTAATGTGTCACGCAACTTCTACTTATTTTCCCGATTTTGCAATGGATTTGGACCGTCCAATCATAGAATGGGTGGTGTGGATTGTATCTTCTACTTGGGTAGGAGACGACCCTCGTATGAGTAGTGTCGACGAGTGCTTGGTCCGATTTTTTTGGTTTTTCTTGCCCGTCTCTTCTCCGTTTCTTGTGAATTTTATTGTGTTGGTTTTGGGAGAAGATTCAACACATAACAAAGTAAGTTTTGGGCCCTAGTTTCCATCATTTGGGAAATACCGAATCCTCCTCCCTAACATCTCGAAGCTCCTACACCCAGATACCCCATGACCCTTACTCTCCTATATATAATCATGCCTCGACCTACCTCCATCGCCGCATGATGTTTCTCTCATGCTAATTTCACTCATTTTCATGTGTTGCACTGTCGCTAACCTAGTTTCCAAGATGAGACTTATGGAATGTATACCCAACTCGAAGCAACACGGTAGTTCAAATAGTTTGAGCAGTAAGTTTCTTTGAACCTTTATCTTCGAGTTCAAGTTCTTGAAACTAAAAATTCCACCCTCCATCAATTTTCCCCAAATCTGCCCAGTCGAGTAGCTACTTGCACAATAGACATGGCATGTGAAGAATCTTGAAGATGGGTTGCGCTTGATTTTCATTAATTCCCCTGCTCGCCCTTCATTTTTCATTTTTATGCCAAGGGTATATTTGTCTTTTGATATCAAGTATTGTCCTTTGTTTTGTGCCAAGTTGTGTGGTGAGTGGGAAGTGGGACCAGCCAAGTTAGCCACCCATTATTTGGCCAACTCTGTAGGTCGGTCCACTCTCTTCCTCTTTGTCTTTCGCAATTTCGCTTCTGACGTGGATTTATGGATTTTTCTGATTGGTCAGTTTTACACAAATCGTAACTAATTATCTATTGAGTCAAAAATTACAAATAAATAGTTGTTGTATTCTGAAAAATATTTCCTATCTAATGGTGTTGGTCTTATCTCCCAAATTGAATGTTTAATAACATTTGATTTCTATGGATCAAATTAAAAAGGAATTATCTTATAAAAATCATAACTAAATATCTATAACTCAAAAAAATATAATAAAATATGTTTTGGACTCCTAATAACATAAACTAAAATATGGCATAGTTTCGAGAACTTAATTCACTAACGATAAAAAGGCAATTTTTAGGGTTTATGAAATCAATGTAAACCTAACCCTAACTTCACATACATGATTAATAGGTTCTTTGGAGACCTAGACTTGGATCTAGATCTATCTTGGACTTGTATAGATTCTAATGTTGAGGTATGTTTGCATCCTTGATTATTCTTATTGAGAATTATCCTATTTCTTCTTTCTCTTGGTCCTATGAACATTAGTCTATACACATTGCTCTTATCTTTTGATATCATGGTTCTTGTGAACTATCTTGTTTGTGGTAATCTTGGATATTCTATTGACTCTTGTCTTATGCCTTCATGCATGTTGGTCTTATATAATGATATGTGCCCACTTTGAAGTGGATGTTTATATGTTTGTGTTGTCCATTGTGTGATGGCAACATTGTATAATTCTGACTATACTTTTCTACTTGCCTCTACATTTTACATGCTATGTGATTTAGTAGCACTAGAGTAGTGTAAATTACATTGGTTTTTTGGTAGAATTCCCCAATTATTTATTGAGGAGAGTGGTTGTATCCCATTCTCTATACCCGAGTTTGGTAGTATTCCATTCTCAATTTATATATTTGGAAGTTTGGCAATATTCCTTTCTCTATTAGGTTTCAAGTTTATGAGACTTGGCCGACTTTGTATTTATATTGTTCTAGGGATATGCTTATCTCACATGCATGTAGGATATTGATGATGATTGTGGGATGTGTGCCCTACTTTCTTTATGTGTCACTATTGCACAATCTTTATTGTTTTGATTATGGTAAGTATCTTCTTTTATGATGATGATGATTCATACCTTTTATGTGTGTGTGGGTAGTCCTTATCTCTTGCATGGGAAGCATTTATACTTGATGTCCTTATTGCTTATATTGCTCAAAGTTTTCTTTTTAGTATGCACATACAAGCCTTTGGTAATGTCATCTACTTTTCTCTTCTTGATGGGGGTACACTTCCAATCCTAGGTAAAGGATATGGAGGACAAGGCTTAAAGATATGGACTTAGATTGAGAAGTTAAAGCTTGGAGAAAATCTTGAGGTGGTTTAGATATCCCTCTACCTGGATCCTTATGATGTACCTTTACATGTAAGTTTAACATGTTCTTTTATAACCTTATGAGAAATTGAAAATAGTCAATGTTTTTATTCTGCTGCTAAACTTTGGTTGTTTTGTATAGCATAAATAAGATTTGAAAATTTTACACCCACTCCAAGATACCTTAAGGGTGTGTTTCATCTGGAGGTTTGATTCTTCAAATTTTTAGTAGGGAGTGGTTCCGTTCTAGGATCCCACTCCTTACAACATGGTCTCAGAGCCCATGGTAGTCAGAATCTGACTATTTCAATTTTGTCTCCCTAATTAAAACCCTTGACTTGTATAGTTTCCCTCTAGATGATATGTTCACCCTTCAATATATGATGAGATGATGATTATCTCTTGTTGCAATGAGGTTGACTTGAGGATTCAATTAGGTTATGAGAAAATGGTATGATAAGGAGGTCTTACTATGGAAATATTTTGACTTATGTTTTGTATTGATTTTTAGCACGCATGTTGGTTTTACATCACAAAGTTTTTCATCACCAAAAAAAATGTTTTCATTATACTCTTATAAGTAGAAAAGAAAATTTTCCTAGATTTTATCGAAGTTTTCTTGAAATGAGTCACAATGAAGATTTTGAGAAGTTTTGGTAATGAAACCCTAAACCTAGGGCTAACCCTAGTTTTGACTTTGGAGTTGTGACTAGGATTTATATAAAGGTGTAGACGACCTACCCTATGATTTTTTGATGTTTATGTAGGGTGTTGAGTTAGAGACACAAGGACCTAAAACTCAACCCTAGATGATATGACTTTTTGTTGGATACATGAACAACATAAATCTAAAGAATGTTCACAAAATAGTTATGTGGGTAGCCCCTAATACCTTGATGATGTTTAGTTTGATTTATTAAGTTGAACCTTTTGAGGGGTGGAGAGTAGTTGGATGTTGATGTTTTGATCTATAGATTTCAAGGACAAAATCCTTATAAGGGGTGGAGTGTTGTAACATACTGAATCTTGAACCCTACCCTAGAAGTTTGGTCCTTTGTACATAGCCAAACAAGATTAAAGTTTTAGACCTAAAAGATGTTTAGTATAAACTAATAAGCTAATGCATGAATAAATCACCTTAATGTAACCTAATGTTCTCACATTAGTCTTAGGCCAATAATGGACACATAATATATGTCACATGAAAAAAAAAATCGTGCTAATGATCACACATAATTGTTTTGGTGATACTATTAAGTTATGGAACATAATGGAATAAGCAATAGTGATAATGATGAAGTAATGTGTTAATAATGGCCTCAAATGTTAATTGTGACATAACTCATTAACAGAAATCCCAAAAGTGGAATCTAATTTAAAAATCATGTTCCTTGGGTCCCAATTACCTTGGGAGTCAAGTTTCACATTATTCACATAATAATAATTAATATAATTCATTTAGGAAAGAAAGATCTAAGTTTTCCCAAAATATCAAATAAAATAATAGATGACTCCAAATGATAAAAATAATCTTGGATTCACAATCTACATAATAAATATAGCTTTTGTGTGAATTTTCATCCAATTTGGAGAAAGTTTGCTTAAAAGATGAAATCAGGGGAGAGAAAGTGTGTAGAACCTTCAAAATATTAAACAAATATGCAACAACTCCAACATGTAAAATTGATGACAAATTCATATGCAAAAATTAAATATGACTTGTTAGTGAAGTTTCATAAAATTTGTATAATCCTTATCTCATTAATGAAGGAGGAAAGAGAAAATAGTAATTAATTTATTTGACACATTAAAAGTTCTCAAAAGGTAAATCTAATTGCATATTCTGATTCCTCATGTCCAAAATAGGATGGGTATAAAGTTTCATTTAATTTGGGAATTGTTTGCACCCTCAAAAGAGGAGAGAGAAAATAAAAAAATAATTCCATTCACACTTTAGTCGGATTCGATTTAATGTGTCACACAACTTCTACTTATTTTCCATTTTTTTACTGGATCTAGACCATCCAATCACGGAATGGGTGGTGTAGATTGTGTCTCCTACCTCAGGTAGGAGACGGCCCGCTTATGAATTGTGTCGGCGGGTGCTTGGTCCAGTTTTTTTGGTTTTTCTTGCTTGTTTCTTCGCCATTTCTTGCGAATTTTGTTGTGTTGGTTTTGGGAGAAGATTCCACATATAAAAGGTAATTTTCGGGCCCTAGTTTCCATCATTTAGGAAATGCCCAATCCTCCTCCCTAACCATCTCAAAGCTCCTACACCCAGATGCCCCATGACCCTTACTGACCAATATATAATCATGCCTCGACCTTCCTCCATCGCCGCACGATGTTTCTCTCACACTAATTTCACTTGTGGTCACGTGTTGCACTACTACTAACTTGGTTTCTGAGCTAATCCTTACGAAACATATGCCCAACTCAAAGCAACACGATAGTTCAAATAGTTTGAGCAGTAAGTTTCTTTGAACCTTTATCTTCGAGTTCAAGTTCTTGAAACTGAGAATTCCGCCCTCCATCAGTTTTCCCCAAATCTTCCCGGTCAAGCAACTTCTGGCACAACACATGGCATGTGAAGAAGCTTGAAGATGGGTTGTTCTTGATTTCCATTAATGCCCCAACTATCCCTTCATTTTTTGTTTTTATGCCAAGGGTATATTTGTCTTTTGACATCAAGTATTGTCCTTTGTTTTGCACCAAGTCATGCGATGAGTGGGCAGTGGGACCAGCTGAGTTGGCTACCCATGATTGGGCTAACTCTATAGGCCGGTCCACTCTCTTCCTCTCTCTCTTTTGCAAGTGAATTTGCTTTTGACGTGGCATTATGGATTTTTCTGATTGATCATGTTTACAAAAATCGTAACTAATTATCTGTTAGGTCAAAAATTACAAATAAATAGCCACTAGATTCAGAAAAATATTTCCTATCTAATGGTGTTGGTCTTATCTCCTAAATCTAATGTTTAATAACATGTTATTTCTATGGATCAAATTAAAAAGGAATTATCTCATAAAAAATCATAACTAAATATCTATAAGTTAGAAAAATATAATAAAATATGTTTTGGACTCCTAATAACATAAAATAAAATATGGCATAGTTTCAAGAACTTAATTCATTAATGATAAAAAGGCAATTTTTAGGGTTTATGAAATCAGTGTAAACCTAACCCTAATTTCACATACATGATTAATAGGTACTTTGGAGACCTAGACTTGGATCTAGATCTATCTTTGGACTTGTATAGATTCTGAAATTGAGGTATGTTTGTATCCCTAATTATTATTATTGAGCAATTATCCTATTTTCTCTTTTCTCTTGGTCCTATGGACATTATCCTATACACATTTCTCTTATTTTTAAATATCATGGTTCTTGTGAACTATCTTGTTTATGGTAATCTTGGATATTCTATTGACTCTTGTCTTGTGCCTTGGTGCATGTTGGTCTTATATAATGATATGTGCCCACTTTGAAGTGGATGTTTATGTGTTTGTGTTGTCCATTGTGTGATGGCAACATTGTATAATTTTGACTATACTTTTCTACTTGCCTCTACATTTTACATGCTATGTGATTCAATAGCACTAGAGTAGTGTAAATTATATTGGTTTTGGCACAAAATTCCCTTGTTATTTATTGAGGAGAGTGGTAGTATCCCATTCTCTATACCCGAGTTTGGTAGTATTCCATTCTCAATTTTATATATTTCGGATAGTGGCAATATTCCATTCTCTATCATGTATCAAGTTTATGAGACTTGGCTGAATTTGTATTTATATTATTCTAGGGATATGCTTATCTCACATGCATGCAGGATATTGATGACGATCGTAGGGTGTGTGCCCTACTTTCTTTATGTTCTAGTATTGCACAATCTTTATTGTTTTGATTATGGCAAGATATTCTTTTATGATGATGATGATTCATATCTTTTATTTCCTTATGGGTAGTCCTTATCTCTTGCATGGGAAGCATTTATACTTGATGTCCTTATTGCTTATATTGCTCAAAGTTTTCTTTTTAGTATGCACATACCAGCCTTTGCTGATGTCATCTATTTTTCTCTTCTTGCTGGGGTATGCACATACCGTATGCTTCCAACCCTGGTGAAGGATATGGAGGAAAAGGCTTAAAGATATGGACTTAGATTGAGAAGTTAAAGCTTGGAGACAATCTTGAGGTGGTTTAGATATCCCTCTTCCTGTATCCTTATGATGTACCTTTACATGTAAGTTTAATATGTTCTTTTTTAACCTTATGAGAAATTGAAAATAGTCAATGTTTGTATTCCGCTGCTACACTTTGGTTGGTTTGTATACCATAAATACGATTTAAAAATTGTACACCCACTCCAAGTACCTTAAGGGTATGTTTGGTCTGGATGTTTGATTCTTCAAATTTTTAGTAGGGAGTGGTTCCCCTCTGGGATCCCACTCCTTACAGTGTGTGTATATATATATATATATATATATATATATATATATATATATATATATATATATATATATATATATATATATATATATATATATATATATATATATATATATATATATTGAAAATAAAAACCAGACACCTAGAGGAACCTTTCTATACCTTGTTTTTTCCCTTAGATCATTTCCCACTATCATCTCTACAAGAACACCTCTATGTCACCAAACTAATTCATCCTCATGGCCACACATGGAATCACCACTCCTTCAGACATGACAAAGAACTTCACATAACCTCCCAGTCAGTTCCCGCAAATGTGTTTCCTTCTTAGGTAGTTTGTCTAACCCTCTTCTTTCATATTTTACTTACTCTTATGACTCCCTACTACAATTAGACACCTAAAACTACCATGGGACTATTTTCTTGACCTCTAGAGATTTGACTCCATGATCTTGTATCAGGCATATGAAGCTCTGAATTCACCACATATCACATACTGGAACCTTTGGGGTTCTTGGATTACAAGCTATTCTGAATAATTTAGCTTACAAAAAACTCCGATTCATTACCATTTGTTACAAACATGGTGAATGTTGATTTAAAAATCCTAGATCTTGACCTCTCTAGGTATTGAAGCTAAATAAATAAATAATTTCTTTGACTTGTGATTATTTCAATTTATCTCCCATTTTCTTTCTATACTTGAAAATATTTTGCTTCAAGTATAATTTGAAGGTATAACAAATATAGTTTAAGTTTTCATTGCTCAATTCATCCTCCTTCTTGAGACCATATATCCAATAAAAAGCGATTCATTTATCTAGCTTTCTTCAATAGAAAATTGTAAAAAATGAAATGCAATGTGTGAGCTTTCTTTGATCTCTATAAGACACTTCAATGCTTAAAACTTTAAAAATTGCGGTAGCACTCCTACATCTCCATGTTGGACCACTCTACAATTTGCATGGGCCCAAACTAGAGACAGCTTGGCTCAAAATGGGTCACATTATCCAACACTGGCCCCATAGACTCAACCCTGATGCACATAGAACAAACACAAAGGTCTAGGTGTGACCCGATATGATTTGATTCACCTACTGCAATTGAAGCATCTAGTCTAAAGGTTGCTTTGCTCTGATCAATTTTTAGTGCATCGAGCATCCTAATAAATCGATGCAACCAACATGGTATATTCTTTAAATATGTAGTTTATAGAATTTCATTGATCCAATTTTGTAAACATATATTCCAAAATTGCATTTAGCATATATGTAAATAATTTGAATTACTATAAACTACAAAAAAATATCAAACAAAGGATACTAATAAGAGAGATAAAACATTATTAAGTCAAAAAGGATCAGATTCCTATTTTTTCATACTATTTTGTCTAATATATGCATTGATGATATCTTCTCATCCACCTTCTACATGATAAGTTTGACTTGTCTTACTCTATATCTAGGTTTTAGGAGTTTATCACATTAGTAATATATAAAGTAACAATTCAATAATGAAGACAAAGTACATTTTCACTTGTATAGTGTGTACTTTATACATATTATCTGTACTTGTTTGGTCCCAAGTCAATCTATAGAACCTGCCACTTAGGTTGATTAACCTAATGCAAATAGAGAGGCTAAAATGGTAAAGTAAGTCAATTGTCATTGATGAATCATGAAAGAACATCGATAAATGCAATGCGCCAATGTTTAAGTGGAAACATAAATCCCATCTATATAATCTATATGTAAATTACAAAACATACATAAGTAATCTCTTTCTAATATTCAAGTTTTCCTCTTAAATTTTATGATATGTTTCATGACCATATAATTATCAAGACCTCCTTAATATATTTCATAGTAATCTCCATGCATATACAAATAATTACAAGATCTACATGAAAGTAGCATTCAACTAAACTATACACATTCTCACACTAGGAACTAAATGTATAGAGAATCTAGATTGCTACTAACTAATATCAAGTACTACACAATTGTATCTCCACCACAAGTATTCTCCATCCAACTCTTATACCTAAAAAAATGGTAACATATTTTGTGAGATGTTGACTTAGTGAATGGGCACATTCCACTGGAAAGACGAATAGAGCCAGGGCATATGAATTCCTCAATGTAAATATTTCTCATTTACATAACCACATTTTAATCCATTATTTAGTACATGGATTAGCTAATTTTCTCAAAATATAACATTATATGATAGAAAATAACTAAGAATATATATATATATATATATATATTTGTGTGTGTGTGTGCTGGTGTTTTTGTGTTTCTATGTGTGTTTATTTTTGTGAGTGAATGCACATGTGTCTATTTACTACTACATAACCTACCTTTAGTGTCAGTTATTTAAGGCCTTTAGTGTCGGTTTCTAAGCGACACCTATGTGGGCGACACTAAAAGCTCACCCATTACGCGTCGGTTCCAAAATCGACGCCCAAACTCTTCCCGCGCCACCGAAATCGCACATGTTTGCTGTGGCGCGAAGGTATAGGCGTCGGTTATTAGATAAGAAACCGACACCATATACCTTCACACCACAGAAAGTCGCCATCTTGGCCACTATCATCGTCGGTTATTAGATAATAAACTAACGCCATATACCTTCGCGTCATAGGGAACAGGCGTCAGTTATTTATATAAAACCGACATTATAACTTTGTGTGTCGGTGTTATACAAATAACCGACTCCTATTGTTTTTTTTTTCTGTCAGTCTGCAGACCTGCTGTGGCTGGTCGTAGGATGAGAAACCTGCAGTCAGGTTTTATGACATCCATTGATATCAGCCAACAACAGGCCACAAACCTACAAATTTAACAACAAAAATATTCACACATGCATTTAGCAATACAACCTGCAGTTCCATTTTATTTTCACACATTTAGAAACATTCATGTAGCTAGCAATCTGTAGTTCCATTCATTCACATTCACACATGTAGAAACATTCATATAGCAACCAACACTTTCATTCATTTTCACTCAGACACATGTAGAAACATCTAGACATGTAGAAACATTCACACATATATTATAATTCAGAAATTCATTTACAAAATATCATTCTTTAGTCATTATTTGCTATCAACATCCCAATTATATTTTAAAACCCCCACTATTTGTATGGATGTTTCCCATTCTTCTCTTACTTCATTTAATTCTCCCATCGTATAGGGAGCATGTACATTTGGTAAGTCTGTTCCTGTAGTGGGGTCAGCTTTAAACACCTGTAAAGAGAATGATATATATATATAATTAATGAGCTATAAATAAGATTGATATATTTCATATTATCTAATGAGACTATATAATACCTGAGCAATACAATCGATGTCCATACAACATGATAGACTAACACATATATAGTACATAACAACAACAGCGTCGAATTTACATACAACACTAGCTTATTACATATATAGTGGGACTAAGGTGACGATCCCACCTGCTAAAACAGGTTACCAACAACTACATGTTACGACTGGGAGGTCGTGATTCAGCAACCGTATTCATTAGCAGGAGGACAAACAGATCCACCTGCTAATGCATACAGTTGCTGAATCACGACCTCCCAGTCGTAACATGTAGTTGTCGGTAACCTGTTTTAGCAGGTGGGATCGTCACCTTAGTCCCACTATATATGTACTAAGCTAGTGTTGTATGTAAATTCCGAGCTTCTGTTGTTATGCACTATATATGTGTTAGTTTGTCATGTTGTTATATGAATCTGAAGCACTTGTGTGTGCTACACTTTATGTATTGTATCAATATCCTGCTTCTCTTCATTGGGGCTTCTTTTGCTATTTCATGGCTTGCTGCCTATATATCTATATAACCTTTGGCGAACGCCTGCATATCCTCTTGGACCCATTGTGTGGTCGTAACATGTAGTTGTCGTTGAGCATCGCTGATAGCCTAGTTAGTTAGCACATTGATTTGGTTAGTAACAATAAAGGTTAATCTTGAATAGGTGAATACATAAAAATGTATATTAATTAAATTGGGAGTGGCGCTTAATACCTTGAATTAATTTGTTTTTCTTTGGGTAACAAACTCCTCCCAGTCTTTGGGGTCCAAGTAGTTCCATTGCTGTGTGGCTTCCTTCTTCCTATATTTATTTTTCAAAGAGAATACAAACAAAAATTATTAGTGTAGAGTTAGTGAAATACTGATCAATGTCTAGAATTGGAATCAATCAAGAACCTATTCTCAGCATCGCGTATGTAATCTCGGGTGAGATTGGTCCTATAGTTCTTTAGCACCCTCCCACAATGTTTAGCATTTGTATTAACTAGAAGATAATGAAACATCAAATCATAAAATGATATTGATATTAAAAAAGTAAACATTTAGCTTCAATAAAAAAATATAAACATGCATGCCTCTAAAATTGTGATCTTTTATCAATTAACAATCCTTCATTGTGATCTCCGCGCACATATAAGTCATCATTAGCTTCAATATTTTGTGGAGTTGGCAACCCAACTGAGAATGGACTGGAGTCATCATATTTATCATAGTACTCTTCTTCATCTATATGATCTTCAATGAACTGTCTTTTACCATGAAGAACAACCGACCATTTATCATTTGCAGGATCATCGATATAAAATACTTGTTTCGCCTGTGATGCCAATATGAATGGTTCAGCCTTCTCGCCAATCTTTTCAAAGTTCACTAAAGTGAAACCCAATTCATCCACTATAACTCCTTTGGTGTTATCAACCCAATTACATTTGAAGAGCAGAATTTTGAAATCTATGCATTCAAATTCCCATATCTCTTCAATGACACCGTAATATGACATTTTAGCTTCACGTGGACTCTTATCCTTTGCACTTGCAAAAAACATAGTCGATGCTTGAAGGGTGACCCCACTGTTTTGGATGACACTCTTATCATCTTAGCGCTTTGTGTAATATGTGAATCCATTAATGTGATACCCTTCATAAGACATAACAATCAACTTTGGTTTAAAGGCGAGGCATTTGATAGTTTCAGTAATATCATCTGGTGTTTGAGATAGTTGATGTAAGACTTTATCTTCAAACCACTTAATAAAAGTCTTGTTATGCTCTCTAGCAAGCCACATTGTATTGGCTCGAGGATATTGTCTTTTGATGAAATTGGTATGTTCCTCGATATAAACGTTCACTTCGTCCATGTTGTATAAAATATACAAATGACCTTGTTCCAACTGCTCATGGCTGATTACTTTCACACGTGATCCCAAAATTCCTTTTCCAAATAGCTCGTCAGTATTCTTGTCATTATCAGGAGTGTCATTACCACTGAGAAAGTCATTGCAGAAATCCATAACCTCTCTCGCCACATAACCTCCAATAATACTCCCTTCAGGCCGATAATGGTTTCAAACATCACCTTTAAAAATGCTCATGTATCGTTCAAAGGGATACATCCAATGCAACAAAACCGGTCCCAAGATTTTCACTTCCCTAGTCAAGTGGACAACAAGATGTACCATGATATCAAAGAATGAAGGAGGGAAATACATCTCAAGTTGACATAGGGTAACAACCACTTCTCTTTGCAAATTATCGAGAGTCTCAGGGTCAATAACTTTGCTGCAGAGACTATTGAAAAAGAAACAAAGTCTGGTGATTGCAAACCTTACATTCTTCGGCAATATAGATCGAATTGCCACGGGCAATATTTGTTGCATTAGAGTGTGACAATCATGAGATTTAAGACCTATCAACTTCAGATCTTTCATTGATACCAATCTACGGATGTTGGATGAGTAACCATGTGGCACCTTAACATTTACCAAGCATTCACAAAAAGCTTTCTTCTCTTTTCTAGACAACGTGTAACAAGCGGGAGGTGAGTATGTTCTTTTATTACCCATTTCACGTAATTCTGTTAATTTTGACCTTATTCCCATTTCACGTAGGTCCAGTCTGGATTTTATCCCATCTTTAGTCTTACCTGGTATATTTAACAGAGTACCAATGATGCTATCACAGACATTTTTCTCAATGTGCATTACATCGATACAATGTCTGACTGTCAAAGAACTCCAATAAGGATGATCCCAAAATATTGACTTCTTCTTGAATGAAGAATTTTCACTCCGTGTAGTACATTGTGATCTCTTACCAAATTCATTGACAAAGTCTTTTACTCTTTCATAAACAACCTCCCCTAGTATAGGTTTAGGTTCACTGCGTTCCTCATTCAATCCATTGAATGCTTTGCACTTCCTACGATACGAATGGAATTGTGGAAGAAACCTTCGATGACCGAGATATACATTCTTACCGCCATGTTTTAGTCTTGTTGAATCCGTGTTCTCTTCACATATAGGACACGCTTTAGCTCCTTTGACACTATATCCAGACAAATTCCCATATGATGAAAAGTCATTAATAGTGCAAAACAACATAGCATGCAAACAAAATGTCTCTCTTCGTGAAGCATCATAGGTCATCACACCTTCACCCCAGAGTTTCTTTAAGTCATCAATCAGAGGTTCAAGATAAACATCGATGTCATTTCCAGGTTGTTTAGGGCCCGATATCAACAACGACAGCATTACATACTTATTTTTCATACACAACCAGGGAGGAAGATTGTATATAACAAGCATGACTGGCCAAGTGCTATGTTGGCTGCTCAATATCCCGTACGGATTCATCCCGTCTATACAAAGCCCAAGTCGTAGATTCCAGACTTCTTCACCAAATTCAGGGTACAATACATCAATCTTCTTCCACTGTGGGGAATCAGACGCATGTCGTAGGATCCCATCATTATTTTTCTTAACATCTGCATGCCACCTCAAATTCTTCACATCTATCGGATTGGCAAACAAGCATTGAAATTGTGATATTATAGGTAGATACTACATCACCTTGGCAGGAGAACCAGTTTTGGACTCCCCCGAAGTCGTCAATTTATACCGTGACGCACCACATTTAGGACAATCTTTCAAATCCGCATAGTCCTTTTGAAATAATACACAATCATTAGGGCATGCGTGTATCTTCTTGGCATCCATTCCCATTGGGCACAACAATTTCGTTACCTGGTATGTTGAGATTGGCAGCTCGTTTCCTTCAGGAAGCATTTCTTTCAACAAAGACAGCAATGACGTGAAACTTTTGTCACTCCATCTATTGTTAGCTTTCAACTTATATAATCTCAACACAGCGTTAAGCTTCGTAAACTTAGTACAACTTGTGTATAACGGCATCTCAGCATCATGCACAATGTTTCTAAAAATGGGAGGTGGATCAGTGTGCTCTACCCTACAACTATCCAGCATCACATCAACGATGTCTACTGGAACTGGTTCATTCACATCTACGTCATCGTAGGCAATTTCTTCTTCCACACAAGCACTGCTATCGATATCCACTGATTTTAGGTTTGAAATCTCTCCATGCCAGTGCCATTCTGTATAGCCTTGTATAATCCCGTTGCACATGACATGAGTTTTAATTTCGTCACCAGTGTTGACTTTCAAGTTGTTACCGCAATGCCTACATGGACAGTAGAACCTATCTCCGGGTTGTTTCCTATGTTCCTCGGCAAATCTAATGAACTGGTCAAGACCATAAATAAACTCTGGGGTGCAACGATTGTGAATGGACATCCATGATCTATCCATTCTATGATCAAAGAGAAAACAAGTATATATTAGGTCAAGATTAGGGTCTAGGGTTAACAAATACATGTGATGTCATTATTATATATAACAAATGTATACCACCTATCCATTCTTGAACACCTAATCTCACTAGTAAGTGTATAATGTGTATTGGGTTTTCAAGAAAATTTCGACAGCATTTCCCCGTTGTTCTCCAAGTACATATGTACTTAGAGAACAAACAGGGAAATGCTGCCGAAATTTTCTTGAAAACCCAATACACATTATACACTAACATCCTAAGCGAGATTAGGTGTTCAAAAATAGTCCCAAACTGGGGACTATCTAATATTTACTCCTAATGAGTAAATCTTGGACGGGTTTCTAGGCCAACAAATAATGTGTTGGACGGGTTTCATGTAGAAACTTTCAGTTCCATTCATTAATCTCTTTTTACATCCACACACAGGGGTGTACCCCTAAAAAGTAACTAAACAAAGGGGTTGGTGTACCCCTAAACATGCGCATAATTAAAAAACTATTAATACAGACAAGTCTAGATAGATAGACAACTAAATACTACACCAACATGGTCCCGCATCAGTAACTTCGAGGACTTATCATTGTGGTGATCTTCTCCTAAAGTTCAGAATAGAAAGCAGCTATGAGTATTGATTGCTTGACAATTATATTTGTTAATTGGACTTACCGTGGTCTTTTTGATGATGAAGTTGTGTCACGAAGCTCCTCACTGTATTTAGACGAATCTAAACTGACAGGGGCCTCAGATTCAGATTCGTCCGAGCTGATATGCGACGACGTGCGCTCATACCGCAGTAGATGATCGGGGGTCTCACAGTTGTTGTTGGTTATCCAAACTTTGATGGAATTATGGCCAACTGGACGGAGAAAAAGCCTATTGCAATGGACCACATGCATCTCTCCAATCCAATCACGCCAACCGGATTTTGATACAAGATTTCCCTCCAAATCATACTCAACCTCGATAACATGTGAATAATTGCCAAAAGTTAGGGTCACTTTACCAGGCATGTAGTGTCTTCCTTTTAGAAAACGCCAATGTTTGGGTATGGCCAATTGGTTTAAGGAACGATCATCTAGGATGATGGCCAATTGTTCTTCAATAGGGAACGTTAACATTGGCATAGAGGCCCAGTTCATAGTGACTGTTATGGGTGGACAGAGACTGCATAATATTAGTATTAACAAAGTGTAAGTACATATAACGATGTTATATATTTTCAGAAAAAAGTTGTATAACATCAGTTAACCTTGTATTGCTTGTCATAACCAACTTTATTGTGGTAGACATGATAGCTTGAAAAGAAGTCTACATATGTACTTAGAGAACAAATGAGGAAATGCTACTGAAATTTTCTCAAAAACCCAATACACATTATACACTTACATCCTAAGTGAGATTAGGTGTTCAAGAACAGTCCCAAACCGAGGACTATCCAAGATTTACTCCTAATGAGTAAATCTTGGACGGGTTTCTAGGTGCTTACTAAAATACAACCATTATATGGAACTAATCCTACATTATACACACACTTTTCCTGAGTAAGATAATGTGCACTTCATGGAATTATTAAGATCTGAATATATATAAGTTGTTTGTACCTACTTTGATGGGATTTTATAACATTCGAGTCTTCCATTTAAGGCATTAGATGCATATATTGCAGTCCATTGTTTTGAGATAAGAATCCCATGTGATACACACGATTGAGAATCTTTCACGATACTAGATAAATTACATGTATTGTATAGACAATAGAGGATTCAACTCAGTAGAAGCACAAAATCAGTACCTAAACCCTAAACACAAATAAGTAAATAACTTAAAAAAAATGCCCATCAGCTGCTTGGGCGTGCCTTGGCACCGCCCAAGCAGCCGTCAGAGCAAAGGAAGAAGGAAGAAGGCAGGGCAGGCGGGCATACCTTGAGGGCAGAGGAGAGCAGCAGCCGGAGCACAGCAACCACCGACGGAGGCGGCAGAAAAGAGAGGAGAAGCGCCGGCGAGGACACGGAGCAGTGGCGGCGAGGGCACATAGCAGTGGTGAGGGCGCGGAGCAGCGGAGAGGGCACGGAGCAGGAGCACAGACGGCCGCCGGTGAGCACAGACGGCAGGAGCAGGAGAGGAGCACGGCCGTCGGTGAGCACGGAGCAGCGGCGATGGCAGGAGCAGGAGCACGGCAACGACGGCGGAGGAGCAACGACCGGCGGGGGCGAGCAAGAAATCGCCGGACCTAACTGAAATCGAGAATGAAAAAGGGAAAGGGGAAGAGAAGCTCACGCTGGTGAGCTATTAAGTTGACAATAAGCGTCAATTATTCTAAAAAACCGACAAATAAACCAACTGTGTCGGTTCTACACCAAAAATCGGCACCTATACTAGATTATAGTCGTCGGTTTTTAACTAAAGGACAACCGACAACTATTCCTATCTCGCGAATACCCTTTAGTCGTCGGTTATTTATTTATGAACCGACGACATATGTCAAATTTTGGAGGTAATTTTTTCTCTGGAATTTTGGTTTTGGCGGTTGATTTTAGGTGTCGGTTTTTTATTAATTAACCGACACTTAATAAAAGCGGTACCCATGTCTAGTCAACCTTCACAGATTGTATGTCGGTTTATGTTATAAACCGACACTGTAGAGTTTAGGTGTCCGTCTATGTATACAACTGACACCTTGAAAAGTGACTTTATAAGCCATTTACGTAGTAGTGATGTGTGTATATATACATAATAATCATAATTTATTCTCATCTTTTACGTATCATTTGTCCATAGTATCCTTTGTTTACATGTATTTGATCAATTTGTATTGTTATACTCTATGGAATTATATATATATATATATATATATATATATATATATATATATATATATATATATATATATATATATATATATATATATATATATATATATATATATATATATATATATATATATATATATATATCCTAAGAACTCAGGTGAGTAATGGACAAGGTCCTAACTACTCAAAGGGGATACAAATTATCTAACATATCATAGGAGTGGTGTGGGAAAATAAGGTGTAAGATCGTTTCCTCCTAGGGTAGAGAGTTCTATCATGGCTCTACTATTATCTACTAACTTCACATGCTCATCATCCACATATTGAACCCTAATAAAGGGGATTGGTTGATGTACAGAAGAGATATGAAATTACTCTTGCATATGCATCCTATGCATGTGACCCTATAGGTTCCACATTATGTTGGTAGTGATGTCTATAATCTTATTATGACTTCAAAGAGAGTGATTAGTATGTAGAAAGACTTAAATGCCATCTAAGTAATTAAAGAAGTTGGATACCAACTTCAACCTAGTGTTTTGTCTAGTGATATATGACAGTATAAATTTTTTTCCTATGAAATCTAGATTGAATCTATGGGATGGACAATTCATCCTTTTACTGCTCAATTTTTGTTCCTTGATCTAGAGTGTGAAACTTGATATACATGCGGGCTCAATATCATTGATTGAATCACATGAGCATGGACATGCATTTCATAGTATCACTCATAAAATTTGATGGCATATCACTCCAATAGGAGGAATAAATTCCATCTACATCACTCACAATAATCCACATGTGCCATAGTGCACTCAAGTAGTACCTGTATGGCAACCCATATTCAAGGTCACATTGAGTAGTTTTAAAGTACAACGAACAACATGTAATCATTGTAGTGACTTTAGGTATAAGGACCACAATCACCACTAATCATACTCAAGTTGGGTCTATCCAATATCATGATTAATGATACCTAGTCATTAGTCAAAACACATACTAGTCCTAATTTATTGTTTCATCCTAATTTTCCACAATAATACCTGAATGGGGACCTAGACTAGAATTAATACTCTTAGAATACAGATGATTTCATTTCAAGTTCCTCAACCTGAAATCATATTTCAACGAGTCATATATTCTCATCACATTATTAAATTTATTGATTATCTCATATTGAATAAAAAATAATAACTGAAATTCCCATTGTTGAGAATCAATTTCAACGCGTATCATTACAATCATCACATGAATGCCACTTAGGCATTATGCTAACAAAAACATCATTATTTAAATCTTATGCTCACTTTATCCATAGTAGGAAAAATTATTGATAGTCACCAATCAACATTCATCATAATCTTACATTACAAGTTAGGCAAGTTAGAATCACTATCTATTAGACAAATCATTTAATTGAGGAATTATTTTCATTGAAATACTCATAGAAACATGCTCGTTCTTAGAAATCATAATTTATACAGTCACATTATATTTATTTTGCAAAGAATAGGGTGTGAGAGTATCATTTTATGCCACTCGTTGATTAAGAAAAATTAGCATGGAATCATATATTTGTTGGTATACATGCCCTGAGAGCGAATCATCTGATGATTGCAATGGGATATTCTTTACATGATTCAATTACTATAATGAAAATTAGTGTTACTATGTTTTCTTATCAGATATAGTTTTGAAATACATTAATGATTTAAGAAGCTTTCCCTCAGTGACATATGAATTTGGATTGAGGAGTTGTACATGAGATCATTTGTGTTCTAGGAGTATTCATTTTTGTTTAGTCCCTCTTTAGATATTACTATGAAAATTAGGACAACAATAATACATCAAAGGCAATAGGTGTGGTGAAAACATAGGCGCTTGTTAGCAAATAGTTTACTAGACTGGCCCACCTTGAGAATGATACATAGAAGCCACATAATGACATTTGGAATGATATCTCAATGTGACAATGGTGACTATTATCTTGAAACCTGAATTCACTTTAATGATCGCATGTATTTCAATATATTGCACCACTACTCAATGAAACCTCAAAGAAGGGAAAGTAGTGTTTGAGATCATCATGAAATATGTGAATCATTGTGGATGATGTAAATGGAACTTGTCCCTCCTATAGAGTGATATCATGGTCACATGATGAGTGAGACTATGAATTGCATGACAGTGCTCATGTGAGTCAATATTGGATATTGAGCTCACATTTATCTCAATAGTCTACTCCAGATCAAGAAACATAGGTTCTATCTTTATAGGATGATGGTTCCATGCCTTGAGTTTAAAGTGTATATAAACTCCAAAAGGGTTATATGGTATTAGTAACATTGTTTAGGAAAAGGTTGAAGTTGTTCCCCAATGTATCTAATAACATATGTGACAATTATGTGTTTCTAGATACCACTCATAACTTGTGAAATTGTAATATAATTATGTAAATCACAACTAGGGTTATGTCAAACCTATAAGGTCACACACATAGGATGTAAATGGAAGAGGTGTACAATCATACTACATTGGATTTCTTACTAAATTTTTTAGACAATAGATTGGAGTGACACTAGACTATAGGGTACCACAGATAGTTGGATGTAATAAATGGTAGGCTAAATTGACTAGTCAACTAACTGACCACATGTAAGATATACTAGAATGCCTAAATAATCCATTAGAACCACTTGCGTTCAAATAGTCAGTAACCATTTGAGTAATGTGATTAGACTAACAAAAAATAATAATCAATATTCTATAACTTTCTATGTAGTTACTTGGAAAAATTATTTGATTGACTAGTGGGCCCACATCATATGGATAAAATCAGTTTTTAACTATTTGTTTGTCAATTTGTATTAAAAATTAATTGACCCTACTCTCCTACTTAAAGGGGCATCAAGACTAGGCTTTAAGTTTTACATTATCTATGTTGGGATCCCTATATGTCATTACATAAGAAAAAAGATACAATAGGATATGGTGATACTATCATGTTGACAAGAGGCTTCTCCTTCCTAGTGGTTCACATTGTGCCCCAAGAAGTTTCCTTTTTTTGTGAGGATTCCATAGCAATATAGTCACCAACATACTATTTTAGGAGTATATCATCTAGCATTGTCCATGCTTTGCAACATGATATACTCGTCAACCATGAGTAACTTCATTGTATTAACTCTATGACAGGGTATATCTCATGTCCCTCCATTTGAATACTTCACTATTGATGAGATCTATTCATTATGATTTTTTGATAAGATTTTTTGTTTTGTTTTTTGCATTGTGCATGTCTCCATCTCTATCTCCAATATTAACAACAATAATCACTATTAGCATGATCACTAGCATGCAAAAGGAGGGTATATTATCAATTATCAAATTAAATTCTAGTCCAATGGAACCAGTATTGATCCTGACTAGATTAGGTAAGTATGAGCACCAATTTTTAGTTGGTACCCCCAAATTAAACAATGTCACATAGTCCTCACAATACAACTGTAGCTTCAAGAAACACAAACTAATCATACATTGTAAATATCTCTACTTCACCATTCGTATTCCATGATTACTAGTTATATATCCACTCCCATTTTATGTTGAATTAGAGAGAAGACAATAGTGAAAATGAGATATCCCTATATTTTATGACCCATATAAAATAAACTTAAAACAGATAATTATACTACCCATATCAACAAGGTGAACCTTCTTTTCAAGTACATCATCAATAGGTACTTCGGAGTTAATCTTGCTTGAACCAGAGTAGTACTAGGATGGTGAAATGCCAGGATGTACAATTGAAGATGTGCTTGAGTAAGGAATATGATCACATCTCAGGCTAGTATTGGTTTCTAGGGCCATACCAAATCATTGAAACTAACTATAGACTTGGGCAAGAGTCCATTCATTACAAATGATATTAGAGCTAGTTACCCTCCTTATATCGGGTCCTTACGGGCTTGTGGCACAACAAGTGAGTCATGTGAGCCAGGTGTGAGGAAAGGCTTGGTGCTGATGCAAGATGGATCCACACTTAGGGCTAGTTTGGTTGCACTAAAATGCAACCCGTGCACTTGGAACCCACAATGTTTTTGGACTCCTTGTGTTTGGTTACGTGTAAAAGCAACCCACAGTGGAAAATGAACCCACACTTTGACCTCTTTTCTACAGAAAACTGTAGAAAACGAACTGCACCATTTTTAGGCGCAGTTCATTTTCCACCAGCGTTCGCAACACCAAACCGTATATACCTGACCATGCTAAACACGTTGTTTCCTGATCTATGCATACGACATCAGCATCTTTATGCTCACAACTATGAAAATTCACGCAAAAAAACGTAAACAAAAGAACTGCATGAACTCAAATTCGGTGAAACCAAACAAATACTTTTCAGTTTCAACTCAAACCATTTGAATTCTTGTTTTACAACTCATGGTGTGTGTTGATTCTACGTCCAACCAAATTAGGCCTTACATTGGTTGTCATGATTGGGATTGGATGTATATTACTAATTCTATGTCTAAACTAAGATGTGCAAGAAATGAGGTCATATACTTGAGAATTCGAAAAGAACTTCAAGAGTCTAACATTTTGTGAAAAAAGATATGAGTCTAACATTGGTTGGAATTCTGTCGGACCTAGGCTGCACGATGTCTGTCTCGCTTGTGTGAAACGACCAGATGGTATGGTGCGAGATGCCCATCCCACATGCATCAAATGCCTATTTTGAGGGTGCAATTTGATTGCATAAAAGATTGATGCTGACGTCATGTTGAGTACTAATAGAAATTGAATTACTGACATATGTGTACAATAAGAAAATGCCAGATGGCCATTTTGCTTAGTGAAATGACCATCTTGCATGTGAGACACCCATCTCACTGGGCGAGATGACCATTTCGGTGCATGTAGGTCGTGAAACTTGTAGAATTTTTGTAAAATTCAAGATCTTTCGGTCCCTTCCACTCCCTCTTTAGTCCCATATTAGCTGAGGACTGGGAACCCTGACCCTAACCACTCCTATATATAGAAGGGTACTGGGAGCTTCCCAAAATACAATTGCAACATAGATAATTGAGAATCTGCTGTTCTGTTAATTTTTTTCTACTCTATTTAAGGGAGAGAAACAACTGAGGATCATTGTTTTGGAAGAGCATGTCGGTGACTAGTACACCAACAAGAGGGACAACTCCTTCCTGTCCATTCTAGTAGGAGGACATGAGTTCTAGTTGGTCTGTGTGGACTACTCTAAAGGCAGGAGTCCTTTGGTTGCTACTAGGAGGGCAACATCAACTTGCAGTCTATGGTGAGATCCGGGGATCCATTGTAGCAATTGTCTGAGTCTGATGTCTATGGAGGATCATTCAAATGAGTCTGAGTGCAACCAGGAGCTGCACAGACACCATCCAAGATAAAGTACATATCTACATCAACAAGTATTGTTGTTGGACTTGCTTCGTGACCATGTATATCTTCATGAAACCATGCTTCCCATTACATAGTTATTTATGTGATTTACTAGTTAATGGGAAATATGACAATAAAAATTTTGTTTCTACTGCCTATCTAATGTCGTATTTCCCAACACTTTGACCAACTTCAATTTGAAGTGTATGTGAGAAAGCTTAAGGATAAAATCCAAGATCTAACCATGTTTCAACTTGAGGGAACCTTGAGGCTAAGAGACAAGATATAAATTTTTCATGTGTTATATAATGGAGATCTATATTATTTTTGTAAGTGATAAAACCATCGAGTACTACAAAGTAATTGTACATGTCAGTATTAGCAAATAAAAGAGCATACACAGATGTCATGATTCAGCAACAAAATGGTGGTCATATTAATCAAAACCCACATAAGTTTGTTTAGAGATTTCCTAATTTTCATGGACCATCTAGTTCATAGACACAACTAATCAATAACATTTAGCCACTATTAATATAAGGATCATGATGTTCCTATTTTTTAGATATAAATTAGGATTTTGGTAAAACATATGTTCAAACTAAATTTTAGCATATTATAATATTCTTGGAGTGGTTTTGAATTAATAAAGATGGTTTGGTTCTATTTTCCTAATTTATTTGAGGTCTTATCTATATTCTATGATGATTTTGAGTATTGAAGCACTTAATTAGCTTCTAATGCAAAAATACCTATTATCTTTCAATTTCATTATGATCAGAGTCCACAAATAGTTTCTCAATGATTATATGGTTCAAAAATAAATTTTCTCGAAGTTAATATCCATCATATTATAATTATTCCATTCCACATACCCTAAAAGAAGTATTTTCCATCTAATTTAAAAATATTTATAATATTCGTTCACCTAAGGTCATGAATAGGGGTTCTAAGAGAAACTAGAAATTTTTATATGGGAATATTTTTAGAATATTATAATCCATGTTAGCTATTTGTAATTGATTATACAAGGTTTACACATTATGTGAGGCATTTACCTTTTTCAAGAAATTTGACAGCCATTAGATCTCTACCATTGATGCTAGATTGACACCATGTAGCTCATAGGAAGGACTACAATCCTCTATTGGGTCACACTTGATCTTCTTGGTTCATGTCTGATCTGATTAGTTCAGTTGGATCTAATCTCCACTTAGATATTGGGACTTGACTTCCCTATTCTCTTCCCTCTCTATTGAGCTCGTGTGGTGCTACTTTGCTATTCTACATCTAGAATTTCTAGAGTTGATCTCACATGAGTGAAGGGATGAGATTTTGGTCTCTCCCTAAAGAAACTATCATTGTGAAAACTTCTATACCTTCCCATGTTGTGCCCCAACATGTTATCGAAGGCTTGGGAGGCTCCGATATCACTCTTGGTGAGATTGAAGTTGACTCCTCTACCACAAAGTCTAGTAGAGAGGAAAAAATATATAAACCTCCTCAAGACATCTCAAAGCTACTATAAACTCTAGATAGATCCAAAAATTATGTGATGCAGAAGAATTATATCATAACATGAACCAACATGGAATGGATACACCATAAAATTCTCAAAATTCAACATGTATACAACATGAATTATTACAATTTAAAATTAGAAACTAAAAAGAAAATTTTACAAGTATGAATGTGTATACTAGCTATGAACTAAATACAATAGAGACATTCTTCACACATGGTCACAAGCCATCCTTGCTCCCATACTAGATCTAAACCAAAAACATACCTAAAAAACATGAGCTGACAAATATGGAGTAAGTACATGGGCATAAAGATACATATATATAGATTTATCATAACTTAAAAGGGTTTAAAAAAAAGAGAAAGATTAAATACTTAGGAAGAACAAATTTCCCATTTTAGAAATTTTATTCCATTATACAAGAAATCATCATCATAATTCCTTTAAACAACTTCCCATAAAAAGGGTCTGTGAGGGACCTCAAGGTTAAAAGAAAAAGGTAACTCTATTTCAATGTGACAGACCTTGAAGCTAAGACCTAATAGCTACCATATTTCAAGTGGTGTATAACCAAAATCTATGTTATGTTTCCAAGCGACAAACTATCTAGTAGTACATAATAATACTACATATCAATATTTGCAAATAAAAGAGCATATGTACATATCACAAATTCAACCAAGACCGTGGTAATAATATAATTAGTAACTACCCACATACCTGATGTTGGAGATTGCCTAATTATCCTAGACCACATAGATCATAGACACCACCTGATTAATAACGTTTAACCATCATTAATACAACAACCAATATATTCTTAGTTATTAGGTCTAAGTTAGGGTTTTGGTCAAACTTATGTGCAAATGGATCTTAAATGTATTATGATATTTTTTGGTGGTCAAAAGTCCACTATAAGGGTCAAGTTCACTTTTCAATATTTTTCTTCTGAGATTTTATCTATATATTTTATGATTATTATGATGATTAAATTACCTTATACATCCTAATGCAAAAGACATAATATTGCTAAATTTCATTATGATCGGAGTCTACAAATAGTTTCTAAATGATTGCATTGTTTGAAAATTCCATCTGGTCCCATCAATAGGGGTCTCATAAGAAACTAGCCATTTTTCTAAACCTCTGGGTATTTTGGAGTATTTTATAGACCATGGGAGCTGTTTTTATGGATAATAAAGATTTTCACATTATCCAATGTATTTTTTTAAGAAATTCCACAACCATTAGATCTTTGCCATGGGCATTGGATAGGCACCACATCGCTCACATGGAGGACCATAGTCCTATGTTGGGATGCACCTCAAATGCCTTGTTCTTGCCTATGTTGGCAAACTCGATTGGATCTAATTCCAACTAGGACAATGGAACTCAACTCATGGATTCTCTACCCTCGCTCTATCAGGTCCACGTGGTGCTACTTTTCTATTCTACTACCACCTCACAGAGTCAATCATTGGCAAGTGAAAGAATGAGATTTTGACCTCTCCCTTGAGAAACCAAGCCTTTGCAAGTGTCTGTACATTTCCATATTGTACTCTGGCACATCATTGAAGGCTTGGGAGGCTTTGATCTCTATCTTGATGAGCATGTAGTTTCCTTCATTGTAAGGTCATGATAATGTGAAAAAGCATACAAACCTCCTCAAGCCCTCCTAATGCTATAAAAGAACTTAGATTAATCCAAAAAAACATGGAAACTCTTTTTAAGTGTTGTAAAATTTCTGCCATTCATCCCTGACAATGGCCTCTAGCTAAGAGAAGTGAGATTTAGTGCTAGGGGAAAACACCACCAATAGCACAACATGCCTTCTTCTTCACCTTGTGGGGTCACATGGGTGGATTTTCTTGACTCCTCATTGCTTCTTAGCCCCATACTTCCCCTCTCATCATGTTTGTCAATGTGGGATTTTGTGAGAGTGTAGAGGGAAAAGAAAAAAAAACTCTCTCAAGTCTCCACAAAACAACTCAAATGAGGGGTTGTTCAACTATATATTCCCAGCAGACCAAAGTGGAAGGGACTAGGGGAGAAAGATGGTGTTCAGAGAAGTCAAGGGTTGTTGGGGCGAGGTACATGGTAGGCTACCCATCTCTTTACCCTAACTAATCTAGAGGTAAGGGATGATTTTAGAGCTATCCATCCACATATGATTAAATGGCTTGGGATTGGATGTGTAGGCACTGGAGTACAGGGAAAATGTCATGAACTATATACCTTGGAGCCACATATGAACTTGATATCACACAAAATTTAAATCAAATTCCAAAACTACTAACTCTTATATCTTCTATAAGAAACCTCCAATTCAAATGTAATTCTAACCATGTGCCACTCATCAATAAACCATATTATTACCAAGTTTGAGACTAAAAATCCAACATTTGGTTATCTAGTTACATTCTACTAATAACCTTATAACTAAGTGCATAAATCTCAAACCAAGCTCAATTAACCATAAAATATTAATTAAACAAGTATAGAAACAAGCCTTGTGATCCTAAGATGCCTTATTGTTCATATTAAAACCACATGGATTCATTTATACCAAAATGGAATGTTTAACTTCATAAAACTCAAAATTGACTGTAGTTGAATTAACCATCTCCATGTTCATAAATGGCCCCCAATAAATGCCATTGATACTTTAGTATCATTGCAGTGATACTTGGGAGTCAAATGTATCATCTTTGAATCAAATTCAAATAAACCTAGGATTAACCAAATGCCACTCCAAGTTTTGTATGAGATATCAAACTCTTAAAATCAAGGTTGTCACAACATCTAAGATGTGAAATTTGGCCTTGATTTTATGATACCTTATTACTACACATTTGTAATATATTTTTGTTAATTATTTCAAATGTCTTAGCACCAAATTAAGTTTGTACCTTGAAATGTGATTCAACTAGTACATAAAATGCATAAATTTATACAAAGTGACTACATAATTTACAACTTGAAAATTACAAGATGATATATCTTAATTAAAATTTAGAATATCAAAAGAAAAAGTAGTTATTGAATAGGAATAAATAGTATTGAAAAAAGGGATTATGATCACTTTTATTAGAATGTTAGTTTATAAGTAACCTAAAAGTGATATTTACATGCTCAAGAAAGGTTGGTGTTTCTATTCTATTAATCAAAAAAGTTATTATTAAATGCTCAATAAACATGTGATCAATTTCCATCATCAAGAATGTCGGAATGCAATTGTAAAGAACCAATTTGGTGCACTACATTTAGACTCAACAATATCGATGACCAGTATTGTGCATCTTTCATGAATTTGACAATTGTCTCGTTATTTTCTTGACAACATTGTGTTGTTAGTATTCATTATTGTAATGAAAAAGTTACCCATATGTGATGGTACTTTAGAAGCATATTTTTCATATTTTCTGATATAAAGGTGGTTTTCTTGTTATCAATGATGTTTATTAATATTTTATTACATAATTTACAACTAATAAATCTTTGTTGATGCCAACTAAGAGAAATATTATAAAATACTTCCTAAAGGTGTGTATACCTTGAATAATCTACCTTAATGATTATCATGTATTTTAAGATAGTTTTTAATGTGTAAATTTAAATGTGACATAATTTCTTTATTAAGAGATTTTGATGGTGATCTACCCCACTAACAAAAAATTTAAGTTCTTTTCCTCACCAATCACTGATAACGTAACACTAAGTTGATATTTTTGGGAGAAGGTTCATATGAATGAGCAGTGCATTTGCAAAGAATTGCAAATTCGGTTTCTTGTAACGAAGCATCAGCTGTAGTGGACAAATTAAGCATGTTATTAAAAGAAACATACAAATTTAATATTTTTCTATAATTATTCTTCTTATGGACAAGATGGATTTGGTTCAAGACAACCATAAATATTTATATGTATTGGGTTGGGGATACATACACACAATTAAGTTTTGTTTTAAATGTTGCATCACTTCTTGTACTAATAATACTTGAATATGCATTTCTTAAAATATGGTACAACCCAAATAACCATATTGTATATTGGTACTTTAACATAGAATTATGCAACATGCATCAACATACTAAATTACATCATTATTTAATGCCGCATGTGCACATATCATGCTGAATAATTATATGATGGAGTAATAATTTGTTCTTTTGAAATAGGGCTATGAAACATACATTCTACTTCTTATAGAAATCTTGATAACTTAAAGATAGAAAGAATATAACTCAGACTGAAAACATAAATCATATGCACCATTTGAAATGGCATTTGACGTTTCCAACCTATGGTATGGTGAGATCAGTCATTTTCTCTTCTCCCGCCGAATGAAAAAAAAATTACTTTAGTGGACATTGTTAGCTAAAAAGAATACAAATATAGAGTGACTAGTTATCTTATATTTGGTTATAGTGGTCAGCAATGAGAGTAAGCTTTTTGTACGTGCCTCATCACTACCTGAGCAATCTCCACCACTTACCAATTAACACACTAATACCATGTACATTGACAACTATTTGCCAAAAAAAATACATAAATTAGTGAATGTTGCAACAAAATAGATATATCTTAGACTATGAAATGAATAACAAAGGCATTCTAATGAAATATATAACTACAAAGTTATTTCCATAATCCCTATCAACTTATCAAGTTTTCAATAGCTCATGCAATAAGTGTGTCACTAATGCACAAAATATAGACTTAGAAAAGCCAAGAATTCAAAAATTAAACAAGTGAGAACGTTTTGGGGCATGCCTTTATTCATACTCATCATCCTTAGTATCTAATCTCCATCTTCTTGATCAACATCATAGTATTGAAAACTATATTTTGCATGCCTAGTTCTTTGTCATCATGCCTTATTCTCTTCGCTCTTTAAGTTTCACTCATTATTCCTAAATTACATTAATGGATGAATGTACTGTCAATAAGGAATAGTTCATATGTTAGGGTATCTAGTGTAAAGTTGGGGATCAGTTGGTTTGGAAATATATTGTGAGCTCCCTCATAAAGACACAACATAATATATTCATATAAACTATAAAAATTAATACTAATTCTTATTGATTGTACACTCCACGTGTGCAATCTAGTTTTCTATCACGTGGACCACCATGGTTCAAATTGGTTGTTGGGAAAGTGTGAAATTTCTTATGTTGATATGATTCATTTTCTTTTAGAATTGAGAATAATTTCAATACCTCAATATGAACAAGATATACTGAATCATCTGACTCATTTCTATTTTTCATGTATTGTATATACGAGTCTCAAACTCCAAGTTTACCTTATATTTTTGCATCATTAGAGATAACGATTCTACACAAATAATAGAAATAGGGTCACATGTATTGAAATTTAATATATAAGGCTAGACAATTTAGAATTTTTCTATGAAAAATCAATTATTGACATGGGAAAATTATAATTATGTTTCTCATGCTTCAGCTACACAATGTAAAAATACTTATCTTGTAAAGCATGACTACATAGGTCCATATGCTATACCAAAATATTGGAGTGGTACAACAATCTGTAATAGTCATTGTAATCGTTTCTTTTAAGGTAATTTGAACTATGAATTTCCTTATTATTCATCTTTTTGTTGTTTCTACGCTCTCCTACTTCTTATTCAAATGATTTTTTTATTGTAATTTCCTTGCCACATCGGTCACTAACTGATTATTTTGTCCACCAATCGCTAACAAACCATATCCTACCCATGCCAACAATTTTTCATATCTCCTTTACTCACATACCTTTCCTTTTCCCATCACCAACTATATTTCCACCCATATATGTGTCCTCTTCCTCTGTTTTTCATCTATAACTTCAGTGTAGGTCTCCTACTACTCTTTCTACAACGATCTTGCAGTCATCGTACTACCACCTCATCAAATTCTTTGCCCATTTAGTTCACATAGCGCTAGTTCACCATAAAATCCATGAGATCGTCGCAACATTTCTCATTTGTTCAATACTAATGCCCATTGAACATGTAGGAGGAGGTGTCTTAAGTGAGGGGTTATGTGAGAACACTAAGAGGTTGTGATGGGTGGAAGAAGAGGTGGTGAGAAGTAAAGGTGAAGGTCATGGTGGTAACTTCAAGTGGAGTGAGCGACAACTGGTGTAGTTTGTGATAGAAACAAATGATTTTAGTTAACTAAATATAAGAAGATATAATACACTAAATTAAAAATAAGAGGAATAATGTTGGAATATTGTGCATTCCTTATAATGCAAAAAATGATGTATGAATTATTTAGTTTAAGACAAATCATCAACGATATTAGTTGTAATAGCTGAGATGGTTTAATTATAAAGGGTAGGAATCTTCATACTGACAATTTCCATCACATTAGTCATAGTACTTTGTTTACATAAAATGTGGTGTTCACATTAAATTCTTCTAGAGTTTAATAAAAAATTAATTCAACGTTCATTTTTTAAAATAAAATGGCAATGTAGTGAATACCATGTATACACATTTCTCTTTGTCTATATCCAATAAAAGTGAAATGCGCATAGAAAACCATTTTCATGTGTTTGTATAAAATTTTTGGAATTTACAATGTTGATTTACTTGTGAAGATATTCAGTTATATTCAGGAATAAATCATTTAGTTTGATTGAAAATGCGTTGTATCTAGAATTAATTTTGATATTTTCAAACAACATGACCTCAAGTGAAGTTGTGCATATCATATATTACTGTTGAATATGATATATTTATATGTTTTAGCTTGTAGACCTTAAATGCTTTTAGGCTTGTGGATGGTCATGTGAAATGACAAACAAACTAGAATAACAATTTGAAGAGTAATATGGCCGTTATCCAACTATCGATGTCAACATCATTTTAAATTCCAAACAGGTCACGTTACGACCTTACTTTCGAAAGTGTCAATCACGGCGCTGCCTGATCAGCTATACTACAATTACAAGAGAAAATAGTAGTGCAGTTGCTTAAATATAAGGAATTAAAAGGAGAAAATCAAAGCAAAAGAAGTTATCAAAAATAGCAGAAAAAGCATCAAAGACCATTGAAAGCAATGGCGGGAAACCCACTCATGAGAAAAAGACAGTCAGATTCTTTAGTGGGTTTGTATTGGTGGGATTGGGTTGGCAGGAGAAGAATCCAGGGTTGATCCAAGCGCTCTCAGACAAATCTGGCGCCAGAGATGCGGGGTGGAGTCATGGAGTGGCGGTGGGGGGAAGTGGAAACAAGAAAAAGAAGGCAAAGGCAAGGCAACGCAGCAGCAGTAGCTGCAAACCCTACTATCCATGGCAAGACCAAGCCAGATGAGCTTTTTCTCCATAAAGGCCCTGCGAGCTTGGAATATTTTTTTCCCTCCCCGTTCTCTTTCTGATGGCAAAAGCAGTGGGATGGTGTGGGGATGTACTGCATGTGTCATCTCTTTCCCTCAAAACACTAAAGCAGGCCTTGCCTCCCCCTCCACTCGCACCACTGGCACAGACCAATATCGCCTGCGCAAATCTTTGCTGTTGCTTCTGGTTTTCCCTTGCCTGAAGGTAAAAGATGAGAGAGGTAGAGGGAGAAGTGGGATGTATCTAGGGTTTCTGGGCTCTCTTGCTTAACATGGGATAAACACCTTGACTAGGCCTATAAATTCCCTACCAGTTCTCAATATCAGTTCATCACCAACCTAGCCCCATCGCCTACTAATAGAGTAGCATTAAGTGCTCTTGGGTTCCTTGATCCATCGAGTTAAGTGAAGGCTTTTGCTTTTCCAGGTGGTCGAATGAGGAGCGTCTCTCTTTTCCTCCGTCGTGTTAGGCAGTGACGAATTGTATATCAGATTCAAAGGTAAGAAGAAGAAGAAGAAGACTGAATAGCCAGCATGGGCTGTGCCTGGCTCCCTGTATGCCACCCATATGGCTCAATGTCACTGCTAGGCATTGGCCGGTGAGTGGCGTGCGAGGAGCCAAGCATAACCTCGATCCTTGCTTCTCTATCGCAGTTCTGGTTTCATTCTACCATGGTCGACTGTGGTAGGTAGACATCCACATAATCTACTATCTACTATATCTGCTATACTACTCGTTTCCGTCATTCAGATTTCGCCGATTGTTTGGACACTAGGCATCTCCGTCCTGTAGATTTCCTTGATTCTTTGGACTCTGTAGAAGAATCTGTGTTCCCTTATACGTCTTCGAAGCTGTAATCGTTTTCTCTGTACCGGAAAATGTGGAGTCTTACTTCCGTCTTCGTGAAATTACAACAAGATTGCTATTACTACATAATTTTATACAGAGGCTATCAGCCATGTCATATGGGCTATTTTCTCAACTTTTTTCATCTTCCGTTCTTATTCTTGAACTTATCAGATAAGACATAGTAACAGCATAGGCGGCTAGCGAAGAGGATGAGTTTGGCTAGATTCTCTCTACTTCATGTACGTCGCTAGCACGTATCTCGAGCACATAGCACATAGCACTCAGCACGTATCCCGGCATATACTCCACGGCACCCTGTGTTTCATATAGAATTGGTCACAATGTTTGCTACTATAATCTATGTTCTGCACCAAGACCATGGAGGGTAGTCGTCTACCTTTCTTCCGACCTTTATTGTTTTTATGCTGCAAGGAATTTGTATAGGAAACCACCGTCTCGATCCAATAGTAGTGGTTTCCTATTGAGAACATATATCTACCAGTGCGACAGAGATGCTAGATTTCCAGGTATCCCATGTCTGATGTAGATAAGGCTTTGAGTGAGAAAATCATGGTGCAGTTTTTTATTTCCACCTAGAGTCGTTGGCGAAGAAATAGAAGGGAACTCATACAAAGAGGAAGGGACGGGGAAACCTTAAAAAAATAAAAAAGGAAGGGACGGGGAATGTCAGCACTGGACATCATTCTGGAGTGCAAGTGGGACAACTTCAATTCCAAGATATGCATTACGAACTGAGGCAGAAGAATATGTTAGGTGCAGCCAAGCGTGGGACTAGAAGTTATGGTGTTGAAGACCTTGCTAGACTCACAAGCAAATTATATAAGCGGCAATAGTGCTGCAGAAATCGAAGCAAAACAGAGAGGATATCTATGATAAAGATATCGTAAAATGATGAGGAAGAAGGGTATGGGGATTCATATATAATCATATATTTCTGGGTAGAACATGACAGGTCAGTTTGTTCTCTTTTTTATAAGAGTACTTTCAGTTTTTTCTTGCTGTCTACCTTTCATATAGTGGATCAACTCTGAACTCAAAATGAAGATAACAAAATATGTATTTTACAACTACGTACCTTTGTTATAGGGAAGTTTAACATTTTTTTTGGTACTTCGGGAAATTCCACTGTTTCGCATAGCATATGTTACATTCGATAACTTTTCGGAATTGGTGACCGTAAGCCACTCAATCTACCCAAGGTTGACATGAGTTTGTTTACCTACTCAATCACTAGATGTAAGACTCTAACTACATCAAACATAGGTTTATGTAAAAATACAAGTCAGATAATTTATATAGATATAACCTTTTATATATTTATATATGTATATACGATATATATATATAGATTATATATAGATATAGAATCGATAAGAAATTAAAGACAGTTTCTATTAAATTCTAATTAATATCTATTAATTAGAATTCTTTCTATTGAATTTTGTCAAAAGTGTGGTGGTTCTTATGACCAATAATTTCCTGTACAAGAGGACTATACTACAAACTTAATAGTGAATGCATGCACCCACAAGAAACATGAGGTTCAAGATTTAGTTTTATTGCATGGACATTGGGTCGTTGCCACTTGGTTTCGTGATCATAGCTAACACCAAAAGAAACGTTCAGACCAGCACGTGCGAGTCTAAGAAAAGGACGTGCTTTCTCGATTGATATATCGTACCATTCAATTTTATAGAAAATGGAATTTTTCCCTTGGTAAACCTAAATGTCTTGATCCCTTTCAGCAATAGTATAGTATATAGTAGCTTGAGCATTTTCTTACCCTTGTAATGTTATCAACTCTATTATGGTGAATAAGACTTCTTTGTATTATTTAGGAGCCAGTGAATGGGCAATATTATATGGTGATCTTGAAAAAGGTTCTTGACTTTGCTCAAGACATGCGATATTGCATATCCTTGAGCAGTTAGCTTGTTATCCATCCATAATTGCATTGAAAATTTGTAGATTTAGGTTCTAAACATGATTATTCAAATAATAAAATTTGTGCACCTTATATTAAGGGGAAAGCTACATATTTATGATGTCATATTGGATTTTCTGGTAGTTTGATCAAAATATCCTTGAATTCACAATCAAAAGTTGTTTACTACGTTTCTATGATGTCGGGAATATAAATTTATTTGCTTCCTTCTTTAAAATAAGCATGGTCTTCGATAGTGCATGTAAACGATTTACGACAAAATAACATGTTAAATGTAAACATTAACTCGTTTTCAAAAAATATGTTCTTTCATATAAAGCAAGAGTATGAATTGATAGAATAAGTATTATCATGTTAAATAAATTCAAGGTTTTGTTAGGTGGATACATGAATGTAGCTAATCAATAACCAAATGTACATCATTGAAAGAATTATTAATAGTCAAAATACAAAGTAATAAAGTTGGCATACCGAATAATGCAGTTCCATATAAAGGTTTAAATCACAAAAAGGTATCAAAGTCTTCCATTGAAGTTAGTAATTTGTGTATGAAAGTCTTCTATTGAAGTTAGTAATTTGTGTATAGCATCATAACGGTAAGTAACCAAATTTCAAACACAATAAATGATTATAGAAAAATGTAGGTTAAGGATTTATACAAAAATGGTTTTAGTTGGAAATTCTTCTATGAACAATAAATAGTTAGTATTCAAGGATCTTTTCATTTAAATAAATTTTACCAAACACTTACATTTATATAAGTAGAATAAGTGCCATTTCTATTTTTAGATATTCATTAATAGTTCTTCTTATAATATAGAGAACAAGCTAATAATTTGATAATATCACATAAAAGTGATTATAGTAAAATATACTAAAATAGTCTCTACAAAAATGACATGAATTATATTTTTGTGTATAAAAATCATATAGATAGTATTTCAGGATAAATTTGGTTATTAAAAAGTTAGTTAATTACTTATTTGATATCATATTTTCTCAAAATCCTGAAAATAAAATGAAGTAATCATAAAAGGTACTAGTTGTGTTTTAGATATTGTTTAGATTCTTCTTCTTATATTATAGATAATAAGCTACAATTTTGAGAATTTCACCTATTTATATAACTAAACAAATATTATGATGCATAATTTCCTAAGGTTTACGTTAAGCATGTAATATTTGTGGCTTCTAAAATGTCATATAAAATACTAATGGGAAAGTGTTGTCTACAACAAAAAATAAGTGCCTTATTTTGTATAATTTAAATTGATTAAGATAGTAATAGTTTGACTAATATTCATGTTTATAGACCAGGACATTCGAGCAAAAAAAGTATTTTGTAAGAAATCACTCATGAAAATCATAGAAAAGGTGATGTTAGAAAGAAAATTAATTTTGTATTAAATTTATTATTTTAAAAAATATAAATTTGTTGGTGTTTCATTACTTATAGTTTGTTAATTACATTGCATGTAATATCTACTAGAGATTTAATTTATCAATGAAAAGATATTCAAAATACATATAAAACACAACAAATCCTTTTCATTTAAAAATATACAATAACATTTATATAAGAAAGAAATTGATCAATATTTAGAAGAATTTCCAAACTTTAACTAACTAATATACAATTTTAGTCAGTAATGTTCATGAAATATTTTATTTAATGGTAAGATAACTATGATTGTTATTGATAATATTATTGAAGATTACGTAGTGTGTGCATTGGCCGATAACCATAACTTAACTGACCGCCTTTAAAAGTAGAAATCCTAGAATTCCTTAACTAAGTCCAACCATTCTAATAGAATTAGCATTGTCTATATTATACATGTTAAAAATAAAATAAAAATTTCAAGTATACCATGAGATTTTGTTGAATATAACCCAATACCCAAATTGCAACATACCATTGATTCAAAACTATACATATTTTCTTATTGGATGTACAGTGAACATTGGATTAATATCAAAAAATCTAAGGGGTGTACATATAAGCTATATAGTATGTTATAGTTTAGGCTGCTACAAACATGATTAGTCAGGATGGATACATGTAAGTTACATGTACTCAGATACACAATTATTTAAAGCCATAGTTTTAAAATGTATAATTTACATGTTCATACTAAGAGTTTAAAATTCAGAGAAAACTTAAGTTTACTTTGATAATAAATCTATGTACCATACAATAGACTTCACGTATGTTACTATCCATGCTTTTTGTTATGTTAATCAACTTTGCAAAAACTTATATTTTCTTATTCTACTGGAAATTTAAAACTTGCATTTAAGGAGAATAACTTATTCATTGGAAATATAATATTAGGATCGTGAATACCATTTATCTAATTTTCATACAAAGGCAAAAAATAAGGGCTATTCTTCCTTCTTGAACATATCACCTTAAATATGTAAATTGAGACATATCATGAAATGCAGACATAAAGATACTCAACGTCAATACATGAAAATATTCGTTATAGGTATTCACATATTGAAGTATGTGATAATACAAGGCAACTATATATCATTGAAATTCTTTTTAGATCCCTACATACCAGATAGTTTTAGAATTTAATGTACTTAGTATGCATAATTTTATTGATGGATTATACTTCTCTCACTTTATTGTTAGTCTTGATCATTAGTCTACTGTAAGAAATAATTTTATTATGTTAATTGAAAATGTATCACTTCCATATTTTCAAAACTCTAATATTTAGTTTTATAAACATGATTCACATTGGATTTTACATATAATAGAAGGTAGAACATGTAAACAACATGAGAAAATATTTCTATAAAAATATTTAAATAAATGTTTGCTATGCTAGTTGAATTGAATGAGAAAATATACAGTTGCATCAATTTGTCAACATTTCAAACAAAAGAATGTTTACAACTTAGGTGTAGGAATTAAAAAACTTTATAGAAATGTTGTTTAGTATGGACATGAAATCTATGGTACCTGACATGAAGATGATAATCTTGGATTCTATATCACAAGTTTGCTATTTTGACCTCTACATTCCCATAGCGGTCGATGGGGCTCTATCAGTGGCTATTGCATGTCACATATTGATATATAATGACAAGTCTAGGTCTAGATATTATCAAAACAGTCATAATGCTCCAAAACCACTATTAAATAAGAAAATTGATATGAAAAATGGTTTTACACTTGACATATATGTTTATAAAAAAAATATAAGAATAAGACAAAAAATTAAACAAAATGTTGTCATAATAATGTTATAAGGCACTACCTAATTTCTAACATGAAGGGAGAAGGAATATATTATTCTTGTACTGGAGCAAAAATAGTTACTTGGCTCATTCTCTAAAATGTTCATTATCTAACCCTTATTGACTTTAATATGATATGAGGTCATTCACAAGATTACTTTTCTTTTTGTATTTATCATGTGAACTTTACTTGTTGTAATTTTTTGAAATTATTAACTTGACCTATAATTAATTTATGTTTTATTGCAAATTATTTTGAAAGAAAAATTCTAATTATATTTTAAATTTATTTGTATATTTTATGATCTTTTTATAGCATTCCAATATAAGTCGCTCAACTTAATTGTATATTTTCTGATCTTTAATTATGCCATTCCAAAATAAGTCATTCAACTGAATCATGACTATTACAAGTATTGTTGTTTATGCAAAAATTGGAAGATAAATGTATTCTTTGTAGAAGTAGATGAAGTCGTGTAGATTGCATATTTCACAAAAAATAAGTATATGTTCATATAACATATGTTTTGACACTATCATGATAATAATTTATTGTATCAGATACTTTTTTATTTTTAGTAGAGATGTAGAATAATAATAGATTGACATGTAATAGGAAAAATTATTAAAAACCCAAGTTTTTAAAATAGCATATGCATGCACACACACCTATATATGTATATATATATGTATATATATATATATATATATATATATATATATATATATATATATATATATATATATACATATATATATATAATCATGCTAATGTACACTCGAGTGTACAAATTGCACCGTACACGTAAATGGTGTTCACATTTCTAGACCATTTGTTTGATAAATTCAAACTATTGATATCCATTGTTGCAACAAACAAAGCTACATCAAAAACTTGTGCTCATTTGTATTCTTCTTAGTCAATCGTTTAAGACCTACACATTCGACGCATAAAATTGATTTGAGTTGTGTAATTTTTGGCTCCTTTGAATGCATGACCTATAAGTATCTAAACAACTTAAAATTTTATATGTATGTTCATAAGATAAATATGTATTGCATGTTGAAAAATAACTTGAGTGTATCCGGTCTTTGGTACACTCAAGTTTATTGACGTGGCAAATATCACACTAACAAATTCACTCGGGGTTAAAATCCACAAGTTTTTACCAAAACCTCGTGCAATAATAGCACCCGCAAGCGGACGGGTCTTCTCGCAGTATAGTTAAGGATTGAATCCCAAGAGACAACATTTTTAAGAATACTTGTCAGTCGAATCTAGCTCAAGTGAGACTAATATTTAGAACGATTGATTTGGTTGAGGTTAATTAAACTAATTGCAGAAAAGTAAAGAGCAGAATTATAGTTAGATATAGATTAATGATATGAAATCGTTGGGATGGTATCGGGTTTCCCCACCATTGTGAATGCAAACACATCCAAACACATAACATCCAGACAAGCATCTAACTATCCAAATGGAGCTGTTGTGAACCCTCCGTGAGGATAGGCTCACGTAAGCATCACCTTCGGGATCACTCACTTACAGCTACGAAGATACAACATCCAACTAAGGCTGAGGGTCCCCCGCGAGGGTAGGCCAAAAAAAGCGTCACCGTAGGATAGATGGCTCGTCTCCACGTGGATCATACACTTACGACCTCAAGGAAGCCTATCAGATTGACTCATCAAGGAGTCAACTGCGCTGACCAACAAGCAAGTAGGTGATTAATCTGCAAGAAAACATCAACGATTAACAAAGAAGATACAACATCCAACTAAGGTTGCTCCCCCCCCGTGAGGATAGGCACACAGAAGCGTCACCGTGGGCTAGATGGCTCATCCCCTCAAGGATCAAACATTTGCTACCTCAAGGAATCCCATTCCATTTCTAGTCTGGGAGTCTACCTCATTAATCGACATTCTATGCTATGAAGAGAAGAACAAGATGGAAGCAAGCAGGTAATCAACTACAAGCATATCAATTACGAAATGAAAAGTTATATACATTGCCTTGGAATGTTAAATGAAAAGACATGAAAGCATGGGCAACGGTGCTAGTCCCCACACCCCATAGAAAGGTGACTACTCGCTCATGGTGCGAGAAATAAGAAGAACAAGAGAGAAGGAAGATTCCGCCATGAGCATGATGAAGAAGGTAGTCACAGCTCGGTGAAGATGATGCGGTCTTATACGTCATGTCGGGGAAGATCTGGATGAGGAGAAAGAACCACCAAGGCGGGCTAGGCAGACCCACCTTTCCACCTTCTTTCTCTTCTCAACCTCTTTGCTTGCACCAGGAGGAGGTGTGTGCGGCGTGGCAATGGCTGAAGATGGTGGAGTGGTGGCGGTGTGGAAGGGAGACTGATCCTTGCTCTAGTAGCCTTTCAGCCTCCTAGAATTGATGCCAGATGAGGACCCTTGCAGTCCTATTTATAGGCTCGAATGGGGTCTTCATGATTTCTACATGAACTTTCTCCAAACGGTTTGGAGCAATCAGTCTTGGAGACCGTTTGCCATCTAAATGGTCTTGGGGATCAACCTTCAAATGGTCTTGCAGATTGATCGAATGACCAAACTATCTTAGGAATGATTGGCCTATTGGTCTTGAGATTTAGTGACCAATCGGTCTTGCAACAGATGAGTCCATACGGTTCTGCTTCGTGGGTAGCAAACTGTTTGCTGCAACCAGTCTTGGAGACGTCCAAATGGTCTTGGATAGTGGTTGGCCAAACGGTTTGGAGACTATTTATATGGCCAAACAATTTAGAGACTATTTGGATTGCCAAACGGTCTATGTTTTTTAGTCGTTCAATCGGTCTTTGCTCATCGTTCAAACGGTCTCATGATCCTATCGGTCTCAAGGAGTGATCACGGCCGAACGGTTTGATCATTCTCAACCAAACGGTCTTCCATACGGTCTAAGCAAACGGTCTTGGGACCGATACCTATCCGAACGGTCTTGGAGATCTTAGTCTATCGGTCTTGCACGGATGAGTCCAAATTGTTTGGGATCCCTGAGTGCCCAAACGGTCTCTGCACTCTCTGATCATCGAATGATCGTCACTTCTCATTTGGTTTTGAGTCTGGGCGCTGGGCAACCGGTCTTGGTGCTGCTGCTCTATTGGTCTGAGACCGTGCAGGTGGTGTGATGGAGAGGTGAGCAGTGTTGGGCACTGGCGACGGCGGTGGCAAGGGTGGACGACGGAAGTGCCAAGGTTGCTGGTGTGAGGACAGCAACACCATCAGAGATATTGTAGGTTGGGTTAGGACACAACTAACGAAGGTGGTGGAAGGCGATGTTGCTGCAACAAGCTAGGGTTTGCAGGTGGGAACCAAGCATGAAGAAGAGGGGAAGCATGTGCCATTGCTGTCGAGCTGCCCAAATGGTTTTGACTTCCTGACGTTAAATACTCTTGAATGTCAATGACACTGAATGGTTTTGGAAAAGAGTGAAGTCCAAACGGTCTTCGATGGGGGAGGTCACCCATACGGTCTTGAGACCGAATGGATGAAACTGATTGGTCAATACCGAATGGTGAGACCATTTGGTGAGACCATTTGGTCAAACCGATTGGTCAGAACCAAGGGTGAGCGAAAGGTGGGTCCCAACTAATTGTTTAACCTCATCAAGACCTACATCAAATCAACATAAATTCAATTAAAATCATGATAATTGGACCAATTAAGTAATTTTGCACATTTTGATATTTAGTAAATGAAATTGGATGTATTGAAACAAAAAGAGCCCAAGAAGGCAACTGAAAATAATGATGAATATGCATTCATCAAAACACCCTGAACTTAAACATTGCTCATCCTCGAGTAACACAAAATCTGAAATAGTCGCCAAATGAATACTTTCTGGTCATGTGATTGCCTCATCTTCACATCAAAATTGTTTTCTTTCTGCTCAGTATGACTCAGTATCTCAACCTCCTGAGACCACTAAACACATCTTACCATATCTTCGTTCCTGAGTTCGCTTTCCAATATCACTTCCTTGGACATAAATGATCCTCCGTGGGTTGAAGCGCCAACCACTTATGTGGAGGTAATCCAGTCATTTGATTATGTTTTCAATTGACCGTTCTACGTTGCATGGGTTTGGCGACGTGGCGGCCCATCATTGGTCCAAGTAAGTTAATTTTGCAAAAATCATATCTTTTTATTCGTAGCTCGGATGAATGTGTATAAAATATGAAAGTTGCTCAGAAAAATGAGAGGAATCCACTAAAAATAGTTTTAGAAGATAATTCCTCTTACAATTCTAAAAATAGTGGAAGTTATCAACTTTAATGCTTTAATGTTTAAGAAACCCTATTTTGAGATGATTAATGTATTTAGTAGGGTTTAATGGATGATTAAAGTTGATATTAACTTGTTAATTATAAAAAGGTACATTAAGAACACAAAGGATGAACTTTACACATAATTGGATTAGTTTATAATTCCATTTACAATAAACGAGCTTTATTGGGCCTTGAAACCCTAATATTAATAATTATGACTCTTAATGGCTTTAATTGTTCTAATTTATGAATAAGACTAAGATATGATGGTTCAAAGCTATTTTGAGTATAAAGGTTCCTAATTGTGGATAAATAACTCATTACGTTCCATACGAAACTGTTCAAACTTTTGTTTAAGCATACCAATTTTGGAGTTCTTTACTTGAACAATTCCTTCATAAGTGATAGAAAGTCTATGCCATATTTCGTATGCAGTTTCACAATTTGACATTCTATTGAACTCACCTATGAAAATTGAACAGTAAAAGATACTTACAACTTTTGCATTTAATTGGGCTAATTTTACCATGTTAGCATCCCATGTAGCATACTCCGTTTGAGGAAGAGTGTAGGCATTTGAAACCATCCTCCAGAGATCCCATCTGATCCCTTGAAAGTAGAATTGCATCCTCCTCTTCCAATAGTTGTACTTGGTGCCATCAAATGATGGAGGTGGAGCTACAAGTGTTCCTTCCAAGTTGAGGTTGTTTAGTACCCCATCACCCATTTTCTTCAAGACTCGATTAGAGCTCCTTGAAGCCTACTCTGATACCAATTGAAAAACACTAGAGGGGGTGAATGGGGTTTTATGATATTTTAAAGATTAATTCAACAAACAACCACAAAAATATTAGAGAAGGGGACAAGGCGTTTAGAGTGGTTCCACCCTTAGCAAATACTAAGTGAGTTAGTTCACTACCCTATTGTTTCCAATTGGGATTTTGAAAGCAATTGTATTTTATTACCTCACAAGGATGTTAAATAAGATACAAATACCTTCACAAGCCATTGGACAGCCTTCACCCTGAAGTCGTCTCACCAACCTTGAAGTAGCCTTCACTTGAAGTAACTTCAAGCTCCCCCTTGAAGTAGCCCTCCTCCTTGAAGTAGCTTCCTGTTGAGACCTTCTAGAAGTAGTCCAAAGTCACGCCGAGCTACCTTCACCACCAAAGAAGCTCCTACAACCTCCTTGCCACAGCCTCCAACCTAGGAGTAGCAAAGGAGTAAACAAGAAATAAAAGGAACTAGAAAGGAAGAAGGAAAAATACACTTTACCACTTTAGCACAAGGCTTGAATCCTATATCAAGTGTTTTGATCTCCTATCCAATGTGTATGAACATGAAAGTGTAGTGGGTAGGAGATGCTAGCCTATAGGACACAAAATCTCAACTTATGGAAATGTTTTGCATGTGAAGGATTGCTCAATTACTCACAAGAGTTGATTCTCAATTGCAAGTATGTGTACTCAAGTGAGTTTAGGTGTCCTAAGGCATGTCCTATTTATAGGAATGACCTACTAGTGTTTAGGGATGTTCTAGACACTTTCTAGGATGTTCTTAGTGCTCAACTAGCTGTTAGGTTTCCACTAATTATGTTTGTAATGGCTAGTTGATTAACTCTGAAAAGTGCAGACAGAACCTTTCTCAGTCGAGAAGTTTGTCGACCGAGTGTCTCTTGGTCGAGAACTTCATCGACTGAGGGAAAGTCTGGGGAAAGCGTATTGTAATGTTCAACTCAACTCCCAACTAATTTTCCTACCAAGTCGAATGGCTATGGAACATACTCGAAACTCATTCTCAGTCGAAATTAAGTTCGATCGAATATGTGCTTGTATAGGCTTATGCGCAGGCTCTTTATTGGTGTATGTGCATTAGACTTAGGAGTTTCTCGGTCGAGAAAATATTCGACCAAGAGTATCTCGGTCGAGAAGTGTTTTGACCGAGACAGACTGTGTTTCAATACTTTAAATCGTATGCTAAGTGTAATAATGAATGTGCAATTGTGATGCTCACTTAGGGGATGACCTATCTAAGTGTTGTGTGTAGATAGGAAGATCTGACCGCTTGATTTACATGATATCTAAGTACTTTTACATTATATACTTGTACACGTTTTTACATTTGATTACAATCATGGAAAGAAACCAATTTAAGCATATAGATCTTCTAAAGCTTTGTCATCCACCTCCTTGTATTCTTGTTCTTGAAATACTCAAGTAGCACATTAGATCCAAAAGTATGAAATGTTTGTCATTTTCAAAACAAAGGTATTTTAATGATGTCCATTTAGCCAACACGTCTATCTTGTAGTAAGGGTTATAGGTTTAGGAGGGTGAGAAAAGGGAGATCTTACTATTACCCTAGACATATGTTCGCGGCATGCACATATGCTATCTACATAGGTGTGAACCATGTTCATGATAGTTCTCTAGGTTTTATAGTACTAGATTGCCTAATGAGTGTGGTTAATTATTTTGGTTTTCATTTTTTTGAAAGGAGTTTGGCCCTTTTCTATCAAATGTTTTAGTGTTGAAAAAAACCAATTTCATGTATTAGTATATGTACATATGAAAAATGTTACCACACATAGTAAGGTAGTGAGTATCCATGTAACCTAATATAAAGAGATGTAACATCAGTCTAGATGAGAGATTTTAGACATCTTTGTAGTCTCTAGAGTTGTCTACAACCCTAACAAAGGTTAGGTTGGTAAGTAGCCTAAATGACCTATTTTGTTGATGATTATGACGATGATGATGATGATGATGATGATGATGATGATGATGATGATGATGATGATGATGATGATGATGATTATGATGATGATGATGATGATGATGATGATGATGATGATGATGATTATGATGATGTTATGGTGGTGGTGGTGGTGGCAGTGGTGGTGGTGGTGATGGTGATGTTGATGTCAATGTTGATGTTGATGATATGATTTTTCTTGATGATGTACTAAGTTTATTTTGGAAGGGTCAATTATTCTTTAATAACACAAGATGAGTTTGACAGTGTATCCCTATCTCAACCTATCACCATGTATTATACATATGACTTGGTCGATATGCTCAATGATGGAGCTTCCACTCGCGTGGAATTGCATGCACCGCTAAAAATCCTAAAGATAGTAAGCCTTTAGGTTTAGCCTTGCTTATACTAGATTGAGAACTCCACCCACGTATGCTAGGATATGTGGAAGTCTTATCGTAGTATAGTTAAGGGTCAAATCCACAGGACAACGGTCTTGTTGGGAGCAACAAAATGGAAAACGTTAGAATTTCACTTAACCTCTTAGCAGTTGGTATCTAGATCGAAAAGTTGGATTGGTTGTTTTTAAATTAAGTGCAAGTAAAAAAAAGCAATAAAGTAAATTTAAGATTGTAAACAATGATAAGAAACCACTAGGATGTGATCGGCTTTCACCACCACTGCGCATGGATCAAAACATGCAACATAAAATCATAACCTGCAATAAGAGTCTAAATAGTTAGTATCTTTGTAGATTTAGTTTCCTTTCAGATAACTAACTACGAGAAGTGTGGAAATGTTGCAATGCCAACCATCCCTGAATGAAAGGTCACCTACTTTACATCATTCCCTTCACAAAGTGTGTTCCTCGACTTATCAAGGTTGTACTTTCATACGTCAACTGATTCCATTTCATAGTATGAAAGTACAATGATGGAAGTGAGTTTACTCCACTTTTTAAAAAACACTTCTAGATACTAAAACAGATGCATGGTGGATACAGGCATCAAGAACCAACATTCAATCGATATTTGAATCTAATAGTACAAACGTAGACAAATCATACTAAAAGATAAAAGGTAACACACATAGTTGATCAAGCAACAAGCATTCATTAAACGATTGATGTTGAACTGAAAAGAAAGTATATCTCTATTGCAAACTATGGATTACATTGCATGAAATGAAAACATGGGTAGCGGGGCTACTCCCCGCACCCTAGTGAATAAGACTACTCGCTCATAGCAAGGACAAAGAAGAGGGTGAGAAGAGAGAGAGAGAATGTCATCCCCGTGAAGGAGAGAGGAAGGTCAACCCCTTGGAGAGAGAGAGAGACGATCTGCACACTACGCAGGTTGCTCAATGATGAAGTCTCCTCCTCCCACCTTCTTTGGGAATGAGAGAGAAAGCAACTTTTGGATGGAGTGTGGATCTCAGACTGGCATCCTTGGGGCAGAGGATGAAACAACTCTGGAGCAGCAGAGGCAACCTTTGGACGTCTGAAAACTTGATAATTTTTCAGGACCCCTTGGGTCTTATTTATAGGCTTTAAGTGAAGTCCAAACGGTTTGGGTGGTTTTGGGTCCATTTCGACCTTGAGACCGTTTGCACCCTGAGACCATTTGAGCTCCATGCGGTTTTGAGATCGTGTGACTCCATGCGGTCTCGGGACCGGTTGGCTTCATGCGGTCTTGCGACCGTATGACTCCATGCGATGTCGGGAAGGGTTGTCTTCATGCGGTCTTGAGACCGTGTGACTCCATGTGGTCTCAGGACCGGTTGGTTTCATGCAGTCTTGAGACCGTGTGACTCCATGCGGTCTTGAGATCGTGTGACTCCATGCGGTCTCGGGACCGGTTGGCTTCATGCGGTCTTGAGACTGTGTGACTCCATGCGATCTCGGGACCAATTGTCTACATGCGGTCTTGAGACCGTGTGACTCCATGCGGTCTCGAGACCGGTTGGTTTCATGCGGTCTTGAGATCGTGTGACTCCATGCGGTCTCGGGACCGGTTGGCTTCATGCGGTCTTGAGTCTGTTTGGGGCTTTTGTGATTTTTTTGTGTTTTTATGTAAGAATAAAAAGAAGAAAAGTTAGTCTAATGATGTATTTGTAATAAGGGGAGAAAGTTTAGGTTTCTATCTAATTTATCTGAGAAAGAGTAAGGAAAACTGTGGAAAACTATTAAGATAACATCACAAAATGGGAGGTTATCACCCCCCTAACTTAGAGTCTAGCTTGTCCTCAAGCTAGATAGAGAAGAGGCGTGTAATGGAGAGGTGATTTTATTTAGTTGAGATTTCCATACTCTTGCTCCAATTCTAAACCAGAGGTCTCCTAAAGTTGTATCAGGGCCTTTTCCTGCCTTAACTCTTTCAGGTATTGAGAGTTGCTTGGATCTCAGGTTTCTTCCATCTCTTGTAGCCTACATTGGGACCACTTTTTATTTTGTGCATGTCGTTGACACTAATCAGTTTTATACTTCTCTGAAAATCCTGCCGGAAGCTAGAGTGGGTATGAGGGTTGGCTAAGGGCTTGTTGTGTAACTCCCCCTTCAAGTGGGGGAGGGGTTGTCTATGCTTTTAGGATCTCACTACCGGGAACGATACATCTGCCTTTGTGAGGGTAGATGAATGTACCGACGGGGTGAGTCCTTTGTCATCCTTTCATATATTTAGATACCTTAGGGTTTCACTACCGGGCACGACACATCTGCCTTTGTGAGGACAACTAAATGTACCGGCCGGGCGAGACCTTCATTAGCTCTTTATATAGATCCTTATTCATGGAACAACTCTCATAGCTTTATTCAACACTCTCGCTTTTATTCGTAAACTCACAGGCTTAGGATTTGGGTTTTTAGGGAAATTAATTGGGCGGCCAAGCCTCTTTTATTTGAAGAGAAGAAAGCTGTTCTTAGAGTTTCTCGACATGCACTTATTTGGTTTCTACTTAGTGGTCCACTTGCTAGGCTTCTTGATTTGGATGTCACCTGATGTCCCTCCCATCCCTGAGAGTGTTTGGCATATTTTGGCCCTGATGTTGACCTGTGGAGAGTCATATGTAGAAATGAAGCAAAAGCATGAAAATCGAGTGTGGAGATAATTTATTAATTCACCATTACATGTCTATGTGCTATTCTTGTTATTAATTTTGAGGACTAACTAGATTCTAAAGTTAGCTGGGGATGACTTTGTTCCAAGAGGGATGTTATTCTTTATGTGCAAGATTTATTATCAGGGGGATTATTTAAAACAAAAACTAAATGTGGGAAGAAAGCTAAGAATTTTTTTTTGTACAAAATTTGAAAGAAAAGGTAAATAGGGAAGGATTTGAAAATGATACCCCACCCTTGTACAATGTACTCCCCCCCCTAACTTATCACTCACTCTGTCCTCGAAGTGTCTAAGTGATAGGTTGAGAAGTACAAGGACAAGGGCATCAGGCTTCTGTTAGTCCTTTATTGGTGCCATGTGTGCGAAGGAGATTAGCAGCAAACTTTCCACGTAACGTGTGGTAATCCACATCTATCATGTCCTCTACTGGTCTTCCAAGGACCATGATGGTGTATATCCAGTAGAGGACGTGGAAACCATAGTCTTTTGACTCGCAAAGCTGCTAGGAACATTTGTGGCTGAAGGTAGGGAAATGAAAGTGTTCTTTACCGTATGCCCTTGTGTGCTTGCTGAGAAGGTCATGCAGTTGGTCGGCACACTCCTTTGCCACCTCCTCCATAGGCGTTCTTAGTGTTGTAGTGTATTGTTGCTGATCTGGATTGTACTGGCTATCAGAACTGTTGTATATGATTGTTGTTCCGTCATGAAGATTTGTTGCCAACAACATCCAATGTTATGAATGAAGGAAAGGAAGCATGATAAACTTCAGAGTCATATGTTGTAGGAAGGAAATGAGTGCCTCAGTTGTTCTGAAGTTCTTTCTCTTTAGGAGATCATCCTTCATATATGTGGATGCCATATAGGTTGCAGGGTGATTCTGTCCGAGAAGAAATTGATAGGCAGCCATTAAACTCACAGATAGAGACCCTTTGATCGGTACAGTTTCTCATAGCGCATCTGCCATGACCAGAATATCATAGGATATGAAAATAAGGTCATCTTTCTCAACTTAAAGCCTTGACAAGATGAGGTGAAGTTCATTGTCGGAGAGGCTTTTGGAGGCGCTGAGGTCAAAATTGGGGAAAGTTGGTGTAATGGCAAACAAGGGGACCATTTGTGAAGATGATCTGTGGATGGTCGCCCCGGTTAGCAACTCGGTAACCCCTTTATCATCTGCCAGATCGAAAGATTAAGGGTCCCATTGTTTCTTCTCGGGAACCTTGGCGGGCTATTGTTTCTCCAACTCCTCTATTGCTTGCCTGAATGGCCGTTTTAGAGGACGTTGGATGGCCGAAAAGAGATAGAGAGGAACGTCGTTAGGTTCCATAGTTGGGTCCTTGAAGAACTTTCTATCAAACATTAGCTCCATGACGTAACGACCTCGTAGGGAATGAAAATCCTCTGTGGCCAGCTCAGTGAAAGGGATTTGTTGGTTGAGCGCTTGAATGTGACGTATAGCGTAGAAAACACAATCCCTAGATCCCTCTTGTGTTTGGGCATGTGGGTTAATGATTTGGAACCATGGTTGGTTCCAACCGTTGCGGAGGGATGTGCATGCAGCCTAGATTAATTTCAGTAGCCTAAAAGGGAAGCATCTAGCCTCCTCGACTTCGATACCAGCAAAATTAATTATTCCGGCTCTTAGTTCAGTGGCACAAAATTTTTACACCTTGGCGTCTCGAGCCACGGTGTCCACGATCATTACAAGCCAGTGACCGAAGACTTGAAAGGGCACGGTAATATAATGTGCCTTTCTGGCAATCCCCCTCTGCAACCGCTTGATAGATTTGTTTTGTAAGTCTTTATATAAAAGACTCATGGCCAGAGTAGGTGAAGCGCTAAGTACTGGTTGCTGTCGTTTAGAGCTTCTGTAGATTTCAATAGAATTGGCAAGGAGGACATGGAAGATTGCCATCTTCACTGCTGATTGTGGTCGAAGGATGGTGCAGAGATCTTCACGGATCAACTTGCGCTGAGTCTTTGTATTATGGTATATAATATCACCCCCTTCTTTGGAATCATCTACTACAGTGTTTAGGATGAAGACATCTTGAGCATCTAGAGTAGAGATGGCCACCATGTCTAGATCGTGCATCTTGTGAGGTAGTAGTGGTGGTGGGGGAAGCTCTTGGGGAATGTGGGAAGGAGGGTGCTGCAAATCATCGATGTAGCACTACAGATCTTCTTCTTTATCGGAGTTAGAAGCAGAGTCGAGGTCTTCGTATGTATCTAAACTGACTCTTTCAAATTTTTCTTGTTCAGGGGGAAAAGGCACCGATTGTTTTGGTGTAGAGAAGTTGAGCTGGTGTTGCTTTTTGTTGACTCGTACTGGTTTTGAACAAACATTGTTGGAACTCAGCAAAAGCTGCTTCTTTGGCAGTTTCCACCAGAGATCCCATTGCTAAATAGTCAAGAAATTGGTCCCCATATGACATATTGACGTTGTCGTTGTGAGTAGGGGATTTGGGATCTTTATAACCCTTGTGGTGATCTTTCTTTTGTTTCGATGCAACTCCTTGGCTGGGGCCCTCCCCAACATTGTCGGGGTCGTCAGATTTATCGTCTGAGGAGGTGCTATTATTGGAGTCAGCCGAGGAGTCAGAATCCTCATCTTCATTTTCTTCTTCATCATCTTCCTCGTCCACCACCTTGTCTGTTGTTTTCTTTGATGGAAGCTTCTTGCACTGTCGGTGGAGTGCTTGTAGCTCGTCGAAAGCCACTTGCACATGCTCATGTGTTGCAAGCAGTGCGTCGTGGGTTTCTTTGAGATCTAAATAGCGAGCCTCGGCGGAGAGGAGTCGGGCAGAGAGGTCCGTTACTTGAGTCCTTAGTTGGTTAATTTCGGTGTTGGATGACACCTCTTGGCAGTTATTTAGTTGTGTGAGGGTGGTGCTGATGTCATCCAAGTGCGTACTTAAAGCAATTTGTTGCTGCTTAAGCTCACACAGATTTTCTGGTAATGGTTGATGTTGCTCAGAAATCCTATTGACTTGCTTGACCAGATCATCTTGCTGGCCTTTCACTTCAAGCACCAACTGTGGTAGGAGTTGCAGGCGGTCGTCGATGTGATCGATTTTCATGGCCGCTGCTTTCTATTGTTGGTGGATGCTTGAGACGATGCCTGGCAAGGCAAGGTTTTTCTTGTCAATCTTGGCGACCTGTGTAGTTAGACCCTGCATACAAGAAAAAATAGATTGTAATATGTTAGAAGGGTTGATGAGGAGGTTTCAAATAGCGTCAAATTGACGTCCGAATTCCTCACCGACGTTTGTGAAATGGACCCCAGATGTGGAAGGGTTGTGTGGCTGGGGTCGGGGTGGAAAGGTGGTAGTGCCTTGTGAAAGAGACACTGTTGATGGTAACACGAACTGTGTGGTGACCGTAGATGGAGTCACCCGTGGTGTCGGGGTGGTGGCGAATGAAAAAAATGATGATTGTCTAGGTGAGGATTGTGGGAGCGAAAATGTTGAGGAGAAAAGGGTGGAGATGGTGGCTGAGTGGGTTAATCCAGGTGTTGGAGCGGAGAATGGAGTGTCATGGGAGAAAGAGGGTGAAGTGGAAGATGTGGGTGGAGGAATTGTTGTTGGGAATATTGTGGAGAAAGGTGGGAGGGTGGTAGATGGTGGGGTAGTAATGGGTGGTAATGTGGTGGGGGTGGTGGTTGTGAGCTCATCATGTAGGCTCATGATGAATGAGTCTAATGATGAGGTATTGTTAAGTTCCTCCGGATGAGGGTGTTCTATCTCCAGATTAAGCTTTGATGTTGGCGTCCCCGACAGATGTGGTGGTTGTAAATGTGCCTTAGATGGTCGTTTTACTGGTATCTTTGTTACCCTAGCTACCGAGGCAGTAATACTAAGCTCTGTCTGGCCTGCTTTGATTGTCTTCTCTTGTACTTTGACTGAAGCTAGGAGTTTGGTAAGCTCGTCGTCAGTAAAGAGAAGTTTTTCCTTGTCGTAATCCATGAGCTCCGAAAGCGGTAGCAGAGTTCTGGAGGATCTGATGGTTGGGCAGAAAATATAGCGTAGTTTTGCATCTATTTCTTTGATAATATAAGAATTCTTCAAAGTTTGCTCGTTGGTAAGGATGTCGCCCTTGATATGCGTTCACCTGGGGAGTAATTTGTCCATCTTGAGATATTTGATGATGGAAGTTATGTGCCCGCCCATGCATATTTCTTTCCCTATGGCGTAAGCAGAATTTTTTTATATCATGTGCCGTCCAATGTTGACCGACATTCCATGCAGAATGGACCAGAGGATAAAGAGGTCAGCGGTGATGACATTTCCTCCTTCTGCTCTGGGGAAGAGTGCACTGGTGAGAATCTTGTGAAGAGTGCACACTAGCCCGGAATGAATATTGGAGGCCGTGCATGTCTTTGCATCATAGGTTGGGATCCCTGTTAGGGATTTCCAGAAGTTATGTCTATTGAATTGGGAACTTTCTGTGCTGGCTGCTTTGGCCTTTTTCATCTACTCTGGGTTGTCTATAAAAATTTCATTCAAAAGATTTTCTATTATGACAACGTTGTTACGAAAAAGTTTGGTGACCAGCCTGTGGTCACCTCCGTCCCTTTCCCTGTGCATAATGTCCACATATTCTTTGGTGAGATATGTAAAGAATTTGTTGTAGTTTCGACGTATGAAATTTCAGGGAAAATGTACTTTGTTGGTTTTAGCATTTTGTCGATGGGTGGGAGGGTGTGGATGAAAAGGTTTTCTGGTGGTGGTGCGGTGGTGGTGAGTACTGAGAAGATAGGGGTAGAGGTGGTTGCAGGAGTGGTAGTGGGGGTGGAGGTAGTGGTTGATGGGATATAACCTGCTAGGGTTTGTTCCCTAGCGGTGGTGGGGCGGACTTGTTTTCTTGCCCGCTTTTTTTAGGGTTGTTCAGTTGCAGTTTCTGGACCATTTGTTTACCCTTGGACCTTTCAGTTGGGGATTCTTCCTCGGAGTTTGACTCGTATTCGGAGCCTTCATCACTGGAAGACATTTCTTCCACTTCTTCTTCAGGCTCCTTAGCTAAGCATTTGTTGATGCGGTCAATTTCGCATATGACCGCTATGATGTTGACCTTTGGTGGGATCTTTACGGTCTCTTTATAGGTATCTACAACATTCTGGAGCTTGGCACAGCCTTCTATTAGTTGCTCCGTTGTCCAGAAAGGAGCGTCGGTAAATCCGGTGGCTTCTTTAGCTGGTGATGCCATATCTGAAAGAGTAAATAGAAGGTCATGTGTTAGAATAACAAGTTTAATTTAAAAGGAAAAATTAGATTTGGTATGTGTTTATGTGTTTTTATGTTTTAATGAAATTCAAGAAGTTTTGTAAGGCCAAACGGTTTGAAGACCGTTTGACTCCAAACGGTTTCAGCACCGTTTGGCACCAAACGGTTTCAAGACCGTTTGGAAGGTAGAATGAACAGAGCACAGTGGATGGGGGAGAGGTGATATCGGCGGCGATAGCGAAGCCGGCGGTGATGGAGATGACGGTGGTGGTGGAGATGATGGTGATGATAGAAAAGGGGGCCGTGCCGGCAACGTAGATGTCGGCGAAGGTAAAAAACAGAGGTGGTGCAAAGATGGAGGTGCTGGCGATGGTGGTGCGCTGGTCTACCTTATTGTTGCGGGTGATGACGACAGTGATGCGAAGGGCGGAAGTAACAGGGGTGCGGTCATCGTGAAGACACGTGGAAACATGAGTGATGGTGGCGGAGGGAACCGGCGTAGTGGGCTGCGCGGGAGCAGGAGAAGGGGAGATGAAACAATGTTTGTGAGGATTTAGAGAGCTCGAGAATCAAAAGAAAGAAGGAAGAGAGGGGGTAGGGTTATATTTATAGGATTCGGGGGTTGACCATACAAATTCCCGAGGTCAAACGGTTTCGAGACCGTTTGGCTCCAAACGGTCTTAGGACCGTTTGGCTCCAAATGGTTTGAAGGCCGTATGAGATGGTTTAGGTTTTTTATTTTTATATGTTTATGTTTGTTTTGGTTATTTAAGTGAATTTTTATATTTTCAGATTAAAGATGATAAACATAAATTAAACAAAGGAAATAAAAATAAAAGATAAATGGTGAGAAATAGATCTTGGGTTGCCTCCCAAGTAGCACTTGGGTTTTACGTCGCTGGATCGATAAAGTTTTGACTTTGTTATGGTGATATTGTGGGGTCTCTGATCTCAATAGTCTGAATCAGGATTTTGTCTGCTGGAGTATAGTATTTTTTCAATATATGGCCATTGAAGGTTCTTTCTCCTCCATTGTCGTCAACAATTATGATGACTCCAGTCGAGTATATGTGTTTGATAGTAAAAGGCTCAGACCATTTTGTACGAAGTTTCCCGAGGAACATTTTTAGTCTGGAGTTGAGAAGAAGGACTTTGTCTCCAATGGCGATGTCTTTTCTTTTTAGATGGCCATCGTGCCACATCTTGGTTTGTTCTTTGTAGATCCTGGCACTTTGGTATGCCGTCATTCTGAGCTCTTGTAGTTCCTGCAATTGTAATTGTCTATTTTCTCCAGTGTTTTTAAAATCAAAGTTTAGTTGTTTAATGGCCCACCAAGCCTTATCTTCCAGTTCTACTAGAAGATGACATAATTTCTCGTATACCAAACCGAACGGGGTTGTTCCAATTAGTGTTTTATTAGTTGTTCGGTAAGCCCAAAGGGCATCGGGAAGCTTGGTGGACCAGTCAGTACGGTGTCTATTGACTATTTTTTCTAAGATTGCCTTCAATTTTCTATTCGCAACTTCAACCTGACCACTAGTTTGTGGATGGTAAGGTGTGGAAACTTTATGGTTGACTCCGTATTTCTTTAAGAGGGCTTCAAAGCTTCGCTCTAGAAAATGGGTCCCTCTGTCGGATATGACAGTTCGGGGGACTCTGAATTTGGGAAAAATGATATCTTTAAACATCTTAATGACTGGTTTGGAATCGCTAGAAACTGTGGGTATAGCTTCTACCCATTTCGAGACATAATCCACTGCAACTTGTATGTAGGAAAATCCATATGAAGAGGGAAAGGGACCCATGTAGTCTATTCCCCATACATCGAAAAGTTCGATCTCTTGCCACATAGTGAGGGGCATTTCATTCCTTTTTGTTATACCACCAGAAAGTTGACATTTATTGCATGATTTTACAAAATCATGGGAATCTCTTGCTATCTTTGGCCAAAAGAAACCCGATTGTAGAACTTTCATAGCGTTCTTTTTTGAACTCATGTGTCCCCCAGTGAGGCCGTAATGACAATGTTCTAAGACAAGAGTAATCTCTTCTTCAGGTAGGCAGCGACAGAAAAGTCCGTCTGCGCATAGGAGAAAGAGATAAGGTTCGTCCCAGTAGTATTTCTTAACATCATTGAGGAATTTCTTTTTGTGGTGATGAGAGGCGGAAGGATGGATGATTCCTATAGCCAGATAATTCACTATGTCGGCATACCAGGGAAATCCGATGGTAATTTTCATTAGCTGGTCGTCTGGGAGGGAGTCTTGGATAGGTACTTTATCATCATCCTCGACTTCAATGCGGCTGAGATGATCACAACGGTGTTTTCCACTTTGCTTTTGTCTTTGATTTCTAAATCAAATTCCTAAAGCATCAACACCCACCAGATAAGTCTGGGTTTTGCGTCTTGCTTCTGAATTAGATATCGTATGGCAGAGTGGTCAGTGTAGACAATGACCTTTGATCTGATTAGGTAGGAGCGGAATTTCTCGAACGCATATATGACATCTAATAACTCCTTTTCTATAGTGGTCTAGTTCTTTTGCACTTCATCAAGAGTCTTGGACGCATAGTATATTACATAAGGCATTTTGTCAATTCTCTGTCCTAACACTGCTCCTATAGCATAGTCACTGGCATCACACATTATTTCGAATGGTTGTGACCAGTCGGGTGCTCTTAGGATAGGCACAGAGACTAGAGCATTCTTTAAAGTTATGAAGCTATGTAGACATTCTTGGTCAAAGTTCAACTCGACGTCTTTGGTTAATAATTGGGTCATGGGTTTTGATACTTTTGAGAAATCTTTAATGAATCTTCGATAAAACCTAGCATGGCCCAAGAATGCTCGTACTCCTTTTACGTCTTTTGGTGGCAAAAATTTCGAGATAACATCAATTTTTGCCTTGTCTACCTCAATCCCTCTATCACTCACTCTATGTCCGAGGACGACACCTTCAGTTACCATAAAATGACATTTTTCCCAATTTAAGATGAGGTTCGTTTCCTCACATCTTTGTAAGACTTGTCCAAGGTTGAGTAGAAAGTTGTCAAATGAATCTCCATAAACTGAAAAATCATCCATGAATACTTCCATAATGGACTCGGTTAGCCCTGCAAAAATAGCAGACATGCACCTTTGGAAGGTGGCAGGTGCATTGCATATCACAAATGGCATTCTTCTGAGAGTGTATGTCCCGAAAGGACAAGTAAAAGTTATTTTTTCTTGGTCTTCCGTATGTATAGGGATTTGGTAGAATCTAGAATAACCATCGAGATAACATAAAAACTTTTAATGGGCTAGGCGTTCGAGGACTTCGTCAAGAAAGGGAAGAGGGTAGTGATCCTTTCGTGTTGCTTTGTTTAGTTTCCTGTAGGCGATACACATTATCCATCCCGTGACAGTCCTCGTGGGCACTAGCTCATTTTTATCATTTAACACTACAATGGTTCCTCCCTTTTTGGGGACCACTTGGACACAGCTGACCCATTGGGAATCTGAAATTGGGTAGATAATCCCAGCTTTCAGCAGTTTGAGGACCTCAAGGCGAACCACCTCTTTAAGATTGGGGTTCAGCTTTCTCTGGTGTTCTCATGAAGGCTTAAATTCTTCTACCATGGGTAGTCTATGCATGCATAAGGTTGGGTTTACTCCTGTCAGGTCAGTTATTTTGTACCCAATGGCTTTCTTATGTTTCTTCAACTCAAAGAGAAGTCTTTCTTCCTGGTCTTTCATTAGAGTGGAACTGATGATTACTGGTCATAGTTTTTCTTCATCCAATAAGACGTGCTTAAGTCCCCTTGGTAGAGTTTTTGTTTCGGGAGCCTTAGGTGCTTCTGTTGTTTCTAAAATAGTGACATATTTGAGCTCCTCAAAAGTGCCTGCTGGTGCTTCTTCAGCTTTCTCTAAGTGTTGCAAGCATTGTTGAACTAATTCGTTGGCTGAGAATTCAACTTCTGGATTTAGTAGGACATTTTCTAACTCATCAGATGGTTCAAATATTTCCAATTGTGACATTTGATGTATTGCATCTAAGAGAAAAACTTCCTCCTCAATGTTGGGACCCTTCATGCTATTGAGGACCCAGAACTGAATGGATTCTTTCCCCAATCTCATAATGATCATACCAGCTTCAACATCAATGAGCGCTCTAGCTGTGACAAGGAAGGGTCTTCCAAATATTATTGGGTATCTGAGATCTTCCTTGATGTCCATAATAACAAAATCACACGGGACATAAGAATCCTTGCCTATCCTGACTGGAATGTCTTCAATAATTCCTAGAGGTGCAGTGATAGTGGAATCAGCTAGCTAAATTGTCATCGTTGTGGGTAGTAAATCAGTAAAGCCCAATATTTTACACATGGAGTAGGGCATAATAGATATGCTAGCCCCTAGGTTAGCTAATCCCTTTTTGCTTGAAGCATTTCCAATACAACATTGAATACTGAAAGAACCAGGGTCCTTCTTTTTCTTGGGCATCTTATTAAGAATGATATCGGAGGTGGTCTGAGCCAGTTTGACTATCTCTTGTTTTTCAGTAATGTATTTCCTTGATAGCAACATTTTCATATATTTAGCCCAAGCTGGTACTTCAGAGAGAGCATCGAGGAGCGGGATATCGATATAAAGTTTCTTCATCGCCTCCTTGAATCTTTGGAACCTAGTGTCCATTTTAGTCTCTCTCAATCTTCCTGGATATGGTATCCTAGGTTTATACTGCATAACTTCTGGCCCTTTGGAAGGTTGTTCCTTTTCTTTGCCTTTTGCAGTCTCTGCAGACTTCTCAATTCCTAGATTCAGGCTTGCATTCGGAGTAAAGACAGGTGTATCATCATCATTATGAGTGATTCTCGTAGTTTCATGAAGGACACGACCAGATCTTGTAGTGACGACATTCAATTGCTCAGGTCTATTTTGATCGTGTCTAGGGTTTGACTCTGGTTGACCAGCAAAAGTGCCTACTGGTGGCTTCAGTTGGGCATCAATTTGTGCTAGTTGAGCCTTCACAACCTTCTACTGAGCTTGCTGATTGGCAAGCATGGTTTGTTGTGACTCCAACATCTGCCTGATCATAGTCATCTCGTCTGTTGGCTGGGAAGGGGCATTTTTTTGAGTGAGTTGTTGTTGTCCTTGATGTGGTTGTTGCAGAGGTGGTGTTAACTGAGGTTGTTGTGGTTGCTGCAGCTGAGAGTTTAGTTGTGGGTGCATAGGAGGATGGGTCTATTGATAGTAGGCAGAAAGATTTCTAGGTTAGTTGGATCTTGGGAAATTATTTCTGAGGTTCCCTTGATTTTGGTTAAAGTTACTTTGAAATATAGGTGGCAACCTATTGGAGGATCTGCCTTGTGTTTGATGTTGTGGGTTGGCAGTCCTCGCAGGATTCCCATATTGAAAACCGGGGTGGTTTCTTGGTTGATTTGGATTATAGTAAACTTGTCCCGGTATGGAATGAATGGAATTGACTTGTTTGGGCATCTGATCTTCAGGGTGCTCGATGATTGGTTCGTACTGTTGTTGTGGTGGTTGCATATCCATCATCACATTGTAAAGTAAGCCACATGACAATGTAGGGTGATCAGATGCATGACAAGCTTCACAAGTCCCTATAGTAGCTTTAACTTGTTGGACTTGGGGGTTTTTCTTCTTATCATATTCTCCAAATGAAGTTTCAAGTTCCTGCTGTTTGTGAGCTATAGCCTTTAAAGCTTCAGTAATAGCCTTCATTTCCATTGATTCCTCAGCTTTATAGACTTTGAGGACTCTCTTACCAGATGATCGTCCCCAATTGGATTGGTTCTCAGCTCCAAGTGTAACGATTTTCCAAGCATCCTCATAGTTCTTCCTCATAAAATTTCCTCCAGATGAGGAATCCAGAAATTGATTGATATCATCACTCACCCCCCTATAGAATGTTTCTATTAATTGATTTTGGGAGATACCGTGATGAGGACACTTCCTTAGAAGCTCCTTGAATCTTTCCCATGCTTCTGAAAGTGATTCTCTAGGATGTTGGGCGAAGTGGTTGATCTTCCCCCTAATTTCGTAGGTTAATGAAGGAGGGAAAAACTTTTCCAGGAACTTTTCTTCCAAGGGAGCCCAGGTGGTGATGATTGGCTCCCTATCAAGTAAGTTGTACCAAATCAGAGCCCTCTTGGATAGAGTGAAGTGGAAAGGATGTAGCATTATTACATCAAAGGTGACTCTGGCTTGTGGGACAAGTCGACAAAGTGCCTTGCACCTCTTCAAGTGATCCATGCAGTCATCTCCAGAACCACCAGAGAATGAAATGCCCTGCATGATTTGAATCCATTGTGTCCGGATTTTAAATTTGGGTATGTTGATGTTTGATGGCCGGACTGGATGATTATCTTCATAGTTTCTGGGGATGGCATAATCCCTTAGTTGCTTGTTTCTTAGCTCTAACTGGGAAGCTTGGTTGGCTGCTTTGTTTTCGGCTCGGATGCGGGCCTGCTCTTCATCTCGGATCTCCGCTTGGATCTGAGCACGGGTGTCAACAATGTGTTGTGCTCTCTAAGCAGCTATGGTGGCATTGACCCATTCCATTATTGTGACGACCGTCTTGCAAAAACAAGATTAACTAATGCGGAAGCGTTAACTAAGCAACGGATTACCAAAAATCACTAAAAATTAAAACCTTTTTATCAAAAGATCCATCAAAGGAAAACTTTCTCACATAGAACCAAAGTAATATAATTACATTCTTGTTCACAGGTACATATTTTGTGTCATCTCCTTTTGAGAATTACAAGCATTAACTGTCTTGTCAAGCTAAACACAGGCAGTATAAATCTGGAGGCACTAAGCCAAAATCTCTAAAGCACTAACTACTACTCTGAGGACCTGAGAGTACAGAGACGACACATAGGACTCTATCTATATCTAAACAAGGCATAACAACCATTGTCTCCACCTGAGACTTCACTGCTATCCCTACTGCTGTTGTTTCTATCCTTCACCTAATGAAGGATTCTTGCCTCCTTGTCCGCGTCCACCTAAAAATGTGATTCCCACGGGGGTGAGACAATTGTAAATTGCCCCAGTGAGAGATCTAACTCTCTGTCGAAAACATTATTATTACATCTTAAGAAGATAAATATACACAAATGAATTATATTTGTTTGGTAGCAGTTAATTCAATGTCTAACAGATTAGAACATCATTCTTATCAAAAGCAATACAACTATAATTTGGTAGAACAACATGTCACTTATCCTTTAAGGAATATGAAGAACATGTATAACATTTATTCACTCTAGACTCATTACCACAACATTAATTCTCTTCAGTCTTAGATCATATATCTAATGCTTGACATTGTCATTGGGAAGTCATGGCCTATAGCCATACTCTTTTCACAAAGTGTTGGGGTCTTAGTCCCTCATCTCAGCAAATAAATTTCCACTTCTTAACAAGTTCATTATCATGATTATATAATCTGGGTATTTGAACCCATAACTCACCATAGAACACTTATTTCCACTTATTAGGTAACTTCACACCTTCATATCATCTGACCCAGGGACATTATAATTCTTGCTACATAAAGCATTGCACGTAGTTCACAAAGCTCATAAACAATCTAAGATAATTAGTGCATCATGTGACACACATGACTTATTAATTGTAGGTTACCGCTCACTAAGAAACAAAGCATATGAAGTCTTATAAGGCCTATCAAACATTTGCAGTATACAAAACATCATAGCTCATCCCTGGATATGCTCATTATCTCAACATATCTACATGATTAGTAATCATGATACCATTACATATCAATACTATGCAATACAAGGGTTATCTTATTGCATTCATAACCCATTAGTCTGTATTTCAGCTTCACATAGGATTACTCTGTGTTAGAACTTCACATAGCATCACTTTGTATTAGGGTTTCACATAACAATACCTTGTATTGGGTTTTCACATAGCATTACCCTGTATTAGGGTTTGACATAGAATTACCCTATATTAGGGTTCACATAGCAAGGAATCAATATGGATAACATAAGTATTCAATCATACTTATTTATTCTCATCATTCATCATTGAATGTATTATCAACACAAAGTATGAGTTTCTCTCTCATCTTTTCCAGAATATGATTATATCATAGTTTATAGGTTTGGATTAACCTTTTTGTAAGGCATGTTAGCCTACATTCAATAGGGTGCATTACATCTCAATGTAACCATTGATATGACACATCTCATGTGTCGTTCATCCAATTATCCTAGACTTATAACTCATCAAGGTATACCAGTTTTGGGGTGTTGGATGTGATGTCTATCATATCTTGATGTATCACTTCCCTCAACACCTTTATCTTATTTGAGTTCATACACTTAGTTTGTATTAGGGTATTCCCCATACTAATACTTTATGCACCAGTTCATCACATTTATCATGTAAAGTATTGGTCATTAATCACTCACTTAGAATATACAACCATTTCCAATACTATGGACTCATCCTTGAGTTAGGAACTATTAATATAAGGATATTCATTATCAACCTCTCTAGGTGTTACATTTGTCATAACATTAATCACTGTTCCATTATTAGGAATAGTATTTTCCATATTTATAATTTGAGGATTCATATAGAATATTCCATACATTTATAGATTTCACCTAGTAATACTCTTCAATAGAGTTTCATATAATCATCCTTCTATATCAAGGATTCACCTAGCTAGTATTATGTGAAATTAATATTTCACAACACATCACCCAGTGCTATGTCTTTCACATAGGATTAGTAGCACTACCCTATATTAGGGTTTCATGCACCTTACCCTATTTTAGGGATTAGGGTTTCCTATTCACATCCAAGTAAGATTCCTCTTATCTCATACCCAAATTAGGGTTAGGATATACAACTTCCATTAAATTAGGGCTTCCTTCATTGTTACACTAAGTTAGGGTTACATCATCACCTTGGATTTATGATAACACTCAGCTTTTCCCTAGATTAGGGTTTCACACATAGCTTTGTTCTAATTAGAGTTTCACGCATAGAACTGCTCCAATTAGGGTTTCACACATAGAATTGATCTAGTTAGAGTTTCACACATAGAATTGCTCTAATTAGGGTTTCACACATAACATTGCTCTAATTAGGTTTCACACATAGCATTTCTCTAATTAGGGTTGCACACATAGCATTGCTCTAATTAGGGTTTCACACATAGCATTGCTCTAATTAGGGTTTCACACATAGCATTGTTCTAATTAGGGTTTCACACATAGCATTTCTCTAATTAGGGTTTCACACAAAGCATTGCTCTAATTAGGGTTTCACACATAGCATTGCTCTAATTAGGGTTTCATGATATCATTATTATGGATCAACCCTTATCACATAGTTTACTCATAATGAGAGAATTAGGGATTCATTATATAAGCATTCATCTCTCTCATTCTCTCTCTCATCCTCTTTAGGATGTTAACTACTCCAAGATTAATCTAGGTCAACTCTTCACTTGAGTACACATAGCTAGGGTTAACCTTCACAATCAACATGGGTCTACATCTTTAATAATCACATAGCTGATTGACCTTTGATCATATTAGATGTCCAAATGGTCTAATCAATTAAACCATTAATTATATAAGGAATTCAGAAGAATTGACCAATTAAACTTTCAATCCCACAAAGTGATCGATTGGGTTAACCATTGAAATCTTCAAATGCATTAAGTATCTAAATAGGTTCACCATATTGGACCTTCAATTACATGAGATATTCAAATGGATTAACCATGTTGATCTTCATAAAGTTAATTACTTAGACCCTCAATGATCTTGGTTCACTTACATCAATTGGTTGAAAACCATTTCAACAAGTTATACTTGAAACCAATTGGACAAAGTAGGTATTGAAACCATTTGCACTTTGAGTCTCCAAATGGTTTGAGATAGTTTGGTCCCAAATAGTCTTGAGACCGTTTGGACTCAAACGGTCTTGAGACCGTTTGGTCCAAACCTTCTCAAAACCGCATGGGCCAAAAAGGTACTTCAGCACTCAATCAACTCAAGGTTTCAATCCATGGACCAATTATAAATTGAACCACTAAAGTATTCATCAATTGGACCAATGAATCACCATTCAATTAGACCTTCAATTTAGGGTTCTGAACCCAATTGAACTAGGTTTGATATTCAAGAAACCATCACTTAGGGTTTGAAATCGAGGATCTATCAATGGTTGACATTGTGGAACCAAATCAATTGAAATCAATGCACTATCATTATCACATGATATGAACTGACCTCAAACGGTCTTGAATGACCACCAAATGGTCTTGAGATCATTTGGTTGATCTCAAAATGGTATTGACACCATTTGCCCATTCCATCATCAAAACCATGACATCCAATTAGGGTGTTGGACCATTGGATTGATTATCAAATAAGCACTTAGTTGCAATTCAATTTGGTACCTTTGGACCATCAAACACTTAGCCATACTTAACCCTAGACCTCCAAATGGTCTTGAGTGACACCAAAATGGTCTTTAGACCGTTTGGGTGATCCCCAAACATTTTTGAAACCGTTTGGGTCAATCAACCCAAAACATCATCTCAATCAATTGGAAATTCAGCACTTAGTCGATTAGGGTTTGCAATTAAGGAATCATTCACAATTGAAACCTTCAAGATCAAACCAATTGAAACCATTGGATCATGATCCAAGCACCACATCATATATCTTCAAATGGTCAACCATCTCAAATGGTCAACCATTCCAAACAGTTTGGAACTCAAACCACTAAACGACCAAACAGTTTGGTGAAACCGTTTGGACTCAACATTGAAACCGTTTGCCCTAGATATTTGGGGAGGTGTGTGCGTATGATGACATCATTATCATCAAGCTCCAAACGCACGAAATATACTGTGATTTCCATGGAGATTGCATCAATCAACCAAACTTAATTTTGGAAATGTAGAAATGATCACCAATTGATAAGGAATTGATTGCTATAATAAAATTAAGGGTTCACGTTATAAGACCCGCCTCCAATTGAGCTCCAAAGATCCAAGCTCAAGGAAAAAATGGTGGATACAACTCCTTTAACTATTCCAAGGGTCGTCCTTAAGCTTTGAGTGAAAAGAATTGGTTAGAAATGAAGAGGGGATCGAGATATGAAGAATTCATGCATTGATTTTCGATTTTCACCATGGATTCAAGGTGAAAGGAGGTCAAGAACCTTACCAAAAGGTTGGGGGTCGTCCTCCTGATCCTCCACATCTCGTTGGTCGTTTTCCAAGCAAGGGGAAAGAAAATAATCCGAAAAAGCCTTTGTTTTGGCTTGGAAAGGGTACTTTTATCAGAAAATTGATGAGAGAGAAAATTCTTTGTAAAAGTCTTTTTAATTCCAAAATTGTTTCCACCACTTCCCCCTTGGTTTCTTGCATGAAAGGGAATCTCTATCCCCACCAAGTTCCTTTCCATTATCCATGAATTAAGGGAAAAGAAATTAAGCACCTTAACCCTTATAATAAGAATATCCATATTCGAGAGGAAATTCTTTTTCTTATTATAATGGTGAGTGGAATTTCACCTCCTTATGATATGCTCGTGCCTTTGAAAGGCTTTAATCTCATACAAACACATCTGAATTCAACCATTTTAATTTTGGTTAAAAGCCCTTTAATTAATACATTCATTTTTGCCCTAAATTGAATTAGGGTTTCACTTAGGATTAAATCTTGATTATTTTAATATCAAGATTCTCTCTCCTCCAACTTAATTCAAATGAGGTGCCCCTCTCATTTTATTTGCTATACATTATGGAAAGAAACATTAGGAACCTTATTGAAGTGGTAATTTGCATATTGAACCCTAGGTTTTGGGTAATTTGCACATTACACCAAAACTAGGTTTTAATGCACAAGGATTTCTTTACAAGCTTAATCTTGGTGCGCAAGCTTGTGAAAACCATACCACTACATCATATTCATTCTTATGATGTCTCAACATCAGAGTAACATCTTATCATGCAACATTTGCAATTTAACCCCTCAACTTGGGTAATTTGCACTTTAGTCCAAAATAAGCAAACATTGCTTCAACATTGTTCAAATAGGACCAAAATTGAAACATAAGTTTCTCATGAGCCCTAAATACTTTTCCCAAAATAAGATTAAGTATTTACTCAACCTTACTAGGCAAAACATCTAGGGTTAACACATAACCCAGGTCAGGGATGTTACAAATTATCCACCCCTTACAAGGATTTTGTCCCCGAAATCCCAGGAAAAAGGAGGAATGGATTTATTCATTTGTCATACTCTCAAGTCTCCACATAATATCTTAATATCATGGAGGTATCATGGATCTATAATCCACACAAGGTTCCTTTCATTAGTTCAACCTTATCAATGTTTATGTTTATGCATAGCATAAACCCTTAACATATGATGTCCATATTATTGAAAGGAAAAAGCATAAAAGAGCATACTTCTATCATCACCCAAGAATATTTAGCAAAAGGAAAAACATATATATCTAATAGAGATAATTCACTAGGTAATCCTTTATTCATAAAGTTCGCTTAGCAAACTTTATGTAATTGGGAATGTTCACTTAGCTTTTCCTTTTTGTTGGGAATGTTCACATAGCTTTTCATTTTTAGTTAGGAATGTTCACATAGCTTTTCCTTTTTGTTGAGAATGTTCACATAGATCTTCTTTTTAGTTGGGAATGTTCACATAGCTTTTCCTTTTTAGTTAAGAATGTTCACATAGCTCTTCTTTTTAGTTTGGGAATGTTCACATAGCTTTTCCTTTTAGTTGAGAATGTTCACATAGCTCTTCTTTTTAGTTGGGAATGTTCACATAGCTTTTCCTTTTAGTTGAGAATGTTCACATAGCTCTTATTTTTAGTTGGGAATGTTCACATAGCTTTTCCTTTTAGTTGGGAATGTTCACATAGATTTTCCTTTTTAGTTAAGAATGTTCACATAGCTCTTATTTTTAGTTTGGGAATGTTCACATAGCTTTTCCTTTTAGTTGAGAATGTTCACATAGCTCTTCTTTTCAGTTGGGAATGTTCACATAGCTTTTCCTTTTAGTTGGGAATGTTCACATAGCTTTTCATTTTTAGTTAATAATGTTCACATAGCTCTTCTTTTTAGTTTGGGAATGTTCACATAGCTTTTCCTTTTAGTTGAGAATGTTCACATAGCTCTTTTTTTTAGTTGGGAATGTTCACATAGCTTTTCCTTTTTGTTGGGAATGTTCACATAGCTTTTCATTTTTATTTACATTATACTCTCTAGATTGTTTCAGAATGACTACTTGATCAGAGTAATAAAAAATATAATAATCCAAGATTTTCATACTTGCCTTATCTTCAATAATCATATACCTGGCCAGGGTAAATAAGTATTGAGATTAGGTAGTATGCACTTTATTTTCTATCATATTCCTCACTTCTATATCTCATCTTGTATCACAAAGATAAGAGAGATTATAAAGCAGTTTAAGAAAAACTAAGTAAGATGTAGATTCTCATCTTCCTTGTGTCCTTATAGGACCAGTCAAAGGAAGTTCAAAAATAACTACTTTTATATCCTTAACACATAGAATTAGGAAATGAAATATCAGAATGAATTTATTTCATCTGACCTGTCTGGGACGTCTGTCCATGTCCACTGTTGTTACTAGAAAACTGCCTCCTTTGTGATCCTTGCTGACTCTGCCCCTGAGGTTGAGTCATCATTGAATTCCCACCTGGACAATCCTTTACTAGATGTCCCGATTGTCTACATTGATAACAGATCCTAGGTGCAAAATAGGGTCTGTGAGGTCCAATTACCGATGTTGATGTTATGTTGGAGGCTCTATTTGGAACATTACTACGATCCCTATCCCTACTTGACATCCATTGTGTCTGGGTATGGAATCTTGATGATGCTGCCGATGCAAAAAATCTCAACTTTTTAAAACTTTCAGACCTTTGTTTTTGAGTCTGGGTGTACACCTTCTTGCCACTAGTCTATCGTTTCTCGATTTTAGACCTCTCTATCCTCCTTACTAACTCCACAAAGGTAGAAAACCTCTCCATGTTCTCTAAATAAGACACAGGAGTGGTTAGTTCAGCGTTCAACCCCTTCTCAAAATGCCGAATTCTTTCATCTTCACTAACTGCCATTTACAGACAAAACCATAACAACTCCATGAACTTAGCTTCATATTCGCTAACGTTCATCTGTCCTTGTTTGATTCTCTCAAATTGAGAGATCTTCTCATCTAGATACATCTTAGGGAAGTATCTACTGAAGAATTCTTGTCAGAAAACCTCCCATCCAATTTCTTCAGCTGGTCTCTTATTTTCTTCTATCATCCACCAATGACTAACACTCCCTTTTAGGAGGTACATAACTTGTCTTACCTTTTCAGCTTCAGGGATATCAAGGATCCTGAAAGCCTTTTCCAGTTCTGTCAGCCACAAATCAGCATCTGCTGGATCAGATGTACCAGCATAATCTATGGCTCCAACCCGGCGGAGTCTCTCAAAAGTCTTGCCTGCTCCATAGCCCTCATGGTGAGATGATGCCCTAGGTGTAGGTATCTGCATCCTATCTGTCATGTGAGTCATGGCAGCCATAAACTGCCAAAACATGGCTTGGAGGGCTGGGTTCCCCATGTCATCTTGATTGAACTGGGGCTGTTCAAGTATGGGCTCCTCTTTATCATGGTCTCCTGCACCTCCTCCTGGTGCAGCAGTGCTGCCCTCAGCAACATGTTCTTCATGTTGTCCAGATATCTTCAAGTTATTCTTCTCCTATGTGAGAAGAAGATACTATCAGATAAGCTGGAAGACACTTAGAACATACTCTACAACCTTAGTCCTATGTCTCTATAGACTCAACAAACCTAGAGCTCTGATACCACTTAATTGTGACAACCGTCTCATGAAAACATGATTAACTAATGCAGAAGCGTTCACTAAGCAGCGAATTACCAAAAATCACTAAAAATTAAAACCTTTTTTATCAAAAGATCCATCAAAGGAAAACTTTCTCACATAGAACCAAAGTAACATAATTACATTCTTGTTCACAGGTACATATTTTGTGTCATCTCCTTTTGAGAATTACAAGCATTAACTGTCCCGTCAAGTTATACACAGGCAATATAAAATCTTGAGGCACTGAGCCAAAATCTCGAAAGCACTAAGTACTACTCTGAGGACCTGAGAGTATAGAGACGACACATAGGACTCTATCTATATCTATACAAGGAATAACAACCAGTGTCTCCACCTGAGACTTCACTATTGTCCCTGCTGCTGTTGTTGCTGTCCTTCACCTACTGAAGGATTCCTGCCTCCTTTTCCATATCCACCTAAAAATGTGATTCCCAAGAGGGTGAGACAATTGTAAATTGCCCCAGGGAGAGATATAACTCTCCGCCGTAAACATTATTATTGCAGGTTAAGAAGATAAATATACACAAAGGAATTATATTTGTTTGGTAGCAGTTAATTCATTGTCTAACAGGTTACAACATCATTCTTATCAAAAGCAATACATCTATAATTTGATAGAACAACATGTCGCTTATCCTTTAAGGAATATGAAGAACATGTATAACATTTATTCACTAAAGAATCATTACCACAATATTAATTCTCTTCAGGCTTAGATCATATATCTAATGCCTGACATTGTCATTGGGAAGTCATGGCCTGTAGCCATACTCTTTTCACAAAGTGTTGGGGTCTTAGTCCCTCATCTCATCAAGTACATTTCCACTTCTTAACAAGTTTAGTATCATGATTATAGAATCTGGGTATTTGAACCCATAACTCACCACAGAACACTTATTTCCACTTATTAGGTAACTTCATACCTTCATATCATTTGACCCAGGGACATTATAATTCTTGCTACACAAAGCATTGCACATAGTTCACAAAGCTCATAAACAATCTAAGATAATTAGCGCATCATGTGACACACAAGACTTATTAATTGTAGGTTACCTCCCACTAAGCAACAAAGCATATGAAGTCTTATAAGGCCTATAGAACATTTTTAGTATACAAAACATCATAGTTCTTACTTGGCTATGCTCATTATCTCAACATATCTGCATGATTAGTAATCATGATACCATTACATATCAGTACTATGCAATACAAGGGTTATCTTATTACATTCATAACCCATTAGTCTATATTTGAGCTTCACATAGGATTACTCTGTGTTAGAACTTCACATAGAAACACTTTGTATTAGGGTTTCACATAACAATACCTTGTATTGGGTTTTCACATAGCATTACTTTGTATTAGGGTTTCACATACCATTACCCTATATTAGGGTTCACATAGCAAGGAATCAATATGGATAACATAAGTATTCAAGCATACTTATTTATTCTCATCATTCATCATTGAATGTATTATAGACACAAAGTATGAGTTTCTCTCTCATCCTTGCCAGAATATGATTACATCATAGTTTATAGGTTTGGATTAACCTTTTTGTAAGGCATGTTAGCCTACATTCAACAGGGTGCATTACATGTCAATGTAACCATTGACATGACACATCTCAGGTGTCATTCATCCAATTATCTTGGACTTATAACACATCAAGGTATACCAATTTTGGGGTGTTGGATGTGATGTCTATCATATCTTGATGTATCACTTCCCTCAACACCTTTATCTTGCTTGAGTTCATACACTTAGTTTGTATTAGGGTATTCCTCATCCTAATACTTTATGCACCAGTTCATCACATTTATCATGTAAAGTATTGGTCATTAATCACTCACTTAGAATATACAATCATTTCCAATACTATGGACTCATCCTTGAGTTAGGAACTATTAATATAAGGATATTCATTATCAACCTCTCTAGGTGTTACATTTGTCATAACATTAATCACTGTTCCATTATTAGGAATAGTATTTTCCATATTTATAATTTGAGGATTCACATAGAATATTCCATACATTAATAGATTTCACCTAGTAATACTCTTCAATAGAGTTTCACGTAATCATCCTTCTATATCAAGGATTCACCTAGTATTATGTGAAATTAAGATTTCACAACACATCACCCAATGCTAGGTCTTTCACATAGGATTAGTAGCACTACCCTATATTAGGATTTCAAGCACCATACCCTATTTTAGGGATTAGGGTTTCCTATTCACATCCAAGTAAGATTTGTCTTATCTCATACCCAAATTAGGGTTAGGATATACAATTTCCATTAAATTAGGGCTTCCTTCATTGTTACACTAAATTAGGGTTACATCATCACCCTGGATTTATGATAACACTCAGCTTTTCCCTAGTTTAGGGTTTCACACATAGCTTTGTTCTAATTAGAGTTTCACGCATAGCATTGCTTAATTTAGGGTTTCACACATAGTATTTCTCTAATTAGGGTTTCACACATAGCATTGCTCTAATTAGGGTTTCACACATAGCATTGCTCTAATTAGGGTTTCACACATAACATTGCTCTAATTAGGGTTTCACACATAACATTGCTCTAATTAGGGTTTCACACATAGCATTGCTCTAATTAGGGTTTCACACATAGCATTTCTCTAATTAGGGTTTCATACATAGCATTGCTCTAATTAGGGCTTCACACATAGCATTGCTCTAATTAGGGTTTCACATATAGCATTGCTCTAATTAGGGTTTCACACATAGCATTGCTCTAATTAGGGTTTCATGATCTCATTATTATGGATCAACCCTTATCACATAGTTTACTCATAATGAGAGAATTAGGGCTTAATTATATAAGCATTCATCTCTCTCATTCTCTGTCTCATCCTCTTTAGGATGTTAACTACTCCAAGATTAATCTAGGTCAACTCTTCACTTGAGTACACATAGCTAGGGTTAACCTTCACAATCATCATGGGTCTACATCATTAATAATCACATAGTTGATTGACCTTTGATCATATTAGATATCCAAATGGTCTAATCAATTAAACCATCAATTATATAAGGAATTCAAAACAATTGACCAATTAAACTATCAATCCCACAAAGTTATCGATTGGGTTAACCATTGAAATCTTCAAATGGATTAAGTATCTAAATAGGTTCACCATATTGGACCTTCAATTACATGAGATATTCAAATGGATTAACCATGTTGATCTTCACAAAGTTAATTACTTAGACCTTCAATGATCTTGGTTCACTTACATCAATTTGTTGAAAACCATTTGAACAAGTTATACTTGAAACCAATTGGACAAAGTAGGTATTGAAACCATTTGCACTTGGAGTCTCCAAACGGTTTGAGATTGTTTGGTCCCAAATGGTCTTGAGACCGTTTGGACTCAAATGGTCTTGAGACCGTTTGGACCGAAACGGTCTTGAGACCGTTTGGTCCAAACCTTCTCAAAACTGCATGGACCAAAAAGGTACTTCAACACTCAATCAACTCAAGGTTTCAATCCATGGACCAATTATAAATTGAACCACTAAAGTATTCATCAATTGGACCAATGAACCACTAAATCATTCACAATTGAAACCTTCAAGATCAAACCAATTGAAACCATTGGATCAAGATCCAAGCACCGCATCATATATCTTCAAATAGTCAACCATTTCAAATGGTCAACCATTCCAAAAGGTTTGGAACTCAAACCACCAAACGGTTTGCAAACCGTTTGGTCACCAAACAGTTTGGTGAAACCGTTTGGACTCAACATTGAAACTGTTTGCCCTAGATATTTGGGGAGGTGTGTGCTTATGATGACGTCATCATCATCAAGCTCCAAACTCATGAAATCTACTTTGATTTCCATGGAGATTGCATCAATCAACCAAACTTAATTTTGGAAATGTAGAAATGATCACCAATTGATAAGGAATTGATTGCAATAATAAAATTAAGGGTTCAAGTTATAAAACCCGCCTCCAATTGAGCTCCAAAGCTCCAAGATCACGGAAACAATGGTGGATGCAACTCCTTTCACTATTCCAAGGGGCGTCCTTAAGATTTGAGTGAAAAGAATTGGTTAGAAATGAAGAGGGGATCGAGATATGAAGAATTCATGCATTGATTTTCAATTTTCACCATGGATTTAAGGTGAAAGGAGGTCAAGAACCTTACCAACAGGTTGGGGGTCTTCCTCCTGATCCTCCACAGATCCTTGGTCGTTTTCCAAGAAAGGGGAAAGAAATGAATCCGAAAAAGCCTTTGTTTTGGCTTGGAAAGGGTACTTTTATAAGAAAATTGATGAGAGAGAAAATTCTTTATAAAAGTCTTTTTAATTCCAAAATTGTTGCCACCACTTCCCCCTTGGTTTCTTGCATGCAAGGACATATCTATCCCCACCTAGTTCCCTCCCATTATCCATGAATTAAGGGAAAAGAAATGAAGCACCTTAACCCTTATAATAAGAATATCCATATTTGAGTGGAAATTCTTTTTCTTATTATAATGGTGAGTGGAATTTCACCTCCTTAGGATATTCTCCTGCCTTTTCAAGGCTTTAAGATCATCCACACAAATCTGAATTCAACCATTTTAATTTTGGTTGAAAGCCCTTTAATTAATACATTCATTTTTGCCCTAAATTGAATTAGGGTTTCACTTAGGATTAAATCTTGATTATTTTAATATCAAGATTCTCTCTCCTCCAACTTAATTCAAATGAGGTGCCCCTCTCATTTTATTTGCTCTACATAATGCCAAGAAACATTAAGGACCTTATTGAAGTGGTAATTTGCATATTGAACCCTAGGATTTGGGTAATTTGCACATTACACCAAAACTAGGTTTTAATGCACAAGGATTGCTTTACAAGCTTAATCTTGGTGCCCAAGCTTGTGAAAACCATACCACTACATCATATTCATTATTATGATGTCTCAACATCATAGGAACATCTTGTCATGCAACATTTGCAATTTAACCCCTCAACTTGGGTAATTTGCACTTTAGTCCAAAATAAACAAACATTGCTTCAACATTGTTCAAACATGACCAAAATTGAAACATAAGTTTCTTATGATCCCTAAATACTTTTCCCAAAATAATATTAAGTATTTACTCAACCTTATTAGGCAAAACATCTAGGGTTAACACATAACCCATGCCAGGGATGTTACAATTATTAACGCACTTGGCGTTGATCTTCAGCCATTTTCCTGGCTCTTTGGCGGTTAAGTATGATGCGGCAGTGGAAGCTTCTCTATACCTCAGAGTCATACTCTAGATCAAGGGAGAATCCAAGATTATGTTATGGTCGCATACACGTCTTCTATCTGAGTAGAGAAAGAAACACACCTTTTAGATGATGCAGGAGATATGATAAGTTCAAGAAGATATGGAGTAATGTTTAAAGGAAAGTGTAAAACCCTAACCAACTAGCAAGATGGTAAAGGAAATTAAAACGTTCTGTTGTCCCCAAAAATGACACCAATATTTTGATGGAGCTTCCACTCACGCGGAATTGCATGCACCACTAAAAATCCTAAAGATAGTAAGCCTTTAGGTTTAGCCTTGCTTATACTAGATTGAGAATTCCACCCACGTATGCTAGGATATGTGGAAGTCTTATCGTAGTATAGTTAAGGGTCAAATCCACAGGACAACGGTCTTGTTGGGAGCAACAAAATGGAAAATGTTAGAATTTCACTTAACCTCTTAACAGTTGGTATCTAGATCGAAAAGTTGGATTGGTTGTTTTTAAACTAAGTGTAAGTAAAACAAATCAATAAAGTAAATTTAAGATTGTAAACAATGATAAGAAACCACTAGGATGTGATCAAATTTCACCACCACTACACATGGATCAAAACATGCAACATAAAAACATAACCTTCAATAAGAGTCTAAACAGTTAGTATCTTTGTAGATTTAGTTTCCTTTCAGATAACTAACTACAAGATGTGTGGAAATGTTATAATGTCAGCCATCCCCGAATGAAAGGTCACCTAGTTTACATCATTCCCTTCGCAAAGTGTGTTCCTCGACTTATCAAGGTTGTACTTTCATACGTCAACTGATTCCATTTCATAATATGAAAGTACAATGATGGAAGTGAGTTTACTCCACTTCTTGAAAAACACTTCTAGATACCGAAACAGATGCATGGTGGATACATGCATCAAGAACCAACATTCAATCGAGATTCGAATCTAATAGTACAAACGTAGACAATTCAAATTAAAAGATAAAAGGTAACACACGTTGGTGATCAAGCAACAAGCATTCATTAAACGATTGATGTTGAACTGAAAAGAAAGTATATCTCTATTGCAAACTATGGATTACATTGCATGAAATGAAAACATGGGTAGTGGGGCTACTCCCCGCACCCTAGTGAATAAGACTACTCACTCATAGAAAGAACAAAGAAGGAGGTGAGAAGAGAGAGAGAGAATGTCATCCCCACGAAGGAGAGAGGAAGGTCAACCCCTTGGAGAGAGAGACAATCTTCACACTACGCAAGTTGCTCGATGATGATGTCTCCTCCTCCCACCTTCTTTGGTGATGAGAGAGAAAGCAACTTCTTGATGGAGTGTGGATCTCAGACTGGAAGCCTCGGGGCAGAGGATGAAACAGCTTTGGAGCAGTAGAGGCAGCCTTTGGACGTCTGAAAACTTGATAATTTTTCAGGACCCCTTAGGTTTTATTTATAGGCTTTAAGTGAAGTCCAAATGGTTTGTGTGGTTTTGGGTCCAAATGGTCATGAATCCCGTTTGGACCCTGAGACCGTTTGGACCCTGAGACCATTTGAGCTCCATGCAGTCTTGAGATCGTGTGACTCCATGCGGTCTCGGGACCGGTTGGCTTCATGCGGTCTTGAGACCGTGTGACTCCATGCGGTCTCGGGACTGGTTGGCTTCATGCGGTCTTGAGACCGTGTGACTCCATGTGGTCTTGAGATCATGTGACTCCATGCGGTATTGGGACCAGTTGGATTCATGCGATCTTGAGACCGTGCGACTGCATGCGGTATCAGGACCAGTTGGCTTCATGCGGTCTTGAGACCGTGTGACTCCATGCGGTCTCGGGACCGGTTGGTTTCATGCGGTCTTGAGACCGTGTGACTCCATGTGGTCTTGAGATCGTGTGACTCCATGCGGTCTCAGGACCGGTTGGCTTCATGCGGTCTTGAGATCATGTGACTCCATGCGGTCTCGGGACCAGTTGGCTTCATGCGGTCTTGAGACCGTGTGACTCCATGCGGTCTCAGGACCGGTTGGTTTCATGCGGTCTTGAGATCGTGTGACTCCATGCGGTCTCGGGACCGATTGGCTTCATGCGGTCTTGAGACCATTTGGGGCTTTTGTGATTTTTTTGTGTTTTTCTATAAGAATAAAAAGAAGAAAAGTTAGTCTAATGGTGTATTTGTAAAAAGGGAAGAAAGTTAAGGTTTCTATCTAATTTATATGAGAAAGAGTAAGGAAAATTGTGGAGAAACTATTAAGATAACATCACAAAATGGGAGGTTATCACTCAACATAGAGAGTGGTTTGGCATGCTTTCTTGTTACTAGTCTGGTATGTGTTGGGATACGATACGAGAGATATAATTTGGGACCCACATAGCCCCAACCTCTTTACAAAGAAGGACCTCTAGTATGGGACCTGTGATAAAGGGTGAACGCTTCATATGGATCAACTCTACATGAGAGAAGGTCAAAGTACCTATCCTCCAACATGTACAAAACATTAAAAAATATGAATGATGAAATGCATGATGATGAGTACCTACACATACTACTAAGTATATGAGTTGAGTCACCTAGTTGTATTTGATAATGTGGAACCCTAGATTACCTATGAAAGGACCTCACCCTATAGGAAGAGGCATTCAAATATATGTATATTTTCCATATAGGTGAGGGAGATGTCCCAAAATCCTAAGACAATGTACTTGATATGTGATATCCATGATGAGCCTTATACTCGAGTTAGTGGTTGTACGTAAAGGAATGTAGTTGTTGTCCTTGTTTTTTATGGTTGGATATAAATTATTATAGGGTAAATGGTTTTGGTTAGCATGTCTTGTTGGACATAAATAGTTATTTTCTTGAGAATCTTGAGCATGTGGAGCTCTTTCTAGATATAAGTGAGATAACTATGAAACCATGATGTTGATGATAATGTTGTTACATGGAATTAATTGGGGATAACTGGTAGAATATTGGGGTAAGAACAAATCCATTTAAGTAATTTACATTGAGTATGCAATATAAGAGTAGTGATAATTATTATTGAAATCCATGGTAGAAAATATGTTACTTTGAGAAATTAATAACATGCGTCGTGATGTCCTACCTAAAATTGGTAAGTATATGTGAACAGACCCTAATACAATGGTAATAAGGGCCATGAACAGCTAATGTTAAAGTATGGCATGTTATGTTGAAACCCTAAGTGCCATGTATATGAATAAGGATGAATACACCCTCAATGTATAACACACCATTAATGTGTATAATCATATGATAAGAACATGTTGGATATTTACTGTGTTCATAGATGAATTATGAGGATGAAATTTCCTTTAAGGAGGGCAGGATGTGATAACTTGATTTTCACTCTCTAATATTTTTTGTTGTTTGTCTTTAATCAAGTGACTTCATACCCGATTGAATGTCAATTCCATTTTTGGTATTATATGATACTCCAATTCAGACACAATAGTGATCAATTTCAACATGTTTGACATCATTTTGCAACATTGATATAAGTATCATGCTTCAATGCAACACTAGCTTTCAACTTTTTTTCAAACTCACCAATGTGCCCACTTGCACTAATATGCTCATCAAGTTGTACATGATTTCATTTTGAGTCCAATGACACCAAATCGTGTCAATTGGGCCAATGAAACTGTAGTTATGATGTTGTGAAGATAACATGTTTTTTCCCATTTTTCTCTTTTCTCTGCCTTGGGTCCTCCTACTTGGGCTCGACTAAAAACATTGTGGCTTATCCTCTTGTTTCCCTCTTCACCTTCTTATTCAGGATCAATCATGAGAATGGGCAAGGTTACTTCCACTCCACCCAAATCTGGTACTAGAGGGGAATGGAAGAACAAATTGTATCCTAAACTCCTTACCCCGTTTAAACCCCCCATTCTTATTTTCCCTCTCATGCTTGTTCTTAATTTTCAGCCTCCTCACATCCTTCTTGGTATCGTCCATATTACCCTTTAGCAGCTAGCATAGTCACAACACTAACATGGGGCATTGTATCTTGCCTGCCCTCGGCCTTAGCTAAAAGACCAACCCCTAGATATTGGTGTGGAGCCACCACCATGGGAGCACCCGAGTTCCTTTGCATGACCTCCTTCGTGCATGTATCTACCCTCTCCAACCTCCCAGAGCCTTAGTTCCATGGATGATACTAATGTTCAGGAGACAGGCTAGTGTGTTTGGAAATCCTGGTAGTGGACTGCTCATCCATCAAAGCACCTCCCCACAGAAAGGAGCAGTGCTGACCTCACAAAAAAATCTGAAAAGGACGTCTTTTACCCTGCCTAGATCCTTGGTGGAGGTTCACTAGGGAGGTAGTAATGTACCTCTATTAGGCCTAATTCATGGTGCTGAAATAAAGGAACTTTGTATGGGATCATAAGGTGAAGGGGGAAACCCTACCTATTGGCACATGAGGACTCTTAGGGTCGAGCCTTGGGATGAGCAACATCTGATGATCCACACAAGGAAGCCCAATACCCCACCCTCTTATCAACCAAGGTATTTTCAATCTCCCTAATGACAAAGATCCTTCTTAATGCTACAATATCCTAGGATGCTTGGAAATATGTAAATTTATATATCAATTTGATCAACAAGAAAATATCTACAACATGAGAGTGTTTCTAGAAGTTAAATCTCAATGAAATCATGTTGTCATCTATAAATGTTTGAACATTCATCTGTTGTTGTTTGTAATTGCATGCTTACACTTAACTTCAATCTTCTATGCCCAACTGTACCCTAAATCTTCTAATTCATGATTTTTATGCTCTTGGGAACTCAATATGGACCTAAACCACCTCCCTTATTCTTATTATTTCCATCTATCAAAAATGTAACATTATATGGACATTTATGTTGGAACATTGATTATTTTTCTACTACCATTTTCATATCACATCAAACCTTCATAGTAACTCAAATTCAATATTCTTGTGCCACTGCATTATACAAATACCAACCCTAAACTCAATATTGCACTTGTGTTGGTTCATATAACATTGTATGCATAAATGCCTATGTATGACATGAATGGTGGTTCCTTGATTCTAATGATAAATTTGACCTATTTCATGCATCAAGATCATATATATTACTAAAATCAATATTTTCATTATGATTAGAGACTCCAATGTCTAAGTCCACACTATGTTATGCTATGATGGTGTATGTGACTCTTAATCCACAAGTGTTGACCTAGTATGACATGTATGACTTACTTGATAGTTGTCTTCCTTTTGCTCTATTTTCTTGATATCGATCTTTATCTTATGCAATCCCCTTCTAATATCTATTCTATTTCTTATGGTCACTTGGATGTGGATGTCCCACATAGTCTGTATGTTGTTGCCTAATGGTATAGGTGAACTACGTCACTGTTTGTGTGTATGTAGAATATGTTAGAACCAACATTTGATATGATGCTTAGACCTTGGGGAAATAGCCACCCATCTTTATTTGTGCTTCTTGTGTCCTTATCTTACCGATGTAATCTCATATCTTATTTAAGTCTCAAAAATTGATAGACCTTTGCCTTAGTTTCCCTATTAGGAGTCTTTCGACCATAAAATGCACATAATGACCTAAATCTTGAAATAACATATATATATATATATATATAAATATATATACATATATATATATAAATATATATATATACATATATATATATATATGTATGTATATATATATATATATATATATATATATATATATTAGATTGAACTTTGAAATGACATGAAAATTGAAGAATACCTTTTAATGGTCTCTAAATCAGTAAAATATCATCAAATGCACTATTAACAAAGATTCAACCTAATTTGATCAAAACCCAAAAAATGGAGCTGGTTAGGGTTAATGATTAGAATCTAATACATGTTTCTCTTTAGGTGTGGCTTGTGGCTAGGTGAACAAGTATAAGTTAGGTTATGAAATCTGTAAATCATTTATGAGATTTAATAACTATATGAGTATGGATTTCTTACTTGAACTTTAATACATATGTATGCTTGTTTACTTGGTCAAATATTGCCATGTAATACTCTAGTATTGTACTTGATGTTTGTCTCATTGATTTTATACCTTGCACACATAAATATAACTCCACTATGGAAATCTAGTGCACCTTCTTGTACTCACATGGAAAGAACACATGGTCAGGTGCTCTACTTGAGTTGTAAATATAGGGCAAACCATGTTAATAAAAGGGTAAGCTCTTGGCAGTGACCTTGAGGTCCCTCACATATAAAATGGTTTAGCTAATATTGAGCACCCTTATGGACTCTTCCAACATGAAGTTATTCAAAAGTTTTATGATGATTGATATTGTTGACATAATTGGAGTGAAATTACATAAAAGATGGGCTCTTATTTTTCTAAGAATGTAACTTATTTAATCTTGTTTGTTAACACCTACAATCTTTTGAAATTATGCAAAACTAATATATATATGTATCTTTATTCCCTGTACTCCACAACACCTTCTATGTTGACCTACTTGTTTCACGTATTTTTTAGGTTCATAGATGGATAGAGAGTTGATGCTTTGGTGAGGTATGTTCTACTGTACTTGTTGTAAGATCCCTAGTGTACATGAGAAGACTTATATAGTTTGACTTTTGAATATGTAAATGAAATCTTATAATAAAAAAATATTGCTTAATGTATCTTGTTGAATATTAAAATTATGTTGGTGCTTTAATCTTGTTATCATGTTCATGTATGCTAAGCTTTTATGCTTCCGCATGCACGCTTTGATAATAATATTCTAGGGAGACACCTAAATCCTATTGTCACTGACTTTGTAGTCATTTAGATGCAGGAGTTGGGTAACAAAATGTTTCCTAACAACATTGGTGAACACTTAATTAAGAAATTTGATAGTTACCTTGACTACATGAATATCTATTTGAATTGACCTGCTAATCTTTCTAATCAATTTAGTATCAAAATTTATCTTGTGGAGCCTAGAATTTTTCTATATATTTTTTATATACCATCAACATTGGCTCCAAATTTCACATAATTAGAGTTTCCTATATCCCTATACAAGTTACTAAAATTTTCACCTTAAAATCATCAAATTTATGCCCTTTTTACTTTGTTTTATGCCATTCATGGGTCCCATGCCCATATGGTCCAAGTGGAGAAACCTACCAGCGGTCGTTCCCAGCCTCGAGTGGCTAGGTCTGTCATTGTTTCTCAAGAAGGAGTATTTGGATCCATCCCGATCAAGCCCCAGTTGACATCCATTTATGTTCTAAACTTCCCCATTTCAAAATCTATCCCACTTTGGTGTTATTTCTCCTTCAAATCAAACTCTTTTAAAAAAGCGTCAAGAAGCTCCACTCCACATGCCGCCATTAAGGTTTGGGTCTTAGAAAGCCCTAAAACCTAGGTCCATCTACCTATCCCTCTTTCGCTTATTCCCCCATTCTGTATTCTCACCCGTTCTAGTGGAATCTCCCACTATAGGTCCATTGGTGCATAACCATTGTTGTTGTTGTATCACAATCCCTCTCTCTCATCTTAAGTACTCTCTTTTGATCTCTCTCTCTAGATCTTTCACTATTCATAACTCTTACATCCTTTATCAAATTTAGACAAATCTATATCCTCTTTTTATTGCAAGATCATGCCAAACACAATGAATATATTAATACCATCTAGTTACAATCCATGGGATTAAAAGTTATGTGATAATATTTGATGTGACTTTCAACCAAAATTGAATCTTTGACTAAAATTGGCCTTGTTATCATGCTATCTATTTGAATGAATATCATATCTATATTTGGAATTTCTATCTTGAGCCTTATGTATAAACTTGAAACATGATTAGGATTAAGGATCTGTTGGTATTCTAGCATATATGACATAATAAGATTTTTCATCAACATGTACTGACTTGATATTAGATATCATTGACATATTGTGAATTCCTGATTATTTAGAAATGTTGAACAATCTAACATTGATGATTATGAATCTAAGTCACTACCCTTTCATCAATTTTGATACTTCCACTCATGAAACTCAATGAAATAATATTATTGTTATCTACTCAAAATCTTGTGGAGATGGACTCTAATAATGATCAAACTTTGAAATATAATACTTGGGAATATTTTTTGGTATCTATATCTTAATACTGATCTAGAGTTGATTATTAGACCAAAATGAATATGATTTAGGGATTAGTTGAAAATTACAAATTAGGTGTGGATATCCTTCAAGTTTGATAATGATGGAATATAATGTTGGTCTTGAAAACATGATAAAATTAAATATTGGTTATTGATAGAGTTTAATACCTAAGAACAACAATGACACTTTAGAAACCTTAATTTGGTTTTTGTGACCTTCCATATTGATGACTAGACATTTAATGCATGGATACCCATTTTGTGCCAGATTTTGACTCTAATATACTTTTTACACCCAAAAATCTTATTACTTTGAACTCTAGTGAAGATACACTTATATCCTACTTGACATACATATGGTAGTGTTTTCTTGAATGGTTTGTGTTATTTCCTTTTCTTGGCAATAATAATATTTGTTTGAACTAGGAGACTTCCTATGATATAATGTTATGAGTTTCCACTATAATTATAATTTTAAACCTTAACAATAAAATAATCTAGAAAACCATTACACATCAACATCAAACTTTGACATGCAAATAGACTCTTTCTATTGAGTGGAGGCAGGGTTTGATGCATAGGTATGAACAAGCCCTGACTTTTAGGTGTTGATAGGGCCTAATGTACATCAACACAAATACATCCACATGTATGGGTGCACATGGATTTAATGTAGAGGTAAACAAACCCTCACCTTTGTGTATAGATGGGGTTTAATACCAACATCCACAAACCTAGGGATATAGGACAAGGGTGTCCATATAAATGTATAGTGGAAAAATTAGATAAAATAAATGGTGTTTTCTTGAATTAACTTTTGATTTAAAGTTTTATTGTCATTTATTTAATGAATTCCAAGAGTCTATTTTGTTACACAATTTCACTTGTTTTATAGACATCACACATGTGTCATGAATTTTCCCTATTTGGAAAAGTGGTTTCAAAAAGATGACTTGGATCTACTTTCACTTTCATTACTTTGATGACAAGGAAAATGTCACTGAATTAATGAATCTATTTGGTTAGTTCTGATAAACACTTTTGATATGAGATATTATCTCTTATTGTATATTCCTATGTGTTGTTTCCTTCTATCCCCCTATGGAGAAACACTTCAATCCCTCTACCATTATCTAGGTTGCGGTATAGGGATATGGTTAAGAATAGTTTCGTAATAATTCCTCTATGATTCTTTCCTTGATGATTGGTATTGGTAGCTAATGAAGTTGGGTTAGGGAACTATTCCTTGAAGTGGTGCTCTTTCTTGCAGTAATGAAAAACTAGTTGGGTATATGCATCTTCCTTCATGATTCCATAACTTTGGCATCTCATCCTTTGATTTCTACCATTTCTGAATAGGGTTTCTCTAAACTTATTTATATTATATTCATTTGAGATCCTTCCTCTTGCATAAGATGGACAAGCATAACATTTGTTAATATTATATAAGCCAATATCTGGTTATTACCAATCCTATCCCTAGGTTCTTTCCATCTTCAGAGCATGATCAAAAGCATCCTAGAAGGTGGCAGGTCTGGAAGAGGAAACCATGGTTTTTAGAACCACATTGTGTCCTTAAACATGTCGATCCAGATTCTTTCCTTGAGTCAAATTCTTAACATGACATTCCAAGAGTTGGATCTACTGACTGTATTTAGACACATAGGGGTCACCTTGTGTCAAGGACATGAACTATTTCTTCCTTTCCTTCAACTAAATTTTCACAATGAAATACACTACTAAGATAGGTTTGAAGGCTTCTTGATTTATTTTGAGTCATGAAACATGCTATTAAGATAGGTTTAAAGGCTTTCCAATTAAGTTATATGATTTTTTTGGTGTTGGTGTAATTTTCCCACCATATCTTGGTTGCACCCTTAAGCTTATAGGTCTCAAATGTCACTCTATTATTTTTAGGGTACCCTTACACTTGGATGGTTTTTCCATAGAAACTATCAATCTGTTTAATTTATCCAACACATCCTCCTTGTCTTCACCATAGAATGATTTAAGATTCATTTTAATCAAATCACTAATAGTGACAAGATTTGGGTCATTTATGAAACTTCCTCTAAAAGCTAAGGATGATGAGTGCTTTGCCAAATTTATCATATCATCCATAAGTGATTTGGCATGCGCCTCCCATACATCTTTATAAAGGAATTTTCTTGTCTCATCCTCATCAACCTCCTCTTCTTCAGGTCCCCTAGCTCTTTGGGATCCTTTGCCATTATCCACTCCTTTTCCTTTATCATTGTCATCTTCTTTTCCCTTTTCATCTTATTTTCTCTTTCTTTATCCTTTTATTTTTCTTTTTCCTTTTCCCTTTGTTTTTTAGCTTCTTCTTCAGCTGCCTTCTTCCATTAAGATTATTTCTTCACATGAATATTACATGTCTATTGAGATATGTAATTGTTGATTGTGGAGAGGTTCTTATACCGTAGAATAAGAAGAAGGTTGAGATGCTTTAAACACATTCCTATGACAGTTGAACCCTAATTTTGACTGCTTCCCCTCATAGTTGTGACAAGAATGATAACTTGGCACCAATGTAGAACACGTACCTTATGGTTATAAAGGAAATGCAACAAGCTAATTAGAGTGTGATGATGTGTCAAACATGGAGTCTGATAAGAAAAATAATGCTCTTGGTTAAGCCAACACTAACATAACCTTATCATGGAACTAACAAGGTAAGGAATCATGGAGGATACTAGATCTATAAGATTATGGATTCCAACCCATTAAAATCTAGTGTTATATGAAAATATAGTATGTTTCTACATTTAAATAAGAATACATAGGGATTAATACCCTAAAAGGTTTCAAGAAACTTATAGTGAAGGTAACTAAAAATAAATTATGTGTCTTCCCTAAACATGGAATGCTACCTTGTAGAGTATAATTCTAGAAGATTCTAAACTACCTTGTGATATTTGATGGTTGGGATAGGTTATACTTAGGTAATGCATACCTATAGCCTTGATCTAGGAAAGGACTTGGGAAGATCGACAGTAAAAATCTAAAAATATGTTTAATCTAGCCAACATGGATTGGCTAATCAACGATAGCACATAAGATGCTTGAGATAACCGGATCACATGAAAATAATAGGGTTATAAAAACTTTTTTAGATTGAGTAAACTAGATTAGTCACCAATTAATTATACCATTAGGATTCTACATATACATGAGGTACAAGAAGTCATTCAAGTAAAATTACATAAAGTACAAGCATCCCTGCAAATACATAAGGTACAAGTAGTCATGCAAGTATGTGGCATACGCATAATGGCATGAAAATGAATGGAGCATACACATATATAAGATACAAATATGTTATCATGCAATTACACGAAACACCAAAATGCATTAGTTATGCATTGAATATTTGAAACTCAAACTTTCATTAAGAAGTAGTGTTAAGATATGTAGAGGGCCATATTATGTAAAGCAAAGGACCTTATGGAGGGAGAATAGTTCAAATCCCATGGAGCTAGGACATGTGGGTAGAAATCCTAAGATCCTAATGATAAATAATAGAACACCAATCACTAGACTTTGCCCCTAAAGATGAGTCGAACAAAATTGTATTTAGTTTTAGATTGAGGTAACTCTTGATGTCCTAGAATGACAAAACCTAAAAGATTTCCATTACGATCTAGGGGTATAATATATGACACATGTTAGTCCTTACAACCACATAATAAATCATTACACTAAAAGTTTTATTTTTTGGTGTTGGAACAAATGATTTAAGCATATGCAAGTGAATATATTATAATGAATTAATTAAATAAATAAATATGATATGACTTAATATATTAAAAGAATTTATACCACAATTCATGTGAGCTTAAGTGATGCCATTCCCATAATGAGTCAACAGAACATAGAGTCCTAACAAATAAACCCAAATTTCAAAATAAATCATAGACTAAAAATAAACCTAATAACACCTCAGATAACCCTATAAAGGGTAGATCCCGAAGTAACCCCATGATAAAAAAGGGAAGTGTGATAAAGTGAGTTTTCATATATCAAGTCATTTATATTAAAATTCCTTTATTATCAAAATTTTCACTTTATCATCTTTGGATCAATTGGCAAGTTGGTGACTCTTATTTGGACATTTTATATAGATGTATAGCTTGTGTATATGGAAATATACATAAATTCTAACTCGATACTCCTTTACATCATTTTCATATCAAAATTTACTCTATGGATCTCAAGTATTTTTGTAATTATTCAAAACTATATGTTAAACATTGTGTACAAATTTCAGCCCAAATAGAGTTTCCATATCCCTATACAAATTCTTGAAAAGTACATTATTAAATCATCCTTTTATCCATGTTTCCTTGTTTTGGGCCAAAAACACCCTTAATGGTCTGCCCAACATAGATGGCTTAGGGCAGGGCATCCAACAACGCACCATAGGATCATAATCCTCTAGTCGTGGGGTCATTCCCCACCGTGAATCATGCCTGTAAAAAGGCCGTCGTGTGTGGGGGCAACCCTAGGCCCTCATATTTTTGTCAATGGTGATTTGTTTCACAAGATATCAGCACAATTGGCTCCCTTTTTGAGTTCCATCCTAAATCCATGTGTTTTCTCACCCAATTCTAGTGATTTAATGAGCTTTCTAGCCCAAAAGGTGGACGCCACCATAAAACTTTGGCTTCCTTCTTTTTGTTCCCTAATCTTTGACCCTCACACCTATTTAAACACCTCTTTGTGTTCTTTCCCCCACAAACACAGACCTACCTTCATATTTGGTCCTCTTGATCTCTTGTTGTCTTCCCAAACATAGGGTTGGTGCATGGCTACCATTAAAGTAGCTTGTGTTCTTCTCTCTCTCCTCAGTTTCCCTCACTCTCTCTCTCTAAAAGATATGTATTTTGATCACAACTTCTCAATACTATCTCGAAAATGGTCAAACCTATAGTCCATTTTGACTGTAACAATGAATCAGAAGTGATAGAAAAACTTTCATCATCTAATTACTGATCCTTTTCTAAATGTCCTTTATGAATGGACTTTAGTGGTGACTTTAAAATCAAAGATTATAACTTTATCTAATCTTGACCATATTATCAGGAAGTCTTGTGGAATTAGGATCAGATCTATTATTAGAATTGTAATCTCAAACATTATAGCAAAACTTTGTAACTTGATATAGATTATGGGTCTCTTGATGTTCCAGTGACATATTTAATCATATAGCCACATGCCTCTGATGGTTATTCGATATTGTTGTAAAGTTGTGAGATCTTACTAGTTGTTCATTTGCAAGATGAATGATTCTTATTATGGTCATGTTGAACAAGTACCCTAGATCATATTATTTTGGATACCAAAAGAAGATAGGGGACATTAGTGCTAAGTAAGGTTGATTATAATGACAAGTTGTCAAACATGAAATCCTGATCATGATCCTTTCACCAGATCTTAACCCTACTCCCTGATCTCTTTCGCCTAGAATTTGCAAATTAAGATATTCTTGAAAGGTATATGTACAATAACCTATTGATCATGATTGATGATATGTAAATTATGTGTACATATGTATGACTATAAAAATTTTCTATATTACTTGCATGAGCTACCACTCTCCCTATATAATAGCATTTTGAATTTATATATGTATATATTGTTTGTCCTTTTATTTGATAGCTGGATATTCCAAGTACTCCCCTAGTGTACTTTGTATTGACCATTTATTCCTTTCCTCCTATCATTGTTAGGTGTAAAGTGGTACTCCTTGCCTTTCCCATAGGGTTAAGTGGAACTATTGCCTTTCCCTTAGGGTTAAGTGTCACCTTGTTAGTCTTTTGGCCCACTCTCATGTATGTGAGGTGATTGACTCTTACTTGGAGTATTTAATGAACTATTTTTGAATCTTTACTTGTTGAGCACTTGAAAGTTTATCTCTTGTTAATATTTGTTTCTTAAAAACATGCCAAGTGGTTATTTCCTTTTGAATATACATATATGGTTTCATGTTTTTCATATACGCACTCAATGGTTTTGCATTGACATTGGGTCATAATGTTTGACTTAGGTAAATAATGAATGCTCTACTCATGTCCCTTTAACTGTTGAACTATTCTAAAAGAATTGAATCTACACTAATAAATCTACAAAAATGGGAGAAAAATGTGTAATGGGGTTGTAACAATTATATGTTATGTTTTAGTTAGTCTTTATCTCCTTTTAATTTTCCATCTTGTTGCCCAGGGGATATGTAAAAACTTGTGTGGTTCATTTGCAATAGTAAGAGATGTTATTTTATCTTATGAATATGATAGTGTGAGATTAATTAGGCCAATAAGATGTAGGAGCTTCGATCCCTTAACCATTGTCTTGGCATTGGGATTGGGATAGGGGTAAAAACACTTGATTATGAAGATATAGCGTAGAGTAACTCATTGAGCTTGGCTCCACAAAAATTCATAATTTTATGATTTCTAGAGTGACCAACTCTACACACAAAATGAGGTGAACTTTGTATTTGTAATTTAGCCAAATATTCATTTCATCATAGTGAAGGTATACAAGATTAAGTTGCCACCTATAATACACAAAATTTGTATATGTAATGAATATCTTGAGCTTGTGTTGATGCTATGACCAGTGAAGGTATTATCTTACCAACATATGGATATGGCTGTAGAATCATCCTTGTATTGAACAAGGTTAAGTGAAAATTTTATCATCATGGATAAAATAATAAAGTATATATGAATGTGAGACCATATCCAGAGAAACTAGGTTCTAGATTCAGTGGATATATATTTGAACACTTAAATAAGGGTTGACGATTGGATTTCAAAACACTAATTCAAGAGGGGTTGTTACCCTAATAGTAGTTGTGAAACTCTAGATAGGTTAGATACCTTGTATGAGTGACAAAGATATGTGATATAATATTGAGGATTTGGCCTTGGTGGTATCATGGAATTTACATTTAGTACATGTGCACTTAAACATACATTGATCTAGGTGTTATGATAGTACCAACATGAGACATGATCTCTCTTTAAAGGCAGTAACTAGTGTTAGGACTTGTTTTTAATCGTCTAACACACATAGACCGTGTGTGTAAAATGCAACTGCACGTGTTGTGTAAAAATGGCCTATTAGGCCCAAGTGTCAAACTGAAGGAAATGTTAACCAAAGAAAACAAATCATATAAACCTAGTAATGAGTTGGTTGATTGTTTAATTAACTAAGAACTAAGATTGAAACTGAAATCAATATGGTTGTTCTCAAGAATGGATGGATTCCTCATGACTTTTAGTTTGACCAAGAAATACATTGTATTCAAATTACTTTATAGTAGTAAACATTCCCCCTTTACTCTAGACTAAAGACCCCTAGAAACCACTACCCACTTCTGTTACATACTGCAATACCTAACTAAAGCAAAACCCACTCCTATAACAATTTAGGAATTAGTTAGGTGCATCAAAAAAATCTCTAGGTTATTCTCTAATAGTCATAGCCTTATCCCAAAGATTGATATAGGCTATGTGAATCTATGACTTTCCTACTCCTAATACTTCTCCTGATTCAATTAGTAGTCTATCACTTTGACATTGGCAATCACACGTAAACAAATAAATGAATATAGCATAGATTCACATCCAAGCTAAAGGAAATAAATTGCTAACTCATATTATTAAAATACAATGTAATGTTGGGCTACTCCCAGGTCCAAAGGAACAAGGGGTTTGTACCAGCTTGATTGTCATTATCATACATCAAGAGAAGGAAGAAGAAACTTTTTAAACATCAGAAATCTAATGTAAAAAACCCTGAGAAGTCGTCTTAGAGATCCCCTTTGATGAACACCTTGTCTACAACGTTCTGACTGCAAATATGTCCTCCAGGAGTGTCAAAAGTGTATGGTCGACGTCTATATCCTTTAGACTCCAGAAGAGGTACACTTTTATATTAGTTCCTCTTTTATCAGGCTAGTGATATTGAATGATAAAGTTGTATGTACTCTTGTTGAAAATCTTGGCTATATATTTGTTTGAGATACAACGTTCCTACTAATAGTCTTTTGATTTGTATATGTATTCTTGAAAATCCTTGAACATAAATGATAGAACCTGTTATGACTGCGTTAATAATGATGTCGATAATGGGTACAAGAGACCTCCTTGTATCAGAGTGTGGAAGTTGTACAACATGGTGACCTCCCCCATCTTGTTGGGGTGATGGATCCATATCTATATTCATGCATGTTTATTTCAGCATAATGGGCAAATTCATAATAAAAATTGAACTACTCAAAATAAAGAAGCGTTTAAATATCACATTGAGTATTTTTCTTGTAATTCCTAAAAGTACAATTATTTTCAATTGTTCAATATTGTTTTCAATTGTTCAATATTTTTCTTTTCAAAGCATAACACTGAGATGTTCATTCAGTGTACAAATCACCTCATAGAGGAATAAATGAAATTACTCCAAAATATAGATAATAGTGTAGCATGATTAGGTAAAAATACTTAAACCTTGATGCAACAATGATTTATATGCTAAGGATAGAAAAAATTGCAATATCATGTCTCAAAGTGAAGATATACACTAAATAAGTTCAGAAAATAGCCTCTAAAAAGTGAATGAAAATCAATGTATCATTGTCCCAAAGCGGAAAAGACCCTGAGGAGGAAAAATCCAATAACATGATGCCAAAGATTGTGTCAACATAACCTAAACTCAAATTATAATGTAATATATGATGAAAGTCCTAAGATAAGATGCTCATAAGTAGAAGAGTTAGACCACCTCATGTTTAGTCAAGATGATGTTGGTAATCCTAGATGTCTTGAAGGAACCTAACAATTATACATGTTCAGATTTAGAGGTTATCACATTAATGTAGCATGAACCTTACATCTAGGAGAGGAGGAGTCTGAAGACCCTAGGGGGTATGTAGATAAATCCTAATGCTCAATCTAGTGGTCCATAATATAGGAATCCCATGGTTGAAGCCATTTGAGTAGGGTAATATTTTTTCATGGTTAAAGAACATGTACACGATGTCTCAACTTGGGTAGATCCTAGCTTGAGTTAGCCAAACCTTGAAATCTCATCCTATTTTTTACCTTAGGTCAACCTTGAAACAATATATGTTTAAGAAGTATTACATTACTTTTGAATAATGATGGTGATATAGAGACCTAACTTCAGCTAGACTTATTGATAAATAATGAGTTAGTTAATTTATTTGGCTTAACCTAACATAATGACATGGATGGAAAAAGATAAGACTTAGTATGTGTAATTCTAATTATTTCCATCCACCTTGAATATTCATATTATGAAATTGAAGGCCCAAGACCGATAAAAATCCTATACTAATGCTTAAAACATGGACTCATTCTTTTCAACGGGAGATATTATACTCTTAATAATATGAGCCATCTATTCCATTACCATGAATTATTGAAAATTGATCCCCAAAAATGAGAGTGCAATCAAATTCTTCAAACATATTAATGAAACTATTTTTCATCTTGTTTTACCAACCCCTATATGACATAATGCATGATGTATTCCATGTGTCTAACTTAAAGCATCATGTGAAGGATCCTTCTCATGTGTGGAATCTCAAATTTTTATATGCTCCAAGGTAACTTGATCTACCAACAGGAACCTATGAGGATCTTGAATTCAGAGGTGAACGAGATTCCAATAAAAGATAGACATAGTTAAGGCTTATTAGAATCACCTCAGAGAGTAGGATGAAGCCACATGAGAGATGAAAGTTTACTTGGGAAAGTCTCACCCAACTTTTTCACTATTTAAACCAAAGTGTGTAGGAAAAAAATATTTAAGAGGGAAAATATATGAGGACTTGGTTTCTCCATCCTTTTTGTAGAAGTAGTAATTAGAAAATATTATTGAATATAATCCCCTTAACAAATAAAGTTGGTTTCATATTTAATATTTAGTCCTTTTGGACAATAAAATAGGAAGTCATGGTACATCAGTGTGGAGACCATTCAATCTATGAGTCAAGTGATACCTTGATTAGATGATGGAAAACAATATTTATGTTAGCCTACTTATTGCCTCATAAAGCTACACAAGAAGTTTTTGAGTTTGAAGTTTTTGTTATATATAATTGTCTGGTCAATAGATTTATTTAAGTAAACTTGAGGAGAATCCCATGGAAATAAAGTTTTCCCAACTAAATCCTATATTTTTATTATAACAAAAAAATAATAGGAAATTTAAATTCAAAAATAGCTCAATCAAATAATTATATGGTCTTGGAACTTTTTTGAAATATTAATGCTTACATTCATATAAACACTCAATATAGGTGCATTTTAATTGTGATTGATCACATCTAAATATGATGTTGCACATTTGGGGACTTTTGGCCTAGGCTCTGGGATGTGCAATGTTGGTACAAGCTCTTGGATCTGGCATCAATGGTCCATAGAATATCCCTAACCTCCCTTATAGGAAGAAATACCACCTGATGCCCTCATCCTCTTATCCCTCTCTCCCTCTCTATGATTAATGAAACTTCATGAAATATATCCCTACATGTCAAGGAGATTGATATCTTTCCAACAACTCCTAATTTGTACATCATCACATAAGATAAAAGAAACACCTAATTCCCTCTCATCTCTTCTCCTCTCCTTAAGTTGAAATTGACATTTGGGGATCCACCAGAGTTTATAAGGCATAAAAAGAAGCTTTCATCCCATGATATCCCTTACTTTATTCCTCCTTCTTCATGTGCACCACTATTAGACCCCTCTCTACGGGTTTCACCTTTAAATCATCCTAGTGAGGGAAAAGGCTCCCTCTACATTCGAGTGGCCAAAATAGAGTTGGATGTCTGATTCTCAAGCTCTTTAATTCATATTTTCCCACTCCTCCTTGCCTTTGGCGATGCTCTTCCATTGGTCCAACTATTATTAGTGGGCTAGTTTTATGGAGGTGAAGAGCACAACTATAGGGTTGACATGAGGTCAACATCGGACCAAGATCTACCAACCATGATCTCTCCCCCATTTCCCATTTCTCTCAGATACTCTTTCATTAGATCCACCTATTTGTGGCCATCAAATCGATATAGGATCGCAATGGTCATCAATCAAATATCCTCTCTTTTTCCCAAATAAAAAGTATACCCCTTCTAACAAATATTGCTGGAAATTCCCAAATCATGGGAAAACAATACAATTTCAATCCTAAACCAAAATATGAAAATGTACTCTAAAATGATTTGGAAAACATTATAAATGAATTATATATTTGATCACATATGCTATTTTAGGCTGAAGTTTTATATTGCACTCAAATTTCTATCTTTAGATGATTCATATTTAGACTGTGATTAACAACCTAATGATGATGATTATAATTCTTTGACTCCAGATCCAATAATGTTAGTAACTAAGGTGCCTTGTATCATATGTTGAAGGCCTAATTTAGATCTTTCCAGTCTTCCTTATAAAGAAACCAAGAATTCTTTGAAGAATGGTGAAACATCTAACTTTAGTTCCAGATGTGGTAAACCCCAATCTTAAATAAATAAATTAAACTAATGTGCCCCTAAACTTTAGATGTGATAATAAAATTAAGTATACTTCCATAGCATAATCACCTGAATATATAATATTAACCCTATTACTAATGTATGTTTCTCTTAATATGAACAATGGAAGTATGAATAAAGGGAATTAAGGTTCAACATGAGGATTTGGGGTCACTAACCCTAAGTTTTTGATTTACTAAAACAAACCCAAATTTTCAATCCAAACTCTAAATCAGACCTCAAAACCCTAAGACAAGTGTTTTTGAGAATTTGTTAACACCAACAAGTTGAATATTAGTTTTCAATCAAAATCATGAATGGAGATATTTCTTGAGTTGATCTAGAAATGTTTTGTCTCTAGATCAGGTATGTGGGTTACTTATGAGTAACTCTCTTAACCATGGTTGGTTTTCCAAGATTTCCAGCGTTTACAATTTATGCAAAAATTGTCTTGGTTGATTTTATATTAGTAATTCATAAATATATACGTGCATGCTTATTTAGTCAAGATGATACTTGAACCCCATAATAAATATAATAAGGGTGATTTTATGAAGATAATCACTCTTGAACATAAGGGATGGTTATGGATAGAGTGCTTTCAAACAATCTAATAGGTAAAGAGAACCTATTTTTGGCAGAATAATCATGGAACTTATTGTGGGGAAACTTCATAGAGTCTAGTGTTAGAACAAGGAGTGGAGCACAAAATGAGATAGAATATTCATAGGTTGAAAATGTAAGATGGAACTGAGTATTTTATTTCTTGCAATCATTTGATATTGTACTACTATATATTTTTTTAATATTACATGCACAACTTTTTCGTTTCACCCATGTACACAACATAGCTTTATGATGACCCGCGTTTTCTTTGTTAGAGATTTGGGTTAGTTACATACCTGAAGAATGAAGATATGGAATCCAAGAGGTATAACCCACAAGATGTAAACTTAATTGTAGATGTAGGATCTGGGTAATTAATTACAACAAAGATTATAATTTCCCTTCTCTAAAGTTTCTCCTTTAAGGAGATCGTTGCTTCCCTACTCCTATATATAATACACTTGTTATGAGTTATTAATGATTTTTTCTTTTTCATTACAATTTTGGATTCCAATAATATTGGGTAATGAAACTTGCCTCTCTGCTCCAACTTTAATGAGGATAACTTTAGGAGGGAGTCATTAAACATGCACCATGTGGAAATGATAAGATATTCAACATAACATAACTCAGGGTGCATATTCAAATTAACTTTTATTTGGGGTTGACATCACAAGTAACTGCCCAATTCTATGAGGGTACATGGGATTGGAGTTACCTAAGTGTTTAATTAATTTTATTTAATTTCTTGAGGATTCAAGACAAACTGCTAACTAGTGGTTTTGAAAATAAATGTAAAATATGTTAGTGTTAAAGTATGAGTAAATACAAAACATGGTACACACACAATTGATTAGGTAGTAAACATGAGCCTCAAGGATAGTGAGTAACAACCAGTCTAAATGAAAAATCTATAGATTCTAAGGTAGGCTAAGAGAGGCAATAGTGTTATATCTGCTAGCAAAAGTGGGTATGGTCATGCACTTAACATTTCTAAGATCCCAATGATTTTGGGTAGTAGGAGTAAGCTCAAGATAAAACCATTGTTGGTTGAGCAATATAGGAGATTTACATGTGAGGGAGAACATCCAAATCTAAGAAATACTTCAGGTTAGAGAAAACCTATAGTATGGGGGTGATGTATGTCATAAGACACACAATCCAACATGAATTGGATGGTAAAATTATTTCTCTAAAAGTATATAGACGTAATCTAGAGAGACCATGACTAGTATGACCTAAGTGAATGATGTAATTGGAGTTGTGTGATATGAGTGATCTAAATAGATTAAGACAAAAACAATATATGCACATAAAGAATATAGACACACACATGTGTCTCTATATTATACATATATGTATATATATGCATATATATGTATCTATATATATATATATGCATATATATACATATATATTTGTGTGTGTATACATATATATATTAATATGTATATATATGTTTGTGAATATATTTATTGCCACGTAGGTAACCAACTTTTTTTTACTCATGGATCTCTTCTGTAACAAGAAGGCACAAAATTGTATTGAGATGACAAAAATTTCAATATAAGGACATTGTTGTATATTCAACATGAATTTCTCTTTGTCCCAAAAAAAGTTATTAAAAGTGAGATCTATGACAAAACAATAAGAAAATGCATTACATAACAAAAAGAGTTTATTACAATTTGGTCTCCTCATTTTAATGTTGGCAGCCACATCACAATTTGTGTCTTCTTGTTTTTTTTAGAGGAAAGTCAATGCATTCAATTAACCTTTAGAGTCAAATGCAACAAGGTTTGCAATCTATGGGGTGATGTCCCCGCCCATAGATGAACTATCTATGGCACTGTCCAGTGCCATTTTAGCAATGGAAGGGCCACCATATTACAAGACCTCTTAGAAAAAGAAAATGAAACTGAAGAAAAGGAAAATCCAATGTTATAGATATCATCTACTACTAGGCCCAAATAATATGGAATACTGAGATTCGATGTAAGAGAAGAAAAAAGAATCATAGAATGCATCTCACAGAGGATGGATGAGTATCCCTTCTCCTTCGCCTTCTATATGCAATGAATGAGAGAGTGGGCTTCCCCAAGTTCAGCCAGACTAGCAAAGCTTTGTCTGTCAGCAAAGACATCCACCACCTTCCCATTCCAGTCCTAGATAATACCTCCTACACCAATCTATCCCTGGGCATCTATGGCAACATTTGTGTTCATCTTCAAGGTACCTTCCGACGGGAGACACCAACTTTCCAATCCATCTTGATCTTATGTTGTGGTTGTGGCTCCCTAATCTGAGTTCACTGATATGTAGTCTGCAATGGTTCCCACATAGCGGCTAATGATAATTTGTGCTCCTCTTGGTCAAAGATAATCCTATCTCTCCACGTCCAAGACCCCCACCAAACTACTGTTGTCGCATCTAGTTCATCTAAAGAGAGATTGTCCACAAAGTATTGTAGTCTATCTTTAAGAGCGAGATGGTTTGAAGTATTGACATGAGGTTTTAGTGGATGGTGCTTCCATACCTTCATCACCTCAGGACAGTCGAAAAGCATGTGGCCTATCATCTCCTTTCCCCTCCCACATACCAAGAACCTCGATCCACATTGTAGTGTCGATCATGCAGCTGGCCAAGGGTGGCCAGGCTACTTGAGCAAACCCACCACATGAAGTGAGAGAGCCGAGGTGGCCAACCCGACTTCAACACCCAATCCCAGGTCTTTGTGTTGCTTGTTTCTCGACTGGCTAGGAGAATTGGTTTCTCGAGATGGCAGAGCCAATATGCGGAGCGGGTGGTGAACATTCCTTTGTGATCAAGCCTAGAAGATGTTGTCCACCGGTCTTTGACTATTGAGAGGGGTGTTTAGGATCAGCTTGTTGATTGTCGATGTAAACATGGTCCTCACCACATCCCTGTTCCAGTCGTACACCCCTTTGACGATGTGGTCGCTCACCTTAAAATCTAAATGGAACTCTTGTGACTCTGGATAAAGTTCATGTAGTGTTATAACCCCAATTTTTGGGTACAATTGGTGAGAAATGTAATTTCTCATATAAAAGATAATTGAGCAAATAAAGATATGATTTGGTTCAAATAAATGGATTTCGTTTACAATAGACTTGATGTTTGTGTTGTGGGCTTTATTGGATATTGGGCCCAATAACAAGGAAATAACAAAGAAAATTCAATTAGTGAATGAATAATTGAATATTCGAGAAAAGAAATATGTAGAAACCTCTAGAAGGAAAATCCAAAGAGGATTTCGTGCCTCTTGGGTTCCTTGGGTACCAAGGAGACCATGGTTGCAAAAAGAAGGTAATTAGAAAAGAATAGGGTGATTAAGTATTTCTTAATTAAGAAAGAAATTGAAAATAATGGTAAAATGCGTGGAAAGAGGCATAAAAGAGATTTCTTGGGGAAATTTCGTATCCATGAGATTTCTAATGATAAAAGGAATGACAATGAGGAAAATAGAAGAGAAATCCTCCAAAAGAAATATTTTAATGAGAAATAAAGAAGATAATGTGAATTAATGCATAAAGATACATCTAGAAGGATAATAAGTGTCCAATAAAGAGAATTTCGAAATAATAAAGTTTCTTGGGTGCCAAGAAGCCCCAATAAAGGAAAAGAAAGGGAAAATACCAAATTGGCAATATAAAAGGATAATGTGATACATTATTAATGTATTAGGAGGTTTTGTTAAAAAGGAAAGTAATTTCTATTAAATGAAATAGAAATTTGTGCCTATGAGATAGAAGGAAAGTGTAAAAGAGATTAATTAAGAGGATTTTCGAATCCCTAGTTATCCAAGAGTTTTGGCTTACTAAAGGATTAAGTTAAGAGAGAGAAGCTTCCTATTTCATTAAGGAATTTGATTCCTAGTAGGAGAGACTTTACTTATTCGTGAGAATATATAATGGGACGTGGTTACCCTCGACTATAAAGGGAAGGGACCCCTGGATTGAATCCAGGAGAAGAGTCCCATGTAGCACTTGCTTTCTCTTCCTTGTTCTATCCTTGAACCCTAAACTATGAGAAAACAAGAGATTCTGAAGCAACGCCGGACCCAGGTGCGGTTGCAGAGGTAGCTGGACATAAGTCGAAGCCAAGGCAAGGCCTAGCCAGAGCCGCTATGCCCAAAGTAGAGAGAGATAGATGCAACACGGCTGCATGAGATAGCTTCATCGTGAGTCTACCGTATCCGTTTTCCACCCCGCAGCAGTTGTTCGAGAAGCTTTGTGGGAGTGCCTGGGCACGACGGAGGCAACCCCACCCTCCTTGGAGGTCGCCGAGGTCAGGAGCAGAGCCGGGGTCACGCCCAACCGGCGGCTAGGGCGACAGAACGCGGCCAGCCCGAGGTTGAAGATGGGTTAAGTCACTTTGGACGAAACTGCCCCTCCGTGGGCTGTAGAAGGCGTCACTTACGCGGGGCTAAATTCGACTTGTCGTTATAAATAAAGAAGGGGCGCGTGCAAGGTAACATGCATGGGGTTGGTTGCCTACGTGGCACCTCCCTATTGGTCATTTTATGATTTATTTGCAAAAATTGTAATAAAATATTCGTAGCTCGTATCAAAACAAGTTATATATGATTTTTGATCGGGAGAAAGAGAGGAATCCAATAAAAATAGTTTCATAGCCCGAATCTGATCATAGTTTGAAATGTAGTGTAAATCATCATCTTTAATGAATTTAAGATTAAGAAACCCTATTTTGAAATGATTAATGTGTTTAATAGGGTTTAATGGATCATTAGAGTTGATATTAACCTTTTAAATGTAAAACGGTATCGAAAAGGATGATCTTTGCATATAATTAGTAATTTGGATATTTTGTACATAAATATGCTTGGAAGTTGAAAAGTACATAAAGTTATTATCTTTAATGACTTAACTAAGGAAAAACCCTTAGATTTGATGATATATGGATAATTCAAGCTGATATTAACCTGTTGTTGATAAAAGTGAAAATAGGATTTAATAAGATGATCTTTTTATATAGTTGGTTTAATTTAAGGCTCTATGTACATGAATATGCCTTAATAGGATTAGAAACCCTAATTTATGTTGATATGAATTCTAATGGTTTTAATTGTACAAATCAAAGAGATATGATGATTTGAAGATTATTTGAGTATCAAAGATCTTTAATGTGAATTATTTGGATAATTAGTGTTTCCTAGTGTATAAAAGTGGAAATAGTAATAAATAAGGTTCATATATGTGAGTTGAACTATAATGAAATATGATTTGTCAATTTGAAAGAAACCAAAGATGATAATTAGCCTTAATGTTTTGGATATGACCTAAAAGGATAAAGATAATAGTTTTAGTGTAAAAGAAACATATTAGACTTAATTGACATTCAATTGTGCCTATGATGTAGAAATTAGGGTTTGTGAACTAAAAGAGAATTAAAAGTGATGAATGCATAATAAAGGATAAAACCCTAAAGTTGGCCTAGAAATCATAAGGAGGAATCCAAGTTGATCTTAAAGATGTTTGAATAAAACAATGACACTTGAATGTTATGCATTATTTTCAGGATATTGTTGATTGCTTGATTAATTGTGTTGAATGTTAATGCATGGACATCAAGTTACTATGGATCAGGTATGTGGTTACTTATGGTTAACCGCTTATGTTTCCCGATGTTTCCCAAATATTAAATCGCATTGAATGCAACTAAATAGTTTGGATGTTTATTTCTTTCAGGCAAAGTATAAAGTGACTATGACTATCACCTAATGTATATGCCTTCTAGCTCAATCCTTGATTTCCTCTGTGTCGTAATGGCTGACCTGATAAAAGACTACCTAGAGGGTAGGTACATCAGGTCATGAATGACTTTGACTGCCTAGAGGGTAGGGTCATGAATGACTTTGACTGCCTAGAGGGTAGGGTCATGAATGACTTTGACTACCTAGAGGGTAGGGTCATGAATGACTTTGACTGCCTAGAGGGCAGGTCCATCAAGTCACCTTAATAGAGGTACCATGTAAGTCCTTATAGGGACAACACAGAGTTGTGGAAAAGATGGATTGAGTAGTTTGGCTTAAAACATAAACTTGATTGTTAAATGATTAATTGAGTGATTATATTGTTAACCTAGTTGAACATTATCTGCTCCCTCCACATACCAGCTTCGGCTGATCGTCGTTTTTGTTTGTCGGCATTTTAGGTAAAATCCTCAACAGCACAAACAGTAAAGCGACATATTATGAATTTAAGAATTAAAGAACAAGGAGGAATTAGATAGATTAGTTAAGTTGTGGTTAGAAGATAGTTCCCAACTTTTCAAGGTATGTAAAGAAAATTTTTATTACCATTTTTCAATATAGTCTGTTAGAATTTAATAATTGGTTATGGTTATATGTCAAACCTTTGATCTGGAATAAATGGTTGCGGATTTATCCTCTTGGTCTCCCTTAATTGGGAGTTATTGAAAGGTGAGGTTGTAACATTTGTTATCAGAGCCTAGGTTCTTCATGTAACCATTAGCAATTATTAAATTTTACAAACTCCATAGAACCCAAGGGAGTTATTAGAGGAGTATCCGAAAGATGGAGGTGTCTAGAAAGGGATCACGACCAGGGGATGGCAAGATTTTCCTCCGCACCGCTAGTCGGAATACGAGGACTCCCAGACCCGTGTGATCGCCTGGCCAAAGTCTTAGGGTATGAATCGAAATAAGATACCTTTAGGATTTCTCATCTTATTCATCCCTTCTCATCACAAAATTCTAATAAGGATCTAAAGGATTAGGGTTTTCTTTCTTCTTCTCCCCCTCTTGAGGTATGGGTAAGGTTAATAAGATTTAAGGAATCCTCCACTAAATTAATGATAGGCATGTAAATAAGATGTCATGGACATAAGCTTAATAGATTAAGCGCAAAATAAATAATAGATACATGCTTAGGTCGTATGACATAAGTAGTCATGTCCTAAGAAGAGACCTAAGGCTAGACCTTCTTGTCAGGAGGATAAGTTAGTCTTGGAGATAGAGATCTCCATTGCAAGTAGAGACCTGGCACATCCTATGAGGATGATGCTAACCCAAACCCTAAGTGAAGATTAGAGAGAGATGAGTTGGACCAAGTGTTTGAAAGGACATTTAATGGTGAGGTTGGATGTGGGGTTAACTCTAGAGGGAGCAGGAAACCCAGTGAGAAGGTTGGAAGCCTAAAACCTTGAACAATGGATGATAGTGGTTGCCTCATGATCGATCCCTGAAAGTTGATGATACCTTGGTTGTCTTTAGAGGGACCAAACCTAGAGGAAGGATGAGGTTTCTGGCACCTATGTGCCTAGGGTATAAGTGTTTACCTTCTGAGAAAGTAAGAAGATGTTTTGTATACCCTGAAGTGGATTTGTAACAAGTTATGAGGCCTTGTACCTTGATGGTTGTCCTTAAGGAGGACCCAATCCTAAGTGTTTCTCGAGTTGAAGAATGACAAGAAGTGCATGTCATGCCTTTTGCATGCTTGGTTTGTAGGTAAGAGACATAGCTTGCAGCAAACCTAGGGTTCCTAGGCATAAGAGGGGAAGTGGTGTACCTAAGGCTCATGATGAGAAGTTGAGTTCCTATAGAAGCGAGCATGGTACTCCTCATGTATAGAGGAAAAGAGAAGCCCCTTAAGTTTAAGGTGTGTTTGCTAAACCCCTCATCACTAGGTTGATGATAAAATAAAGTATGATCTTGATCCAGCAAAGAGAACAAGTATGACCTAACTTGGTTTAGTGGTTTGCTTGTGCCTTAATAGCATACTAAGGTTAAGCATAAGGATGTAAACCCTATACCTAAGGATGTTTGTGACCTTGAGGCAAGAGTTGTAGTTTCCTCCCATCCTGGGAGAGGGACCCTTGTGTAGGGTGTATATCAGTTTTGTTGGTTCAAGGTAACCTAAAGAGGTCTCATAGGATCTTGAGAAGTTAAGTGAAAAATACATGGTATGAGAATGAACCTGTAGACCCATAGATATCCATCTCTTTTTGCATATGAATATGTTACCATGGAGGTAACTGGTATGGGGCTTGACCAAGGTAGGCAGGTTGCCATGATCCCTACGAAAGGGTAAGAGCTAGCCCATGAATGCAGAAAGGGAGATGATGAAGACTTGGGTAAGGTTCTAAGTGAACATGTACTATAATGGAGGATCCTAAGTCTATCCTAGGGTCAGGTAGGGATAAGACCGATGAAAGTAGGAGTTGCCTAATTCCCCAGTTGCACATGACCATAGGGTCGGGAGGTAACAACTATCATTGTCTGAGGGCCATGGGTTAGGAGATTGATCACCTTCATGAACTCATGGGACCCAAAGGGCAGATGACTAGGGCACTCTCTTGATGCATAAAGGAAGAGGGATGACCCCAAAAGAGTCGGTACCCTATAGACCTAGAGGAGATGACCAAGGATATAAACCTCAGTAGGTTCAAGACTAGTTTGATATCATGATGTCCGTGATGAAGAGACATATGTGGCACGTTGCAACTTAGATGTAAAGGTGTATTGGCAAGGTGGGATGTACCATCTCTACTCTTGGAACAGGAAGAACTCTGTATTTGGAATGCAGCCAAATGCTTATTTCCTCTTGTTATGGGAGTGAGAGATATGACATTACGCATGGCATACACCAAGGATAAGAGATGATGTAGGTTGGAGCGTTGCCACGAGAAATGGGGATAGAGAAGATATCTTACCATGGTAAAGTGAATGTATGATGGATGGCTTGCAAACACTAAGAGGAATGAGGTAGTCCCCTTATGAGGAAGTTTCTATGATGAGCTATGTAGAACTTACAAGTTATACCAGGTTGAGTTTGGTCACCATGATGATGAAATCAGAGAGTGTTCTTATAAAGATAAACATATAGTTTGAGGTGACATGATAAGTGAAATACATGGAAGTGTATGTCTTCAATGTTACCTAATACCTAAGGATGTGAGGTGATAGTGAATGATCTGATTAAGACTTGTTTGACTAGAAGTTAGAAGAGTTTGTTTGGCTAACCCTAAGTTTGAAAAGGAGAGGTGTTTGGATAACACTCAGATGAAACAAGATGCGTTGAAAAGTTAAGGGTTGTTTGGTTAGCCAGCCTAGTTCTTGATGCAATGAAAGGATGGTGGTAGAACCTCAAGTGCGCTTATTTGGAAAAGAAGGTGATGAAACCCTGACAAGAGTGGTTTAGGGTTTCGAAGGAAACGATCTTGAAAGAATCATGACATACAGGAAATCATGATACACCATGGAAAATAGCAATAGCACGTTAGATGCTTAAGATGAGGTTGCATGTGGTTTATGGCCATGCAAGCCAGAAGGTAAAGAACGAACCCCAATAACCCAGTGTATTGATATGGAGGACAAAACAATCCCTGAGAGGGAATGAGAGCTCAACACTATGGATGTTTTGATAGGTCTTCCCTAGACCGAGGAAGGTCGAGATACAATATGGGTTATGGTAGGTCGCCTTACCTAGATAATATGAGAAAGGAAGAGTTCTATTAAGGGACAGATCTAGTTGAACTACCCATGAGAGAGATGGTTCAACTACCCCATGAAGTGAGTTCAAAGGTACTTGAGTTTGACCTAAAGGTTCACTTCCATAAAGTGGAAGTAGGTACATGAAGAACTCAGTGTTAGTATAGTTTATCACCCCTAACTATGGTTAGTATGATCCAGACTAAAGGGTCTGATGAGGGCATGTGTGCTCGTTTAGGGTGATATCTAGAGACAGTTCTTGACTTATGAAAGATGTGACAATGACCACCATAGCCAGTATTGGGTTTTATATGAAGCTCTGTAAGGGAGGTTGTGTCGGTCACCACTTCAGTAAGGTGATGTTGGTGAAAAGGGCCACATGATGGTTAGAAAAGGACCACATGATGGTTAGAAAAGGGACCCCAGTGCGTGTAGATGAAGTCACTTTGATTGTGCAAGGGCTGAAAGGAGCCTAGAGATGATGAGAGTCGTGAGCAGATGCAAAGTAGACTGACATGCAGTTTACTGTGGGAGATTATGTAATATGAAAATCCGACCCCTCTAAGTTATAACTAAGAGAGTTGAGTCCCCGATACATGGGTCCATTAGAGATGGATGGGTGGAGAAGGTTAGGTTTGACCCTACCCCTCAGGATAGAGTAATGGGAAATGTTTTCCATGTGTCCAATTTAGAGTGCTATGTGAGGTATCCCGACCATGCGCTGAGCAATGAACCTAGTGAGCCCCAAGGGAGGCTGAAATGGCCTGTGTCACCTATGTAGTCTATAGACGCCAGGATGAAAGAACTCAGAGAAAAGAATATGCGATGATAAAGGTTCTTTGAAAATGCCATGAGTACGTAAAAGTCACATAGGGGCCAATGATGGTCATGGAAAAGTCTTATCCTGAATTGTTTGTTTGTTTGTTTGCTTGTTTGAATTTTGGTTCAAATAAATGGATTTCATTTACAATAGCCTTGATGTTTGTGTTGTGGGCTTTATTGGCTATTGGGCCCTATAACAAGGAAATAACAAAGAAAATTTAATTAGTGAATGAATAATTGAATATTTGAGAAAAGAAATATGTAGAAACCTCTAGAAGGAAAATCCAAAGAGGATATCGTGCCTCCTGGGTTCCTTGGGTACCAAGGAGACCATGGTTGCAAAAAGAAGGTAATTAGAAAAGAATAGGGTGATTAAGTATTTCTTTATTAAGAAAGAAATTGAAAATAATGGTAAAATGCGTGGCAAGAGGCATAAAAGAGATTTCTTGGGGAAATTTCGTATCCATGAGATTTCTAATGATAAAAGGAATGACAATGAGGAAAATAGAAGAGAAATAAAGAGAAATCCTCCAAAAGAAATATTTTAATGAGAAACAAAGAAGATAATGTGAATTAATGCATAAAGATACATCTAGAAGGATAATAAGTGTCCAATAAAGAGAATTTCTAAATAATAAAGTTTCTTGGGTGCCAAGGAGCCCCAATAAAGGAAAAGAAAGGGAAAATACCAAATTGGCAATATAAAAGGATAATGTGATACATTATTAATGTATTAGGAGGTTTTGTTAAAAAGGAAAGTAATTTCTATTAAATGAAATAGAAATTCGTGCCTATGAGATAGAAGGCAAGTGTAAAAGAGATTAATTAAGAGGATTTTCGAATCCCTAGTTATCCAAGAGTTTGGCTTACTAAAGGATTAAGTTAAGAGAGAGAAGCTTCCTATTTCATTAAGGAATTTGATTCCTAGTAGGAGAGACTTTACTGATTCGTGAGAATACATAATGGGACGTGGTTACCCTCGACTATAAAGGGAAGGGACCCCTGGATCGAATCCAGGAGAAGAGTCCCACGTAGCACTTGCTTTCTCTTCCTTGTTCTATCCTTGAACCCTAAACTATGAGAAACCAAGAGATTCTGAAGCAACGCCAGACCCAGGTGCGGTTGCAGTGGTAGCTGGACATAAGTCGAAGCCAAGGCAAGGCCTAGCCAGAGCCGCTATGCCCGAAGTAGAGAGAGATAGATGCAACACGGCTGCATGAGATAGCTTGATCACGAGTCTACCGTATCCGTTTTGCACCCCACAACAGCTGTTCGAGAAGCTTTGTGGGTGCACCTGGGCACGACGGAGGCAACCCCACCCTCCTTGGAGGTCGCCGAGGTCAGGAGCAGAGCCGGGGTCGTGCCCAACCAGCGGCTAGGGCGGCCGAACGCGGCCAGCCCGAGGTTGAAGACGGGTTAAGTCGCTTTGGACGAAACTGCCCCTCCGTGGGCTGTAGAAGGCGTCACTTACGCGGGGCTAAATTCGACTTTTCGTTATAAATAAAGAAGGGGCCCGTGCAAGGTAACATGCATGGGGTTGGTTGCCTACGTGGCACCTCCCTATTGGTCGTTTTATGATTTATTTGCAAAAATCGTAATAAAATATTCGTAGCTCGTATCAAAACAAGTTATATATGATTTTTGATCGGGAGAATGAGAGGAATCCAATAAAAATAGTTTCATAGCCTGAATCTGATAATAGTTCGAAATGTAGTGTAAATCATCATCTTTAATGAATTTAAGATTAAGAAACCCTATTTTGAAATGATTACTTTGTTTAATAGGGTTTAATGGATCATTAGAGTTGATATTAACCTTTTAAATGTAAAATGGTATCGAAAAGGATGATCTTTTCATATAATTAGTAATTTGGAGATTTTGTACATAAATATGCTTGGAAGTTGAAAAGTACAGAAAGTTATTATCTTTAATGATTTAACTAAGGAAAAACCCTTAGATTTGATGATAGATGGATAATTCAAGCTAATATTAACCTGTTGTTAATAAAAGTGAAAATAGGATTTAATAAGATGATCTTTTTATATAGTTGGTTTAATTTAAGGCTCTATGTACATGAATATGCCTTAATAGGATTAGAAACCCTAATTTATGTTGATATGAATTCTAATGGTTTTAATTGTACAAATCAAAGAGATATGATGATTCGAAGATTATTTGAGTATCAAAGATCTTTAATGTGAATTATTTGGATAATTAGTGTTTCCTAGTGTATAAAAGTGGAAATAGTAATAAATAAGGTTCATACATGTGAGTTGAACTATAATGAAATATGATTTGTCAATTTGAAAGAAACTGAAGATGATAATTAGCCTTAATGTTTTGGATATGACCTAAAAGGATAAAGATAATAGTTTTAGTGTAAAAGAAACATATTAGACTTAATTGACATTCAATTGCGCCTATGATGTAGAAATTAGGGTTTGTGAACTAAAAGAGCATTAAAAGTGATAAATGCATAATAAAGGATAAACCCTAAAGTTGGCCTAGAAATCATAAGGAGGAATCCAAGTTGATCTTAAAGATGTTTGAATAAAATAATGACACTTGAATGTTATGCATTATTTTCAGGATATTGTTGATTGCTTGATTAATTGTGTTGAATGTTAATGCATGGACATCAAGTTACTATGGATCAGGTATGTGGTTACTTATGGTTAACCGCTTATGTTTCCCGATGTTTCCCGAATATTAAATCGCATTGAATGCAACTAAACAGTTTGGATGTTTATTTCTTTCATGCAAAGTATAAAGTGACTATGACTATCACCTAATGTATATGCCTTCTAGCTCAATCCTTGATTTCCTCTGTGTCGTAATGGCTGACCTTATAAAAGACTACCTAGAGGTTAGGTACATCAGGTCATGAATGACTTTGACTGCGTAGAGGGTAGGGTCATGAATGACTTTGACTGCCTAGAGGGCAGGTCCATCAAGTCACCTTAATAGAGGTACCATGTAAGTCCTTATAGGGACAACACAGAGTTGTGGAAAAGATGGATTGAGTAGTTTGGCTTAAAATGTAAACTTGATTGTTAAATGATTAATTGAGTGATTATATTGTTAACCTAGTTGAACATTATCTGCTCCCTCCACATACCAGCTTCGGCTGATCGTCGTTTTTGTTTGTCGGCGTTTTAGGTAAAATCCTCAACAACATAAATAGTAAAGCGACATATTGTGAATTCAAGAATTAAAGAACAAGGAGGAATTAGATAGATTAGTTAAGTTGTGGTTAGAAGATAGTTCCCAACTTTTCAAGGTATGTAAAGAAAATTTTTATTACCATTTTTCAATATAGTCTGTTAGAATTTAATAATTGGTTATGGTTATATGTCGAACCTTTGATCCGAAATAAATGATTGCGGCTTTATCCTCTTGGTCTCCCTTAATTGGGAGTTACTGAAAGGTGAGGTTGTAACATGTAGGGTCCTCATCTCATAACACATCCAATGATCTATCCAAGCATTGATACTCTTGCCATCTCCCACTCTCCAACTCACTCCTTCTAGAATGGTTGCCTTGCCCCCCATATGCTTCTCAAAGTGTAGCTTGGGTTATAGCCTCTGTTTGCTTCAAGGAAAGATGATTGAGGAAAGTATCTGGCTTTTAACACGTTGTAAGCAAGGGAATCTATATTTGTGAGAAGCCTCCATCCTTGCTTTGCCAACAAGGATGGGTTAAAGTTGTGTAAATCTCTAAATCTCATTCCCCCTACGTTCTTTGGTTTGCACAAGTTTGCCCATCACTGCCATGAAGTTTTACATTATGAGCCTTCGACACCCCAACAAAAACTTCACAACACATCTATGCATTTCATGTAGAAGGGTAGCTGGAAATTAGAAGACACTCATGATATAGGATGGAATTTCTTGAGAAATAGATTGAATTAGGACCTCCTTGACAGATTCTGATAAGAATTTCTCCTTCCAACCTTGAAGCTTTTCCATATTCTTTCTTTCACAAAGTTGAAGACTTTCCTTTTGGACCTACCAATTGATGTAGGGAGTCCCAGGTGCTTGGCGTGCTTGTCCACCTCTCAAACATTAAGGATCTCCTACATACTCCCCTTTGTCTAGGGCAACAATCCTTTGATAAAAGCAATCTTAGTTTTGTCATAGTTGATTTACTGGCTTGATGCATGTTCATGTTAAGTAATCAAACTAGATGTGGTTAGACATTCATTTTGAGTTGCTCTTGTAAAAAGAATGTTGTCATCTGTGAAGAAAAAGTGAAATATGCGGGGTGCAAGTCTACAGATGCTAAGGCCATGCACGATCTTGCAATTTGCAGCATGTATAATAGAGGTAGAAAATGCTTCAACACATAAAATAAAGAAGTAGGCAGAGAGAGGGTCACCCTGATGTAGGCTGGGGGAAGGCTTGATGTTCGTAGACCAGTCCCCATTAATGGCAAAGCAGTGGCTAAATGATGACACACAATCTAGGATTTTGCTTCTCCACCAGTTAGAGAAACCCATTTGCTTCATAACATGTTCTAGAATGCTCCATTCCACCCTGTCATAGGATTTAGACATATCTAGTTTGATGGTCATACTCCCTCTTTTGGTCTTCGTTCCTGACTTCATCTTGCAGAAAAGCTCATAAGGTATTAGGGCATTATCTATGATCAATCTCCCAGGAATGAACACACTTTGATCTGAAGAAATAATATGGTTCATCATTGGTTTGAGACTGTTTGCAAGGATCTTTGTGACAATCTTGTATACAACATTGCACAAGCTAATAGGACGAAATTCAACCATCTCTTTAGGATGTTCAACTTTGGGTATAAGCACAACCAAAGTGGAGTTCACTTCCTCAATACTATACTTTCCTTTCCACCAACCTTTGATGTAATTGTAGACATCACAACCAACAATGTGCCAAAATTTTTGGAAACAAATTACTTTCATACTATCAGGACCCAGAGCCTTATTAGGGTGCATTTGTTTCAATGTCATAGTAATTTCTTCATTTGAGATGCCTCTTTCAAGGATGTGGTTCATGGTTTCGTTCACTTGAGATGAGATTCCCACAGTAGCTTCCTCAAAACCTGAGGGATTTTCAATAAGGAATAGATTCTCAAAAAAGTTTATGACACTTTTTTATATTTCTTTTTCCTCAACTTTCCATGTACCTACACTATCTTTCAAGCTTGCAATGTGATTCCTCTTCTTTCTCTGGGTGGATTTGTGGTGATAGTACTCTGTGTTTTTGTCTCCCCCTTCATCTGGTTCACCCTGGCACGGGTGCACCAATACTCATCTTGTAGTCTGTGCCAGTACTCAAGCTGCTATGAAAAGTCTTCACATCTTTTCAACACCATATTGTCAGGTGTTTTTCTCTGCTCCTCCTTAAGAAGGTCCTCTATTTCCTTTAATTTCTTATTCACATTACCAAACTTCTTAGCCACCCACTCCTCCAATTTTTTTCCATAGCCCATGATTTTAGAGTGTAGACCACCATGTGTGGCTCCTTCCCAGAATGAAGCAATGGTGTCCCCGTAAGATTGCTCGGCTGCCCAGAAAGTCTTGAATTGGAAAAATATATCCCTTCTTTTACTTGGTATATCTCTCCTATCAAAAGATATAATGATGGGGGATTGGTCCGTTTTCTACATAGGAAGATGGAAAACTTTACAGTATGATAACATTTATCACCAATCAAATGTGGCAAGGGCTCTATCAAGTCTTTCTCAGATAAGAGTGTTAGTGGATAGTCCCCTTTCCCAGGTGTATGGGCTTCCTAAAAAGCCTAGGTTGAGAAGGGCACAATCATCAATGGTGTCTCTGAAGTCCTCGATACATCTCTCATGCTTTGGTGGGCCACCCAATTTCTCATAATTTGACATTATTTCATTGAAATCTCCAAAGAAAATAATAGGAAGATCAAATTTTGCTTTCAAGTTCCTCATGAGATCCCACGTCTTTTGTTTGTGTAGCTCTTCTGACCACCCACAAATTCCTACTGCCCCTCCAATGATAGTCCCCTTTAGTACCTTTAACAAGAACTTCAACTTGGTGTTGTGAGAAAGTTAGAACCTCTGCATCAATATCTCTCCACCATAGGCCCAAGCCTCCAGAACATCCCACACTAGGGACACACAAACCCTCCTTGAAGCCACATTTCCTCTGAATAGATTCCAACTGCATGTTGCTAATTTTGGTTTCTAAGATGAAAACCAAGGATGGGCTTTCTCTCCAGCACCAGCTGCGGAGAGCGTTCGAACTTCCAGGTTTGTCCATCCCCTAACAGTTCCAACTAAAGATTTTCATTGGTGTTCACGGGATTGGTCAACACCAAATCCTACTACTTGGAGTTTCACACACTCCATGGATGATGATTCCTCTTATTTGACTCTCTAGTATGCTCATCAATGGACTCCACTCCCAAATCATCCTCACCTTGCCTAGATCTTTTGCCATGTCCATACATGGTCTCCCCATTCGGTAGATCTGGTTCCTCTTCACTTATAAACACCCTTCGTTTGTTGATTAATGGCTTTCTTAGCTTCTTTACAGTGTTCTTTTTGCTGTCCACAAGATCTTTAATCTAATGTGATGTGGCTTCCTTTTTCTATCCCCTAGTTTGGGAATGATGTCAAGGCTTTGGAAAACTTTGTCCATGATGATAGTATATGCTCTCATGGCACGGGGGTCTCTGAGAGTATTTTTCTAGAAGAAGAAAATGTAGGTTGAACACATCCTGCGTAAAGATCACATAGTCTAGATTGCATCTCAAAAATGATCTGGCGGGATCATAATCAATATCAAAATGGTTCGTCTGAATCTACTCCAAGCATGCAAGAATTGTTGCAATTTCTTTCACAATAAGATATTATCTTGTAAACCATTATCTGGAATTAATGTATTACACATATCCTGTTCAATGGATCCCCCATAAAATCTATGTTTCCATTACATTTTGCACTTATGGAAAGTCAACATGTACACTAATAGGTTACATTATTTCCCTTTTGTATAGGAAGTCCAATGGAAAACAGAGCCTCATGTTTTCCTTGTTTTTGGGCTTGGAGATGCAGTTGTCAATTTGTTAGCAAATCATTCCCAAACCTCCTTCTAGCACACCCATGTCATTTTGGTCCTTCAAATACCTTTTGTAGTCTTTCTTGAATGGTGGAAACAAAGATATTTTTTTTAATAATAAAGTAGATTATCTCTATTCGACATGAATGAAAGAAGAGGTCGATCTTTGATGTGCCTACAAGAGATAGAGTATCAGGTAATTAGTCATGATTGACTGTGATGACCTTATGACATTGTCAAATATTAAACTATTGTTAGAGGGATGACTAACGGACATTGTTATTAGGTATCCAAGGGGAGTAGAAAGAAAGTTAAAATCTATGTTGATTTTTAGAATAATAAATTGTTTCTATAGGTGTCGTTCCCAAACTGTATTTTTAATTAGATATACCCCATATCTTCTTGTATGTCATTTCAAAGTGTACTTATCTTGTTGAAGTTGATTGGGTTTTTCTTTGTTCAATTCCCAAAGGAACAGATGTTTTAAGGGAAAACATTGTGTCTTTTCAGTTTACAATGAAGATTCACAAGATTATCAAGTTGCCATGGTTAACGGTAATGTATAGATATAGGTGTGAGTGTAGATGTTTTGGTACATCATCCTTTTAGAATGTGATCATTTTGGGCTTAGTTATCACTGGCTTGTATTTTCCAACTTATCTTGTTATATTTATATTTGTATAAAAGCTCCATTTTTTATAAGTAGGATGGCTTCCATGTGCACTGGTAAGCAATGAATTAAGTCCTACATAGAGATCTCGGTCCTTGTGTAATTTGCATGTTCTTAAAGGTCATATGATACCTTCATGGAAGTGATATCACTTTGCTTTGCAATAGGTATGACTATGTGACCCTATTTATTGATATGTAAGTAAAGTTATTCACATGGTAGAGGCACTTTTTTGGGGGAGGAATAAATTGGGGATCATGATGGTCGTTGATGGTACTATGACAAGGTGCTTGTTGTTTGACTAAGCCCCTACTAATATAGGATCGTTTCCTATGTACGATGTAATTTTTTTGTGTTTCATACTTATACAAACACTTAATTGAGATGAAGATTTTGGTGGTGCTGAATTTTCCTTATTTGATGTGGCAGTTATCAATAATTTATTAGCTATGTATTGAGTCATGTTAGTCTGTATGACTTGCACTATTATTTTTGGATCTTGTTTTGATGGTTTAGTACCCTACATGTGGATTGATTGAGTCACCCATCAATGGCTACCTCACAAACACTTTGTATGGACTGAATGGAAGAGTTTTCATTGTCAGAACCTGGATGAAAATGTCAGTCGCTTCCTATTTTGATGTAGCCATTACTTTTGCAAGAACATTGATGAAAGCATTGTCATTCCTAATCAAATGTCTTGATGTTTGTTTCGATTTTAGATTACTAAATTCAAATGTGTTAATAGGGACCTTTATGACCAAAGTATATGTAAGGTTCCTAGACATCATGGACTACTCTACCTTATCTATTGTATAGGAATTCTCATTGAAATATAGATGAGCTCATTCTACAATGCTTGGCAATTGTTAGTCTTATGATCTATATCTCTATGGAAACAAAAAAAAAAGAATGGGGATTATAACAAATTGAAGTTCACACTAGCAAAGAATTTTTTTCTTGATAGTCTGAGAGTTTCCAAAATTTTATGAGAAACTCTATTGAGGACTTTCAACCTAACAACTTCTTTGCAAAATGAAGGGCGATCTTGGGATTTGTAGGATATTTTGTTGTTGTTGTTGAGTTATATCTATTTTTATATTATAGGTGATGATCATTTATTTTTATTGTACATCATGTCTAACATTTGATGCATATATGCCATTAGATAAGTTAGAGTCTACTCATCATTCCACTAAAGTCGAGGGAATATTGGTTATAAAATGTTTTAAGAGGTAGGACAATCTCTTTTGTTGTAAGTTTCCTAGGAACTCTCTTACGAAAAGAAGAAAATGTTATCTCTCATGTTTTCATTATGTTCATGGATGCTCCAATTTCAGAGTGGCTTGGAAGATCAAGTTATCAAATTATGATCTGGGATCTCTTCCAAGAAAATTTCAAGTATGACGGAGTCATCCAGATCATATGCAAGATCCAATCTCTCATACTCACTAATATCTTGTACTTCTTGCATGAAGGCTTGACATGTATAAATTAAATTCACATGGACTTACAAAATGGGAAATAGGGAGTTTAATGGAAGTTCTTTGGTAGAAAATTCATCAATGGTCTTTTTACTATATATTTTAAGGAACTATCCACTATTGCATAGATGAATGTCATAAGAGTGAATTTGTGTGGTGCCTTACTTGTATATCTTTCTCAAATTTTTTTGGTTGTGTTACCTCAAATATTATGGCACAAGTAGTCTCTTGTCGGGATTGAGGTAGGGTTTCTACAAGAGTTATATGTTGTTGAATAGGTAGATGGAAAGGTGGAGTGTACTTCCTTCCACTATAATTTTAGTAATTTGGTGGTGGATAGGATCCATGTTCAAGTTTTGCGCGTATCTATTCTTGTACATGAATAGTTGATTTTAGTTGTCATCATGACATTGGAAGTCATAGGTTGGATGGTGTTTTCATTGATATTTCTTCACAACTGTAGATGACATTTCAAATAGTTATGGTAGAATTGATTCCCACTCGATTGTTCATAATGGTGTTGAGATTGAGGCCAATGATCTTGTAGACTCATATGTCACATGGTGTATTGATAGTGGTACCGGTTAGAATATTATCAAAGAACTTGTATGATTGGAATGTCATCATTGTCAAAATGTTTGTGATATTTCTATGATGACCATGAGGATGCCTTCCAGATTTGTTTCCTTGACATAAATCTCTAGATTTAGTTTTCTCCACTTTGGCATTCTTGAGTGAAAGTTTCATCTTATGTTTTTTTGAGAGATTTGAGGTTATCCCTCAAAAGGATTTGATAATTTCCCTTGCATACTAGTCCATATAACTATAAACAAGAGTGTCGCATGACTTGAGTTTCTTGAGCATCTGTTGGTTGTATCATGCCAAATCCCTTCTTTCTAATGACTATTACATTAAGTTAATAAGTCTTTTGACATTGTCCTGTATCTCAAACATGTCAGAGAATAAATGTGTCTATGGAGATTTGAATCACCACACCCTTATGTTTGACAAATCATGGACCTACAATTGCTTGGATAGTTGTACTTCTAAAACTAGAAAAAGTCTCCAAACCATTTAAGAATTTCTTTATATCTTGAATCATCTTCAATTTTTTCTACTATATTTAGTTGTAAGTCTATTAATTCAAGTGACATGTTTGGTAATATGTTAGTGTTGATAATGGGAGTTCATAGTGTTGTGACATTTCTAACCCCTTGTAGTCAATATACTTATAATAGGGGCAGTATGTCATATGTAATGATTGTTATGCAATTGTATCTACTGATGGTGATGAAGGCATATTAGGTTCTTTTTTGTGAATAGTTTGGATTCGAGTGACACCTATTTGGTGGTTTAGCTGCAATGTCTTTGATTACGAACCCTTTGATCGTGGGAGGATCTATTAGTTCTCCTTTGTGTGGGGGGGACATATGATGCATGTTAGGCCTGGAATCTATTTTCCAAGACATGGAAGGTTCCTAGTAGGAGTCCTAAATACATGGTTCGGTGGGCAAATGGCATGTGTGTTTATTATGCATGTAGTTTGGTTCAAGTCTTGTTTGTGTTTGATAGGTGTGTTGTCTTCTTTACTATCCATGGAGCTATCAAAATGAATCAGTCATTTGAGCTTATTGTTTCTTGATCCACCAGGTATTTGGGTTATCGTGATATGTTGGAGGATGATGTGTGATGTCTTTGCAAGGTTTAATTACAGGTTTGAGTGATTGATCTGATTACATGTTCACTACATTAGTAGGGTATGGTTTTGTTAAAAATTTACTAGATGGGAAACTATCACACTTTATACATAATATTTGGGGATTAAATGATAAAGTAAATATGCATACTAATAGAATATTCTCATATTGATCTATATGAAAAATTATTCCTTGTGAGGCAAGGCACCTTGATTATAGTGTGGAAACCTTAATGATAATTTCAATTGTGTGGAAAAGATCTAACATTACTAGAATTCCTAAAAACATATAGATGGATAAATTTTCCACTCTCTTTACAAGGGTTTGAAACTAACATGTCTAAATGTTTTTACAAAATGGATAGAGAAAATGGAGGAAATTTTTTCCATTCCTAGAAAGGGGCTCTCAATAATAAGAATTTGATAAAAGTCTCTCTTCTATTGGAAAGGGGTTGTTAGTGATAAGGTAGCATTAACAAGGTTTCATTTTAATATTGAGTAACCTAGGTCACAACATGTATGCAAAAGGTATTTTTCAAAATTTTATAACATGAGTGATGTTCCTAAACACATCAGGGCTAACAAATTAGAACCCAAATTAGCACACTCTATTATACGGATCTACAAGCAAATAGGCTTGAGATGTAGTGTAGAATTGGCAAGTCAAGGATCAATTCCCAGTGAGTGCAGTAGTACACTAATTCTAGGCTATTTGTTTGGGTTTCTATAGAGAAGACTAGGGTTTAAAGGGTTATAATGAGTGGAATAAGGAAAAAACAACTAAAGAGGGAAAGAATGGAGTCCAAATTAAACTAGAAATTGGGAGTAATCAACTGAGAAAAGAAGGCAAGTAACACTAGATAAGAAAGATAAATCCTAACTATCAGTATTCAAGGAAACTAACTAAGGAAGGAGAACTAAGTCTACACTAAGAACCTAACTAAGAAAGCATGACTCAAGAATCTAAAAGAAAGAACAAATTAATCTAGTATGAACAAGAAATTAAGAAAAACACAATAACATAGCAAGGGAGAACGTTTTGGTTCCAACATGTAATTGGGAAAGGGTTGTTTTGGGTATATGAAACCATCAACCATGTATAAGGATCATATTCATGCACATACTTCCAAAATTATTCTATCAAACTAAACAATAAGGAATATTGTAGAGTATGCATCATATCCTATTTGTTTTCCATTGGTGGTATGGTTGTGTATAGGAGAACTTATCCCTATTACTTTCCATCCATCCTTACAAGGCTCAATTGACTAAGGGATAGGTATACATAAGTCTAGATTATCCAAGTGGCGGTTTCTAGGTATGTTTCTCCTAATACACTTAGGAGCAAGGAGTGGAGTGGGTTGTAGAAGAATGGTATTTCACCTGCCACTATCTCCATACAACCACTAAATAAGCCTTTTTGCTAAATTTATATCGAGGACCATACCTAGACACTTTGATATCTCACATAGGGCAAGTAGAATGGAGTTATAAAGGTGAATGGTGATAAAATATCTAAAGGTTCCTCTTGGGAACATAGGGGTTATCCCACCGAAAAGCCCAAACCACTCCTTTCTCTGTCCCTAGGTGATACCATAAAACCAAACAACTATAGAAAGAGATAAGGACGGATAAAAAGGAGTAATATAGCAATAGATAATGAAATTAGAGTATAGTGTGTACATATTTCCCATCATGGTATCATAGTTACACAATTTGCCTCCATATAGCCCACAAAGTTTCTGATTTACTAAAACAAACCCAAATTTTCAATCCAAACTCTAAATCAGACCTCAGAACCCTAAGACAAGTGTTTTTGAGAATTTGTTAACACCAACAAGTTGAATATTAGTTTTAAATCAAAATCATGAATGGAGATACTTCTTGAGTTGATCTAGAAATGTTTTGTCTCTAGATCAGGTATGTGGGTTACTTATGAGTAACTCTCTTAACCATGGTTGGTTTTCCAAGATTTCCATTGTTTACTCTTTATGCAAAAATTGTCTTGGTTGATTTTATATTAGTAATTCATAAATATATAGTGCATGCTTATTTAGTCAAGATGATACTTGAACCCCCATCATAAATAGAATAAGGGTGATTTTATGAAGATAATCACTCTAGAACATAAGGGATGGTCATGGATAGAGTGATTTCAAACAATCTAATAGGTAAAGAAAACCTATTTTTGGTAGAATAATCATGGAACCTATTGTGGGGAAACTTCATAGAGTCTAGTGTTGGAACAAGGAGTGGAGCACCAAATGATATAGAACATTCATAGGTTGAAAATATAAGATGTAACTGAGTATTTTATTTCTTGCAATCATTTGATATTGTTCTGCTATATATTTTTTTAATATTACATGCACAACGTTTTTGTTTCACCCATGTACACAACATAGCTTTACGATGACCTGCGTTTTCTTTGTTAGAGATTTGGGTTAGTTACATACCTGAAGAATGAAGATATGGAATCCAAGAGGTATAACCCACAAGATGTAAACTTAATTGTAGATGTAGGATCTGGGTAATTAATTACAACAAAGATTATAATTTCCCTTCTCTAAAGTTTCTCCTTTAAGGAGATCGTTCCTTCCCTACTCCTATATATAATACACTTGTTATGAGTTATTAATGATTTTTGCTTTTTCATTACAATTTTGGATTCCAATAATATTGGGTAATGAAACTTGCCTCTCTGCTCCAACTTTAATGAGGATAACTTTAGGAGCGAGTCACTAAACATGCACCATGTGAAAATGATAAGATATTCAACATAACATAACTCGGGGTGCATATTCTTATTAACTTTTATTTGGGGTTGACATCACAAGTAACTACCCAATTCTATGAGGGTACATGGGATTGGACTTACCTAAGTTTTTAATTAATTTTATTTAATTTAATGAGGATTCAAGACAAACTGCTAACTAGTGGTTTTGAAAATAAATTTAAAATGTATTAGTGTTAAAGTATGAGTAAATACAAAACATGGTACACACACAATTGATTAGGTAGTAAACATGAGCCTCAAGGATAGTGAGTAAAAACTAGTCTAAATGAAAAATCTATAGATTCTAAGGTAGGCTAAGAGAGTCAAATAGTGTTATATCTGCTAGCAAAAGTGGGTATGGTCATGTACATAACATTTCTAAGATCCCAATGATTTTGGGTAGTAGGAGTAAGCTCAAGATAAAACCATTGTTGGTTGAGCAATATAGAAGATTTAGATGTGAGGGAGAACACCCAAATCTTAGAAATATCTCAGGTTAGAGAAAACCTATAGTATGGGGGTGATTTATGTCATAAGACACACAATCCAACATGAATTGGACGGTAAAATTATTTCTCCAAAAGTATATAGACGTAATCTAGAGAGACCATGACTAGTATGACCTAAGTGAATGATGTAATTGGAGTTGTGTGATATGAGTGATCTAAATAGAGTAAGACAACAACAATATATGCACATAAAGAATATAGACACACACATGTGTCTCTATATTATACATATATGTATATATATGCATATATATATATATATAAATATAAATATATATATATATATCTATATATATATGCATATATATTCATATATATTTGTGTGAGTATACATATATATATGAATATGTATATATATGTTTGTGAATATATTTATTGCCACGTCGGTAACCAACTTTTTTTTACTCATGGATCTCTTCTGTAATAAGAAGGCACAAAATTGTATTGAGATGACAAAAATTTCAATATAAGGACATTATTGTATATTCAACATGAATTTCTCTTTGTCCCAAAAAAAGTTATTAAAAGTGAAATCTATGACAAAACAATAAGAAAATGCATTACATAACAAAATGAGTTTATTACAATTTTGTCTCCTCATTTTAATGTTGGCAGCCTCATTACAATTTGTGTCTTCTTGTTTTTTTTAGAGGAAAGTCAATGCATTCAATTAACCTTTAGAGTCAAATGCAACAAGGTTTGCAATCTATGGGGTGATGTCCCCGCCCATAGATGCACTATCTATGGCACCGTCCAGTGCCATTTTAGCAATGGAAGGGCCACCATATTACAAAACCTCTTAGCAAAAGAAAATGAAACTGAAGAAAAGGAAAATCCAATGTTATAGATATCATCTACTACTAGGCCCAAATAATCTGGTATACTGAGATTTGATGTAAGAGAAGAAAAAAGAATCATAGAATGCATCTCACAGAGGATGGATGAGTATCCCTTCTCCTTCGCCTTCTATATGCAATGAATGAGAGAGTGGGCTTCCCCAAGTTCATCCAGACTAGCAAAGCTCTGTCTGTCAGTGAAGACGTCCACCACCTTCCCATTCCAGTCCCAGATAATACCTCCTACACCAATCTATCCCTGGGCATCTATGGCAACATTTGTGTTCATATTCAAGGTACCTTCTGGCGGGAGACACCAACTTTCCAATCCATCTTGATCTTATGTTGTGGTTGTGGCTCCCTTATCTGAGTTCACTGATCTATAGTCTGCAATGGTTCCCACATAGAGGCTAATGATAATTTTTTCTCCTCTTGGTCAAAGATAAACTTATCTCTCCACGTCCAAGACCCCCACCAAACTATTGTGGTCGCATCCACTTCATCTAAAGAGAGATTGTCCACAAAGTATTGTAATCTATCTTTAAGAGCGAGATGGTTTGAAGTATTGACATGAGATTTTAGTGGATGGTGCTTCCAAACCTTCATCACCTTAGGATAGTCGAAAAGCATGTGTCCTATCATCTCCTTTCCCCTCTGCCCCACATACCAAGAACCTCGATCCACATTGTAGTGTCGATCATGCAGCTGGCCAAGGGTGGCCAGGCTACTTGAGCAAACTCACCATATGAAGTGAGAGAGCCGAGGCGGCCAACCCAACTTCAACACCCAATCCCAGGTCTTTGTGCCGCTTGTTTCTCGACTAGCTAGGAGCATTGGTTTCTCTAGATGACAGACCCAGTATGCGGAGCGGGTGGTGAACATTCCTTTGCGATCAGGCCTAGAAGATGTTGTCCACCTGTCTTTGACTATTGAGAGGGGTGTTCAAGATCAGCTTGTTGATTGTCGATGTAAACATGGTCCTCACCACATCCCTGTTCTAGTCGTACACCCCTTTGACAATGTGGTCTCTCACCTTAAAATCTAAATGGAACTCTTATGAATCTGGATAAAGTTCATGTAGGGTCCTCATCTCATAACACATCCAATGATCTATCCAAGAATTGATACTTTTTCCATCTCCCACTCTCCAACTCACTCCTTCTAGAATGGTTGCCTTGCCCCCATATTCTTCTCAAAGTGTAACTTGGGTTATAGCCTCTGTTTGCTTCAAGGAAAGATGACTGAGGAAAGTATCTGTCTTTTAACACTTTGTAAGTAAGGGAATCTATATTTGTGAGAAGCCTCCATCCTTTTCTTTTCCAACAAGGATGGGTTAAAGTTGTGTAAATCTCTGAATCCCATTCCCCCTGCGTTATTTGATTTGCACAAGTTTGCCCAACACTGCCATGAAGTTTTACATTATGAGCCTTCGGCACCCCAAAAAAAACTTCACAACACATCTGTGCATTTCATGTAGAAGGGTAGCTTGAAATTGGAAGACACTCATGATATAGGATGGAATTGCTTGAGAAATAGATTGAATTAGGACCTCCTTGCCAGGTTCTAATAAGAATTTCTCCTTCCAACCTTGAAGCTTTTCCATATTCTTTCTTTCACAAAGTTGAAGACTTGCCTTTTGGACCTACCAATTGATGTAGGGTGTCCCAGGTGCTTGGCGTGCTTGTCCACCTCTCAAACATTAAGGATCTCTTACATACTCCTCTTTGTCTAGGGCAACAATCCTTTGATAAAAGCAATCTTAGTTTTGTCATAGTTGATTTACTAGCTTGATGCCTGTTCATGTTAGCTAATCAAACTAGATGTGGTCAGACATTCATTTTGAGTTTCTCTTGTAAAAAGAATGTTGTCATATGTGAAGAAAAAGTGAAATATGCGGGGTGCAAGTCTACAGATGCTAAGGCCATGCACGATCTTGCAATTTGCAGTATGTATAATAGAGGTAGAAAATGCTTCCACACATAAAATAAAGAGGTAGGCAGAGAGAGGGTCACCCTGATGTAGGCTGGGGGAAGGCTTGATGTCCGTAGACTAGTCCCCATTAATGGAAAAGGAGTGGCTAACTGATGACACACAATCTAGGATTTTGCTTCTCCACCAGTTAGAGAAACCCATTTGCTTCATAACATGATCTAGAATGCTGCATTCCACCCTATCATAGGCTTTAGACATATCTAGTTTGATGGCCATACTCCCTCTTTTGGTCTTCATTCCTGACTTCATCTTGCAGAAAAGCTCATAAGGTATTAGGGCATTATCTATGATCAATCTCCTAGGAATGAACACACTTTGATCTGAAGAAATAATTTGGTTCATCATTGGTTTGAGACTGTTTGCAAGGACCTTTGTGACAATCTTGTATACAACATTGCACAAGCTAATAGGACGAAATTCAACCATCTCTTTAGGATGTTCAACTTTGGGTATAAGCACAACCAAAGTGGAGTTCACTTCCTCAATACTATACTTTCCTTTCCACCAACCTTTGATGTAATTGTAGACATCACTACCAACAATGTGCCAAAATTTTTGGAAAAAAATTACTTTCATACTATCAGGACCCAGAGCCTTATTAGGATGCATTTGTTTCAATGTCATAGTAATTTCTTCATTTGAGATGCCTCTTTCAAGGATGTGGTTCATGGTTTCGTTCACTTGAGATGAGATTCCCACAGTAGCTTCCTCAAAACCTGAGGTATTTTCAATAAGTAATAGATTCTCAAAGAAGTTAAGGACACTTTTTTATATTTCTTTTTCCTCAACTTTCCATGTACCTACACTATCTTTCAAGCTTGCAATGTGATTCCTCTTCTTTCTCTGGGTGGATTTGTGGTGATAGTACTCTGTGTTTTTGTCCCCCCTTTCATCTGGTTCACCCTGGCATGGGTGCACCAATACTCATCCTGTAGTCTGTGCCAGTACTCCAGTTGCTATGAAAACTCTTCACATCTTTTCAACACCATATTGTCAGGTGCTTTTCTCTACTCCTTCTTAAGAAGGTCCTCTATTTGCTTTAATTTCTTATTCACATTACCAAACTTCTTAGCCACCCACTCCTCGAATTTTTTTCCACAGCCCATGAGTTTAGAGTGTAGACCACCATGTGTGGCTCCTTCCCAGAATGAGGCAATGGTGTCCCCGTAAGATTGCTCGGCTGCCCAGAAAGTCTTGAATTGGCAAAATCTCTCCCTTATTTTACTTTGTATATCTCTCCTATCAAAAGATATGATGATGGGGGATTGGTCCGATTTCTTCATAGGAAGATCGAAAACTTTACAGTATGATAACTTTTATCGCCAATCAAATGTGGTAAGGGCTCTATCAAGTCTTTCTCAGATAAGAGTGTCAGTAGATAGCCCTCTTTCCCAGGTGTATGGGCTTCCTAAAAGCCTAGGTCGAGAAGGGCACAATCATCAATGGTGTCTCTGAAGTCCTCGATCCATCTCTCATGCTTTGGTGGGCCACCCAGTTTCTCATAATTTGACATTATTTCATTGAAATCTCCAAAGAAAATAATAGGAAGATCAAATTTTGCTTTCAAGTTCCTCATGAGATCCGATGTCTTGTGTTTGTGGAGCTGTTCTGACCACCCAGAAATTCTTACTGCCCTCCAATGATAGTCCCATGTAGTACCTTTAACAAGAACTTCCACTTGGTGTTGTGAGAAAGTTAGAACCTCTGCATCAATATCTCTCCACCATAGGCCCAAGCCTCCAGAACATCCCACACTAGGGACACACAAACCCTCCTTGAAGCAGCATTTCCTCTGAATAGATTCCAACTGCATGTTGCTAATTTTGGTTTCTAAGATGAAAACCAAGGATGGGCTTTCTCTCCAGCACCATCTGCGGAGAGCATTCAAACTTCTAGGTTTGTCCATCCCCTAACAGTTCCAACTAAAGATTTTCATTGGTGTTCACATGATTGGTCAACACCAAATCCTACTACTTGGAGTTTCACACACTCCATGGATGATGATTCCTCTTCTTTGACTCTCTACTATGCTCATCAATGGACTCCACTCCCAAAGCATCCTCACCTTGCCTAGATCTTTTGCCATGTCCATACATGGTCTCCCCATTCGGTAGATCTGGTTCCTCTTCACTTATAAACACCCTTCGTTTGTTGATTAATGGCTTTCTTAGCTTCTTTACAATGTTCTTTTTGTTGTCCACAAGCTCTTTGCTATGATGTGATGTGGCTTTCTTTTTCTGTCCCCTAGTTTAGGAATGATGTCAAGGCTTTGGAAAACTTTGTCCATGATGATAGTATATGCTCTCATGGCAAGGGGGTCTCTGAGAGTATTTTTCTAGAAGAAGAAAATGTAGGTTGAACACATCCTGAGTAAAGATCACATAGTCTAGATTGCACCTCAAAACTAATCTTGAGGGATCATAATCAATATCAAAATGGTTCGTCTGAATCTACTCCAAGCATGCAAGAATTGTTGCAATTTCTTTCACAATAAGATATTATCTTGTAAACCATTATCTGGTATTAATGTATTACACATATCATGTTCAAAGCATCCACCATAAAATCTATGTTTCCATTACATTTTGCACTTATGGAAAGTCAACATGTAGATTAATAGGTTACATTATTTCCCTTTTGTATAGGAAGTCCAATGGAAAATAGAGCCTCATGTTTTCCTTGTTTTTGGGCTTGGAGATGCAGTTGTCAATTTGTTAGCAAATCATTCCCAAACCTCCTTCCAGCACGCCCATGTCATGTTGGTCCTTCAAATACCTTTTTTAGTCTTTCTTGAATGGTGGAAACAAAGATATTTTTTTTAAGAACAAAGTAGATTATCTCTATTCGACATGAATGAAAGAAGAGGTCGATCTTTGATGTGCCTACAAGAGATAGAGTATCAGGTAATTAGTCATGATTGACTGTGATGACCTTATGACATTGTCAAATATTAAACTATTGTTAGAGGGATGACTAAGGGACATTGTTCTTAGGTATCCAAGGGGAGTAGAAAGAAATTTAAAATCTATGTTGATTTTTAGAATAATAAATTGTTTCTATAGGTGTCGTTCCCAAACTGTATTTTTAATTAGATATACCCCATATCTTCTTATATGTCATTTCAAAGTGTACTTATCTTGTTGAAGTTGATTGGGTTTTTCTTTGTTCAATTCCCAAAGGAACAAATGTTTTAAGGGAAAACATTGTGTCTTTTTAGTTTACAATGAAGATTCACAAGATTATCAAGTTTCCATGGTTAACAGTAATGTATAGATATAGGTGTGAGTGCAGATGTTTTAGTACATCATCCTTTTAGAATGTGATCATTTTGGTCTTAGTTATCACTGGCTCATGTTTTCCAACTTCTCTTGTTATATTTATATTTGTATAAAAGCTCCATTTTTTATAAGTAGGATGGCTTCCATGTGCACTGGTAAGCAATGAATTAAGTCCTACATAGAGATCTCGGTCCTTGTGTTATGTGCATGTTCTTCTAGATCATATGATACCTTCATGGAAGTGATATCACTTTGCTTTGCAATAGGTATGACTATGTGACCCTATTTTTTGATATGTAAGTAAAGTTATTCACATGGTAGAGGCACTGTGTTGGGGGAGGAATAATCTGGGGATCATGATGGTCGTCGATGGTACTATGACAAGGTGCTTGTTGTTTGACTATGCCCCTACTAATATAGGATCGTTTCCTATGTACGATGTAATTTTTTTGTGTTTCATACTTATACAAACACTTAATTGAGATGAAGATTTTGGTGGTGCTGAATTTTCCTTATTTGATGTGGCGGTTATCAATAATTTATTAGCTATGTATTGAGTCATGTTAGTCTGTATGACTTGCACTATTATTTTTGGATCTTGTTTTGATGGTTTAGTACCCTACATGTGGATTGATTGAGTCACCCATCAATGGCTATCTCACAAACACTTTGTATGGACTGAATGGAAGAGTTGTCATTGTTAGAACCTGGATGAAAATGTCGGTCGCTTCCTATTTTGATGTAGCCATTAGTTTTGCAAGAAAATTGATGAAAGCATTGTCATTCCTCATCAAATGTCTTGATGTTTGTTTCGATTTTAGATTACTAAATTCAAATGTGTTAATAGGGACCTCGATGGCCAAAGTATATGTAAGGTTTCTAGACATCATGGACTACTCTACCTTATCTATTGTATAGGAATTCTCATTGAAATATAGATGAGCTCATTCTACAATGCTTGGCAATTGTTAGTCTTACGATCTATATCTCTATGGAAACAAAAAAAAAGAATGGGGATTATAACAAAGTGAAGTTCACACTAGCAAAGAATTTTTTTCTTGATAGTCCGAGAGTTTCCAGAATTTTATGAGAAACTCTTTTGAGGACTTTGAACCTAACAACTTGTTTGGAAATGAAGGGCGGTCTTGGGATCTGTAGGATATTTTGTTGTTGTTGTTGTTGAGTTATATCTATTTTTATATTATAGGTGATGATCATTTATTTTTATTGTACATCATGTATAACATTTGATGCATATATTCCATTAGATAAGTTAGAGTGTACTCATCATTCCACTAAAGTCGAGGGAATATTGGTTATATAATGTTTTAAGAGGTAGGACCAGCTCTTTTGTTGTAAGTTTCCTAGGAACTCTCTTATGAAAAGAAGAAAATATTATCTCTCATGTTTTCATTATGTTCATGGATGCTCCAATTTTAGAGTGGCTTGGAAGATCAAGTTATCAAATTATGATCTGGGAGCTCTTCCAAGAAAATTTCAAGTATGACGGAGTCATCCAGATCATATGCAAGCTCCAATATCTCATACTCAATAATGTCTTGTACTTCGTGCATGAAGGCTTGACATGTATAAATTAAATTCACATGGACTTACAAAATGGGAAATAGGGAGTTTAATGGAAGTTCTTTGGTAGAAAATTCACCAATGGTCTTTTTACTATATATTTTAAGAAACTATCCACTATTTCATAGATGAATGTCATAAGAGTGAATTTGTGTGGAGGCTTACTTGTATATCTTTCTCAAATTTTTTTGGTTGTGTTACCTCAAATATTATGGCACAAGTAGGCTCTTGTCGGGATTGAGGTAGGGTTGCTACAATAGTTATATGTTGTTGAATAGGTAGATGGAAAGGTGGAGTGTACTTCCTTCCACTGTAATTTTAGTAGTTTGGTGGTGGGTAGGATCCATGTTCAAGTTGTGTGGGTATCTATTCTTGTACATGAATAGTTGATTTTAGTTGTCATCATGACATTGGAAGTCATAGGTTGGATGGTATTTTCATTGATATTTCTTCACAATTGTAGATGACATTTAAAATAGTTATGGTAGAATTGATTCCCACTTGATTGTTCATAATGGTGTTGAGATTGAGGCCAATGATCTTGTAGACTCATATGTCACATGGTTGTATTGATAGTGATACCGGTCAGAATATTATCAAACATCTTGTATGATTGGAATGTCATCATTGTCAAAATGTTTGTGATATTTCTATGATGACCATGACGATGCCTTCCTGATTTGTTTCCTTGACATAAATCTCTAGATTTAGTTTTCTCCACTTTGGCATTCTTGAGTGAAAGTTTCATCTTATGTTTTTTTGAGAGATTTGAGGTTATCCCTCAAAAGGATTTGATAATGTCCCTTGTGTACTAGTCAATATAACTATAAACAAGAGTGTCACATGACTTGAGTGCCTTGATCATGTGTTGGTTGTATCATGCCAAAGCCCTTCTTTCTAATGACTATTACATTAAGTTAATGAGTCTTTTGACATTGTCATGTATCTCAAACATGTCAGAGAATAAATGTGTCTATGGAGATTTGAATCACCACACCCTTATGTTTGAGAAATCATGGACCTACAATTTCTTGAATAGTTGTACTTCTAAAACTAGAAAAAGTCTTCAAACCATTTAAGAATTTCTTTATATCTTGAATCATCTTCAATTTTTTCTACTATATTTAGTTGTAAGTCTATTAATTAAAGTGACATGTTTGGTAATATGTTAGTGTTGATAATGGGAGTTCATAGTGTTGTGACGTTTCTAACCCCTTGTAGTCAATATACTTATAATAGGGGCAGTATGTCATATGTAATGATTGTTATGCAATTGTATCTACTGATGGTGGTGAAGGAATATTAGGTTCTTTTTTGTGAATAGTTTGGATTCGAGTGACACCTATTTGGTGGTTTAGCTGCAATGTCTTTGATTATGAACCCTTTGATCGTGGGAGGATCTATTCGTTCTCCTTTGTGTGGGGGGACATATGATGCATGTTAGGCCTGGAATCTATTTTCCAAGACATGGAAGGTTCATAGTAGGAGTCCTAAATAGATGGTTCGGTGGGAAAATGGCATGTGTGTTTATTATGCATGTAGTTTGGTTCAAGTCTTGTTTGTGTTTGACGGGTGTGTTGTCTTCTTTACTATCCATCGAGCTATCAGAATGAATGAGTCATTTGAGCTTATTGTTTCTTGATCCACCAGGTATTTGGGTTATCATGATATGTTGGAGGATGATGTGTTATGTCTTTGCAAGGTTTAATTATAGGTTTGAGTGATTGATCCGATTACATGTTGACTACATTAGTAGGGTATGGTTTTGTTAAAAATTTACTAGATGGGAAACTATCACACTTTATACATAATAGTTGGGGTTTAAATGATAAAGTAAATATGCATACAAATAGGATATTCTCATATTGATCTATATTAAAAATTATGCCTTGTGAGGCAAGGCACCTTGATTATAGTGTGGAAACGTTAATGATAATTTCAATTATGTGGAAAAGATCTAACATTACTAGAATTCCTAAAAACATATAGATGGATAAATTTTCCACTCTCTTGACAAGGGATTGATACTAACATGTCTAAATGTTTTTACAAAATGGATAGAGAAAATGGAGGAAATTTTCTCCATTCCTGGAAAGGGGCTCTCAATAATAAGAATTTGATAAAAGTCTCTCTTCTATTGGAAAGGGGTTGTTAGAGATAAGGTAGCATGAACAAGGTTTCATTTTAATATTGAGTAACCTAGGTCACAAAATGTATGCAAAAGGTATTTTTCAAAAGTTTATAGCATGAGTGATGTGCCTAAACACATCAGGGCTAACAAATTAGAACCCAAATTATCACACTCTATTATACGGATCTACAAGCACATAGACTTGAGATGTAGTGTAGAATTGGTAAGTCAAGGATCAATTCCCAGTGAGTGCAGTAGTACACTAATGCTAGGCTATTTGTTTGGGTTTCTATAGAGAAGACTAGGGTTTAAAGGGTTATAATGAGTGGAATAAGGAAAAAAAAACTAAAGAGGGAAAGAATGGAGTCCAAATTAAACTAGAAATTGGGAGTAATCAACTGAGAAAAGAAGGCAAGTAACACTAGATAAGATAAATCCTACCTATCACTATTCTAGGGAACTAACTAAGGAAGGAGAACTAAGTCTACACTAAGAACCTGACTAAGAAAGCATGACTCAAGAAACTAAAAGAAAGAACAAATTAATCTAGCATGAACAAGAAATTAAGAAAAACACAATAATATAGCAAGGGAGAACGTTTAGGTGCCAACATGTAATTGGGAAAGGGTTATTTTGGGGATATGAAACCATCAACCATGTATAAGGATCCTATTCCTGCACATACTTCCAAAATTATTCAATCAAACTAAACAATAAGGAATATTGTAGAGTATGCATCATATCCTATTTGTTTTCCATTGGTGGTATGGTTGTGTATAGGAGAACTTATCCCTATTACTTCCCATCCATCTTTACAAGGCTCAATTGACTAAGGGATAGGTATACATAAGTCTAGATTATCCAAGTGGCGGTTTCTAGGTATGGTTCTCCTAATACACTTAGGAGCAAGGAGTGGAGTGGGTTGTAGAAGAATGGTATTTCACCTCCCACTATCCCCATAAAACCACTAAATAAGCCTTTTTGCTAAATTTATATCGAGGACCATACCTAGACACTTTGATATCTCACATAGGGCAAGTAGAATGGAGTTATAAAGGTGAATGGTGATAAAATATCTAAAGGTTCCTCTTGGGAACATAGGGGTTATCCCACTAAAAAGCCCAAACCACTCCTTTCTCTGTCCCTAGGTGATACCATAAAACCAAACAACTATAGAAAGAGATAAGGAAGGATAAAAATGAGTAATATAGCAATAGACAATGAAATTAGAGTATATTGTGTACATATTTCCCATCATGGTATCATAGTTACATAATTTGCCTCCATATAGCTCACAAAGTGTCTTAGCTACTAATGATCCAACGAAATAATAAAAAAGGAGAAGGTAGAAACTACATGAACGTGGGTGAAGATGTTGGCTAAATGGACATCATTTAAATCCCTTTGTTCTGATAATGACAAACATTTCATTCTTGTTGCAGGAATTAGGTGGATGACAAACCCTTGGAAGATCTATATGCTCCAAAATGTCTCAATTTCATGATTGTAATCAAATTTAAAAACTTATTGAAGTATATAATGTACAAGTACTTAGATATCATGTAAATAAAGTGTTTAGATCTTCCCTAGCCAATCACAACACTTAGATAGGTCATTCCCTACAATAGTGTCACAACTGCACACTGATACACACACTTAATACATAGTTTAAAACATTGAAACAGAGTCATTCTCAGTCGACAAACTTCTCGACTGAGACACTCTCGGTCGACCAATTCCTCGACCGAGAATGACCCAAGTAGTCATTAGACATAGAGGACAAGGTAGTTGGGTGTTGGAATCGAACATTATACACACTTGCTCCAGACAGTCCCTCAGTCGACCAAAATTTCGACTGACTGGGCACTCGCTCGACAATTCCTCGACCGAGACTGTCTCTGTCTGCACTTTTTAGGATTAATTAACTAGCCGTTGCTAAAGCAATTAGTGGACAACTAATGGCTAGTTAAGCACTAAGAACCCCCTAGAATGTGTCTAGAATGTCCTTAAGCACTCATAGGCCATTCCTATAAACAGGACATGCCTTAGGACACCCAACACACACTTGTGAAATACTTGAGCATTCATACTTACAATTGGCAATCCATTCTTTTGAGCAATTGAGCAACTCCAACATTTGCTATTCATCTCCATTGCTCCAAATTCGTGTCCTATAGGCTAGCTTATCCTACCCACTGCACTTCCACTTCCATACACATTGGTTAGGAGATCAAAATGCTTGATATAGGAAATTAAGCTTTGTGCTACAACGGTAATTGTAATTTCCATTTTCCTTATTATTCTTTCTTATTGCTTGTACTCTCCATGCTACTCCTAGGGTTGGATGCTACGGATTGGAGAGGGTTTATCTTCTCAGGTGGAGAAAGCTCTTCTCGGTGGAGAAGGAGGACTTTGGACTACTTTAAGAAGACTGTCTCAACGGGAAGCTACTTCAAGAGGAAGGCTACTTCAAGGGGGAGCTTGAAGTTACTTCAAGGAAGGATGCTTCGAGGTTGGTGGGACTACTTCTAGGTGAAGGCTATCCAAAGGGTGGTGAAAGTATTTGTAATTTTATGTAACATCCTTGCGAGGTAATAAAATTTAAATACTTTCAAAATCCCAATTGGAAACAATTGTGTAGTGGACTGACTCCATTAGTTTTTGCTAAAGGTAGAATCACTCTAAACACCTTGCCTCTTTCTCCTTATCTCAATTGTTGTTGTTTGAGTTGATTTATTGTTAAAATATTTATAAAACCATATTCACCCCCCTCTAGTAGTTTTTCATTTGGTATCAGAGCAAGGCTTCACGGAACTCTAACAAAGTCTTGAAGAATGGGTGACAGGGTACTCAACAACCTCAACTTGGAAGGAACACTCATGGCTAGACCTCCACCTTTTGATGGAACTAACTACACCTACTGGAAGAGGAGGATGCAGTTCTGCTTCCAAGGAATTAGTTGGGATCTCTGGAGGATGGTATCAACTCCATATGACTTTCCTCAAATAGAGTATGCAAATTGGGATGCTGATATGGTAAGATCAGCCCAAATGAATGCAAAAGTTGTAAGTATACTCTATTGTTCAATTTTCGTTGGTGAGTTCAATAGAATATCAAATTTTGAAATGGCATATGAAATATGGCATAGACTCTCCATAACCTATGAAGGAAGTGTTCAAGTTAATAATTCTAAAATCAGAATACTTAAGCAAAAATTTGAACAGTTTCGTATGGATCAAAATGAGTCTATTAGTGAAATGTATGCAAAATTTTCTTCTATTGTAAATGGTTTAAATGCTTTAGGTAAAGTGATCAGTGAAGAAAATCAAGTATCAAAAATTCTTAGGTCTCTTCCTCCCAAGTACAAGCCTAAGGTGACTGCTATTGAAGAAGCAAATGATCTCACCCGACTAAGGATGGAGCAACTCATTGGCAACTTAGAAGCACATGAGGCAACCTTGGAGGAAGAAGAACAACGAGAGCATGAACTTCAACAAGGAAGAAAGAAAGACATGGTCCTAAAATCTTCAAAGATCATCACGCAAGAAAGTGATGAAACACGTGATGGAGAAGGAGAAGAAGCCCTAATTGTTAATGGTAAGAAATATAGAAGATTTAGATCTAACAAAGTTGTTGGTTCCTCTTCTTCCCCTCCTAGGTGTTTTGAATGTGGAAAGAAGGGCCATCTAAAAAATGAATGTCCTAAAGAAAATAAAGGAAAGAAAAGCTCATCTAAGAAGAAGGGAGAAAAAACATACAAAGTTGCATGGGATGAGTCAAGTGATAGTGAAAGTGGAGAAGAGAATGTGGAGTGTCTCATGGCCAAAGAAGATGATAGTGACGATTCTCAAGAGGTAAGCCTTCTTGATTTTCCAAAAGAAGATCTAATTGTTAGTCTACAAGATACTCATGATAAATATCTTAATTGCAAAAAGAAACTAAAGAAGGTTACTAGAACTAATGAGGATCTATATGCTAGATTGAATAATCTTTCTTTTGAAAAGGATAGTATTGCTTCTGAAAATTTGACTTTGAAATCATCTCTAAATGATTGCAATATAAAGTTGTTCACTTTAGAAACAAATCATGATCTTCTTTCCCAATAAAAAGTTGATTTTCTTGCAAAACTGAATAATTTTCAGACTCAACTTATTCTATTTAATCATCTAGATTATGATGTTTTCATTAAGGAAATAAATTCTTTATTATCTGATCTAGATCAAGCAAGGGTAGATATCAATATAAAAGATGGATGAGATTGCTAAACTATAGAGAGAAATTAATGGTTTAAGGGGCAATGATGTTCTTGATAATATTCTGAAATATTCTTCTAGTTACATTGGAAGAAAAGGTTTAGGATATGTTCCAAAAGAAAAATCCTATCAACCTAAACCTAGGAGAACTCAAGCATCCAAGACGAAGATCATGTTTGTACCCAAGAACACAACTCCAAATCCTAGAAAGAGAAATGAAATTGATTGTATTTGTTGTCATTATTGCTTGCATCTTGGACATTACTCTTTTTCATGCCCTTATAAGAAGAAGGATTCTGAATTAGTTTGGGTCCCCAAACCTCAAACTTAGAAGATTTGAATGTAATTTAGTTGGGATATGATCTAACACTTCTTTTGAACATCCAAATGTCTTATCTCAACTAAGTAGATAGCTTCATGTATTTCTTTAAATTTAAAATTGATACAAACAAATTATTGAATCAAACAGAAACATTCTCGGTCGACAAACAGTTCAATCGAGACATACTCGGTCGAGAAAATAATTGATCGAAAGAATGCCTATGACAAATATGAAATCTATAGGAAATTTATAGTGAAAACAGTGATTATTCCGGTCGAAGAATGTTCGATCGAAACAAAAATCGGTCGAGAAATTGTCGACCAAGTGAATTTCTATTTTAGTTCAGTTTTAACCTATAAAACATCAACTTTCTCGATTGACAAATTGTTCGACTGATACATCTGTCAGTCAAACTATTTGTCGACTGAATGAAGTTTTGTTCAACTTACTTTGTTAAAACATGTTTAGTTTGTTATTAAATGTACCTAACCATAATGGACCATCACATGGGTACCAAAACCTATATTTTATTGCAAGATTGGATAGTTGATAGTGGATGTTCCAAACACATGACCGGGAACAAGGATGCATTTCAAACTTTTGAGGAAAAGAAAAGTGGAACAGTTACTTTTGGAGACAATTGTAAAGGTAGAATTGTTGGAATATGTAATATTGGTACAAACCTTGAAATAAAGAATTTTTTACTTGTTGATGGTTTGCACCATAATTTAATAAGTGTCAGTCAATTGTGTGATAGTGGATATGATGTTTTATTCAACAAAAATTGCTGCAAGTTACTAATAGAAAATACTACAAATGTTGTTTATGAAGGTAAAAGAGTTGGAAATCTATATATCCTTAGACCTAACTCTATGCAATATGTAGTTGGAAAATGCTTACTTGCAAAAGAAAATTCTTTACAACTATGGCATAGAAAATTAGGTCATGCTAGTTCATATGTTATCAAAAAGCTAGTTAAATATGATCTTGTTCGTGGTTTGCCTAAGTTATCTTTTGATCAATTTGAAAATTGTGAACCATGTACTTTGGGTAAACAAACTAAAACTTATTTTAAACCCAAAAACATGCTTAGCACTAGTAGATCACTAGAACTTATTCATAAGGATTTGTTCAGACCTATGAGGATACAATCTATTGGTGGGAAAAGATATTGTTTTGTTATTGTTGATGATTACAATAGATATACATGGGTACATTTTCTTACAAATAAAGATGATACTATTCAAGTTTTCATACAATTTTGTTCAAAGATTGAAAATCAATTACAAAACAAAATATGTACGATTAGGAGTGATCATGGTGGAGAATTTGAGAACCATCTATTTGATGAATTCTGCATATCTCAAGGCTACACTCACAATTTTCTACTCCACGCACTCCACAACAAAATGGCATAGTTGAAAGGAAAAATCAGTCATTACAAGAAATGGCTAGGACTATGATGCTTGAACATAATACACCTAAAACATTTTGGGCTGAAGCAGTAAATACAACTTGTTATGTGCTAAATAGAGTAATTGTACATTCTCATTTGCAGAAAACCCCATATGAAATCATGTATATTAAGAAACCAAGGGTTGTCTATTTTCATACTTTTAGATCAACTTGTTATATCTTGAACACAAAAGATGATAGAGAAAAGTTTGACTCTAAATCACAAAAAGCTTTCTTCTTGGGATACTCAACTTCTAGTAAATCATTTAGAGTTTACAACACTATCTCTAGAAAAGTTGAGGAATCTATTCACATTACTTTTCATGAAGAACTAAGAACTGAAAATTATGATGTAGTTGATATTACTCATCAAGTAGAAAATATAACCATATCAACTAAAAATGATCAAAATGCTACAAATAATCAACAAGTTGAGACACAACCTATTCCTAGACTCATTTAGGATCACCCTCAAGAACTCATAATTGGAAATCCTAATGATAAAATAAAAACACGTTCATCTTTTAGAGATGTTGCAAATATGGCATTTGTATCTATAATTGAACCTAAGAAGGTGATTGAAGCTCTAAAAGATGATTTTTGGATAATGGAAATGCAAGAAGAATTAAACCAATTCACTAAGAATGATGTATGGGACTTAGTTCCTAAACCTCAAGATAAGACCATTATTGGATGTAAGTGGGTATTTAGAAGTAAGTTAAATGAAGTCGGGGAAGTAGTAAGAAATAAAGCTAGGTTGGTAGAATAAGGGTATAATAAACAAGAAGGAATAGACTTTGATGACACTTATTCACCAGTGGCAAGACTTGAAGCCATTAGAATGCTACTAGCTATAGTAGCCCACAAAAACATCAAACTGTTCCAAATGGATGTCAAAAGTGCATTTCTAAATGGAATAATACACGACAACGTATATGTTGCCCAACCACCTAGTTTTGAAATTTTGGAAAAAGGTGACTATGTATACAAACTTAAGAAAACACTTTATGGTTTAAAACAAGAACCTAGAAATTGGTATGAAAGACTAAAAAACTATCTCTTTGATAATAGTTTTTCCATTGGAAATTCAGATTTTACTTTATTTTTCAAAACATGTGAATCCGACTTTCTAGTTGTTCAAATTTATGTTGATGATATTATTTTTGGTGCATCACATGAATCTTTATGTAAACAATTTAGTGATATTATGCAAAAAGAATTTGAAATGAGTCTCATGGGAGAATTGACTTTCTTTCTTGGTTTTCAAATAAAGAAAACACCCGCAGGGATTTTTATAAGCCAAGTGAAGTATACAAATGAGCTTTTAAAACATTTCAGGATGGAATATTGCAAACATGCTACCACTCCAATGGCTACCTCTACTAAAATTGACAAGGATGCAAATGGGGAACCTATTGATGATTCCTTATATAGGGCCATAATTGGTAGCTTTCTTTACTTAACCGCTTCTAGACCAGACATCATGTTTTCCGTTGGACTTGTGCTAGATTTCAATCACAACCTATGCAAACTCATTTTCAAGCCGTCAAACGAATTTTAAGATATTTAGTCGGCACTACAAGTTATGGTCTATGGTATCCTAAAGGACAATCTTTGGACTTTAAAGCTTATATGAATTTTGATTACGCTGGTTGTCGAATTGATCGAAAGAGCACAAGACGAAGTTGATTCTTGTTAGGAAGAGCCTTAGTATCTTGGTTTAGCAAGAAACAAAACACGGTTGCCCTCTCTACAACTGAAGTTGAATATATGACAGCCGGATCTTGTTGTGCTCAAGTGCTTTATATGCAACAAGTTCTATATGATTATGGTTTTACATTTTCATCCACGCCTATCTTTTGTGACAATACAAGCGCGATAAATTTGGCACATAATCCTATTTTACACAGTCGTGCTAAGCATATTGAAATCTGTCATCATTTTCAAAGGGATCATATTTCTAAAAATCATGTATCCCTTCATCATGTTGATATGGAAGATCAATTGGCTGATATTTTCACAAAACAACTTCCATTAGAACAATTCAATAAAATAAGGCAGCAACTACTCATTACTCCCTTAGAAGATGTTTTCTTTGACATTTGTGCTTCTTAAATCGATTGATTTTTCTGCTCCTTACATTTTGGCTTCAAATCGACATCTTTTCAAATGATTTGATGGTTATTTTTGAAAGGGAGAACAAATTAAGGGGGAGTTTTCACACATGATTTTAACGAATATCTTTTTGAAATGGCAAAGGGGGAGAAATAATGTAAATCTTAAATACTCAATCAATGAGTTTTGATAAACTCTTGGCTTTACATTAAAAGTTGCTATATTCCCTAAGAGTTTGACTTTATGTTCCATACTTCTTTGTGAATAATAAGCACACATTCCATAAATAAGAGAAGGAATACACAAGGTAAATCTCAGGTATGAAACTCAACTCTTTTTAAGATTATTTGATTTATATTTTGGAAATGTTTTTCATCTTTAAAAAGGGGGAGATTGTTGGCTAAATGGACATCATTTAAATCCCTTTGTTTTGATAATGACAAACATTTCATTCTTGTGGATCTAACATGCTACATGAGTGTTGTAGGAATTAGTTGGATGACAAACCCTTGGAAGATCTATATGCTCAAAAATGTCTTAATTTCATGATTGTAATCAAATATAAAAACTAGTACAAGTATATAATGTACAAGTACTTATATATCATGTAAATCAAGCATTTAGATCTTCCCTAGCCAATCAAGACACTTATATAGGTCATCCCCTACAATAGTGCCACAACTGCACATTGATACACACACTTAATACATAGTTTAAAACATTGAAACAGAGTCATTCTCAGTCGACAAACTTCTCGACCGAGACACTCTCGGTCGACCAATTCCTCGACCGAGAATGACCCAAGTAGCCATTAGACACAGCAGACCAGGTAGTTGGGAGTTGGAATTGAACATTATACACACTTGCTCCAGACAGTCCCTCGGTCGACAAAAACTTCGATCGACTGGGCACTCGGTCGACAATTCCTCGACCGAGACTGTCTCTGTGTGCACTTTTCAGGATTAATTAACTAGCCATTGCTAAAGCAATTAGTAGACAACTAATGGATAGTTAAGCACTAAGAACCCCCTAGAATGTGTCTAGAATGTCCTTAAGCACTCATAGGCCATTCCTATAAATAGGACATGCCTTAGGACACCCAAAACACACTTGTGCAATACTTGAGTATTCATACTTACAATTGGCAATCCATTCTTGTGAGCAATTGACCAACTCCAACATTTACTATTCATTTCCATTACTCTAAATTCATGTGCTATAGGCTAGAATCTCCTAACCACTGCACTTCCACTTCCTTACACATTGGTTAGGAGATCAAAATGCTTGATATAGGAAATCAAGCCTTGTGCTACAACAGTAATGGTAATTTCCATTTTCCTTCTTGTTCTTTCTTATTTCTTGTACTCTCCTTGCTACTCCTAGGGTTGGAGGTTGCGGATTGGAGAGGGTTTATCTTCTCAGGTGGAGAAGGGTCTTCTCGGTCAAGAAGGAGGACTTTGTACTACTTCAAAAAGATTGTCTCAATGGGAAGCTACTTCAAGAGGAAGGCTACTTTAAGGGGGAGCTTGAATTTACTTCAAGGAAGGCTGCTTCGAGGTTGGTGGGACTACTTCTAGGTGAAGGCTATCCAAAGGGTGGTGAAAGTATTTGTAATTTTATTTAACATCCTTGTGAGGTAATAAAATTTAAATACTTTCAAAATCCCAATTGGAAACAATTGTGTAGTGGACTGACTCCTTTAGTTTTTGCTAAAGGTGGAACCACTCTAAACACCTTGCCTTTTTCTCCTTATCTCAATTGTGGTTGTTTGAGTTGAATTATTGTTAAAATATTTATAAAACCCTATTCACCCCCTCTAGTGGTTTTTCAGAAGATGCCCCAAATTCACCTCCACTAGATCCAAGCATGACCTCCCCCTCGAAGTGGATGGATGACATGAAAAGTGGAAGTCAAGTGGTCAAAATTCGAGGAAACTAAGGTTTAGGGGTAGGAGATTGAATGAAACAGTGTGCATGAGATAGCTAGGAGTGGGTGGCATTTATGACTATTGTGGAGTGCTAACCTTCGAGTCCCAATCACTACTAGTGTATTTATAGTGGACTAGATGGTCTAAAAATTAAGTGGGGTGAAGTACAAAAAGTGGTAGTTAGAGGCATTAGTGTTAGGTGGGAAGCAGGAACTTGGTGTTCACCATGGATGTGATGGGTAGGTCTAAGAACAACCATGGTGGAGGAGAATGGTCATGGTGGTGAAGGGAAAGGATCATACTAAAATTTGGTGAAATGGAGTGAGGTACCATGACCATAGTGACTTGAGGGTAGCACGACCGTGGTAGGTTCCACAACAGGTAGGTTAAGGTTGTGTCCTTGGGAATGACCGTCTTATGGGGCTGTTTTTGTGACTATTTTGGGCCCTACACACAACAGTCTACTCTATTGACCAGAAACATGAATTTTGACATGCTTGCATCCGAACCTCGATCTATGATTTCCCTCTAGTATAATGGTTGTGGCTCGATACTATTTCATATTGAGGGCTTTGGCATATACTTGAGTCATTTAGGTATCCATCTATGATGCTCCTTGATGTATGTAATATTGCATAGGAAAACTCACTAGGGATGAAATCTGTAGAGTTTATCTTAACCCATGTACACCAATTACCAACCAAAATTAAATGATCTTATTGAAGTATAATTCAAGATCAAACCCAAATATTTTTTTTAAGGATTTTCTTATCAACGTGACTTCACAAGAACTAGTATCTTGTGGATGGGAACACTAGAGTGGAATGGGTTTCACCACCACCTTTTGTCATTCACTCTCTAAGAACATCATATTTAAGCATGCAAATATATATGTTGCGGCCAAGAAAATTCCCCTTTCCACATTAAGATTAAGACCTAGACATTTATCACTCTAAGATGGCAGTCTTGTAACCTATTGATCATACATTTATCACTTCTAGAAACACCTATATAAAATTCTCATCTAAGGTTTAAAAATAATCAATTGATAGCCTAGATCCTATTGCCAATGCTCTCTACACCCTAGATCTGGTTAAAATATAAACTTCATGATCTGGTAAGAATAGAAGCATAAAAACAACTGATTCCAAACATATAATGGTTCATACAATAACATATGTAGTAAAGAGAACACAATTGGGTAGTGGTGCTACTCCCCACACCCTAATGGGGGGACTACTTTCTCATGGAAATGATTACAAGCTCAACATGGTAGCAAAGTGAAGAGGTAATTGTTACAGAAGAAGAAACAATCATAGTGGTGGTGTGTAGGATAATTTATTTGAATGATAGAATGAAGGCATAAAAGAACAATAAGAACACCTCCTTGATGTTTGTTGGAGGTGAACTAGAAGTTGTCCATTTCTCTTCCATGTGGACTAGATCCACCACTATAGAGACAAAGTAGGTGGAGGATGATGATGAGTCAATGGCAGAAGATGTCCTTGATCTAGATTTCTTCAAACTATAGATCTTGGACTTACGGTGGAGTTTAGAATATCATTGAATGGTAGATTTCTGGATATGGTCGATAAAAGGAGTTCTATGGTGGCTGGAACTGGATGCTACATACTACAAATGGTAGTCTGGCGTCGTAGTTCATAGATCCCTTTTTTGGTGGCAGTGGTGGTCTATTTATTGTTGGGGGCTAGAGTAGAAACCTACCCATCCACTTTCTGATTGAATCTCAGCCGCCTTGGAGACAAAGGGTCAACAATTGGAGGTAGACCAAGGGTTGTGACCTTGTACTACTTGTATCAAAGTGGGGACATTGGATCTTTTTTTGGTCAACAATTGTAGGATCTCCATCAACAGTCTAGCATAGGGTCTTTATTGGAGGGTCATTTAATAATCCCATTCGCATCAGGTTTGCCCATCAATCATTTCATGGGGGTAGAGTCTTCACCAGGTAGAATTCTCATTGGGGGTCGAGGTCGGGCATCAGGGCACTTTAGCATAGTGCTCGTCAGGATGCAGAGGGATGAAGGATCATAGGAGTTCTCCATATCTTAGAAATATTTTCCATAGGTGGGTCGATCATTGGAGGTACTGGAAAGAGTTTCCACTCATGGGGGGCGATGACATGCCAGTTTGGGGACAACAAATCCACCCCCCAGGGGAGGGGGCTATTGGTTTGGATCGTTGGGGATGCACCAATGGAACATATGATTGATGGAATGTGGATCGATGATGGAGACTGATGAAGGTTGAGGTCATTGAAAATCTTATCCATTTTATCAAAAGCTTCTTGGTATTGCTAGTTGATTAGAAGAACCACCACCTCCTACATTCCTAATGCAATGAAGTTCAAGCCGTCTATCAAAACCAAAAATTTCCAATTAAAACCTTACAAACTACCATAAAATAAAAAAATCAAGGAAAGCTAGTTCTAAGGTAAAATTATAGAAATAAATGAAAAACTAGACTAATATGAAACTAAAACTACGATGAATATACATTTATCACTATTTATCAAGCTCAATCCTTGGTCAGTTGGGGTTTTTTTGGGGAAGCTTTTGGTATCACTTTGGGATCCTCCATGGCTAAGGAAGTCCTGATATTATCCTTCATATTTCCCTTTCATATATTAGTGCTAAAGTACCTCTAAATTCATGCAATAGAAAATAGAAATATAGTAATAAAGTGATAAATATTAATAAATATCATGCATTTTAATGATCATGGTGTGAATGAGGAGAAAAATAATATAAGAGGAAAACCCAAGATGAAGCTCCATCAATTAGAACCTTATATACATGGAATGCAAGACAACACTAGAGTTGTAGATTCATCCAATATACAACCAACACATTCAAACCTGAGTGTATAGGGATGACTCTAGGACACTACCAAAATATTACCACCAACTTCTTTCTATTGTTGTTCATCAAGGGTGGCTTCTTGCCAAAACACCAGGTACTATGTTGACCACCTAAAAAATGTCAATTACCACCATGGTGAGACCCATGTCCTAGCAATACAATATAACAACATATAGCATTCCATTCATTCATGCCTAATATAAAAAGTGTGATTGAGGAAGATTAATTGAACAATAGTAAATCTCCACAAGACTTAGTCAACAATGGATGCAACATATCGATTTAACTGGCAATGATGGCTAAGTATAGAAGAGAAATAAAAGCATTGAATGTGATACATATAGATACTTCAATTTATAAACAATTAAATAGATTGAGTACCTATTCTATTTTAATTAATGGGGTAGTTTAAGGTGTACCAATCAAACCACAAACTAGAGACTAAAAAGTCCTCTAGCTCACCCTGTCATGTCTTAGGATTACCGATCTCCATAAGATCATGTCATGCCTTAGTTGGTGTGAGCAAGAACATGTAGGGGCACATCAACCAGAACCCTACTAGTAGGAGTTCAAAATACTACCTACAATGGTAGATCCACTATGGGTACTTAGGTCACAACGCCTCATCATAATGGGTATAAGAACCCTCATATCATGCATTACATATCTCATTCACATATCAAATATCACATCACTAGATATTTGCTTTCAAATGTATTCATATTGGGTATAAGAGCTGTCATATCATGTATTTCACATCTCATTCACAATATCATAATCAAGAAAACAAGCTCCAATCACCCACAAGTTCATGTACCTTATTACAATCCAACATCACTACACAGTAACCCATTTCATGATCCCTCTTTCAAAACACTGAGATAGTTCCTACAGTATATGGCACAACATGATTAGAATTTCAATTAAATATTTAGGCCAATTACTTATCTATAAACATTTTGAATCAAAAACTCAAATTAAGACATAAAAATATGCTACAACTTGAAACAAGCATTATCAATTTTAGCCATCATAAGGCCACACCTTCACTAAAGTACAAACTTTACCTCCACGGATGCCTTTCTCCTCCCATTTAATCCGTGAAACACCATGCCAAATTCATTTAAAAACTCCTTCTTTGAAGAAAATTTATCTAAAACAAAAATATGAAGAAAATGTCATCTTATGTCTAAAAAATATATCTTTATTCATTAAACATATATACCATGACATTTCAGCATTATCAAGTTAGAAAATATGTTATTTCCACCTTATATTATCATCCAAATAGAAAGTAATTTTATGGATTCGGATTTTACTCAACATAGTATCAAAAAATCCATAAAAGTGACATTTTAAGGGGAAAACCTATCTTTTTTGAAATTCTGGCCTTTTGGCAACATAAAGGTTTAGCATTACCATCATGGATAATCAATTAAGAGAGAATAGTATGATGACACCCCATTTTTTCTCACTCAGTAGAAATTAATGCTTAATGTTAATTCTCTAGATAGTGATGGATTCCATTTCAACAGTTCTCTACATTTTCCCACATTTATCCATTTTTTCCTTTTTGCATTTTTTCATATCTTCGCTAATTTAATGTATTCACTTTCACCCACTTGTACCCAGTTCAGAGATATTTTAATCAACAATATTCTTTCCCATATCAAGTGCAATATTTCCACAAATTTTTCTTTTCATAAGCCTTTCTAATAAATTACACGTTGAATTATCCTGAATAAAATTTTTCTTTTATCCAAAAATATTCAATTGTCAAAAAGTACTAATTTGTTTGATAATAGTGAAGGATAGTCATGAATGCTTCTTACTACATTATTTTATTCACTTATATTTGGAATTCAAATAATTATCTTGAAATATCTAGCAAATTGTGAGAGAGGATTCATCCTAACTCGGCCACCATGCAAATTTAAAGAAATCATCCTATGAAATGTGGTTGGTCGCCCTGATCCATGTGCCACTCATGTGTGGTGCATCACCATGATGCACTACCACATGTACAAGATTCTTTTTGGAAGCTTGAACCATGACCCCTTCCAATGAATGACCTCCATATCCAACATATTTTAGGCCCTTTATGACTCTATTGAAGCTAGAGAGCTATTGTCCACCTCTTTATTTTTTGCAGTACTCATGTTCATAGGATCTTTCCAAGGACATCACCTACCTCTAAACACCGATAGGGTGCAAAATGATAAATATATTATTATCCTAATTGCTTCTTTGTAACTACCTCTTGTAACTGCTTTAACTACTTATAACTATTAATATCTACTAAACTACTCACGTGATATGTTTGCATATCCTGATTTACGTAATTATAAAGATCAGATCTTTCTTTTAATCTATATCTTCTCATCATACTCTAATCTTCTTATGCATTAGTCTTAACCACTCATGAGGGATCTCTATCATGGGAGGCCCTAAGGTGATTAGGATTCCAACTTGCATAAAAACTAGGATGTTTAGGGCTATTATGGAAAGGAACTAGATATCTCTCACCCAAGGCCAACAATTGATAAAAACATGTTCTTATTAGTTTTTTAATCAATCTGAAACTTCCGCCTTTTCAAAATTATTATAAATGGTTTTACGTTGACGTACCAGGTGATATATAAGTGGTAATCCTTCTCTACTTGTAAGAAGATCTCCAGATCCAAATGTTTGGTTATTTTTTCATTTATATTATCATTTATCTGACTTGGATGCAAAATCTAATTTTCGTCATGGAATTTCAAATGCTTTATTTTATCTTGACTTGTTTTCCATATAATATGTGGTTGCAGATCAAATCTTATGTTTCTAACTACTTTTCAAAGTGACTTTTGAATTAATTTTCTCTATCAAAGATAAATGTTGATACATATTTTTTGGACATGATGCAAAAAAATGATGACTCCACTCGGGACGATCTGGGTTGAATTACTTATTCTTTGCAAAGTTTCAATGTTTCCTTGGTTATTACTTTTGATTTTTTTATATTTTCTAATTTTCATGAATAGAGATAGATATTCACATTACCACATTCCATGAGCATTGTGACATGTGGGTTGAGGTATTCCATATGTCTCTGTTCCCTATTAGGTTTGGTCTATGTTCATCTTTGATTTTGTTTTTTTGACATTTTTGCATTTTTTGTTTAGGGTTTTTATGTTCCTTGATATCTTTTTAGTGTTTCACATCTGCTTCCCTTCTATCTTTATCTTTGCTCCAAAAAAAATTAGAAAAATCTAAAAAAGAGGAATGAGTGATAAGAGCACAATCTCTTCTTTCTTAATTATTATGGAATTGTGTTCTTGAATGCTTATCATGTGGTCATGCTTATTATTTTGAGCTTTCTTAAAAAGACTTTAGCTGTTTGCACTCACATAATGCACTCCTATAAACCCATCTATCGCATAATGGTTCCCAACCTCACGTTGGATCTTGGGATGTAGCACAAGGTTGTTAGTAAAGGTATTGATGTAGAATTAAGATGAGGATCCAAAGGCCTTGAGGACAACCCCCTTTCCTAGTACTCACGACTAATCATGGTTTCCATGGTCATGATGTGTACTTGGAGAACTATCTTTATCTGTCAAACCCTAGTTACCCCCTCTATGAGTGCCATATTTCCATAGAGAAGCTAAGGAAAAACCCATCCTATGCAGGTCACACTTGAGTGAGGACATAAATGGATCTAATATCTTGGCCTAAAATGGGAGGGTTATTTGCCTCATATACATGCATGTTGTGTTGGTTGCTAAAATATAATATTGTTTCTAACACCTTGTTGTGCAAGTTAATGATAGAAAATCAAGCAATCTTTCAAATATTAAGCATTTCAAACATTATTTTAAATTTAACAATCTCAAAAAATATTTTAAAGATTCAAAATATAAAAAAACTCTTTCAGAGATTAACAATCTCAAATAAATTTTTAATATTAACAATAACAAGAAATCTTTCAAATATTAACCATTTCAAACAATCTTTCAAATATTAACAATTTCAAAAAATCTTTCAAGGATTAAGAATCAGAAACAAAATTTCAAAAATTAACAATCTCAAGAATCATTAAAAGATTAACAATTGAGAGCATTTACCAAAGATTAACAACTTTTTCAAAAAAAAATATTTCCAAGATAAAAAATCTCAAATAATCTCTAAAATATTATCAATCTTTTTCATATAAACTTCTTTGCAACTCCATCGAGCTAGATGGTTCTTCAAACATGATTGAGATGTCATTTGTCAATTTCAGGTCTGCCCATCATATATGGTCCTAGACTATGACCTAAAAAAATACCATCCAGTACTTCCCATGCCCATAACTATCATTTGTACTACGACATAAAACTAGACAACAACCTACACCTAGTTTCATCATCATTTTGGAGAGTCCAAGTTGAGAACCCTCCCCTTTGACCGCTCACTAGTTCTAAGGAGCAGGAACCCCCAAGAGAAACTCATCAAACTAGGTAGAAAACATGACATCACATATATTTCAAATGGTTTCACTTTGGGAACCCCACTAGAAGAGGACACCCTAGGGAGGAAAAAAGTTGATTAAGCACAATCACTAAACTATAAGGGGCTACCTATATCTTGATCAACCACACTACCCCATCTCCCATGTATTTTGAATAATCCTCTTAGGACACCCACCTGAGGAAATCTTACCTTACTAACCTTACTAGACTACACATCATCCCAGTTTCCACCATCATATATTTACCCAACCATGGCATTAAAAAGTACATCCCATGTTAAAATTAAATAACCCATCCATCTCACCCAACCTAGGGGAAGGTTCCATCACTTAAAGTTGATAATGAAAAAATTAATGTATCTTTCATCATGAGAAAATTATAAAAGGCCAAGGAGTATCCTTTTGCATCTCAAAACAAAGGGGTGAGTCATCATACCTTTAGAACCAATATAATATATGTGGAGAGATTCTTGCTAAGGCACAAAATATTTCTCATTTCATATTACACCCTTGTTTTGAATCCCTTTGGTCCAAATTTTAGGAGGTCATGCAAATGAAAATAAGTATGTACTTCACCCGATCTTGAAAATGATAAATCAAAATTTTTGGGAGAAGAAATGCAAAGGGATCATATGATAGTAGCATCAAGGGAGATGCAAGCAAAAATAAGCAAGATAACCAGTCTGAAGAGAGAATCCCAAAGGAACCTTGATGGTGCCTGAGGCATTTACCTCTTAGTAGATTTATCTACTATACATGTCAATGAAGCTGGGAAAATGTCACCTCCATGCTGCCACCAAGCATAGGTTACATAGGATGGTGGCATCATCTAAAATTTGCAGACCAGGAGCTACATATGTCATCTTATCATTGATGTCATTTCCATATGGCATAACTTCAACTAGAGCCATTTCAACAAGTGTTGTACTAGTATCCATCATATGTGAATGCTTGGGAAATAACAATAGTTCTAGAGGTGACAACAATCTTATTAGTCCCTAATTGTGAGGCTAAAGGGAATAATAATGATAAAGAAGTTGAATCTAAAGGAAGATCCTAAAGATGTGGAAAAAGTCAACACCATAACAAAGATTCAAACATTGTACTTGAACAACTGGGGACCATCCCCATCCTGCATTCATTCTATCTGCCACCACACTCATGCTAGAATGTATGGATTCCTATCATTGGTACACACAACACTGCTATTGACAATCAAACTACTAGTAATACCAGTAGTAGTTTCCATCTGGGATGAAGAAATCATAGAGCCTTCCATTGTAGATCCTATCATGGTAGAAATTCTATACAAGTTCAAGCATCTGGAAGGGAAGAAGGATATTGGGAAACCTTTAAGTGATTCATTCCCTTTTTCTAATTTAGTTACATGATAACTTCAACATGTATAAGTTTTACAAATACACTGGGAAAGGGGACCAATTGGCCCATATCAAGGCATGTTGCCCACACATGTGAAATTTCAATATGATGACAAGGTCTTGATCCACTGCTTCATGTCAACATTTATGGGTCCAACATTGGAATGCTGCAAAAAATAAGATATGATAGTAGTGACAACCTTGGCAAAGATGGCCAAAAAATTCATTGACTAATATGCATGGAATATACACCAGGTCCCCACTGAGGAAGATCTAGAAGATCTACAATAGAAAATGGAGGAAAGTTTCTCTGAGTCTGTCAGATGGTTGAGTGTGTGAGACAACTAGGTAGAGTTCAAGCCTATATACAAGGAGGCTCTTAATATAGTGATAAGGGTAGAAACACTAGCACACACAACCCTACTATCTCGATATAAGTACAATACCTTCATGTAACTAATTCAAGAAGGGGTTCGGTTGAGGGTTCCATCAAGATAGGGGTCTTTCAAAATATAGGCCTCACCTTTAAACCTCAATCCACCTCCACAACATCCAATCATAAATTCAAATGGGCAATGACCAAAATAGTAGACCATAAGGTAGGAGTAGTACTTATTCCAACTACCAATACCAAGCAAAAACAACCAATTGTGCAAATATCTCCAGTTCAAGCTCAAATTTTGCAAGCTACCACTAACATGGTTCCACTATAGTAGCAACATTAGATGAAACCACCTAACTACTAACCTTAATATGTGCCACCGCAACATTCATGGCCATCAAACCACTTCCAGAGTAGACCACCATCATTTCAGCCACCTATGCAACATATGGTGGAATGAAACCCGCTAGTAGCAAGTAAGCCCACCACCCCAAGCAGAACTACTTGCAACTACTCCTACATTAGAAGAGCATACCAAGAAGAATAGGATATTCAAACTTGTGGGATCCTCTCTTAGGTCCATCCTTCTTGCTAATAAATATCCATTGGGGTTTCTCTCCATAAGGGAATCACCAGATTCCTTGCCAAAGGATTACAATGCCAATTTCTTCTACAATTTTCATTAAACCAAGGGGAACAAGACAAAAATGTGCTTCACTCTATGGAATGCCCTACAATATTGAATTAGATTTGTCAAGGTCAATACAGTCATGATAGAAGATACTTCATTTCCTTCTAACAATGTGTCCATCATATCCTCATTAGAAGATAGCAGGTTGTCACCATGATCCACAAAAGGAATCTAGAGATCGCGATACATGCTAAAAGGAAAACTAGCATTGCAAGAGATCATCTCATGCAAGAGAGACAATCAATGTGGGTTCCTAAAGTGGTAGTTGCAAAAAAATCCCAGTAGATCATGACTACTTGCCCTACAGTGGTGATACATGAAAATGCTCCCAAGTCAACAATAGAAATGGTAGTGGCACTCACCACCTCGAAGAAAGTAGCTCCACCCCTTGAAAAAGGCATATAGAATGTGACCACCTATGCATGAGTTCCTACCAACACACCCAAAGAAGAGTAAGCAAGGTTTCTATCCCTACCATCAACACTAAGCAAGTGCCTTCTACTCTTAAATTAAAAAAAAAATCAACCCAGAAGGCTTGGATGTAGTTTAGTTTCTAGAGGAGCCAAAAGGAGAGGTATCAGTGGATGAAGTAATGGTTGCCCCATGCCCAGTGAAACCATAATGAAGACACTTGAAGAGGATGACATCTCCAGATCGGAAGTACTACAATCCACCATTGAATCGATCACCCCTCCATATTTGATCTCATATTTTGAAGAGGAGATACCTATAAGAGGGAATCATAACAAGACTCTACTAATCATTGTCATCTACAAAGGCCTCAAGATTTATTCTTGCTTTGTAGACAATGGTGCAGGCCTCAAAGTTTGGCTCCTAATATGGTTATCAACTTGGGAAGAGATACTTCCAACCTACAATTGACACTGTAGAAAGCAAGATATTTTGATAGTGTGATAAAGCATGTCTTGGGGGATATCACCCTCGATCTACAAATTGGACCATAGACTTTTTTAGTATTTTTATGGTCAAGGAACCAATTACATCTTTAAACCACCTCTTTAGAAGGGCTTGGATTCATGACAATAGGGTGGTTCCCTCATCAGTGCATCAGAAACTCAAGTATCAGCTGGAACATTCCATCGTCACAGTTTAAGACGATAGCTCGGGCACCATAATTGGCATTGAAGAATAACATATGAAATTATGTTTTGAGATGTTGCATATGTGAAAGACTAGATTTTGGGTTAATTTTGAGGATGAAATATCTTTTAAGGTGTGTAGGATGTGATGGAGTGGACCTTGAGAATCCTTCAATATCAATGACATATGTAATTTCATGCATGTTGAGTTATTTTGGGAGTTCCAAGTGTTTTTTCAAAGTTTGGATGGCAAACGATAAGTACATAATGATTAAGTTCCTTAACTTTATGCCTTTTTGAAGAATTTAGTTGGATGATCAAATAACTGAGTTTTGTCACCAAATTTGAGTGCAAGGTATCTTTGAGGTAGTAAATCTATGGTTAATTTTTGGTGGCATTTGGATGTTCCTAGAGGAAGTTATGAATGTTTGAAATTTGGGAAATAATATGCATTTTTGGTGTTTGATTAGTCTAAGTTGTTGATTAAATAGGTGTCACACACCCTTGGATTCTACACGATTTACGTGGCCTAACTCTAGTTGTGGATCCCAGATCTAGTGGCTATATTCCCAGTTCTTAAGTGAGCCACAAATTCAGTCTGTCAATGGGCCTTTCATAGTTGTTGGATGTAGATTGGATGACAATGAGCTCATCTCCAAGCTCTGGCTTTGGAGGAGTCATGGAGCAGTGAGACGAGCAACCATCCACACAACCATGATCTCAAATAGTGGGGTGATTGGGGTGGGAAACTGGGTGGTTGGCCTCGTCTAAGCGAGTACTTCCATCCTGACATTGATAACACATATTTTGGTGAAATAGATAGAGAGAACGAGCCCCAGTCTGGCACTGTCTCTCCACAACCTTGAGTATGTGGTAGCTAAGAGTAGAGAAGAGAGCTAGAAGGCATATTGGATGAAGAGAAAGAAAGGAAGAGCAACACAGAGACCTAGGGAATCATTCGTGCTTGAGCGCATGGCCTCAAAGGGTTGCTTCCATGGCTGACCAACTCAGGTCAGGCACCTATGAACACAGAGCTCAGAGACATGTGAGGGGAGATGCTCGCTGCGAGCGAAGGAGGTGGTCGAGTTTATAGAGATTCCAAGGAGCTTTCGGAATCTTCATTTTGTTACAAGGTTGAGCAGGACCCTTTTGCCACTTTTGCTCCACCATGGCAGCAAGCTGCTGCGAAAACCTTCATCAGACCACCAGGGAGAGTCCCCATCAGCAATCCACAGAGCCGATGACATAGTCTCCGAGATAACGAAGTCCATGGCATTATTTTTAGATGGTGAGGAGGATCACCTCACCATGGATCCCTCATCGGAGTCTGAACTCACAACGGCAGCTCCGGGTCGGACAAACGCGAATAGATCATGTGAAATGCGAGGAGTTGAGAGAACTCTCAAACCAACTAATGAACCGGAATCCCAGATCTAACCACGGTCCTTGAATCGGGTCCAGGCACAATAAACCAACTAATTTAGAGAGAACCAGCTCACAACATACTGCAACATCCAGAGGAGGTGTGCCCTGCTCAGGGCCACATGTCGTCTCCTAATTGGCCCAAAAAAGATAAAATCCCTAAAATGATCGGTTCTTATATAATACATAGTAATTAACCCGTATATTAGAAAAATATATATAATATACCAAAATTCTCAAGAAAATGAGTAGCACACACTAGAATGATAATATTAGTCTTTTGATGCACGAATATTAGTGATATCATGTAAGATGTGTTCTTGTTTAAAGGATAATAAATACCAAATGATGGCCTAAAATTATGAGAAAATACCAGTAAAGCTATATTCATGATTATAATCCATCTGATATCAGTAGTTATGATGGTGATGCATGAAGTCATCTAATTTGCTCTATATGGCTTATTAGGGCTAATAACCTTAAATAATGCATAATAATTAGAAGTATGCTCACAAAATCCTAGAAATGAAAGAGTAAGCTCATATTAGTATATGGAACCTTAGTTTTAATTATGAAGACCACGATGATGCACATAATTCATGTTACATGAAGATGACCCTTGTTACATGGGATGAAACCCTATTTTGTATAATACATGTAACCTAGGTTTAATATGTATAAATAATGATACAAAATCTAATGTTCAGTTAATGAACCATAATATGGAAAATGACATCAGTAAGATAAATCTAAGATTAGAATTCAAGTAATGATGCACATATCCTAATGAACTAAACTAAACCCTAACAGATATAACTAGGGTTAAGATGATGGGAACCTAATGATGGTACATGGTCTTGTCTTAATTAGGTTTGACTAATGATATAGTTGATATCAGAGATATGTGATGATTAGATTTGTCTTTCTTGATCAAGGTACGCCATTACCTCTTACTTGGCTTATTATACAATATGCTTGTGTTATATATGTAGTAAAATACTTGGCATATGATATTGTATGAAATGATTGTTCTTGTATGATATGTTGCATGGTTTTCCATACTTATTTCTATGAACACAACAAACATAATATATCTATTCCATTATATGAAAGCACTAAACTCATTGGTAGTACAATGCTTGGAAGTGACCTAACTCTTTGGTAGTTGGTGACATCGTACATATGATCTAACTCTTTGGTAGTCAATCAGAAAGGCCTTAATCTTGATCTCCTTGAGAGTGAAGAGAATGCATCAAAACCTTTCGGCAGTCAATGTAAGGATATATAATGGAAAATGTGCTCAAAATATGTGTTCTCTTTTGTTAATGAACATCTTTGTGCAAGTATATGCTTTTTCTTATATTTCTTTACAACTACCAAGTATTAGTTTTATCTTATTGTCAAGATATTATGAGAGGTATATAAAAGACACATAGGCGTACTCAGTACAATATACTTAAATATTGTGTTGTCGTGTACCACATGAAATTTTTTGTTTAGGTTGTGGACAAATGATCTTGAAGATCCAAGATAGTTGTGAGTTGTGTGACGAGATGATGTGTAGGTGGACATGTTGTCTTAAGATCCTATAGTTTAGTGGTAGTACATGTATATGTAGAGTTTGCTATTCAATATGTAATATCAAATGTTGTAACAATTCATGTTGTAATTATATGTTGAATGGTGAACATGTGTTGTATGTTTTTATTATTGTTCATGTGCATGTGCTACCATTTGTTTCCTTATGACTCCCTTGATTTTCTTCTTCTTAGCCTAGTGTGTGGTGTTTAAATCGGGATTCTCATTGAGGTGAGGGTTTCAGTTTGGACGTCACACATCAGATGAAGTTTTAGAAAATTTGGGGACGTCACATGTGGTATCAGAGCATGAACAATAGCAAAGCGTGACATTTTCTCATTATGCAACTCAAAACCAAAGAACCTTGAACTTAATAATCCTTAGGGTTATATTAGTCATCTTATATAGAGTAGATCTGACCTAGCCTCTAGGTTAGCACCTAGATGTCTGAGAACTAGGTTTAGACTGGTGCTTGTTGTATAGCAAGTCCTTAGATATCATTCTTTCCTTATAATACATTGGTATGGGATGTTGTATTATTTAGAAATGACGTACATCAAAATAAGAGAAACCCAAGACATATGGTGCTCGTTGTCTAGAGTAGCTACACTAGTCTACACTATGTTCTCACAATTTTCACTAGTTTTCATGACATTGTACTCTCTACTATGTGTGGGATGCTTGTTTTGTGGATTTGTTTTTTGATTCCAATCAGATCGAACCTTGATAGTTTTCTCTGATGCATGTTTTATCAGAGAAAAACTATATAATATTTTATTATAAATATATGTATTACAAAAATGTGTCCCCATACATGTACGAGTAGGAGGTGGTCATGCAATCTAAGTGAAAGTGAATGACATCATTCTGGAAGAGAGAGTAGTTCTAGATTAGATGTCTAGAGCCTTGTTGGAATATGTGATAGATGGAATAAGATTAGTTGATGATCTAAGTTGTATAGAGATGATGTAAGATGGTTTATTATGATATATGTTTGTCTTTGAGGGCTTAAGTTCACTTTTGAGGATGCAAGACAAGTTTTAATGATGCAAGTAACTAGGCTTTTTATGAGATAAGACTTGTTAAGTTAAAATAAATGTGAATCAGCAAGAGCCTCAATATCTTTTACAAAGGAGGACCTCTAGTGTTAGGACTAGTTTTGGGTTAACTCTAGAGAGAGTGAGACCCACAGGGAGAAGGTTAGAGAACCTAGACTCCATGATATGAGAAATATGAGAATTATGAGATATGTGATACGAAATGTCCTAAACTAGACTACTCCTGAGTGATTGAGAAGAGTTGCTTTATGCATGATTCCTATAGTTTGTTGAACCCTAGATGTCCTTGGAAGGACCAAACCCGAGAGATAGAGAGAGGCTCGTTATATGTGTGCAAGTGAAAATGAATATTAGTGTCTGCCGTATGGGTGAGGGAGAGAGCCCAAGACCCTGGAGGAGGTAGCTATGTTAGTTTCTGTGAAGCCTCGAGCTCAGGTTGGTGGTTCCCCACATAGGACACTAGTGGCATGTGTAAAATATAGTGTTCAGTAAGAAGAACTCATGGGTAGAGACCTATGAACAGTATGTAATAGCATGTTTTAGTTTGTGCTTATGTGGATAGAGCTTGTGAAGTTGATCAACTAGTGCCAATGAGGTAATCTGAGAACCCTAGACTAAGTGAGGGAAGATAAGTTATTGTTTATGAGACACTCACAAAGAGGAGTTAGCTCAGATAGACTGAGCATGTCACTACCCTCATGATATGGGTCAGGAGAACCTCAGTTGGACTAGATAAAGTTTAATACATGTCTAATGAGCCACTTGTATAAGTTTGTTTAGAACAACCATGGTGTAATATAAGTAAAAACATGTTTTGATCTTGACATGTGACATATAGATGTGACATCATGGAAAACTTATAGATATTTTAAAGCTCTTCATCAATATATGGTTAACCATGTAAATGAATAATGATGATAATGTGAAATTATTGTCTAAGCTTGTGATGAAATCACTAGTAATTGTTGCAATTTGTTATGAGAAATGAAATAAGATCACATGAATGAAACATATGACATAAGGTGCTAATATTAGTGCTTAATAAAGATGAAAAATATAGTTAGATAGTTAGCACAACATAACGATTATGACACCTTGATATGATCTAGATGGATAAAGCGTGTTAACTTTAGTTAACTCACTCCTAAAAGGCTTATGTTAATGTTGAACATGTTCTAATAATTAGCTCAATAAAATGTTTATGACACCTTGATATAATGGGTTAACCTTAGTTAACTCTTTTTCAACATGGTAATATGATGTGGGAACCCTAATGCATGGGTAAAGATAAGGATGCAACCCTAAAGATATGAAACATGGCATGATATGACCTAAGTACCAAAATCATATGGTGAGTGGTTCACCCTTGTTGTATGATTAACCTCCTAGGAGTGGTTAAGAAATGGTTATGGAGCTTTGTTTCTAGATATGTTGTACATATAGTGGTGTCCTACATATGGATGAAGACCTTTAGTTTTCTTTGGAATATGAGAATGGCTTAAATTCGAGAAAGAAATTTCTTTTAAGATGTATATGATGTGAAAGACTGGATTTTGTGTTAATTTCGAGGATGAAATATCTTTTAAGGTGTGTAGGATGTGATGGAGTGGACCTTGGGAATAATTCAATATCAAGCACATAAGTAATTTCATGCATGTTGAGTTATTTTGGTAGTTCCAAGTGTTTTTTCAATGTTTGGATGAAAAACTATAAGTATATTATGATTAAGTTCCTTAACTTTATGCCTTTTGAAGTATTTAGTTTGATGACCAAATAGCTGAGTTTTGTCACCAAATTTGCGTGCAAGGTATCTTTAGAGGTAGTAAAGCTATGGTTATTTAGTTTGATGACCAAATAGCTGAGTTTTGTCACCAAATTTGCGTGCAAGGTATCTTTAGAGGTAGTAAAGCTATGGTTATTTTTTTGTGGCATTTGGATGTTCCTAGAGAAAGTTATAAAGGTTTGAAATTTGGGAAATAATATACATTTTTCATGTTTGATTAGTCTAAGTTGTTGATTAAATAGGTGTCATGTGCCCTTGGCTTCTATGTGATTTACATGGCCTAACTCTAGCTGTGGATTCCAGATCCAATGGCTATATTCCCAGTGCTTAAGTGAGCCATGGATTTGGTCCTTCAATGGGCCTTTCATAGATGTTGGATGTAGATTGGACGGCACTGAGCTCGTCTTTTGGCTTTGGAGGAGTCATCGAGCAGTGAGACGAGCAACCATCCACATAGAAATGATCTCTGACAGTGGGGTGATTGGGGTGGGAAACTAGGTGGTTGGCCTCATCTAAGCAAGTACTTCTGTCCTGGCCTTGATAGCACATCTTTTGGTGAAGTAGGCAGAGAGAATGAGCCCTAGTCTGGCACTGTCTCTCCACAACCATGAGAAGGTGGTAGCCATGAGTACATAAGGGATCTAGAAGGCATATTGGAGGAAGAGGAAGAAGGGAAGAGCAACACAGAGACCTACAGAATCATCCATGCTTGAGTGCATGGTCTCAAAGGGTTGCTTCCATGGTCGACCAACTCAGGTCAGGCGCCTATGAACAAAGAGCTCGAAGACATGTGAGGGGAGATGCTCGCCATGAGCAAATGAGGTGGTCGAGTTCATGGAGGTTCCAAGGAGCTTTCAAAATCTTCATATTGTTGCAAGGTTGAGAAGGGCCCTTTTGCCCCTTATGGCCCACCATGGCAGCAAGCTGCTGCGGCGACCTTCACCAGACCACCAACGAGAGTCCCCAGTAGCAATCCATGTAGTCGATGGCATAGTCTCCAAGATAACAAATTCCATGGCATTGTTTTTAGATGGTGAGGAGGAGCACCTCACCATGGATCCCTCACCAAAGTCTGAACTCACAGTCGTGGCTCTGGGTCGGACTAACGTGAATAGATCGCGTGTAACGTAAGGAGTTGAGAGAACTCTCAAACCAACTGATGAACTGGAATCCCAAATCTGACCAAAGGCCTTGAATCAAGTCTAGGTGCAATAAACTAGCTAATTCAGAGAGAACCATCTCACAGCAGACCACAGTAGCCAGAGGAGGTGCGTCTTGCTTAGGGCCACGTGTCATCTCCTGATTGGCCCAAAAAGGGTAAAATCACTAAAATGTTCAATTCTTATATAATTGATAGTAATTAACTCATATATTAGAAATATATATATATATAATATACCAAAATTCTCAGAAAAATGAGCAGAACACAGTAGAATGATAATATCAGTCGTTTTATGCATTAATAGCAATGATATCATGTAAGATGTGTAATGCTTGTTTAATGGATAATAAATACCAAATGATGGCCTAAAATTATGAGAAAATACCAGTAAATCTATATTCATGCTTATTATCCATATGATATCAGTAGTTATAATGTTGATGCACAAAGTCATCTAATTTTCTTTATATATCTAATTAGGGCTAATAACCTTAATTAATTCATAATAATTAGAAATATGCTCACAAAATCTTAGAAATGCAGACTAAGCTCATATTAGTATATGGAAACTCAATTTTAATTATGAAGACCATGATGATGCACATAAATCATGTTACATGAAGATGACCCTTAATACATGGGATGAAACCCTATTTTGTATAATACATGTAACCTAGGTTTAATATTTATAAAGAATGGTATGGAACCTAATGTTCAGATATTGAACCATAATATGGAAAATGACATCAGTAAGATAAATCTAATATTAGAATGAAAGTAATGATGCACATATCCTAATGAACTAAACTAAACCCTAACGAATATAACTAGGGTTAATATGATGGGAACCTGATGATGGTACATGGTCTTGTCTCAATCAGGTTTGACCAAGGATATAGTTGATATCAGAGATATGTGATGATTAGGTTTGTCTTTCTTGATCAAGGTATGCCATTTCCTCTTACTTGGCTTATTATACAATATGCTTGTGTTATATGTGTAGTAAAATACTTGGCATATGATATTGGATGAAATGATTGTTCTTGTATGATATGTTGCATGATTTCCCATACTTATTGCTATGAATACATCAAACATAATATATATGTTCCATTATATAAAACCACTAAACTCTTTGGTAGTACAATGCTTGGAAGTGACCTAACTCTTTGGTAGTCAGTCACATTGTACATATGATCTAACTCTTTGGTTGTCAATCATAAAGGCCTTAATCTTTATCTCCTTGAGAGTCAAGAGAATGCATCAAAACCTTCGGTGGTAAATTTATGGATATATAATGGAAAATGTCCTTAAAGTATGTGTTCTCTTTTCTTATATTTCTGTATAACTACCAAGTATTAGTTTTATCTTATTGCCAAGATATGATGAGAGGTATATAAAATACATGTAGGCGTACTCAATACAATATTCTTAAATATTTTGTTGACGTGTACCACATGTAATCTTTTATTTAGGTTGTGGACATATGATCTTGAAGATCCAAGAGAGTTGTGAGTTGTGTGACGAGCTGATGTACAGGTGGACCTGTTGTCTTAAGATCCTGTAGTTTAGTGGTAGTACATGTATATGTAGAGTTTTTTATTCAATATGTAATATCAAATGTTGTAACAATTAATGTTGTAATTATATGTTGAATGGTGAACATGTGTTGTATGGTTTTATTATTGTTCATGTGCATGTGCTACCATTTGTTTCCTTCCGATTCCCTTGATTTTCTTCTTCTTAGCCTAGTGTGTGGTGTTTAAATTGGGATTCTCATTTACGTGAGGGTTTCAATTTGGACGTCACACATCAGATTAAGTTTTAGAAAATCTAGGGATGTCACAGCGTATAACCAATATCATATAGGTTCCACCATGAAGAAGGCAATCCCACCTTCTGCCATACGAGCCTACTCTATTCACACATCAGTTATGGGAAATACACATTCAAACTAATTAAGGTTTTAGGAGCTAGACACCAAGGGTGTATAGAGATCAATCAGATTCTACCAAGACAACATGGATTGGGTCTGGGGTTTGATGGCCCATTCTTTGCACAACCTCAAATCACTAGGTGTACATTGTATTTGAAGTCCACATTGTTGTGGCCCACTATGAATGATTTGATAGAAAGAGGCTATTACTACTAACCAATGATGTAAGTAGCAAAGCCAAATGAATCCATTTGTATGTATAATGTTTGGTCAAGATATTGTATCGATGGGACCTTGGACCCAAGCATATAGTTCCCTATCATTACTTTCCTGACACTGTTGATACAATAGATCATTGCCAAGTCCATCATACCAATGTCAATGCACTATCATGTGCAAGAGGTCACTGAAAAGAATGAGGATAACTACCCTAGAATTTTTGTCAACATCAAGGAGATCCCTCATGATTGATGACTATTAGGGCATATGGACCTCCCATAATAATCAATAGTTAGAAGACATGATCATTCCTCTAAATGAAGAAGCAATTAAGCTTAGGCCTACCCCTACGATTGACCAACTGTACTAAAAGCATATCAACTCCGAGAGAACATATGAATATCATCACGACGATCATGTTGATAAGGTTAAAATCACCAACCTATTACCTATAAGAACAAATACACCATTTTATGGTGGTGATGTGGACATTTTTATATTCTCCCAAGATGGCATGCCAAGACGACTATGAATCAAAAAGGCTTTAGAGAAGATTATCATGTCATGTAAATAGACTATGATGACCCCTACAACATGGTTATAGGATGGGGGTCCACACCATCTTCAATGTTGAAACTGCAAAAGATCCATAGCCCCTCTTCCACCCCATTTGGAATGCAAATGAAGTCCAAAACTAGTGTGGGGAGGATCTCAATGACTTAAGGATCAGGTAACTTTCCATAACTAAAAAAATTGATTAGAGGAACAAAAACCTAATGTGGTGGAAATCCTAGATTAACACTACACCCTTCATCACTTCCATGTTCTCTTCTATGAAATCCCAAAAAATTTCAAAATTCACAAAATCCTAAAAAACTACAAATTTTAGAAAACCAAAAAAATAGTAGAATATGCACTATCTCTCCAAGAGTTTGTTGATTATTTTGCTTAAGAAGCATAGATCTATAACGAACAAGATGCAAAAATTGAAGACATTCCTATCCCAGAATATATGAAAAAGGAGCTTCAACCTTTTTATATTTAAGACGAGATAGTGAAAGTATACATTAGCTCTGGCCCTAATAAAAGTGAAATCAAAATTGGAGTGCATCTACCTAAATGTATCAAGAACTAATTTGTAGACTTTTATGCCACTACATTGATGCATTTTCTTAGAGTTACTTGATTACTCTGGGATTAGAAGATCATGGTTCATCAACTCCTTATAATACCTAGCATTCTCCTTATCAAGGAAAAAGCTAGACAAATGCAACAATTATGCAATCTCAAGATTAGAGAGGATGTTTAGAAGCAATACAATGATGGTTCTTAGAGACAGTCAACCATCCTTCATGGCTTGCCAACATTGTTCTAGCACTGACAAAGGGACAACAAAGACAAGATGTGTGTGAACTATGATGATCTCAGCAAGGCATCCCCTAAAGATGAATTTCTACTTCCACAAATTGATGTGCTCGTTGAAAATATAGTTGACCATGGACTTCTTAATTTCATGGATGGATTCTTCGATTACAACTAGGTTCAGATAGATAAGGAAGATAAAAGAGAAATTATCCTTCATCACAGAGTAGGGTGTGTTATACTATCATGCCATGCCATTTGGTCTCAAGAATGGGAGAGATATTGTAAAGAGGTGAGTTCACCTCCTTACTAAAATTTAAAGGAAGTACAAAACATCCATATTTTTAGAAAGACAAAAGATATTGAGGGATGCATGTATAATATACCAAGTAAATAAGCATGCACCAGATACATTGTAAAATATCAATAGGAGCGGAAATAAAAGTACTAAGACTATTACACGGCTTTCATTGTTCATTACTAGATTATTCCCAAAAGAAAACGATAAGAGAAAAGGATCTAGCTATAGCAACCTAGATATACTTTCAGATAGCTTGAGATCTACTCTTGAGATTACTTCCTTCAAATGTGTCCTTCTCCTTGCTCAGCACCAACACCTAGGTTGTTGGGAAAGCACCCAGCAAAAGGGGAAAGAAAATAAGATATGTGTCACAAAACTAGTCTAGGATAACAAGATAAGTAAAGAAAATAAGAATAGTCTAGGGTTCATCATAAGATGAAGATAACAAGAGTATGAGGCTATATTAAAAAGAAACTTTCCATTAACAATTATATTAAAAAGGATTTGCATGTACAATTATTATGTCTACCTAACTAAGTAGGGTTGAGGCACCTATCAGACCTATAACCTATAGGTGAGGGGAGAATAAGACATTCCTAGTTACCTACACAATTATATATGGGAGAATAAAAACATTCCCTAAGGTGATTAAATACATGCCCTCTGTGGGTGGTTGTACATAAGTACCGCTACTTTAAATTAAATAGAACATAAATCTACATGTTAGAAAAGTAGTCACGTCAAGAGTAATCATAATATTCAATAAGCATGGTAGTGGGGTATAAGACCCAAACAAGAAGAAATTATAATTTGATTTGAGACATGAACAACATTAGGATTCAAGAATAGATGATTTAGGGTTCATTTAAGCCTCATTAGGGAAATATAGGGTTTGGATGCAATTTTCCCAACATAGGGTGTAAGGAATGCACATACCTCTCTTACTGATATCAATTACTAACTTTTACCACTTTAATTGAGTCCAAGTTCCACTTTGCCTATTTTCAATGTATTAACATGTATTAGAGTACATAGTGCACATTAATGTATAGAAACCCTAATTTCAGAACTTTTTACCAAAACTCATATTTAGATTTTGAAAATATCACCAATGAACTTATTAGGTTCTCCTGATGAAGAAAACATATTTTTATGTTAATTTTGGAGTTATGATGATTAAGATGTAATTTTTATGGTTTTTATGCATTAAAATCATTTTACAAAAACCACCATTTGTCAAACCATGGAATCAGACCTTGAAAATATTTTTATTAGATAGAGATTAATTTTTCAATTCTAGAACACATATTCATTTGTCAAATTTGGATAAGCAGATTAGAAGATATGAATTTTTCAATACTGACCAATAGGAAATTGCCACATCATCAAATCGATCGAGAGAAAACACCATTTGACCAAGATCAGGTTTGAAGTTGCATAGGTAACCAAACTAGAGCATCTAGAAAAGGTAAAATAGAAAGAAACCAAAACCCTAGAAGAACATGGTAATTAGAGATCAAGATCCTCGATTTTAAACATAGAAGCATGAGTTTTAAGCATGTAGTAAGAAATATATGAGAAGGGACATTTCCTATCTTTTGCAGAGTTTCTCTTATTTTCCCACCAAAAGAATGCTAATAGGCTCGTCCTGGCCCATCCACAACAAGTTAACTGCCCCGGTCCATCAAATGGCAAAGCGACACGCCCTTTACCTATCACGGTCGTTGCCCGATATGGCAACAACCCGACTTGGGTGTGTCGCACGGGAGCCCTGACAAGCTGCAAGCTATTATTACCCAACAAGGAACCTTGCCCACCATAGTCCGTCAGCCGATGGAGTCAATCACGTGACACGACCACCCCTCGGTTCAGAAGCCCGCCAGAGTCTTTACCTAACATGACCATGTGCGATTTACTCGCAACCCGGCACGCGACGACCCCCGCCAGCCGTGCCGGGAAACATACGTGTCAACCCCTCCCAAAGCCACATGAACGGAGCAGATGGAGGACATGTGGCCCAATGAGAGATGGAACTCCCACCAGCGTGCTGCCTATAAATAGAAGCTATAGGCCTACGATGGGATGGGTTAGAACCCTATGAGATCTAACTCTTAGAGCATAGGAGGTGGTGTGTCAAGTTCCAAGGCCTTTCAGGTGATACTAGGTGAGAAAACCCCCAACCTGAGAGACAAAGGAGGAGTAAACTTAGAACCTGACCCGGTAGCAGCAGCAACGCGATACGACCATCAAGGCCACTTAAAACATGTCGGGCCTCTAGTTGGGCTTCAACCTGAGACGGCTCACCCTTCTATACCTGACACGAGGAACCCGAGAACCTAAGATAAAGTAAGCCCGATACATGTCCTAACATGACACGATACCCAACCTGATATGGCTTACCCATCACGGTTACTGCCCGATAGGGCCAGCAGCCTGACACAGCCATATCAGGTAGGGAGTCCTTCCCCGATACACCCCGTACCCATCACGGTTCATGACCTGACACGGTCAAGAACCTGACACAGGCGGATCCCAATATGGCTCCTGCCCGGTACTGGGTTAGCATTATCTTAGGGGTCCACTGCTATGTATATTGACCTCCTACATCAAGGAGGTTGATACCTATCTTCCCTTTTTCAGAAATTTACTTTCATTTAATATTGCATTGTAACTAAACCTTTTTACCTCTTTATGCTTATAGAAATTGTGGAACTTATCTCATGTTGTTCTGTGTATGGCTCCTTTTGTTACATGATTTCTTTATACAGTCTGACCTCTAGCCTCTTCTGTTTGAATCACGCTTTTGACTAGCTATCAAATCGTATTTCTTGTTTTGAATCCTTTGAGAGAAGGATGTCATAAACTCTAGAGCTTGGTCTGATTTGGGTGTACGAGAGTACCCAGGACCAGGGTTGCCTCGGCATATCTTTCCACTCTAGTCTATGATGTATTCCGTTGTCGCTTGTTATGTTTAAATTTTCTTTCTTCATGCTTTACTCCGACGATGGTTTTGTCTCCTCAATTTCCAATATACAAAACCTCTATAAAAATGGCTAAATACTAAAACCTAAATCATTCTGGTAACTCCTTTTGGAGATAGACTTTTAGTTTAATTCTTTATGATTCTTTCTTGTTACATTAAAACTATATCCTTTGACCTTTTTGACTTGCTTAGACAAGTAAAACATGAGTTCTAAAGCACCATTCTTCCTATTCCTATGTTTGACCCCAAACTACTTCGACCATGTGGTAGTTGTAGGAGTCTAAAACATTCATGTATTATAAATTTCTAAAGTCTGATAACCTAGACATGTCTCCATTCTTGGACCCACGTTTAAGGCTTGTCAAATTTTTGGCGCCATTGTTGGGGATAGGAAACAAAAATCATTCTACAAACTCGAGTTTTGCTTGCACTTTGCCAAAAACCTTGTAGATATGCATATAATACTACAAATATTTACTGTATATAGTTTATACAACATACTAATACTTTTACACTTTTCTTTCTTCCCAAGTACTCCTTCACCTTTTCTAGCCATCCTTTTGTCTAACAAGTAATGGCTGAGCGACCTCTTGAAGCTTGATCCCTATGATCTTTTGTCCAAATCAGGGCAAACGAAGAGAGGAATCCAGTAGTTGTACAACCCCTCAATATTACCAACTTTGAGTTGAAGCCTGCTTTCCTCCAGTTGCATTCGCACAACCAGTTTGGCAAGAACACTATTGAAGAGAACATGTACAACCACCTCACAACTTTCAAGAGGACTTGCAATACCTTCAAGATCAATAGAGTTCTGATATCCCACATCTACATCCTATGCATCCCTTTCTCTCTGAGAGACAAAGCATTGGAGTGGTACATAAGTGTGCAAGATGAGAGCCTTCCCGATTGGGAACACCTAGCCAACACATTTATCGCCAAGTTCTTCCCCATAGAAAGAACGGTCAAGTGCCAGAACAAGATAACGAGGTACTCGCAGAAACCCTTAGAGAACCTTCATGAGACCTGGGAGAGATTTCAAAGTTATCAGAGGGAGTGCCCGCACCATGGTTTTTCTGAACCTAAGTTTATCACTACATTATATAATGGGGTGTGTTCCTCAGAAAGGAAATCCCTAAACGCTGCAGCTGGAAGCGATTTCTTAGAAATTAGTGCTTAGAGGGCTAGAGATATTATAGACAACATGGCCACAAATAGTGAGTACGATAGAGAGCATATGAGCCACACCACCCCTGGAGAATCCAAGGCAATGGAGGCATTAGCAACCAAGTTGGATAAGATAGTGACCGACGTCCAAACCCTGAAGGATAAGGGGTATAAAGGAAAAGTTTGACAAGAGGTAGTGAGAAGGTGTGTCACTTGTAGAGAGCTAGACCACCTATCTAACTTTTGCCCATACACAGCCGCTCAAGGTGAACATGATGAACACAACACGGAAAAAATGAGCTACGTCCAATATCGGCACCCCGATCACCCTGGTTTTTCTTATGAGAACACCAGAGCAACAGAGAATTCTCATCAGCTGGTGGATGGAACTTCTTTGGGAGGGTTGCCGCATCAGCAATGTCAAATATGGTTTTAGTAGTAGAGAGCTTTCCAACAAAACTAGCTGTAGCGACCATCTATGATGACAGAGTTTTAATCTTTTGCCAAGAAATAGAACGACCTGAATGAAAAGATGCATAAAAGCTTCATTGAAAGCATGGCCCTACTTATGTTGATGCAACAACAGATGGGAGGCTTCTCAACTCAGATAAGAGAGCTCCAACAGCATAACAAATAGATTGACCAACAGTTGGCTAGCCTGGCCCAGAGTATCAACCACCAAGTGGGGCATTTCCCCTCCAGTACCAAGGCAAATCCGTGTGGGAATGAAACCGCAAAGATGGTCATCTTAAGGTCAGCAACAGTGGTACAACCAACCATTAAGAAGAGAGCAACAGCAGTGGTAGCACCAGCTAAGGATATTAGCCCCGAGGAAGTTGAAGAAAAAGTCCCCACAAAGTAAAGGAAAGTGACCAAAGAAAGAGTCAATGATGTTCCTTCTGAGGTGCGTCCGGACAAGTACGCACCCCGTATACCTTTCCCACATAAGTTGGTGAAATCCTAGTTGAAAAAGAGATACAAGAAGTTCATGGGTGCCGTAAAGAAGCTGCACCTCGACATCCCATTTTTGGATGCCATCGATGAGATGCCTACTTACGCCAAGTTTTTGAAAGACTTGATTTCGAGGAAGAAGAGAGGCAAAGATGTTGAAACTATAATGCTAGCACAGATTTCCAATTCTTTTTTCAAGGCAAGTATGCCGTCCAAGAAGAAAGATCTTGGGGATTTTGTCATCCCCTTCTAGGTTGGGGATAACATAACCCGTAAAGGTCTGGCAGACCTAGGGGCAAGCATCATCATGATGCCCTTGTCCTTGTCAAAGAGGATTGGACTCACCGATATGGTAAGCACCAATATGAGGATTCAACTAGTAGATCACACATTTACCAGGCCAGTTGGAGTAGTTGAGGATGTGCCGATTTGAGTTGGGTGGTTCTTTATACCATGTGATATCATTTTGATTGATACTGTGGAAGATCCTATCTGCCCCCATTATCTTCAGGCGACCTTTCCTTGCGACAGGAAGAGCACTCATTGACGTAGAGGCGGGTATGTTAACAATAAGGGTTGGAGGAGAGTACATCGACTTCAACATCTGTGATTGTTTGAAACCCCCTTCGCTCTTTGAATCCTCTTATTTCATTGAAATCTATCAGCAGCTCTGCAATGAGGTAAGGGAAGAAAAGGCCATGATAGACCCACTGATGCACGCCTTATCTGGAAGAAGAAGATCTGTCTGAAGAAGAAGACCCAGTGGAGACAGTGATGTAAGTTGCCCTCCATAAAGATCTTTCTGATGAGCAAGAGAAGGATACCCCGCCCGAGTTGAAATTTTTGTCGAGAGGCTTGGAATGCTACTTTCTAGATGAGGAAAAGATGAATCTTGTGATCATCAACTCAGAGTTGGCCGACAGCCAGAAAGAATAGCTGCTTGAGGAGTTGAGGCTATGGAGAAAAGCCATGGGTTACTCGATTAGATACCTGAGGGGGATCAGTCCTTCTATGTGTATGCACATGATCCATCTGGAAAAAGACTCCAAGTCGTGCGCCTAGCCACAAAGGAAGTTGAATGAGATGCTAAGAGAAGTGGTCAGTAAAGAGGTCGTGAAACTCTAAGATGCAAGAATGATTTACGCCATCAGTGACAGCACATGGGTGAGTCCCATTCAAGTGGTTCCAAAGAAAGGAGGCATAATGTTGGTTAAGGGAGATAATGGAGTCAAGGTAGCTACTAAGACAGTCACCAACTGGCGGATGTGCATTGATTACTGAAAGCTCAACACCACCACTCGCAAGGACCATTTCACTTTCCCATTTATCGACCAGATGCTTGAGCGCCTAGCCCATCACTCCTACTTCTACTGGTTGGATGGGTATTCAGGGTTCTATCAGATCTCTATTCACCCCGACGATCAGGAAAAGACCACCTATACATGCATCTACGAAACTTTTGCTTTTAGAAGAATGCCCTTTGGGCTCTGCAATGCACCCACAACCTTCCAAAGGTGCATGAATGCCATCTTCTCTAACTTTCTGGAGGATAAAATGGAAGTCTTTATGGATGACTTCAGTGTTTATGGCAACTCCTTCAATGATTGACAAAATAACCTATTTCTAGTGATGAAGAGATGTGAAGAGAAAAGTCTTACCCTTAATTGGGAAAAGTGCCACTTCATGGTGCAAGAAGGAATAGTCCTACGACACAAGGTGTCTAGCTGAGGCATTGAGGTTGACCGATCCAAGGTGGAGGCGATAGCCAAGCTTCCTCCCCCCACATCTATTACAAGAATTAGAAGTTTCTTGGGCCATGTTGGCTACTATCAAAGATTCATTAAAGTCTTTTCAAAAATCATTAAGCCCCTATCAAATCTTTTGATGAAAGATGTGAAAATTGATTTCACGAATGAGTGCTTGAAAGCATTCTGCACTCTGAAGAATGCTTTGGTCTCTGCACCTATCCTCCAGTCCCCTGAGTGGAATCTTCCTTTTGAGCTCATGTGTGATGCCAGTGATTTTTCCATAGGCACAGTCCTTGGCCAGAATAAAGATAAAAAGCACCACGTGATCTTTTATGCAAGTAAAATGCTAAATGAAGCACAGTTGAATTACACTACCACAAAGAAAGAGATGATGTCGATTGTATATGCTTTTGATAAGTTTCAATCCTACCTCGTGGCCTCTAAGGTGATTGTTGACACCGACCATGGGGCTATCAAGTATTTAATACAGAAGAAAGATGTGAAGCCCATGCTATTGCATTGGGTGTTGCTGTTACAATAGTTAAATCATGAAATAATAGCTAAGAAAGGTTCTGAGAATGTGGTCGCCAACCACCTTTCAAGGATTCGGGTGGAGGATGACCACCCACTGCCAATCAATGAAAGTTATGTAGATGAGGTTATTTATGTTGCCGAGATGGCCAGCCCTGAAGGGCCATGGTATGCAGACTTCTATAATTACCTGGCCTGCAAGCAACTACCCCCGGAAATGTCCTACAATCAGAACAAAAATTCTTCTCTAATTTGAAGAACTATTATTGGGATGACCCTTTGTTGTTCAGGCGTTGCACCGATGGCTTATACATGAGGTGTATACCTGAGGACGAAGCCCAAAAGATCATGTTCGAGTGTCACTCCTCCCCCTATGGAGGGCACCTAGGAGGTGAAAGGACTGCAACCAAGGTACTCTAGTCAGGATTTTATTGGCTGAATCTCTTCAAAGATGCTCATACCTATGTCAAGGCTTCCAATAAATGTCAAAGGACCGAGAATATTTCCCGTCGAAATGAGATGCCACTGTCAGAATGGATTGAAGTAGAAATCTTTGATGTGTGGGGGATAGACTATATGGGACCCTTCCCCTCCTCCTACAGGTTGAAATACATCCTTGTTGCAGTAGATTACATCTCTAAATGGGTAGAAGTTGTACCCACTACAAATGTGATGCTAAGGCGGTGATAAAGCTCTTTACTAAGATAATCTTTCCAAGGGTTGGAGTGCGGAGAACCGTCATCAGTGATGGTGGATCTCACTTTGCAGAGAGGCAGATTGAATCATTTTTTCACAGATATGGTGTTCGTAACAAATACGCCACACCATGCCATCCACAGATGTCGCGATAGGTTGAAGTTTCCAACCGGAAGATCAAATAGATCTTAGAGAAAATGGTTGGCAAGTCTAGCAAGGATTGGTCAACCAAGTTACATGATGCTCTCTGGGCATACAAGACTACCTATAAGACGTTGCTCGACACTACACTGTATCACCTGATATAAGGAAAAGCTTGCCACCTACCTTTCAAATTGGAGCACAAGGCGTTCTAGGCCATCAAACGCCTCAACATGGACGTGATGCTAGATAGAAAGAAGAGATTTCTTCAGCTCCAAGAACTTGAATAACTTAGGCTTCACGCCTATGAAAATGCAAGGATCTACAAGTTGAGAACCAAAGTTTGGCATGATTCCCACCTATGGGAAAAAGACATCAAGGAAGGTGATAAAGTTTTATTGTTTAAATCTTCCACTCGACTTTTTCCAGAAAAATTGCAGACTAGGTGGTCTGGACCATTCATAGTAGAGAAGATATATTCGTCTGGGATGATGGAGCTATATGATAAAGATGATCCAAGGAAAGTTTTTCCAGTCAACGGACACTGAGTCAAGAGGTTATATGAAGATGAAGCCTTTGTGAGGAGATTTGAGATGCCCCTGGACGATGCCGAAGATGCACTTACCAAAGAAGCATTGTAGGATTCGAAGATGTTGAGTTGAGGAAGCAAACCAAAGCGCTCCTCGGGAGGTAGCCCGAGTTTTACTTTCCTAGAATAGGATGTTATTTCCTTCTCTTGTAAAGAACATTATGTACAATCTCATTGTAATAAGGCTCGAGTCTGTTCCTGCGCCACGTGCACAGATTCTCTCATTTCATGGGTCACCGACTTATTTTTATCGCCTTGATGAGTAATACTATCTGAGGATGAAGTTTAATCTTAGGCCAAGGATTTTTTACCCATCAAGTGCCTTCTGGTTTTTAGTTTTTCTATCCTTGTTTTTTCTTTCCCTTTAAGCCCCTGGACGCATATCGGGCATGCATGATACCTTCTTCTTTTTGCTTCTCTTATTGTGCCATGTCCTATGATAACCATGTCGCCCAACCCACCTTGATGAGTATCGGGTGACCCCTTGGTTTTAGTTTTGCACAGTTTTGCATAGGCGTGCCGAGCAAGAAATGTGCCCAGCCATACCGCACGATAAGCATACCAGGTAGGCCTATCGCCCAATGCATCGCATGCCGCACAATGCGAACTATCACGTGAACCCATGCTACATGAGGAGTATGCCAGGCAATGCTTATTACATGACACGTCCTTGCCGCCCGACACACGTGCCACATGATGCACAAGCCTTCTCGAAAACTTCACGACGCGACATGATTAGACTGATTTTACTGTGCTTTAGAAGGTGATTCTCGTGCATGCGTGACACGCGTCCCTATTTTCACCCCTTTTACCCCGCTCGCGGACATCTATATATAGTAGCTCGAGTATCACCATGTCGGGTTACCAAGTTACCTGCTTTTACTCCCATATTGTGCACTCTCTTCCCCTCTCAAAGCTATCGTGTTGGCCTTTGCCTACCGACCTTCATGTCATGTTCAAGATCTTATTGCCCAACAAAGGTAAAACCTGTGGCGCCCTGCATATCACGTGACTTTATATCACGCGGTCCGTATTAGGCAAACCCTATCACGCACCACCCTGTCATACTGGCCCGTGTTGAGAAAATTCTTTTCAACGCATATCGAATTTCCGCTTATCGTGTGATAAGCATGTCGACTTTCCTACCACTTTGTTTTACATCGATCTTTTGCCTCTATCGCGTGACACCCATATCGCACGACACAATGACCAACACATCTTATTGGGTAAAGACCTCAGGTTCATGATGATGAATTTATCGCTCATTATATTTTACAACAATTTAATCAGTGTCATGCAACATGAGTATCACCCGACATGGTGCATCACGCATCTCCTTTTTTGTGTGAAGATGTTATTGTGTTTTCACCTTTTCCGCATGACACCCATATTGCGCGACACCCTAATGAGCATCTATACCACACAAGAGCAGTTTTTAGGAGTCACCTGATACTGATTTGTCACTTAAATCATATCGCCCAAACCTTATCGTTTCCTCGATGCTGACCTCACATGTGCGATATTTTTACCTTCTGTCCGATATCGGCTTGTGTCGAGTACCATGTGAAAAATGTATCAACTTTCTGGTACCGGGCATTCACATATCGCGTTCCAGATTTTCTTAAGTGCCCGACCATATACAAATTTTAAGCATATCGCCCAACCGTATCGGGAGACACTCTTACCATTTTCCCAATATTAGGTAAATACAAGTTTGAGCAAATAACTCTTTTTGACTTAACTTCTTTATGTAATCATTACAGATAATGGCACACACCAAGCAGATTGTTGTCCAAGTTGACGAAGCAAGGTCGGAGGATCAACCCTGATGCGATGATTTTGAGTCGCATTTAGGGACCTATTTCATATGTGTTTTGTGCCTTAATTACTCATTTTCATGGATATTATTGCATAATTCATTTTATTTGGTCTTTGCCATCATTTTATATCAAATCCCCTTTGTTTCACTATTTTAAGCATTATTGATCATCTTATCATAAATCGTGTGGATTTACTTGGTCTTGTTGTGCAATTTCAGGAAGAACAAGTATCTGCATCCGTCGATACCATCGACGGATGTCGATACCATCGACCAAGCCACAGGTTGTCAGCCGAGAAGAGCAATACAGAGTCGATACCATCGACATCCATGTCGATGGCATCGAGATGTCTCCAGGCTGTTGGCGAGGATGAAGTCGATACCATCGACGCAAGTCGATGCCATCGACTCAAGGAGAGCTACAGCGTCGCTAAACGACAACAACCGACGCTAAAGGAGTCGATACCATCGACACCCAAGTCGATGGTATCGAGATCATGACAGGCACTCAGAATAAAAGAAAGGAAAGCTGCCGCTAATCCGCTGTGTCGATACCATCGACTCGCGTCGATGGTATCGACGTCGACAGATATGCGTTGGATTTGTTTTGATTTCGATCGGACGGCTGTTGTTATTTGACGACCTAATTAGGGACTTATACCTAATGACGGCCGCCCAGACGGGAGGATCATCTCATTTTGGATTGCACGAGTGCCGAGGAGGAGAAAAAGGAGAACGGAGGCCGAGAAGCTCATCCCGGGTGATTCGGACGCTGTCGAAGACAATTTCCACCACCGACAGGCGGGGAAAGCTTGTGTTCTACGCCAAGGATCCACCGGTTCTTCTCCGTTCAGGGGTTTTCCCATTTATTTCACGTTTTTCTTATGAATTCCCCAATTTCTACCATGTATTCGTGTAAGATGAACATGAGAGGCTAAAACCCTCAATCTTTAGGACCGGGAGTAGCCCGGGGATACATTGTATGATGATTTTATATTGATAATTCATATTTTTCTCTCATATCCGTGGTATAAATTCGTTTTCTCTATTGTTATTGTTATGTTTGATCACCATAATAATAAATTAATGCCCTTAATCACTTCGACAGAAGGATTAACAGTTGAAAAGAGACGAATTATACATTAATTAATAAAACCCTTGACAAAGGAGTTGTAAAATTAATGGTGGGAACTGAGGGACCGATCTTAATGCGCTTAGTTTAGGGGAATGATTACTATGACGATGGAATCAACCTAAATCTAAGTAGTGGATTACACCACGACAGTGGGTAATTCTCATTTCAGGCCACTACCCGGATAGAGAGAGAAGTGTGAGGAATTACATGAAATCTAATACAATGTTGACCCGCGGTGAAACCGCCATCCTAAAGATATCCTTTTAATTGATTAAATTAACCTTTAATAGATTGTTTTCTTTGTTTGATTTTTTATTTTCTTTTAATTTGAACAACAAAACCCTACTTTGTTAATCGGTCTAGCTGATTGCGATTAGTTAGTAGAAGTCTCCAATAATTCACGTATCCCTGAGTTCGACTCGGGCCTCACAAGGCCTATATTACTCGACGCGTATACTTGCGTTTAAGCGCGTAGTAAAATACACGTCAAGTTTTTGGCGCCGTTGCCGGGGATACGGCGAATTATTGGCACTTTGAGTGCTAAGAGCGGCCATTCTAGGCCACATTTTTTTTTTAAAAACAACTTCAAAAATTCCTTTATTTCTCTATAATTGTGTTGACTCGTTCAAAGCATTGTACTGAACCTCTATTTCCATATTTCAGGTGCTTTGCATGGTGCACACACGTAGTTGAGACTACGTGAATCGCACACCTGAGGTTCCATCTGCGGGACCAGAGGACGAGGGCTACTACGAGGAGGAACACCACAGTGATATACATTCTGAATCTGAGCCAGAACAAGAAGAAGTAATGGCTGAAGCACAGACAATATGGGAGAAGATCAAGGCGTCTTCTTCCTCGGCATCAAAGGGGCCTATAAAGAAACAGGGGCTAAACATACCTACATACAAGATCGACCCAACACTGATTAATTTGGTCAAATCCAATGCATTTCACGGACTGAAAAATGAAGATCCAGTGGCACACATTAGTCAGTTTGTGGAGAACTGCGATATGGTGAAGATAGATCGATTTCCGCAGGATGTGCTCTATCTCAAGTTATTCCCGAGTTCCTTGGCTGGAGTGGCAAGAGAGTGGCTTCATAACCTCGACGACGAGTTTGTTGAATCATGGGATCACATGGTGGAGGTTTTCTTCGAGAGGTTCTTTCCTCCTGAGAAGACCAATGATATGATCCGGAAGATCCACAATTTCACCCAACAGGCGGGTGAAACCTATTCTGAGACTTGGGAGCGATTTCAAGTCATGTTGAGGAGATGTCCCCATTATGGATTGGACAAGGAAACCCAAGTGAAGATCTTCTACTTTGCTCTCTCCGAGCATGATAGAAGCAACTTGGACTCGGCCGGTTCTGGATTCTTTCTAAATAACACTGATACAAGATGCTGGGAAATACTGAAGAATATGGCACGAAAGCAATCTTGGGGAGAAAGAGAAAGAGGCCCAGTTGAGCAAGCAAGAGTTTCCAGTGAGTCAAAGGCAATGAGAGAGCTGAATGAGAAGATGGATCTTCTCGCAAAGAAGTTGCTGCAGAAGGAAGACAATGAGTCCGAGGATGAGGCTCAGGTCAAGTATATGAGGCAACAGCAAGGGTACAGGAACAACGATTACTCATGGCGGAAGGACAAGAAATTTTCATGGAAGGATCCAAACAACTTCCTGCAAGATCCGGACGCCAAACCTGCACCGGTCACGGAGGACAAGAGCACGGAGTTGCTCAATCAAGTCATAAAGCAAAATCAAGAGTTGATGAACACTTTTGGGCAGCAAATAAAGCAGTAGGGTGAATTCATGAACCAGTTCGGGCAGACGTTGCAGAGCCACGGGGCTCAGATGCGGACTATAGAGACTTCCATGGCACAGATGGCAGCGGAGATTGCAAGCTTGAAGAAGCCGGCACATCCGGGTTTTCCGGGGAACACCAATGTTCCCGGGGGAAACCAACAGGCCAAGGCCATATTGTTGAGGAGCGGTAAGAAGGTGCTTAATCCAAGGGCGGATGACACAAGCACACCGCAGGACACAGTAGAAGAAGCAACCGCTAAGGAGCAGCCCGCACTAGTCATAGAGCAAATTGATGACACAACCGAAGATGGTAAGGAAGGACAAGCCACTGAGGAGGAACCACAGAAATTAACTCCCTATGTGCCACCTCATCAAAGGGCACATACCGTTCTGGTTCCCTATCCCAATAGTGCAAAAGCAAGAAAGGTGGATGCACAGTTTAAAAAATTTCTGGACAGCTTTAGAAAGTTATCTGTGAATATTCCCTTGTTAGAGGCAATTGAACAAATCCCGTCTTATGGAAAGTTCCTTAAAGATGTAATCACCAAGAAGAGGAAGATACCCGACACTGAGGTTGTGGTATTGAAGGAGCAAGTGAGTGCTTTTATTATGGGCACTTTGCCGCCAAAGCGACAGGATCCCGGGTATTTCAATATTTCATGCTTTATCGGGAAGTTCAAATTTGGCGAAGCGCTTTGTGATTCCGGGGCAAGCATCAATCTGATGCCCCTTTCTACATTCAAGAAACTTGGATTGAAGGAGTCAAGGCCAAGCAATATGACTATCCAATTGGCCGATAATTCTGTGGTGAAACCATATGGAATCTGTGAGGATGTTTTGGTAAAGGTAGACCGCTTTGTTTTTCCCGCTGATTTTGTTGTGATGGAGATGCAGGACGAACACGGCAATGAGTTACTTCTTGGTCGCCCATTTCAAGCTACAGCTGACATGATCTTGGAGATGGGGAGAGGTCGCTTGACCTTAGGCATTGCGGATGATCGCTTTGAGATGGTCATGCCCAACAGAAATACATCTACTAAAGCAAAGGCACAGTGCAACATGGTGAAGCATGTGGAAAGCAATATCTCACTTTGTCTCGGGAAGCCATTTTTAGATATGGCCCATGTGATGAGCAGGATAGACAATGGGACTTTGGTGGTAGACCTTATGGAGCAAACGAAAGTTGTCTCTTTATGCAAGGCTGTCGGGTTTCCAAATGATGAGAATGAGGACATTCCACCTTCGTGGGAGGATGATGTGATAATTACTTTTGTCTGTGATGCATATCTGGAATTGCCTCTAGAGGCGTGCTTGCTCAATGTCACTTATGATTGGATGCGGAGTACTTCACTCAAGGAGTGCGCCAAAATGCTTCAAATGCTTCCATGTTTCGACACGAGGCACTATGAAGATTTGGGTACACTGCCCCCACCGCTACAATCATCCCTTATATGCCCACCTGATCTGGAGTTAAAGCCATTGCCCCCGCACCTGAAGTACGTCTTTCTAGCTGAGGAGGACAAGTTGCCAGTGATTGTTTCTGCATACTTGAGTGCGGATGAGGAGGAGCAGCTATTGATAGTGCTCAAGAACCACCGTGGAGCCTTTGGGTGGTCAGTGGCGGACATCAAGGGGATCTCCCCTACACTTTGTCAACATAAGATTCGGCTTGAGGAAGGAGCCAAGTCAGTCATACAGCCTCAAAGACGTCTAAATCCAAGCATGATGGAGGTTGTCAAAAAGGAAGTCATTAAGTTGCTTGCTGCAGGGATTATTTATGCCATATCTGATTCGACGTGGGTGAGCCCCACACAGGTAGTCCCTAAAAAGGGGGGAATCACAGTCACTACAAATCTTCTGAATGAACCTGTCACCACCCGATTGGTAACCGGGTGGCGTGTATGCATTGATTACCGCCGATTGAATGCCGCAACTCTGAAAGATCATTTTCCATTGCCATTCATTGATCAGATTTTGGAACGCTTAGCCGGTCGGTCACATTTTTGTTTCCTAGATGGTTACTCGGGGTACAACCAGATTTCTATTGATCCTTTGGATCAAGAGAAGTCTACGTTTACATGTCCCTATGGGACTTTCACCTACCGCCGTATGCCGTTTGGTTTATGCAATGGGCCGGCGACTTTTCAACGCTGCATGCTCGCCATTTTCTCTGACATGGTGGAGCGGTGTCTCGAAGTCTTCATGGACGACTTCTCGGTTTATGGAGCGTCTTTTGATGAATGCCTTTATAATTTAGATAAGGTTTTGCAGCGGTGCGAGGACACACACTTGGTCCTCAATTGGGAGAAATGTCACATGATGGTGACAGAAGGAATTGTGCTAGGACACAAGGTGTCTAGCAAGGGTCTAGAGGTAGACCCCATAAAAATTGAAGTGATTTCTAAGCTACCCCCACCAAATTCTATAAAAGGGGTGAGAAGCTTTTTAGGACACGCTGGGTTTTATCGGCGCTTTATCAAGGATTTTTCAAAAATCACAAAGCCATTATCGGAATTGTTGGAAAAAGACGCAGTTTTTTATTTCAATGAGAAATGTCTTCACGCATTCGAGGTTTTGAAGGAAAAGCTGATTTCAGCTCCGGTTGTTCAAACGCCGGATTGGACAAAGCCTTTCGAGTTGATGTGTGATGCGTCCGACTATGCTGTGGGGGGTGTTTTGGGGCAAAGGGTAGATAACAAGCCTGCTGTGATTTTCTACGCCTCAAAAACACTTAATGATGCTCAATTCAATTACACAACCACGGAAAAAGAGTTACTTGCTGTTGTTTTTGCTTTTGAGAAATTTCGGCAATACTTAGTGGGTTCTAAGGTGGTTGTGTGGACGGATCACGCCGCAATAAAATATTTGATGGAGAAGAAGCATGCGAAGCCTAGACTAATTAGGTGGATTTTGCTCCTACAAGAATTCGATATTGAAATCAAGGACAAGTCGGGAATTGAAAATGTGGTGGCTGACCACTTGTCTAGGTTAGAGAGGGTGGATGAACAAGGTTTGCATATACCCATTACCGAGACTTTTCCCGACGAACAACTTTTAAAAATTGATTCTAAAGAACCATGGTTTGCGGAAATTGTGAATTATCTGGCTTGCGGGATCATCCCGGAAGATTGGTCTTATCAAGAGAAGAAGAAATTCTTCCATTCATTGAGATACTATTTTTGGGATGACCCAATATTGTTGAAGCAATGCAGGGATGGTATTCTTCGCAGGTGTGTGCCGGAGGTAGAGTACGAAAGTGTTCTACATCATTGTCATGCGTCGCCTACGGGAGGACATCATGCTAGCTCACGGACAGCAGCTAAGGTGTTGGAGAGCGGCCTTTATTGGCCCACTTTGTTCCGGGATGCCTATGATTTTGTTAGGCAGTGTGACCCGTGCCAGCGTGCAGGTAATATCTCAAGGAGACAAGAAATGCCCCTGAATGTGTTTCAGGAAGTCGAGGTATTTGATTTATGGGGCATTGACTTCATGGGACCCTTTGTGTCCTCAAATTCAAATCTTTATATTTTGCTTGCTGTGGATTATGTGTCGAAGTGGGTAGAGGCAATCCCCACAAGGACTAATGATTCGAATGTAGTGTGCAGGTTCGTCAAAGAGAATATTTTCTGCAGGTTCGGGATTCCTCGAATGATCATTAGTGACGGAGGCACACACTTCCGAAATCAGAAATTTGCTTCACTTTTGAAGAAATATGGGGTCAAGCACAACATTGGCACCCCATATCATCCACAAACGCAAGGACAGGTGGAGGTATCAAACAGGGAAATCAAGAAGATTTTAGAAAGGACCGTAGCATCTACACGGAAGAATTGGAGTGCATTGCTACCGGATGCACTTTGGGCTTATCGAACGGCGTACAAAACACCTATAGGCACTACACCTTTTAGGTTGGCGTATGGCCGGGCGTGCCATCTTCCGGTAGAATTGGAGCACAAGGCCCATTGGGCGCTAAGAAGGCTGAACTTGCGCTATGACGAGGCCGGGAGGAAAAGAATGTTTGAATTGAATGAATTGGATGAGCTACGCATGACGGCATATGAGAATGCCCGTATTTATAAGGAGCGCACAAAGCTGATCCACGATCGCCACATTGAGATGCGCACGTTCAAGAAAGGAGACAGTGTCCTATTGTTCAACTCTCGTCTCAAATTGCATCCCGGAAAACTGAAATCCCGATGGAGTGGACCCTTCGAGGTGGAAGAAGTGAGACCGCACGGAGCGATTCTCGTGCGAGATGGAGAGGCCATGTTCTTGGTGAACGGGCAACGCTTGAAGCTGTACTTTGGTGAGAACTATAAGAGGAAAGTGAATGAGGTTAAACTCATTTCACTTGTACATGAATGAGAAGAAGGACCGACGTCTAGCCTAAGACGCTAAAGAAGGGCGCTTGTTGGGAGGCAACCCAACCATTGGTACATTAGGATAGTTTAATGTTAGGTGTAGTTTGCTTTTATTTTGTTTACTTTTTAGTTTAAAAATGATACCTTGATCCGTTTGTTAAATGTGCAGGAACAGGCAGGGTCGATACCATCGACACATCAGTCGATGGTATCGACATGGGTTCAGGTTGACACCAGCAGAAATCGCACTGCGTCGATACCATCGACGGCTCCGTCGATGGCATCGACATGGTCACAGGCAGGTCGCAATAAAAGTGTCGATGGTATCGACACCCCAGTCGATACCATCGAGATCTCTGGAGATATTCAGACGAATTTTGCTCAGTCAACTCGATACCATCGACGGCCTCGTCGATGGTATCGACATCATCACAGGTTGAATGCAATAAACGGAGGTGTCACAATAAAAGCAAGTCGATACCATCGACACCCGTCGATGGCATCGACGGACATGTCACCGATCCGCATGAAGACATCGACGACGATCGCTTCAGCCACGTCAGCGATCCGGGTGCTGCGTCGATACCATCGACTTCTGTCGATGGTATCGACCCGTCAGCGATCTGGGTTTCTCGATCCAGCAAACGTCAGCCGTCGATACCAGCGACAGATGCGGCTACCCGCGAGACGTGTCGATACCATCGACCCACGTCGATGGTATCGACGGGTCAACAGGGGCGCCGATCAAGTCTATTTAAGGGGACTTGCAACGTCATATGACATCACACCCTCAGAGCAAGTATCTCCCATTGCGCAGAGCACTCCCCCGAGCCCTCTACACTTCCGGAGAAGCATCATCGAGCGAAGATCTTCACCGAGCGGAGAATTTCTCTCCATCTTCACCGAGCTCTTTTCTCCCAATCTCATTCTTCTCGCAATCATGGTGCATACGGGCGGAGCATCTTCATCAAGCGCGCACCCCAGGGAGATCGAGGAGTTTGTTCCTCCTCCAACCGCTTCCATCTCTCGTCCACGCCTCATTCATGCCAACATGGATGAAAGGAAGGTATACGAGGAGATAATGAAGCGGAAGTTCGAGGCAACCCGGTATGTGGACCGGGGAATGATCATGGAGCTGGGATTCGAGGCCAACTTGGCCTGTGTGTTGGCCGGGCAAGCGCGGCACACCAATCGCTTCTATGAGATGGACTGTCATGCGGATGGGCATCCGTTTTTCGGCGAATGGCCCACATACAAGGAACTGGTGGCCGAGTTCATGGCGTCTCTTGATATCTGCGTCGTACCAAATGACGTGGTACCATCGGACCAGACGTGGATCCAGGGAAGGGTGTCCTTCCGACTCTTCAACAACAATTACAACATCACGTTGAAGCAGTTCAACGACATCTTCAACTGGAACCACATCCGCCACGATCACCGACGCCCCGACGCCCGCACCGACTACGACAAAATCTTCGCCGAGCTAGTTACAGTGTCGGCAGGGAAGACCGTGAGCTACCACAATGCCGCGGTAGCGGATTTTGAGCACCCGTTCATCCGGGTCTTGCATAGGATGCTGAGCTTGACCTTCTTCGCTCGGAGCGATCTTGCTTTGAGCAAGTTTCAGGAGAGTGACCTATTCTTTCTCTATGCACTCCTGAAACGTCAAGAGTGCAACTAGGGAGCATTCTGGCTACAGCGCGTCATGGCGGTGAAGCGGAGCAAAAGGAAGGCTCCAATACACTTTGGTGGTCTTGTCACCAGGTTGGTGCTGTACTTGGGGCTGAACTTTCAGTCCATGACTCCGATTTCTGTGCGGAGTAAGGTGAACGTGCAACACTTGCACCGTTCAAACCTCATTCTTATCCGAGACGGGTTGGCGTACGCTCATTGCCACGTCAACCAAGCTTACCAGGAGGCATCCCTGCCGGACGACGTCTTCCACATCGAGGGCAAGCAGCATTTCCGATGGCCCATCATAGCCATCGAGTCCTCCGAAGAAGAAGGCGGAGGTGAAGACCAAGAAGGCGAGGTCGAGGAAGACGAGGAGGCTTTCACACCTCTTCGAGCACGCGTGGCACCACGGAAGCGTCCTAGGATGCATCCAGGTGCATCTTCATCATCTCAGCCCCCGCCGCCATCACCACAGCAAGAGCAGCCAGCTACGGATCCCTACTCCATGCAAGGGATGTACACCATGCTGCAGGACATACAGCAGACTCAGCTGCAGCACATGGGTATGTATACCGGCATTCATGAGACTACGAGCCGGGTACTTGACAACCAACGGGCTATGTTCGAGAACGAGCGGCTCATCCTCGCCAACCAGGAGCAAATGCACACCCGGTTGCAGCGGATAGAGACGCAGCAGGAGCCCTTCTTCGACCACTACTGGAGTCGAGACTACTTTGGAGGTTATCCACAGCCTCCGCCGAGGACCCAATATGATCCAAGCTTCCAGGGGGAGTACCCGTCTTGGGATCCTACGGCACCACAATACCCACCACCGCCTCCGCAAGATTGATCAGGGTATCACTGTTCCACCCTTAAGTTGGTTTTTGACTATGAGGCCATAGTCGGATTCAAGCTTAGGGGGGTGGCTGGAACAGCTCTATCTTTTATATTTTCTTTAGTTGTTTTTAGTTTCTGCTTTGTTATTTGTTTTTGCAATTTTAAATTTTTATTTAGGATCCACATCTATCTAGTGTAATCGTGGATGTCTTAAAAATTGTCATCTTACTGTTTTCATGGGAAATTAAGGGAATTTAAAATTTTTCTGTGTCATTTGGATAGCTTTACTTGGTTGTCCTTGGGGAACTTGTTCTATGAAAATGATTGATTATGTCAACTTTGAAGCAATATGTCATACTCACACCCCCATTGACTCATGAAAAGTGGATAGTAACGGTTGTTTGAGCCTAACCTAATCAAATGGTAATGAGACCTTAATCAGATGTAAGAGAAAGAACCCTTTAAACTATTACACATGTCAGTAAGGAGGGACACATAATTTTCTTCTAAGGTTCAGTCACTTAATCTTGTGATCATTCCACCCCATTTTCTATAATCCACCCAAGAATTGGAAGTAAAGTGCAGTTTCAATTTCTTTTGTGTGCATAGCATGTAGATAGAATTTGCATTGTTATTTTCATACTTTTGCATAAAACGAAAAAAAAATGTATAGTGATTCATGCACATTACTTTTAGGTGCATGTCATGTAGTTGCACTCATACTTTCATGATTTTCATGCATAAGTACACCATGTATCTCAGTTGACCTGAAAAGTGATCTAAATTGTTCCATACCCTCGCATTAGTACAAACATTTCCAATCATGAAGAAAATAGCCTAACACATGTATCTCTAAGCAATTATGGATATGTGGGCTAAGAGGAAAAGAAAAAAATCTGAAAAAAAAATTTGAAAAAAAAAAGAAAAAAAAAGAAGAGAATTTAGAAGGAAATGGAATAAGAGGGAGAAAGGAATGATGTCACTTGTATAACAGGGGAATTGAGTACATGATGTGGCTTGAGTAGATTTCTATCTCATTTTGAGGTAGAAGGTTAGTGCATGCATCATTCCACCCACTTTTAGGCATTAGGGCATTCTTAATGTGCATTTGCATCATTTAGGGCATTTTGTTATATGCATACTGAAACTGTGTAATACTTCCATATTCTCCCATGAACCACCCATTCCATCCACCCGTTGCTCGAATTGGTAGGTCACCGTGATTTTCTCCTCACTCATGATTATAAGGAGGACTGCTTCCATGTAGATGGTAGTTAGGGCGAGCAACGTAGTTTAGGCGATCACAAGATGCACCATGGCTGAATCGGCGAACTTTATTATGTTAACTGCCTTATGTGATAGTGTTCATCGGTTTGAAGGATAATTTCTTTTATTGATGATTATTGTCGCCTGTAGGGTAATTACTGTTCTGTGATTAGGAAAGGCCGGTTTGAGAACGTTCAGTGGGAGTCATGTGGGATGTGGGGTGATGTGTTGATTGTTAGTTGACATCTGCAATTCTATTCTAAGGATTAGTTGCTCGAGGGCAAGCAATGTTTAAGCTTAGGGGAGTTTGATGCGATGATTTTGAGTCGCATTTAGGGACCTATTTCATATGTGTTTTGTGCCTTAATTACTCATTTTCATGGATATTATTGCATAATTCATTTTATTTGGTCTTTGCCATCATTTTATATCAAATCCCCTTTCTTTCACTATTTTAAGCATTATTGATCATCTTATCATAAATCGTGTGGATTTACTTGGTCTTGTTGTGCAATTTCAGGAAGAACAAGTATCTGCATCCGTCGATACCATCGACGGATGTCGATACCATCGACCAAGCCACAGGTTGTCAGCCGAGAAGAGCAATACAGAGTCGATACCATCGACACCCATGTCGATGGCATCGAGATGTCTCCAGGCTGCTGGCGAGGATGAAGTCGATACCATCGACGCAATTCGATGCCATCGACTCAAGGAGAGCTACAGCGTCGCTAAACGATAACAACCGACGCTAAAGGAGTCGATACCATCGACACCCAAGTCGATGGTATCGAGATCATGACAGGCGCTCAGAATAAAAGAAAGGAAAGCTGTCGCTAATCCGCTGTGTCGATACCATCGACTCGCGTCGATGGTATCGACGTCGGCAGATATGTGTTGGATTTGTTTTGATTTCGATCGGACGGCTGTTGTTATTTGACGACCTAATTAGGGACTTATACCTAATGACGGCCGCCCAGACGGGAGGATCATCTCATTTTGGATTGCATGAGTGCCGAGGAGGAGAAAAAGGAGAACGGAGGCCGAGAAGCTCATCCCGGGTGATTCGGACGCTGCCGAAGACAATTTCCACCACCGACAGGCGGGGAAAGCTTGTGTTCTATGCCAAGGATCCACCGGTTCTTCTCCGTTCAGGGGTTTTCCCATTTATTTCACGTTTTTCTTATGAATTCCCCAATTTCTACCATGTATTTGTGTAAGATGAACATGAGAGGCTAAAACCCTCAATCTTTAGGACCGGGAGTAGCCCGGGGATACATTGTATGATGATTTTATATTGATAATTCATATTTTTCTCTCATATCCGTGGTATAAATTCGTTTTCTCTATTGCTATTGTTATGTTTGATCACCATAATAATAAATTAATGCCCTTAATCACTTCGACAGAAGGATTAACGGTTGAAAAGAGACGAATTCTACATTAATTAATAAAACCCTTGACAAAGGAGTTGTAAAATTAATGGTGGGAACTGAGGGACCAATCTTAATGCGCTTAGTTTAGGGGAATGATTACTATGACGATGGAATCAACCTAAATCTAAGTAGTGGATTACACCACGACAGTGGGTAATTCTCATTTCAGGCCACTACCCGGATAGAGAGAGAAGTGTGAGGAATTACATGAAATCTAATACAATGTTGACCCGCAGTGAAACCGCCATCCTAAAGATATCCTTTTAATTGATTAAATTAACCTTTAATCGATTGTTTTCTTTGTTTGATTTTTTATTTTCTTTTAATTTGAACAACAAAACCCTACTTTGTTAATCGGTCTAGCTGATTGCGATTAGTTAGTAGAAGTCTCCAATAATTCACGTATCCCTGAGTTCGACTCGGGCCTCACAAGGCCTATATTACTCGACGCGTATACTTGCGTTTAAGCGCGTAGTAAAATACACGTCAAACCCCAAGGCCAAAACTGAAGCCACCACCAGGCAGAAATGCCCAAACCATGAGGCAGTTGGGCCCTCTGAGGCTGAGAAGTGGCCCAGAATAGAAACAGCCCCGACCCCAACCATGACGGCGGAACCGAAGGTCCTGGCCCACTCACCAGGCTGATTCGTGCCCAGGGATGAGGAACACCAACAACGTTACATGGAGTTGGCGAAAAAAGTCTAACGCCCAACCCGGTTCTTCCATCAAGCATCCTTCACCAGATTGGCATCTTTGATAGACTTGAGACCGTCTTAGAAGTTGTCGGACTGCAGAAGATATGCTTCAGCTACTCTGCCCCCTACATCGAGCTCACTAATGAGTTCATCTCCTCCCTCTACCGAGTTCCAAATACCCCAGAAGAGACCAAAAGGGTCGGCCGAGCAGACAAACTAGAAGGGCTTCTCTACAACATCGAGCATGACATCTCGAAGAGGCTTCTCAATGAGATATTCTCTTCTAGCGAGGCTGAGAGAGAGCTGCTGAATAATTATTCCCGAATCAGTAAAGGCGATGGCTTTGACCCAGTCGTGCTCTGGAGGAAGTTGACTAGTGAATCCTCCTTCAAACTAGGGAGTAAGGTGGTGGCGGTCCACTCATGCTTCTGGAGGATCTTACATAAGATCGTGGTGAGCCTCCTCTTTAGTAAGTACAAGATGAGCAACTTATATACTAAAGAGCTCCATCTTATCTGGTATATGATGGAGGGAAATCTGATAAAATTGGGGTGTTTCATGTTGAACCGGTTGTACCCTTTAAAGGATGCCACCAATGAGTACAACATGGGAGGGGTTGTCAACCTGGTCGCGGTAGGGCTAGGGTACCCAAAGGAGCCGCTCAGCGTGTTGCACACTCGGGGTGATGAAAAGATCGACATCAAGTTCCTCATGAGGGTGAATATCATCAAGAAGGAGGGTCACTGCTTCTTCTACAAGTTTCTGAGGACAAACATCCTCTTGCCCCTCCCACTCTGCATCAACTACGATGTAGAGAAGCTGATCTTCACAACAGTAGAGATTGAAGCTGTGAATGTTAAAGCCGCTTATGTCGCCACAAGGGTCATCCCGGAAAGGATGGTCGTAGCAAGGAGGCCCACACCCTCGATGCTCAGTGGGATAAATCATTGACAGTCATCATCGAAGACTTTCCTATCACCACCACCGTTGAGCCGACCATCATTGCCACACAACCAGCAGCCGCCACTCTGGTGGTCACTGCTACCGCCACTGAACTACCCACAGAAACCACAACAACACCTGCCGCGGCTACAGAAGAAGTATCAACCATCACAAAGGTCGTCGACACCACCGGGGCCGCTATAACGGTCATCGTCCCAGAGGCCGCTGTGGAAGATGAAATAGCTACAGCGCCTGAAGCTTCAGTCTTGCCAGAAATGACAGAGGTATTGGTGCAGTCAGACGCCTCCTGCAAAAGTGAAGAGGCATTTGCTGAGCTCTTGGAGGCAGAGCTCAAGTCCATGCAACTGACACCAACACCACCACCATATGCGTCGGTGATCGCCCTAGAGGAGGAAGCCGAGAGCCGGATGGTTAATCCACATCCGCCTACTCCACAACCTTCTCCCCGACCCCATGCTAAGGAGACAAAGGCAACCATAAGGGTTCCAACGCCCTATCCAGAGGCCACACCCTTGCGTACTGTCCAGGTGGACTCGATACTGATAGATGATGCCTATTCATTGGGTCGCACTGCCAATGCGAGGAGTGCAATGTGAAGCCGAAGCCGATCAATGGCAGTTCCCTCCTCACTAGGACAGGCCATCGACTTCAAATTGGACAACTTATGGGAGGTAACACGCAAGCACACTACTACATTTGCTTCCCTGACCCGCAAGTTTTAGGTCTTCTAACAGAGTCTGAATGAGTAGGAGCGTTAGCTGCTAACTCTAGTTGGTCTCCCTGACCAACTAGAAGCACTGAACAACACAATACAGGCGGTGTTCCAATGCCTCAATGACATCAAGCAAAGGCTAGATGATAGGGATGGTAACCACCGCTCAAGGCATCCTAGGAGATCGCCATCACCGCCAGCCTCTGGCTCTCCACCATCATCATCATCCTCTTCATCCCGTTTGTCATCCTCATCCACCTCCAGCGGGCCCTCCACAATGCCTGAGGAAGAGTCGACAAACAAAATTGTCGATGGGTCTCCCAAAGGACAGGGGAGAACTCGCGGCGTCAACGTATCTACAACCCCTAAGCCCCTACAACCAACTACAACCAAAGAAGATATGTCTGAAGGCCTAGAGGGGGATTCATCTAAAGAATCTGAGGGAGAAGGGGGCAATCTTTATAGCTCAGTTGTTGAGCAATCCCCTAGAGTGAGGACTTCGGTGGTAGACACATTTTCTGTGTCACTGGAGATCCTTATTTTCGAGATTGCTGACTTTGATAGATTCGCCATCGTCTACCCATCGACACCAACAACTGCTGAACATGGTTTTGAGGCCTTACGCCGAAGAAGAAGTCATCGTCTGGAGCGATAGGTACTTCTTAGTATGACATAGAGCACTTTGAGGCATGTTCCTTTAGAAGTTGTTGTAGGGTAGATACTATTTAGGGTCCTCGAAGGCGCGATGCTTGAGAATATCTCCATCAGGATGGGCTGGCACCCAATCTACAACGCCACCCCGACCTTGGTAAGAAGACTACTAGCAGTGGCTTATCATTCAAGGTAGGTGACTGATATGCTGTACCACATCGAAGAGCACAACCCCGACTTGGCGCTAGCCCCCTACAAGCTCAGAAAGTATTGGTTCCTATGTGTGGCGGACTCCCGCAACCATGACGTCATGCTGCTTAGTTGCTGCACCACAGAGGTCCCACACAGAGGGCACATCTTTGTACGCCCTGAAGACAAGCACCTAAGACTTCTTCCTCTGTGCCTTCACTGGGTCATCAAGCAAGGAGTCCAACACCACAACGGCGTATGGAACTTCTATTCCATTAGAAACTTCCCAGTTGAAGAAGACCTGGGGAGTGGAAATAATGCCTTTATCATCCTACGCACCATGGAGCTACTAAACATCTTCAAATACGTAAGGAAACTCCATGACCAAGACTTCTATCGACTGATAAGTATATATGTGCTATTGTTGATCAAGGACAAGCACTATTTCTAAGACGCAAAGATTCTAGAGGAGCTATTGGAGATAGATGTTGACTCCAATTCTTCTCAACCCAGCAGTCCTCCAAGGAATGAAGTCGAGGACTCTGCTGACGTCTACAGGATAGGCAAGCAGATAGAAACTCTACGAACCGTACTCACCCCTGAAGTCGATTCCACTGAGGGCTATTCTACTTCACCTACCATATCTGAATCTCTAATAAACAATTTTGACCGTTCCGCATGCAGTCCTCTAACTCAGGAATAGGTCAATGAAATTCTTCTTCGACTAGCTAATTCTAACACTGTAGACATCATATATGAAAAAGGCAATGCAGTGGTCCCCCTCGATGATCTAAATGACTTAGTCAAGGCAGGAGGGTGTCTAGTAATGATGGTGGTGTCAACTTACATCTCCATCCTATACAAGAAGATTGGACAGCCCTACATCACCCCTCTGATGATGTTCAATGACATGTGCCTTGCTGATGAAACATGAGCGTGTCAGCTATTTTACCTCAAAGTAAAGAAGTTTCTACCGGACATCATCTTCCTACCTATGCTAAACGACAACCATTGGATGCTCTTGATGATGTACACCCATCCATGCATCTGTTTCTTCTACAACAACTCTGATGCCAACAACAACTATCTGACGGAGTGTGCATCCATGCCGGTAACATCCCTCGAGCAGCTAGCAATGAAATATTATGTCGAGGTGGTGTCTTTGATCCAGCCATATCTTGAAGACCCAATGGCCAAGTGGCACAAACTCTAATACTATCACTACAATCCACACCAAGTTCTGTTTATCAAACGACTACGGTGTCTATGTGTTGCATTGGATCTATAGTGTGGTAGCCCTAAAGAAGACGCCAGATAACCTCCACAACCTTAGCTACCACAACCAATGAGGAGAATATGTGATGGAGCTCTTATCTGCCAAGGGCACATGCATTTGTTGAACCCTCACTGGTCTATGCCTATCCTTTCCTACTTATCTCACAACTCTGGGACAGAGTGTGGGGTAAGTTGGGGAGGAGGGATACTCCATAGCATTAGTGAGGGAGGTACTCTAAATTTTTTCCCTTTTTGCCCTTTTCCTTTTCTTACCATACTCTGTATATACATGTATATAAATGATTTATAGAAAGCAATACATACACAACTTCTTGTTTATCAAAAACTGTACAAAACACTTTATAGTAAAAATTTGGTACAACTTCTTCTAGTTTGTTCTCTCCGTATCTAAGGCGGTGCACATTTCTATTATGCTCTTTTGAAAATGTAGTCTTAAATGACAAAGGATATAACTTTTCTATGCCAGCTTTGGAAAATAATCTTGCAACAACTAAGAGATGTGCATGTGAAGGAAAAAGTTGCCCAAACAGTAAACTCTTTTTCTTTTACCTACCCATCAAAATCCCAAAAAGAGAGGAAAACCTTATGAGAGCGAATAAAAGCATGAGAGTTGTACCAAAAAAAACACACACACACACACTTGCCCTCCCAAAAGTACCCATCTTTAGGCATGGTAGATCCGGGGCAGTGGTACGTAGGATGTGAAATCACCACTCTTAAGCCAATTGGCTTGGACTGCAGGGACCATGTAACATACTGAAATCTAGGGTCTTCCCTGCAATTTACCCACTTTTGAGCTTTTCTTTGCCTTCTAGTCCATTTGGACTTTTTTCATAAATTTACCATCCTTTTGGATCATTTTTGGACTCAATGTGCAATTTGAGCATTAATGATGATGAAATTCCATTTTTGCCCCCAATTATGATAATAAAGGAGTGCTTGCACAAATAACCCACTTAAGGAAATATTTAAGGACGAATAATGCTTAATGGAGTTTTATGAGAGATAATAAGTGGATAATGTTAATTTGGAGCTTTTATATCTTTTTGGATAACATATGAACACAAACAAATAATAGAACTAATTATGAGTGTAATTAACCTAATTTCCTTCTCTCTCCTAAAAAATGATAATAATATATCAAAATAGAATATAATGGTGATATTTTGCTCTTAAAGTTAATAATGATTGGATATCTCAAATTTCACTCATATAATCCATTAAAAGAAGCCTTTTCATATAACTCATTCATTTTAATATGTGAATATACACTTTAATGAGAAATATATATATTAAGGACCAAATAATGTGTGAAATGAGAATCTAATTATATAGCATGATTCTACACATTAATTTCTGCATGTGGTTAAATTTTGATGCCTTTTCGACTTCATTTGACCCTTCAAATCGATTTTAAAAGCTTTTAATATAGTATAACTATAGTGCATGCATCAAATCAATTAAATTGATGTGTAACGCTATGATTTGGTCGATTTATCTTGTTATGCGACTAGTTGCCCATCCGACGGATGACTTTTGACTCAGTTTTGATCCAACAACCTGGAGGTCATCCCCTACCTCTGACTGCTTGAGCAACCCGACAGTCAGGCTCCTCGACTCCTTCCTCCCTCTCTCCTTTGCCATTTAACGTGATTCCTTCACCGCTAGCTCCACCTCACGCCACTGGTTTGAATGAGCCCTAGCTCATCATCTACCTCACTAATTCAGCGAAACACCTAATCGGGCCTAAACCTCCTTCTCTGCCACATTTTTCATAGAAGGCCCTAGAGACCTCGCCCAGCCTTAATAAGGCCCTTAGAGAACCATTGGTCCCCGCGCATCACGTCTCCTCCTCGAATTAACCCCATAGTAGCCTAGAGCACCCTGACCTTATTGCCCCCTTCTCCAACGAACCTCATGGAAGCATTGCCTCCTCTCTACACCTTCGAGTCAATTAACGATTAGAAAAGCTTCCCCATCCTCCCTTCTTCGCTTCCTTTCTCTTCCTTTGACTCACGATAGCCCAACACGTCGAGTCCTATAGGAGCTTGTAACACCTCACCGCCGCCACCATGATTTGCGGTCCTCGGTGCTCCTCCAACCCTGGGTCTTGGTCTTGTAGCTCCACATTTCTGCCGCGAGCATGGTTAAGACTTGAGTTGGGTTCCATACGACCTGGTATCGGTTCTTGATGACCAGAAGACCATCCCCTATTTTCAGCCACAGATGGAGCGTCGTGTAAGATCTTGTTTGCATCACCACCTAAGACCAGGGTCACTGGTATCATCTCGGCACGAGGAGACTATCGAGCGCATATGTTCCTCAAGCAGTAGCCAAAATCCTCGCACAAGCCAAGGTCGAGAGAGACCTGAGGTGCTAATCTCTCCATGGCTGGATTGCAAAGAATCCAGGTAACCAAATTACCAAAATGGACACACCTCTTTAATCGCTCGATTAATCATCCTTAGGCTTTAAAGTAATTTTGTCTCTAGTTTTGTTTTCTCGCCGATGATACATATATGTCTAAATGGAAGTACTGCCCTCGTTAGCTATTTAATTTGATTTATCGAGTAAGGGTATTTTAGTAAATTGCCCCTTCCCACTCGCCTTTGACCTAGGTCAGCGAACATGGACCCGCCGACGCAGCCAATTGTGATTGGTCCACATCATCATGGGCCCGGCCTTAGTGGCCCAATCCCGTTCGCCCAATCAGTTGGCTGATGTGGCATTTTCTTGAATTTTCATTGGTCGATTTAGTTTATTTCATATTAAATCAATCCCTTGTCAGAAAAATGCGAATAAATACTCATTGGAAAGAAAAAATTATTTACAATCCAAATTTCTATTTTTCGAGTCCTTTTTCCAAATGCTTTCTTGAAGTTTATCTTAAATATCATTTTAATCACCTTAAATGATCTAAAATGTGTATTTCAACTCCAAATTGGGAAATAAAAGATGTTTTCTTAATCAGGAGAATGTGATTAATTGATTGGACTAGGTTTTGAGACTTAAATCGGGGTTTTAAAAATAAGTTCTGAATTAGGGTTTTTCTAATGCTTTATGCCTTAATATATATATATATATATATATATATATATATATATATATATATATATATATATATATATTAATTCATGTGAAATATTTATACCTAGGGAAAATGGATTTGGATAACAAGCATATGGTGATAAATGATGATTAAGAATCTACAATAAGGTATGTGAATCCTATTTATGTATGTGAGCCCTATTTCTATATGTGACCCTTATTTGAATATGTGGACCATGTTCCCTATTATAATTGTGAAGAATGATTTTGGAATAATTAATGTGCAAATACACCTATTCCTCAGTTGGTACTTTATCCAACTCCACATTACTAAATTTCTAGCCTTTAATCCCTCTAATGACATTTCTTGGTTCTTTTCATTATTTGATTCTTATAATGCCTAAGTTGTCTCCTTTATTGATGTACTTGATCATTACTTGAAATGCCAATGTTGGCTTTACTTAATTGGAATATTTGTTGGAAATTATTCCCATTTTCTATGATGCAATTTTATTTATATCTCTCAATTCTTCTAAGTGACTTATTTATGCATGATGTATTTATTGGCCAAATGATAATGTAGTGTACATAAGTACAAACCACCCATAGGGCACTGGGGTTTTAGTCCCCCTGTTGTAGGCATTGGGGTTTTAGTCCGCCTGCCACTTTATACAGGACACTGAGGTTTTAATCCTCCGGCCAGGCACTAGGGTTTTAGTCCCCCTGCCATTTTATATTTGGTGAGGTCTGGTAGGTGCCTCACCCTACATTGAGATGATTTTGTGTCATAATATATTCATGCAATGTGATAATTGTTGATGTTGAGCTGTGGCAGATTTCCAATTCTTATTTGATCACTTGCGTCATACTCTTGAAATCCCTTAGTATGGTAGATTCTTTTTAATATGCAATGCTTTAGCTTTATAATTGTCCTTATCCTTTATTGACACATTGATTTTTATCTTTCTCTTGCTGGGTTATCCCAACCACCCAGATTAGGATCAGAGTGCACATGGGAAGCTTGGAGAACCTACCTAAGGCTTAGGAGATCGTGCACATATAGTTAGCTTGGACTAGTTGCATATACTTTTGTTATGTTGTTTGTGGAGACAAGTTGTAATAGTTTGAGTCATCCTCTACCTAGATCCTTGTTCTTGTATAAATATGTACGCCATTTGGGCAAATTTTATATAGTACTCTGTATACATTTTGAATAAAGTCAAGTTTTAATCTTCTGCTGCTACACAATTGGTGTTCTTGTTTTCCATGGTTTTTAGTAGAGACTTGGTCTTTACAACATGGTATCAGAGCATCAAGGTAGTCGGATTCTTGACTAATTCAAATTTCTTCCTAGAAAGAACCCTTACCATATATAGTTTCTTTAGTAAGTTCTTCACCTTAGAGTTGACCTATGATGAAAGCTTGATTTAGGATCATAATAATTTCATATTAGATATAAAATTTGTCAACTTTTTTGTGAATTGTCTATTGAGTAGCTATTAGAGAAAGAATTTGAAAGTGATGGTGTCTGGAAAGGGTCAGATTTTGGGGACTGGAAAATTTTTCCTCCATGCCACTAGCTTGGTTTACGATGATTCCCAAGTTCATATGACACCGGCCTGGCCTGATCTGATACAGACAACTCGAGCTAGTCTACCCTTAGACATATTACCTTATTGCTGAGTAACCTTAGAAATCCTTATATGATGATTTGACTTTTTCCAAACAAAAATCATCTAGTAATCCTTAAGTACCTTACATGAGTCTTAGATTGCCATGATTAGGGTTATTACACCCTATTCTATACCTTGAGTTTTGGAAGATAGTGATTAGTAAGACTTTTAATGTTGGATCTTATACCCTTAAAATAGTTTGATTTAGTCAACCCTTTGAGTGGAATGGTAGTGTTAGTACCTTGATAGATTTTGGAGTTGCGGATTTTGAGGAAGAAATCCTCTTTAAGGGGATGGAGTCCCTCAATGCCTTCAAATGAAGAAACCCTAACTCCTTAGACATGGGATTAGTAAGCTTATATGTTTAGAGTTTAACAAACATAATATAATTATAATTCATATTGTTTGGTTATAAACAAATGAATAAGTCATCTAAGTAATAATTCATATGCTTGAACCTTAATATATTCTTGATGCAAATAATTAGTTATTCATTAATATTTGTGAATATACATAATTTTGATTCAGTCACCCTAATTATAGATGAAGGCTTAATATGTAATGGTCATGTTGACCTAAACCCTAAGATGTAATCATCTAGCCTTAACAAGGTATACGCATCCTTAATGTTTTCATGATACACTAGTGACATTAGGTTCCATCACATAATATACCTTGGTACATGTAAATGGATTATAATCACCTAATCAAATTTGTGATCAAGTCACCAACATATGTTAGACATATCACTTTGTTGACTAAATACATCTCATTAATCATTTTATCATAAATTAGTTTATAAATAAAATCAGTAATATGAAAATGGGTAATTTGATTCACATAATGTGATGTTAATTCATATTAATTAGTGTAATAAGAGAAAATGATTAATGATTGATGCGATGATTTTGAGTCGCATTTATAGACCGATTTCATATGTGTTTTGTTCCTTAATTACTCATTTTCATGGATATTATTGCATAATTCACTTTATTTGGTCTTTGCCATCATTTTATATCAAATCCCCTTTGTTTCACTATTTTAAGCATTATTTATTATCTTATTATAAATTGTGTGGATTTACTTGGTCTTGTTGTGAAATTTCAGGAAAAACAAGTATCTGCTTCCGTCGATACCATCGACGGAAGTCGATACCATCGACCAAGCCATAGGTTGTCAGCCGAGAAAAGCAATACAGTGTCGATACCATCGACCCAAGTCGATGCCATCGACACTAGGAGAGCTACAGCGTCGCTAAACGACAACAACCGACGCTAAAGGAGTCGATACCATCGACACCCAAGTCGATGGTATCGAGATCATGACAGGCACTCAGAATAAAAGAAAGGAAAGCTGTCGCTAATCCGCTGTGTCGATACCATCGACTCGCGTCGATGGTATCGACGCCGGCAGATATGCGTTGGATTTGTTTTGATTTCGATCGGACGGCTGTTGTTATTTGACGACCTAATTAGGGACTTATACCTAATGACGGCCGCCCAGACGTGATCATCATCTCATTTTTTGGATTGCACGAGTGCCGAGGAGGAGAGAAAGGAGAACGGAGGCCGAGAAGCTCATCCCGGGTGATTTGGACGCTGCCGAAGACAATTTCCACCACCGACAGGCGGGGAAAACTTGTGTTCTATGCCAAGGATCCACCGGTTCTTCTCCGTTCAGGGGTTTTCCCATTTATTTCACGTTTTTCTTATGAATTCCCCAATTTCTACCATGTATTCGTGTAAGACGAACATGAGAGGCTAAAACCCTCAATCTTTAGGATCGGGAGTAGCCCGGGGATACATTGTATGATGATTTTATATTGATAATTCATATTTTTCTCTCATATCCGTGGTATAAATTCGTTTTCTCTATTGCTATTGTTATGCTTGATCACCATAATAATAATTTAACACCCTTAATCACTTCGACAGAAGGATTAACGGTTGAAAAGAGACGAATTCTACATTAATTAATAAAACCCTTGACAAAGGAGTTGTAAAATTAATGGTGGGAACTGAGGGACCGATCTTAATGCGCTTAGTTTAGGGGAATGATTACTATGACGATGGAATCAACCTAAATCTAAGTAGTGGATTACACCACGACAGTGGGTAATTCTCATTTCAGGCCACTACCCGGATAGAGAGAGAAGTGTGAGGAATTATATGAAATCTAATACAATGTTGACCCGCGGTGAAACCGCCATCCTAAAGATATCCTTTTAATTGATTAAATTAACCTTTAATCGATTGTTTTCTTTGTTTGATTTTTATTTTCTTTTAATTTGAACAACAAAACCTTACTTTGTTAATCGGTCTAGCTGATTGCGATTAGTTAGTAGAAGTCTCCAATAATTCACGTATCCCTGAGTTCGACTCGGGCCTCACAAGGCCTATATTACTCGACGCGTATACTTACGTTTAAGCGCGTAGTAAAATACACGTCAAGTTTTTGGCGAGTCGCATTTATAGACCGATTTCATATGTGTTTTGTGCCTTAATTACTCATTTTCATGGATATTATTGCATAATTCACTTTATTTGGTCTTTGCCATCATTTTATATCAAATCCCCTTTGTTTCACTATTTTAAGCATTATTTATTATCTTATTATAAATTGTGTGGATTTACTTGGTCTTGTTGTGAAATTTCAGGAAAAACAAGTATCTGCTTCCGTCGATACCATCGACGGAAGTCGATACCATCGACCAAGCCACAGGTTGTCAGCCGAGAAAAGCAATACAGTGTCGATACCATCGACCCAAGTCGATGCCATCGACACTAGGAGAGCTACAGCGTCGCTAAACGACAACAACCGACGCTAAAGGAGTCGATACCATCGACACCCAAGTCGATGGTATCGAGATCATGACAGGCGCTCAGAATAAAAGAAAGGAAAGCTGCCGCTAATCCGCTGTGTCGATACCATCGACTCGCGTCGATGGTATCGACGCCGGAAAATATGTGTTGGATTTGTTTTGATTTCGATCGGACGGCTGTTGTTATTTGACGACCTAATTAGGGACTTATACCTAATGACGGCCGCCCAGACGTGATCATCATCTCATTTTTTGGATTGCACGAGTGCCGAGGAGGAGAGAAAGGAGAACGGAGGCCGAGAAGCTCATCCCGGGTGATTCGGACGCTGCCGAAGACAATTTCCACCACCGACAGGCGGGGAAAACTTGTGTTCTACGCCAAGGATCCACCGGTTCTTCTCCGTTCAGGGGTTTTCCCATTTATTTCACGTTTTTCTTATGAATTCCCCAATTTCTACCATGTATTCGTGTAAGATGAACATGAGAGGCTAAAACCCTCAATCTTTAGGACCGGGAGTAGCCCGGGGATACATTGTATGATGATTTTATATTGATAATTCATATTTTTCTCTCATATCCGTGGTATAAATTCGTTTTCTCTATTGCTATTGTTATGCTTGATCACCATAATAATAATTTAACACCCTTAATCACTTCGACAGAAGGATTAACGGTTGAAAAGAGACGAATTCTACATTAATTAATAAAACCCTTGACAAAGGAGTTGTAAAATTAATGGTGGGAACTGAGGGACCGATCTTAATGCGCTTAGTTTAGGGGAATGATTACTATGACGATGGAATCAACCTAAATCTAAGTAGTGGATTACACCACGACAGTGGGTAATTCTCATTTCAGGCCACTACCCGGATAGAGAGAGAAGTGTGAGGAATTATATGAAATCTAATACAATGTTGACCCGCGGTGAAACCGCCATCCTAAAGATATCCTTTTAATTGATTAAATTAACCTTTAATCGATTGTTTTCTTTGTTTGATTTTTATTTTCTTTTAATTTGAACAACAAAACCTTACTTTGTTAATCGGTCTAGCTGATTGCGATTAGTTAGTAGAAGTCTCCAATAATTCACGTATCCCTGAGTTCGACTCGGGCCTCACAAGGCCTATATTACTCGACGCGTATACTTGTGTTTAAGCGCGTAGTAAAATACATGTCAAGTTTTTGGCGCCGTTGCCGGGGATACGGCGAATTATTGGCACTTTGAGTGCTAAGAGCGGCCATTCTAGGCCACATTTTTTTTATTAATTTTAAAACAATTTCAAAAATTCCTTTATTTCTCTATAATTGTGTTGACTCGTTCAAAGCATTGTACTGAACCTCTATTTCCATATTTCAGGTGCTTTGCATGGTGCACACACGTAGTCGAGACTACGTGAATCGCACACCTGAGGTTCCACCTCTGGGACCAGAGGACGAGGAGTACTACGAGGAGGAACACCACAGTGATATAAATTCTGAATCTGAGCAAGAACAAGAAGAAGTAATGGCTGAAGCACAGACAATATGGGAGAAGATCAAGGCGTCTTCTTCCTCAACATCAAAGGGGCCCATAAAGAAGCAGGTGATCAACATACCGACATACAAGATCGACCCGGCACTGATTAACTTGGTCAAATCTAATGCATTTCACGGGCTGAAAAATGAAGATCCAGTGGCACACATTAGTCAGTTTGTTGAAAATTGCGATATGGTGAAGATCGACAGGTTCCCGCAAGATGCGTTGTATCTCAAGTTGTTCCCAAGTTCCTTGGCTGGAGTAGCAAGAGAGTGGCTTCATAACCTCGACGACGAGTTTGTTGAATCATGGGATCACATGGTGGAGGTTTTCTTCGAGAGGTTCTTCCCTCCTAAGAAGACCAATGATATGATCCGGAAGATCCACAATTTCACCCAACAGGCGGGTGAAACCTATTCTGAGACTTGGGAGCGATTTCAAGTCATGTTGAGGAGATGTCCACATCATGGATTGGACAAGGAAACCCAAGTGAAGATCTTCTACTTTGCTCTCTCCGAGCATGATAGAAGCAACTTGGACTCGGCCGATTCTGGATTCTTTCTAAACAACACTGATACAAGATGCTGGGAGATATTAAAGAACATGGCTAGGAAACAGTCATGGGGCGACAGAGGTGCAGTGGAACATGTCAAGGCTGCCGGCGAATCCAGAACAGTTAGGGAGCTGAATGACAAGCTAGATCTTCTAGCCAAGAAGCTGCTAGCTAAGGAAGATACATCTGAGGATGAGGAAGCCCAAGTGAAGTTCATGCAACAACAGGGCTATAGAAACAATGACTATGCCTGGAGAAAGGATAAAAAGTTTTCATGGAAGGATCCGAACAATTTTCTGCAGGATCCGGATGCCAAATCACAGCAAAAAGCTGAGGACAAAAACACTGAATTGCTAAGTCAAATGGTTCAGCAAAACCAAGAGATGATGACCATGTTTGGTAAACAATTACAATCTCAAGGTGACATTCTAACCAAATTTGGGCAGACGATGCAAAGCCATGGAGCACAAATGCGGGCATTAGAGACCACCGTGGCACAGATTTCAAATGAAGTGGCGGCCATCAAGCACGCCAATCAACAGAAACCAGTGGAGAATGCGAGCGTGGCTCAAGCACATCATCAAGTTAAGTACATGTCGGTGGTAAGAAATGAGGAATCTCAGGTGCAAGAAGCGGTAGAAGAAAGAAAGATGACTTTCAATGTGAATGCAACACCGGCGATACCATATCCACGTACGTACTATAGATTGCCGGGCGGAAACCATTTCTTTAGAAAATCAGAGAGAGTTGTGAGTATGGTATCTCCCTCTAGGCAAGAGGAGCAGGTGCAGGTTGTTTGTGCACATGTGGAGACATCTAAGGCGAGAGAGGAACCAAAACAAGCTGCTACTATTGTTGATGTCTCGCCAAAGCCCACGTCCGAGGGAATGATTGAAGCAAGCTTAGGGGAGGTACCCCCGAAAAGCTCTTATGTGCCACCTCATAGGCGTGTTGAGGCAGCAGATGTTTCAGATCCGGTAAATTCTAAGTCAAAGAAAGAGCATCGTCACTTTAAAAAATTCCTGGAGATATTCCGAAAACTCCACATCAATATTCCATTAGTGGAGATGATCGAAAAAGTACCCGCCTATGGGAGGTTTATCAAGGAAATCATCAATAAGAAGAGGCGGATAAAAGACGATGAAATTTATTGGATGAATGAGACGGTGAGCCCTATGATCCAAGGGAGTTCACCAAAGAAGAGAAAGGACCCAGGAGGTTTTTACATACCGTGCTCAATAGGTGGTCAACATTTCCCTAAAGCGCAATGTGATTCTGGCGCTAGCATAAATCTCATGCCTTTGGCGACATTTCAAAAGCTGGGGTTAAAAGAGATAAAGAAGTTGGCTGCAACAATTGAATTGGCGGATGGGTCTACAGTGAGACCCTATGGAGTATGTGAAGATGTTCTAGTCAAAGTGGATAAATTCATATTCCCTGTGGACTTTGTCGTCATGGATATGCCACCACTCCAAAGCTGTGAAATTCTTCTAGGAAGACCGTTTCAAGCAACGGCAGATGTCGTGACTGCCTTAGGGAGAGGTACTCTGTCTTTGGGCATTGAAGGAGATCGTGTTGAATTCAAATTACCGAATGATACTCTAAGCCCAGTTCCCAAGGTGAAAAGATGATGATTGTCACACCGTCTAGCCTAAGACGTTAAACAAGGGAGCTTGTTGGGAGGCAACCCAACCATTGGTACATTAGGATAGTTTAATGTTAGGTGTAGTTTGCTTTTATTTTGTTTACTTTTTAGTTTAAAAATGATACCTTGATCCGTTTGTTAAATGTGCAGGAACAGGCAGGGTCGATACCATCGACACATCAGTCGATGGTATCGACATGGGTTCAGGATTGACAGCTGCAAAAATCGCACTGTGTCGATACTATCGACACCCCCGTCGATGGTATCGACATACCTACATGCAGGTTGCACAATAAAGGTCGATGGTATCGACATGCCAGTCGATACCATCGAGATATCTGGAGATTTTCAGAAGAAATCGACTCAGTGAAGTCGATACCATCGACGTGTACATCGATGGTATCGACATGTTCAAATGAAAAAGGCGGCGGCCGGACTCGTGAGGCAGTTGCCCTAATCAGCGAGTCGATACCATCGACTTCCGTCGATGGTATCGACGGGCACACAGCAGTGTTGGGGTCAGTTATTCAAGACAGGGTTATTGGTCAAATGAAGTCACATCTTCAACAATTTCTTCCTCCACTTGCGCCAAGTGTCATCCAGAGCAAATCCGGACCCTACGGCCCCGCAATACCCTCCTCCACCACCATCGGACTGATCTGGTATCTCTGTTCCACTCTTAAGATTGTTTTTTACTATGAGGCCATAGTTGAATTCAAGCTTAGGGGGGTAGCTGGAACAGCTCTATCTTTTATCTTTTCTTTAGTTGTTTTTAGTTTCTGCTTTGTTATTCGTTTTTGCAATTTTAAATTTTTATTTAGGATCCACATCTATCTAGTGTAATCGTGGATGTCTTAAAAATTGTCATCTTGTTGTTTTCATGGGGAAATTAAGGGAATTTAAAATTTTTTCTGTGTCTTTTGGATAGCTTTACTTGGTTGTCCTTGGGGAACTTGTTCTATGAAAATGATTGATTATGTCAACTTTGAAGCAATATGTCATACTCACACCCCCATTGACTCATGAAAAGTGGATAGTAACGGTTGTTTGAGCCTAACCTAATCAAATGGTAATGAGACCTTAATCAGATGTAAGAGAAAGAACCCTTTAAACTACTACACATGTCAGTAAGGAGGGACACATAATTTTCTTCTAAGGTTCAGTCACTTAATCTTGTGATCATTCCACTCCATTTTCTATAATCCACCCAAGAATTGGAAGTAAAGTGTAGTTTCAATTTCTTTTGTGTGCATAGCATGTAGATAGAATTTGCATTGTTATTTTCATACTTTTGCATAAAACGAGAAAAAAATGTATAGTGATTCATGCACATTACCTTTAGGTGCATGTCATGTAGTTGCACTCATACTTTCATGATTTTCATGCATAAGTACACCATGTATCTCAGTTGACCTGAAAAGTGATCTAAATTGTTCCATACCCTCGCATTAGTACAAAGATTTCCAATCATGAAGAAAATTGCCTAACACATGTATCTCTAAGCAATTATGGATATGTGGGCTAAGAGGAAAAGAAAAAAATCTGGAAGAAAAAAAAATTTTGAAAAAAAAAGAAAAAAAAAAGAAGAGAATTTAGAAGGAAATGGAATAAGAGGGAGAAAGGAATGATATCACTTGTATAACAGGGGAATTGAGTACATGATGTGGCTTGAGCAGATTTCTATCTCATTTTGAGGTAGAAGGTTAGTGCATGCATCATTCCACCCACTTTTAGGCAGTAGGGCATTCTTAATGTGCATTTGCATCATTTAGGGCATTTTGTTATATGCATACTGAAACTGTGTAATACTTCCATATTCTCCCATGAACCACCCATTCCATCCACCCGTTGCTCGAATTGGTAGGTCACCGTGATTTTCTCCTCACTCATGATTATAAGGAGGACTGCTTCCATGTAGATGGTAGTTAGGGCGAGCAACGTAGTTTAGGCGATCACAAGATGCACCATGGCTGAATCGGAGAACTTTATTATGTTAACTGCCCTATGTGATAGTGTTTATCGGTTTGAAGGATAATTTCTTTTATAGATGGTTATTGTCGCCTATAGGGTAATTATTGTTCTGTGATTAGGGTAGGCCGGTTTGAGAACGTCCAGTGGGAGTCATTTGTGATGTGGGTTGGTATTTTGATTGTTAGTTGACATTCGCAATTCTATTCTAAGGATTAGTTGCTCGAGGGCGAGCAATGTTTAAGCTTAGGGGAGTTTGATGCGATGATTTTGAGTCGCATTTATAGACTGATTTCATATGTGTTTTGTGCCTTAATTACTCATTTTCATGGATATTATTGCATAATTCACTTTATTTGGTCTTTCCATCATTTTATATCAAATCCCCTTTGTTTCACTATTATAAGCATTATTTATTATCTTATTATAAATTGTGTGGATTTACTTGGTCTTGTTGTGAAATTTCAGGAAAAACAAGTATCTGCTTCCGTCGATACCATCGACGGAAGTCGATACCATCGACCAAGCCACAGGTTGTCAGCCGAGAAAAGCAATACAGTGTCGATACCATCGACCCAAGTCGATGCCATCGACACTAGGAGAGCTACAGCGTCGCTAAATGACAACAACCGACGCTAAAGGAGTCGATACCATCGACACCCAAGTCGATGGTATCGAGATCATGACAGGCGCTCAGAATGAAAGAAAGGAAAGCTGCCGCTAATCCGCTGTGTCGATACCATCGACTCGCGTCGATGGTATCGACCCCGGCAGATATGCGTTGGATTTGTTTTGATTTCGATCGGACGGATGTTGTTATTTGACGACCTAATTAGGGACTTATACCTAATGACGGCCGCCCAGACGTGATCATCATCTCATTTTTTGGATTACACGAGTGCCGAGGAGGAGAGAAAGGAGAACGGAGGCCGAGAAGCTCATCCCGGGTGATTCGGACGCTGCCGAAGACAATTTCCACCACCGATAGGCGGGGAAAACTTGTGTTCTACGCCAAGGATCCACCGGTTCTTCTCCGTTCAGGGGTTTTCCCATTTATTTCACGTTTTTCTTATGAATTCCCCAATTTCTACCATGTATTCGTGTAAGATGAACATGAGAGGCTAAAACCCTCAATCTTTAGGACCGGGAGTAGCCCGGGGATACATTGTATGATGATTTTATATTGATAATTCATATTTTTCTCTCATATCCGTGGTATAAATTCGTTTTCTCTATTGCTATTGTTATGCTTGATCACCATAATAATAATTTAACACCCTTAATCACTTCGACAGAAGGATTAACGGTTGAAAAGAGACGAATTCTACATTAATTAATAAAACCCTTGACAAAGGAGTTGTAAAATTAATGGTGGGGACTGAGGGACCGATCTTAATGCGCTTAGTTTAGGGGAATGATTACTATGACGATGGAATCCACCTAAATCTAAGTAGTGGATTACACCACGACAGTGTGTAATTCTCATTTCAGGCCACTACCCAGATAGAGAGAGAAGTGTGAGGAATTATATGAAATCTAATACAATGTTGACCCGCGGTGAAACCGCCATCCTAAAGATATCCTTTTAATTGATTAAATTAACCTTTAATCGATTGTTTTCTTTGTTTGATTTTTATTTTCTTTTAATTTGAACAAAAAAACCTTACTTTGTTAATCGGTCTAGCTGATTGCGATTAGTTAGTAGAAGTCTCCAATAATTCACGTATCCCTGAGTTCGACTCGGGCCTCACAAGGCCTATATTACTCGACGCGTATACTTGCGTTTAAGCGCGTAGTAAAATACACGTCAATGATGCCATGGATATGAATATGAATGATGTTGTAACAATATGTGACTTAGATATAAGCCATTAATGTGACACACTTGGAATTGTTATAGGTTTAATAATTTGTTGGATATTATTATATGGTTCTCACCACAATAATATGTGATGATCATACACAATGAAGTTAAAGGAGAATAGTATTAAGGTTTGTGATCTAATGCATCTATAAATGTTGAAATGGCTTAGAAAACCCTAATTGTGCATAAAACCATTGAGGAGGGAAATACATATGATATAATATTGAGATGTAATTGTTTCAAAAATGATATGAATAAAATTTTATCTAAGTGATGGAATTATAAGGATGATGTTTCCCATGAGGGAGATTATGCTAATAAGCTAAAAATGCTAATAATGTTGTGTTTGATAAAAGGCTATAACTTTGGTGGAAGCCTCTGTAACACTTGGCTTATGTGTAGAGCTTTTAGTACCCATCTAGTTGTTTAAGGTTGGGACATTTCACACTCACCCTCTCTTCCCTCTTGTGATGATTTCAGGGACAAAAACCCCTTTAAGGGGTGGAGTGTTGTAACATACTCAAATCTAGGGTCTTCCCTACAATTTACCCACTTTTGAGCTTTTCTTTGCTTTCAAGTCCAATTGGACCTTTTTCATAAATTTTCCATCCTTTTGGATCATTTTTGGACTCAATGTGCAATTTGAGCATTAATGATGGTGAAATTCCATTTTTGCCCCAAATTATGATATTAAAGGGGTGTTTGCCCAAATAACCCACTTAAGGAAATATATAAGGACTAATAATGAAAAATGGAGTTTCATGAGATATAATAAGTGGATAATGTTAATTTGGAGCTTTTATATCTTTTTGGATAACATATGAGCAAAAATATGTAATAGAATTAATTATGTGTGTAATTAACCTAATTTCCTTCTCTCTCCTCAAAAATGATAATAATATATCAAAATAGAATATAATGGTGACAATTTTCTCTTAAAGTTAATAATGATCGTTTATCTCAAACTTCACTCATATAATCCATTAAAAGAAGCCTTTTCATATAACTCATTCATTTTAATATGTTAATATACACTTTAATGAGAAATAAATATATTAAGGGCCAAATAATGGGTGAAATGAGAATCTAATTACATAGCATGATTTTACACATTAATTTGTGCATGTGGTTAAAATTTGGTGCCTTTTCGATATCATTTGACCCTTCAAATTGATTTTAAAAGATTTTAATATAGTATAACTACAGTGCATGCATCGAATCAATTATATTGATGTGTAACGCTATGATTTGGTCAATTTATCTTGTTACACACCTAGTTGCCAATCCGACGGATGACTTTTGACCCAGTTTTGATCCGACGGCCCGGAGGTCGCCCCCTACCTCTGACTGCTCGAGCAGCCCGACAGCCAGGCTCCTCGACTCCTTCTTCTCTCTCTCCTTCAACATTTAACGTGATTCCTTCACCGCTAGCTCCACCTCACGCTGCTGGTTCGAATGAGCCCTAGCTCATCATCTACCTCACTAATTTGGTGAAATGCCTAATCGGGCCTAAACCTCCTTCTCTGCCACATTTTTCACAGAAGGTCCTAGAGGCCTCGCCCCGCCTATATAAGACCCCTACAGCAACATTGGTCCCTGCGCATCACTTCTCCTCCTAGAATTAGCCCCATAGAAGCCTAGAGCGTCCTGACCTTCTTGACCCTTCTCTAATGAACCTCATGGAATCACTACCTCCTCTCTACACCTTCGAGTCAATTAACAATCGGAAAAGCTTCCCCAACCTCCCTTCTTTGCTTCTTTGCTCTTCCTTTAACTCGCGATAGCCCAAGACGACGAGACCTATAGGAGCTTGTAACACCTCACCGCCACCACCATGATTTGTGGTCCACGGTGCTCCTCCAACCTTGGGTCTTGGTCCAATAGCTCCACATTTCTTCCACAAGCATCGTCAAGACTTGAGTTGGGTTCCATATGACATGGTATCGGTTCTTGAAGACCACAAAACCATGCCCTATTTCCGGCCACAAATGGAGCGCCGTGTGAGCTCCTGTTTGCATCACCGCCTAAGACTAGGGTCACTGGTCTTATCTCGGTGTGAGGAGAGTGTCAAGTGCATCTTTTCCTTAAGCAACAGCTGAAATCCTCACACAAGGTAAAGTCGAGAGAGACCTGAGGTGCTACTCACACCATGGGTGGATTGCAAAGAATCCAGGTAACCTAATTACCAAAATGGACACACAGCTTTAATCACTCGATTAATCATCCTTGGGCTTCAAAGTAATTTTTTCTATAGCTTCGTTTTCTCACTGATGATACATATAAGTATAAATGATAGTACTACACTCGTTAGCTATTTAATTTGATTTATCGAGCAAGGATATTTTAGTAAATTCCCCCTTCCCACTTGCCTTTGACCTAGGTCAGTGAACATGGACCCGCCGACGCGGCCAATTGTGATTGGTCCACATCAGCATGGGCCCGGCCTCAGTGGCCCAATCCCGTTCGCCCAATCAGTTGGCTGATGTGGCATTTTCTTGCATTTTCATTGGTCGATTTAGTTTAATTCATATTAAATCAATCCTTCATCAGAAAAATGCGAATAAATACTCGTTGGAAAGCTAAAATTATGTAGAATATGAATTTCTAATTTTTGAGTTCTGTTTCCAAATTCTTTCTCGAAGTTTATCTTAAAAATCATTTTAATCACCTTAAATGATCTAAAATGTGCATTTTAACTCAAAATTGGTAAATAAAAGATGTTTTCTTAATCAGGAGAATGTGATTAATCGATCGGACTAGGTTTTGAGCCTTAAATCATGGTTTTGAAAATAAGTTCTGAATTAGGGTTTTTCTTATATATGCTTTATTCCTTAATTTATATTAATTCATGTGAAATATTTATACCTAGGGAAAATGGATTTGGATAACAAGCATATGGTGAGAAATGATGATTAAGAATCTACAATAAGGTATGTGAATCCTATTTATGTATGTGAACCCTATTTCAGTATGTGACCCTTATATAAATATGTGGACCATGTTCCCTATCATAACTATGAAGAACGATTATGGAATGATTCATGTGCAAATACACATATTCCTCAGTTGGGACGTTATCCAACTCCACATTAATAAATTTCTAGACTTGTAATCCCTCTAATGACATTTCTTGGTTCTTTTCATTATTTGATTCTTATAATTCCTAAGTTGGCTCCTTTATTGATGTACTTGATCATTACTTAAAATTCCAATGTTGGTTTTACTTAATTGGAATATTTGTTGGAAATTATTCCCATTTGCTATGATGCAGTTTTATTTATATCTCTCAATGCTTCCAGGTGACTTATTTATGCATGATGTATTTATTGGCCAAATGATAATGTAGTGTACATAAGTATTAACCACCCATAGGGCACTGGGGTTTTAGTCCCCCTGTTGTAGGCACTAGGGTTTTAGTCCCACTGCCACTTTATACAGGGCACTGAGATTTTAGTCCTCCTACTAGGCATTGGGGTTTTAATCGCCCTGCCATTTTATATTGGGTGAGGTCTGGTAGGTGCCTCACCCTACATTGAGATGAGTTTATGTCATAATATATTCATGCAATGTGATAATTGTTGATGTTGAACTATGGCAGATTTCCAATTCTTAGTTGATCACTTGTCTCATACTCTTGAAATCCCTTAGTATAGTGGATTCTTTTTAATATGGAATGATTTAGCTTTATACTTGTCCTTATCCTTTATTGACACATACATTTTTATCTTTCTCTTGTTGGGTTATCCCAACCACCCAGATTAGGATCAAAGTGCGCATGGGAAGCTTGGTGAACCTACTTAAGGCTAAGGAGATCGTGCACATCTAGTTAGCTTGGACTAGTTGCATATACTTTTGTTATGTTGTTTATGGAGACAAGTTGTAATAGTTTGAGTCTTCCTCTACCTACATCCTTGTTCTTGTATAAAGATGTACCCCATTTGGGCAAATTTTGTATAGTACTCTTTATACATTTTGAATAAAGTCAAGTTTTAATCTTCCACTTCTACACAATTGGTGTTTTTGTTTGCCATGGTTTTCAGTAGAGACTTGGTCTTTACAGCATGGTATCAGAGCATCAAGGTAGTCAAATTCTTGACTAATTCAAATTTCCTCCTAGAAAGAACCCTTACCATATATAGTTTCTTTAGTATGTTTTTCACCTTAGAGTTGACCTATGATGAAATCTTGATTTAGGATCATAATAATTTCTTATTAGAAATAAAATTTGTCAACTTTTTGGTGAAGTTTATATTGAGTAGCTAATAGAGAAAGAAATTGAAAGTGGTGGTGTCTGGAAAGGGTCAGATTTTGGGGGCTGGCAAAATTTTCCTCCGCGCCACTAGCTTGATTTACGAAGACTCCCAACTTCATATGACATCGGCCTAGCCTGATCTGATACGAATAGCTCGAAATAGTCTACCCATAGACATATTACCTTATTGTTGAGTAACCTTAGAAACCCTTATATGATGACTTGACTTTTTCCAAACAAAAATCATCTAGTAATCCTTAAGTACCTTACATGAGTCTTAGATTTCCATGATTAGGGTTAGTATACCCTATTCTATACCTTGAGTTTTGGAAGATAGTGATTAGTAAGACTTTTAATGTTGGATCTTATACCCTTAAAATAGTCTGACTTAGTCAACCCTTTGTGTGGAATGGTAGTGTTAGTACCTTGATAGATTTTAGAGTTTCTGATTTTGAGGAAGAAATCCTCTTTAAGGGGATGGAGTCCCTCAATGCCTTCAAATCAAGAAACCCTAACTCCTTAGACATGGGATTAGTAAGCTTATATGTTTAAAGTTGAACAAACATAATATAATTATCATTCATCTTGTTTGGTTATAAACAAATGAATAAGCCATCTAAGTAATAATTCATATGCTTGAACCTTAATATATTCTTTATGCAAATCATTAGTTATTCATTAATAGTTGCATGTGAATATACATAATTTTGATTAAATCACCCTAATTATAGATGAAGGCTTAATATGTAATGGTCATGTTGACCTAAACCCTAAGATGTAATCATTTAGCCTTAACAAGGTATACGCATACTTCATGTTTTCATGATACACTAGTGACATTAGGTGCCATCACATAATATACCTTGGTACATGTAAATGGATTATAATCACCTAATCAAAATTGTGATCAAGTCACCAAACATTGTTAGGCATATCACTTTATTGACTAAAAACATCTCATTAATCATCTTATCATAAATTGGTTTATGAATCAAATCAGTAATATGAAAATGGGTAATTTGATTCACATAATGTGATGTTAATTCATATTAATTAGTGTAATAAGAGAAAATAATTAATGATGCTATGGATATGAGTATGAAAGATGTTGTGACAATATGTAACTTATATATAAGCCATTAATGTGACACACTTGGAATTGTTATAGGTTTAATAATTGGTGGATATTATTATATGGTTATCACCACAATAATATGTGATGATCATACACGATGAAGTTAAAGGAGAATAGTATTAAGGTTTGTGATATAATGCATCTATAAATGTTGAAATGGCTTAGTAAACCCTAATTGTGCTTAAAACCATTGATGACAGAAATACATATGATATAATATTGAGATGTAATTGTTTCAAAAATAATATGAATAAAATGTGATCTAAGTGATGGAATTATAAGGATGATGTTTCACATGAGGGAGATTATGCTAATAAGCCAAAAATTCTAATAATGTTGTGTTTGATAAAAGGTTATAGTTTTCGTGGAAACCTTTGTAACACCTGTCTTATGTGTAGATCTTTTAGTACCCATCTAGCTGTTTAAGGTTGGGACATTAAACACTCACCCTCTCTTCACTCTTGTGGTTATTTCGGGGACAAAATCCTCTTTAAGGGGTGGAGTGTTGTAAAATACTAAAATCTAGGGTCTTCCCTGCAATTTACCCACTTTTGAGCTTTTATTTGCCTTCTAGTCGATTTGGAAATTTTTCATAAATTTCCCATCCTTTTGAATCATTTTTGGACTCAATGTGCAATTTGAGCATTAATGATGGTGAAATTCCATTTTTGCCCCCAATTATGATAATAAAGGGGTGTTTTCCCAAATAACCCACTTAAGGAAATATTTAAGGACTAATAATGAAAAATGGAGTTTTATGAGAGATAATAAGTGGATAATGCTAATTTGGAGCTTTTATATCTTTTTGGATAAGATATGAGAAAAAATATGTAATAGAATTAATTATGAGCGTAATTAACCTAATTTCCTTCTCTCTCCTCAAAATGATAATAATATATCAAAATAGAATATAAAGGTGAGATTTTTCTCTTAAAGTTAATAATGATCGGATATCTCAAATTTCACTCATATAAACCATTAAAAGAAGCATTTTCATATAACTGATTCATTTTAATATGTTAATATACACTTTAATGAGATATATATATATATATACATATATATATATATATATATATTAAGGGCCAAATAATGGGTGAAATGAGAATATAATTACATAGCATGATTCTAAACATTAATTTGTGCATGTGGTTAAAATTTGGTGCCTTTTCAACTTCATTTGACACATCAAATCGAATTTAAAAGATTTCAATATAGTATAACTACAGTGCATGCATCAAATCAATTATATTGATGGGTAACACTATGATTTGGTCGATTTATCTTGTTACATGCCTAGTTGCCAATCCGACGGATGACTTTTGACCAGGTTTTGATCTGAAGGCTTAGAGGTCGTCCCTTACGTCTGACTGCTTGAGCAGCCCGACAGCCAGGCTCCTTGACTCCTTCCTCCCTCTCTCCTTCACCATTTAACGTGATTCCTGCACCGCTATCTCTACCTCACGCTGCCGATTCAAATGAGCCCTAGCTCATCATCTACCTAGCTAATTTGGTGAAATGCCTAATCGGGCCTAAACCTCCTTCTCCGCCACATTTTTCATAGAAGGTCCTAGAGGCCTCGCCCTGCCTATATAAGGCCCCTACAGCAGCATTGGTCCCCGCACATCACTTTTCCTCCTAGAATTTTCCCCATAGCATCCTAGAGTGCTCTCACCTTCTTGCCCCCTTCTCTGATGAACCTCGTGGAAGCACTGCCTCCTCTCTACACCTTCAAGTCAATTAACGATCAGAAAAGCTTCCCCAACATCCCTTCTTCGCTTCCTTGCTCTTCCTTTGGCTCGCGATAGTCCAAGACGTCGAGACCTATAGGAGCTTGTAACACCTCACTGACACCACCATGATTTGCAGTCCGCAGTGCTCCTCCAACCCTGGGTCTTGGTCCTATAGCTCTGCATTTCTTTCGCGAGCATCGTCACGACTTATGTTGGGTTCCATACGACCCGGTATCAGTTCTTGAAGACCACAAGACCATCCCCTATTTCCGGCCACAGATGGAGCGCCGTGAGAGCTCATGTTTACATCGCCGCCTAAGACCAGGGTCACTAGTCTCATCTTGATGCGAGGAGAGTGTCAAGCACATCTGTTCCACAAGCAGCAGATGAAATCCTCGCACAAGGCAAGGTCGAGAGAGACCTGAGGTGCTACTCTCGCCATGGCTGGATTGCAAAGAATCCAGGCAACCTAATTACCAAAATGGACACGCCTCTTTAATTACTCGATTAATCATCCTTGGGCTTTAAAGTAATTTTGTCTCTAGCTTCATTTTCTCGCCCATGATACATATAAGTCTAAATGACAGCACTGCCCTCGTTAGCTATTTAATTTGATTTATCGAGTAAGATTATTTTAGTAAATTCCCCCTTCCAACTCGCCTTTGACCTAGGTCAGCGAACATGGACCCACCGACACCACCAATTGTGATTGGTCCACATCAGTGTGGGCTTGGCCTCAGTGGCCCAATCCCGTTCGCCCAATCAGTTGGTTGATGTGGCATTTTCTTGCATTTGCATTTGTCAATTTAGTTCAATTCATATTAAATCAATCCTTCATCAGAAAAATGTGAATAAATACTCATTGGAAAGCTAAAATTATGTAGAATCTGAATTTCTAGTTTTTGAGTCCTATTTCCAAATTCTTTCTCAAAGTTTATCTTAAATATCATTTTAATCACCTTAAATGATCTTAAATATGTATTTTAACTCCAAATTGGGAAATAAAAGATGTTTTCTTAATCAAGAGTATGTGATTAATCGATTGGACTAAGTTTTGAGCATTAAATCATGGTTTCGAAAATAAGTTCGGAATTAGGGTTTTTCTTATATATGCTTTATGCCTTAATATATATTAATTCATGTGAAATATTTATACTTAGGGAAAATGGATTTGGATAACAAGCATATGGTGAGAAATGATGATTAAGAATCTACAATAAGGTATGTGAATCTTATTTATGTATGTGAGCCCTATTGCTATATGTGACCCTTATTTAAATATGTGGACCATGTTCCCTATTATAACTATGAACAATGATTGTGGAATGATTAATGTGCAAATACACATATTCCTCAGTTGGGACTTTATCCAACTCCACATTAATAAATTTCTAGACTTGTAATCCCTCTAATGCCATTTCTTGGTTCTTTTCATTATTTGATTCTTATAATTCCTAAGTTGCCTCCTTTATTGATGTACTTGATCATTACTTGAAATGCCAATGTTGGTTTTAATTAATTGGAATATTTGTTGGAAATTAATCCCATGTGCTATGATGCAATTTTATTTATATCTCTCAATGCTGCCAAGTGACTTATTTATGCATGATGTATTTATTGGCCAAATGATAATATAGTGTACATAAGTACAAACATCCCATAGGGCACTGGGGTTTTAGTCCCCCTGTCGTAAGCACTGGGGTTTTAGTCCCCCTGCCACTTTATATAGGGCACTGAGGTTTTAGTCTTCCTTCCAGGCACTGGGGTTTTAGTCCCCTTGCCATTTTATATTTGGTGAGGTCCGGTAGGTGCCTCACCCTACATTGAGATGAGTTTGTGTCATAATATTTTCATGCAATGTGATAATTGTTGATGTTGAACTATGGCAGATTTCTAATTCTTATTTGATCACTTGCCTCATACTCTTAAAATACCTTAGTATAGTGGATTCTTTTTAATATGCAATGCTTTAGCTTTATAATTGTCATTATCCTTTATTGACACATACATTTTTATCTTTCTCTTGATGGGTTATTCTAAGCACCCAGATTAGGATCAGAGTGCGCATGGGAAGCTTGGTGAACCTACCTAAGGCTAAGGAGATCGTGCACATCTAGTTAGCTTGGAATAGTTGCATATACTTTTGTTATGTTGTTTGTGGAGACAAGTTGTAATAGTTTGAGGCTTCCTCTACCTAGATCCTTGTTCTTGTATAAAGATGTACCCCATTTGGGCAAATTTTGTATAGTACTCTTTATACATTTTGAATAAAGTCAAGTTTTAATCTTCCGCTGCTACACAATTGGTGTTTTTGTTTGCCATGGTTTTTAGTAGAGACTTGGTCTTTATAGAATGGTATCAGAGCATCAAGGTAGTTAGATTTTTGACTAATTCAAATTTCCTCCTAGAAAGAACCCTTACCATATATAGTTTCTTTAGTAAGTTTTTCACCTTATAGTTGACCTATGATGAAAGCTTGATTTAGGATCATAATAATTTCATATTAGAAATAAAATTTGTCAACTTTTTGGTGAATTGTCTATTGAGTAGCTATTAGAGAAAAAAGTTGAAAGTGATGGTGTTTGTAAAGGGTCAGATTTTGGGGGCTGGCAAAATTTTCCTCCGCGCCACTAGCTTGGTTTACAAAGACTCCCAAGTTCATATGACACCGGCCTACCCTGATCTTATATGGACAGCTCGAAATAGTCTACCCTTAGACATATTACCTTATTGTCGAGTAACCTTTGAAACCCTTATATAATGATTTGAATTTTTCCAAACAAAAATCATCTAGTAATCCTTAAGTACCTTACATGAGTCTTAGATTGCCATGATTTGGGTTAGTATACCCTATGCTATATCTTGAGTTTTAGAAGATAGTGATTAGTAAGACTTTTAATGTTGGATCTTATACCCTTAAAATAATATGACTTAGTCAACCCTTTGAGTGGAATGGTAGTGTTAGTACCTTGATAGATTTTGGAGTTGCTGATTTTAAGGAAGATATCCTCTTTAAGGGGATGGAGTTCCTCAATGCCTTCAAATCAAGAAACCCTAACTCCTTAGACATGGTATTAGTAAGCTTATTTGTTTAGAGTTGAACAAACATAATATAATTATAATTCATCTTGTTTGGTTATAAACAAATGAATAAGTCATCTAAGTAATAATTCATATTCTTGAACCTTAATATTTCTTGATGCAAATAATTAGTTATTCATTAATATTTGTGAATATACATAATTTTGATTAAGTCACCCTAATTATAGATGAAGGCTTAATATGTAATGGTCATGTTGACCTAAACCCTAAGATGTAATCATCTACCATTAACAAGGTATATGCATCCTTAATGTTTTCATGATAGACTAGTGACATTAGTTGCCATCACATAATATACCTTGGTACATGTAAATGGATTATAATCACCTAATCAAAATTGTGATCAAGTCACCAACATTTGTTAGGCATATAACTTTGTTGACTAAATACATCTCATTAATCATCTTATCATAAATTGGTTTATGAATCAAATCAGTAATATGAAAATGGGTAATTTGATTCACATAATGTGATGTTCATTCATATTAATTAGTGTAATAAGAGAAAATTATTAATGATGCATGAATGTGAGTATGAAAGATGTTGTGACAATATGTAACTTAGATATAAGCCATTAATGTGACACTTGGAATTGTTATAGGTTTAATAATTTGCTAGATAATATTATATGGTTCTCACCACAATAATATGTGATGATCATACACGATGAAATTAAAGGAGAATAGTATTAAGGTTTGTGCTCTAATGCATCTGTAAATGTTGAAATGGCTTAGTAAACCCTATTTGTGCTTAAAACCATTGATGAGGGAAATACATATGATATAATATTGAGATGTAATTGTTTAAAAAATAATATGAATAAAATGTGATTTAAGTGATTGAATTATAAGGATGATGTTTCACATGAGGGATATTATGCTAATAAGCCAAAAATGCTAATAATGTTGTGTTTGATAAAAGGCTGTAGGTTTGGTGGAAACCTCTAGAACACCTGGATTATGTGTAGAGCTTTTAGTACCCATCTAGTTGTTTAAGGTTGGGACATTACACACTCACCCTCTCTTCTCTCTTGTGGTGATGTTGGGGACAAAATCCTCTTTAAGGGGTGGAGTGTTGTAACATACTAAAATCTAGGGTCTTCCCTACAATTTACCCACTTTTGAGCTTTTCTTTTCCTTTTAGTCCATTTGGACCTTTTTCATAAATTTCCCATTCTTTTGGATCATTTTTGGACTCAATGTGCAATTTGAGCATTAATGATGATGAAATTCCATTTTTGCCCCCAATTATGATAATAAAGGGGTGTTTGCACAAATAACCCACTTCAGGAAATATTTAAGGACTAATAATGCAAAATGGAGTTTTATGAGAGATAATAAGTGGAAAATGTTAATTTGGAGCTTTTATATCTATTTGGATAAGATTTGAGCAAAAATATATAATAGAATTAATTATGAGTGTAACGAACCTAATTTCCTTCTCTATCCTAAAAAATGATAATAATATATAAAAATAGAATATAATGTTGACACTTTGGTCTTAAAGTTAATAATGATCAGATATCTCAAATTTCACTCATATTATCTATTAAAAGAAGCCTTTTCTCATAACTCATTCATTTTAATATGTTAATATACATTTTAATGAGAAATATATATATTAAGGGCCAAATAATGGGTGAAATGAGAATCTAATTACATAGCATTATTCTACACATTAATTTCTACATGTAGTTATAATTTGGTTCCTTTTCGACTGCATTTGACCCTTCAAATCGATTTTAAAAGCTTTTAATATAGTATAACTACAATGCATGCATCAAATCAATTATATTGATGTGTAACACTATTATTTGGTCGATTTATCTTGTTACGCGCATAGTTGCCCATTCGATGGATCACTTTTGACCCAATTTTTATCTGACGGCCCGGAGGTCGTCCCCTACCTTTGACTGCTCGACCAGCCCGACAGCCAGGCTCCTCGACTCCTTCCTCCCTCCTAACCTTCTTGCCCCCTTCTCTGACGAACCTCGTGGAAGCACTGCCTCTTCTCTACACCTATGAGTCAATTAATGATCAGAAAAGATTCCCTAGCCTCCCTTCTTCGCTCCCTTGCTCTTCCTTTGACTCGTGATAGCCCAAGATGTTGAGTCCTATGGGAGCTTGTAACACCTCACCACCGCCACCATGATTTGCGGTCCTCGGTTCTCCTCCAACCCTGGGTGTTGGTCCTGTAGCTCCGCATTTCTGCCGTGAGCATCGTCAAGACTTGAGTTGGGTTCCACATGACCTGGTATCGGTTCTTGAAGACCACAAGACCATCCCCTATTTTCGGCCACGGATGGAGCGCCGTGTGAGCTCCTATTTGCATCACTACCTAAGACCAGGGTCACTAGTCTCGTCTCGGCACAAGGAGAGTGTCGAGCGCATATGTTCCTCAAGCAGCAGCTGAAATCCTCACATAAGCTAAGGTTGAGAAAGACCTGAGGTGCTACTCTCGCCATGGCTGGATTGCAAAGAATCCAGGTAACCTAATTACCAAAATGGACACACCTCTTTAATCGCTCGATTAATCATCCTTGGGCTTTAAAGTAATTTTGTCTCTAGCTTCATTTTCTCATTGATGATACATATAAGTCTAAATGACAACACTGCCCTCGTTAGCTATTTAATTTGATTTATCGAGTAAGGGTATTTTAGTAAATTCCCCCTTCCCACTCGCCTTTGACCTAGGTCAACGAACATGGACTCGTCGACGCAGCCAATTGTGATTGGTCCACATCAGCGTGGGCTCGGCCTCAGTGGCCCAATCCCATTCGCCCAATCAGTTGGCTGATGTGGCATTTTCTTGCATTTGCATTGGTTGATTTAGTTTAATTCATATTAAATCAATCCTTCATCAGAAAAATGTGAATAAATACTCATTGGAAAACTAAAATTATGTAGAATCTGAATTTCTAGTTTTTGGGTCTTGTTTCCAAATGCTTTCTCGAAGTTTATCTTAAATATCATTGTAGTCACCTTAAATGATTTTAAATGTGTATTTTAACTCCAAATTAGGAAATAAAAGATGTTTTCTTAATCAGGAGAATGTGATTAATCGATTGGACTAGGTTTTGAGCATTAAATCATGGTTTTTAAAATAAGTTCTGAATCAGGGTTTTTCTTATATATGCTTTATGCCTTAATATATATTAATTCATGTGAAATATTTAAACCTAGGGAAAATGGATTTGGGTAACAAGCATATGGTGAGAAATGATGATTAAGAATCTACACTAAGGTATGTGAATCCTATTTATGTATGTGAGCCCTATTTTAGTATGTGACCCTTATTTAAATATGTGGACCATGTTCCCTATTATAACTGTGAAGAATGATTGTGGAATGATTAATGTGCAAATACACATATTCCTCAGTTGGGATTTTATCCAACTCCACATTACTAAATTTTTAGACTTGTAATCCCTCTAATGCCATTTCTTGGTTCTTTTCATTATTTGATTCTTATAATGGCTTAGTTATCTCCTTTATTGATGTACTTGATCATTACTTGAAATGCAAATGTTGGCTTTACTTAATTGGAATATTTTTTGGAAATTATTCCTATTTGCTATGATGCAATTTTATTTATATCTCTCAATGTTGCCAAGTGACTTATTTATGCGTGATGTATTTATTGGCCAAATGATAATGTAGTGTACATAAGTACAAACCACCCATAGGGCACAGGGGTTTTAGTCCCCCTGTCGTAGGCACTGGGGTTTTAGTCCCCCTATCACTTTATACATGGCACTGAGGTTTTAATCCTCCTGCCAGGCACTAGGGTTTTAGTCCCCCTGCCATTTTATTTTTAATGAGGTCTGGTAGGTTCCTCACCCTACATTTAGATGAGTTTGTGTCATAATATATTCAAGCTATGTGATAATTGTTGATGTTGAACTACGGAAGATTTCCAATTCTTATTTGATCACTTGCCTCATACTCTTGAAATCCCTTAGTATAGTGGATTCTTTTTAATATGCAATGCTTTAGCTTTAACATTGTCCTTATCCTTTAGTGACACATACATTTTTATCTTTCTCTTACTGGGTTATCCCAACCACCCAGATTAGGATCAGAGTGCATGTGGGAAGCTTGGTGAACCTACCTAAGGCTAAGGAGATCGTGCACATCTAGTTATGTTGTTTGTGGAGACAAGTTGTAATAGTTTGAGTCTTCCTCTACCTAGATCCTTGTTCTTGTATAAAGATGTACCCCATTTGGGCAAATTGTGTATAGTACTCTTTATAAATTTTGAATAAAGTCAAGTTTTTATCTTCTGCTGCTACACAATTGGTGTTTTTCTTTGCCATGGTTTTTAGTAGAGACTTGGTCTTTACAGCAAGGTATCAGAGCATCAAGGTAGTCGGATTCTTAACTAATTCAAATTTCCTCCTAGAAAGAACCCTCACCATATATAGTTTCTTTAGTAAGTTTTTCACCTTAGAGTTGACCTATGATGAAAGCTTGATTTAGGATCATAATAATTTCATATTAGAAATAAAATTTGTCAACTTTTTGGTGAATTGTCTATTGAGTAGCTATTAGAGAAAGAAGTTGAAAGTGATGGTGTCTGGAAAGGGTCAGATTTTGGGGGCTGGCAAAATTTTCCTCCGCACCACTAGCTTGGTTTACGAAGACTCCCAAGTTTATATGACACCGGCCTGGCCTGATCTGATACGAACAACTCAAAATTGTCTACCCTTAGACATATTACCTTATTGTTGAGTAACCTTAGAAACCCTTATATGATTATTTGACTTTTTCCAAACAAAAATCATCTAGTAATCCTTAAGTACCTTACATGAGTCTTATATTTCCATGATTAGGGTTAGTATACCCTATGCATACCATGAGTTTTGGAAGATAGTGATTTGTAAGACTTTTAATGTTGGATCTTATACCCTTAAACTAGTTTGACTTAGTCAACCCTTTGAGTGGAATGGTAGTGTTAGTACCTTGATAGATTTTCAAGTTGCTGATTTCGAGGAAGAAATCCTCTTTAACGGGATGTAGTCCCAAAATGCCTTCAAATCAAGAAACCCTAACTCCTTAGACATGGGATTAGTAATCCTATATGTTTAGAGTTGAACAAACATAATATAATTATAATTCATCTTGTTTGGTTATAAACAAATGAATAAGTCATCTAAGTAATAATTCATATGCTTGAACCTTAATATATTCTTGATTCAAATAATTAGTTATTCATTAATATTTATGAATATACATAAATTTGATTAAGTCACCCTAATTATAGATGAAGGCTTAATATGTAATGGTCATGTTGACCTAAACCCTAAGATGTAATCATCTAGCCTTAACAAGGTATACACATTCTTAATGTTTTCATGATACACTAGTGACATTAGGTTCCATCACATAATATACCTCGGTACATGTAAATGGATTATAATCACCTAATCAAAATTGTGATCAAGTCACCAACATATTTTAGGCATATCACTTTGTTGACTAAATACATCTCATTAATCATCTTATCATAAATTGGTTGATGAATCAAATTAGTAATATGAAAATGGGTAATTTGACTCACATAATGTGATATTAATTCATATTAATTAGTGCAATAAGAGAACATGATTAATGATGCCATGGATATGAGTATGAAAGTTGTTGTGACAATATGTAACTTAGATATAAGCCATTAATGTGACACACTTGGAATTGTTATAGGTTTAATAATTTGCTGGATAATATTATATGGTTCTCACCACAATAATATGTGATGATCACACACGATGAAGTTAAAGGAGAATAGTATTAAGGTTTATGATCAAATGCATGTATAAATGTTGAAATGGCTTAGTAAACCGTAATTGTGCTTAAAACCATTGATGAGGGAATACATATGATATAATATTGAGATGTAATTGTTTAAAAAATAACATGAATAAAATGTCATCTAAGTGATGGAATTATAAGGATGATGTTTCACATGGGGGAGATTATGCTAATAAGCCAAAAATGCTAATAATGTTGTGTTTGATAAAAGGTTATAGGTTTGGTGGAAACCTCTGTAACTCCTGGCTTATGTGTAGAGCTTTTAGTACCCATCTAGGTGTTTAAGGTTGGGACATTACACACTCACCTTCTCTTCCCTCTTGTGGTGATTTTGGGGACAAAATCCTCTTTAAGGTTGTGGAGTATTGTAACATACTAAAATTTAGGATCTTCCCTGAAATTTACCCAATTTTGAGCTTTTCTTTTCCTTCTAGTCCATTTGGACCTTTTTCATAAATTTCCCATCCTTTTGGATCATTTTTGGACTCAATGTGCAATTTGAGCATTAATGATGGTGAAATTCCATTTTTTCCCCCAATTATGATAATAAAGGGGTGTTTGCACAAATAAACCACTTAAGGAAATAATTAAGGATAAATAATGCAAAATGGAGTTTTATGAGAGATAATAAGTGGATAATGTTAATTTGGAGCTTTTATATATTTTTGGATAAGATATGAGCAAAAATATGTAATAGAATTAATTATGAGTGTAATTAACCTAATTTCCTTCTCTCTCCTAAAAAATGATAATAATATATCAAAATAGAATATAATGGTGAGATTTTGCTCTTAAAGTTAATAATGATCGGATACCTCGAATTTCACTCATATAATCCATTAAAAGAAGCCTTTTCATATTACTCATTCATTTTAATATGTTAATATACACTTCAATGAGAAATATATATATTAAGGGCCAAATAATGGGTGAAATGAGAACTTAATTACATAGAATGATTCTACACATTACTTTGTGCATATGGTTAAAATTTGGTGCCTTTTAGCCTTCATTTGACCCTTCAAATCGATTTTAAAAGCTGTTAATATAGTATAACTATAGTGCGTGCATTGAATCAATTATATTGATGTGTAACACTATGATTTGGTCGATTTATCTTATCACGTGCCTATTCGCCCATTCGACGGATGAATTTTGACCTGGTTTTGATCCGACGGCCTAGAAGTCATCCCCTACCTTTGATAACTCGAGCAGCCCGACAACTAGGCTCCTCGACTCCTTCCTCCCTCTCTCCTTCGCCATTTAACGTGATTCCTTCACCGCTAGCTCCACCTCACGCCGCCAATTTGAATGAGCCCTAGCTCATCGTATACCTCGCTAATTTGGCAAAATGCCCAATCAGGCCTAAACCTCCTTCTCCGCCACATTTTTCACAGAAGTTCCTAGAGGCCTCACCCCGCCTATATAAGGCCCCTAGAGAAGCATCGGTCCCCACACATCACTTCTCCTCCTCCAATTAGCCCCATAGCAGCCTAGAGCACCCTGCCCTTCTTGCCCCATTCTCTGACAAACCTAGTGGAAGCACTGCCTCCTCTCTACACCTTGGAGTCAATTAACAATCAGAAAAGCTTCCCCAACCTCCCTTCTTCGCTTCCTTGCTCTTCCTTTAACTCGCGATAGTCCAAGACGTCGAGTCCTATAGGAGCATGTAACACCATGCCACTGCCACCACGATTTGGGGTCCTTGGTGCTCCTCCAACCATGGATCTTGGTCCTGTAGCTCTGCATTTCTGTCATGAGCATCGTCAAGACTTGAGTTGGGTTCCATACGACCTGGTATCGGTTCTTGAAGACCACAAGACCATCCCCTATTTTCGGCCACAGATGGAGCATCGTGCAAGCTCATGTTTGCATCACCATCTAAGATCAGGGTCACTGGTCTCATCTCAGTACGAGGAGAGTGTTGAGCGCATCTGTTCCTCAAGTAGTAGTTGAAATCCTCACACAAGACAAGGTTGAGAGAGACCTGAGGTGCTTCTCTCGCCATGGTTGGATTGCAAAGAATCCAGGTAACCAAATTACCAAAATGGAAACACCTCTTTAATCACTCGATTAATCATCCAGGGGCTTTAAAGTAATTTCGTCTCTAGCTTCATTTTCTCACTGATGATACATATAAGGCTAAATGACAGTATTGCCCTCGTTAGCTATTTAATTTGATTTATTGAGTAATGGCATTTTAGTAAATCCTCCCTTCCCATTCGCCTTTGACCTAGGTCAGCGAACATGGACCCACCGACGTGGCCAATTGTGATTGGTCTGCATCAGCGTGGGCCCATTCTTAGTGGCCCAACCCCATTCATCCAATCAGTTTGCTGATGTGGTATTTTCTTGCATTTTCATTGGTCGATTTAGTTTAATTCATATTAAATCGATGCTTTGTCAGAAAAATGCAAATAAATACTCGTTGGAAAGCTAAAATTATGTAGAATCCGAATTTCTAGTTTTTGAGTCATGTTTCCAAATGTTTTCTCGATGTTTATCTTAAATATCATTTTAATCAACTTAAATGATCTAAAATGTGTATTTTAACTCCAAATTGAGAAATAAAAGATGTTTTCTTAATCAGGAGAATGTGATTAATCAATTAGACTAGGTTTTGAGCCTTAAATATTGGTTTTGAAAATAAGTTCTGAATTTGGGTTTTTTCTTATGTTTTATGCCTTAATATATACTAGTAAATGCACGTGCTTCACACATGATGATTATGTATAGAAAATGCATTAAATAAGAAAATTTTCAGTAGAATTTTCATTAGAAGAGTACATATAATGTTAATGAAACCTAACAGAGATCTAAGCAATGAAAAGTATCATACTACTTTGATTCATATGTTGTAGATAGGTTTACTTAACCTCACTAACTTATCATTATCATTTGATACGTCCAATTGTAACTATTTCATTTTGTATGTCTACACCTAGATTCAACATCATATAACTAAGTACACTTTGTTCATATTTTGGTTCTTGGTATTCACCTTCATCTTATTGATATAAGAATTTACTTCAAGTGTTTCTTTATAAACATGATCATGAATCTCTTCTTTAGTGACTTTGTGTATGTAAAATCAGTTGCAGAACCATATTCATCCAGGGGTGGGGGCATATGTCCTACCTTAATTTATAAATTAGCCTTAGCTGACATTATGTAGATCACCTCTTTACAATAAAGACTCTTTTTGTGCCCTACATTTTTTTTCTCTTTCACATAAGTTGATCCATTAATAACACCCTCACTAGCCAATTTTCTAGGCTACACCACTGTGTATAATCCCTTATTGAAGGTTTTAGGTCTAATTGTGATCTTGATTAGGCATCACTATGTCTTTTATAAAAATATGAGATCAAATTTTGTTGTGTTATTCACTTACATACTTCAATAACTCAAAGAAAAACTTATCAATAACGACAAAAATTTCATCAAATATAGATGTAACAATCTTACAAACTATTTAGTGATACTTTTTATTCTAGTAATCAACTTTGCCTCACATTTGTAGAAACTATTGTTCTCTTATGTATATGATTCAATGTATCTCTTTTACATATTACCATTCTACAAAGAATGAAGGACAAATTGTAAGCTTATTTACTCTCAATGCTATAGTAAATAATGTATCGGTAAAATAATATATTTCTACATACATATAAGATGTTTATTTCACAGACATTGGTTTTATTTTAAAATAGTGGCTCCATTGTCTCACAAAATTACTTAGAAATGAATATGGTAGAAATTCAATTTTTATTATTAGTCAATTTCATGCTTCTAACATAATTAACACGACTATAAAGATTAATTTAATATTATATACACTTGGGATTATCATGTTTAAATTGTTGAAATTGATTTACATCTAGTAGCCTACATCCAATTAAGCGCATATGTGGGTGTCTATTGTTGACAATATAATTCATTTTGGGCAATCTCCAGTCGTTCCATCATGTGATAGTTGTTCCTCATATATTAATGCTTTAAAGTTGTCCATGAGTTGTTCAAATATTGTATTACATTTGGAGATTGACAAGGAAACTATGGATTTTGTATATAATTAAATTAAAGGGTTGTCACATAATAGAGAGATAATTCTGTTTACATTTAAAATATTTTTTCTAAATATGTTTACATTTATTTGTTTATAAAATATATACATTTTTTTATTCACCTTACCGTAATACATGTCTAGTGACATCTTCATGTTATGTTTTCAATGTGTATCATAGTTGAGTTGGAATTGCATTCTTTAGAATCATTTTATTAAGTATATTTCTTATGGATTTTTTTAGACATGGTTTCTTTGAAGAACTATTTAATTTAGAGATGATAGACTCTAAAATAGAAAAAACATCAGAGAATGTTATTATGGTTGTATTTTTATCTATCTTGTATTATACAATACAAAAGCATTATTATGTTTATGGTTTATAGTTTGGAAAATAATCATGCCTCATAGTTCAACACTAATGGTTATGCGCAAAAATGAATTTAGAGATCTTTGTTGTGAGGTTCTTCCATAGTCATATATATATATTTGATTATCACACATAATGATACATTGCTTCATATATAAATTTGTACTCCTCAACTCAAAATCATCATCTCACCAACAATGTTGAGATTATATGATCATAGTAAATATAAAATCTAATGCACATATTACTAAATATGATTACTAAAGGATTTTACAAAATTTTGATTTGTAGTAAAGAGTAACACATTCAATGTGATGTCAAAAAATAGAGATATAGGATGGCAGAAACTATATCATTATGTATGTTTATATTGTCAATCAGTACCCCCTGGGCAAGGTACTATTGTTTAGTTTGTAGTAATGAATATAACTTCAAAGTTAATCCTCCATTGGTTATCATGTGATAGTGTATTGGAAAATACAGTAGATGAAATAAGATTGAGTAATATAAACATAATTTATTGATGGAGCCTAACTTTCCAAAATAGAATATCTCACGTCATAATAGTGGAAAGTTATAAATTTGTGATAAAAAAGCAACCCCTAGTTTAGTGTCAAGTCATCTTAACCAATTCTCATTTGAAATGTAACATAATTATGAAGTCAAATGGTACCTACCTTTTAAGTGAATATCTATGAAAATTTCCAAATGAAAAGATTTGTGGCTTGGGACTTCACATTAAATTAAGATGCACATATAGACAATTATAGTCAAATACTCTATAACTAATTCAACAATTGATCATCATTCCTTTTTTATGATGAAAAAGCATTTACATATTATAGTTATGTAAGTTATGTCTTCTCCATCTAACATTCCACAACCAAATGCAATCATGGACCAACCAATAACAAGCATGTCATGCATTTTGATTGAAGGTCAATGCCATTGTTAGACTAAACAACTACCATATATGCACGGACCCCAAACTATTTTTGCAATATGCATCCGTTCTTGTGGTAGGAACATATTTATAGGGATCCAACGTTGTGATTTTTGATTTTCCTTATAGGGACACACACTCTATCAAATGAGGTATCCCTTGTGCGGTTGTTAAGATTAATGTGGATGATGATTCTTGGCAATGTAATCTTGCATTGATCTTATTATTATTATTATTTAGACATTGCACATATAATTATAATATTTAAAATTTCATATAATCTATAGTAACAAATTGGGATGCTCCTTTTTGAGAATATTATCATACAAGTGATCTGCGGTTGAATCCCAAAGCTTAGAATTCACAAGCGTGTACTGCCTAATTGAGTTGGTTATTTGATTTAATGTTACATAACAATGTAATATATGAGCATAAAAAATAATTATGCAATAAGCATCGACGTCAACATACCTCTTAGGAGACGCTATATACAAATGCCATTATTTTTCCTAAATTTATACAAAGAGACAAATCCATGTTTAGATATTAACATATTAAATTGTAACGTTAATAGGTTAAATACAAAATACATGAGGAGTGTGGTAAATTGTAAAAAGTAACATGGCCTAAAATCAAAGAAAAATCTGATTCAAGCGAACTTTTCTGGAGAACAAAAGTAATCATATTATAATGTATACGGAAAGACATGATTTTGGTATTGTATGACATATATGTAATCCAATAAACTTACATTAACGTGTAGTTGAAATATTGGTGTGACTATCTCTTGCTGTCAAGCTCCCCACGAGAAAGATGATTTGGCTGTTCAAATTGTAAAGGATAACATAAGCCAAACATACGGTAATCATCTGCATGGAAATGAGTGTTAATAGATATATATGCATGTTATACGAAATTATATACATATACAAAGTTAACTGACATTCTGGGGTCACTTTGTCGATTGCCAATCATAGCACGAAACTGATTAGGAGAGTATTGTATAACATGCATATCTTGAGCCTGATTCACAAAAGGGACAGTGAACAACAGATTCTTCATATTTGATTAGAAACTTATTATATACATCAACTACAATTCTCGGTGACGTCGTTGTAATCAAATATGAAATATAATACAAGGGTAACCTTTTTGTAAAAAATTGCTTTGTTGAAGTGAGCATTTAATGTCCACAACACCTTGTGCGATCAGGATAATTGTTCCAAACATGTATGATATAGAACACTCACATTCTTGTTTAACAATATGACAAGCTTGCATCTTTGGTAAATGACATTGAAGACAGAAGATGAACGTAAAACTTACAAACTCAATCGTATATACAGAAATATATATAGACACCAACAGAAAACATACATAACATATTGTTAGAAATAATACCACAACACTATAAGAATAATGACATTAATTCATTCCTTTTGATTTATAAGCTTTGGAAATTCTCCATGGTGGAGAAGAAGGAATACCAATAGACCAGGCCGGCTTCCACATAATTACTTCATCATTTAATCAAATAAACAGTAAGAGTTAACAGTCATCCTATTATTATTAGAGGAAGTAGAAAGGAATACCAGCTTTATAAGAAATATGAGTCCGAGACATAGGAAAGTAAGAGTGACACCTGCAAATATTCCCCCACTCATTTTCTGTAAGGTACAAACAAATTGACATTTGTCACTGTTCAAGGGAGGGAGAGCTACGGTGGTTGATTCTTAAGGTTAAGTCAGAAACAGTTCTCTTGGGTGTGTTGTGTCCATAGCACAGCAGGGAGACCCTTCACAACACGCCCAGAATTCTGTCACTTGGTGTTCTTCCTGACAGGAATATAGTTGTAGGGAGCGATGTGGCCACACTGAAAATGATGTAGTTGTTCCTTCAGGAGCCCCTGTCATCATTTCTACCTTTTGTGTATGGCATCTACAATTTTGCTGGCATTCTTGTGGTCAACAAGCACCATCTGGAATAATACAGTAATGTATTAGTAGCAATAAGATAACCAAGCAGAGTTGTAGATGAGAATTGTGAGGCACACGCAACCTGGCATAGAAATCCAGATGAAACACACATGAATATAGGTTAGCTTCACGGAATTGAATGACGAACACATGTATGCGCATACAGGAATAGAGAACCAAAGGATTTCAGTGGTATAATTTTTTTTTAGTCTATATAAATGATGGGACCATAGATGCAAGAGGAAGGATAGTGGATGTTTCAGAAGAACGGATAGAAATGCATGCAGTTGCAGATGGTCTGAGAGTTTCAGAACTCAAGGCCCCCTCATTAGTACTTCATAGCGATAACATTGCTGGCATCGACGCTCGTTGTAAGCAGCATCGTTGATCAGACATAGTGGGTGGAAAGAATGTAACATATATTGAAAAAGGAATCGATGTATATAACATATGGTTAATTTCTAAGGCAATATTGTTAGTTTCAGCGGCCAGCTATAGTGTTAATGATAGTGGGTCCCGTTAGTTCTCCCACACAGATGGTAGCCTTGAAATTGTACATGTAGGCTCGACCATGGATTATGATTTTCATTGTATATTGTATCTCGACTTTGACTTCCATCTAAATTTGATTAACTGTTTCGAAACGTCAATGTGCAGCTGCTCCGCAAAGGAGAACATCACCCATTATTGTGATCACCCTCAATAAAGCCGCTTAGATCCTGCTGATCGATGTTGTGCTGTGGATGGACGGTTATAAAGAGTATCTGATAATGACAACTGGATTCATCATGGCACTGTTCCGTTTTCCAGATGGGTAGAAGAGACGAACCCGACTGCGGATTCCTTATGCTTCGTGAAAGTCAACACTTGGGATTAATAGTGTTTTCCCTGCTAGGTTACAGGAGGAGCACGTGCCTGTCACATGACAGGACGGAAACGACATTCACACTTAGTCTAGTAATAGTAGATTAATTCATGTGAAATATTTATACCTAGGGAAAATGGATTTGGATAACAAGCATATGGTGAGAAATGATGATTAAGAATCTACAATAAGGTATGTGAATCTTATTTATGTATGTGAGCCCTCTTTCAGTATGTGACCCTTATTTAAATATGTGGACCATGCTCCCTATTATAATTGTGAAGAATGATTAATGTGCAAATACACCTATTCCTCAGTTGGGACTTTATCCAACTCCAAATTACTAAATTTCTAGACTTGTAATCCCTCTAATGCCATTTCTTGGTTCTTTTCATTATTTAATTCTTATAATGCCTAAGTTGGCTCCTTTATTGATGTACTTGATCATTACTTGAAATGACAATGTTGGCTTTACTTAATTGGAATATTTGTTGGAAATTATTCCCATTTGCTATGATGCAATTTTATTTATATCTCTCAATTCTGCCAAGTGACTTATTTATGCATGATGTATTTATTGGCCAAATGACAATCTAGTGTACATAAGTACAAATCACCCATAGGGCACTGGGGTTTTAGTCCCCCTGCCATAGGCACTGGGGTTTTAGTCCCCCTGCCACATTATACATGACACTGAGGTTTTAGTCCTCCTGCCAGGCACTGGGGTTTTAGTCCCCCTGCCATTTTGTATTTGGTAAGGTCCGGTAGGTGCCTCACCCTACATTGAGATGAGTTTGTGTCATAATATATTCATGCAATGTGATAATTGTTTATGTTGAACTATGGTAGATTTCCAATTCTTATTTGATCACTTGTCTCATACTCTTGAAATCCCTTAGTATAGTGGATTCTTTTTAATATGCAATGCTTTAGCTTTATAATTGTCCTTATCCTTTATTGACACATACATTTTTATCTTTCTCTTGCTGGGTGATTCCAACCACCCATATTAGGATCAGAGTGTGCATGGAAAGCTTTGTGTACCTACCTAAGGCTAAGGAGATCGTGCACATCTAGTTAGCTTGGACTAGTTGCATATACTTTTGTTATGTTGTTTGTGGAGACAAGTTGTATTAGTTTGAGTCTTCCTCTACCTAGATCCTTGTTCTTGTATAAAGATGTACCCCATTTGGGCAAATTTTGTATAGTACTCTTTATACATTTTGAATAAAGTCAAGTTTTAATCTCCCGCTGCTACACAATTGGTGTTTTTATTTGCCATAGTTTTTAGTAGAGACTTGGTCTTTACAGACCACTTGCCTGTTAACGGACCCGTACCTAGATGGACCAATGGGAAGCAAGAAAAACCCAAAAATCCTTAAGCCTTCCAAAAAACCCCACCTTCTACCCCCAAGCAGTTTGGTGTGAAAGCTAACTTCGAAATCATGCACCTATGTCTCGCAAAAGCTGAAGAGATTTTTTTTCTTAAATAAGGTAGGAAAAATAAAGTCCATTGCTCGTAGTCAGATGAAATTTTCCTCAGGACAACTCAAAATTCACTTAACCCCTTGTCTGAGGACTATGCCTGGTTTTGAAATGTGCAGCAAAAAAAGTTTTAAAATAAGTACAAATTGATTGAGGACAATCAAAATGCTAAGTTTGGGGGAGTTGATAATGCCCATTTTATGGCTTCTAGAACTTATATTTTACTATCAAATCTGTCTCCAAACCTGACTTCCTCTATGTTTTATCTTATTTGTTGAATAGAAATAATGCCCACTATGCTCCTGACAACATTTCCTATCTTTTGTAGAGTTTCTCTTATCTTCCCACCAAAAGAATGCTAATGGGCTCATCCCGGACCATCCACAATAAGTTAAGCACCCCGGTCCATCAAACGGCGAAGCGACACACTATTACCCATCACAGTCATTGCCTGATATGGCAATGACTCGATGCGGGTGTGTCGCACGGGAGCCCTGACAGGAAGAAAGCTATTACCCAACAAGGAGCCTTGCCTGCCACGGTCTGTCAACCAACGGAGTCGATCGCGCGACACAGCCACCCCTCAGTGAAGTAGCCCGCCAGAGTCTTTACCTGACACGACCATGTGTGATTTACTCGCAACCTGGCATGCGACGGCCCTTGCCAGCTGTGTCGTGTGACAGACGTGTCGACCCTCTCCCGACGCCACATGACGGAGCAGATGGAGGGCACGTGGCCCGACGAGAGATGCAACTCCCACCAGTCTACTACCTATAAATAGTAGTTGTAGGCCTATGATGAGACGGGTCAGAACCCTACGAGCGCTAACTCTTAGAGAACAGGAGCTGGTTCGTCGAGTTTCAAGGCCTACCAGGCGATACTAGGTGAGCACACCCCCAACTCGAGAGGGACGGGAGGAGTTCACTTAGAACCTGACCCGGTAATAGCAGCGGTGTGATACGACCATCAAAGGCACTTCAAACATGCCGAGTCTCTAGCTGGGCTTCAACCCGAGATAGCTCGCCCATCTATACCCGACACAAGGAACCTGAGAACCTAAGATAAAGTTAACCTGATACATGTCCTAACACGACACAATACCCAACCCGATATGGCTTACCCATCACAGGTGCTGCCCGACACGGCCATATCGGGTAGGGAGTCCTTCCCCGATACGCCCCTTACCCGTCACGGTTCACGACCCGACATGGTCAAGAACCGGACACGAGTGTATCTGTGATAAAGTGGTTTTTCTGGCTTAATTTCGAGGACAAAGTAGTGTGTAGGATGTGATGGAGTGGACTTTTAGGATTCCTAAATATCCAAATGGATAATTGAATCATGAGCCAGAGATTGGGATAATAAACATGTGTCAATATGTAATGCGACAGTGATGATGATGTATATATGTTTGATGTTACTATTACGATTAATGACCCTAATTATGCACCACCTTGGATTAAGTTGTTGATTGGTCGATTATTGTTAACTTGGCACCAAATGAAAGAGAATGTAGCTCGGGTTATTGTATATATATAATTAAAGTTTCATAGAGTTTGAATGATCCTAGACATTGTTACTAAGGTTTGAATATAGTGAAATCGTTGATTTATTGATGTACAAGAGTACTTAGTTTATACCTATGTACAACCTTTGAGAAAAGGGAGCCGCTGATCGGCCAGCTAATGTGGCGTTCCTAGCCCATGGATGTCATCTGACGACAGTGAAATCATCTCGTTCCTGCCCACCAACTGAATCGGCGACGTGGGAGGTCATGCTGGTACCCATGTTACCATGATCCATGATCGTGGTATAAGACGTGAAACAGATGCACCCAACATCCACCTAATAAAATAGTGATTCAACGAAATCGGTAGACTGACAACTCGTAGAAGGCGACATAGACCGTTTCACTCCACCATACAGAAGCAAGGGTAGGAAACAGAAGAGATGGAGCAGAAGAAGAGCGACGGGGAGAGAACCCAAGTGGCCCGCCGGAGACCTTTCCTGAGCGGCGGTGCCCTGAGCAGACCGCAGCCGGCGGCATCTCTTTAGAGAAGCAGTGGTGAACGCTTCCATGCCAGGTTCTAGCTCACGGCGGAGGCTGTGTGCATGCAGTAATCGAATCCTCGTTGGAAGGAACGTGAGGATTGGCTATCCTGGCTCTCACGCCAGAGAGGAGACCGGCGACGGCACGAGGACTTACACAACGGTGTCGACGCCGTCAATTGGAGAACGACACACGCAAGCGTCGAGTTCACGCACGCAGCAACCAAGCTCGACTTCCCACTGGAGATCTTTGCCACGGCGGCGCTGATCACTCGCGGGCGTAACGCACAGGAGATCTGAGACCAGCAGCGTGACAGAGTATAGAAGAGTTGGCCGTGGATGATGTTGGCGCAGCGGGAGCGACGCTAACGGATAGTAGCACAGAGCCCACAACGGCGCTTATGCACTCTCAGAATAGAAAGAATGAGGAGGAGGATGGGGCGGCCGATCGCCGCCAGAGGGCGTCTGCGGTCTGCAACGGTGGCTTGGGCAGAATAAGGTGCCACCCTGCGGAGCGCCCAACGCACGGCAGAGGCCCTATTCCTGAGGCACACGAACCAGAGGAGAGCTTGCGATAGTGCTTTGGGTAGAGCAGTTGCTTCGGCGGCGGCAGTCCGTGAGAGAGAGAGAGAGAGGGCACGCACTCGCGTGAAACCAGAGAAAGCGAGAACATGGAGTGCAGTCGAACCGGATCCAAATCACCAAACCGCCGATCCAAATAGAAAGGAGCAGCACATCCTCAGGACCAGGTGGCGGCCTCCAATTGACCAATAAAGGTAAACACTTTAATAATTCTGAAATATTAGATAATTCATAGTAATTAGTACGTTTATCAGAAAAATATAAATAAGGTATCAAACTTCTCAGAAAAATGCGTAGAATAATATGGAACCATCGTATCAATAGTTTGATCCTTAAATATCAATGATATCATGCAAGTTTTATTATAGTTGTTTCATGAATAATAAATAGCAAATGATGATATAAAATTATGAGAAAATGTCAGTAAGTCTATAATCTTATTTAGAATGCATATGATGTCAAATATGGTCATGTTGATGCACGAAAGCATATAATTTGATTAATATGCCTAATTAGGGCTAGTAATCCTAATTAATGTGTAATAAATGCATACATGCTCAATAAATGATGAAATCTACAGAGTAAGATCATATCAGTATCTAGAACCTCATAACTAAATATGTTATCAGGATGATACCCACAATCCATGTTATAGGATGATGGTTGCTCTTAAGTTGATATAAACCCTAATTTGAGTAATGCATGTAACCTAGGGTTAATGTGTGAAATAAGGTTAATTAAGGTGTACAAAAGTGATATGGAAGATAATGATCAGATTATGTGTCTTAATCTGTAATATAAGATCAGTAGCCTAATTACAAGATGATAAGACAAGTAATAAAGTACATATACTAATGAGATAAGGGAAACTCTAATGAACATGAATAGGGTTAAGATGAGATGCAAGATGATGAGAATCTGATGAAAGTATATGATCTTATCTTAATCAGGGTTGACCAGGATGTAGATGATATGAGGATATGTGATTAGGATGTCTCTTTGGAAGGTACGCCATTACCTCTTACTTGGCTTATTATACATTATGCTTGTGTTATATGGTAGTAAAGACTTGGCATATGATATTGGATGAAATGATTGTTATTGTATGATATGTTGCATGATTTTCAATACTTATTGCTATGAACACATGAAACATAATATGTCTGTTCCATTATATCTAAGCACTTCAACTCTTTGGTAGTAAAGTGCTGGAAATAAGTACTTCAACTCTTTGGTAGTAAAGTACTTGGAAGTGATCCAACTCTTTGGTAGTAGATCACATTGTGAAATGATCCAACTCTTTGGTAGTAGATCATAAAGGCCTTAATGCATTCAACTCTGAGGTAGTAAATGCATGGATGATATAATGGAAAATGAGCTTAAAATATGTGTTCTCTTTTGTTAATGAACATCTTCGTGCAAGTATATGCTTTTCTTATATTCTTCTGTTACTGCCAAGTATATTAGTTTTATCTTATTGCCAAGATATGATGAGAGGTATATAAAAAGACACGTAGGCGTACTCAGTACAATATTCATGAAATATTGTGCTGACGTGTACCGCATGTAATCTTTTGTTAAGGTTGTGGCTTATGTTCTTGAAGATCCAGGATAGTTGAGAGTTGTGTGGCGAGCTGATGTACAGATGGACCTGTTGTCTTAAGATCCTGTAGTTTAGTTGTAGTACATGTATATGTATAGTTTGCTATTCAATATGTAATATCAAATGTTGTAACAATTCATGTTGTAATTATATGTTGAATGGTGAACATGTGTGTATGGTTTTATTATTGTTCATGTACATGTGCTATTGTTGTTTCCTTCTGACTCCCTCGATTTTCTTCTTCTTAGCCTTGTGTGGGATGTTTAAATTGGGATTCTCGCTGAGGTGAGGGTTTCAATTTGAACGTCTCACATCTGATTAAGTTTTAGAAAATCCGGGGACGTCATAGTATCCCGATAGGGCTCCTGCCTGGTATTGGGTTAGCATTATCTTAGGGGTCCGCTGCTATGTATATCGACCTCCTACATTAAGGAGGTTGATACCTATCTTCCCTATTTCAACAATTTATGTTCATTTTTACCTCTTTATTCTTGTGGAAACTGTGGAACTTATCTCATGTTGTTCTGTGTATGGCTCTATTTTTTTGGATGATTTCTTTATAGCATCTGAGCTCTAGTCTCTTCTATTTGAATCACGCTTTTGACTAGCTATCGAACCGTGTTTCTCATTTTGACTCCTTTGAGAGAAGCATGACATAAACTCTAGAGTTTAGTCTGATTCGGGTGTACGAGAGTACCCAGGATTAGGGTTGCCCCGAAATATCTTTCCGCTCTAGTCTATGCCCAGTACCCTTGAGAGAGAGAATCAATGCCTAGTTAGAGGCACCCTCTTTGAGAGAACAGGGTGCAAGATGTATTCCGTTGGTGCTTTTTATGTTTAAGTTTTCTTTCTTCGTGCTTTACTCCGACGATGGTTTTGTCTCCTCGGTTTCCAATATACAAAACCTCTATAAAAATTGATAAACCCTAAAACCTTAATCTTTCTAGTAACTCCTTTTGGAGATAGACTTTTAGTTTAATTCTTTATGATTCTTTCTTGTTACATCAAAACCTTATCCTTCGACCTTTTTGATGTGCTTAGACAAGTAAAACTTGAGTTCTAAAGCTTCATTCTTCCTATCCCTATGTTTGACCCCAAACTACTTCGACCTTGTGCTAGTTGCAGGAGTCTTAAACATTCAGGTATTATAAATTTCTGAAGTCAGATAACCTAGACATGTCTCCATTCTTGGACCCACGTTTAAGGTTTGTTATGTTCCTAGCATCTTTGAATATTCTAGACCTAAGATGGTATCTAAAATATTCATGGGTGTTGATATGATATCCTTGATAGAGGGTTTGTATAGTTGATGGGTTTTAGTCACACTAGACGAGAGTAAGTGGGATGACACCCATAGGAACAACTACCACAATGTGTGTTATGTTTGGATGTAGATTGGTTGCTCAGGTGTTCGAGAGGTCTCTATGATAGAAAATGGGTGTAGAGGATGTCCAACTTGTGTTTACTAAGCCATGAATTCCTTCCCTCAGATTAGTAGAATTTCATAGACTCTATTTTGTTTCCTTTACTTTTCTTTGTTTTGTTTTCTTTTGAACTATTTTTATAGACATGTTCTTTTTCTATACTTTTATCAACTATCAAATTTGTCTTAAATGACTTAAGAGAATGTTCTTAAGCATCTGAAACGTCCCCATGCCCCTGTGTTTGACCCTGCATATCTACTTCAACCCTGTATTGATTTGAGGGGGTCCTTGAAGGTTTCAGATTACGCTGTTCAAAGTTCAACCCTTTTGAGTCTATCTATTTTTGATGTGAAATTTAGGATTATGAACTCTTTGGCCCAAAGATTTTGTTATGCCATCCATAAGACTATATATATGCATAGTTCTTCTTTTGTTTTGCACATACTTGTTCATACATACTAAATAGCTTTCCTTTTTCTCTTACACCTGTTCATCCATGGACCGCACTTCCTCAAGACGTCATCTTGTACACTTGTCCTCTCAAATTTTTCCTTAGTTTTGACTACTGGAAAATAATGGAAGGTTGTGCACTCCAACTAGTCAAGATATACTCACCACCACCGTCATCATTACCATGTGTTTCAACAAAGGAGATTGCCAATCAACCCTAGACTTGCACAATGCCATGGGATCAATAATTGGTTAGAGCAGTGGAACTAGCTGGAGAAATTGTTTATGTGTTCACCTCCTCCATAGCTCCTCATCTCCGAGAAAAAGTCAACCCACTTCAGCAGCTACTATGAAGTTAGGATCATCAGCTCCAAGTAGCCACTGGTGTCGCAAAACTCATTAGAAGTATACTTCAAACTATTGAATAAAGGTTCACCCAAGGGCATAAGTTTGATATAGAGGACATCAAACATAAGTGCATGGCAGAATTGACGGGTCTTTTAAATTTAATTTTTCTTATTTGCATCATTTAGACGTTTTCTATTACATTTGCATGCATTTTTGCCTTTATATCCTTGAATCTGCTACGAAACCATCTTTTTGAATGGAGTTTGAATTTATATATCTTTTTGAATCAACTAAAAATCAAGTTCTATGTTTGCGCAATGATTTTTGAGCTTTCAACCACTAACCCTATCACAATCTGGTCAAACCCGACCTTTGTGTGGTCAGGCGTGACAATGTCTTTTCACTTCCCTAATTTTTAGAAAGCACTAAATCTTGATTTTCTAGGCCAGACTTGACCTGTCCCACACCAAAACAGTCAGGTTCACTCCTTGTTTTTGTCCAAATTTCATTCAACCAGTCAACAGTCAAAAGATCAAAAGTTGACTTACAACTTGTCAGAGTTCACCGTCTGACATTTTTGTTGATTGATTGACAGTCAACATTACACGGGGATTTTTGATCAATTCTCAAATCTTTCTTTTCCGCTTTTGACTGACTGACATGACCGGGCCCACCAGGATCAAACCGGGCCATGCCCTACCCAACATCCATCCTTTCATGTAAAGACCTTAGTCAAACATTCAAAAGTCCATCAAACTGATAGAATAATTAGTCTAACTGACTGAAGTGTCGATTAGTTTCTGACAGGGTTGTCTTTTTAACCAGTCAACATGATCGTTTTTTCACTTGGACTACTTTTCCAACCGAAAGTGCTTTCACTGCTTTTTACCACCAAAATCACATGCCTGCCCGCCCGGGTCCACCTCCTCCTGGTCGGGCCCAACCTGACCTGACGCACCCCGACCTATAAATAATGTCAGGGCGATGATGGTTTCTTCGCACCTTCTTTACCCAGCTCATTTAACCCTAGCACATCTTTTCTCCTTGATGTTTCCTTCAACAATCTACAACACTGGCAACAACAACCACCAGTGTCTCCTTGCATCTACAGTGTAATCCCACCCCATTGTCGTCATCTCTCCCATGCTTCCCATCTATACTAGCAGCTAGTGGTAGCTAGACATCAGTAACCACATACCAGTAGCCACAATGTACCACCCCACCTTCCTTCCTGCCATTCACCCCTATAAGCAGAGACAACACTGACTTTTCATGACACCTTCTACAACACTCAGTGGCAACACTGTACATGAGTGACATCCTGTGACCCCCCCCGTTGGAGCCTCATGTCGGCGAGAGCATCTTCTGCACTTCTCTGACCGATTGTTTTTGCCTTCAACCGCCCTAGCACACTTCGACACAGTCGTGCATAGCACCCATGGAGTTGGGTCTAGTAACCTGAAGGTACTTGATGCCCACAACAACCCGACCATTTAAAAATCCACTCAGTCGGGTTCACGCGACAACAATAGCAACGGCCTCCCTGACCTGACCATTTCTAACTCCACCCACTTGGGTTCATCACCATTGTTCAGCTCACTATGGACGCAATGAAGAACGACCTATAAAGCTTCAAACAAATGATGTCAAGAAAGAATGAAGGAGGGAGCTCCTCTTCACCAGTGATGTATGAAAGTTGATATCTTCCTCGCTTCACATAGACCACGAACATGACATACAAAGATGAAATAATGAATTCTTCTTCAGCAGGGTTCAGGTAGTAGTAGTCTGATTTAGAGTACTGACATATGTTCGCCACACCCATGGATACATTTAGTGGTGGATCAGAGTATGTGGAGGAGGTCTCTAGTGAGATATGGTCCAAGTCATGCCATGGCGTGGGACTGCACACTTGGATAGGTCACTGGGAGGGCCAATAAAGAGGAGAAGCACATCGAGCCTTGTCTTTGGGGGATCAATGTCGAGATTCTGTAGAGATATCAATTTCCTTACGCTGGTCAACTTCATCGCACAAATCAACTTAGACTGGAAGACCACAACTGAATCTTGATGATGCCCTCCTATCCCTGATCCTACATTCCACGACATGAAGCCAAAATAAAAATTTGAGGCCCTATGTAAGGACTAGAGGAACCTCTTCGGACTGAGATATGTTGATGTTGTCACCTTAGTGCGACTGGGCACACATGACCCAGTCGATAAATACCTGGCAGTAGTTGGCCTCGACATCCTTTCCTACTTGCAGTGACACATGTATCATAGACTCACCTACAAATTCTACGCTACAATTGTGACCTATGATGATGCATATCATACAGTCCTACATTTTCGTCCGATGAACCAAAACTGCCAGGTCACTTAAGACCAACTCAATAGCTAGCTATCACACTCCATGGAGGATTACATAGAGATGTCCAGAGAGTAGATGGAGTCCGGGGACATCAATTTCAATCCTCGCCAAGCCTGTAAGATTATTACTGGGGAGGATGCATATGTCATAATCTCTGCTAAAGCTTCACACATCCACACTTGACACTTTGTTATCTACATCAAGTAATCATGAACTTCATCCTAGAGAAGTAGGATAATCATGGGGCGATCAACATGGATGACCTCTACATAATGTGGTCTGCAGTGATGGGTAGAAAGGTGAACATGGCAACCTTCACAATTTCCCACTTTCACAACTCCTTTAAAAGCAGTGCAACTTCATGCTAATGACCTGCATTATTACGACCCCACCTCTTGGTAACCCCCAATTAAGGGAGACCAGAAGATCAGAGTCATTATCCCAATTCCCGGATCAAAGGTTCGACAAATAATCAATAATAATTATCAAATTCTACCAGACTATATTGAAAAGTTGTGATAAAATAAAATTTCTACATACCTTTTGAAAACTTGGATCTCTAAACTTCTATCCACATATGTATTCTACTCTAACTAATCCTCCTTGTATTTTAATTCATGTATTTCACAATATGATGATTTACTGTTTGTCCTTTTGGCTTTGTACCTAAAATGCTGACAAACAAAATGTCGGTCAGCATAAAGCTGGTATGTGGGGGAAACAATAATCATGCAATTATCTATAACAACTTATTGCATTCAATTACAGTTTAACAAGCAACTTTACATTTTAAATATAACTGCACGGTCCATGCGTGTCCTATCCTCTACGCTGTCCATGCAGTGGACCTGGATGCTACCTTCCTTATGGTAGATCCCCATTAAACTCCTCATGATCCCACCTTACATGTGAATCAGTTTCTAGGGTTGAGTCACATGGCACTTCCCGTAGGTAGTCCACTCCTTAACTCATGGTATGTTAAGAGTCTCATGGCACTACTCGTAGGTAGCCCAATTTCTAACTCATGATAGCCTTGACCTTGCTCTAGGTTACCCTTTTTAGCCTATGCAAAGTCACAGAGGAGGACCTAGATCTAAGCCAGTTATATATGTATTTATAGTGATAATCATAGTCACTCTATAGTTGCATGTAATAAAAGGTATCCAACAGTTATTTTCAAGCAACCGATAAAATCATTCGGGAATCGCCGTGGAACTAAAGCGATTATTCATAAGCGTAACCACATACCTGTCAGGAAAATTTGAGACAGAATCAACCAAGAAGGGAAATCCAATCAAGCAAGTACAAGAATCCTGAAATCACATCCAATTCCTTTTTATCAAAATCTATTCAAACCATCTTGCTACTTAAGGTTTCTATTCGTTTTTAGGATATCTACCTCTTTTAGGGTTTACTTTGCAATTAGGGTTTTTACTTCATTTTACTCTTTTAAACCCTAATTTCTCATCTATCCTTCACGAAAGTTATTAAGGTTACCTTTTAACAACATATAACCTTAATTTCAGAAACAACACAATTAATCATCAATTAAGTCCATTAAGCCTCTTTTACATTAAAGCTACCATTTTTATCCTTTTAATCCTTGACAAGATCATTACGCTCATTTATCATCAATTCATAATTCATTATAGTCTAATTCACATATGAATTCAAATTGTCATTAATTCTACCTTTATTCATTAGAAAACCCTAATTTCTACATTAAAGGTATTTATCCACAATTAGAAACCTTTATACTCAAAATATCTTAGAATCATCAAATCTTAGCTTTATTCACGATTTTGAATAATTAAATCCATTAAGAGTCGCATTTACCAATATTAGGGTTTCAAGGACCCCTTAAAGCATATTCATTCATATGAAACTCTAAATTAAACTAATTACATACAAAGTTCATCCTTTTTATTCTTAAGGTAACTTTTTACAATTAACAGGCTAATATCAACTTTAATCATCCATTAAACTCTACTAATTACATTAATCATATCCAAATAGGGTTTCTTAATCTTTAATTCATTAAAGTTGATAACTTGCACTACTTTTTGAATAGCAAGAGGAATTAGCCTCTAAAACCATTTTTAAGAATTCCTCTCATTTTTCTGAGCAAAATGCATATATTATTTTCTACCAACAGAGTCATGAATATTTAGATATGGATTTTGCAATAAAACCTTACTTGGGCTAATAGGGAGGCGCCACATTGTTCATCTCATGCAACGTTGATCGGCTGGTTGAAACATTTTTAAAAGACAATTATACCCTTGATTAAGTGTCGCGCCCCAATCTCACATTAACCGCAAACCACGAGATTAAGGCACGGCAGGTGGGATTAACACATAAGACAACCACTCTTCACTTTCTTAGATATTTTAAAGAGATTAACAGAATAATCAGATTTATATTGTAAAATGAAACCAAGCAGACTGCGGAAGCATTTCTATTAAACTGATAAGAAATATAACAAGTCTACAGCATACTGCATTGTTCAACATAAAATAAAGCATAACAGTTAATTTACATCTTTGTACATATTCTCTCTCTCACTCACACCTTGTCCCGAAGATCGAGGGGAATGGACTAAGAGACCTCTAACTAGACTAACTACAAACCTTCTATCTACTAAACGTTGGGATGAAACGATCCTTCTGACTCCTGAAGCTGGTGCTGACCTGAAAATTTTTGAGTAGAGGGGTGAGCCTACTCGCTCAGTGAATAACATTTCACTTAGCTATCAATAAGTAACTCGTCAGGTTAATAACTGAAATAAAACAGATATACAGTTCAAGTAGAGCAATTCTATTGATATAGCAGTTGTACAGATATTAATCACAATCCTATGCATTTTCAGGTATTTCAGTTGAATAGACAAAATTATAAATTTACTATGATCCTAAATGGTTACATATTTACATTATTATGCCCCAAACATATGCAGTGCACTCTGCATATGAAGATCAGTAGCGAACTACGACCTCACCGTACAAGACTTAGCGACACACCCGGGAAATGCTAAGTCTGACTTCTCGTCCTGGTCTGCACAGGACTCTCAGGCTCTCAAGGCCTCACTGCACTAACTCTGAGTGCTCTGGACTCCTCCTCAACCTGTAGTGCACAGTGGAGGGTCTCTAAGTCTCCGATGCCTGGGCGTATCCCCAGAACTGACCGGGACTTCTCCGATGCCTGGGCGTATCCCCAGAACTGACCGGAACGTACTCTTGGATTTCCGATGCCTGGGCGTATCCCCAGAACTGACCGGAAACCTACCACTCAGACTACGTGTCACCGAGACAATCGGTGTTTGTTGGACACGAGTCTCCGATGCCTGGGCGTATCCCCAGAACTGATCGTTTCACCCCAAAGGTACAGACCGCGCAATGGGGTTCTACAGTGTTGGGGCACCTAAGTCTATTAACTGTTTATCAGATATACAGTTTCACAAAAATATCACATTACAACTGTAAAACACATAAATTCCTCTTTCTCATCATTCTTATCTCACATTTCATGTTCCAATGAACTTATCATACTATTACTGAAGCAATCAGGCATTTAAAATGACTTAAATAATGATTTCTAAATGAATTGCCACTCACCACTTGAAACTCGGCCGATCCCTATGGAACTCGGCCGACCAACTGGAAACTCGGCCGATCCCCTGGGGAACTCGGCCGACCAGCTCACCGCTTGAAAAACCTACAAAGGAAACTCGGCCGATCAGGACCAAACTCGGCCGACCAAAACACTGTTCGTATATCTAATTCAGGAAACTCGGCCGATCCAGACTGAAACTCGGCCGATACGGAAAACGCTGTACAAAAGCCCTAAATAAGAACTCGGCCGAACCGCGCACAGGAAGAACACAAAAACGGCCTGCAGAAGTCAATTTCTCTCGAATCGACGGGCAAACTTCAAACAAACGGCACAAAACAATCACATACGACGTATACAACTAACCCGCACCTGAAGAGAAGAAGAGAACAAGCTGGGGCTGCTCCGTGCACCCCAATTCCTTGGCCGTTTTCTCTACAAACGCAGCTCCAGCTGCGAAATCGATTTGAATCGATGAAAATGATGATCTACGGGAAGAAAGGACGACCTGCAACAACTAATTGGAGCAAAACGACGCTCCAAAGCTTCTCCCTTCTCGGCTCCTTCTCTCCTTCTCTCTCTTTCTCTCTTTCTCTCACGCAAGGAACAGAACGTTTCCTGCGTTCTGCGTTTCTGAGAAATGAAATGAGAAAAGGGAGAAAGGAAGGATAAGGAAGAAAACTTAGGGGCCAAATCGCAAATTTTGAAACTTTCGCAAAATTACAATCGGGTCCCTAGAAGCCCAAAAACTTGCAACTTTTGACTCGAAGGTCGGATTCGAACGATTTCTCTGGCAACGTTTCAAGCGTAAGATTTTACACACCTTAGAAGCTAGAAAACACACTAAGCACATATCACGTCCATTTTAAGCATTATTAACAAAAACAGGCTTATAACTTAACACATCAGCTAAACACATGCTGGACAACTTACTTACGGGATAAGCTCGATGCGGGTCGTAACAATTCCTCTTACCCTTATAAGAATTTCGTCCTCGAAATTCCTAGAAGAGAAAAGGGAACTTGCCACGCATCTCAGACTCTAGCTCCCACGTAGCTTCTTCAAGATTATGGTTTCTCCACAAAACTTTTACCAAAGGAATTTCGCGGTTCTTAAGCTTTTTAATCCGGTAATCAACTATCTGCACAGGTCCTTCAACATAGGACACATCTATCCTAAGTTGCACCGGTTCTGAATCTAGAATCTTATCTGTACCAGGGTGGCACTTTTTCAGCATAGATACGTGGAAGACATCATGTAGATTTGCCAACTCAGACGGCAAATCCAACCTGTAAGCTACATGTCCAATCCTCTCAACAATAGGATATGGACCCATATATCTAGGGGTCAACTTACCCCTCTTGCCAAACCGCAGAACTCCCTTCCACGGCGAAACCTTCAAGTAAACCTCGTCACCAACCTCAAACTCAAGAGGTCGACGTCGTCTATCAGCATAACTCTTCTGTCTATCCTGTGCAGCTTTCAACTGATCTCTGATCACTGATATCTTTTCTGTAGTCACATCAACTAACTTAGGTCCAAGAATTTCCTTCTCACCCACCTCGTACCAACAAACTGGCAATCTACACTTCCTGCCATAAAGAGCTTCATATGGAGCCATCCCAAGGCTAGAATGGTAACTGTTATTATAAGCAAACTCTATTAGGCTTAAGTGTTCTTCCCAGTTGCCTCTAAACTGTAGCACGCATGCTCTCAGCATGTCTTCAAGGGTCTGGATGGTCCTCTCAGATTGACCATCCGTCTGTGGGTGAAACGCTGTACTGAACTTCAATCTTGTGCCCAACGCACGATGTAACTGATTCCAGAATCTAGATGTAAAATTTGGATCTCTGTCAGAAATAATAGAAACTGGAATCCCATGTAACCTGATTACCTCATCCACATAAACTTTAGCCAACTTTGGAACGTCAAAGGTTGACTTGACAGGAAGAAAGTGAGCAGACTTAGTTAATCTGTCCACAATATCCCATATCGAGTCCGAACCCTTAGGCGTTTTGGGTAATCCTACCACAAAGTCCATCGTGATGTGTTCCCATTTCCATTCTGGTATTGGAAGTGACTGCAAAGTACCAGCAGGTTTTTGATGTTCAGCCTTAACCTGCTGACACACCCCGCACCTAGCTACGTATTCAGCCACATCCTTCTTCATGCCCGACCACCAGAACAACTCTTTAAGGTTCCTGTACATCTTTGTATTACCTGGATGCATTGCATACATAGAAGTATGCGCTTCTTCAAGAATTTGTTCTTTTAACTCACTGTTTCCAGGTACACACAGCCTATCATGAAGATACAACATGCCTTCATCAGAAAACCTGAACTCTGTCCTCTTACCCTCTGACATCTCCTGCATGATTTGCCATAACTCATTATCACTCTGCTGCAACTCTTTAATCTGATTATAAAAAGTAGGTCTGACTTGCATCTGTGCAATCAGCCCGCTCTGTCTTGTCACCTCCAAGTCCAAGTTCATCTTCCGCATATCTACAAGCAAGTCTCTCTTGAAACATGCCATAGAAAATGCATTGGTTGAAGAACTTGACTTTCTACTCAAGGCATCAGCTACAACATTCACCTTACCAGGATGGTAATCGATTGTCACATCATAATCTTTAATCAGCTCTAGCCATCTGCGCTGTCTCAAATTCAAGTCTTTCTGAGTGAAGATATATTTCAGGCTCTTATGATCGGTGAACACCTGACATGTCTCACCATACAAGTAATGACGCCATGTCTTTAGAGCGTGAACTATAGCAGCTAATTCCAAATCATGAACAGGATAATTCTCTTCATTCTTCTTAAGCTGTCTAGATGCGTAAGCAATAACTTTACCTTCTTGCATCAGTACACAGCCCAAACCCCTTCTAGAAGCATCACAGAACACTGTATAACCTTTTTCTGTTTCTGGCAGAACCAACACTGGTGCTGAAGTCAACCTCTTCTTCAAGATCTCAAAACTTTTCTCACAGTTATCAGACCAAACAAACGGTATATCCTTCCTCGTTAAGCGTGTCAAAGGTGATGCTATCGCACTGAAGTCCTTTATGAACCTTCTGTAATAACCTGCCAAACCCAAGAAACTTCTAATCTCAGTAGGAGTCGTAGGTTGTTCCCACTGAAGCACAGACTCAACCTTCTTAGGATCCACACTAACTCCATCTCTCGAGATAACATGCCCAAGAAATGCTACCTCGGCCAACCAGAACTCGCACTTGCTAAACTTAGCAAACAGCTGGTGTTGTCTCAACAACTGCAACACTACTCTCAAGTGTTGCTCATGCTGTTCCACGTCTCTGGAATAGATCAGAATATCATCTATAAAGACTACAATAAACTGATCTAGAAAAGGTTTGAAAATCCGATTCATCATATCCATAAAGGCTGCTGGGGCATTGGTCAGCCCAAACGACATGACCAAGAACTCATAATACCCATACCTGGTTCTGAAGGCTGTTTTGGGAATATCAGAAGCCTTTATCCTGAGCTGATGATATCCGGATCTCAAATCAATTTTAGAAAAGATCGTCGCTCCACGCAACTGATCAAACAGATCATCAATTCTCGGCAAAGGATATTTATTCTTTATTGTGATCTTGTTCAGTTGCCTGTAATCTATACAGAGACGCATGGTTCCATCCTTCTTCTTGACAAACAAGACTGGAGCACCCCACGGTGAAGAACTGGGTCTAATAAAACCCTTATCTAACAACTCCTGCAACTGTACCTTGAGTTCTTTCAACTCTGCAGGTGCCATTCTGTAGGCCGGCAACGCTACTGGATGGCTACCTGGATATATCTGAATTTCAAAATCAATGTCTCTGACAGGAGGTAAGCCTGGTAACTCTTCTGGAAAAACGTCAGAGAACTCACGAACTACAGGCACATCATAAACACTGGCGGTGCTCTTCTCTGCTCTGGTGTCAATTACATGAGCAAGGAACGCTTCACATCCCTTCTGTAACATCTTATCAGCTACAGCAGCTGATATTATGCACGTAGGCAGAACTTTCATGTCTCCAGTAAAGACACAAGAAAATTCTCCTAATTGAAAGGTAGCTTCCTTCTTCCAGCAATCGAGTTGCACTCTATATGTCTCAAGACAATCCATACCCAGGACGACTTGAAAAGTATTTACATCCAAGGGTATGAGATTAGCGGCAAAGGTGAAACCTCCAAAAGATAACAGGCATCCGGGACAGGACTCAGATAAAACCGTTGGTCCACCTAGTGGAACTCTCAACACTAACTCATCTGCCAACTCTTGAGTTAACAAATTAAGTTCAACAACTAAGGAACGTCGTATAAAAGAATGAGTAGCTCCCGGATCTATCAAGACTGAAACTGGTATACTATTAAACAAAAACATCTCTCCTGTAACAACTTGTGAAGAGATTATACCTTCCTGGGGTGTCAAAGAAAAGAAGCGTGCTGAAGCTCTCCCTCTGCCACGTTGTCCTCTCTGACCACTCCTGCCACTAGATACTCCACCTCCTCTAGAACCAGAAGCCATAGAAGAACTCGGTCCTTCAACTGGAGGCTGTCTCTGAACATCATAAAACTGAGACTGAGAAGCTTGTGATGCTGCTTGCCGAAGTTGAGGACAATCCCTTTTTGTATGTCCCATCCGTCCACAGTGGAAACATTCTATAGGGTTTGGATCCCAACATTGTCCAGAGTGCAACCTTCCACAAGTATTACATACCCGCTTTTCCTGTCTCTGTGAACCAGTCACTGACATTGACGATCCAGAAGATTGTCCACTATCGGTACTGCTCCATCTTCCTGGGTTGTATCCTCCTCTGCCTCTAGAAGTAGTGACATCTTCAGATCTCTGCCTGCCAAAACAACCAAAGCCACGCCCAAGCTTAGAGAAGAAACCTCTGCCTCCACCTCTGTATCCACTACTGGACTGTCCTCTACTGAACTCTGCAGATCTTTTCTTGGACTCGGGCACCCTATCAGCATTCACAGATTCTTCAACTTGTCTGGCAGCCTCAACAAACTCACCAAAATTCTCTCTGTTCCTCCTACTTGTAGCAGAAACTGTATGTCGGATCTCTGGCCTTAGCCCTTCCTGGAACCTTCTGCATCTCTCTATGTTATCAGGAACAAGCTGTGGACAGAAATTCGCCAAACGTGTGAAAAGCGCTTCATACTCTGTAACTGTCATGTTCCCCTGCTTGATATTCTGCAACTGCCTGATTTTCACATTGAGAAAGGTGGGTGGATAGAATTTGAGATGAAACTCCTCAGAGAAATCCTGCCAGGAAAGCTCTGTGCCTCTCCTCTTTTCTTCCACACCACGCCACCACAGCTCTGCATCACCAGTCAAAAGGTAAACTGCATGATTGATCTTCTTGTCTTCTGGAAGCTCCATCAGACGGAAGACCTTCTCAATCTGTCTAAACCATTCATCAGCTTCTGCGGGATCTGTGGTGCCACTGAACTCTGTGCCACCAAGCTTCTTCACAAGCTCATAAGATCGCATCAGATCTTTACTGCTGGTAGATGAAGATTCTCGCCTATCTGCCTTATATCTCTCCTTGGTCTCCAAGAACATCTTGTACATCCGGGATGCTTCATCGACGTGGTCACCACCACCTGGACCCAAGTACCGCGGATCAGGGCCAACATGGCTCTCAGCTTGATCATCACGATCAAAACCTCTTCCTGCCATCTGCAATGATATAATAGAATATTTCCTATTAGAAAATTACAGATAGAAGAAAGACACTTAAACCTTAATCCTATTGGTCTCTTATCATCCCCTGACCTTGAGTAACTAAGTACTCAAACCTAGGCTCTGATACCAAAAATTGTCGCGCCCCAATCTCACATTAACCGCAAACCACGAGATTAAGGCACGGCAGGTGGGATTAACACATAAGACAACCACTCTTCACTTTCTTAGATATTTTAAAGAGATTAACAAAATAATCAGATTTATATTGTAAAATGAAACCAAGCAGACTGCGGAAGCATTTCTATTAAACTGATAAGAAATATAACAAGTCTACAGCATACTGCATTGTTCAACATAAAATAAAGCATAACAGTTAATTTACATCTTTGTACATATTCTCTCTCTCACTCACACCTTGTCCCGAAGATCGAGGGGAATGGACTAAGAGACCTCTAACTAGACTAACTACAAACCTTCTATCTACTAAACGTTGGGATGAAACGATCCTTCTGACTCCTGAAGCTGGTGCTGACCTGAAAATTTTTGAGTAGAGGGGTGAGCCTACTCGCTCAGTGAATAACATTTCACTTAGCTATCAATAAGTAACTCGTCAGGTTAATAACTGAAATAAAACAAATATACAGTTCAAGTAGAGCAATTCTATTGATATAGCAGTTGTACAGATATTAATCACAATCCTATGCATTTTCAGGTATTTCAGTTGAATAGACAAAATTATAAATTTACTATGATCCTAAATGGTTACATATTTACATTATTATGCCCCAAACATATGCAGTGCACTCTGCATATGAAGATCGGTAGCGAACTACGACCTCACCGTACAAGACTTAGCGACACACCCGGGAAATGCTAAGTCTGACTTCTCGTCCTGGTCTGCACAGGACTCTCAGGCTCTCAAGGCCTCACTGCACTAACTCTGAGTGCTCTGGACTCCTCCTCAACCTGTAGTGCACAGTGGAGGGTCTCTAAGTCTCCGATGCCTGGGCGTATCCCCAGAACTGACCGGGACTTCTCCGATGCCTGGGCGTATCCCCAGAACTGACCAGAACGTACTCTTGGATTTCCGATGCCTGGGCGTATCCCCAGAACTGACCGGAAACCTACCACTCAGACTACGTGTCACCGAGACAATCAGTGTTTGTTGGACACGAGTCTCCGATGCCTGGGCGTATCCCCAGAACTGATCGTTTCACCCCAAAGGTACAGACCGCGCAATGGGGTTCTACGGTGTTGGGGCACCTAAGTCTATTAACTGTTTATCAGATATACAGTTTCACAAAAATATCACATTACAACTGTAAAACACATAAATTCCTCTTTCTCATCATTCTTATCTCACATTTCATGTTCCAATGAACTTATCATACTATTACTGAAGCAATCAGGCATTTAAAATGAGTTAAATAATGATTTCTAAATGAATTGCCACTCACCACTTGAAACTCGGCCGATCCCTATGGAACTCGGCCGACCAACTGGAAACTCGGCCGATCCCCTGGGGAACTCGGCCGACCAGCTCACCGCTTGAAAAACCTACAAAGGAAACTCGGCCGATCAGGACCAAACTCGGCCGACCAAAACACTGTTCGTATATCTAATTCAGGAAACTCGGCCGATCCAGACTGAAACTCGGCCGATCCGGAAAACGCTGTACAAAAGCCCTAAATAAGAACTCGGCCGACCGAATTGGAAACTCGGCCGAACCGCGCACAGGCAGAACACAAAAACGGCCTGCAGAAGTCGATTTCTCTCGAATCGACGGGCAAACTTCGAACAAACGGCACAAAACAATCACATACGACGTATACAACTAACCCGCACCTGAAGAGAAGAAGAGAACAAGCTGGGGCTGCTCCGTGCACCCCAATTCCTTGGCCGTTTTCTCTACAAACGCAGCTCCAGCTGTGAAATCGATTTGAATCGATGAAGATGACGATCTACGGGAAGAAAGGATGACCTGCAACAACTAATTGGAGCAAAACGATGCTCCAAAGCTTCTCCCTTCTCAGCTCCTTCTCTCCTTCTCTCTCTTTCTCTCTTTCTCTCACACAAGGAACAGAACGTTTCCTGCGTTCTGCGTTTCTGAGAAATGAAACGAGAAAAGGGAGAAAGGAAGGATAAGGAAGAAAACTTAGGGGCCAAATCGCAAATTTCGAAACTTTCACAAAATTACAATCGGGTCCCTAGAAGCCCAAAAACTTGCAACTTTTGACTCGAAGGTCGGATTCGAACGATTTCTCTGGAAACGTTTCAAGCGTAAGATTTTACACACCTTAGAAGCTAGAAAACACACTAAGCACATATCATGTCCATTTTAAGCATTATTAACAAAAACAGGCTTATAACTTAACACATCAGCTAAACACATGTTGGACAACTTACTTACGGGATAAGCTCGATGCGGGTCGTAACATTAAGTGATCGACTTCTCTAGTACACGGAGGTCAGAAATGTCAATTGTACACCTGAGCTTTCTTCAACCTCGCGATGCCCTATCTCCACCGCCTGGAGCAGCTCAGGGGAGAGCTTTCTCGCTCCATCCCTGGACCAAATGACACCGGTAAGGGTTCCTTACCTCCCGCCACCCTCCACCACATCTGCAAGGCTCCATGCTACTGTTGAGGTGGCCGTTCCCAAGCGGGAGAAGCATGTGACCGCTGCTGCAACTATAGTAGGTCGGCAGTAGCTACGTGAAGCCGGGGTCAAAGGGGCAGTAGCCGATCAGTCTGGGGTGATCGTGGAGGCTTCCCACCTCAAGCAAGACCACAAAATGAACATTCATAGTTCCAGGGATAAATCTCTAGTCTCGGTTAGGGTTTTCTTACAAATAAGGATAACAAGAAGAGAGGGATACATGGAACTCCTTATAACTCATCTCTGGGGTCTACCCCTTATATAGGGGAGGGTATCCATGCCCCAAGATGTTCATACAAGGGAAAACAAATCCCTTTCCTAATAGGAAACCATATTCCTTCATAGTGAAGAGATCTTCTCTCCCTTCCTTATCTTTTGACATTCTTTATTACTTGGATATTTAGGAATACAAAAATCCTCTCCCTACTCTCTTTATTCTTGCCTTTTAATTCATTGGCCACAAAAAACAACTTCCTTAAAGCAATTAAAATCCCCTCTTGATAATATCAAAAAGTCATTAATTATGTAGCACATTATCCTCTTATTTTGTATTTATTGATTTTCTCTTTATTTTTCTCCATTGGGGCTCCTTGGACCCCAAGAAACTCTAATATTTCAAAATCCTTTTTAATGGATACTCATTATCCTTGTAGATGCATCTATATTCATTATTTCATATTATCTTGTTTATTTCTTATTAAAATATCTCTTTTTGTGGATTTCTTTTTATTTTCCTCATTGGCATTCCATTTAACATTAGGAATCCTTTGGATATGAAAATCCATCAAGGGTAACTTAATTATTCCTCTTTCCACTTATTTTCTACTTTTTATCATTGGCTTCAATTTCTTTCTTAATAAAGAAATATTTAATTGATCTTTTCTTTTCTTGTTGCATTATCTTTGCAACTTTGGACTCCTTGGAACCCCAGAAACCTAGGTGGCACGAAATCCACCTTTGGATTAAATTCTTTTTCCTGCCAGAGGTTTCTACATTTTCCCTTTTCTCCATTTCTTATTAAATATGGAGTTTTCTTTTGTATTTTCCTTATTATTGGGCCTAATAGCCAATAAAGCCCACAAAACAATCATCAAGGCTATTGTAAACGAAACTCATTTATTTCAAAACAAATTATATCATTATCTTTAATATGAGAAACTACATTTCTCACCAAATGAACCCAAAATTTGGGGTTGTAACATCCTTCCCCTCTTATAGGAATTTTGTCCTCAAAATTTCCATCAAGTAAACAAATAATTCAGGATTAGACTTTTACATGTCCATCATTGGCCCGTATGTGGCTTTTCCCTATCCATGGCACTTCCAAAGAATCTTTATCATCATGTATCCTTTTTCTCTGAGTTCTTTCACCTTGGCATCCATAACTTCAAGGTGATTCAGGTCATTTCAGCCTCCCTTGAGGCTCACTAGGTTCATTTCTCTGCACATGGCCTGGGTACCTCAAATAGTGATCTAAATTGGACACATGGAACTCATCACACATCACATTATCCTGAGGGGCATGGAAAACTTAACCTTCTCCACCAAACCATCTCAAAAGAACCCATGCATTGGGGACTCATCTCTCTTAGCTATAACATAGAGGGGTCGGATTTTCATGTCACATATTCCCCCACAGTGAACTGCATGTCAGTCTACTTTGCATCATCTTACAACTCATGTCGTCCCTGGGCTCCTTTCAGCCATTGCATGATCAATGAGACTTCATCTGCACACACTGTGGTCCTTTCCTGACTTTCGCGAGGTCTTTTCACCAACATCATCTTAATGAAGTGGTAACCGACACAACCTCCCTTGCAGAGCTTCTTTACATCCCGATATTGGCTATGGTGGTTATCATCAAATCTACCGAAGACAAGAACTGTCACCATGTATCACCCTAAATGAGCACACGTACTCTCATCAGACCCTCTAGTCTGGATCATACTAACCATTACTTAGGGGTGATAAGAGGTACTAAGATCGAGTTCTTCATGTACCTATTTCCACCTTATAGAAGTGTATCTTTAGGTTATACTCAAGAACTTTTGAACTCGCACCATGGTGTAGTCGAACCATCTCCCTCATATGTAGTTCAACCAGATTTGTCCCTTAATAGTACTCTTTCTTTCTCATGTCATATAGGTAAGGCGATCTACCATAACCCATATTGCATCTTGACCTTCCTTGGTCTAGGGGAGACTTACCACAACATCCATAGTGGTGAACTCTCATTCCCTCTCAGGGACTCTTTTATCCTCTTATGTCAATACACTGTGTTACTGGTGCTCATCCTTCACCTCCTGGATTGCATGGTAACACACCACATGCAACTTTATCTTAGGCATCCAAAGTACTATTGTCACTTATTATCTTGGTAGTACCACGACATATGGTGATCTTAAATCATGATCTCCCGTATTGTCATGATTCCTTAAGATCGATTCCTCAGAAACCCTAAACTCTCTAGTTGGGGTTTCATCTCCTTTTTCTCTAGAGAAGTGTATCTTCAACCATCCTTTCATTACATCAAGGCCTAAGCTGGCTAACCAAAGAACCATTAACTTGATCAACCAGTATTTTTACATCTGGGTGTTAGCCAAACTTATCTCTTTTTCCAACTAGGGGTTATCCTATCAACCTCTTCTAGCCTCTAGCTAAACCAGGCAGCTGCATCTCATCCAGAGCATCCATTACTACTTCACATCCTTAAGTGTTAGGTAAAGTTGAAGACATACACCTCCATGTATTCCACTTATTATCTCATCTCATCTCTAGGTCTATCTTCATCAAGAAAACTCTGAGCTTATTCTCTTGGTTTTTCAAACTCAACCTTGTATGACTCACATCTCATGATGAAAACATCCTCATAAGATGACTACCTTGTTTCTCTTAATGTTTGTAAACCATCGTGGGTGTAAAAGTGCATGCTCAACCTCTTAACTACGATCCAAACATGTACAAGGTATGACATACACTTCCTGTCATCCTTCTACTCGAGCAACACTTCAGAGTGGAGTCCTCCTCACAGACAACCAATGAGGTATAAGCCTTACAACCTATTACTAAACCTCTTCATGGTTTAAGGAACTCATCTTCCCCATCTATACCATAGATACATAGGTACCAACAGACTCATCATCTCTCTAGGGTTTGGTTCCTCTCATGGAAACCAGGACATCATCAGCCTCCAGGGATCAAGCATGAGACAACCACAAACATCCACTTAGGTCACATCATCCTCAACTCCCTACTTTTCCTCATATCTCATAGTCTAGGCTTCCAACCTTCTTTCTTGGGTCCTGCTCTCTCTCTAGAGCTAACCCTACAACCAGCCTTACTACTAGAGGTCCTCTCTTCATGAAGATGGATTAAGCTCACAAGCATACCTCTACGTGGGTGAAGCATATGTTCAAACTTACGTTTTCTCGAGGTTATTCATAGATCTTTATGCTTATTACATAAGCCATCCATCATACTTAATGGCTAGGGTTTCAACCTACTTCTTCACCACTGACGTACTCTGGGTGCATGTTATCCCCTAATTGCATAATCCCATAGGGTCTCTATAGGATCTTCACTAACCTCATCAATGAAGGAGCTATCCTTCACTCTAACATGCACGACCCTTTCCAGGGTTGGGTCACGAAAGTTACTAACCTCTCATGGCTCGTATGGCATCCCAAGGCATGTTCATCCAAACACCTAGTCTACAATGACATCTAACTCTTCGTGTCATCTCTCTCTAACTTCTACTTAGGGTTAGGGTTAGCATCGTCCTTAGAGGATGTGCCAGGTATCTACTTATAATGGAGATCTCTACCTCCAAGACTAACTTTCTTTACTTATCCTCTTGACAAGAAGGTCTAGCCTCAGGTCTCTTCTGAGGGCATGACAACTTATGTCATATAACCTACACATGTATCTATTCTTTACGCTTAATCTATTAAGCTTATGTCCATGACATCTTATTTACATGCCTTTTATTAATTTGGTGGAGGATTCCTTAAACCTTATCAACCTTACCCATACCACAAGGTGAGGAAAATAGAGAAAACCCTAATCCTGATAATCCTTAATAGAATTTGAGTTGAGAAGGGATGAACAAGATGAGAAAGTCCTACAGGTATCTTATTTTGAGTCCAATCCTGGGACATTGGCCAGGCAGTCACATTAATCCTGGATTCCTCGTATTCTGACTAGCGGTGTGGAGGAAAATCTTGCCAGCCCCCAAACGTGATCCTTTTCTAGACACCTCTGTCTTTCATAAATTCCTCTAATAACACCATTGGGTTCTACATAGTTTGTAAAATTTAATCATTATTAAAGATTAAATGAGGAACCTATTCTCTGATACCAAATGTAATGACCCCACCTCTTGATAACCCCCAATTAAGGAAGACCAGAAGATCAGAGCCGTTATCCCAATTCTCAGATCAAAGGTTCGACAAATAATCAATAATAATTATCAAATTCTACCAGACTATATTGAAAAGTTGTGATAAAATAAAATTTCTACATACCTTTTGAAAACTTGGATCTCTAAACTTCTATCCACATATGTATTCTACTCTAACTAATCCCCCTTGTATTTTAATTCATGTATTTCACAATATGACAATTTATTGTTTGTCCTTTTGGCTTTGTACCTAAAACGTCGACAAACAAAACGTCGGTCAGCATAAAGTTGGTATGTATGCAATTATCCATAACAACGTATTATTGTCAATTATATTTTAACAAGCAACTTTACGTTTTAAATATAACTGCGCGGTCCATGCGTACCCTATCCTCTGCATTGTCCCTGCAGTGGACCTGGATGCTACCTTCCTTATGGTAGATCCCCATTAAACCCCTCATGATCCCACCTTATAGGTGAATCAGTTTCAAGGGTTGGGTCACATGACACTACCCATAGGTAGTCCACTCCTTAACTCATGGTATGCTAAGAGTCTCATGGCACTACACGTAGGTAGCCCAATTTCTAACTCATAATAGCCTAGACCTTGCTCTAGGTTACCCTTTTTAGTCATTGCAGAGCCACAGAGGAGGACCCGGATCTAATCCTGTTATATATGTATTTATAGTGATAATCATAGTCACTCTATAGTTGCATGTAATAAAAGGCATCCAACAGTTATTTTCAAGAAAACGATATAATCATTTGACAATCACCGTGAAACTAAAGTGATTATTCATAAGTGTAACCACATACCTGTCAGGCAGATTTGAGGCAGAATCAACCAATAAGGGAAATCCAATCAAGCAAGTACCAGAATCCTGATATCACATCCAATTCCTTTTTATCAAAATCTATTCAAACCATCTTGCTACTTAAGGTTTCTATTCCTTTTAAGGATTTCTACCTCTTTTAGGGTTTACTTTGCAATTCGGGTTTTTACTTCATTTTACTCTTTTAAACCCTAATTTCTCATCTATCCTTCACGAAAGTTATTAAGGTTACCTTTTAACAACATATAACCTTAATTTTAGAAACAACACAATTAATCATCTATTAAGTCCATTAAGCCTCTTTTACATTAAAGCTACCATTTTTATCCTTTTAATCCATGACAAGATCATTACACTCATTTATAATCAATTCATAGTTCATTATAGTCTAATTCACATATGAATTTTAATTGTCATTAATTCTACCTTTATTCATTAGAAAACCCTAATTTCTACATTAAAGGTATTTATCCACAATTAGAAACCTTTATACTCGAAATAGCTTAGAATCATCAAATCCTAGCTTTATTCATGATTTTGAATAATTAAAGCCATTAATAGTCGCATTTACCAATATCAGGGTTTCAAGTCCCCCTTAAAACATATTCATGCATATGAAACTCTAAATTAAACTAATTATGTGCATAGTTCATCCTTTTTATTCTTAAGGTACCTTTTTATAATTAACAAGCTAATATCAACTTTAATCATCCATTCAACTCTACTAATTCCATTAATCATCTCCAAATAGGGTTTCTTAATTTTTAATTCATTAAAGTTGATAACTTGCACTAATTTTTAAATAGCAAGAGAAATTAGCCTCTCAAACCATTATTAATGAATTCCTCTCATTGTTCTGAGCAAAATGCATATATTATTTGCTACCAACAGAGACATGAATATTTAGATATGGATTTTGCAATAAAACCTTACTTGGGCCAATAGGGAGGCGTCGCGTCGTTCATCTCATGCAACGTTGATTGGCTGGTTGAAACATTTTGAAATGATGATTATACCCTTGATTAAGTGATCGGCTTCTCTAGTACGCGGAGGGCAGAAATGTCAACTGTACACCCAAACTTTCTTCAACCTCGTGATGCCCTATCTCCGCCGCCTACAGTGGCTCGGGGGAGAGCTTTCTCTCTCCATCCCTGGACCAAATGGCACCGACAAGGGTTACTTTCCTCCCTCCACCCTCCGCCACATCTGCAGGGCTCCATGTTGTTGCTGAGGTGGCTGCTCCCAAGTGGGAGAAGTATGCGACCGCTGCTGCAACTACAGCAGGTCGGCAGCAGCTGTGCGAAGCTGAGGTTAAAGGGGCAGTAGCCGATCGGTCTAGGGTGATCGTGGAGGCTTCCTGCCTCAAGCAAGACCACAAAACGAACATTTGTAGTTCCAGGGATAGATCCCTACTCTCGTCTAGGGTTTGCTTACAAAGAAGGATAAGAAGAATAGAGGGATATGTGGAACTCCTTAGAACTTGTCCCTGGGCTCTACCCCTTATATAGGGGAGGGTATCCACGCCCCAAGACGTTCATACAAGGGAAAACAAATCCCTTTCCTAATAGGAAACCATATTCCTTCATAGTGAAGAAATCTTATCTCTCTTCCTTATCTTTTAACATTCTTTATTACTTGGATATTTAGGAATACGAAAATCCTCTCCCTTACTCTCTTTATTCTTGCCTTTTAATTCATTGGCCATGAAAAACAACTTCCTTAAAGCAATTAACATCCCCTCTTGATAATATCAAAAAGTCATTAATTATGTAGCACATTATCCTCTTATTTTGTATTTATTGATTTTCTCTTTCTTTTTCTCCATTGGGGCTCCTTGGACCCCAAGAAACTCTGATATTTCGAAATCCTTTATAATGGATACTCATTATCCTTCTAGATGCATCTATATTCATTATATCACATTATCTTGTTTATTTCTTATTAAAATATCTCTTTTTGTGGATTTCTCTTTATCTTTCTTTTTATTTTCCTCATTGACATTCCATTTAACATTAGGAATTCTTTGGATACGAAAATCCATCAAGGGTTACTTAATTATTCCTCTTTCCACTTGTTTTCCACATTTTATCATTGTTTTCAATTTCTTTCTTAATAAAGAAATATTTAATTGATCTTTTCTTTTCTTGTTGCATTATCTTTGCAACTTTGGACTCCTTGGAACCCAAGGAACCCAAGAGGCACGAAATCCACCTTTGGATTAAATTCTTTTGCCTACCAGAGGTTTCTACATTTTCCCTTTTCTCCATTTCTTATTAAATATGGAGTTTTCTTTTGTATTTTCCTTGTTATTGGGCCCAATAGCCAATAAAGCCCACAAGCGACCGCAATCCAAGCCACTGCCAGAACTTATGAGCTAACTGTGACCGAGGCCTACACCTCGACCGTGGATCGAGCCTCGACTAGGGTCAATCCACAACCTCAACTGTGACAGTGGAAGGTACCTCGAGCAGAGACTGTGACCTAGTGAGGACTGCAACTCGCGGTCACCACCACGGCCGTGGTGATTAAGGCCGCAACCTAGATCATAACTGCAATGGTCCCGCCTATAAATACACACCCCCCACAACCTGAAGAGGGGTTCAACACATTGGGAAGGTTCTGATTTGGGGAATTTTTCCACCTTGTGGTTCTGACCTAGTGAGGTTCCTGAAGCCCTATGGGAGAGTCTGGAGGTCTGAGAAGGCTGAAGTGCTCGTTCTATGCCCGACTCTTTAGCGTTCTTCCATTCCCCACCATCTTCCACCTCCAGTCTTAGATATCCAAAGGCAGAAGCTGAGGAGAGAGAAGACTAAGGATCCATCTTCTTCAAGAGAAGGAGGACGTCCACACCATCATCTTCCACCCACATCCACCAACCAAGCTACTGTTTGGGGCAGATCTTGAGAGTAAGGAGGCCAAGTAGCCCAGAAGATTAAGGAGGACGACCCAAACGATGACATCCGGCCTATACGGAGGCTAGGGAGCGAGAGCCACCTCACCTCTATGGGCTAAATCTCTTCTTCTTCTCCTTTCTTCTATGGTTCTCCTTTGTTTCTGTACAAATATTGTTCTTTCATCTTTGTCCGGTGCCAACTATGCTTGTACATGGCTATTTGAGCTCCTTCTTGGCTATGTAGCCCATTTTGGGCACGTTTATGTACTTTTGCCTTAAGCAAGTAGATTCAATCCATATCTAGTATGTTTTCTATTATATCTTCTCTTTGTGGTTATGACTGCTAGTTTTGTTGATCTCTTTCTTTCTTGAACAACTATTTCTTCCTATATCGAGAGATTTGTTGTAGAAATAGACAAGATAAGATAGTTTGAATCAAAATCTAAAAGTAGGTCAGTCTAAGGTCATCTGTTCCTAACATCCTACAATATTCTAGACATGAGAAGGTATCTAAAATATTCTAGGTTGTTGGTTTGTTATCCTCGAGAGAGGTTTCATACCATAGATGGGTTTTAGTCACACTACGTGAGAGTGAGTGGGATGATCCCACAGGAACAGATACCACGGTGCGTGCGACATTTGAATGTAGGTTGCTTGCTGATGTGTATGAGGGTTGTCTACGCCCAAGAATGGGTGCATCAACTGCCCAACTTGTGGTTACATAGCCAGGAACTCCTTCTCCCTGATTAGTAGAATCCAACAGACTCTGTTTTATTTTGTTTCCTTTTTTGTTTTAATTTATGACAATCTACTAGACTAGTTCTAGCTCCATACTTTCCTCAACGATCGTCTTGGCTTATCTGACTTAAGAATGAAATATCAAGCATCCTAAATGTCACCACGTCCCTGTGTTGGACCTTGTATATCTACTTCAACCCCGTAATTAAGTTGTGGGTGTCCTTAAAGGTTTTGGTTTATAAATTTAAAAGTTTGATTCCTTTTGAATCTACTTCTCTTCCGGATTCGCGATTCAAGGCTGATCACAAACTCAACATTTGTTGAATGATGATCAAGTAAATAGATGTAGCAAACTTTGTCTTGAGTTATCCTAATCTAGACTCACATGCATTAGACTAGATGAACCACTTCCTTTATGGGTAAATTTGGTGAAAGGCAAGCTAGTCCTGCTAAAACTAAAATTAAGCATTAATAATAACCATCAAGATAAAGAAAATTGGGTGTTTTCAATACCCTTCGGGATCTTTCTGCTCAATAACTAGGGTGACATTGGAAGGGCCAAAAATTAAATTTTACCCCAGTGAATGTGATCCATGAACATGACCTTATCAATATAAAATTTACATTTATATAAATTAGCATAAAATTTCGAATTTGGGGAATATCAAGGACCTTGATGTATATAACGTTATTAAACATCTTTCAATTATATGAGGACATTATTAATGAAAATTACAACAAGTGTTTCAAGGAAGGGATGGAGACTCCATTCATCAAGTTCAAAAAGAAATCTACGACATTTTTCAAACCAATGGTGATTACAAAAGTTTCATAATGATTGTATATAGTTCTAAAGGTTATCTTAAGCATCTCATCATCCTTTACTTTGGATTTGATGATCAAACTTAGAGAATACATGTTCAGATTGGAGTTGATCAAACAATCACCAATCTTAGGTAGTAAATACTTATTTTCACAATGTCATGATTGATCATACAAGATGTCCTCAAAATCTATCTTTCTTCTTGATAAATGTATATGTGCTTACCAAGGGGAAGTACTAGGGTTGATAAGACCTTTGTCAAGAAATTCTTGCAATAACTCCTTGAATTTAGTCAACTCAGCTGGATCCATCATGTGTTATGTACGATAGATAAATGTTGTACATAGTGCTAACTCCATAGAGAATTCCACATTATTCTAGCTTTATTACTCACACACTACATAAATATTTTATAGGGTGGTTTTATCAGGATTGACTATCATCATAGCTTATGTTTGGTTGTTTTCTATTCCTATTTGTCGTAGCTAGCTATTCCTAGAGCTCCATGGGAGAGTTCTAAGGCCTGAAAGGGCCTAAGATCACACCCTACACCCATCCTTTTGGTTTTCTTACATCCACCACCGTTGTCCACCATCATTCACTCACTTTCTGCCATTCCTAGCCACCTTGCACCTTCATACATCCACCAAGCTATTATTTAGGGCAGAATCAAGGAGAAAGGAGGATAAGGAGTCTAGGAGATCAAGGAGGATGACCCAAAGATGAGATCTAGCCCATACGGAGGCTAAGGATCACCTCTCCTATATGGTCAAATTCTCTTCTTCTTCCTATTTCTTCTACTTTTCTCCTTAGTTCCTATACAAACGATGTTCTTCAGTCTTTGTTCAGTACCAACTATGGCTGTACATGGCTACTTGAGCTCCTTCTTGGCAATGTACAGTATTTTGGGCATGCTTATGTACTTTTACCTTAAGCAAGTAGTTTTATTTCAGATCTAGTATGTTTTTTGTTCAATCATCTCGTTCTGGTTATAATTGTTGGTTTGGTTGATCTCTTTCTTGATTGAACTTCCATTTCTACCTAGATTGAAGGATGAGACATAAAAATGGATAAGAGTGGGTAGTTTGGATTGAATCTAAAAGAAGGATGTCCAAGGGTGATGTACACAGAACACTAGCCTTTGAAACAGTTGGATGTACTTGAACCCAATCACGTCCAAGTCTGCCCACCTGGGTCCATGGTATGTGTCATGTACAGATCTTATGTTCCTAGCATCTTGGAATATTCTAGAACTGAGAGGGTATCTAGAATATTTCAGGGTTTTGATCTTATATCCTTGAAATAGGTTACATATAGTTGATGGGTTTTAGTCACATTGTACAAGAGCAAGTGGGATGACCCCATAGGAACAACTACCTCAGTGTGTGACATATTTGGATGTAGGTTTCTTGCTAAGGTGTTTGAGGGTTATCTACGCTCAAGAACAAGTGCATAGGCTACCCAACTTGTGGTTACATATCCAGGAACTCCTTCTCTGTGATTAGTAGAATTTCATGGACTATGTTTTGTTTTCTTTACTTTGCTTTGTTTTGTTTGGTTTTGTTTTGTTTTGTTTTGTTTAGATCCATTTTGCTAGACTCGTACTACTTTTGTATTTTTATCAACTTTTGGATTGGCTTAACTTACTTAAGAGTGAGATCTTAAGCATCCTAAATGTCCCCACATCCTTTTATTCCACCACATATCTCTACTTCGACCTCATATGGAGTTGTGGGGGTCATTGAAGGTTTCAGGTTATAAATTCAAAGTTCAACTCTTCTGAGTCTATGTATTTTAGGTGTGCAATTTTGGATTATCATCCACCTACCACCTTAAGGGTTTGGATAAAATCATAAGAATATTATGCACTCACAACAAGTCATTTCCTTGAATTAGGAAGCCTTCAAGCCTATATATACCAACTATTTTACACACTTATCTATGAGAAAGGATAAAATAAAACAATTCTAATTTCTTATATTAAATCATTACCATACACAATTTCCTCTTTATCTTCAGGTAAAAGACATAGCCTTCTATGTTATCAACTTGTTACTCAAATTATAGAGGAGGTACTCAAACTTATCCTTGAAATATACAACTTGGTTTAGAGATGAGGTATTGGTTTTTGAAATCTACATGTCTGGTTATGACAGTATCCACACTTGTGACACCTTGGGATCTCTAGATCTATGCAATGACCTTTAATTGTGCCTTGTTAATATTTTGAGCATGACCTTCTTATGGTTATCCCTAGGGACATTGATTCTACTCATGTTTGTATATCAATGATTATGAGGTTTCCCATTGTGTTTGGGTTTACATGTCATGAGATTAGTAAGTCCTAAACATTCTAGGGTTGTAATTTTAACTTGTCCCACCCTAGTGTTCTCTCCATGGATAAGGCCTGATCACAAGCAACTTGAAAAGTAGTGTATATGGATACAAAACAATAGATGATGGTGATGTATATCCCATTCAAGAATTGGTACACCCTATATTCCTTAGTTAAATTCATAGTATTACATACAAGGACATACAAATTCATGTCATAGTTTGTCATAGATAGACTTCCCTATTTGAGTCAGAAGAACCCTTTCTTAGGTAGCAGGGGGTGGGTATTTATAATGACAGATGGATATTATGTGATAAATGGTTGTTGGCTTCTCAACTGAAGATCTGAGTGTTGATTTTTCATCGGCCAACTCGACTGGGTCAAGCCTAGCGGTCACTTAGGGCCAAATAGTTGTGGTCACTGATGTTTCAGTCTTTTGTGGTCACTGATGTTTCAACATCTACTTGTTGGTTGTGGATCGTTGATGCTAGAAGATCACTGACTTTTCAATGGTGCTAAGATTTTATTCAAGGTATTCAATGATGAGCATGACCCAATCAAGGCCAACATGACTGGATGAGGTCTTTGATCACGTTTCTTTGGAAAATATCAGATCTTTCACTTCAGAGATTGTTGGGTGTGGAACTTTAGCGATTGTTGGTGTTTTGGAGGACACTGGTGGTGAACAAGCCTCAGCGGTAGCTAAGATGTATATTCAGTGGTCATTCACGGTGAAGAGGTTTAGCAGTTGTAGATGTTTGTTGCTGCAAAAGTTAATTCTTGCCCCCGACCGTGTTTGAGTGAACTTGACTTGGTTCTTAGGGAGAAATCTTGAAGAGTCTATGTCTTCTTGAGTTTGGTTCCTGCAAGTCCAAAAATTGGCGAATTGAGCAAATCTATTTTTGAAAGAAATAATTTATAGAAAGATAAGAGTCTACAATTATTTTAGGAATATTAAAACTACAACGACATGAAACTATAAATAAATGCCTAAATTTGGGTGTTATCAACCACCCTAAGATTAAACCTTGCTTGTCCTCAAGCAAGACTCTGCTCAAAGAACAAAAAGATGACATCAAATTAAGCTTGGTGATAAAGGATAAGGTTAGGAAAAATAGTTTAAAACATCAATTCTCTTTATGCATATTGTTTCAGAACAAACCCCACCAATCGAGCAAAACCTTCTAAAGTAAGATCAAAGAGCATGCATGAAAGATTAAGAAAATTTTCTACAACCTATCAATAAACATGAGAATTTTAATCAAAATCATTAAACATTCACGTAGGTGATCACACGGGTGATGGAGGCAAGCAATGAGCTATTATCATGTATTCACGTAAGCCAATCAAGAATAATGTGCCTCCCACTGATCTAGGTTCTAAGAAGAAACAAAAAAGGACTCTAATGATTTTTGAGGATCCTGATCTATGCCAAACTGGTCCACGTAATGAGCAACAACCCTTACAATCTGAGCCAGTTGGCCTAAAATATTGAAACGAACTCCTATTACTGCACTCGAGCCAACCCTTCTACTGGGATGATCCCATAGGTTACCTAGGGATTCTTAAGGACTCTCTAATGAGATTTTGGGTTGTTACTACTATGCAAGACATACCCATATTTATCAGTGCAGTCACACTTTTAATCAACTCTCCTAAGAGAGAAAATAAATGCTCATTTATTCACACTCATGATTTTATTCTTTTCATTTAATTTATAGGCATGGATGAGAATTGTTTTGAATATTTTGGCAGCCAACCTCTTTTCTAAGTTTTTAATTTTTCAACTTTTTGACTCAATCTAACATGGCAGGGAACGTAGACCATCAAGAAAAACACTTCAACCTGATTATAGGTAAAAAAAATCATCATTATTTTCTTGTACCTGTGTCAAAAGTACTAATGATGATTCATGGATCCTTGGAGTATAGACTAGTTTGTGAATAAGAATCTAGGAGTTTAGATTAAACTCTAGCTCTTTCCAGCAATCCCAAATCTTTGGTTTTTCATTCACAACACAAATTGATGGAATAATGTTTTAAGCTACAAAAAAAAGCACATAACCTTAGATTGATCACCTTAAGGAAATAGTCAAAGAGCAAGTCCAGTAAAAGATTCAGTAGTTTAACATGAAAATAGAGCATTTAAGCAAAAAATAAGCATTTCGTTCAATGATTTGTGTAATTGCTAAATTATCAAAAAGTTTTACAAATGACAAAACAAGGTCTTACAAAGCTAATAATTTATTCTAAACATGAAAGATAAATGTGCATGCATGAAAGAAAGATAAAAGGAAAGAGGAATATAGAGGGTGACACACCCTGCCACCCCAAGCTTAAAAATTTTCTAGTACTTGAGAAAATCTCAAGTAGTGGATGGTGAGTGATACAACTGCTACTGGTATTCACTAGTGAATTTCAGGTCATTTTCTCCTCCTGGGTGGTCCTCATAATTTGGGTGCATCCCCTACTAGTACTGGAATGGTTGTATGAAATGATGAGGCAGCTGGTCAAATGGTTGAAATGGCTGAGATGGTTGTAGGAAGGTCGAAGGCGCTGGTGGTGGAAAGACTCTGTTGAACCTCTATCTGAGGTACTGCACATCTTGCTCTAGCACATTGAATCATCAGTCCAAATCATTCCTAAAATCTATTATCGTCTCATAAAGGTGTCCCATGTTGAAGTTTGGGGAATACTACTCCAGCTGAGGAGACTACTGGTAAGCAGCAGAAGGGATCTTAGTGTAAGGACCTCCCTGACGTGGGACGTCTTAGAAGGTTTCCCTATGTTTTTCTCAGCCTCTTGATATCCTTGTTCTTGCAGTGTCAAAGAAGATGTGTCTTTGGTGCCTCTTTCCTGATGTACATTGACATGGGTATCTAGAAAAGAAACATCCATGGCTAATGTTTAACATGCAAACCTTACATGCTCTCTCAATAAAACCTTGTGCATGTTGTGTCCAAATATATAGAGAAATCCTCTAGTGCAGTTCTTTATCACCATAGCATGTGCCATGTAGTCCAAGTCCAAATGGACCACATATCCTTTTCTTGAATAAATGCAAAGTGGTCGCCATTGATCCCAAGATAACACCATGAATGTGATGTTGCATGTTACAACCCCAACTTTTGGGTTCATTTGGTGAGAAATGTAGTTTCCTAGACCCTGGTCGTGGTGGAGGTGGATACCGCAGTCGCGGTTGAGGCAAGGGTGGATTCCACGATCAAAGTCACGGTGTATCCCGTTGGCCGCAGTCGCGGTGTAGGCCCATTTGCTGCAAAAACCCATGTGTTAGGGAGGATTTCTTGGAGAGTAGATGTCATCTCCGATTCGGTGCCTGTAAGTCCAAAAATTGACTAGTTCGAGTATCTTTATCTTTGAAAAGATATAAATTACTAAAAGATCAGGAACATGGAATATTTTGGGAATCTTAAGGCTATAATGACACAAAACCATAGGCAAATGCTTAGTATAAATGCGTAAATTTGGGTGTTATCAACCACCCCAACCTTAGACCTTTGCTTGTCCTCAAGCAAGACTGTGCTCAAAGTACAAAAAGACATCCAAATTAAACTTGGTGATGAATGCTAAGGTTAAGAAAAATAGTTTAAAACATTGATTCTCTTGATCCATGTTGTTTCAGAACAAACCCCCACTGATCGAGCACAATCCTGCCAAAGTAAGGTCAAAGAGCAACAAGGAAAGATTAAGCTAGTCCTCTATAACATGTCAATACTCATGAGGGTTTGAATCATAATTATACAACATAAAAGTATTGTCACATAGATGATCACGTGGGTTATGAGCAATGAGCAATCATCATGTATCCATGTAGACCAATCAGGGACAACACACCTCTCACTTATTCAGGTCCTAAGCAGAAAAGTAAAAAGACTCTAATGACTTCTGAGGATCCCGATCTTCGTTAGGCTGGTCCATGTAATGAGCAACTGTAACATCCCTGACCTGGGTTATAAGCTAACCCTAGGTGTTTTGCCTAAATATGTAATTAAATCCTTGTGATTAACTTTGGGCATGTAATTAAGTTTCTCAGAAACATATATTTCAGTTTTTGCTCCTTTTTATATAAAGTTGTAGCATTGTTTTGTAATACAGGGACCTATGTGCAAATTACCCAGTTAGAAGGATTAACTTGCAAATTGCACATGTTAAGATGATTCTCTGATGTTGAGACATCATGAGAATGATTATGTTGAAGTTAGAGGGATTTCCCAAGCTTGGGCACCAAGGTGCAGCTGTGGAAGCAATCCCGGTGCTTAAAACCCTAATTTGGGGTAAAATGCAGTTTACCCAAATTAAGGGATGCAACTTGTAAAATATATCATCTAATGTATCTATTAAGACCCTTGTCATCATTTAGAGAAGAATTGATGAAGAGGTCACCTCAATTGAATAATCAAGTTATTGATTACACCTTTGTGATTGAATAATCAGGGTGTATGTGCAATAGCCCTTTTATGGGTATGTTTAAGTAATAAGCTGATCTTCTCTGCTCTCATTTCTTGACCTTAAGAGGAAGTTGTCCTTAAAAGAAAGAATAGAGGACGAGCTATGAAGGGTGGAGGGACTTAGTTGAAATTATGGAGAATTTATGAACTTATAATTAGAACCCCACCCCAAGTATATATACACTCCACCTCTCTAAGAAAGGGAACTTTCCCTTCGTTTCCTTACTGTTCTATTCACCCAAAAACGACCAAGGACTGCCTTGGAGCTAAGGAGGACGACCAAGGGTGCAAGGTAGGTTTGGATTCCTCTTCTTTCCTAAATTCATGGTTAAAACTCAAATTCAAGGTCAATTTCATGGCTAGCTCTCATGGCTCTATTTTTCTAGCCATCTTTTCTTGACTTTCCCTGGAGGTTTTCACCTTGTCCAACCTGTGAGAGCTCAAGGACGCCATTAAAGCTTGGAGCTCGAAAACTTGGAGCTCAAGAAGCAAGCTTTAGGCGGGTTTTATAACTCTAAACCCATGCTTTGTTATATACATCTTGATTATGCATGTAGATGATAGTTCTTCTTCTTCCCTACTTTCCTATGCTATTTTGCAAGAAAATCCGTGGGAAATCCTTGCTGTTCTTGATCTAGGAGATGAAGACGTTAATTCCAAGAAAAATCCACCGCTTTTCACTTTATTAAACGGTCTCCCCAACTTGCTCTCTCGGTCTCAAGACCGTGAGGTGAGAAAATGGTCTCAAGACCGAGAGAGGGCAAACGGTCTTCAAGACCGTATATCAGCGTTGACCGAGCGTGGACCGTATAAGAAACCTGTATATAATTATGTAAACCCTGAAAAATTGAGAGGTTAACTCCAAAGGAATTGGGAGATATGGCCTTTTTAATCAACAACTTTAATTGAATTTATTCCTGATTTTCAAACGGTCTGAAATAGCCTTTTTGGGAAAACGGTCTCAAGACTGTGTAAGGTCATTGACCAGGCGTTGACCGTATGAGATTACTGTTCAAAATAATGTTATTTAACAACTCACCAAATTTTATGGACTAATTCCAAACGAGCTAAGAGTTGAAGGGTGATTACTAGGGCAAACCCTAACTGAAATCAGTACTGAAATCTCAATAAAATAATGAGTGTTTTTGGGTTGATTGACCTAAACGGTCTCAAGACCGTTTGGGGATCAACCAAACGGTCTCAAGACCGTGTGGGCAATCACCCAAGACCGTATGGAGGTCTGAGGTCAAGAATAGTTGACCAATTGAAGGTACAATAATACCAAATTACATTGCAATTAAATATTGATATAATAATCAATTCAATGGATCCAACCTTGAAGAATTTTCACTAGAATCCAAAAGTTGGATGGGAAAACGGTCGCAAGACCGTTTGGAACTCATCCAAACGGTCTCAAGACCGTGTGGTGACAACCCAAGACCGTTTGGAGGTCTAGGGTTAAGGTAATTTGATCAATTGAGGGTCCAATTGCAATAAGTTATCAAATTAATCAAAATACTGATTTGTGACTCAATAAAGGTTCAATCCCTATCAAATCACATTAGATCTTGATGAAATCTTGGGAAACGGTCTCAAGACCGTGTAGAGTTCATCCACACGATCTCAAGACCTTTGGGCCATGTTTGGGCCCAAGTGGAGCTCAATTGAGGGTTCAACCTTGAGTTGATTCACATTGTTGAGTGTTGATGGCTGAACATTGATAGACCTTAATTGAATCGACTTCATCCCTAATTGGTTAACAATTGAGGGTCAATTGAGTGACCAATTGGTTAAAAGTAACCCTAATTGACTTAATACATAAGTGGTTACCATGGCTTTGACATTTTGGGGGCTTCAACATTGACAAACATAATCAATTGAAAAGCTTGAACCTTGTTGAAGGACCAAACGGTTGAGACCATGTGAGCCTCACGGTCTCAAGACCGTTTGAGGGCTCACGGTCTCAAGATCGTTTGAGACCTCACGGTCTCAAGACCATGAGAGGCCTCATGGTCTCAAGACCGTGAGAGGCCTCACGGTCTCAAGGTCGAGAGACATCAAACGGTCTCAAGACCGAGAGACATCAAACGGTCTCAAGACAAAGAGACATCAAACGGTCTCAAACCATGTAAGGCCTCTCGGTCTTGAAGTCAACATGGTTAAACGGTCTACACCCCCTCTCGGTTTGGGCTCACGACCTTGAAGGTCACACGGTCTTGAAGTCAACCAAAGAAAACGGTCAACCCATCCAAACGGTCTCAAACCGTTTGGATGTTGAAGGTTGAGATCGTTTAAGGTGTTCAAAGGTTGACTTCACTTAACCAATTGGAGATGTAAATGGTTCAAGGATGCTCTAACCTAAAACCCTAATGATAACCTAGGACATTAAGGGATTAAGTGACTAATGATTTGAACCATGATGGTGATCAATGGGGTGAATTACCAAAATACCCTTGAAGGGTCAATTGAGTAATACCTTGATCAAATCAAACCCTAATCACATGTTAGTGATGTTTTTGGCTATGTTAGCCCATGATGACTTATTTCAACTTGATCTAGAGTGATGTTATCACCATCTAATAGTATGAGGAGAGAGAAAGTACTTCTAGAGAGAGAAAGTACTTCTAGAGAGAGAAAGTACCCTTTTTAGATGGAAACTCAATTAAAGAACCTTCAATACACATGAATGTGCATAAGTAGGGTATGATCCACCTGTGTGAGATCATGGAAACCCTAATTATGATGTATGATGAATCTTAAGCCAGTCTGAGAGCATCAATGATGATGTTCCACATACATGATGATGTTATGAGTTCAATTCACTTCAATGTGAATAGTAAACCCTAATTCAAGGGTAATGGCATTCAATGTGATTAGTAAACCCTAATTCAAGGGTAATGACATGCTTTATGAGTATTAAACTCTAATTGATAAGAATCAGAGAACTTAGCTCTTATGATAAGAGTGAGAAGTATATTCCTTGTTTTAAATTACCTTTATCAGTTGAACTAACTATGCAGGTCCTGATATGAAGGTGATCATATCCAGGTATGGATGATGATACTGTATTCATTAAAAGCATGTTAAAGGCTTTATGAATAAGTAAAATATCTTGATGCCTTGTCAGTGGCATCCTATGAGTTAATGGGCTGTAAGAGCCATGAATACCACCAAGTCATGCTTCAGAGATGACTGGTGATGAGTATAATGAGAAATGATGATTGATGTGAGTTAGGCTTGTTACATTTAGTATTCTCCTTTCATAGCTGTTATGCTACTGTTATTGTTTGAAGAACAATGTGTGATTATTAAATGAATACTAAATGTACCTAACTAATCAAGTATAATGTAGAGCCCTGATCATAGATCCATCATTGTCAGAGATCAAATGATGGTGAAACAGGATTTCCTAAGGGAGTTCCTGGAACACATACTATTGAGTATGTGGGGTATATGGATGTGTAGAACCTTACATCCTAGTGTAGGTGATTGATGTAGATGTGTAATCCGTCAACCCTTCACTACTAAACCCTACCGTATCAGTGGAAGGTAAACATGAAACCTCCTGATGACGAAGAAAACATAGATATCCGTATCAGTGGAGATAAATATGAAAACTCCTGATGACGAAGAGAGTACATAACGCCACTGTAACTCTAAAATAGTGAAGGACCAATTTACCCTGGTGAGCTATAATAAGTAGAGACACAAGATCCTCTTACTAACTGAGGAAGATGAAGGTCATGAGAATCCGGCTCTCTTAATGACCTATGTATGATACTGATGTGACTTCTCAGCGATCAGTTGGAGTATGAGTGGTATGCCTCATCTCCACAGGGCATAATGTTGTTTGTAAAACATAATCAACCACGTATTATACCTGCTAGAGATAACTACGAGTTAGTTGATTTATGATACACTGTGATAGTGCTAATATTTCTTCATGTCTCATAAATGTTGAACTCTTGTTATATAGTTGAAACTGTTATTGAATACTTTGAAAGCTTTACTGCTTAAGATATTCTCTGATGTTATAATAAAGCTTCTGGCGGAGAGTTATAACTCTCGCTGGGAGAATTATGTAAAATTGTCTCACCCCGTAGACTTCAACTTTTTAGGTGGACGTCGTAGACGGAGGAACCGGTCTACAGGTGACCAATCTCAGCAGCACCAGGAGCAGCAGTAATCTCAGGTGGAGATTTAGCCTGCCATGTGGTGTAGTTAGAGTCAGTCCTATGTGTCCTCTGTACTCTCAGGTCTTGGAGTCTTTTGTGTGAGTTCTTGAGATTTTGTATCTTGATGTATATAATTACTCAAGAAGTAATTATCATGAGATGTAAACAGTTTATCTCTTGTTATGAAAGAAGTTTTTATGGATTCAAGCTCTTGTCCCGAAAAGTTTTAATTTCCCGTGATTTTTGTCTTCCGCTGTTTATCGAATCGCTTCCGCTAAGTTTAAATCGAAATTATATCGCGGTTTGGAGATCAGAGCCCACAGCAACAGTCCCTGTAGTCCAAGATAGTTGGCCCAGAGTAGTGAGACGAACTCCTCATACTACGCTCAAACCAACCCTGCTACTGGGATGATCTCATAGGTCTCCTAGGGGTTCCTAGTGACTCTCTAATGAGCTTTTGGAGGGATACTACTAGGCACGACATACCCACATTCATGAGCGCAGTCGTACACCACCTCAACATCATCCTCAACTCTCCTGAAGGAAGAAACAAGTGCTCATTTATTCACACTCAAGAGTTTATTCTATGTATTCTAATTTATAGGACTGGGTGAGAACTCTTTTGATAATTTTGGGATTTTGTGGGCGACCAAGCCTCTTTTGCAAATTTTGATATTACCATACAGGACATATCTGCATTCATGAGCGTAGTCGTACACCAACTGGGCATCATCCTCAACTCTCTTAAAGGATGAAGTGCTCATTTATTCACACTTAGGCTTTTATTCTCTGCATTCTAATTTATAGGCGTGGGTGAGAAATCTTTTGATATTTTTTGGGATTTGATGGGCGGCCAAGCCTCTTTTGCAAATTTTTTATTTTTCATCTTTTTGACTCAATCTAAGGTGAGAGGGCACGTAGTCCATCAAGGAAAACATTTAAACTTGATTATGGCTCCAAAACTCATCATGATCTCTTTGACATATGTTTGAAAAGTAGAAATTATGATTCAAGGATCCTTAGAATAGAGGCAAGCTTGTGAAACCGCAACTAGGAATATTTGATCATGCTTTAACTCATTCCAACGGTCCTATACCTTGGATTTGTCATTCACACAAAGATCAAGGGAATAATTTTTTAAGCTATGAAAGGGCACATAACCTTAGATTCATTACCAAACTTAAGGAAAGAGTCAAAGAGCAAGACAAGCAAAAGTCCAAGTAGTTTAAGATGAAAAATTTAGGCATATGGATAAGCATTTAGCTATAAGAATTGCGTGGCACAACCTTAATTTCAAAGGCTACAATTTACGAAAAAAAGTCTTACGAAGATGAAGTTATGCTAAAATTTACACTAAATGCAACGAAAAAGAGGAATAATGCTTGAAAGGTGGAAGATAAATGGGGTATAACCACCCCAATCTTAATAGTTTTTGCTCATCCTCGAGCAATTCTTTTAGCTTCGAAAGGCATGGGAAGTAGTTGTTATTGGTAGTCATTATTTAAATATTGATCCAGATTGTCCAACCCGCTTGAGGTGTTCTCATAGTTTTGGCTTAGATCCTGCTGAAAACGAACTGTCTGCACAAAGTCTTGGGTCGGCTGAAAGTAGGGCCCGAGGGGTTGTTGGAACGGTTGCTGATAATTCGGTTGAGGATCTGGAGGAAAGACCATGTCGAACCTCTCTTTGAGGTACTGCACATCTTTCTCCAATGTATCAAACCGTCTGCTAGAGTTGGCTCTGAAACTCGACATGAAATCGTAGAAGTTCTCCGGTTTAGGATTTGGCGCATATTTCTCTTGCTGAGGGGGTCGCGGGTAACTTACAATATGCATCTCTACATAGGATCCTCCCTAATAAGGTATGTCTCGGATGGTTATCCTCATTTGCTTCCTACCCTATTGAGTTTCTAGCACTGGTGGTGAAGAAGAAGAAGCTCTTGTAGCTCCGCCCGTATGATGAACGTTACCCTGGGTGTCCAAAAGAGTGACGTCCATGAATGAAGTTCTACATGTGAATTTTGCATTTGCTGGCAGTAAAATCTTGTGCTTGTAGTGACTGAAGATGTATAGAGATCCTGTGTTGCACTGTTTGATCACTCCTGAGCGGATCAAGTGGTCTAAGTCTAACTTGGACCACTCAATTGTTTCTTGCATAAGTGTCAGTTGTTCATCTCCAATTCCTAGATGGCGTGCCATAAGAGTGATGATTCCTGCCATCAGCATGAATTTGACTTGTTTCTTGAAAGAATTGTGGATGTGGCGGATAATGAAATTCCCCACATTCACTTTCTATCCTACTACCACACACGACAATATGTAGAGGTCAGCTGTACTGAGCGCTCCTTAGCTGTCTTGCTTTTCTAAGATGCAATTTGCTATCACCCGATGTAGATAATGAATTGTCGGGTTGTGGATGTGTGAGGCTTTGGCGCTCTTAGTCACATACTTGTCTTCCCTTGTAAGAATCTTCTATGCATGGAAAACATTAAAATTGTGGTCCCATGTCTCTAGCTGGCCTCTAGACATCTCATTACAATCTTCAGCAGAGCGTGAGAACTAACTATTGAGTTGTTCCATAATAACTTTGTGGGGCTGGTTGAGGAGACGAAAATGTAATGTAGTGTGTTGTTGGTCCTTGAATGTCTCTAGTGTAGCATAAAACTCACAATTGAGTCTATGGTAGGTGTTGCACTGTGCATATGCAAGGATATCAAGTCCAACGATTACAAGATATCTGTCGACTTGCTCTTGGATCCTGAGTCTAAGGAGTGTACCTTGATCTGCGTATCTTGGGCCCACTAGTCTGCACTTGTCTCTGAGTAGAGTATCAAAGTTTTGCTTTTTATTCATACTATTGAATGAAGGAGAGGGGAGTGATCTTTGATTGACACCACTAAGAGTTGTGTGGCGTCTGTTCCCCTGAAAAGAATCACGGGAGGAAGTCAATCGTCACAAGGATGTAAAACGTTCTGCTAACTGTCGACACTGGTCTCCTATGGATGAGGCTCTGTGATGGACTGATGGGCTTTCTTGATACCCAGTCAAAGTGTGGAGCTCAGTGTCGTGGTGTTCTATCCACATCCTCTCACTGGAAGCTTCTTGCATTGAATCACCACTATAAGTATCCATAGGGGTGCCGGGCAAGTAGCGGTAGTCTTAACCAATCTCTTGCAACCCGAACCCTGGCACATAAATCATAACTTCATCTTCATATATTGGGTTCATGATTCAAGACACATGTTGTGGGTATGGGATCCCGTAATGTGATCTCCTTCCCCTTTCTTTCTCGTGATAGACTTTTTAAGCTTTTTGAAGCTATTCTTCATGGCGTCCATGGGGTCAATTCTTTTGATGTAGACTTTACTATGGCGAAGATCGATGTAGCTTCTCCAAGATATGCCAAGTCCTCCAGTGTTCGTATTGTGACCACAGTGAAGATCGTGATCGTGGTATCGAAGACCGCAACCTCTGTGGCTGGCTCTGGCACCATGACCTGTGTGATCGTGATCAAGGAGTACGCTACCGAGGTGTAGGATTTGATACCGTGACTTGGTTTACTTTGTCACTGCGACTGCGGTTAACAAGATGACGGTGGTCAGAGAGATCGTGATTGTAAAGAAAACTTTGATACCCCATCATGTGTATGTTGAAGATCACGACCGTCCCCACCAAGGCGTCTTGATCATTGATCCACCAGTGGTAAGAGAGACTGCAACCTTAGGGATGATTGTGATTGAGGCAACTGTTTAGAGATTACGGTCATAGTCCGCAGAGGTTGTTGCTACTGGGGGTATCTTCGTGCCCTCTCTTTCCCTGTCGGCCTACAATGGAGACAAAGGGAAGAAGGACAAATGGGTAGGGAGCAGCGTGGTTGTGGAGGAAACTCTGTGGTCAGGCGAGGAGACAATGCCTCGATTCGTGGGTATTTACAGGCCCGGGTGCATAGCTCTCGCTTCACTCATGCTAGGTCGTGGATAGAGCGGTGGAAAAACCGGAAGAAGGCATCGGAGACCCAGTCAAAAAGAGACAAAAGCTCGGTCAAAAGATCAACAATCAGTCAAAAATGATGAGACAACTTGACATGCTGGTCAGTCAGGCCAGAAAAGTATGCCTGCAGTTTCACTGGTCTTCGGTCGCGGTCTCTAGCATATGTAGTAGCGGTGTAGCTAGACCTCTATCGCGGTCTCACACAAGCAGGTCGCGGTCACGATTCCTGTGTATAGACCACGGTTGTGGTATAGCTAGACCGCGGTTGCGATTCAACTCTGTATAGAAAGGGAAAGTGAGGGTGGAAAGCCATAGGGGATTAAATTTGAATCAAACACCATGGAAGAGTAACAAAGTATATCGATAAAGTTCGCACAATATATGGACCAAAAACAGCTGACAGGGTGCGAGGATGGAACTGCATGTAAGGCTAAAAGAGAACTAGGTGATGCAAGATAAACTAAATTTCTAGCAGTTAGAGGAAAGATAAAATTTAAATTGACTTTATTAAGAAATATTTTAAAGGTAAAGATCAAAGAAAAATTGTATCGGCAGTAGGGGTGGCTACCCTACAACTCCTACACTTGGATGCCAAATCCTTAGTTTTGGGGTCTAAGTTATCTATATCTCACTGCTCGGGCTTACCTTGTAGCACCAGAATATGCAGAGAGGTGGCCGCTCCTGAGTCTGGAAAAGAGGAATAAGACGTGGTGACTCGGTGGAGTCATCTTTGTGCTACGATTCACTTGAACTACACTGGGATAAATTCTTTGGCAAATCATCTTGAAGGTACCCTCCAAGATATGAATATGAACGAGAAGGCCCTGGGATGATGATATAGAAAGAGACTGAGGGGAGAGGTTGGATACCTTCTGGAGGACTTATCTCTTCTCTCTCCTCCTCTAAATTTGGAGTTGGATGCTCAGATAAATTTTCATTCATAGTCCGAGTTATTCAATCATTTCCTGAGCAAGAAGTACCCCCCAAAGGATGCATTTGGGGTTCTACCACCCCAATCTTGTCACCTTTTATGGGGTCCATAGTGCCTTTATGTTCAACAACCATGTTGTAATGGATTGTCCATCCTTCTCCATCGACATCCACTAAGACTTTTAAGGGAATGGTGGTAAATGTTAGCTCATGCTGCTCCAACTCATCATCATTGGTAAATTCACCGCTCCACTTTGAGCAGTTGTCACCGTCGTCGTCATCGAACAAATTGTTCCAAACCATGATGGGTGTACTGCTCAAGGCTAAATGACAAGTCTCATTGTGAGAGCTACCACTATGGTCTGAATCAATGTTTGACTCAAGTTCCTCAAACCAACCTTCTGATTGCGAGGTAGTTTGACTATTTTGGTGAGGATAAGAGTGTTTATCATCATCATCATCATAAAACCATTCATGCATAAGACTTATATCTTCCATTGGTTCATCAGTTGTGTCATCTGAATAGAATGAAGGGCTTCCCCAAGTGGGTTGGTCTTCACCGAAAAATCTTGGTGAATCTAGTTGATGATCTGAATAGGACCGTGAGGCATACTCCACTTCACTCCCAATGGAATGGTCCAGATGACTAAAGTCTTCATTGTAAGGCAGTGGCACTTGCAACTGTGTGGTAACCAAATCGAGGAGCTCTTGAACCTTCTTGCCTAGTTCAACATCTTTGTCATGAAGCTGTTGGACTTGCGCAGCCAAGCTTCCGAGATCCGTCAATTTTGCCTTGCTCTCCTATTGTAAACTCGCTGTATCAAACTGATGTGCTTGGATGAATCCTTTCTTAGCAGTTTGAAGTAGGCTTCTACTGTGGTCTGCAATCTCGGAGGCTACTTGGAGTTGATGATCATGCCTTTCTAGTAGTTGTTGGAGTGGATCGACATCTTCTTGGAGACAAGGAGCTAAGGAGGTGAGTGTGTTGAAACTTTCTCTAGCTAACTCCACTACCTTAATCAGTTCTTGATCCCATGATAATATGGAAGTTGAGGGCTTATCAGTCATCTCCTTTGTTGGAATTTCAACATATGACGATGGTGGAGGTGAGTATATCTCGATTAGTTGTAGAGAAAGGCCTTCAAATATTTTCCAATAGTCAGAACTGTGGAAAAATGCAGGAGGACAGGTGGACAATATAACTTGTCTTGCTGAAGCAAGATCCATGGCTGAAAATGTATAAGGAAAAGGAGAGTTGTTCAGTATATATGAACAAGTATGTTTAAAACAAAAGAAAAACTATGCATATATATAGGTTTAAAAGTGACAAAACAAAATCTTTTAGGCGTGTAAATGTGGAAAACTACAGTCCCCAGCAATGATGTCAAAAAGTTGATCGGTGTCGAATCATGCATCCAGAATGGAAGCAGATTCAGAAGGAATCGAACTTTTAAATTTATAGTCTGAAACCTTCAAGGACCCCTGCAACTTTATTACAGGGTCAAAGTAGATATACAGGGTCGAACACATGGATGTGGTTCCATTTAGGATGCTTGAGATTTCATTCTTAATTCAGATAAGCCAAGACGATAGTTGAGGAAAGTATGGAGCTAGAACTAGTCTACTAGATTGTCACAAATTAAAACAAAACAAAGGAAAGAAAATAAAATAGATTCCGTAGGATTCTACTAATTAGGGAAAAGGAGTTCCTGGTTATGTAACCACAAGTTGGGAAGTCTATGCACTTGTTCTCGGGCATAGACAACCCTCAAACACCTCAGCAAGCAACCTACATTCAAATGTAGCATGCACTGTGGTATCTATTCCTATGGGTTCATCCCACTCACTCTCGTGTAGTGTGACTATAACCCATCTATGGTATGAAACCTCTCTCAAGGATAACAAACCAACAACCTAGAATATTTTAGATACCTTCTCAAGTCTAGAATATTTTGGTATGTTAGGAACAGACAACCTTAGACTGTCCTCCTTTCAGATTTTGATTCAAACTATCTTCTCTTGTCTATTTCTACAACACATATCTCGATGTAGGCAGAAATAGCAGTTCAAGCAAGAAAGAGATCAACCAAACTAGCATTCATAACCACAAAGAGAAGATAGAACAAAAAACGTACTAAATCTGGGTTAAATCTACTTTCTTAAGGAAAAAGTACATAAACGTGCCCAAAATAGGCTACATAGCCAGGAAGGAGCTCAACTAGCCATGGACAAGCATAGTTGGCACTGAACAAAGATGAAAGAACATCATTTGTACAGAAACAAAGGAGAACAGTAGAAGAAAGGAGAAGAAGAAGATATTTAGCCCGTAGAGGAGAGGTGTCTCTCGCTCCCTAGCCTTTGTATAAGACAAATGCCATCTTTTGGGTTGTCCTCCTTGATCTTCTGGGATCCTTGGCCGCCTTACTCTCTAGATCCACCCCGAAGAATAGCTTGGTTTGTGGATGGGGATGGAAGATGATGGTATGGACATCCTCCTTCTCTTGAAGAAGACAAATCCTTAGTCTTCTCTCTCCTCAGCTTCCACCTTTGGAGATCTAAGACTAGAGGTGGAAGATGGTGGGGAATGGAAGCACGCTGAAGAGACAGGTGTAGAACGAGCACTTTGGCCTTCTCAGACCTCTAGACTCTCCCATAGGTCTCTGGGAACCTCACCAGGTTGGAACAACTAGGTGGAAAAACTCCCCAGATCGAAACCTTCCCAAGGTGTCAAACCCCTCTTCAGTTTGCGGGGGGTGTGTATTTATAGGCGGGACCATCACAGTTTTGATCCAGGCCGCGGCCTTAATCACCACGGCCGTGGTGGTGACCACGGGTCACGGTCCTCACTAGGTCATGGTCAGTGGTCGCGGTACCTTCCGCGGTCACGGTTGAGTTGTGGACTGACCCTGGTCGAGGCTCGATCCGCGGTCGAGGTGTAGGCCTCTACCGCAGTTAGCTCAGAAGTTGTGTTAATGGCTTGGATCGCGGTCGAGGTGGTTTCCTAGTCTGCAGACTTGGTGGAGGTGGATATCGTGGTCATGGATGAGGCAAGGGTGGATGCCACGATCACGATCGTGGTGTATCCCATAGGCCGCAGTCGTGGTGTGGGCCCATCTGCTACAAAAACTTATGCGTTGGGGAGGATTCCTTGGAGAGTAGATGTCCTCTCTGGTTCGGTGCCTGCAAGTCCAAAATTGGCTAGTTCAAGCATCTTTATCTATGAAAAGATATAAATTACTAAAAGATCTGAAGCATGGGATATTTTGGGCATCTTAAGGCTATAGTGACACAAAACCATAGGTAAATGCTTAGTATAAATTTGTAAGTTTTGGTGTTATCAATTTGTTATCTTCATTGGCACCAAGAGGGGTTGTGAAGTGTATGGATTCAAGAAGGTGTATTTGTTTCTTATACCTTCATATAGTTCAAGTGTATTAAAGTAAATAATCCAAATCATGACCAGAATTTAGATGGAATCATATATGCATTGCAGATCTAGTGATGTTATCTACATGGTGATTCTTTTCATATTCTTACTAGGCATTGTATCTTGAAGTATAATCTACAAACAATGGCTTCAATCCTTTGTAGACAATATGGCTTTAATATTTGAAGTGTTAATTTTGTAAACTAGAATGTGGATGCCAATGGAAGGTAAAGGAAGTAGATTTACCATCAAGTCTATGAGGAAAAATTAGGGAAGCTGTGAAATATATTTAGAAAATGGATGGATAAGGCAAAAGGTAAACATAAAAAAAGGATAAGGCATTGGCTTACATGTGGCAAAAGTGTTAGGCACACCCATAATGTGCTTTTGGTATTTCCAATCTTGACGTGTTAGACTAGGGTTTTATTTGATTAAAATGAGACTAAATGGTCAAAACTATGTAAAAGGACATAAAAGTAAGAAGTTATCTGAAGAATTTGATATAGGAAATCATTGATCCCAGGTGCTCATATCATCAAATCATTATAGTATCAAAAATAGAGAGATGGGATTGGTCTAGAATGTTTCAAGATCTAATAACACATTGCTTAAATATCATATAGAGTGGCTATGGATCTTCTTCTCCTTTATATTTAAGGAAAGTTAAATTTAACCCTACAATTTAGAGGTTAGATATGGTGTTCTATAGTTATCTTAAATGCAGAAGTAGCATTTCTTAAGATTATCTACCTACAGGTGGGGTAGGGGTCTTGTTCAACTAGTCTTTGTAAATGGAGGGGCAAGGGGTTTAATTTTTTGAGGATAAATGAGTTATATATGGTTAAGGTTTTGAGACTCGGTGATAGTGGGGCACACATTAAGTAGAATCCCTACCTTATTGAATCTTTCAAGTGTGTTTAAGTGACACTTTGTGGACTGATCCATCTAGGGAAAGTGGGGCATATACTCGGTGCACGTCTCGCTTTCTTAGGGTTTGGGGTGCATTTAGATAATGCATATTTACTAGTCAAAGTGGGGAAAGAAGGACTTGTCCCTAGTGTGTATATTGTCTTTCATGCTTAGGGTTGGTTTATATGATCAAATGTTAGATAGATTCACGATGGGTCTAAACCCCCCCACACCTGGTTGGGGCCCCACTTAACGCTAGCCCTCACATGTGTTCATTTATACTATTGTGGCATGTGAGCCCATTTATGACCACAATTCACAACAAGGTGCATTGTCATATGCACACACATGTTTGATTTGTAAAGCTAGATATGGGTCTTGAGGACTTAGTTATGGGACTATCTCAAGTTAGGGCCTAATTGACAATGTCAAACTAACGTAGTCCATAGTGAAACATTCATAAATTAAATGTACATTCTAGATGCCAGGCTTCCCACTTGGGATAAATTTGATGCCTGAATTAAAAAAATATGGTCTCTAATCATGAGAGATTTAGGATAATTTTAAATGAATTAAATGACTATCAAACAGATTGTTTGTCTATCATATATTCATATTTGATCAAAAATCTAGTCAAAACCAATGTGGTTTGTTTGGATTTATTGAGTTTATCTTCAAGTCATCTTTATGTATCCCGATGTCCCTAATGATGTTACTCGTAGACCTAAGATGTTTTCATAGCTTTTTTATTCGTTCAAGGATGACCTTTGGTTTGTCTCATCCAATATTTAATTACTATAATTCCTCCCATAGTTCATATTATATCTATTTTGATTTCTAAATGTATAGTGTAGAAGGGGAGTGAATATAATATATTGAAAATTTAGGAAATCTCAAGAAAAAACTTAGCAGCACAAAAATTCATGATAAGAATACTAAGTGAGATAACAAAGTAAAAAATACATCATGGTTTTTTAATGTAAATACTCTTAAAATTTCAATCACTAAGACTACAAAAACAATCTATAAGTATAGTTGAGAGGGAATACAATACAATGTTATACGCCCAACAATATAATAAAGGGAAAATTGTTTGTTATGTCCTCTCAATCTTGGCTACAAAATATCACCACTACTTCCTTGTAGGGCCTATGAGAAACCATAACTAACACATACTTTTACACATTGACCATGGAATGTCACCACCACTTGTCCTCTTCAATTGGGTAAAGGAAGGCCATCACCTCTTTTGACTGATTTATGCTTCACTCACCTTAAAGAATCAATAGAAGACTTTTAAAAAAAATGAACAAGACTGAGAAAAAAGAATTACAAATTTTTCAACGAAGGATATGTTTATGAGATCCTTAAAAGGTAGGAATTGTTATGTCATGGAGAAGCTAAAATTTGAGCACAAAATTAATATTTTCACCCAATAACTCTAGGATACTTTTTGAAATGATTTCTACATCTCAAGTGTGTTGTCAAGTGAAAAAATATGTATTTATATATAGGAATGTATTAAGGTTAGCCTAGGGAAGCCAAATTGAGTGTCTAGGAGCATTCTTGGTCAATAGAGTCATTGGAAAAAAAACAAAGAAGGTAGTGAATTTAAACCGCCTCTCAATCAAATTGCACTTCAATTGGGATTCACTTTGACAGAAATGCACTTCCATTCGAGTGTTTAAGCATGTGTATCGGCTCAACACAACTACTAGCAAAATGAAATTTGGTCATATTGACTACACTTTTATCAAACCAAGAGTTCAAGAAAGATATGCCTGGTCAAAATATGAGTTTTATCAAACCCATATTTGCAACTATGAGATTGATCAAGATATCACTACCATAGGAGGTGGTAAATAGAATTTCTCTTGCAGAAACTTACCTCACCGAAAATAATAGTTTCTAAGGATCTTGTGAACCAAACTAAGACTATTTGGTTTATTATTCTCATCACCACTAATATTTTTACAAGATATTAAATGAGTGGACTTTCTCAACTCTTTATAATTCTTTGTAATATAATCAAAGTAAATATATTAATATAACATATGATGGGCCCATTTAAATTGAACAAACTCATATGATCATGTCTATTTATGAGAATAATTGGAAATGCATCAATAAGAAGTATGTCATTCATTAAAATAGGTTTATCTAATACCCTTGAGACAATAGTTTTTATATTTGTTCACATATACATATTTCACTGATTATTCATTTCAATTGACATTTGCCAAAATTGTAATCATTCAACAACAAATTGGGAGACTTAAAAATTGGGTATCTTGAACTTTACCCTCTCAAGATGAGGCTGAAAGCATGGTTGGTAATCCCAACCATGATCAGAAATGAAGTCTTTAGACTGCAAGATAATTATTTTTGGTTGTGGGTTTTGATTTGATGAAAGTAGAAGTAGGATGGTTATATGGATACAATCTACTCTGGTGGGTGTACATTCAATAGAGGCAGCTATATGTGGTTTATGTTTGTACGTATTTGTCATACATGCTTATCACAATAGGGCTTGGATGACTGTGATTTCTTGTACAAGTAAGTCCATATGACAAAAGGCTCTAAATCGGGTTGTTCATTTCAACCAGGCTCATCAAATGTGAAAATAAGACTAGTGACTATATCCAAAATTTAGGACATACTTGGGCATCTTAGACTCAAACAAACATGAAATACCTTCAAAAAGGGATATAAAATCCCAATTTTTTTAGAATAAGATAAATTTATCTTATAGAAATATTAGGCTACTCATATAACCAAGGTGCACCTCCATTTTAGCTATCCCATAAATAAGTACTCTTTAGTTTATTGTTCTCATTCTATAGTAGTACTAGGATGGATGACCTATTGAGAAGTTTATCATAGTCTGTGCATTCATGTGTGGGGATATTCATCACTCCTAAAACACTACTGGAGCCTTTGGTGATGGGATTGGGAATTACAAATGGTATTAGAGATTGTTCCCCTCCAAGAAGTGGGAACCAAATGGGAATGTGGCACACTAATCTTAAGATGTGTGATCCATGCATGTAAAAATGGGATACTAGTTGTGTTGGATGCACCCATGCGCTAGTAGATGTGATCAGGAGTTGGGTGTACATGGGCTATTCTCTGCATGGAAACATCAAATGATTGTGAGGTGATGTATTTGAGGCCTTATGAGGACATCACATCTACTTGGAGGAGATTATTATATCTTAGAATTTGAGGCATCAAATAAAGTGATTTTAAAAGGAATAAATGGACTACCTATATCATCAAGGTGCACCTCCTTTTTAGGTTTCCCATAAATAGGCACTATGTGGTTAAGTGATCATGACCAAGAGTAGTACTAGGATAGATGCCCAGTTGAGAAGTTGTCCCTGGATGTTCTTGAGTAAGGAAAAAATGGACAGTTGTGTCTAGTACTTGTGTGTGGGGCCATCATTATTCATGAAACTATATTGGAGCCTTGGGTGTTGGCCCTAAGCATCACAAGGGCTTAGAAGCCCCAATATTTTTGATCTAAAGTTTGACCTCGTTGGCAAGGCAACATGCAAGGCATGTTTTTAGCTTGTTGACTCATTTTGGGAGCCTGATCAGGATGGGGCACACCCTATATGTGAATATAATAGGGATTGGATAGGTGGGTTAATTGAAATAGGCCATTATGACTACCCATAGGTCGAACTAAAATTCATCTAGTTAAACACTGAGTTTGACTCAGCCCATGATAGTGAAACTCTAAATTTAACCTCAAATTTACTGATCAAAAGGTGCTAAAAATTAATTTTTGGGCCTCGAAACTTAGGAAATAAAAGATAACATCTAAGAAATCATATTGACTTAAACAAAGAGAGAAATCTACTAATTCATTAACATTTATCATTTTACAAGACATACAATAATTAACTTCTTCAACATTTTATAATGTTTTTGTAATAAATACAAGTAGATATTTTTGAATAACATGAAATGTATCCATTTTAATTGGAATAGTTCATATGATCCTATGATACTTAAAAGAATTGTTATAAACAAAAAAAACATGAAATATGTGATTCATCAAAATAGGTAAAATAGGTTAATATAATTACTTTGGATCAATAATCTCCTCTTTTTTGGTGATGAGTGTTATTTCCTAGATAAACTAAAATGATCAAGAAAATTCGTAGCTTGAATATTAGAAGTCATACTATTTTCTTAAGTAGTACAAAAAATAAGCATGTTATGAACGTGTAAGTGATTTTATCCCTAAGGTTAGGAAATTAATTCCATATCTAACAGATGATAAACTCTGAAGTTTTACATTTTTCATAATTTCATCTAAAATTCAAGATATCAAATTTTGTTTTTATACCTTAATTTGAGAATTATAGTCAAAATATAAACCTAAAGAAAATTCATGAAGAATATTTTATATGAAATAAAGATTGTTTCTCTCATTCTTTGAAACAAAAAAGAAAAGGTGAGAAAAGAATGAAAAAGTAAAAACTCCACAATTATACAATCTCCTTTTAAGTAAAATAAATTAGAGCCATGGGGTAAATTAAGGGTAGAAAAACTAATTGTAAATGGTATTAATGTAACATGAGTAGATATGAAAACAAAAAAAATGTGGAATATAAACTTGGTCATAGTCATGGTTCTTTATATATCAATATCATACAGAAAAATATATAAATCAGTGATAATTACACGATATTTTCTTTTATATGAATACTAGCTCATGGGACATCATGCTCATCAAAAGAAAATACAACTAAACATAGAAATATGACCCTCACATTTTTTGTACTAAGACATCCACATACAAATATTGAAAAATAGTTTTTTTTTTAATTTTCATAGTAAGAAAAAGTTTCATCCTATTTGAAAAACCATCTAGCATTGAGTTGAAATACATACAAGAAGGTATGTGATATACAAAAATTGAAACCTGTAATGATAGGTTGGAGTTGGCAGATAAATGACTAACAATGATTTGAAGTTGGTTGTGGTGTTGATTGAGCATAGTTGGAGGATGGGTTTAAGGGCTAAATTTGAATGGAAAATGATATCTAAGGTACTCATTCTGTTGATAGGAATTGAGTTGAAGAATACATGAATTGAGATATTCAAGGGTTTGGTGGTTAAAGTCAGATTCATGACCAATATGATAGCCTAAAGAATGTATGTATGAAAATTATTTCCATTGTACAAGGACTACAAAATTATGGTAATTAATTACATCTTTAGCCTCTTCATCCTCATTAGATTAGTTTGTATGTACTTTTTTATTCAAAAAATGTAATTCCATTTTATAGTGATAGATTGGATAATTTTTGTACATTATAGTGAAGTGTATATTGAGTTCATAACGACATCTATTTGTTAAATAGGTAATGATTTAGCAAGCTAAGCTGGCATATATGTATTTTCTAGGAAAATATGATATTTATCTAAGAATATGACTATTTAAGTTGTTGGAGATTTTATTAGCAATGACATATATGATCTGTCAATGAAATTCTAAAATCTCAGATTTGTTTTCTCTAGGAAGAATATTGTGAGAAACAATGAAATTTATGAGTCTAGATAGGGGAAGAAGAGATGTGCTTATAGTTTACCCCTACTATCATGCACAATATGTCCCACCATAATAAATTTCTAATTAAAGAGATAAATATTTGCTATTTTTTTTTGGGTGGAGAAGGCTTAAAGAGGACTCCCTACAAATATGTAGAGATAGTAGCAATATGTGTCATAACCAATATTAAGAATATAAATTAGGACATCTTATCTAGAAGTAATTGCATTATCAACATTAGGTGCATGCATAGGGCATCTTTGTCTTCCTACCTAACATTAAAGTAGAACTCCCAAACAAATTTGTTACAAAAAATTAGACTAGAGAACCTAATTAATCACTCTATCATTTAAAGTAGAAATATGAGTTTAATGCTAAATTTGATGATCATGTAAAAATCTATCAGGCAGTGAGGGTGGTTTTGTGACTACATAATTGATGTAACATTCTACAGAATCATAGTCAAAGATCTTGACTCTAGAGGCTTTAATGTAGGTAGGACAACCTTCTTTCTATGAGGTCCTTTCTTAATGGGGTGACATGAAGAGACCAATCATTCTCTCAAGGTTTTTTATAGAAAATAGAGAGATGAAAATTGGGATTGCCCCACAACAACTCTTAGGAGATTAGAAGAGTAGAAGAACTTGAACTTAAGAACGTGTGGCTAGTAAATGGTGTGATGAATTGAGAGAATCGATATCTTATTTGTAGAGATCTAACAATGGCTCAAGAAAATTTATGTTTGATGGACGATCATATTGGTATAAATGTGACGGTTATTGGTCAACTTGTCTAATGGTTTTCTCTAACATAGGTCTCTCTCGTTTGAACTATTAGTTGATTGAACCCATTCAAATCCCAACTTGAGTATTGACAATCGTATATTTTTTATAAGAAATTAAATTTGTAGATAAAACTCAAGAATAAAAAATAATGTTATAAAATTATGTATTTATACTAGAATGGAAGTTTTTTATGAATGATCCCAAAAATAATAGTTAAAAATTTTATCAATTTTTTCAATACATTGAAATTTTTTGGGTTTGGTAGTTATTTTGCTTATGATAGGTAAATTTTAAATAATTTTGGCTGATAATGAGAGACTTTTCTAGGTAAAAATCGTCAATGATCTAGGTTTCCTCATAAACCATTCTTGTAGTGTGGATGAACTTATTTCGAACCCCTAGATTTGCGATGAAACATTAGATAAAAATTGCTTTTCCAAAAAAACCCTAGTAATACCCATAGATATGAAAATTTTAATTTTGGTTTTTACATAAGAGTGTAAAGATTAAGTAGCTAGCAATGTGAATGTAGTTTTACAAGAGTTAATATGAAAATAATGTATCTTAAAGAACATATAGTCTTATAACACAATTTTTCAAAAGAATATTGCTAATATATATGAATTATGATAATAGGTATATAGAAAATTATAAATGGTTTCATTAATATAGTATCCAATTAATTTATAGAGTCACATATCCAAGGCACATTTGATTTTTCTCACATTGATCAAGAAGAAAATGATGTTTTACTTCTATTTATGTAACATGACCATGCAGTGTAGGGTGTTTTCCTTAATTTTATTTTACTAGTGCTATCACAATTTATTTAAGTATGGATTGTGTAAATTAAAGATCTCTAAAAACCTAATTCATCTAAAGAATTAAAAACAACAACTTCAAAAAGCCATATATCAATTATTCTTTTTTATAGTGCTACAATATTTTTCTTTTCTATGAACCAAGACACAAGTGAATTTTATAAATGAAAGCTCACAAAACTAGTGCTTTATCTATAAATTCTACATCCTATGCAATATGTATATGTACACAGTATATATTTGAAATATTCATATTTTTATACCAAAGTTCTTAATAAAGATTGGTACTTAGATATCTTAAACTTGTTTCAACTGTCAAGAAATGTGATTTCTTTGGATTAGCTTGTAATCTAGCACAATGACCTACTAAGAAGGATATGTCAGGTGTAGAGGTTATCAACTAAAGTATGCTACCAATAGTTTGTATATAAATGGGTACCTATTGATTCTCCCTTTTCATCTTTATCAACTTTAGTAGATGTAGGCATAGGAGTAGGACATGGCTTGCAAAACTTCAAATTAAGTATTCTAAGAAATTATTTTATGTCTTTTTATTAGCATTTAAAAATTTCCATGGAGTATTCTTTTAATATCATTTCAGATTCATTCTTCAACAATTTAATAAAATCATGTCGATGTATATCATTTATATAAAAAATAGAATTATAATCATAGATTTGTATGAATACAGAAGATAGATATAGAAACTTAATAATTAGTATACAATTGGATTGTCTAATGGTGAAAACTTCAATTAGAAAATGTTGACGGAGTCTCTTACAAGTCTTCAGATTTTGTTTTAGACCATACTAAATTATATTTAATTTACAAACATAATTATCATGTTTTAAATATCCACACCCTGACAGAGTTCTGATCAAAACATCTTATGAAATATGGTATTTCAAAATTTGCTCTTAAAGTCCATTTGTTAAAGTTAAATCATGATAGGTAGCTAGTTCAAATAATATGAGTATATATATATTCGAACCTAGCTACTACTACATAAGTTTCAACAAAATAAATTCCTTCTTGTTGATTATAACCTAGGGATACAAGATACACTTAGTATGAAACATATTGTCAACTTCATAAAGATTGTTTTGAAAGTCCATTTAGTTCCAATGATGGTTTTGTTGGGCAATCTACAAACTATATCCCATGATACATTTTTAATAAATTGATTAAGTTCTTTCTACATGGATATGATCCAACAATCATCGCCAAGAGAACTGTATATGGTATTAGGTTCCTAGTTAGATATAATGGCTACATTGCCTTATTCTCAAAGTGAAAACCTTTCCATAAATTTATCTAAAGTATCTTATATAATCAATTCAATAGTTTAATTTTAAATTATACTAAATGTTGATTGATTAGGTGACATATCATTATTTCAATTATCATTTTCATTTTTATCATCTTCTTGATTTATTAGTTATCCTGGATATAGTTCAAGCATGAAACCCAAGATTTGAGGGATCAAATATTAAACATATATTTTGGTGGAATTTAATTGAATTTTATATGAATTGATTCTTGAACCTATTTACAATGTAGATTAAAATCCCTACATGCTCTATTGGTTAGACGGTATCCTAGAAATAATGATTTGGAGGATCTGGCATCAAACTTGTTCCTGACACCATTTTTGTTTAAAATGCAACATGTAGAGACAAAGGTGTCAAAGAAGTTGACTTTAGGGTTTTTGTTATAGATAATCTCATAGGATGTACATACAACGTAGGGATGGATGACAAGTATATCATGAATGTAACAAGATGTGTTAAAAACTTCTATATGGAAAAGTTTTGAAGTTTTTTTTGTCCTAATAAAGAATTTTCTATCAATCTATTGGAGTGATATAATTTTCCTTACAATGAAACTATTTTATTTTGTAGTTCATGCTAAAGAGAATTTGTGTCCATAATTTTCTTTGACACAAAATCCTTTAAATTTATTATTTCTTTACTCCCTAGGACAGTCGCTTTGAATGTTAATTATCCTAAGTTGAAGCTAACTTTCCATTCTAGTGTACAACCATTTTCAATATATCAAGTACATTATGCTCTGCAACTAAGAAACGACCATAGTAAATCTAGAAAGTCATCAATGTTTACAAAGAAACATATTTTTCTAGCAATAGTTTGTGTTCTCATTGGTCCAAAAAGATCCATTTGGATGCGATCTAGAGGCCTAGTAGTAAGGAGAGTTATTCTCAAAATTGATTGAGTTTTTGGTTTGTTTTTCCTTCAATACAAGGTTCATATTCTTTTGATTTTTTTAAAAGGAAGTCTAGGAAGGCCTTAATAGAGTCAAGTTTAGATAGTTTATGAATCAAGTTCATGTTAATATGTCCACGTCTTACATGCTAAGGAATCCACTTTCTTCATTAGATAGGAGACATTTTCCTTTGATAGGACAAATTTTATTAGGGTCAGGGATATATAAGTTTCCATTTTTATTACAATCATAGATAACATCACTTGTATTTTCAAAAAGAAGTGTACATGCATACTTTTTTAATACTAAATAAAAACCATTATACAAACTTGATTAACATTAATAATATTTTGATGAAATCCATCGACTCATAAAACATTTAGTGCTAATAAAGTATTTTTTTCCATATATGTAGATAGTTATTATTATTCATTTCTTATTTTATAAATATTTGAACTTCTTCTCATCCCTAGTCATGTTTTTGGAGTAGCCACTATCAATTACCCAAGTCCTTAAATTTATTTTGGTACCCATGTGAGAGTCCTAGTATCTTATGATAATATTTGTACTAACTACACATTTTTAATTATTTTTTAGTAAAGAGAATTACTAGGTGTAGTACATGAACCATATAGCGTATCTAAGAAGATAATATTATAATCAATATTCCTTATAGTTCAAAAAGTAATAGTTTTATCGAGCTATGAGTTTGAGTGACAACCTATTTGGTTGAATTATAATTTTTACTAACATATGTACTATCATATATGAATATTTTAGACATTTGAATAACCATCAATTATGATAACCTAAACCTCACCCCTTTTATGTAAACTTACAAATTATACCTCACTCTAGTTATGACCTACAATTTCATGTTTGAATGAGTTCTTTTGCACAATTGGTCCATCTAGTATACATGTACCGCTAAGACAATGCTCAATTTGAATGAAAATCAAATTTACCTTCATGTAACAAATCATCTTCTCTCTCTTGAATTTTTATCATATCCTTATGTAAATCTATATGATTTTATTATATTCATGTTGTAGAGTACGATCTCAAATTTTCGAGACACCTACTTTTTCTCAATTCTAAGCTAGGATGAGAAAGTTATACCCCTTTTCATTGTAGACCCTCAAAACCCTAATTTATGTCCTCTTTTGTCCTCGTTTTGATCTTGGGCTGGCCAATTAGGGCCCAAAATGGTGTAGGCATAGCCCACTTCCCCTTCTTCATCATGTTCGACTTCTCTTCCATCTAGGACCCTTTGTACACCATCAAATTTATGTTCCACTGATCCAAGATAGATCCAACGACAGCAAGCTCTTCTCCCACCTTGTCTCAACACTTTGCAACAAAGCTATCATACCAGCTCACCCTTCCTCCTTTCCATCATTCTCTATACTCCCTAACCATCTACATCAACTCGCTTTTTCCTAACTGACTCATTCCCAAGACCAATTAACATGAAGGGGTAGCTGGGCGGGATAGGCAAGGTGTTGTACCACTGCCCTTGCCCTCCTCCAATGGACAACAAACATTCTCAAACCCTAACTGCACCCCCATGCATCCACACCACCTCTAAAACCCTCCTATCGATCCGCCAAGACCCCCCTTTGACTTTCATTTCTCAAGCTAGCCCTAAAACACTCCCTACTAGTCCAAAACTTGACGTCGCCACCTGCACCACAAGGTTTTGAAACCCTAATTGGGGAAGAATAAAATGGGTGACATGTCACCTCTCTCATCTGTCTCACACTTTCTGATCAATCACCCTCCCAATCTCTCTCTCTCTGTCACGTAGGCACCCAATGGCCAATTGTGGCATGCCATGCTAGCTTAGGCCTACGCCCCTTCACGCGCATGCCTTCTCTCTCCCTCTTCGCTCAGACATGGACCCACAGGTTCCTCACTCCCTCACAAAGGGACACACACCAAGAAGTCCATGTGCGATTGACCTCATGATGATGCACCTCGACATCTCCTCGGCCCACTTCCAGCCGCTAGGAAACATTTATTGTCGCCCAGAGCCACCCCAGTTACAAGCACACATTGTCCACCGTCTGCTCGACCAACAAGACCAGAGCCACCCCAGTCACAAGAACATACTGTCCACCGTCTGCTCAACCAACATGCCCAAGATCTCGGCCCATTTGATGTAAATCACCTCTAAAATGCCGATTATATGTGAATTCTTCAAAACCTCATATCTCTTAGCTCCATTGCTAGGATCCTATGATGTTATCACCATTTTGATAAAAAAACATGTTATCTTTCTAATGGTACTGATATCTTTTTCTAATTCTACATGTTTAGTCTCCGATTTGGTAAAAGTAATATCTTTGTGATATTAGGCTTATTAATCAACCCCAAAACATGTACCACTTGTATATTTAATGATTTTGGACCTTATATTCATGCAAATAAGTAAATTTTAGCTCCATGTTACTATGATGTTATCTCACACCATCTATATGAACCCCAACAATCATATTGACCTTCTATGTTTACCATTGACCTAATAGTTACTTAATTTAGTGTATGCATGCTATAACTTGATCACGTCTTAGGACTTATGTTAAATGGATATCATCAAATCTTGTAATTTTGAAATCAAAGACCTTATTATGCTTTGAGACATAATGAACTAAGATCTCATGCTGACTGGCCCACTTTTGACTCTTGATACCCCAAGTACCTATTATGTGCACCAAATGATTTAGTTGACCTAGTTGTTTCCATATCATGAAATATGACTCTTATGGTAATACCATGCTTTATCTTGTCCAAATCAGTGAACTTATCGTACTTGTATCACTTAATGCTTTAATTTGGTAATCCTACTGTATTACATGGAATTGGTCTAATATGACTTTATCATGATCTTTCTTGTTAGACCATGATAATAATCAAAATTAGAAATGATTTCACATTTATATCTAACCTAACATGGATGGTTCACTTAGATCTAGGACTTAATGTTGATACTTGGGCTATATGGAATCATTGCATGCATGTTTGGAACTTTAGAAACTATGTTTGAACTAAGTGAAACTTAGATCTAGGGGAACATCCACATCAGACATATGATTTTTATCTTATCAAAACCTTACTAATCTAAGACACAAGTTATGTCTTTTTATATCTTAGGTCCACCTTGGATTGGGCTCTCTCTAGCAATCTTACTCATGGATCATATCTTGTTCATTACTCATAAGGTATGCTTTATCTCTTGATCCTACTATGATATTGGCTTCTTTGTATGTATGCCGATATAAATTCTTGGCTAGATAATTACTTGGTTTTGATACTTGTTCTGAATGATTAGCGTGTTCATTTTGCTTGAAAATGTTCAAAATCCTCAAACATAATTGAACTCATCCATTATACAAACCTTTTGTGCCTTCCTGTATTCTCGGGGTAAGGGCACAAGGCATGTTGAAAATAGGGTTAGCTCAGTGACATTGGTCTTGAGGTTCCTCACATATAAAAGGATTAGCTAACCTTGTGCACCGTTACAGACCCTTCCGATGGGAAGCTGGTAAATGGCCATAATATTTTGTGAAGTATAATAGAAATACACCTACAACACTCTTTATCTAAAACAAAAGTCATTAAGTATTTTCATCTTGTTTCTACTCTTTTCTTATTATAATGTTTCTACCCAAGCAAATTTTATATTACTCTTAAACTATATTTACTTGCCCTTTCATAGCGTACTTAATGCTTGAGCACTAATATATTTTGTTTGTCAGATTTTTAGTTTCCAAATGAAGATCATTTGCTTTCAAGACTCTATGTTCTAAAATAAATCACCAATGGGTATTCTTGAATACAGAAATGGGTACATATCTCTTATCTCCATGTTTAATATCTTGTTATCTCTTTAATTTTGTTATTTCTTTTTTCAAATATATTGCTTGTTTGAAATTGTGTATCATTCTAGGGATGGAAGCCCAAGTCCACTCTCCTTTGGCTATGTTTCCATTAGGAATTTAGACTTAGGGTTATAAACATTTCCTGTGACATCAAGTTATGTAATTTTACAAAAAAGAAAGTTTGCATTAATGTTACTAATATACATATATATATATGCATCATTTAGATTAGGTAACAAATTTGATGTCCAGAATACGTAATTAAAATAGATGGGAAAGATTTTGGGATACAAACATGTTTCTTGGGATACATTAAGTCAGCATTAGGTCAAGGATAAACATAGAAGGTTAATTATGAAAATTGAACTCATCCATTATACAAACCTTGTGTGCCTCGAACATAATTCATTAAATCCAAGCTACCTTGTTGTTATTTTCATTCTTGTCCTTCCTCTTTTCCTTCATTTAAATAAAATTACTTCCTTTATTGTGCATTGGATGCAAACCCTTTAGGTTTTATGTTATTCCACATTTGTAGCTCATGAAAGGAGTCAAGGATGTTTTATTGCAAAACATTTTGAAAATTTGATTACCTTTTCATTGTTTGATTCTACATCAATGGATTCTACACTTAAAGAATATGATTGTTCATAGTTGGAGACTTCACTTTAAGAATTTTAGGCTTTGAAATCCAGTCTCTTGTACTTTGATTGTTCTACCTAATGAGCTTGATAATGTAGTTTGAGTTCCTATGTTTCAAGGTTGCTAATCAGCTCCCCTTTCTCCAAGACATTTCCATCACTAGATTCATTTCCTACATTTAATTTCTTTCATACCATGGAGTAAGATATCACAAGAATTTTGTGACCTATTCTTTTTCTATAATCTCCTTTACAAAAAAATTAGGCTGTTCAAAAGGGAAAAATACATGTAATGGATTCTTTCATTTTGATTCAAAATAATTCTAACATATGAGTAGGAATGTTAATCTTGGAATATTTGACTTAATTAGTTCCCTAATAGGTAATCAAAATCTCTCTCCAAATAAAGAATGTGTAACTAGAAGATAGTATTCTATTGGAATTAGAAAAAAGAAGTGTGCAATAATGGATACTTATTTCTTTGTTATTAAGTGTATAACCTTTTAATGTATCACATCCCAAGTTGAACTAGAGTTCTAGGTTCCTTGTATTCTCTAGAAATCATCTTCCATAGTTCACCACTAATTCCTATAATTAGAAACTACGTCCTCCTCTTCCAATTTAGACAAGTTGCTCCATTGGAGAGAGGAGGCTTGGTGTAGTGGTTGTGGACTCATTCCAAGTTGCATTCCTGTAACAATGTTTCACATACTTCTAGATTAGTTTGAAGGAACCAAGAAACACTACCCTAATACCAATTGAAAGTATAGTTTGGGTGAATTGAACAGACAATATAGAAAAAATTTAAAATCTCAACATACAATGTGTAACAACCCCCTCCCCATGTTATCTCCTATTCAGACACAATGAGATAGCAAGTGGCATTTCATGTTTATAGGATCAAGGTTTAGCAATTAGCCAAATCATTATAAATTTCATTGAATGTAAAGATTTTGATAACAATACTAAGATAGAATCTCCACTAGGGAGATACATGAAATGGAAACATAATGGTTTAAAAGGAAAATTATTCTATCTATCTAAAACCTCCAAAATAACTTTTGATCTTTTCCTTTGGTGTCTTCTTCTATGGATGTCAATCTTTCATCCTTACTTGTAGCTTAACCTAAAATGGTGTGAAACAAAATGTTTTTAGTATATTGAGATATACTACGTATATGGAGGAAACAAAATATTTGCATGTAGGTGTAAAAACATAATCATCCATAGAAACAATTATGATTACAAAATTAAACAAGATTTTTTTTATTTTAACCTTGCAACCCTTTTCCTTTCACTATCTATGGTGTTCCCTCTCTTTAGGGGAGTCTCTCTATTTGAAACCCTCTCTGTATGGTTCGGTCCCTGTAGTGGACATTCATATCCTTCCCTCATCCAGGCTTCGTTTCATACTTAGGCCTTCCTTTATGTGCTTGCACTATGATGATCTTGCTTTCTGGGCTTGATCATCAGTCATCCCCATAATGAATTTATTCACCCCATGATCTTTTACTCACTAGAGATTATGTAGTGTTTGAGCATGTTACATATATTTAATATGATACTCATAGTGACTTTAAAGATTGTAGGAAGTAAATAAACATTCAATCATTTTAATTGCAATCCAACCTGGAAAACTTTGAAAAGCATGGAAATCAATAAGGCGAGTAGTTGCTACGCGTTGTTTGCACGCTAATTCACTAGAATGATTATCCTAGAGTTTAATCCTTTTTTACTTTCTAGTTAATGCTAGTATAGAAAGGTTGATCCCACAAGACAACGTTTTTAAGATTATTTTCTTTATATCCAGATTGATTCTTGAAGTTAATTCTTTTTGGTATTTTTGAATAAGAAATAGAAAATAAATTCCAATTTGTGGGTTGGTTGTTTAAGATAGAATGAGAAATTAAAATACAAAAAAAGTCAAGAGTTACACTAAAGCAAGGGAATGAAAAGATAAAACTAAATCAGAAGAAGTAAAGGGAAAAATGGTTAGCACAAATAAAAGATTATCTAATGACAAAAATAAAATTGCTAAAATTCAAAGAGACAAATTTAAACAAGCGTTAGAAGAAACGATTGAAATCAAGAAAAAGGCATAGAGGCTTAAGGGATTCACCACCTTAGCCATTATGAAAATAGGATCAAATGATACACGAAAAACAAGATAGAAGAAGGTATGTGATTTATTTGAAAACAAAATGCAAAAGAGGAAATTCTCATGAACCCACTGGTCCTGGTGTTCACGTATTCTTGTTCTTCATCCTAAGGAGGAATTTTCCATGGCTGCATCAAAATCCTAGTGAAGTTGGTTCAGGCCTTCTAAATCCTAGGTTCCACAGTCACATCCATCGAGATTAACAAGCGATTAAAATGACTAATTACTTCATTTAAATCAACGATTTCTAAACTGAAATCCATCTGTCTAAAGTAGTCATGTAAAAACTCGATCTGAGTAATACATGGCTAAGGGGCTACTCCCCTTCCAATGATAAGGAACTACTCGCTACTCGTAGTGAAGATGGGAGAAATAAGGAGAAAAAGCAAAAGAGCCATGAAATACAATTCTGGAATCTCTATAGAGTCCAAGGCGGTGACAATTAAATGGCTTGATTGCTTTGTCTCCCGCTCCAAGTTGAAAATGTGAGAAGAAGAATGAGACAATAGAGATTCTGGGTGTAGAATAAAAGAACCAACTTTATTTCTTTTGAATGTAAAATTACACTAGAAAGAAAATAGAAGAGTTTCACTATTGATTGTGTAAATTGGGATCCTTTTCTTTGTTGAGTCCCCCCTTCTTTTATAGGACAATGAGGGGTGAAAATCCTGAGAAGGGGGAAATGAAACACATAATTACCAGCTATTGAAAAACACTATCTGCACACCGTGAAACGGCCGTCTCGCTAACAAAGACGGTCGTATGGCCTTGACTGAGTGCTCGTTTAGAATGTTTAGTGTGAAACCCTAAAGAGGGTAGTGATGGCGTCTGTCTGGACAATTTCTCAGGCTTGAAGTGACATCCCAAATGGATGCCTGGGGTCTGTGAGCCACCCATTTTTTTAGTGACATGGATTGACTTAAGAGTAGCGACCAAACACTAGTGGCAGCGGTCGTCTCTCATTTCTTGGCCTCAAAGTGAGATCATGAAACAGACATTTGGCAAACTGAGGTGCTCATCTCATGCCACCATGTCTGAAATCAAGGCTTTGGAACCCTAATCAAGTGGTTGGATGCTTCCTTTGTGATACAAGGCTAGGTCTGGTCGACCTAGCCATTTGGCTTCATGAGAGTGCTCGTTTGGCTCCATGAGATGATGTCTCACTATAACGAGATGGTTGTTTGGCATGCTAAGTTAGGTGATTGAACCAAGGACAAGGTGGTTGTTTGGCTCTAAAATGAGTGTTTTCGTGGGTGTGAACTGACCGTCTGTGATCAGTGAGATGGACGTTTCACTGACTCTGTAGGTCAAAATGAACTTTGTAGAAAATCATTGCAAACTTTAAGAAAAATGGATAAGTGTTTGCATAAATTAATCAAGAAGTGGGTAAATTATAATTTAATACAAAAATTACTAAAAGGGACAAAATCTAATGAAATCAACCAAGAAAAATTATGCAAAAAGATGGATGAATATGCATTCATCAAAATATCCCAGACTTGAATCTTTTCTTGTGGTGAGCAAATCAAATTACAAATGCATTCCAATTTATACTCCCAAAATGTCCTCCCCACCTTTGTAACATCACTATTTTCCTTACCTCTAGATTTTTAGCCAAGCGACCCATTCTCCTAGAAGCACGTAGCATAAAATTCTATATTCCATATCAAGAAAAAATATCAAATCTTGCTTTTAAAATGAGAATTTGTAGAATAATAGGCTTCCTCAATCTTTCACTTTACACTCTCAATTTTTTTTACCTTGTTGTAAGTTATTTACACAAAAACAAGAAGTAGGAGGGGTGTGAAAAAAGAAGGAAGTAATAATTTTTTTTGGATCCCTCCTTTATTTGACTCGAGATTTAGTTTTTTACGGAGTTCTGGCTACATTGGTCATAATTTGTTTCTTGTGTACTTTGACATCTTTTGTTGGTATGCCCCATTTGCAAGGAATGGAATTTTATTTTTGAGAAGCATGCCACAACGGACTTGATTTTTGTCCAGTGGTGATTCTTTGCTTCTTTTTTTTAGAAGAAAGATAGAGGGATAGAAGAGATGTTTTGATTCTTTCAATCATTCAATTTTTTTTAGAGAGTGATATTGTTTAAGTTAGAATATTCCTATTATTCACATCATACAAGTTTTATAACAAGATAATCTATTAGTCTAAAAATAAGCAAAATTCATGCTTGGTTCTGAGCAATTCCTTATGACTTGCCAACTATTCCAAGGAGTGATGTCATTAAGGGTCCTAGGTGACATAATAGTTTTAGACATGGCAATTTGTAATGGATTTTACAAAAAGTTTCACTAAATTCAAGGGGGTACAATGATAAATAACTATTCAATGACTGACTAGATAATGGCCTTTACCACTAAATAAAATAGAAAATGATGGCTGACTACTTAAAGGCCATAAACTAAAGCAAAACATGCAAGAACATAAAGAAGCAAAGATAAATAGTGAAAAAGATATGAGGAGTTGGAATACAATCTTATCACCCACCCCCACCCCAAACTTAGTTTTTTGCACGTCCTGAGCAAAATTTAAATTGGAGATGGAGGGAAGAGGATCACTGAGGTAGTGGAAAATGTGAAGATGATGGAGGATTGCAGTAGCTTCCCCAATAAGGGGAGTTGGGGTTCATGTAATCCTGATGTGCCCCATCCTCCTCATATCGAGGTCTATCGGCGTTATAGTGGCCATGCTGCATGTGCCATGACTCATGGGAGTGCTACATTAGATACATGTGGTTGAGCTGATGACCTTGACGCTACTGCTCACAATGAAACTCCTCCTACTGGTCGCAGACCTCGTAGAAACCGTAAGGGTCCTCAGGGCCTTCCTCATTGCCTTATAGTATCCTTATGCACTGACATGAAGGTGGCGGCGGCAGTTCAGTCTCGTCACCATGTGCCTCCAAGGAGACACTCCTCCTATGGGTTGTGGGCTTGAGGATGTCATCATTGTCAAGATTCTCCAGAAGAAATTGTGCAACATGTGCATGCAGATCTATCATGTCAAAAACTAGGTTGAATGTTGCAAACCTAGCATGGTGGGAAGCTTGAGGATCACTTGAGAGTCTTTAAAAAGAAAGTAGTAGACTACATTGGTACCCAGATAGATGGACTTGCACCCCTTGAAGTAGTCCAGGTCAATCAAGTGGTGCTTTAGGGCTAGTGGTTGGATTGGGAAATGAGTGTAGCCCAAGAAAAGTATGATATATGTGACTACATGACCAATACATTAAGAGGAAGAAGTGGTATGGATGGCTTGGTAGTGACGATGGTCAATCATGGCACAACCCCAGTTGTAGGTCATGTTGTTCAAAAGACACCATATCATCTATAGCTCAGAAAGAATAACAACGCCCTAAGTTCCTTCCATGTTGAAGAATGTGCGGGACATTATGTGATGAAGGTAACAGACCACCAGGTTTTGGATGCTAGAGGCCTTCATGATTCTAGGTAAATTTGGTGGAAGCCCCGTGATGTCCACCCAAAATTTCTCTGCATTGTATTTGTCGGGATGGATATTGTGGCAATGGTCTATGCATCAGGTGAGCCTGTAATTGTCGGCTCCATCGAGTATCATCAAGGTTAGTTTCCGGTGAGAGATCTCAACATCTTCACCAAAGACTTAGGCTTTGCAACTAGATTTACCCCAAAAACTATGGTACCAATGATAAGTAGTGATGAACTCCAATGTCAGATCACTATATACCAGAGTGACATGATATGGGAAGATAACAATGTGATTCTTCCTCAGGATGTTGTCGACTGCCTCCCGAATGCCAAGTGCATCAAGGGTGTTGTCGGGGGCCCAACAAGGAAGAGAGATGCCAATTTCAGTCATCTCCTTGAACCTTTTTTAATGCTTGGTGTTGACAAATTGTGGATAATTCTCCAGAGTAGGAGCTATGTGGGCGGGTGAGGCACTATAGAGTCAGAGCCGCTTCATTATGAACAACGTCCTTGCTCAGACGCCATGATGAAATTGAGCTCATCAATATCAAGTCACATTTTTAGGCCTCTTCTGGGGAAGACTCTCTAGTTGGCTCCTCAATGTGAATCATGGGCCTCATTGTGGAATGGCAAGTCGATCATAGGAAATACTCTATTTGGTAGGGTGCTTTCCCTTACACAAGCGGTCAAGGAAGTTGTGTCTTGACCCTCCTTCTAACATGTTGTTGACCTACTGGTGAATGAAGTGAAACGGGCACCTGGCTAAGCCCAAATGATCATTTCATAAGGACGAGCCTACTACCTAACTTAACTGAGGTGGAAATTTAATGTCAGAAAAATGGTTGTCTGAGTACTATCAACCGCTCGTTTGGCTGAATGACCATGAATGAACAAAGAAAGTATGGTGTGGTGCTCGATTGATGCCAATGAGGCTGTACGAGATGACAGTCTCCTTGATGAGATGGCCATTTGGTGTTCATTGGGGTGGCCTCCTAGTAAGGGTGGAACGCCCGTCTGGTTGGGGAGGGCAGTGGGCCGACGATTAGTAGTTCAAGTGAGCAAGATGGTCATCTCAGCTGAGATGAGCATCTAGCTGCAGAACGAACAGCGATGATTGGATGAACATGACAATGGGGGAGGGTAGCAGGCGACCGGAAGGGCTACTATGATTGCCCAAAAATGCAAGGTGGAAGCAGCGAGATGCCCAACGTTGCAAGGGAGATATCCGCCTGGGAGGAGAATAGAAGGTCGGGTAGGGAGCACGACATGATCATTGCTTGGGAGGAGGCGGTCGGTTGGATCGGTGAGTTGGGCATCTCTAGGTGGGGGTGGTCATCTGGGCAGTGAAACATGAGAGAAAGGATGTGAAGGATAAGGGGTGAGATGATCTTCACCAAATGGAGTGTTTTATAGGCAAACTGGAGGAGAAAAATGGCTGGTTTGACTGTCTGATAGTTCATGAGTCGAGGCTAACTGTTTTCCTTTTGAGACGGTTTGAATTTTGAATCTGCTTTGATTTTGCCCCTTTGTGGCTGAGATGACCATCTCACGCTTCCCAAATGACCGTCTAGAGTTGAAGTGGCACTCAATGAATTTGGAATTTCAAATGATCAAAAATGTGGAGTTGATGCTTTGTCATATGAGATGACCATCACACTCGACCCAATCGTCTGTGTGGCCTAGTGGGGTAGTTGGCTATCATTGGACGAACAACATGTTGGGTTACCAACCTTTCATTTTTTTTGAAATACAGAACTAAGTGTCTAAAAAGTAATCTAAAGTGTTAGCTCAGATAAATACAAAAAAATGCAAAAAATTAAATGATTGGGTTGCCTCCCAATAAGCACCATTTTTAATATCGAAGTCCCAATAAAGCTAGATCAGGGAGCCATTTTAGGCTCAAGAGGGGAGGTGGTGGTTCATGCATGTCGAGGTCTTCGAGTAAGGAGGTTGATGTGCCGCAAAAGATAGAAAATACTTAATGGTGATGTACTATTTTAGCTGATGTCGATTAACCTTAAATTTCCCTAAAACTTTGTCTCAAAGAAGAAAGCTGCCATGAGGGTAGCCACACTTGACAAGGTTGGGCCCATACCACCTAGATTTAAGTTTTCCAGGAAAAAGCCTTAATGTAGAGTTATACAATTGATTGCCCTCCCTTATCTCCTTTAGCCTAATATGACCATCATGCCATAGTTTGGTTTTGTCTTTATAAATCCTAGAATTTTCATAGGCATTCATTCAGAGATCATATAACTCTTGCATTTGCAAAAAATAGTTTTCATCAGCAGAAATTTAGTAAAAATTAAGGGTTTTGATGGCTCAATTGGGCTTATGCTCTAATTCTATGGGTAGATGGCATGCTTTCCCATAAATCAATTTGAAAGGAGTGGTGCCTATGGGAGTTTTTTAGGTGTTCCTATATTCCCAAAAGGCATCATTGAGTTTTAAAGCCCAATCTGTCCTAGTGTGATTTACTATTTTCTCTAGGATGGACTTGATTTGCCTATTTGACACCTCAACTTGACTACTAGTCTGAGGGTGGTAAGGGGTGGCAACCTTGTGATGGACTCCATATCATTTCAATAAAGACTCAAAACTCTTCTCTAGGAAATGGGACCATCCATCAGAAACTACGGTATGAGGTACCCCAAATTGAGGAAAAATGATATCTTTAAAGAGTTTCTTCTCAGGCTTGGAATCACATGTTTTAGTGGGAGTGGCTTCAACCCATTTGGAGACATAGTCAACCGCCACCAAGATATATTTGTACCTGCAAGAAGAAGGGAACCAGCCCATATAATCTACTCCCCACACATCAAAAATTTCAATCTCCTACCAAGAAGTCATGGTGATTTGGTCTCTCTTAGATAAGTTTCTGGTCCTTTGACATTCATCATAAGAAAGGACAAAAGGGTATGCATTTTTTAATAGAGTTGGTCATAAGAACCCATATTGTAAGATCTTCCTAGCAGTTTTATGAGAGCTCAAGTGCCCTCTAGTGGGGCTAGCATGGCATTTCTCAAGTATGTTATGAGACTCGTCCTCAGTAACACACCTACGATAAAGTCCATCTAAACACAATCAAAAAAGATATGGATCATCCCAATAATATTGTTTTACATAATGCAAAATTTTTTCCTTAGAGTGTCCCTTATATTTGGGGGTGCAGTACAACTACGGCTAGAAAATTCACAGAATCCTCAAACCAAGGATATTGGGATTCCATCTTTAACAATTTATCATCAAGAAGGGAGTCGTTTATGGGGATGCCATCGTCATCGAAAAAATCAAGGTGACTAAGATGGTTGGCAACAACATTTTTGCATCCTTTTTTGTCTAGGATTTCTAGGTCAATTCCTAAAATAAAAAGACCCAAAAAAGAAGGTGTGGTTTGGCAACCTTTTTGGTCATCAAATATTTGATGGTCGCATGATCTGTGTAAACAATGACTTTGGAACCTACCAAATATGAGCAGAATTTTTCAAAGGCATGTACTATGGTTAACATTTCCTTTTCATTGGTTGTGTAATTCTATTGGGTTTCATCAAGAGTTTTGGATGCATAGTAAATCACATGGTGCTTTTTATCAACACATTCTCCCAGAATAGAACCAACGGCGTAATCACTGGCATCACACATTAACTCAAAGGGCAGTGACTAGTTTGGGTCCCTAATGATGGGACTGGAAATGAGGGCATCCTTCAAACAAAGAAAATTGGCCATGCAAACATTATCAAACACAAAAGGAGTGTCTTTTTGAAGGAGATTAGTTAAGGGTTTGGTGATCTTAGACAAATTACAGATGAAACACCTATAAAAATCTACATGCTTAAGGAAGGCATGAATGTCCTTGACAGAAGAAGGTGGTGGGAGTTTGGAGATGAACTTAATCTTGTCTCTATCCACTTCAATGCCATGGTTTCTCACCCTATGGCCCAAAACAATTTCTTTAGTCACCATAAAGTGACACTTCTCCCGATTTAGACTCAAGTGTGCTTCCTAACATTTTCCAAAACATGTGATAAATGATGGAGATAGATTTAAAACTATCTCCATAGATGGAGAAATCATCCATCAAAACCTCCATGTTTGTTTTGGTCAATCCAGAGAAAATAGCATACATGCACTGGTGAAAGGTGGCTGGAGCATTACACAACCCAAACAACATTCTCCTGAATGCATAAGTGCCTAAATGGCAAACTAAAGCCATTTTCTCTTGGTCGTCCAGATGAATGGGGATTTGATAGAAACCTGAATAGACATCAAGGTAGGAAAAATACTGTTGATGGGAGAGGCACTCTAGTACTTGATCCAGGAAGGGAAGGGGGAAATGATCTTTCCTAGTCACCTTATTTAGTTTCCTATAGTCAATACACATACTCCACCCTATGACAGTGCGGGTGGGAATAAGCTCATTATTGTCATTTTTCACTACTGTGGTACCCCCTTTCTTGGGGACGACCTAAAGAGGGCTAACCCAAGGAGATTCATAGATGGGGTAGATGATCCCTGAAAGAAAAAGCTTGATAACCACTATACACACCACCGCTTTCATGTTGGGATTCAGTTTCCTTTGAGGGTCTCTAGAAGGTTTGTACTCTTCTACCATAGGAATTTTATGCATGAAAATGTATTGATCTATTCCTATAAAATCAACCATTTTGTATCCTAAGGCATATTTTCTCTTCCTAAGTTCAATTATTAGCTTGATTTCCTATTCATGGGTGAAATCAAAGTTAATGATAATAGGATAAAGCATTTTCTCATTAAAGAAGGTATACTTAAGACTTTCAGGGAGGGGTTTCATGTAAGGTGCCTTGGGGGTTTCACATTTTCCATCTATAATAGAGACCATTTTAGGTCTTCAAACTCCTCATCATGAACCTCCTCAAAGGTGTCGAGGTGATGTCTAAATTGATCTAATTGCTTGTCCTCAAATCTGCAATCAATAGGGGTCACAAGGGCGTTTTAAAAGGGGATTTTCAAAAAACTCCCATTCTTGTCTCAGTTGTTGCATCTTATCAATACAATCAAGAAGATATACCTCTTCTTAGAAGCTAGGTCTCTGCATGCTTTCAAATACCCTAAACTTTAGGGTTTGTTTTCCTAGGTGCAAGAAAATGGTTCTAGCCTCAACATCAATCAAGACATGAGTAGTTGCCAAAAAGGGGCGGCCGAAGATGATGGGGCACCTTAAGTCTCCCTTTATGTCCAAGTATGTATTCAATGATAAACATGGGTTTTTTCATGGATGAGTTAGCTATTTGGATGGTCATGATGGTAGGGAGCATGTCAACAAAGTCTAGCCTCCTGCCAAGACTATAGGAAATTATAGAAATATTGGTGCCCAAATTTGCAAGACATTTCCTACAAGCAATATCACCTAGGTAGCACCCAATACCAAAGGAATCGGGGTCCTTCTTCTTTTTAGGCATCTGGTTTTCGATAATACCAGAGGTGATCCTAGCAAGAATGTCTATCTCATGCCTCTTGGTCAGGTAATTCCTAATTAAAAGAAACTTCATGTATTGGACCAGGCTGACGTGTCAGCCAAGGCATCAAGAAAGGGAATATCCACATGCAACTTTTTCATAGCTTCCCTAAATTTCACAAAACTAGTGTCAAGCCTAGATTTCTTTAGGCGGGCCTGGTAAGGTGGACAAGGTTTGTAAATGAGAATTTCTGGCTTGTCAGTTTCCACGGGTGGGACCACATGAGAGGGAGTGGAAGGAGTGGGACGACAAGGGTGGATGAGGGATGAGTTTCGATGACCATTGTATCATCATCCTTAAAGTCTAAGGGGACACATGTGGGTTTCTCTAAGGGAGGAGTATGAATCTTCCCTGAGTGGGTGGAGACAACCTTTAGTTGTTCAAGATGTTTTGGGTTGTTCTTGGGATGTACATTAAAAGTCCCTGTAGGGGGTTTTTGTTGGGAAAAAAGATGAGCAAATTGAGCATCAGTCAACTTCTGGTGTGCTATTATGATTTACTCTAAGGCTGAAATCCTATCCTTTTCCATAGGGGTGCGAGCATTTGGTTGAGGTGGTGATTGATGAAGGTTTTGATATTGATTTCGTTAGTAAGGTCCACGACATTCCCTTCATTCCCAAAATTCCTTTGGTTGTTATTGTATGGGAAACCTGGTGGTGGATGATTGTTGACTTTGGGTTGTGGGGGTCTTTGTGGAGTGGGAAGTTTAGATAAGTTTTGTCTCCTGAGGTGCCTCCATATTATATCTTGATTTGGATTGTAGTAAGCCTGGCCTGGAATACTATGGATAGAGTTGAGGTCCTCCACTTGTTGACTAACAAGTGGCTGCATAGGGGTGTTGTAGAGATATTGACATTGGAGGGTAGCATGATCTTACCCTTGGCATACCTATAAAGAGATTCAACAACCCTTACTTGTTAAGGTTGTCTTTCATAGGCATTAAATGAGGATTCCAAGCACTCCTATTTCAAAGAAATCAATTTAAGAGATTCAACAATAGTATGAGCAGTTGGGTTTACCTCAGCCTTAGCAACTTTTAGGACCCCACCGGTTCCTCATCTAGTCTGGGTTTTAGATACTATTTTAACTACCTCCCACACGCTGCTCAGATTTTAGAGCATGAAATTTCCTCCAGATGAGGAATCTAGAAATTTCTTGGTGTCATCATCAACACCATGATAAAAATCTCAATGAGTTGAGATTGGGATATGTTGTGATGGGGGCAATGGTGGAGGAGTTATCTAAATCTCTCCCAAGCTTCTCCTAAGGTTTCTCTAGGGACCATTGAAAATAAAAGGATTTGTCCTCTGATTTCATAGGTAAAGGAAGGGGGGAAGTATATGTCCAAAAAATTTGTTTGAAGCGCTTCCCAAATGGTGATGGGGTTTTCGCTCTCTATGGCAATATACCAACTGTTGGCTGCCCCAAAAAGAGAGGATTTTAAAACCCTAAGTCTAAAGGCATATTTAGAGACACCCGAGATCTTGGTAAGGAACTAAGGTATGTGAAATGTTCAAGGTGATCTTGATAACTCTTACCCTTGTTCCTAGAAAATGGGTTGGCTTGAAGCATGGTGATCCAGTAAGTGTGGATCTCAAAAGGGGTGGGGGCAGTAATCGTGGGTGGCACAGTTGGGTGTTGTGCATATTCAGTTTTAGGAGTGGAAAATCTTTTAGTTATTTTTGTCTCTCGGCCTTCCTCTGAGCAACTTCTATAGCCTCTTGCTCAGTGATATAGAATGTGCACAAGTTGACTTCTTGAGCCACACGTTCAGCCATCATCAACTCTCTTTGAGCGGCAAGTGCCTCCTCAATCCTATGGGCAACTTCCTCTTCGACCATCCTAGGTCAGTTTTGTCAATTTAAATGATGGAAAGTCCTTTCTTGCTCGGGATCAAGAACTGGCGGCGTAAGATCTTCGATGGGTGGTGCATGTACAATTATAAAAATATATTGGACTATAGAAAAAACATACTACTGGAATGGAAACTCAACAGAAAGGGGAGATAGAACTTCTGGAATGTTACTCGGGAGGCATAAAAAATGAAAATAATTTTTTTTAAAAAAAATTGAGGTTCGAGAAAACTGTCCATTATCCCCGACAACAAAATCAAAATAGATATGTGTCATTTGCACACCAATTCACTGGAATTGTTATCCTAGAGTTTAATCCTTTTTTACTTTTGAGTTAAGGCTAGTATAGAAGGGTTTATCCCACAAGATAACCTTTTTAAGATTGTTTTCTATTAATCTTGATTGATACTTGAAATGAATTCTTTTTGGTATTTTTGAATAAGAACCAAAAAATAACTTCCATTTTGGGGGTTGGTTGTTTAATCTAGAATGAGAAATTAAAATAAAAAGAAAGTAAAGAGTTACACTAAAGCAAGGAAATGAAAAGAATAAACTAAAGCAAAAGAAGTAAAGGGAAAAAATGGTTAGTACAAATAAAAGATTATCTAATGACAAAAATAAAATTGCTAAAATTAAAAGAGAAAAATTTAAATGAGTGTTAGAAGAAATTATTGAAATCAAGAAAGAAGGCATCGAGGGTTAGGGGTTTTACCAAAGGGGGTAGTGGCGACACCCATATGGAGGTTTTCTTGGGCTTGAAGCGACGTCCCAAGTTGTTGTCTAGGGTCTATGAGCCGCCCGTTTTGTTGGTGACATGGCTTGACTGGGGAGTAGTGGTTGAACCCTAGTGGTGATAGCCGTCTCTCATTTCTTGGCCTCGAAGTAAGACCGCGGCAAAGTGAGGCACTCATTTCATGCCGCCATAAGTGAAATAAGGCTTTGGAACCCTAATCAAGTGGTTGGATGCTTCCTTTGTGATGCGAGGCTAGGTCTACTCGACCTTGCCATTTGGCTTTGTGAGAGTGCTTGTCTAAAATCATGAGACGACCATCTCGCTATAATGAGATGACCATTTGGCATGCTAAGTCAGCTGATTGAACCAAGGCCAAGGTGGCCATTTGGGTCTGACATGAGGGTCTTCATGGGTGTGAACCGACCGTCTAGGATCTGTGAGATGATCGTCTCACTGACTCAGTGGGTCAAAATGAACTTTAGAGAAAATCCCTACAAACTTTGAGAAAATGGATGTGTTTACGTAAATAAATCAAGAAGTGGATAAATTACAATTTAGTCCAGAAATTACTAAAATGGAGAAAATCTAATGAAATTAACAAAGAAAAATATGCAAAAAGATAGATGTGTATATATTCATCAGTAGTCATAGGCATAACCACATACCTTTCTCAGAGGTGACTTAAAGTCCAAGTAAACAAGAGCAGTTGTATTCAACCAAGCAATCACCCTGAAATTAATGCATAACATCCAACTAGTACTATTTTTTCATAGACTATCATTAAGACTGAATTGGGTTCAATTTATGATTTTGGGGTCAAATTAGGGCTTCATTAGGGTTAGACTTCCCAAACTCTAATTATCACATTTATTGCTTTTTAACCTAGAAACCCTAATTTTTATATCATATGAATTCCAAATCTCAAATTAAATCCAACATGCCCTTTTTATTCAAGAAGATTAGAATTTATCCATTAAAGCCATTTAAACATGTTATGATCATTAAAACTAAGAAATTAGGGGTTTCGTGCATTTGATACATTAAACTTAGAAATTTTATGCACTTACGAAATCATCGATAGAATAGGTATTAGAACCAAGTTCATTGTATTCCTTGTATTTTTCTAATCAAAATACACTATTTATATTATGTATTGGATATTCCTCCAATTTTCTATCATTTTTATTAATAAAAACATTATGGACCAATCACATCTCACCACATAAGCAGTTGATTAGTCCAAGAGACACTAAAATGGGGCCATGGTAGAGCCAAATGTCTCTTGCCACACTAGCACCCATGTTTGCTCACTTATATGATAAAAGAATGGGGGGAAGGTGTGGAATGACCCTTACCTCACCATGGCTGGTCATGTGCAGAGTTGTAAAATTCCCCTTGTGTCATCTTCTTCTTCTTCTTCTTCTCATTCACGAGCATACTTAGTGAGTCAATGAAAAGGTTGACCCTGAGCTACCAGTCCTTTGGGAAATAGACAAGGGTGTTTATGCATTCATCTCAACTTATCGAAGTTATCGAGGGCTTCAATTGATTCAAAGATGGTCTGAGCAAGGAGAATGGCTAGAGGAATCTTCTATGTTGCTTAGATCAAAATACAAGGAGAGGGGATGATGATTGTAGGGAAATTGGAGGTTGGGTGAAAGATTGAGAGTTTAGAAATGTTTCACAAAGAGTTCTAGGTTTGTGTTGTGGGTTGCTACCCCTTATATAGCCCATGGCTATAGGGAGTTGGCAGACAAGGAGTCTCTAATTTAGTGAAATTTTTAATTGTTTTCCAAGGACAATGAAACTAGGAACTATCATGTTTGGAATTGTCTCATGGTCATAATGGGAGGGTTTCTTGGAATGCTCATGAATCTGAAAGGAAGGAAAATGAGAAAGGAAAAAGGAACTGCCTATTCCTTGTTTTCTATTTTGATTGAAGGTGGGAAATGACCTGTGAGTTGTCTAACCCTGATCCAATGGTCCATAGGTCACAAACATGCTAATGAGCCGAGTCCCTTATTCCAAATTTGATATATAATCATTATATTAAACACATATTTCCTTTAAATCATCACTTTTGAATAAAATAATTACTAAAAGTAATGGGCAATAGGTATTTTAAATAGGGAATTGTGTGAAGTTTTCTAGAAAAGAATATGATAAAGGAAACTAATGAATTTTATATGGTTCTATGTTGTATTTAATAAGAAAACCTATTAAGATAAGAAATCTTGTCAAGTATGGTGAGAAAAGGGGTTAATTGGTGCTTTAAGTAGGGAAAATCAATTAATTCATAAATATCTCTCCTCTTAACCAAATAATACCAAATTTTAAAGGAAAGTCTTTGACACTTAAATCACGACATAGCAATGATTTGAGACAAAAACACACAATTTAATGATATTTTTCTTTGTATCCAAGCCCCTTTTATTTGATTGAATATAGTAAAGCCACAGAATCCCTTGTAAAGGAGAATACATTTTACATCCATACTATATAACAAGGCATACCAAGTTAACAATATAATATTTGCATTCAAATATATGCATAAATACATGTGAAAATCCATGTTATAAAATCCTTTCCCTCAATATAAGAATCTTTTCCTCAAAATTCGAGTAGACAAACAAAATGTTCGGGATGAGACTTTTCCATGTCCTTCTTTAGCTCCCATGTGGCTTTATTACAACTCGTTCCTAGCTTTGTTGGTAATCCTAGAGTTTTAAGATAATCTTAATGCTTGGCATATTTTTGTTAGTAATACTATATTTTGTGCTTTTTCTTAACTTTTGTAACCTTAAATACTTGTTTGGACAATTCATAATCATGACTTAAGCCTACTATAAAGATCTTGGTTGGAGTAACAAAACATTAACCCATACATGTGTGCAAGAAGAGAGTTCATGATATTGGAGGAAATAATTAATAAATGATTATTAATTTGAGAATATTATCAAAATGATATTGTAAGATTGTACATAATTTAATTATAAATCCAACAAAAAAAGAATGAACCAAATTGAAGTTACAATGAGAGAGTTATGTCCATTTTAGTAAACATGCATTAAGTATCGCGACCGACACCGCGACTATGGCCGACGCTGCGTTGATACCACGACCGATGCTGCATTGATACCACGACCATGACCGTGACCGACACTGCATCGATACTGTGACCGATGTTGCGTTGACACCACGACCACGACTGACACCGCCCAGGACAACCAATCATAAAATGATCATATATCGAGCAAAACTTATCCATTTTTAATGAAACAAAGTGTGTTGGAACAACAATTTGATCCTCTATCATCCTAGATACATTTCTCTAAGAGAATACAACCTAGAGGGTGATTTCTGGGGCGATTTTTTGGGGAAGAATGTGAAGAACGATGGAAATCCAAAAGGGTTTCTATATATTCGACTTGGTAAGTAATTTTAACCATTGATGCTTCCTCATCCTCATTTCCCATTGCTCAAAATCCATAATCCAATGAATTTGAGGTTTGGTTTAACCTCTGATCTTCATCTTCTACCTACAAAAGACCTCATTTAGGGTTGAAAGGAAGAAGAAACCACTAATTTTGATAGAGTTCTGATATGGATTCCAGAGTTTTAGAGATGTGCTATGTTTTTAAGTTGTTTTCACACTTTAGGGTGAGTAGGTACTTCCTTTAAACAGTAGATTGCACAAAAATGTGTTAAATCATCAATAATTTTCAATTGCTTAGTATGTGAGTACAAAACTGAAATGGCCTTTTTGATCTAGCTTTTGATAGATGATATGAAATGGATTATTTCTCTATTGTAATGAATTTTAGATTATGAAATCTCATTAGAAATTATTGCAATCCATCTAAATGAGAATTCTTAAAGTAATTGTAAGGGTTACATGAATATACGACAATCGAAGTTTTTGGCTATGATTGAAATTGTTATATAATTTAATAAAGAAGTTTGCCTAGTTGAATCTCCTCGATTATGAATGATTGTTTTATTTGTATGTGTATTACATATATGTCAGATAAGATCTTGGATTTCATTCGATGATATCAATGTTTACTTGATATATCAGTAATGAGGGTGAAACCCTAAATGAATGGAAAGTTGGAGGTTTTCAAATAGACATCTTAATTCAATGTTATTCTTGATGTATGATGCTTTAGTAAATGGAATGAAAACCCTAGTTCAGTTCATTACATGGTTTCATATATATATTCGATTAAATGTGAGATACTGAAAGAAATTCTTATTGAATGATGTTATGATGTATTCAATCCTTATGCGAGTTATGTGATAAGTGAATGAGGTAAATGAAACCCTAATGATAGGGTGTTTAGTGAATCAAGTATTGTGATATTAATGTTTCTCAGTATGAGATGTGGCTATGCTTAATAGTTTAGTTGTGGTAAATGTTATCAGATGGTTTATGAAATGAACGGTTTATAAAGATGAACTAAGATATGTTGATGTGATGATTGAATTGTGAATTCAAAGAGTGAATTAGACATGTAGATGCCCTGAACATTGTAGAATCCTCACAAGATGAGGCCTGAACTGTGAGGAAGAAACGGCTTCCCGACTAGAGGTAGTCCAAATCGAGGTAAATTGGAGTGCACCAGTAGGGTGCAGGGGTCTTGACCAGAAGGGCATACTCCTTAAAGTTGTGTGGTACCCAACACCAACTGGGGATTCCGGTGGTACCTATGTTACATGTTGAGTGATTAGTGGTCAATAGGTCTACGGATGCACAATAAGCCTGAGGGATTTGACTCATCGCCTGAGTACCCAGGTTGAGAGGTGGATTCTAAGATATCTGGCTGCTCCCATTAGCCGTCGAGAGGCAGGCGTGCTAAGGCCCGCTGCAGATGGGGTCTTACTTAAGAGATAGGCTTAGGAAACCGAGAATGCTTCTAATCCTTGTATAGTGAGATCATAGCTTGTTGTAATTCTTTCACATGTTGTGGCACACCTCATGTGGGTTCAGGGCATAATAAGATGAATGAGAGGTTAAACAAGTGTGTGTGGTTATTCAATTATTCTTTGTATGTTTCTGAATTATTAGTTCTCTTTATGATCAATCAAGCATGTTCATATATTGGTTCACTCTTGTAGATATCTAGACTATCCTTCCATATTGATTATTGTGAATGATTAGTCTCTTTAAAGCTTACTATTGTTGTAATTAATATGAGTTGCTCAAAAGTATATCTGTAATTATATCAGTGCTTTAGACTATTTCTTTGAAGTACTCATTCACTGAGCGAGAAGGCTCACCCATCTACTCACAATTTTTAGGGATACCACGTGGACTTGAAGAAGGTCAAAGCATCAGAGTAGATCTACCACATGATCTAAGTATGAGATTAGTTAAGTTCAGTCGGTCCCTGCACTCTAGGTCCTTATATAGATGTGAGAGAGTTGTAAATGATGTTTTGTATCTTTGTTTCCTTAATAATAGAATATGTATCTAGTAATCATGTCGTATGTACATGGAAGTGTGAGAAATAGAATGAATATATGGATGTGTCTCATTAATGTTGAGATCATATTAGAGTAATCAAAGTTCAATTCTCTTGTAAGTTTTATTATGTGATTGAATGCGAGAAAACAAAGAGTTTGAAATAAAGGAAAAGAAAAAAAACGTTGGGAGTGAACTTTGTATTAAGTATAATCCTCAAACTTATGCCCTAATCTCATGATTAGTGGTAATCATGGGATGTGGCTGTAACAAGCTTCATCCTCACCATGGGTACTTCTACAGAACCTTTATCATCTGTATCTTTTTATTCCCTAGTTCTATCACCTTTGAGTTTATTATCCTCACAGGTGACTCAGGGTATGACAATCTCCCTTGGAGTTCTATAGGCTTAATGTTGAACACATGAGCAAGATCCTTCATATAGAGCTTCATATTGGACACATAAAACACATCATGCATCATATTACACTGGTAAATCCAGATGATAAGAGGCCTCGTCAATCCGTTCTAGAACCTTGAACAAACCCACATACTAGGGACTCAATTTTCCTCTATTCTTGGCTACATTTCAGAGGGGTCACATTTCTAGAAACATACGATCACCTACAACAAAGTGCAAATCTGTCTGCTTTGCATCAGCATGTGATTTTTGTCGATCATGGGGTCTCTTTAGCCTCTTTTTTATCAAAGTGACCTTTTCAACATATAGTTGTAGTTCTTATAACCTAAGCAAGGTCCTCTCATGGACATAATCCCAATGAAGCAGTAGCCAACATGACCTTCCATATAGAGCTTCATATAGAGGCATCCTAATACTGTATTGGTAACTATTTGATCTTCCTCAAAAGTGAGTCGGAACTTTGAATTCATAACCTGAATCATTCAAGGATGCTCGCAACTTTATTACGAGGTTGAAGTAGATATATGGGGTCGAACACACGGACGTGGTGATGTTTAGGATGCCAGAAATTTCATTCTTTAGTCTGATAAGCCAAAATGATAGTCGATGAAAATATCTGCTAGAACTAGTCTAGCAGGTTGTCACGAAATAAAACAAAACAAAGAAAAGAAATGGAAAAAAAAGAGTCCGCGAGATTCTACTAATCAGAGAGAAGGAGTTCCTGGCTATGTAACCACAAGTTGGGCAGTCTATGCATCCGTTCTCAGGTGTAGACAACCCTTGAATACCTGAGCAAGCAATCTATATCCAAACTTAGTATGTACTGTCATGTCTATTCTTGTGGGTTATCACACTCACTCTCGCGAAGCGTGACTAAAACCCATCTATGATATCCTCTTTTGAGGATGACACATCAACATCTTAGCATATTCTAGAGGTCCTCTCGGTCTAGAATGTGCTAAAATGTTAGGAACAAACAATTGTTGAACCATCCTCTCATGATCCGATCCAAACTATCTTCTCACGTCTATTCCTACACAGATCTCACAATATAGGTAGAAACAATAGTTCAAACTAGGAAGAGATCAACCAAACTAGCAATCACAACTAGAGAGAGAAGATAGAACAAGAAATCATACTAGATCTGAAATAAATCTACTTGCTTAAGGAAAAAGTACATAAACATGCCCAGAACGGGCTACATAGCCAAGAAGGTGCTCAACTAGCCATGGACAAGCATAGTTGACACCAAACAAAGATGGAAGAACATCATTGTACAAGAAACCAAGGAACACAACAGAAGAAAGGGGAATAAGATAAGATTTAGCTCGTGGAGGAGAGGCGGCTCTCACTCCTTTGCCTCTATATGGGCTGGATCTCATCTTTTAGTCCTCCTCCTTGATCAGATCTAGACTCCTTGGTCCTCTCTCTCTAGACATGCCCCAAACAGTGGCACGGTGGATTAACGGAGGATGATCCAGATCTGGGTTTCCACCATAGAGGGTGGAAATAGGTGGATGGATGGAGAGAGAATGGAAGCCTACTGTAGAGGGTAGAATGGAGTGAGCATCGCGGTCTTCTCAGACCTCTGTGCTCTCACATGGGACTCAGGGTCGAGGTCCCCCATGGGATGGACACAAACTCACAACCTTTAGGTGTCTGGACTTGATCCCCCCTTGGACTCTCATCTGGACTCCCTGGTCCTCTCTCTCTCTAGACCTGCCCCAAACATTAGCTAGGTGGATGAACGGAGGATGATCCAGATCTAGTTTTCCACCACATATGTAGGTGGAAATAGGCGGATGGATGGAGAGAGAATGGAAGCCTACTGTAGAGGGCAGCATGGAGTGAGCACCGCAGTCTTCTCAGACCTCTGTGCTCTCCCACGGGACTGCGGGTTGAGGTCCTCCTTGGGCTGGACACAAGCGGGTAGCCTTCTGGTCAGGACTTCCCCCTTGGACCCCCTTGAGACGCAGTGGTCTGGGTCTATTTATAGTGTTGGGTGTATCTGGGGTCTGTGGTTGGACCTTGGTCGAGGTGTGTAAGCCTTCTCTGGTCGCGGTCTTCTTTCTCTTGACATGGTCGTAATACTAGAAACCGTGACCACGGTTTGGGTAGGAAGAAACTGTGACCTCGGTTAGGGGGGGCATGGAGGCCGCGGTGCAGGGCAGCAGTGAGATCGTGGTGCCTTGCGGTCAGAGTCTGGAGATGGTCGCTTTCTGTGGTTCCGTAGCAAATGCATGGTCATAGTTGGCGGGTGGTCGCGGTCTTGGGTGAGAGGGAAGAGGTCGCGGGTGGAGAAGGTATTGCTACTGGACGACTGTCGTAATGGTGTAGAGCGTCATCATTGGTTGATTGACGGCTGTCGCAGTCACGGCTTGGGCATATGGAGGGCGACGTCGGGATGATGGCGAGGTAGCATTGAATGCATGCGAGGTGGTGCTGAGCCATAGGTGGAGTTGAGGAAGCCGGAGTCACAGTGTGGAGATATCGCGGTTGCGGTGTCAACAACTGTGGACGTGGTGTCAACAACCGCGGGTGCAGTGTGAACAACTGCGATCACAGTTTGACGGGGGACAGTTGGTGTAGCAGCGTGAGGGCAGAAGAGGTCGAGGTGTGGAGGTTGAAGGTTGTTGTGATGAGGAGGGTAGGTCGTAGTGTCTGGCAAAAGATCGCGGGTGTGGTTTTATGGTAAAGAAGAGAGGAGTCACGGTTATGGAGGAGATGTTGGACAACCGCGATCACATTTAGGGTTAGAGGGGGTTCGTGGTCTATAGAGGAAAGGAGCTGCAAAAGTAGAAATCGTGACCACGGTTAGGTGTGGACAAACTATGACTGCAGTTTTTGAGAGGGCAAGGTATGCCGTGGTCGGTCGAAGAAGAAGTCGATCGAGAGGCTGCCAGCAGTGAGTGAACAAGGAACGTCCATCGTGGTGAATGGGCTTGGAGATTGGGCCCATGTACTCCAATTTAGCCTGCACAAATAGAATAAAATCCTAATTAAAAATAGACATTAAATCAATTAGGTTATAAGGGTGTATAAGTAGGTTTCGGAAATAGAAGCAATTAATTTGAGCCAAACTAAGCCCAAGATGGTGACGCAGACAATGATGAAAGTGTATTTATCATTAGAAGATATAGAAAATAACACAGTTTCACTGGGCCTCAGAGAGAGAGAAAACATGGACAAAGATGTCATCATAAGTTCGGTGCCTTCTTGTCCTAAAATTCTCTAGATTGGCTACTTTATTGGTTATTTTAGCTGGTTTACCTATGACAAGATAAAAGGTACTAAAACATGAGCATTAGAGGGCATATTAAGGCCAAAGTGGCACAAAACCATAGATAAATAGCACAGAGAATATGTGCTAATTTGGATGTTATCAACTACCCCAAGCTTAAAACTTGCTTGTCCTCAAGCAAGACTGTGCTCAAAAAACAAAAAGATAACATCCAAATTAAGATTTGTAATAGATGCTAAGGCTAAGAAAAAATAGTTTAAAACATCAATTCTCCTGATCTGTGTCATTTTAGAACAAACCTCCCACCAATCAGGCACAATCCTACCAAAGAAAGATCAAAGAGCATCCAGGCAAGATTAAGCAAATTCACCTCAACCTATCGATACTCATGAGGGTTTGAATCATAATTATTAAACATGAAAAAATTGTCACATAGGTTATCACGTGGGTTATGAGCAATGAGCTATCATCATGAATCCATGCATACCAATTGGGAGCAACACACCTGTCACTTATTCATGCCCTAAGAAACAAAGCAAAAGACTCTAATGATTTCTGAGGATCCCGACCTGCGTCAGGTTGGTCCATGTAATGAGAAACGGTCCCTACAGTCTGAGCCAGTTGGCCCAAAGTAGTGAGATGAACTCCTCATACTACACTCGAACCAACCCTGCTACTGAGATGATCTCAAAGGTCTCCTAGGGGTTCTAAGTGACTCTCTAATGAGCTTTTGGAGTGATACTACCAGGAACGACATACCTGCGTTCATGAGCGTAGTCATACTCAGATGGGCACCATCCTCAACTCTCCTAAAAGAAAAAATAAGTGTTCATTTATTCACACTCAGGCTTTTATTCCCTGCATTCTATTTTATAGGCTTGGGTGAGAACTATATAGATATTTTGGGATATTGTGGCCAGCCAAGCCTCTTTTACAACTTTTTATATTTTCATATTTTTGACTCAATCTAATGTGAGAAGGAATGTAGTCCATCAAGGAAAACATTTCATCTTGTTTATAGCTCAAAGCTCATCATGATCTGCTTGACACCTGTGTGAATAGTTGTAATTATGATTCAAGAATCTTTAGAATAGAGGTAAGCTCGTGAAACCACAACTAGGATTCTCTGATCATGTGTTAGCTCATTCCATCGGTCCTTTACCTTGGATTTGTCATTCACACATGGATAAAGGGAATAAAGCTTTAAGTTATGAAAAAGGCACATAACCTTAGACTTATTACCAAACGCAAGGAAAGAGTAAAAGAGTAAGTCAAGCGAAAGGTCAAGCAATGTTTTAAGATGAAAAATGTGCATCTAGGCATAAAGTCAAGCATTTATCTATTAGATTCGCACCATATGGCCATAATTGCAAAGCTAAAAATCTGAAATTTTTTGAAAATTTAAAACTAAATGCAATAATTAAACATGCATGTTAGAAGGATGAAGAGGTAGAAGGGCGAATAGACCTACCACCCCAAGCTTAAAATTTTTCTCATCCTCGAGCAAGATCTAATATTAGGATAATAGGGTGGGAATGCATGGAAGTTAGGGTGGGAATCTTAACAAAGTCCTAAAACGATGCATGTATGCAAGGAAAAATAAGGAAGTTAGAGGAAAGAAACTATCTAAGCAAGTTCATGAAAAACAAAATTTTATTTTAACAAAAGAAGAAAAGAAAGAGGTAAAAAAAGGGGGTGCCTACCCCACGATACCAACACTAGGGTCCCAAATCCTATGTTTTGGGACCAGTGCCACCTGTATCTTGCTAGTGGGATCCACCTCACGATAGGAGTAGAATAGGTGGAGGTGAGAGCCCTTCTGAGTCTGAAGTAGAGGAATAGAATATGATGACTTAGTGAACTCATCTGTGTGTTGGAATCATCTTGAACTGCACTAAGATGACTTCTTCAACAAAGCATCCTCAAGGCACCTTTCAATGTATGGATATGAATGGGAAGGCCCTCGGATGTTGACAGAGGATGAGACGGAGGAGATAGGCTAAATATCTTATGGACAATTCATCTCATCTCTCTCCATCTCTGAAATTGATGTTGGATGCTCAGGTAAACTTTCATGTACAGTCGGAGTCATCCAATCATTTTCTGAGCAAGAAGTGTCCCCAGAATAATATGTTTGCTGTTCTTCCACCCCAAGGTTGTTGCCTTATGTGGGGTCCTGGGTGTCTTCATGCTCATCCACCATGTTGTGGTGGATTGTCCATCTTGTTCCTTTGAGTTCCACCAAGCCTTGTAAAGGGTTGGTGGTAAATGTCATCTCATGTTGTTCCAACTCATCGTCGTCAGTATATTCACTCCACTAAGAGGAATAGTCATCATCCTCATCGAACAAATTGTTCCAAACCATGATTGGCATACTAATCGAAGCTAAGTGACATGTCTCAATATGAGAGACATCACCCCGGTTTGGGTCAATGTCGAACTCGGGTTCCTCAAACCAACCGTTTGGGTGCGAGGTTGTTTGGCCATCATTGTGAGGATAAGAGTCTTCATCATTGTCATCATCAAACCATTCATGTTTATGACTCATATCTTCCATTGGTTCATTAGTTGGGTCATCTGGATAGAATGAAGGGCTTGTCGAAGTGGGTTGGTCTTCACAGAAAAATCCTAGTGAATCCAATTGATGGTTTGAATAGGATGGTGAGACATACTCCGCTTCAGATCCGGTGGAATGGTCTTGATGACTAGATACTTCATTATCTTATGATTGCACTTGTAACTGGATTGTAACCAAATCGATGAGCTCTTGGATCCTCTTGTCTTATTCAACATCTTTATCATGAAGTTGTTGTACTTGAGCAGTAATGCTTTCGAGACCCGTCGATTCTGCCATACACATCTAATGGGAATCCGCTGTATCAAACTGATGTTTCCGGACAAATCCTTGTTCAATAGTTTGAAGCATAATTCTACTGCGGTCTGCAATCTCCGTTGCTATTTAGAGTTGATGCTCCTGCTTATCTAATAGTTCCTGGAGCAGATCGACGTGTTCTTGGAGATGAGGGGATAAGGAGGTGAGTGCGTGAATACTTTCCCCAACTAACTCCACTACCTTAATAAATTTTTGATCCCATGATAGCATGGAAGTCGAGGGCTGACTGGCAATCTCCATTGTTGGAATTTCAACATACGACGACGGTGGAGGTGAGTATAACTCGACTAGCTGTAGAGCACGACCTTCAATAATTTTCCAGTAGTCGGAACTATGGAAAAACTCAGGAGAACAGGTGGACAAGATGACTTGTCTCGCCGAAGCAAGAGCCATGGCTGAATAAGTATAAGAAAAAGAAAAAGGTATTTAGTATATATGAACAAGTATGTTTAAAATAAAAGAAAAACTATACATATATATACAGGCTTAAAAGTGACAGAACAAAATCTTTTAGGCGTGTAAACGTGAAAAACCACATCCCCGACAATGGCGCCAAAAAGTTGATCTGCCTCAAAAGTGAGTCAGAACTTTAAATTCATAACTTGAATCCTTCAAGGATGCCTGCAACATTATTATGAGGTTGAAGTAGACATACGGGGTTGAACACAGGGACGTGGTGATGTTTAGGATGCCAGAGATTTCATTCTTTAGTCAGATAAGCCAAAATGATAATTGATGAAAATATGTGCTTGAACTGGTCTAGCGGGCTGTCATGAAATAAAACAAAACAAAGAAAACAAAACAAAACAAAACAGAGTCTGTGAGATTCTACTAATCAGAGAGAAGGAGTTCCTAGCAATGTAACCACAAGTTGGGCAGTCTATGCACCTGTTCTCGGGAATGGACAACCCTCGAACACCTGAGCAAGCAATCTATATCCAAACATAGTACGTATTTTCGTGTCTGTTCATGTGGGTCATCCCACTCACTCTCATGAAGTGTGACTAAAACCCATCTATGATTGTGCCATTGATCCTCTTTCGAGGATGACACATCAACATCTCAACATATTCTAGAGGTCATCTTTGGTCTAGAATGTGCTAAAATGTTAGGAACAAATAGTCATTGAACCGTCCTCCTCTCGAGCTCTGGTCTAAACTATCTTCTTGCATCTATTACTACATGGATCTCACGATACAGGTAGAAATAGAAGTTCAAACTAGGAAGAGATCAACCAAACTAGCAATCACAAATAGAGAGAGAAGATAGAACAAGCAATCATATAAGATCTGGAATAAATCTACTTGCTTAAGGAAAAAGTACATAAACATGCCCAGAATGGGCTACATAGCCAAGAAGGTTCTCAACTAGCCTTGGACAAGCATTGTTGACACCGAAAAAAGATGGAAGAACATCATTATACAAGATACCAATGAACACGGTAGAAGAAAGGGGAAGAAGATAAGATTTATCCCATGGAGGAGAGGCGGCTCTTTCTCCTTTGCCTCTGTATGGGTTGGATCTCATCTTTTGGTCATCCTCCTTGATCAGATCTAGACTCCTTGGTCCTCTCTCTCTCAAGACCTACCCCAAATAGTGGCTCAGTGGATGAACGGAGGATGATCTAGATCTGGGTTTCCACTACAGATCTGGGTGAAAATAGGAGAATGGATGGAGAGAGAATGGAAGCATGTTGAAGAGGGTAGTGTGGAGTGAGCACTACAGTCTTTTCAGACCTTTGTGCTCTCATGCAGGACTCCGAGTCGAGGTCCCCCTTGGGCAGGACACAAACTCACAACCTTCAGGTGTCTGGACTCGATCCCCTCTTGGACTCACGTCTGGACTCCCTGGTCCTCTCTCTCTCTAGACCTACCCCAAACAACGGCTCAGTGGATGTACGGAAAATGATCGAGATTTGGGTTTCCACCACAGATCTGAGTGGAAATAGGCAGATGGATGGAGAGAGAATGGAAGCCTACTGTAGAGGGTAGTGTGGAGTGAGCACCATAGTCTTTGTGGACCTTCATGTTCTCCCGTGGGACTCCGGATTAAGGTCTTCCTTGGGTTGGACACAAGCGGGTAGCCTTCCGATCTGGACTTCCCCCTTGGACCCCCTTGAGAGGTAGTGGTGTGGGTCTATTTATAGTGCTAGGTGTATATGGGGTCTATGGTTGAACCTCGGTCAAGGTGTGTAAGCCTACTCTGGTCGCGGTCTTCTTGCTCTTGACCTGGTCACAATACTAGAAATTGTGACAGTGGTTTGGGTAGGAAAAAACTACAACCTCAGTTAGGAGGGATTTGGAGGTCATGGTGCAGAGCAGCAGTGAGGTTGTGGTGCCTTGCGGTCGTGGTCCAGAGATGGTTGTTGTACGTAGTTGCGTAGTAGATGCATGGTCGTGGTTGGCGGATGGTCGCGGTCTTAGGTGAGAGGCCAGAGGTTGCGGGTGGAGAAGGGATTGCTACTGGACGACTGACGCAATGGTGGAGAGCGTTGTCATTGGTTGATTGACAACTATCGCGGTCGCGGCTAGGGTAGGTGGAGGGCGACGTCGGGATGATGGCAATGTAGCATTGACTGCATGCATGGTGGTGCTGAGTCCCGGGTGGAGGTGAGGAAGCGGGAGTCGTTGTTATAACCCCATTTTCTAAAGCATGTAATGAGATTTGTAAATTTCTTTTAAAAATATAAATGAAATCAATGATTGATTTGATGAGTTTATTTGAATGAATTTCATGTATGATAGCCTTGTATGCTTTCTTGGTGGGCCTTATTAGCCATTAAGCCCAATTGAAAGAAAAAGAAAAAGAAATGAAAAGGGATTCAATTGGATAAAGGAATACATAAGAAAATAAATAAAAATGATTAAAAGATTAAAGAATATTTTCCAAAATAGAATTTCATGATATAAATGTTCCTTGGGGTTCAAGAACTCCAGAAAATTCCATAATGGCAAAAGGAATAGGAGATATGTGGAAAATATGAATAAATAAGTGATAACTTGAAACTGAAGTAAAGGGCTCATTTTCTTTAGATAATGACTTCAATTTTTGCAAGATGAGAGATAAAAGTATGAACGAGAACCCCTTAAAATTTGAATTAAAAAGGAGTTAATATTTGGGAGTTATTGCTTTTTAAAGTTATCCTTAAATATAAATTTAATTTGGAATAAGGAAAATAGTTTCCTTTAATCACTTGAGTGTGAAGGAGGTGGGTCGTTGGATCTTAATCCAACATGCACCACTCATCGTATAAGTCCCTCGCAGACTGGGACTCTTCTTGTGACAGGAGGATTTTCCCTCTTGGATTCCTCACGATCCACTGAGTTTGCAAGCTGGCTAATGTTTCCTTTAAACTCAGGAAAGGAAACCGAAGGGATTCATCCGTGGTTTGTCGAGGTTTGGTCTCTGATTGGGAAAGTTCCCAATCTAACAGGGACTTGCCCGACCCTATATATAGGATGGGATAAATAGGAGGACCAACATCCCTATTTGTTACACCAAACGCTATGGAAGAATGAGAGGAATGATTTCATGCATCCAATTGGTGCATCCACGTTGACCTTCACCCTCGTTTCCAGCAGTGAACCTCGCCAGAGTCCGATGAGTGGAGAGCGGTCACGGCACGTGCTGGGCACTCAATTGGACCTTCAGTTGGGTTTGGCGAAAGGATACGATGCTCCCTGGCTTCGTGGTGTGATCGCTAGTGGTCGAGAGCTCAGAGTCAACCCCAAGGTTGAACCTTGCGGAGTTGTTGGGACGGAGGAAGATGACGACCCGTCGCCATCTGATCGGGGTCAACGGTGATCTCAGTTGAATCCAACACTCTAGAGCAGGAGCGGCAATTGTTAGGCATGCACAACCTAGATTGTCAGATCCAAAGATCGGACCACCGGTCCACAGATCGAGCGGCCACCTTATTTCGGTAATTGTCCCTCTCTGCCCAATTAATCCCTAAAAAGGATTTTCCTTGTGAAATTAATAGAAATATCTAGGAATCTCTGATGGAAACACTTTATATATGAAATTTGTGTAGAAAAATACGAGGAATATGATAAAAATACTTTGAGAACTTGGTTCTACTCCGTTTTACAAAAGTAGCATAATTTTCTAGTAAAATGTATTAAAAGTTGATGAGAAACCCTAATTTAATACTAAGGGTGTATTTTGGTGAATGAATAGGTCAATTGATAAGATTAACCCTGTTAATAATAAAGGTGGTTTGTTTAACTATTTTGATTACAAATTTGGCTAATTTAAGGTTTTACTCTATAAATAAAGGATAATACATGTAGAAACCCTAATTTAGGATAAAATAAGAGGAAAACCATGTTATTTTGGATTAAGAAAGTAAATTACTAAATAATGATCCTAATAATGTTAGGAATATTAAAATGAGAGAATTTAAAGGTTTTAAGTAGATTTGATGAATTAGGGTTCTTAATAACTAAGAATGTAGGCAAACCCCTAATTTCCAAGGAAACCCTAAAATTGGAATAGAAACCCTAAGGAATATGATGGAATTGGGTAAATGTTAATAAAAGGAAACTTGTATTTTTATTTCAGGGTTTCTGTGCACTTTGCTTGCTTGATTGGGTTTCCCTACATATTTGAATCTTTCTTGAAATCTGCAATCAAAGGTATGTGGTTACACTTATGAATATCTCGAGTTATTTTTTTGAGATTTATCGAAGTTTTCATCGATGTCATGAATTAATTGTTGGATGATTTTAATTCATGCAAGCTATAATGTGGATATGACTATGACATAATATATGTGCCTACTAGCTCAGATCTTGGTCCCCTCTGTGGCTTATTAGTTGACCTAGTACATGGCTACCTATGGGGTAGGTCCATCATGTCATTGGATGACTTAGTACATGGCTACCAATGAGGTAGGACCATCAAGTCACTTTGAGTTAGATATTGGGCTACCTTTGGGTAGTGCCATGCAACTCTATTACCCTATGTATTGGCTACTTGTAAGGTAGTACCATGGGGGTAAGAATCTACCTAAAGAGAGGTATCATGCAAGTCCACTGCAGGGACAACACGAGTTGGGGGATAGGTAAGGATTGAGTGGTATGTCTTAAAATGTAATCTTGATTGTTAAATAATTAATTGAA